>OY856412.1:1338121943-1339388193 GCA_963693085.1 Alisma plantago-aquatica
TAATTAAATACCTAATGATTATCATCCAAATTTTAATTAGATCAAAATGAGTTTTTGACAAAATTGTAAATTCTTCTATAGAACCAAATGGAAACAAGAAACAATCACTTTTCTCTTCAATCAGTCCTTTAGAAGGACAAACTTACTGAGAACAACTTCCATGACTGGTTCAGGATGCTGAGAATTGTTCTCACAGAGGAGTGCAAGCTATATGTCCTTGAAATGCCAAATGTAGAGGAACCACCTCAAAATGCTCCAAGGGATGATAGGGTTGCTTACAAGAAGAATAATGAAGACATTGTGGATGTCAAGTGTCTGATGCTATGCTCCATGAACTACAAGTTGCAAAGGAAGCATTAGAACATGGGGGTGATTGAGATGGTCACACATGTCAAGAACATGTACCAAGAACAGGCAAGACAGGAGAGATATGATGTCTCCAAGGCATTTTTCAAATGTAGCATGGTAGAAGGAGATCCATTAGGTCCTCATGTGCTCAAGCTAATTGGGTATGTGGAGAACCTTGCTAGACTAGGGTTCCCCTTAGGCTAAGATTTGGCCACTGACATGGTTCTATTGTCCCTATCAAAGTCATATAGTTAGTTTGTCATGAACGACATCATGAATGACTTTGACAAACTACTGACATAGTTGTTGGGCATGTTGAGAACAACTGAGACACAAATGAAGAAAGACAAGCTCAAGTATGTGATGATGATCACCAAGACAATGGGGAAGTATAAAGGCAAAGTCAAAGCTAAGAAAGGTTCTAAAGCTGGCCAAAAGCCCAAATCTTCAAATCTCAAAGCAAAAGGTGATATAAAGATAAGAGGCAATTGTCACCATTGTCACCAGCCTGGACATTGGAAGAGAAATTGCCCACTCTGGTTAGAGGAACTAAAGAAGAAGAAGGAAGACACTGAGGCATCCACTTCAGGTGAAAATGTTATAAGATAAATTTAGTTACTTATTCATTTGGTATGTGATACTAAACAGAGATCTGACATACTGATGTGCAGGATCTCACAAGAAATAAAGGCCTTCATATATGGACAAACATGGACATGGTGGAGCAAGAGTTACAGAAGCCTTAGTCTAGATTTAAATTTATTTTAGCCCAATGGGCATGTAATAGAGTTATTAGAACTACTATTTCAGTATACCATATAAATGGAAACATTTACTTTAAAGCACTTTGTATGACAAGGATGATTAAATAATGTGAGATTTTATGTTTCCATTTCAAAAGATATGATCTTGCATGGCATTGGCCCTAAATAACTTATGATATTTATGTGAAATGATCTAAAGATGAATGTTTATATTGTTTATACCAAAGGATTATGATTGATATCTCAAGTCTATCATTAGTAATAGCCATCTTGTACGAGTAGGAGAGGTGTGTGACTAGAATACATATTGATGTCGATCTAGATTCCCTTGGTTATTGAACCTAATGAAACATGCAAATCTTATTTACACACAAATATGACATGACGTCCTTACTAGATTTAGTGGGAGGATAATATTTCATTAGACCTAATGCATATGATGCATAAAGATCTTATGAGTAAATGCTATATATAATTGTTTATACGTCATTTCATTTACTGGTAATATAATGATATGTACTCAGTACAGTAGAAACATAAATCTCTTGAAGTGTTCAAACAGATCATAAATGAAATATAACTTTGATAAAGTATTAAAGAACTTTGATGAGATCAAATTTTGAAATACTTTGCATCAATACCTTGAGAACCTTAAAGAAAGATTGTGATAATGTATCACAACTCAAATCCATCTGAACATGATGATGTGTCAGATTGAAGGAATTATACCATGATGAGTCATGATATAATTATCAATTAATCTAATATTCTTATATCCTCATTAATATATACCTATCACTAAATCATGTACCATATGAACGGTTTGTGAGACGTCATATATGATATGATTTGGGAATGTCCCAATACATCAAAGGGATTGAAACCTAAATTGAAAAATTAGTTTCTTGATAGGGTTTATCCATAAACCATAACTGTTGAACATTAATATTAGTCCCAATCCAATAAAAAATGTTTGTTGATGGGATAAATGAGTTCCTAAATAATCAGTGGGAGGATTATCATGTAACACAGAATAAAATTGTTCTAGTAGAAACATCTAATATTGGAGGATTATGAATCCAACGATTCGGATGGATTGGCCATACAGGATGAGCCAACTATTCAAGTAGAAGAAATTTCTAAGAAATAGGGAATCCATGTAAGCTAACAAGGTGGGACCATGTTAGAGACAACTAAAGGGATAATACCTAAAGGGTGCAATAGGGTACTGTGGCAAAGACCAAAATGGATAGTATAGAAGAATAGATTGGTTGAATAATGGTTTCAAATCAAGTTCAAGTTGTTGGACATGATAGAAATTATTTTACCAATTGTCGAGCTTGTCGTTGTAGTTAGAATAGACTGTGATATTTGGCATATGAATATAGAAACTAGATTCCTTAAGGGAATACTTTTGAGGATGTGTGTGTGACATAACCTTAAAGGTTTCAAGAATGCAAATAAAGTATATAAACTACAAGGTTCAATCTAGGATTGAAACAAGCACCTCAGAGATGGTATCCTATGACCTGATAAGACAGCTAAAGAGTCTGACTTGAATCAAGAGAAAAGATGAAATTTATGTTTACAAAAGATTTAGTGGAAGAATATATGCATATTCCACATAGATGATGAATAAAATTTCAATATTGTGAATATTGAGAACTGGCATGAAAAACCCCTTCAGCAATGAAGGTATAGGTGAAACATGTTATGAGATAAGGATCAAGACCTATAGAAATAGTTCTTAAAAGTCTCATAATGGGTAAGCAAGTACAATAGCAATGTGTTAAAGTAATTCAATGCAAATGGATTCAATAAGAGATAATCTGGATTAGTCTCTCATGAACCCTATATTCCTATTCTTGTGAAGAATGGTAATATCATTCCATGGGCCAACCCAACAGTGAATCTATCATGAATGTTATAAATCACTACAACAAAAATGCCCATTAGTGGCCTTTTAGAAATGCCATAAAAAAAATTAAATGCCACTAAACATGTTTAGTAGCATTTGTTGACACTTAAAAAAATGCCTCTAGTACCAATGCCACTAGAAAGATAGTGGTGTAAGTTGTAAATGCCACTAAACGTTTTCCTTTAGTGGCTTCTAATAAATGCCAAATAGAGTCCACTAAAACCTCATTCGGCATTTATAAAAAAGCCAGTATCCATCAATTGGCTTTTATACAAATTCCACTATTTTGTATTATGTTGTTGTATGAAATGGTTCTTATTGAGTGTAATGGCGTATAAAAAAAGCCACTAATGACATACTAGTTCTGTATTACTACATTTTCATGGTTTTTCATCATTCAATTTTTAGTTCATTATCCAGTTTTCTAATTGAATGTCAATTGCAGCCAAACTCAGTTTTTCAAAAGTATGAATATTTTTTATTTATAATCAAATGACAATTACATGGGGAGGACATTTTACCTTGCCCCTTAGATTGAATACAATACCAATGATATACTTTCATACAACATTTTTCTATTCAGAGGGTTGTAGTGCTTCTTCTACTATACAAAATTGGCATTGTCCCATTTGAAGGCTTGTAGTGCTTCTTCTGCTATACAAAATTGGCATTGTCCCATTTGAAGGCTTTTAGTGCTTCCTCTACTCTTATTGCCCTTTTCTCCTGCTCCACTCTGGCAGCAGTGATGGATGCTAGGTTGGACTCAATTGTTTCTTCTTGTTGCTCAATTTCACTCTCTAAGTTTTCAACATGGGCTTCCAGGTCACTGATGAAAGGCATATGGGTTGAGCATTCGTACTGCATACGCAGCTATTCCCCGCAGCTATGATTGCTCATGTCTGTTGGATATGTTATGATTCTCCTACTTTGAGATCACATAGTCCAAAGCCAGTTGTTCCATTTGCATTTGGTTACTTTCCTGATCTTTCTTGTGTTGACTCAAGGTCAATTAGGTCAATGTTGACTCACGTCTAAATTGACTAAACCCATGTTTTGATGATGACTAACCATTCCACATATTGGTGTCTAATGTCTCTACTTGAGTGATTTCAGATTAGGTATAGACACACTCCAAATGCCCCAACTTGCACATCTCAAATTGGAGAAAAGACAAGTCAAAGTCATACAAGTGCACATTTTTGTAATATGATGTATATCCATTAGAATCATGTTGTAAATCACTTGTAATGATTGTATGACTTGTAATTAAGCTTATAAAAATATCAGGAACACTTAGATCAAATATTAGAGCACTTTAGATTCAACTTTGAAAATTGATTACAAGCACTTTGTCGGTCAAGTTTCCCAGCCTGAAAACTCGACCGATCATCCTTGATCAATTTTCTAGAGATTGCATCGGTCGAGTTGTGTTTACACAGAACTCGACTGATGGAGTAACTGACCAAATCAATTTTCATTGGTCGGTCGAGTTTCCTCAGGACAAACTCGACTGATGGTCTGAATATCGGCTTTGTCTTTTACTCTATCGGTCGAGTTACCCTTATAGAAACTAGACCGATTGCACTGTACGGAAAAGTGCAAAAAAGTGCTTCTAGTCGTTATGGAGTTGCAACAAGTGAAAATATATCTGTTGCAAGCCACAAAACGGCTAGTTTTCATTCTCAATTGTTCCTAAAGGCTAAGAGGCATCCCCAGATATAAATAGGACCCCTTGGGCTTCATTCCAAGGTTGAGCATTCATTGCAAACTCTATGTGAGGTTCCTATTCTATAGTTGAGTGCTTCATATAGCCTCCTCTCCCTCTCTAAGCTTAATCACTTGCTACATCCATTAGAGTGAGTAGGAAATATATAAGAGAGCTAGTCCTACATGTATATCTTGTAAGGCTCTCACTTCCACCACCTCCCTATCTCTCATTTCAATCATGAAGATGAAGGTTCTCTCTCTTGTCCAAGAGAGGTGAATAAGACCAAGGGAAGGAGTCCCTTGGTGAAGATCAAGGCTGAAGACTTGAAGCTAGAGTGGGTAAGCCCTTGGAGAAGGCGGAAGAGTCAAGCTCAAGTGGGTAAGACCTTGGTGGAAGCTTCTCCGAGTGAAGGTGAAGTCAAAAGCTAAAGATCCAAGAAGAGTGGGTGATCCCTGCAAGGTTGAAGACTTGTGCAAGAGTGGGTAAGTCCTTGGAGAAGGCCAAAGACTCTTGCAAAGTAGGTAAGTCCTTGGTAAGGTTGAAGACTCTTTTCATTGGATAGGTAAGTCTTTTGTTTGGTCATGCATTGTATGTCTTATGAATGAATATAAGTGTGCAATAGTTTGGAAGTCCTAGAGGTTGACCTCTCTAGGCAAGTGGACTGGCATACTTCTAGTTTGAAGTGTGGAACCACTCTAAATAGCTTGTCTAATTGGTGCATTTAATCTCTCTCTCCCTTGCTATGTATGTTTTAGTTGCACTCAAATTACCTATTTGGCAACCTTATCTTGTCATATATGTTGAAGGTTTAATGAGTTTTGTTTAAGTTCTTTCAGCTCTATTCATCCCCACCCCTTCTAGAGCATCTAATCACCCATCTAGGATCCAACAATTGGTATAAGAGCGGGTCTTCTCCAAGCATACTTCAATAAGTAGGAGAAGATGGGTGACTACCTAGGAGGGAGATTCTCGACCAGCCTTCCAATCTTTGATGGGAGCAATTTCCTCTATTGGAGAAGAAGGCTTCAATTCTATATCCAAGGATCAAGTATTGAGATGTGGCAAATGGTGAACAACCCATACATGCTACCAAAGATAAGGATTGAAGAATGGGATGAAGGTACCTTGAAGAAAGCAACCTTGAATGCTAGAGCCATGCACATCCTCTATGCCTCCATGAGCCCCACTGAGTTCAACCAGATTTCTTCATGTGAAACAGCCTACGAGGTATGGAGAAAGCTTTGCATCACTTATGAAGGGACATATCAAGTGAAGGAAAGAAAAGTCTACATGCTCAAAGGGCTTCTTGAGAACTTCAAGATGGGAAAGGAGGAGAGCATAACCAACATGTACTCAAGGCTCAACACCATTTTGAATGGTCTTGCTATTCTAGGACATCCTATGTCTAGTGGAGAGATCAACTCAAAGATCCTTAGAACTCTCCCCAAGAGGTGCGAACCCAAGGTGACTTCTATTGAAGAAGAAAGGTCTCTTAACGATATTCCTATTGAAGAGCTCATTGGAAATCTACAAGAACATGAAGCTACACTTGAAAAAAGGGAGGAAGTTGAAAGACAAGAGAAGAAAGAGCTAAAGAGAATGAAGAAGGCTGAAATGAAGGCTCAAATTGAGGCTATCATGGAACAAGTCTCTCCATCCTCTCAAGCTAAAGAAGATGCCATGTACTCCAATAGTAAACTCTACAAAGGCAAGTCCTCCTCCATCCGATGCTTCACATGTGGAAAGAAGGCTCACTACAAGGAAGATTGCCCATAAGACAAAAAGACCCATCTTCACAAGAAGAAGGAGAAATGGCACTCAAGCACAAGTGGCTCCTCCAACTCAAGCTCAAGTGAATATTCAAGTGAAGGATCAAGCTCAAGCTCTAGTGATGAAGGAGAATGCCATTTTGCTCTTATAGCATCAACAAGTGAAGACTCAAGTGAGGTAAATCTAAACACTTTAGATAAAGAATCATTGATTGCTATCATTCATGATATTTGTGCCTCTCTTAAGTCTTCTAAAAGGAAAAAGAAAAAGCTTCCTAAAATTTATAATAATTTGCATATAGAATTAGATGATCTTGAACATGCTAATTATTGCTTGCTTGATGATAAAAATGATTGTTTTAGCCAAGTAAACTCTCTTAAACTTGAAAATGCTAGTTTGCTTGATAAGATTAGATTTCTAGAAGCTCAACCTCTCATTCCTAGTTCTTATGAAGAGCATACTTTAATTGTTGATTCTCTCATGAATGATATTGATGTTCTTAAATCTGAAAACAAGGACAAAGATTTTGTTTTGCAAGAATTAGAAATAGAAAATGCCTCCTTGCTTGCTAAAATCAATTTGCATGAATCTAGTTCTAGTTCTACTAGTAGAGAGAATGATGTTGTTGCTCTTCATATTGATAGAGATTCCTATTTAAGTAAATCTCTTTGCTTAGAAAATGATCTTTTTCATGCTAGAGATAATATTAATAATTTATCTTCTACTATTGCTTCTCTTAAGCATGATAATGACCGTTTGAGATCCTCTTTGCAAAATTCTTAGTTGGTAAAAAGAGTCTTAATGACATCCTACACCATACTACTAAACAAATAGATAGACATTGTTTAGGGTATGATAGTAGTCAAGGGAACAACAAAGATGAAGGACCTCCAATATTTCATGGAGAATCCTCTAGTTCGAAGACTACGGGCACATGCAATTATTGCAATGAAGTTGGTCATTATTCTACTTGTTGTCCTTCTAGGAAAGCAACCAAGAACAATAGGACTTGGGTTGCTAAACTAACTCCTCCGGACACAAAAACATGATTGGGGACCATTTCATCTTTCTTCTTGTAGGTACTTGCAAATGGATTGACTTGAGTATTGAATTGCAAATTGACTTGTCAATCCACATGAAAAAAGAAAGGTGAGATGTGTAGAGGGTGACAACAAGTGGAAAAGTAATGGTAAGCACAAAGGTAATGGTTTTATTGCTTGTAACCATTTCTAACTTGTTTTTGTCAAGTTAGTGTGCACTATACATTTGATTTTTGAGTCAAAAGTGGTATTTTGTGTTTCTCTTCACACTCTTGCTCAAAAACTATTTCTAATGCTTCTATAGTGCATTACTAACTTTTTTAGACATGTTTGGATATGGTTTGTATATTTAGCATGCCTTTAAATATGTTTTTATGAAATATATGTGCTTTTTGACAGATGCTTTGTCGGTCGAGTTTTCCCAATTTGAAACTCGATCGATAGGCACCAATGGGTGTTGCCAGCAATTGTCATCGGTCGAGTTGTCAATGCAAAGAACTGGACCGATAACACTGTGCACAGAATATTCATTTGGCTTATTGGATGAGAATTTCTCTCTCAACTAGATTTTATCAATCAATAGCCTTATTCTTTGGCACGCTCATTCCGTACCTTTATATATGCATATTGCCATGTCCTAAATGGCCTATCTTGCTTACAACTCCATCTCTCTAATTGCTCTAAATTGGTATATCTATATGTTGTAATTACTTGCTTTGAGCTGTTTTGCAGGTCTTGATGATGATCTCTTTAGATCTCTTGGTTGTGTCTAAAAATTGCTTCCATTGTGCTCTAACTTGCTACATCTATCTAGGTGTATATCTTGTTTTGATACAACCTTGAGATTCTTAGTGGTAATCATCTTATGGAAAGGATGCATATCTAGCGAGTTATATCCTTCATGCTTATAAAATTGCATATCTCTTTATTTGGATATATCTCTACATCTACTCATAGCTTGTTTTATCTGGTGTAACTTTTGGTATCTTTTGCTATGATCTAGATCCTACTAGTAGTCCTAACTTGTGATAACATCTACTAGTAGTTCATATACATGTAGTTCTAACTTTGTTTATAATTTGGCATCTTTGCTCATCTATATGCTATGCTTGTAACTTGTCTCATACATGCTCAAGCTTGTTCCTTGAATTGCATATCTACTATCTTGAGTTGCTTGCATAACATTGTGATGCAGGGTACATAGATCTACATTATATATAGAAATTGGAGTATTTTTTTGGATTTTATGCAGATTTTGCTCCAGTATCAGCTTTTGGTGCAAGACTAGTGTTTTTCATGCAGAAACAACCTTTTGAGCAAGACTCATTGCGTTGTAATGAACTTCGATGGTTTTTGGTCATATTCCAGCATCTTGAGGGCCAAAATTACAATTTATTGTTTTTCTACAACACTTTAACTTGCTTTTTTGGGTTGTTCAAGTATATGTTTTAACTTGCTTTTCTTTCTATGCTTGGACAAGCCCCTATCTGTTCCCTTCTACTCTCCTTATATATATTTTTGTTATCTCCTTTCTCTTTAACAAGTGATGGTTCTTATTTCTTCATAACCCCTCTTTTTGAAATGACAAAGGGGGAGAAAGGTATGTCTTCTTTTAAAAGAGGAAGAAGGCA
The DNA here is from genome assembly GCA_963693085.1 of Alisma plantago-aquatica. NCBI lineage: Eukaryota > Viridiplantae > Streptophyta > Magnoliopsida > Alismatales > Alismataceae > Alisma > Alisma plantago-aquatica. The sequence continues at coordinate 1,338,131,123 of OY856412.1, forward strand.
TGTCTTACATGAAGAAGAGAAATATGTTCATGTAAAGGGAGAAGGTAAAGGGGAGAAGACATATATGTGTAGAACATATATGAGTAGAATACATAGTTTATATAAATGTTATGAAAGCTAACCAAGCAGGAGAAATAGCATCAATTGAGGGGGAGTATGAGAACTCCACGTACATCAATTGAGGGGGAGCATATGAGCTCAATTCTTTTGAAACCCCTAGGTTTCTCCAAAGGTATGATTTTACTTTAAAGCTTTCAATACATTTATGGAATGGTTTGTCATCTTCAAAAAGGGGGAGATTGTTGACTCAAGGTCAATTAGGTCAATGTTGACTCACGTCTAAATTGACTAAACCCATGTTTTGATGATGACTAACCATTCCACATATTGGTTTCTAATGTCTCTACTTGAGGGATTTCATATTAGGTATAGACACACTCCAAATGCCCCAACTTGTGCATCTCAAATTGGAGAAAAGACAAGTCAAAGTCATACAAGTGCATGTTTTTGTAATATGATGTATATCCATTAGAATCATGTTGTAAATCACTTGTAATGATTGTATGACTTGTAATTAATCTTAGAAAAATATCAGGAACACTTAGATCGAATATTAGAGCACTTTAGATGCAACTTTGAAAATTGATTACAGGCACTTTGTCGGTCGAGTTTCCCAGCCTGAAAACTCGATTGATCATCCTTGATCAATTTTCTGGAGATAACATCAGTCGAGTTGTGTTTACACAGAACTTGACCGATGGAGTAACTGACCAAATCGATTTTCATTGGCCGGTCGAGTTTCCTCAGGACAAACTCGACCGATGGTCTGAATATCAGCTTTGTCTTTTACTATATCGGTCGAGTTACCCTTATAGAAACTCGATCGATTGCACTGTACGGAAAAGTGCAGAAAAGTGCTTCTAGCCGTTGTGGAGTTGCAACAAGTGAAAATATATCCGTTTCAAGCCACAAAATGGTTAGTTTTCATTCTCAAGTGTTCCCAAAGGCTAAGAGGCATCCCCAGCTATAAATAGGACCCCTTGGGCTTCATTCCAAGGTTGAGCATTCATTGCAAACTCTATGTGAGGTTCCTATTCTATAGCTGAGTGCTTCCTACAGCCTCCTCTCTCTCTCTAAGCTTAATCACTTGATACATCCTTTAGAGTGAGTAGGAAATCTATAAAAGAGCTAGTCCTACATGTATATCTTGTGAGTCTCTCACTTCCACCACCTCCCTATCTCTCATTTCAATCATGAAGATGAAGGTTCTCTCTCTTATCCAAGCGAGGTGAAGAAGAACAAGGGAAGGAGTCCCTTGGTGAAGATCAAGGCTGAAGACTTGGAGCTATAGTGGGTAAGCCCTTGGAGAAGGCAGAAGAGTCAAGCTCAAGTGGGTAAGACCTTGGTGGAAGCTTCTCTGAGTGAAGGTGAAGTCAAAAGCTAAAGATCCAAGAAGAGTGGGTGATCCATGTAAGGCTGAAGACTTGTGCAAGAGTGGGTAAGTCCTTGGAGAAGGCCGAAGACTCTTGGAAAGTGGGTAAGTCCTTGGTAAGGTTGAATACTCTTTGTATTGGATAGGTAAATCTTTTGTTTGGTCATGCATTGTATGTCTTATGAATGAATATAAGAGTGCAATAGTTTGGAAGTCCTAGAGGTTGACCTCTTTAGGCAAGTGGACTGACACACTTCTAGTTTGAAGTGTGGAACCACTCTAAATAGCTTGTCTAATTGGTGCATGTTTAATCTCTCTCTCCCTTGCTATGTATGTTTTAGTTGCACTCAAATTACCTATTTAGCAACCTTATCTTGTCATATATCTTGACGGTTTAATGAGTTTTGTTTAAGTGCTTTCAGCTCTATGCACCCCCCCCTCTAGAGCATCTAATCACCCATCTAGGATCCAACAATTGGTATTAGAGTGGGTCTTCTCCAAGCATACTTCAACAAGTAGGAGAAGATGGGTGACTACCTAGGAGGGAGATTCTCGACCAGCCTTCCAATCTTTGATGGGAGCAATTTCCTGTATTGGAGAAGAAGGCTTCAATTCTACATCCAGGGATCAAGTACTGAGATGTGGCAAATGGTGAACAACCCATACATGCTACCAAAGATAAGGATTGAAGAATGGGATGAAGATACCTTGAAGAAAGCAACCTTGAATGATAGAGCCATGCACATCCTCTATGCCTCCATGACCCCCACCGAGTTCAACCAGATTTGTTCATGTGAAACAGCCTACGAGGTATGGAGAAAACTTTGCATCACTTATGAAAGGACAAATCAATTGAAGGAAAGCAAAGTCTACATGCTCAAAGGGTTGCTTGAGAACTTCAAGATGGGAAAGGAGGAGAGCATAGCCAACATGTACTCAAGGCTCAACACCATTTTGAATGGTCTTCCTATTCTAGGACATCCTATGTCTAGTGGAGAGATCAACTCAAAGATCCTTAGAACTCTCCCCATGAGGTGGGAACTCAAGGTGACTTCTATTGAAGAAGCAAGGTCTCTTAAGGATATTCCTATTGAAGAGCTCATTGGAAATCTACAAGCACATGAAGCTACACTTGACAAGAGGGAGGAAGTTGAAAGACAAGAAAAGAAAGAGCTAAAGAGAATGAAGAAGGCTGAAATGAAGGCTCAAATTGATGCTATCATGGAACAAGTCTCTCCATCCTCTCAAGCTAAAGAAGATGCCATGTACTCCAAGAGTAAACTCTACAAAGGCAAGTCCTACTCCATTCAATGCTTCACATGTGGAAATAAGGGTCACTACAAGGAAGATTGCCCACAAGACAAAAAGACCCATCTTCACAAGAAGAAGGAGAAATGGCACTCAAGCTCAAGTGGCTCCTCCAACTCAAGCTCAAGTGAAGATTCAAGTGAAGGATCAAGCACAAGCTCTAGTGATTAAGGAAAATGCCATTTTGCTCTTATAGCATCAACAAGTGAAGACTCAAGTGAGGTAAATCTAAACTCTTTAGATAAAGAATCTTTGACTATTATTCATGATATTTGTGCCTCTCTTAAGTCTTCTAAAAGGAAATAGAAAACGCTTGCTAAAATTGTTGATAATTTGCATATAGAATTAGATGATCTTGAACATGATAATTCTTGTTTGCTTGATGATAAAAATGATTGTCTTAGCCAAGTAAACTCTCTTAAACTTGAAAATGCTAGATTTCTGGTTAAGATTAGATTTATAGAAGCTCAACCTCTCATTCCTAGTTCTAATGAAGAGCATACTTTAATTGTTGATTCTCTCATGCATGATATTGATGTCTTAAATTTGAAAACAAGGACAAAGATTTTGTTTTGCAATAATTAGAAATAGAAAATGCCTCCTTTCTTGCTAAAATCAATGTGCATGAATCTTGTTCTAGCTTTACTAGTAGAGAGAATGATGTTGCTGCTCTTCATATTGATAGAGATTCTTATTTAAGTAAAGCTCTTTGCTTAGAAAATGATCTTTTTCATGCTAGAGATAATATCAATAATTTATCTTCTACTATTGCTTCTCTTAAGCATGATGATGATAGTTTGAGATCCTCTTTGCAAAGATTCTTAGTTGGTAAAAAGAGTCTTAATGACATCCTACACCATACTACTAAACAAATTGGTAGACATGGTTTAGGGTATGATAGTAGTCAAGGGAACAACAAAGTTGAAAGACCTCCAATATTTCATGGAGAATCCTCTAGTTCCAAGACTATGGGCACATGCAACTATTGCAATGAAATTGGTCATTATTCTACTTGTTGTCCTTTTAGGAAAGCAACCAAGAGCAATAGGACTTGGGTTGCTAAACTAACTCCTCCGGACCCAAAAACATGATTGGGGACCATTTCATCTTTCTTCTTGTAGGTACTTGCAAATGGATTGACTTGAGGTTTTGAATTGCAAATTGACTTGTCAATCCACATGAAAGAAGAAAGATGATATGTGAAGAGGGTGACAACAAGTGGAAAAGAAATGGTAAGCGCAAAGGTAATGGTTTTATTGCTTGTAACCATTTCTAACTTGTTTTTGTCAAGTTAGTGTGCACTATACATTTAGTTTTTGAGTCAAAAGTGGTATTTTGTGTTTCTCTTCACACTCTTGCTCAAAAACTATTTCTAATGCTTCTATAGTGCATTACTAACTTTCTTAGACATGTTTGGATATGGTTTGTATATTTAGCATGCATTTAAATATGTTTTTATGAAATATATGTGCTTTTTGACAGCTACTCTATCGGTCGAGTTTGCCCTATTTGAAACTTGACCGATAGGCACCAATGGGTGTTGCCAGTAGTTGTCATCGGTCGAGTTGTCAATGCACAAAACTGGACCTATAACACTGTGTACAGAATATACATTTGGTTTATTGGATGAGAATTTCTCTCTCAACTAGATTTTTTTCAACCAATAGGCTTATTCTTTGGCACTCTAATTTGGTACCTTTATATATGCATATTGCCATGTCCTAAATTTCCTATCTTTCTTACAACTCTATCTCTCTAATTGCTCTAAATTGGTACATCTATATGTTTCAATTACTTGCTTTGAGTTGTTTTGCAGGTTTTGATGATGATCTCTTTGGATCTCTTGGTTGTGTCTAAAATTTGCTTCCGTTGTGCTCTAACTTGCTACATCTATCTAGGTGTATATCTTGTGTTGATACAACCTTGAGGTTCTTAGTGGTAATCATCTTATGGTAAGGATGCATATCTAGTGAGTTATATCCTTCATGCTTCTAAAATTGCATATCTCTTTGTTTTGATATATCTCTCCATTTACTCATAGCTTGTTTTATCTGGTGTAACTTTTGGTATCTTTTGCTATGATCTAGATCCTACTAGTAGTCCTAACTTGTGATAACATCTACTAGTAGTTCATATACATGTAGTTCTAACTTTGTTTATAATTTGGCATCTTTGCTCATCTATATGCTATGCTTGTAACTTGTCTCATACATGCTCAAGCTTGTTCCTTGAATTGCATATCTACTATCTTGAGTTGCTTGCATAACATTGTGATGCAGGGTACATAGATCTACATTATATATAGAAATTGGAGTATTTTTTTGGATTTTATGCAGATTTTGCTCCAGTATCAGCTTTTGGTGCAAGACTAGTGTTTTTCATGCAGAAACAACCTTTTGAGCAAGACTCATTGCGTTGTAATGAACTTCGATGGTTTTTGGTCATATTCCAGCATCTTGAGGGCCAAAATTACAATTTATTGTTTTTCTACAACACTTTAACTTGCTTTTTTGGGTTGTTCAAGTATATGTTTTAACTTGCTTTTCTTTCTATGCTTGGACAAGCCCCTATCTGTTCCCTTCTACTCTCCTTATATATATTTTTGTTATCTCCTTTCTCTTTAACAAGTGATGGTTCTTATTTCTTCATAACCCCTCTTTTTGAAATGACAAAGGGGGAGAAAGGTATGTCTTCTTTTAAAAGAGGAAGAAGGCATGTCTTACATGAAGAACAGAAATATGTTCATGTAAAGGGAGAAGGTAAAGGGGAGAAGACATATATGTGTAGAACATATATGAGTAGAAGACATAGTTTATATAAATGTTATGAAAGCTAACCAAGCAGGAGAAATAGCATCAATTGAGGGGGAGTATGAGAATTCCATGTACATCAATTGAGGGGGAGCATATGAACTCAATCCTTTTGAAACCCCTAGGTTTCTCCAAAGGTATGATTTTACTTTAAAGCTTTCAATACATTTATGGAATGGTTTATCATGTTCAAAAAGGGGGAGATTGTTGACTCAAGGTCAATTAGGTCAATGTTGACTCACGTCTAAATTGACTAAACCCATGTCTTGATGATGACTAACCATTCCACATATTGGTGTCTAATGTCTCTACTTGAGTGATTTCAGATTAGGTATAGACACACTCCAAATGCCCCAACTTGCGCATCTCAAATTGGAGAAAAGACAAGTCAAAGTCATACAAGTGCACGTTTTTGTAATATGATGGATATCCATTAGAATCATGTTGTAAATCACTTGTAATGATGGTATGACTTGTAATTAAGCTTAGAAAAATATCAGGAACACTTAGATCGAATATTAGATGCAAATTCGAAAATTGATTACAGGCACTTTGTCGGTCGAGTTTCCCAGCTTGAAAACTTGACCGATCATCGTTGATCAATTTTCTGGAGATTGCATCGGTCGAGTTGTGTTTACAAAGAACTCGACCGATGGAGTAACTGACCAAATCAATTTTCATTGGTCGATCGAGTTTCCTCAGGACAAACTCGACCGATGGTCAGAATATTGTCTTTGTCTTTTACTCTATCGGTCGAGTTACCCTTAGAGAAACTCGATCGATTGTACTATACGAAAAAGTGCAGAAAAGTGCTTCTAGTCATTGTGGAGTTGCAACAAGTGAAAATATATCTGTTGCAAGCCACAAAACGGCTAGTTTTCATTCTCAAGTGTTCCCAAAGGATAAGATGCATTCCCAACTATAAATAGGACCCCTTGGGCTTCATTCCAAGGTTGATCATTCATTTCAAACTCTATGTGAGGTTCCTATTTTATAGTTGAGTGCTTCCTACAGACTCCTCTCTCTCTCTCTCTCTAAACTTAATCACTTGCTACATCCATTAGAGTGAGTAGGAAATCTGTAAGAGAGCTAGTCCTACATGTATATCTGGTGACTCTCTCACTTCCACCACCTCCTATCTCTCATTTCAATCATGAAGATAAAGGTTCTCTCTCTTGTCCAAGAGAGGTAAGGAAGAACAAGGGAAGGAGTCCCTTGGTGAAGGCCAAGGATAAAGACTTGGAGCTAGAGTGGGTAAGCCCTTGTAGAAGGCAGAAGACTCAAGCTCAAGTGGGTAAGACCTTGGTGGAAGCTTCTCCGAGTGAATGTGAAGTCAAAATCTGAAGATCCAAGAAGAGTGGGTGATCCCTACAAGGCTGAAGACTTGTGCAAGAGTGGGTAAGTCCTTGGAGAAGGCCGAAGACTTTTGCAAAGTGGGTAAGTCCTTTGTAAGGTTGAAGACTCTTTGTATTGGATAGGTAAGTCTTTTGTTTGGTCATGCATTGTATGTCTTATTAATGAATATAAGAGTGCAATAGTTTGGAAGTCCTAGAGGTTGACCACTCTAGGCAAGTGGACTGACAACCTTCTAGTTTGAAGTGTGGAACCACTCTAAATAGCTTGTCTAATTGGTGCATGTTGAATCTCTCTCTCCCTTTCTTTGTATGTTTTAATTGCACTCAAATTACCTATTTTGCAACCTTATCTTGTCATATATCTTAAAGGTTTAATGAGTTTTGTTTAAGTGCTTTCAGCTCTATTCACCCCCTCTCTAGAGCATCTAATCACCCATCTAGGATCCAACAATTGGTATCAGAGCCTGTCTTCTCCAAGCATACCTCAACAAGTAGGAGAAGATGGGTGACTACCTAGGAGGGAGATTATCGACCAGCCTTCCAATCTTTGATGGGAGCAATTTCCTCTATTGGAGAAGAAGGATTCAATTCTACATCCAAGGATCAAGTATTGAGATGTGGCAAATGGTGAACAACCCATACATGCTACCAAAGATAAGGATGGAAGAATGGGATGAAGATACCTTGTAGAAAGCAACCTTGATTCTAGAGCCATGCACATCCTCTATGCCTCCATGACCCCCACCGAGTTCAATCAGATTTCTTCATGTGAAACAGCCTACGACGTATGGAGAAAGCTTTGCATCACTTATGAAGGGACAGATCAAGTGAAAGAAAGCAAAGTCTACATGCTCAAAGGGCTACTTGAGAACTTCAAGATGGGAAAGGAGGAGAGCATAGCTAACATGTACTCAAGGCTCAACATCATTTTGAATGGTCTTGCTATTCTAGGACATCCTATGTCTAGTGGAGAGATCAACTCAAAGATCCTTAGAACTCTCCCCAATAGGTGGGAACCCAAGGTGACTTCTATTGGAGAAGCAAGGTCTCTTAAGGATATTCCTATTGAAGAGATCATTGGAAATCTACAAGAACATGAAGCTATACTTGACAACAGGGAGGAAGTTGAAAGACAAGAGAAGAAAGAGCTAAAGAGAATGAAGAAGGCTGAAATGAAGGCTCAAATTGAGGTTATCATGAAACAAGTCTCTCCATCCTCTCAAGCTAAAGAAGATGCCATGTACTCCAAGAGTAAACTCTACAAAGGCAATTCCTCCTCCATATGATGCTTCACATGTGGAAAGAAGGGTCACTACAAGGAAGATTGCCCACAAGACAAAAAGAACCATCTTCCCAAGAAGAAGGAGAAATGGCACTCAAGCTCAAATGGCTCCTCCAACTCAAGATCAAGTGAAGATTCAAGTGAAGGATCAATCTCAAGCTCTAGTGATGAAGGAGAATGCCATTTTGTTCTTATAGCATCAACAAGTGAAGACTCAAGTGAGGTAAATCAAAATTCTTCAGATAAAGAATCTTTGATTGCTATTATTCATGATATTTGTGCCTCTCTTAAGTCTTCTAAAAGGAAAAAGAAAAAGCTTGTTAAAATTGTTGATAATTTGCATATAGAATTAGATGATCTTGAACATGCTAATTCTTGCTTGCTTGATGATAAAAATGATTGTCTTAGCCAAGTAAACTCTCTTAAACTTGAAAATGCTAGTTTGCCTGATAAGATTAGATTTCTAGAAGCTCAACCTCACATGCCTAGTTCTAATGAAGAGCATACTTTAATTGTTGATTCTCTCATGCATGATATTGATGTTCTTAAATCTGAAAACAAGGACAAAGATTTTGTTTTGCAAGAATTAGAAATATAAAATGCCTCATTGCTTTCTAAAATCAATGTGCATGAATCTTGTTCTAGTTCTACTAGTAGAGAGAATGATGTTGCTGCTCTTCATATTGATAGAGATTCTTATTTAAGTAAAGATCTTTGCTTAGAAAATGATCCTTTTCATGCTAGAGATAATATTAATAATCTATCTTCTACTATTGCTTCTCTTAAGCATGATAATGACAGTTTGAGATCCTCTTTGCAAAGATGCTTAGTTGGTAAAAAGAGTCTTAATGACATCCTACACCATACTACTAAACAAATTGGTAGACATGGTTTAGGGTATGATAGTAGTCAAGGGAACAACAAAGATGAAGGACCTCCAATATTCCATGGAGAATCCTCTAGTTCGAAGACTATGGGCACATGCAACTATTGCAATGAAATTGGTCATTATTCTACTTGTTGTCCTTTTAGGAAAGCAACCAAGAGAAATAGGACTTGGGTTGCTAAACTAACTCCTTCGGACCCAAAAACATGATTGGGGACCATTTCATTTTTTTTCTTCTTGTAGGTACTTTCAAATGGATTGACTTGAGGTATTGAATTGCAAATTTGAATTGTCAATCCACATGAAAGAATAAAGGTGAGATGTGTAGAGGGTGACAACACGTGGAAAAGCAATGGTAAGCACAAAGGTAATGGTTTTATTTCTTGTAACCATTTCTAACTTGTTTTTGTCAAGTTAGTGTGCACTATACATTTGGTTTTTGAGTCAAAAGTGGTATTTTGTGTTTCTCTTCACACTCTTTCTCAAAAATTGTTTCTAATGCTTCTATAGTGCATTACTAACTTTCTTAGACATGTTTGGATATGGTTTGTATATTTAGCATGTCTTTAAATATGTTTTTATGAAATATATGTGCTTTTTGACAGCTGCTCTATCGGTCGAGTTTTCCCTATTTGAAACTCAACCGATAGGCACCAATGGGTGTTGCCAGTAGTTGTCATCGGTCGAGTTGTCAATGCACAGAACTGGACCGATAACACTGTGCACAGAATATACATTTGGCTTATTGGATGAGAATTTCTCTCTCAACTAGATTTTATCAACCAATAGCCTTATTCTTTGGCACTCTCATTTGGTACCTTTATATATGCATATTGCCATGTCCTAAATTGCCTATCTTGCTTACAACTCTATCTCTCTAATTGCTCTAAATTGGTATATCTATATGTTGCAATTACTTGCTTTGAGCTATTTTGCAGGTTTTGATGATGATCTCTTTGGATCTCTTGGTTGTGTCTAAAAATTTCTTTTGTTGTGCTCTAACTTGCTACATCTATCTAGGTGTATATCTTGTTTTGATACAACCTTGAGGTTCTTAGTGGTAATCATCTTATGGTAAGGATGCATATCTAGTGAGTTATATCCTTCATGCTTCTAAAATTGCATATCTCTTTGTTTGGATATATCTCTACATCTACTCATAGCTTGTTTTATCTGGTGTAACTTTTGGTATCTCTTGCTATGATCTAGATCCTACTAGTAGTCCTAACTTGTGATAACATCTACTAGTAGTTCATATACATGTAGTTCTAACTTTGTTTATAATTTGGCATCTTTGCTCATCTATATGCTATGCTTGTATCTTGTCTCATACATGCTCAAGCTTGTTCCTTGAATTGAATATCTACTATCTTGAGTTGCTTGCATAAAATTGTGATGCAGGGTACATAGATCTACATTATGTATAGAAATTGGAGTATTTTTTTAGATTTTATGCAGATTTTGCTCCAATTTCAGTTTTTGGTGCAAGACTAGTGTTTTTCATGCAGAAACAACCTTCTGAGCAAGACTCATGCTTTGCGATGAGCTCTGATGGTTTTGGGTCAAATTCCATCATCTTGAGGGCCAAAATTGCAATTTATTGTTTTTCTGCAGCACTTTAACTTGCTTTTTTGGGTTGTTCAAGTATATGCTTTAACTTGCTTTTCTTTCTATGCTTGTACAAGCCCCTATCTGTGATCTTCTACTCTATATATATATTTGTGTTATCTCCTTTCTCTTTAACAAGTGATGTTTCTTATTTCTTCATAACCCCTCTTTTTGAAATGACAAAGGGGGAGAAAGGTATGTCTTCTTTTAAAAGAGGAAGAAGGCATGTCTTACATGAAGAAGAGAAATATGTTCATGTAAAGGGAGAAGGTAAAGGGGAGAAGACATATATTTTTTGAACATATATGAGTAGAAGACATAGTTTCTATAAATGTTATGAAAGCTAACCATGCAGGAGAAATAGCATCAATTGAGGGGGAGTATGAGAACTCCATGTACATCAATTGAGGGGGAGCATATGAGCTCAATCCTTTTGAAACCCCTAGGTTTCTCTAAAGGTATGATTTTAATTTAAAGCTTTCAATAAATTTATGGAATGGTTTGTCATCTTCAAAAAGGGGGAGATTGTTGACTCAAGGTTAATTAGGTCAATGTTGACTCACGTCTAAATTGACTATACCCATGTTTTGATGATGACTAACCATTCCACATATTGGTGTCTAATGTCTCTACTTGAGCGATTTCAGATTAGGTATAGACACACTCCAAATGCCCCAACTTGCGCATCTCAAATTGGAGAAAAGACAAGTCAAAGTCATACAAGTGCACGTTTTTGTATTATGATGTATATCCATTAGAATCATGTTGTAAATCACTTGTAATGATTGTATGACTTGTAATTAAGCTTAGAAAAATATCAGGAACACTTAGATCAAATATTAGAGAACTTTGGATGCAACTTTGAAAATTAATTACAGACACTTTGTCGGTCGAGTTTCCCATCCTGAAAACTCGACCGATCATCCTTGATCAATTTTCTGGAGATTTCATCGGTCGAGTTGCGTTTACACAGAACTCGACCGATGGAGTAACTGACCAAATCGATTTTCATTGGCCGGTCGAGTTTCCTCAGGACAAACTCGACCAATTGCACTGTACGAAAAAGTGCAGAAAAGTGCTTATAGCCGTTGTGGAGTTGCAACAAGTGTAAAAATATCTGTTGCAAGCCACAAAATGGCTAGTTTTCATTCTCAAGTGTACCCAAAGGCTAAGAGGCATCCCAGCTATAAATAGGACCCCTTGGGCTTCATTCCAAGGTTGAGCATTCATTGCAAACTCTATGTGAGGTTCCTATTCTATAGTTGAGTGCTTCCTACAGCCTCCTATCTCTCTCTAAGCTTAATCACTTGCTACATCCATTAGAGTGAGTAGGAAATCTATAAGAGAGCTAGTCCTACATGTATATCTTGTGAGGCTCTCACTTCCACCACATCCCTATCTCTCATTTCAATCATGAAGATGAAGGTTCTCTCTCTTTTCTAAGAGAGGTGACGAAGAACAAGGGAAGGACTCCCTTGGTGAAGATCAAGGCTGAAGACTTAGAGCTAGACTAGGTAAGCCCTTGGAGAAGGCAGAAGACTCAAGCTCAAGTGGGTAAGACCTTGGTGGAAGATTATCTGAGTGAAGGTGAAGTCAAAAGATGAAGTTCCAAGAAGAGTGGGTGATCCCTACAAGGCTGAAGACTTGTGCAAGAGTGGGTAAGTCCTTGGAGAAGGCCGAAGACTCTTGCAAAGTGGGTAAGTCCTTGGTAAAGTTGAAGACTCTTTGTATTGGATAGGTACGTCTTTTGTTTGGTCATGCATTGTATGTCTTATGAATGAATATAAGAGTGCAATAGTTTGGAAGTCCTAGAGGTTGACCTCTATAGGCAAGTGGACTGACACACTTCCAGTTTGAAGTGTGGAACCACTCTAAATTACTTGTCAAATTGTTCCATGTTTAATCTCTCTCTCCCTTGCTATGTATGTTTTAGTTGAACTCAAATTACCTATTTAGAAACCTTATATTGTCATATATCTTGAAGGTTTAATGAGTTTTGTTTAAGTGCTTTCAGCTCTATTCACCCCCCTCTAGAGCATCTAATCACCCATCTAGGATCCAACAATTGGTATCGGAGCGGGTTTTCTCCAAGCATACTTCAACAAGTAGGAGAAGATGGGTGACTACCTAGGAGGGAGATTCTCGACCAGCCTTCCAATCTTTGATGGGAGCAATTTCCTCTATTGGAAAAGAATGCTTCAATTCTACATCCAAGGATCAAGTATTGAGATGTGGCAAATGGTGAACAGCCCATACATGCTACCAAAGATAAGGATTGAAGAATGGGATGAAGATACCTTGAAGAAAGCAACCTTGAATGCTAGAGCCATGCACATCCTCTATGCCTCCATGACCCCCACCGAGTTCAACCAGATTTCTTCATGTGAAATAGCCTACGAGGTATGGAGAAAGCTTTGCATCACTTATGAAGGGACAGATCAAGTGAAGGAAAGCAAAGTCTACATGCTCAAAGGGTTGCTTGAGAACTTCAAGATGGGAAAGGAGGAGAGCATAGCCAACATGTACTCAAGGCTCAACACCATTTGGAATGGTCTTGCTATTCTAGGACATCCTATGTCTAGTGGAGAGATCAACTCAAAGATCCTTAGAACTCTCCCCAAGAGGTGGGAACCCAAGGTGACTTCTATTGAAGAAGCAAGGTCTTTTAAGGATATTTCTATTGAACAACTCATTAGAAATCTACAAGCACATGAAGCTACACTTGACAAGAGGGAGGAAGTTGAAAGACAAGAGAAGAAAGACCTAAGGAGAATGAAGAAGGCTGAAATGAAGGCTCAAATTGAGGCTCTCATGGAACAAGTCTCTCCATCCTCTCAAGCTAAAGAAGATGCCATGTACTCCAAGAGTAAACTCTACAAAGGCAAGTCCTCCTCCTTTTGATGCTTCAAATGTGAAAAGAAGGGTCACTACAAGGAAGATTGCCCACAAGACAAAAAGACCCATCTTCACAAGAAGAAGGAGAAATGGCACTCAAGCTCAAGTGGCTCCTCCAACTCAAGCTCAAGTGAATCTTCAAGTGAAGGATCAAGCTCAAGCTATAGTGATGAAGGAGAATGCCATTTTGCTCTTATAGCATCAACAAGTGAAGACTCAAATGAGGTAAAACTAAGCTCCTTACATAAAGAATCTTTGATTGCTATTATTCATGATATTTGGGCCTCTCTTAAGTCTTCTAAAAGGAAATGGAAAAAGCTTGCTAAAATTGTTGATAATTTGCATATAGAATTAGATGATCTTGAACATGATAATTCTTGCTTGCTTGATGATAAAAATGATTGTTTTAGCCAAGTAAACTCTCTTAAACTTGAAAATGCTAGTTTTCTTGATAAGATTAGATTTCTAGACGCTCAACATCTCATGCCTAGTCCTAATGAAGAGCATACTTTAATTGTTGATTCTCTCATGCATGATATTGATGTTCATAAATCTGAAAACAAGGACAAAGATTTTGTTTTGCAAGAATTAGAGATAGAAAATGCCTCCTTGCTTGCTAAAATCAATGTGTATGAATCTTGTTCTAGTTCTACTAGTAGAGAGAATGATGTTGTTGCTCTTCATATTGATAGAGATTCTTATTTAAGTAAATCTCTTTGCTTAGAAAATGTTCTTTTTCATGCTAGAGATAATATCAATAATTTATCTTCTACTATTGCTTCTCTTAAGCATGATAATGACAGTTTGAGATCCACTTTGCAAAGATTCTTAGTTGGTAAAAAGAGGCTTAATGACATCCTACACCATACTACTAAACAAATTTATAGACATGGTTTAGGGTATGATAGTAGTCAAAGGAACAACAAAGATGAAGGACCTCCAATATTCCATGGAGAATCCTCTAGTTCCAAGACTATGGGCACATGCAACTATTGCAATGAAATTGGTCATTATTCTACTTGTTGTCCTTTTAGGAAAGCAACCAAGAGCAATATGACTTGGGTTGCTAAACTAACTCCTCCAGACCCAAAAATAGGACTGGGGACCATATCATCTTTCTTCTTGTAGGTACTTGGAAATGGAATGACTTGAGGTATTGAATTGCAAATTGACTTGTCATTCCACATGAAAGAAGAGAGGTGAGATGTGTAGAGGGTGACAAGAAGTGGAAAAGCAATGGTAAGCACAAAGGTAATGGTTTTATTGTTTGTAACCATTTCTAACTTGTTTTTGTCAAGTTAGTGTGCACTATACATTTAGTTTTTGAGTCAAAAGTGATATTTTGTGTTTCTCTTCACACTCTTGCTCAAAAACTCTTTCTAAATCTTCTATAGTGCATTACTAACTTTCTTAGACATGTTTGGATATTGTTTGTATATTTAGCATGCCTTTAAATATGTTTTTATGAAATATATGTGCTTTTTGACAGCTGCTCTGTCGGTCGAGTTTTCCTATTTGAAACTCGACCGATAGGCACCAATGGGTGTTGCCAGCAGTTGTCATCGGTCGAGTTGTCAATGCATAAAACTGGACCGATAACACTATGCACAGAATATACATTTGGCTTATTGGATGAGAATTTCTCTCTCAACTAGATTTTATCAACCAATAGCCTTATTCTTTGGCACTCTCATTTGGTACCTTTATATATGCATATTGCCATGTCCTAAATTTCCTGTCTTGCTTACAACTATATCTCTCCAATTGCTCTAAATTGGTATATTTATATGTTGCATTTACTTGCTTTGAGCTGTTTTGCAGGTTTTGATGATGATCTCTTTGGATCTCTTGGTTGTGTCTAAAAATGGCTTCCGTTGTGCTCTAACTTGCTACATCTATCTAGGTGTATATCTTTTTTTGATACAACCTTGAGGTTCTTAGTGGTAATCATCTTATGGTAAGGATGTATATCTAGTGAATTATAATCTTCATGCTTCTAAAATTGCATATCTCTTTGTTTGGATATATCTCTACATCTACTCATAGCTTGCTTTATCTGGTGTAACTTTGGGTATCTCTTGCTATGATCTAGATCCTACTAGTAGTCCTAACTTGTGATAACATCTACTAGTAGTTCATATACATGTAGTTCTAACTTTGTTTATAATTTGGCATCTTTGCTCATCTATATGATATGCTTGTATCTTGTATCATACATGCTCAAGCTTGTTCTTTGAATTGCATATCTACTACCTTGAGTTGTTTGCAAAACATTGTGATGTAGGGTACATAGATCTACATTATATATAGAAATTGGAGTATTTTTTTGGATTTTATGCAGATTTTGCTCCAGTTTCAGTTTTTGGTGCAAGACTAGCATTTTTCATGCAGAAACAACCTTCTGAGCAAGACTCATTGTGTTGCAATGAGCTCCGATGGTTTGTGGTCAAATTCCATCATCTTGAGGGTCACAATTGCAATTTATTGTTTTTCTGCACCACTTTAACTTGCTTTTTTGGGTTGTTCAAGTATATGCTTTAACTTACTTTTCTTTCTATGCTTGGACAAACCCCTATCCGTTCTCTTCTACTCACCTTATATATATTTGTGTTATCTCCTTTCTCTTTAACAAGTGATGTTTCTTATTTCTTCATAACCCTTCTTTTTGAAATGACAAAGGGGAAGAAAGGTATGTCTTCTTTTAAAAGAGGAAGAAGGCTTGTCGTACATGAAGAAGAGAAATATGTTCATGTAAAGGGAGAAGGTAAAGGGGAGAAGACATATATGTGTAGAACATATATGAGTAGAAGACATATTTTCTATAAATGTTATGAAAGCTAACCATGCAGGAGAAATAACATCAATTAAGGGGGAGTATGAGAACTCCATGTACATCAATTGAGGGGGAACATATGAGCTCAATCCTTTTGAAACCCCTAGGTTTCTCCAAAGGTATGATTTTACTTTAAAGCTTTCAATACATTTATGGAATGGTTTGTCATCTTCAAAAAGGGGGAGATTGTTGACTCAAGGTCAATTAGGTCAATGTTGACTCACGTCTAATTTGACTAAACCCATGTTTTGACGATGACTAACCATTCCACATATTGGTGTCTAATGTCTCTACTTGAGGGATTTCAGATTAGGTATAGACACACTCCAAATGCCCCAACTTGCGCATCTCAAATTGGAGAAAAGACTAGTCAAAGTCATACAAGTGCACGTTTTTGTAATATGATGTATATCCATTAGAATCATGTTGTAAATCACTTGTAATGATTGTATGACTTGTAATTAAGCTTAGAAAAATATCAGGAACACTTAGATCGAATATTAGAGCACTTTAGATGCAATTTGAAAATTGATTATAGGCACTTTGTCGGTCGAGTTTCCCAGCCTAAAAACTCGACCGATCATCTTTGATCAATTTTCTGCATATTGCATCGGTCGAGTTGTGTTTACACAGAACTCGACCAATGGAGTAACTGACCAAATCGATTTTCATTGTTCGTTTGAGTTTTGTCAGGACAAACTCGACCAATGGTCTTTATATCGGCTTTGTCTTTTACTCTATCGGTCGAGTTACCCTTATAGAAACTCGACCGATTGCACTGTACGAAAAAGTGCAAAAAAGTGCTTCTAGCCGTTGTGGAGTTCCAACAAGTGAAAATATATCTGTTGCAAGACACAAAATGGCTAGTTTTCATTCTCAAGTGTTCACAAAGGATAAGAGGCATCCCCAGCTATAAATAGGACCCCTTGGGCTTCATTCCAAGGTTGAGCATTCAATGCAAACTCTTTGTGAGGTTCATATTCTATGGATGAGTGCTTCCTACAGCCTCCTCTATCTCTCTAAGCCTAATCACTTGCTACATCCATTAGGGTGAGTAGGAAATCTGTAAGAGAGCTAGTCCTACATGTATATCTTGTGAGGCTCTCACTTCCACTACCTCCCTATCTCTCATTTCAATCATGAAGATGAAGCTTCTCTGTGTTGTCCAATAGAGGTGAAGGAGAACAAGGGAAGGAGTCCCTTGGTGAAGATCAAGGCTGAAGACTTGGAGCTAGAGTAGGTGAGCCCTTAGAGAAGGCAGAAGACTCAAGCTCAAGTGGGTAAGACCTTGGTGGAAGCTTCTTCGAGTGAAGGTGAAGGTAAAAGCTGAAGATCCAAGAAGAGTGGGTGATCCCTGCAAGGCTAAAGACTTGTGCAAGAGTGGTAAGTCCTTGGAGAAGGCTGAAGACTCTTGCAAAGTGGGTAAGTCCTTGGTAAGGTTGAAGACTCTTTGTATTGGATAGGTAAGTCTTTTGTTTGGTCATGCATTGTATGTCTTATGAATGAATACAAGAGTGTAATAGCTTGCAAGTCCTAGAGGTTGACCTCTCTAGGCAAGTGGACTGACACACTTCTAGTTTGAAGTATGGAACCACTCTAAATAGCTTGTCTAATTGGTGCATGTTTAATCTCTCTCTTCCTTGCTATGTATGTTTTAGTTGCACTCAAATTACCTATTTAGCAACCTTATCTTGTCATATATCTTGAAGGTTTAATGGGTTTTGTTTAAGTGCTTTCAGCTCTATTCACCCCCCCTCAAGAGCATCTAATCACCCATCTAGGATCCAACAATTGGTATCAGAGCAGGTCTTCTCCAAGAATACTTCAACTAGTAGGAGAAGATGGGTGACTACCTAGGAGGTAGATTCTCGACCAACCTTACAATCTTTGATGGGAGAAATTTCCTCTATTGGAGAAGAAGGCTTCAATTCTACATCCAAGGATCAAGTATTGAGATGTGGCAAATGGCGAACAGCCCATACATGCTACCAAAGATAAGGATGGAAGAATGGGATGAAGATACCTTGAAGAAAGCAACCTTGAATTCTAGAGCCATGCACATCCTCTATGCCTCCATGACCCCCACCGAGTTCAATCGGATTTCTTCATGTGAAACAGCCTACGACGTATGGAGAAAGCTTTGCATCACTTATGAAGGGACAAATCAAGTGAAAGAAAGCAAAGTCTACATGCTCAAAGGGCTGCTTGAGAACTTCAAGATGGGAAAGGAGGAGAGCATAGCCAACATGTACTGAAGGATCAACACCATTTTGAATGGTCTTGCTATTCTAGGACATCCTATGTCTAGTGGAGAGATCAACTCAAAGATCCTTAGAACTCTCCCCAATAGGTGGGAACCCAAGGTGACTTCTATTGAAGAAGCAAGGTCTCTTAAGGATATTCCTATTGAAACGCTCATTGGAAATCTACAAGCACATTAAGCTACACTTGACAAGAGGGAAGAAGTTGAAAGACATGAGAAGAAAGAGCTAAAGAGAATGAAGAAGGCTGAAATGAAGGCTCAAATTGAGGCTATCATGGAACAAGTCTCTCCATCCTCTCAAGATAAAGAAGATGCCATGTACTCCAAGAGTAAACTCTACAAAGTCAAGTCCTCCTCCATCTGATGCTTCACATGTAGAAAGAAGGGTCACTACAAGGAAGATTGTCCATAAGACAAAAAGACCCATCTTCACAAGAAGAAGGAGAAATGGCACTCAAGCTCAAGTGGCTCCTCCAACTCAAGCTCAAGTGAAGATTCAAGTGAAGGATTAAGCTCAAGCTCTAGTGATGAAGGAGAATGCCATTTTGCTCTTATAGCATCAACAAGTGAAGACTCAAGTGAGGTAAATCTAAACTCTTTAGATAAAGAATCTTTGATTGCTATTATTCATGATATTTGTACCTCGCTTAAGTCTTCTAAAAGGAAAAAGAAAAAGCTTGCTAAAATTGTTGATAATTTGCATATAGAATTAGATGATCTTGAACATGCTAATTCTTGCTTGCTTGATGATAAAAATGATTGTCTTAGCCAAGTAAACTCTCTTAAACTTGAAAATGTTAGTTTGCTTGATAGGATTAGATTTCTAGCAGCTCAACCTCTGATGCCTAGTTCTAATGAAGAGCATACTTTAATTGTTGATTCTCTCATGCATGATATTCATGTTCTTAAATCTGAAAACCAGGACAAAGATTTTGTTTTCCAAGAATTAGAAATAGAAAATGCCTCCTTGCTTGCTAAAATCAATGTGCATGAATCTTGTTCTAGTTCTACTAGTAGAGAGAATGATGTTTCTGCTCTTCATATTGATAGAGATTCTTATTTAAATAAAGCTCTTTGCTTAGAAAATGATCTTTTTCATGCTAGAGATAATATCAATAATTTATCTTCTACTATTGCTTCTCTTAAGCATGATAATGACAGTTTGAGATCCTCTTTGCAAAGATTCTTAGTTGGTAAAAAGAGTCTTAATGACATCCTACACCATACTACTAAACAAATTGGTAGACATGGTTTAGGGTATGATAGTAGTCAAGGGAACAAAAAAGATGAAGGATCTCCAATATTCCATGGAGAATCATGTAGTTCCAAGACTATGGGCACATGCAACTATTGCAACGAAATTGGTCATTATTCTAATTGTTGTCCTTTTAGGAAAGCAACCAAGAGAAATAGGACGTGGGTTTCTAAACTAACTCCTCCGGACCCAAAAACATGATTGGGGACCATTTCATCTTTCTTCTTGTAGGTACTTACAAATGGATTGACTTGAGGTATTGAATTGCAAATTGTCTTTTCAATCCACATGAAAGTAGAAAGGTGAGATGTGTAGAGGGTGACAACAAGTGGAAAAGAAATGGTAAGCACAAAGGTAATGGTTTTATTGCTTGTAACCATTTCTAACTTCTTTTTGTCAAGTTAGTGTGCACTATACATTTGGTTTTTGAGTCAAAAGTGGTATTTTGTGTTTCTCTTCACACTCTTGCTCAAAAATTGTTTCTAATGCTTCTATAGTGCATTACTAACTTTCTTAGACATGTTTGGATATGGTTTGTATATTTAGCATGCCTTTAAATATGTTTTTAATGAAATATATGAGCTTTTTGACAGCTGCTCAGTCGGTCGAGTTTTCCCGATTTGAAACTCGACCGATAGGCACCAATGGGTGTTGCCAGCAGTTGTCATCGGTCGAGTTGTCAATGCACAGAACTGGACCGATAACACTGTGTACAGAATATACATTTGGCTTATTGGATGAGAATTTCTCTCTCAACTAGATTTTATCAACGAATAGCCTTATTATTTGGCACTCTCATTTGGTAGCTTTATATATGCATATTTCCATGTCCAAAATTGCCTATCTTGCTTACAACTCTATCTCTCTAATTGCTATAAATTTGTATATCGATATGTTGTAATTACTTGCTTTGAGCTGTTTTGCATGTTTTGATGATGATCTCTTTAGATCTCTTGGTTGTGTCTAAAAATTGATTCTGTTGTGCTCTAACTTGCTACATCTATCTAGTTGTATATCTTGTTTTGATACAACCTTGAGGTTCTTAGTGGTAATCATCTTTTGGTAAGGATGCATATCTAGTGAGTTATATCCTTCATGCTTCTAAAATTTCATATATCTTTGTTTGGATATATCTCTACATCTACTCATAGCTTGCTTTATCTGGTGTAACTTTTGGTATCTCGTGCTATGATCTAGATCCTACTAGTAGTCCTAACTTGTGATAACATCTACTAGTAGTTCATATACTTGTAGTTCTAACTTTGTTTATAATTTGGCATCTTTACTCATCTATATGCTATGCTTGTATCTTGTCTCATACATGCTCAAGTTTGTTCCTTGAATTGCATATCTACTATCTTGAGTTTCTTGCATAACATTGTGATGCAGGGTACATAGATCTACATTATATATAGAAATTGGAGTATTTTTTTGGATTTTATGCAGATTTTGCACCAGTTTTAGTTTTTGGTGCAAGACTAGTGTTTTTCATGCAGGAACAACCTTCTGAACAAGACTCATTGCCCAGCAATGAGTTCCGATGGTTTTTGGTCATCTTCTACTCTCCTTATATATATTTGTGTTATCTCCTTTCTCTTTAACAAGTGATGTTTCTTATTTCTTCATAACCCCTCTTTTTGAAATGACAAAGGGGGAGAAAGGTATGTCTTCTTTTAAAAGAGGAAGAAGGCATGTCTTACATGAAGAAGATAAATATGTTCATGTAAAGGGAGAAGGTAAAGGGGAGAAGACATATATGTGTAGAACATATATGAGTAGAAGACATAGTTTCTATAAATGTTATGAAAGCTAACCATGCAGGTGAAATAACATCAATTGAGGGGGAGTATGAGAACTCCATCTACATCAATTGAGGGGGAGCATATGAGGTCAATCCTTTTCAAACCCCTAGGTTTCTCCAAAGGTATGATTTTACTTTAAAGCTTTCAATACATTTATGGAATGGTTTGTCATCTTCAAAAAGGGGGGAGATTGTTGACTCAAGGTCAATTAGGTCAATGTTGACTCACGTCTAAATTGACTAAACCCATGTTTTGTTGATGACTAACCATTCCACATATTGGTGTCTAATGTCTCTACCTGAGTGATTTTAGATTAGGTATACACATACTCCAAATGCCCCAACTTGCGCATCTCAAATTGGAGAAAAGACAAGTCAAAGTCATACAAGGCACGTTTATGTAATATGATGTATATCCATTAGAATCATGTTGTAAATCACTTGTAATGATTGTATGACTTGTAATTAAGTTTAGAAAAATATC
Source organism: Alisma plantago-aquatica (assembly GCA_963693085.1). Classification (NCBI taxonomy): domain Eukaryota; kingdom Viridiplantae; phylum Streptophyta; class Magnoliopsida; order Alismatales; family Alismataceae; genus Alisma; species Alisma plantago-aquatica. Next base: position 1,338,153,335 of record OY856412.1, read on the forward strand.
AGGAACACTTAGATCGAATATTAGAGCACTTTAGATGCAACTTTGAAAATTGATTACAAGCACTTTGTTAGTCGAGTTTCCCAGCATGAAAACTCGACCGATCATCCTTGATCAATTTTCTGGAAATTGCATCGGTCAAGTTCTATTTACACAGAACTCGACTGATGGAGTAACTGGACAAATTGATTTTCATTGGTCGGTCGAGTTTCCCGAGGACAAACTCGATCGATGGTCTGAATATCGACTTTGTCTTTTACTCTATCGGTCGAGTTACCGTTATAGAAACTCGATCGATTGCACTGTACGGAAAAGTGAAGAAAAGTGCTTCTAGATGTTGTGGAGTTGCAACAAGTGAAAATATATTAGTAGCAAGCCACAAAACGGCTAGTTTTCATTCTCAAGTGTTCCCAAAGGCTAAGAGGCATCCCCAGCTATAAATAGGACCCCTTGGGCTTCATTCCAAGGTTGAGCATTCATTGCAAACTCTATGTGAGGTTCCTATTCTATAGATGAGTGCTTCCTACAACCTCCTCTCTTTTTTTTTTTTGGGTAAGTCAGGCGGTCATCTTATTCATCTTGCCCACCTCATGCAAGCGAAATTAAAATTAGCATTACAATTATTGGGAAATTGCAGAAATTGAAACATGGTAGTACTACTACCATTACATGTATGTGCTTGACCAGTGTCCAACACACATCTAGGGGGGTTTTTGTAGTGGGTATACCCCATGCTCTGTTTTGAATGGTACTTAGCAAGTGCATCCGCCTGTCTGTTGTTTTGCCTACCAGAATATAAAATCCCAGTGTCCTCCTTCTTGATCAAGTGAATTCCTCTAATGATGTTAGCATATCTAGGATAGCTCCAGTAATTATCAGCTAGCATAGTGGTAGCTTGCCGGCAGTCCGTAATAATAGAAGCATTGTGCACCACACTCCTCTCCACAATTTTAACAGCAAGCCCAACCGCTAGCAGCTCAGCCTCCAACGGGCTTCTAGCCTTCACGAACTGCCCAACTCCACTTATCCAGTCGCCTTCAGAATTTGTAATGACAACGGATATAGCGCCTTTGCCCCGCTTCCAAGCAGCATCCGTATTGAAGCGGAAAGAACCTGGGTTAACCATCTCAGCCCTGCGTCCCTCAACCTGATGCGTGCTATTACCGGAAGAATTCCATGCTTTGTTGTTCATCGTGATCTCATGGGTGGTGAGTACAACCTCCTCTCTCTCTCTAAGCTTAATCACTTGCTACATCCATTAGAGTGAGTAGGAAATCTGTAAGAGAGCTAGTCCTACATGTATCTCTTGTGAGGCTCTCACTTACACCACCTCCCTATCTCTCATTTCAATCATGAAGATGAAGGTTCTCTCTCTTCTCCAAGAGAGGTGAAGGAGAAAAAGGGAAGGAGTCCCTTGGTGAAGATCAAGGCTGAAGACTTGGAGCTAGAGTGGGTAAGCCCTTGGAGAAGGTAGAAGACTCAAGCTCAAGTGGGTATGACCTTGGTGGAAGCTTCTCTGAGTGAAGGTGAAGTCAAAAGCTGAAGATCCAAGAAGAGTGGTTGATCCCTGCAAGGATGAAGACTTGTGCAAGAGTGGGTAAGTCCTTGGAGAAGGCCGAAGACTCTTGTATAGTGGGTAAGTCCTTGGTAAGGTTGAAGACTCTTTGTATTGGATAGGTAAGTCTTTTGTTTGGTCATGCATTGTATGTCTTATGAATGAATATAAGAGTGCAATAGTTTGGAAGGCCTAGAGGTTGACCTCTCTAGGCAAGTGGACTGACACACTTCTAGTTTGAAGTATGGAACCACTCTAAATAGCTTGTCTAATTGGTGCATTTTAATCTCTCTCGCCCTTGCTATGTATATTTTTTTTGCACTCAAATTACCTATTCAGAAACTTATCTTGTCATATATCTCGGAGGTTTAATGAGTTTTGTTTAAGTGCTTTCAGCTCTATTCACCCCCCACTAGAGCATCTAATCACCCATCTAGGATCCAACCATTAGTATCATAGCGGGTCTTCTCCAAGCATACTTGAACAAGTAGGAGAAGATGGGTGACTACCTAGGAGGGAGATTCTTGACCAGCCTTCCAATCTTTGATGGGAGCAATTTCCTCTATTGGAGAAGAAGGCTTCAATTCTACATCCAAGGATCAAGTATTGAGATGTGGCAAATGGTGAACAACCCATACATGCTACCAAAGATAAGGATTGAAGAATTGCATGAAGATACCTTGAAGAAAGCAACCTTGAATGCTAGAGCCATGCACATCCTCTATGCCTCCATGACCCCCACCGAGTTCAACCGGATTTCTTCATGTGAAATACCCTACGAGGTATGGAAAAAGCTTTGCATCACTTATGAAGGGACAGATCAAGTTAAGGAAAGAAAAGTCTACATGCTCAAAGGGCTGCTTGAGAACTTCAATATGGGAAAGGAGGAGAGCATAGCCAACATGTACTCAAGGCTCAACACCATTTTGAATGGTCTTGCTATTCTAGGACATCCTATGTCTAGTGGAGAGATCAACTCAAAGATCCTAAGAACTCTCCCCAAGAGGTGGGAACCCAAGGTGAATTCTATTGAAGAAGCAAGGTCTCTTAAGGATATTCCTATTAAAGAGCTCATTGGAAATCTACAAGCACATGAAGTTACACTTGACAAGAGGGAGGAAGTTGAAAGACAAGAGAAGAAAGAGTTAAAGAGAATGAAGAAGGCTGAAATGAAGGCTCAAATTGAGGCTATCATGGAACAAGTCTCTCCATCCTCTCAAGCTAAAGAAGATGCCATGTACTCCAAGAGTAAACTCTACAAAGGCAAGTCCTCCTCCATTCGATGCTTCACATGTGGTAAGAAGGGTCACTACAAGGAAGATTTCCCACAAGACAAAAAGACCCATCTTCACAAGAAGAAGGAGAAATGGCACTCAAGCTCAAGTGGATCCTCCAACTCAAGCTCAAGTGAAGATTCAAGTGAAGGATCAATCTCAAGCTCTAGTGATTAAGGAAAATGCCATTTTTCTCTTATAGCATCAACAAGTGAAGACTCAAGTGAGGTAAATCTAAACTCTTTAGATAAAGAATCTTTGATTGCAATTATTAATGATATTTGTGCCTCTCTTAAGTCTTCTAAAAGGAAAAAGAAAAAGTTTGCTAAAATTGTTGATAATTTGCATATAGAATTAGATGATCTTGAACATGCTAATTCTTACTTTCTTGATGATAAAAATGATTGTCTTAGCCAAGTAAACTCTCTTAAACTTGAAAATGCTAGTTTGCTTGATAAGATTAGATTTCTAGAAGCTCAACCTCTCATGCCTAGTTCTAATGAAGAGCATACTTTAATTGTTGATTCTCTCATGCATGAAATTCATGTTCTTAAGTCTGAAAACAAGGACACAGATTTTGTTTTGCAAGAATTAGAAATAGAAAATGCCTCCTTGCTTGCTAAAATCAATGTGCAGAATCTTGTTCTAGTTCTACTAGTAGAGAGAATGATGTTGTTGCTCTTCATATTGATGGAGGTTCTTATTTAAGTAAAGCTCTTTGCTTAGAAAATGATCTTTTTCATGCTAGAGATAATATCAATAATTTATCTTCTACTATTGCTTCTCTTAAGCATGATAATGACAGTTTGAGATCCTCTTTGCAAAGATTCTTAGTTAGTAAAAAGAGTCTTAATTACATCCTACACCATACTACTAAACAAATTGGTAGACATGGTTTAGGGTATGATAGTAGTCAAGGGAACAAAAAAGATGAAGGACCTCCAATATTCCATGGAGAGTCCTCTAGTTCGAAGACTATGGGCACATGCAACTATTGCAATGAAATTGGTCATTATTCTACTTGTTGTCCTTTTAGGAAAACAACCAAGAGCAATAGGATTTGGGTTGCTAAACTAACTCCTCTGGACCCAAAAACATGATTGGTGACCATTTCATCTTTCTTCTTGTAGGTACTTGCAAATGGATTGACTTGAGGTATTGAATTGCAAATTGACTTGTTAATCCACATGAAAGAAGAAAGGTGAGATGTGTTGAGGGTGACAACAAGTGGAAAAGCAATGGTAAGCACAAAGGTAATGGTTTTATTGCTTGTAACCATTTCTAACTTGTTTTTGTCAAGTTAGTGTGCACTATACATTTGGTTTTTGAGTCAAAAGTGGTATTTTGTGTTTCTCTTCACACTCTTGCTCAAAAACTATTTCTAATGCTTCTATAGTGCATTACTAACTTTATTAGACATGTTTGGATATGATTTGTATATTTAGCACGCCTTTAAATATGTTTTTATGAAATATATGTGCTTTTTGACAGCTGCTCTATCGGTCGAGTTTTCCCTATTTGAAACTCGACCGATAGGCACCAATGGGTGTTGCCAGCAGTTGTCATCGGTCGAGTTGTCAATGCACAAAACTAGACCGGTAACACTGTGCACAAAATATACATTTGGCTTATTGGATGAGAATTTCTCTCTCAACTAGATTTTATCAACCAATAGCCTTATTATTTGGCACTCTCATTTGGTACCTTTATATATGCATATTTCCATGTCCTAAATTGCCTATCTTGCTTACAACTCTATCTCTCTAATTGCTCTAAATTGGTATATCTATATGTTGCAATTACTTGCTTTGAGCTATTTTGCAGGTTTTGATGATGATCTCTTTGGATCTCTTAGTTGTGTCTAAAAATTGCTTCCGTTGTGCTCTAACTTGCTACATCTATCTAGGTGTATATCTTGTTTTGATACAACCTTGAGGTTCTTAGTGGTAATCATCTTATGGTAAGGATGCATATCTAGTGAGTTATATCCTTTATGCTTCTAAAATTGCATATCTCTTTGTTTGGATGTATCTCTACATCTACTCATAGCTTGCTTTATCTGCTGTAACTTTTGGTATCTCTTGCTATGATCTAGATCCTACTAGTGGTCCTAACTTGTGATAACATCTACTAGTAGTTCATATACATGTAGTTCTAACTTTGTTTATAATTTGGCATCTTTGCTCATCTATATGTTATGCTTGTATCTTGTCTCATACATGCTCAAGCTTGTTCCTTGAATTGCATGTCTACTATCTTGAGTTTCTTGCATAACATTGTGATGCAGGGTACATAGATCTACATTATATATAGAAATTGGAGTATGTTTTTGGATTTTATGCAGATTTTGCTCCAGTTTCAGTTTTTGGTGCAAGACTAGTGTTTTTCATGCAAAAACAACCTTCTGAGCAAGACTCATTGCTTAATGATGAGCTCCGATGGTTTTTGGTCAAATTCCATCATCTTGAGGGTCAAAATTGCAATTTATTGTTTTTCTACAACACTTTAACTTACTTTTTTGGGTTGTTCAAGTATATACTTTAACGTGCTTTTCTTTCTATGCTTGGACAAGCCCGTATCTATGCTCTTCTACTCTCCTTATATATATTTGTGTTATCTCCTTTCTCTTTAACAAGTGATGTTTCTTATTTCTTCATAACCCCTCTTTTTGAAATGACAAAGGGGGAGAAAGGTATGTCTTCTTTTAAAAGAGGAAGAAGGCATGTCTTACATGAAGAAGAGAAATATGTTCATGTAAAGGGAGAAGGTAAAGGGGAGAAGACATATATTTTTTGAACATATATGAGTAGAAGACATAGTTTCTATAAATGTTATGAAAGCTAACCATGCAGGAGAAATAGCAACAATTGAGGGGGAGTATGAGAACTCCATGTAAATCAATTGAGGGGGAGCATATGAGCTCAATCCTTTTGAAACCCCTAGGTTTCTCCAAAGGTATGATTTTACTTTAAAGCTTTCAATACATTTATGGAATGGTTTGTCATCTTCAAAAAGGGGGAGATTGTTGACTCAAGGTCAATTAGGTCAATGTTGACTCACATCTAAATGGACTAAACCCATGTTTTGATGATGACTAACCATTCCACATATTGGTGTCTAGTGTCTCTACTTGAGTGATTTCAGATTAGGTATAGACACACTCCAAATGCCCCAACTTGCGCATCTCAAATTGGAGAAAAGACAAGTCAAAGTCATACAAGTGCACATTTTTGTAATATGATGTATATCCATTAGAATCATGTTGTAAATCACTTGTAATGATTGTATGACTTGTAATTAAGCTTAGAAAAATATCAGGAACCCTTAGATCGAATATTATAGCACTTTAGATCCAACTTTGAAAATTGATTACACGCACTTTGTCGGTCGAGTTTCCCAGCCTGAAAACTCGACCGATCATCCTTGATCAATTTTCTGGAGGTTGCATCGGTCGAGTTGTGTTTACATAGAACTCGACTGATGGAGTAACTGAACAAATTGATTTTCATTGGTCGGTCAAGTTTCCTCAGGACAAACTTGACCGATGGTCTGAATATCGGCTTTGTCTTTTACTCTATCGGTCGAGTTAGCCTTATAGAAACTCGACCGATTGCACTGTATGGAAAAGTGCAGAAAAGTGCTTCTAGCTGTTGTGTAGTTGCAACAAGTGAAAATATATCTTTTGCAAGCCACAAAATAGCTAGTTTTCATTCTCAAGTGTTCCCAAAGGCTAAGAGGCATCCCCAGCTATAAATAGGACCCCTTGGGCTTCATTCCAAGGTTGAGCATTCATTGCAAACTCTATGTGAGGTTCCTATTCTATAGTTGAGTGCTTCCTATAGTCTCCTCCTTCTCTAAGCTTAATCACTTGCTACATCCATTAGAGTGAGTAGGAAATCTGTAAGAGAGCTAGTCCTACATGTATATCTTGTGAGACTCTCACTTCCACCACCTCCCTATCTCTCATTTCAATCATGAAGATGAAGGTTCTCTCTCTTGTGCAAGAGAGGTGAAGAAGAACAAGGGAAGAAGTCCCTTGGTGAAGATCAAGGCTGGAGACTTGGATCTAGAGTGGGTAAGCCCTTGGAGAAGGCAGAAGACTCAAGCTCAAGTGGGTAAGACCTTGGTGGAAGCTTCTCCGAGTGAAGGTGAAGTCAAAAGCTGAAGATCCAAGAAGAGTGGGTGATCCCTGCAAGGCTGAAGACTTGTGCAAGAGTGGGTAAGTCCTTGGAGAAGTCCAAAGACTCTTGCAAAGTGGGTAAGTCCTTGGTAAGGTTGAAGACTCTTTGTATTGGATAGGTAAGTCTTTTGTTTGGTCTTGCATTGTATGTCTTATGAATGAATATAAGAGTGCAATAGTTTGGAAGTCCTAGAGGTTGACCTCTCTAGGCAAGTGGACTGACACACTTCTAGTTTGAAGTGTGGAACCACTTTAAATAGCTTGTCTAATTAGTGCATGTTTAATCTCTCTCCCTTGCTATGTATGTTTTAGTTGCACTCAAATGACCTATTTAGCAACCTTATCTTATCATATATCTTGAAGGTTTAATGAGTTTTATTTAAGTGCTTTCAGCTCTATTCACCCCCCTCTAGAGCATCTAATCACCCATCTAGGATCCAACATCTTGTACAATTCAACCTCCATGCTCAAGGCTACAATTCTTTGTTCGAAAGAACAAGTTACACCCACATCGCTTCTGTCCTTTGCCAACAAATCAAGTTCTTCGTCATCTTTGTTCTCAGATATAGTTCCAAAACGTTTTTTATGTTCCAATTTATGTTCATCTGAGAGCACATCTGCCAGTCAGGCATCTAGGACATACCTCAACAGACTCATGTTCTACTGATGCATGCCTACAATCTGCACATGTTGTTTCTTTATTTCTCACTTCCAGCATTTCTTCTAGATCATTCATAGCAAGAATCAGCTCGGAATTAGATCTTGAGTCTTGTGAAGCTGCAAATGAAGGTTACATTCATATTCTTCTTATGGTCGAGTTCCTGTCTCAATTCTTCTATCATATGTTTGACATCATCACCACCATCAGGCCACAAGCTATTCTTTTTTCTATTCTGACCATCACATTGGGATGCTTTGAGTAATTCAAATTTTCTCCTAAGTGTATCCCTCTCCTCTTTCAACATACAAACCTCTTTAGAAAGATCTTCACCTATTTTCTTCTCCTTTAGAACCTACTTTCTGAGAGCCTGAAGCTTCAACTCTAAAACTTCAACCTGCCTTGCGAGATTCACAAGATCTTTCTTCCCATTAGACATGTAGCCATCCTGCATGGAAAGTCAGACAAACATAATACAAGATAAATCAAGAAACTTTATTTGGGCAACCAAGGTGCCCACTACTTGTAGAGGTTACATATGAATTTTCCCAAGAATGATAGGAAGATTCTATGAAAATACCAATGGTAGAAAAATAACAAACCATACTTGGCATGATAGTAAAATTATCATGTTATTTGGAATACAAAGAAACACCATTCAAAAATCTATTACGAAGCTAAGAAATTTGGCCCGAACATATTCTTTTTCCTCTCTTTCTTTGGATAGTGAGAGCCAAATGATAGTTTTATTAGATGAGAGAAATCAATTTTGATTATCAAAAATATATAAAGAAAAAATTGGTGAATTATATGTCTCAAATGATATGAATTCTTCAATATTTTCATTCATAAATTCTCTGACGGGCAATGAAGGAGCTACCAGCCAGAGCAGTAGCTTTGCCATCAACATGGAGTTTCTTGGAAGGCACACACCAAAAGGCAGCACACATAGCAAATTCGTTTGCAAAGCATTGCATTTGAATGGAAAAAGATGGAGAAAAATACAATTTACATTTAACGAACTCATGACTGAGTACATCGGCAACAATTTGCAGTGTACTATGCAATAGAACCTTACAATACTGCTTGCTTGTTTAATGTACATTGGGAAAAAAATCGGTTCACCTAATTGGTAATAACGTGAAGATTTGTTGAATGGGCACTGTAGATGGCTAATACAAAAAAGGTTTATGATCAAACCAGTTTTTGGTCTTTTGCAATGTGGCATGAACAAGAACAAACAAGTTCTTCCAAACTAAAATTTCTTGGTTTGAACCTGCATTGTATAGCATGACATAACAGGAAAGAATTTCCCAAAAAAAGAAAAACATAAAATCTGCGTAAATCCATTACAGATTTTAAGAGCCTTACTTCTGTGGATTTATGAGGAGACTCCATGCTAGAAAGGGTGTCATCGTCTGTCCCATTTCTCATTTTATTTTGTAGTGTTCTTCTATTCTTCCCATTTTCTTCACCCTCTCTACATAGAAAAATATGGCCATTTTATTCACTGCCTGTGATGTCTGTCGTCCTAAAGGGAAAAAGAGAAGAGAGAAGAAGTGAGAAGGCTTTTTGGGTGTTTTACTGACTAGGAATCAAGATATATCATCTTGTACTCTTTGTACTGTAACCTACAAAGAAGAAGGGAAACTCGCATGAGTTTTAGGTACCCTTCTGATATGATGGAATCATCATAGTTTTGGAAATAGCATCAAGAATGCATAGGAGCGGTTGCTTCTTTAAGAAACCAGACTAAAAAATGTAGCTGTTAATTGCTCAGGAGAAAGATAAAAACCAATTTTTGCTAATTGCCTTTTTTTAGAAAAAGTTACAGATAAGAGATAATAACCAACACTCTTAGATCATAGTACGGGAAATAAAAAGTAGACGAGAATCCTTATGAAAACAAAATGGCGGGATCTTCTAGTAGACCGCACAACAAAAATGGTGATCCATACAAAAACATAAGTTGTAATGATCCCAACTAAACCACAGAGCACGAAGTGCATCAATATGATGTTGTGCGAGTGACCAGAGAATATATCAAATGATTAACAACAATAATTTGATCTTTAGAAAATGAGCTTTAACCAAAAATAACTGTTTTCAATCTGCAAGTGTGAAAATGAATAAAACAATGGGGCCTATATGGAAGATTGATGAGAAAAGAGACATCAAATAGGTAAGGCTAACATCTGCTTGGTCGGACACATATCCATGAAAAGTCCGAAGTAAGCATGGCAAATAATAGTTCAAAGATTTAATTAAGCCTCTATGGTTATGATAATCCAAACAGGTTGCAGTAGAGGTAACGTAACAATACACTATAAAGTCTAAGAACTATAACTAGAGATAGAGATACATACTTCAGCGCTAGAGGCCAACTAGTAACTGAGATTAAGAGTAAGATTACTTCATAAATGCACAAATGCTTCCATAGAATAGAATCAGATACAAAAATGAAAAGGAAGATGACACTGACAAGAAATATATTTAAAAACAAAAAAGGTTGTTGGGACTACTGATTGAAGTAGTCTGGAAGAAAAGATTTTCCTTGGATTTTTGGGAAAATGTTAGTTTTTTTATTAAAACTGCAACAACATTCTAAGAATGGTAATATGGTGATGTCGGACAATACTTTTTCCCTTCTATTTAGGACACAAAATAGCCAAATCAGTAGTACCTTCTACTACTATGATTCAAAACTTTACTACAATCATTAATTCCTCTAAATTGCATGCTTTTAAAAGCATCTTTGGTCATTACTCTTACATAACGACGTTTAAAATCTTCTCTCCTCTCACATCAAGCAATATATACCCATAGAAATCATATCATCTCACTTATGAGGAAGGTGTCAGAATGAAATAGAAAAGATATAATTAATATATTGCAATTTAGGCTTTTAGGTAGCGTTTGAAGGTGGTGTTAGATTGTATGTTCTTATGAACCTAAAATATGATAGCATTTAGGCTGCAAAAATAACCTATAATATAAGAGTAGGGTAGATGAAGTGGATATGTGATAAATAAAAATCGATCAACTCCTAAAGATTCAACCAAAATGAAAGGTAGGTTTTACAAAACCAGCTTTAGAGCCAATGATGTTACATAGGAGTATATGTTAAACTATGAAGAACAAAGGTTCTGAAGTTATGCGACAAAATTAAGAATATCAAAATAAATGTGCTACATCAGATGGGTGTTTGAGGGTATAAGTTCTTTATTGCATCAAAGGTCGCCTTTAGGACCAACCCTAAGCTAGTCTTGTAGAGAGATCGATTCTTCTCCCCCTCCCCTACTTTCTTCATCATCCCTTGCTGTAGGTTTTCCTTGATTGTTTTCCTACCTATCTGCAGTCAGAAATCGAGAAGGAGAAGGCATCCAAGAGAATAACCATTTCCTTCTCTACAGCTCTGACCAAACCAAAATGAAGCGCAAGCCCTTTTTACACTAAGTGGAGGAATAGGGAATGGTTGCCCCCTTTGCTAGCCTCCATCGACAACCTAACTAAATATCAGGCTATGTGTTGTAGTTGTGCTACCATCTATGGGGACAGTCTATAGTTATGACATCACACCAAGAGCGGCTTCCTAAACTTAGGACAGTTTGCATCATCAAAATACAAGTCATAATGCAAAACAACTCTCCATTGGGATACAAGTAACAAAATGTTGATCCATGAATGCCTCAACCTAAGTCTAAAGAAAAAATGTTAAATAAAAATACATGTATCTTTGTTCTAGATGGTTAAACAAATAAAAAACCATGTTGAAGGTGCTTTTTTAGTGTAAAGAAAAAAATAATAAGGGCAAATGATTTACCTACTCACACATCTCAACAATGCCACATGCATTATCAACAATAGGTCCAAACATATCCATAGTCAATACATATGCAGTAGTACTCAACATCCCGATGGTTGCAACAGCAGTCCCAAAAAGATCACCTGTGGGATTTCTAATTTCATCTACTAGGCCAAAAGTGTGCCCCAACCAAAAGGCAGAGATGATAGATACACTGATCACCAGAACTGGAAGAGCTTTAGATTCTAAACCTCTGGTGCAACAAGTGGCCTAATACAGAGCAGCTGCAACAGCCATATCGAATACACCCACAGACTAACTGACAAATGGCCAAGAAAACCGTTATTTCTTGCTTTGCAAGTTCATTTTCCTTTGATAGCTTCCTCCAAGGGCATCTCAAACGTCATTCTTGCATGCTCTTTCTCAGGTTTTATCTCTGAAATTAGAGAAAACACAAGGATAATATGGAATATAGGAGAACTTTGGGTATAAAACAAATTTGAATGAAGTTATAAAACATTTCAACCCTTCTCTGCATGTTACGCCTATTAAGTGCACACCATTAATAGATGTAGATCCAGATCTTCAATCTTCTATTACACAAATATATTAATGTAAAGTGGGTCAAGAAGAAGGGTAGCCAGTGGTAAAATGAAGTCATCTCTTTATATGATAGAGCCCATGTCAACTATATGAACTTCTCTGAAAGCAATTAGTTATGTTGAGGAATCAAGCAAATGTAGGATGACCTTGCAGTTCAGATAAAGATTGCATGTATCGAATTGCTTAATCTGTAAATTTTGCAACTTAGGTAGATATGACACTTTTCATATTCCTTCAAACTCTAAGTTTTATCCCAAAAATACCCATCTACGACATCGTCCAAAGATTTTTTAGTGATTAATTAATCTACAGTTCTGAAACTACACCAATCAAATGAAAATTCATTGTGATTGCAGTGGTACAATAAAATCCATCATTCAAAAAGTTGATTTCATAAAAGCCAATATTCTTGAACAGTCAATCACACAGACTTAAACTAATAATGAGGATTACCTGCCAAAGCATTATATGTAGCACGTCCGACATTATCAGCACCATTTGTGACACCTATAATAAGAACAACAAGAGGCCCGATATCTATCAAACACCTTCAATAAGAAGCACGATGAGAGGTTGATCATTATCACACTTTATTTTGCTTTTTCATTTCTCAGGATGTCGGATAAATTCTACGATAACAATGAATTGGTTTGGCCATTGCCTGACGATTAGTGCAAGTGTATTCAAGCATTGGAACAAATGAATTCTTATATGCCAATTCTTTTTACTACTTTTGTCTACTTTTTCTTTAAAATAACTAGACATCAGCATACATAAATTATAGTGTTTCTCTCTCCCTAGTCAATAGCCTCTAGAACAATGATCATGTTCTAAGATGTCATATCCAAGAAAACAATCCAGACAAGGAATTCTCATCTATAAAATAAAACCATACCATTGTTGTCTAAAAGTTGTATTTAGATGTTAAGATGATTGAGTATACTGAAAATGAAGAATACCTGTGCCAGCTCCACCAACCCAATCAAAGGGGTTGCATTGTACAACATTGGATCAAAGCAAGAATGATAACATCAGACCATTGAAAAGGTTAAGCAAAGCCTTGTAAGACATGGCTTGAAGTATGTTTCTTGTTTTTATGGTACGATTACTGCCTTTCTCCTTTGAAATGATTGATATATAAGAAGATTTGATGGGACATCATGCAAATCTCTAACTTTCTTTCCCTCTTTTGACCTTATGCTAAAACTTAGATAAGGAAAAAGATGTCAATACAGAGAAGTAAATTAGTTACCAGAAGTAGAATATGTACGTTCGAACCTTTTTGCCAACTATAGAGAGAAGGTCACCACAAACTTAAATATAACATACTACATGATAAAAAATACATAGATACCTAGTGAAAGAATCAGGTTATTTATGAATCCTAGGGAGTACACCAGAACTAAAAGGTCTAACCTCCAAACTACTTAATCCATTTTCCAATGCATTTTCACATTTTCTGGGAATATCGTCATATCTACAAGAATTGCTAGTCCAATTACGCATATGAACTGTGAAAGAAAAGAAATGTTAGTTGTGGCAACTCAAGGAAGCCGAAATTATGATAAACCACACAAATATGTATTGAGCATTTGCAATCAAATGTCACTCTTTCATTGCCATACTTGATAGGCCATCATCTTAATTGATGCATTGAGTTGTGCATGTATCTGCAACCCATCTAACTATAGCACAGGCTGAATCAAGATCCAAGTATATTAATCCACTGCTATGTTTTTCTTAAAAACAATGGTTACGTTATTCAAGAAGGAATCAAACTAACCATAGAAGCAAACTTGTCATGCTAATGAAAACTTTAAGGGATGTGAATGGATAATCAAGGAAACTCATGGGAGAATCACTAAATTAACAACATACTACATATCCATGAATATATTCAGCATATAGGTGCATTTGGTAGCAAGATAAATATAAATTCTTATGACAAAAAAGCAGGGTCTAAGATTTTGATGTTTTTGTTTTATATCATATAAAAAGACATAGGAAAAAAAATCCTTTTTGCCAAATATTAAAGAGAAACTGATTCATCATGACTTTGTGGTGATTGCTAAATCTTACTCTAAGTAATGGTTGGAATTCTTTTCTTGTGCTTAGAGGCTGGCATTGGGGCATCATCAATGTAGCAGGATGAACAACTTGTTCTTGGGTTAGCAGAGATAATAGTGCCACTAGTCACAGGTTTACCACTAGAAGTTAGTGGGCTATTGGTGGAACTACCTATGTCAGAAGTGGCTATTATGAAATCATGTTTCTGGTGGAGTATGGAAGGTGAGAAAATACTACAACTGCTTTCTTTATATGTCAATCCCAAATTCATTATAGTCAGATACATTATTGTTGGACCATGCCAGTTGGATATGTAATTCATGTATTTCATTCCAAACTAGAAGTTCAAGTGAGCAAACAATTACTTACCTTCTTACATCCATATGCAGTATAGCAGTGGATTCTACATACTTTCTTAGTGTAGTAGTGGCTTCTACACACTTTCTCCTACTACTTTCAGAGCAATGGCTTCGACACACTTTCTCGTACTGCTTTTAGAGCAACAAAGTGTATCACAACATCAAATCTAGAGTCAATCAAAGATAGTTTAAATTAGGTGTGTAAGTCACTACTTAATCAAGAGTTAGTTTCAAAGAATTGCTTGTAAGCCTAACCACAAGCTATTTTTACCATGTGGTGCACTCCAGAAAAATTACAATGAAATATGATGATCCTTGTTACATATAACTGCTTACAAAGGGACAATTTCACTCAGTTAACTTTTTCCTAGTTAACTTGGAGTGCCATGTCACAATCAGAAGATAATTGACTGTTAAGTACCTAAGTCCATCACAGAGAAACTCAATAGTATTAAATTTCACTAAAATTCTTCCACTCCTAGTTGGTGCACGTATCAGAAGTAGAGGATCATTGGGTTGCATTCTTCATATTAGCTCTATCCTTTGCATACAGATCATGTCACATGTCCTATCACATTGACATTTCTTTCATTTAACCATATAAAATTAATCATATGGGAAGAAGTTCCATATATCAACATAGTTATGGCCTATTTGCTCAAGACAATCAGGATCAAATTGAGATTGTTCGAGAATGCTTCTGGCAATTCGATTGTGCATCGGGTCAATCAATTTCAGTGGTAAAACCCCATGTATTCTTTTCTCATAGTGCACCTAGAGCAACTATCAGCATTGTTAGGGTTAGATGTTATAGAGGACCTAGTGAGATACTTGGAGTGTCAAATATCATATTGAATAAAGATTGCTTAGTCAATGGAATTAATAGAAAACACATTACTACTTATGTTTAGTTGGTTTAATCTTGGGTCACATGATTGTCATTGAAGTTTGGATTAATGGTTATCACGTAGTGAGGTTCCCTCTTTGAATTTTAGTAGTACATGATATGATGAATATCCCACCTCTTCTCATGAATCTAAGAGAGGGTCCTTATCCCCTACCTCACTATTGCTTCCTACATGTGGTGGAAACAACCATTGCAACTTTATCTCTCTATCCCACACACATTGCTTGGTCTCACTGCACGTTTTCTCACCTTATGCATTCTTAGCCTCCAATTGAAGACAAGAATCCACCAGATCAATTCCTCATTCACTGTAAATTCTACTGTTGTGCCCCCTCATCTTCCCCTACTCTCCTGTTCCATACCTTAAACATACCCTTCCAAACTTCCATCACCATGTGTATGCATTTATGATAGCAACAAGACTACAATTTCCATCTACAGAGTTCACCATAGGGTGTCACCTTGAGCCCAGAGGTGGGTACCACTAGCTTCTATGCCACCAACAGGCCATGGTACCTCCTCCTCCTTTGATTTGGAACTTGCAAAAATGACACTCTCTATCCTTCCACCAACATAGACCTGCAACACAACCTCTTCTTCAGCTTGACAACTTCAAGCCATGGTGGTTTCAACCCTACAAACCATACTCCTTCTCCTTCTTCCTTGTGCTAGTAGACTAGCATCATGCATGGACTATGCCCACTTGTGCTCCATCCCTCTTCACTACTCAATCTGCCACCACTACTTTGAGGATATCCAACTACCATATACTTTCCCAACCTTCTTCTTATTCGATCCACAAACTAAAGGATGATCTCCATCATACACCAATGAGAACGTAGCTACTACACAACTATAAAATACCAACAACTTTGTTTCCTAGTTGCTCATCAACAACCTACACACTAGCACCATTACCACCAAATGATTTGAACTAGATAAACCTCACCTCAAACTTGTCACTATCACCCATGACCTCCACCATATCTACAAATCTCCATTTGATGATCTACAGTGAACTTTGTTGATTCTAGCAAACTTCTAGCAGCACACAATTTGACTCAAACTCTTGACAAAACATGTAGTTAGCAAAGATTCAGGTGTACATCACCCATGACCAACTTCTTGTGGGTTCTCATGGATCCAAGATACATATGTCGACAACCATGTTGTGTATAACTCCAACTCATCCTAGACTTGATTCATCCAAGTCATCAAAGAACAACAGTCATGCAAACATAGTTGAAATCTTATATGTTAGTCATCATCGGTACATACATCTGATTTAAAGAGTTCATTAACAAGAGAGTCAAAAATAGTAAATCAGAACCCATGGTTATGAAATGTAGCTTGATATTCAATAGGTTCATAGATTTACCTATACCTATGTGTATCATGATGTCATACACATAAACTATAACAATAATATAGCATGTAAGAAAAAATGGAACTTCAATGAGAATATAACAGTAAATGTATATTCCCATAACATTTTGATTTCGATCTTCTTTGGGATAGTAGAACTTCAATGAGAATGAATTTTATCCTGAACCCGGTAAAACTCAATGGAGAACTAACTGATGATAAAAACTTCTTAATGATGATTAAATAATATTCAATGGTTAATTAATTTGGTTCGTTCACAATTGGAGTTACATGCCTCCATAAAGGGATATATAGTTGTTATTTGCTCGGGAAGAAATAAGGAAACACAAAAGAATTTTCTAATCATTTCAGACTAGTAATAATATAATTTAATAGAAAGAAATAAGGAAAGGCAAAAGAATTTGCTTGGTATTCGTCTTGGATATTTCATATCTGATGTTCCTAATTTGATGGTTGATGTCCAAAATAAAGGAGGATCAGATGTTCTTATTTCACATCACAAGTCAATTATGTATGAAAGCTTCACAAAATTGCAGTTATACTTGAGACGCTGGCTTTTGGGCACCATACTAAATTTGTTTTAGGTCTATCCTCATTCCTACAAGTGATCTGATAAAAAAAATCTACTATTGAAAAGGATTTGAACATGATATCCTCCTACACCAAACATGAATGTGTATTTGTCCCTCAAGGCATGCCTCTTGTAACTCTAATTTATTAATACTAGGGAACCACTTGATATAAAACATGATAACAATTAAAACGAGCCTTATATACATGTACCTGGATGTGATTTATGTGACTTTTCACATTCTTCATGAACCTCTTATCCAAGTTGAATGAGATAGTCCTTGTTCAGAGTCAACCTCAAGATAGTCTCCAACTACCAATTTTTTAGAGCTCACAAAGAGACTCCATCCAGTTGTGAAGAGATGCCTCCTAGGTTGTCCTGCTTATGTACATTGGTTCATTATGTCTTGACATGCATCTCAGTCATCTTAGATCATCTCAGACCTACTGGTCAGTAGCCCCATCTATAGAATTTGTAATATGGAGACTTTAGTTCATTAGAAAGCATATCTTTGTTGAAGCACTACCAACCACACATACCTTCCTTAGCCCATTGAACTAGATGACTTGTCTATTTTCAGCCTTGATGACCTGTAGCTGATTCCCACTAGAATGTATCTGACTTCATAAAGATTTGTGGGTGTCAACTTCTATGGTGAGATAGGAGAACATCCTACACTACCTTCCAGCTGAAACAGTAGGTGAACACAATGTAGGCTAAATGGGTTTTTATATAGATGATTCAACAACAAACAAGTTAACCATATAATAAAATGTTAAGTACATTGCAATCATAGAATATATTAATAAGTCAGCTTGTTCATATAGTGCAAAGTACACCAGGAAGTTTGTAAAGACTTTTTCAATCATTATCTAGAGTGATTTTAGAGCTAAAGGCCCACTCATGGCATTTCAAAGATGCCTTGATAGTCTCTAATCCCTAAACATTTTTGATAATGATTGAAGAGGGATAAGCCAGCATGTAGCAAGTGGGAAAATAAATGAAGAAGAAGAGGGAGTGAAACACCATAATCCAGATAAAAAGAAGACATAATAAAAATAACAAGTAATGGAATGGCTGGTATGATGAGGATTGAACAAAATAAAACAATGTTGATACAAACTCAAGAAGGCATGTTGTCATTCACGAAATACAAGAGCAACTATAAAATTATTGATTAAACAAACAACTACTTTTTTTTCCTTTACGAATTGAGACCATCCCAACAAAATCAACGAGAAAGGTGTGCTCTCTCTCCGCCAAGAAAGCATGCCCTCTTCAAGCACACCCTGCTTACTAAAGGCAACAAATTTTGGAAAGAGGCACAAAGAAGCAAATTGTGAAGGAAGATCTCTCAAGAACGGACCTCATCACACAACTATAGCTACCTTATGTGTAATTTTTATGTGGAACTAGATTCTGAAGAAAAAAAACAACAAATGCATAGATGATCCATCACACAAGGATTTCAAACACTCACATTCTCTCTTACAGGACATTCTCTCTTGTAGTCAATTCCAATTAGTTCTATCGGACGACTATCTCTTGCTTATCTAAATGCATAAAATAAATTATAGTGTGGGACTAAAAATCCCACAAGATAGAGTGTAAGATTGAACAAGCATTCCCCATAGCTCATGAACTAGACCATTTATCTTATGAAGACTCTTGTTAGCATAGAATGCCCTGAAAGTATAACACTAAAGCATCTAACAGAGAAATAACTCACTTTCACTATAGATATAGGTTTTGAGAACCTAACCCGAAAGCTAAAACATTTCTCATATGTAAATCTCACAAACAAGAAGCTCAAACACTGCTCATAGCTAAAAACCACAAGCCAATCATAGTGTGTGTATTGTCCATAATACTACGTTTCTCCATAACAAAACTAAAAGTAGGTCAAAACAAAATAGGATTGTCATTTGGCAACATTGTCTATGACAATGGACATGAAACACCATTGTTTGGATCGTTATGTACTAATAAAAAATTAGATTAAAGAAAAACAACTATATATGTCATCTCTTTAGACAGTATCGAAGAATGCAATTATCTTTAGAATCATGTCCTGCAGCAAATGGAAACGACTTTAGATACTACTTTCATTTTCAATTATTTAATATAATAAGAAATACTTTATGCTCACTTTGGCAATATATATGTTTCCGGCCATGCTATGACGTTGCCAACAACATCATCAATAGATTGATATTGATCATAAGGTCTCACTCACTACTACAGAAACGGCCTTTGGCGTCGGTCGTTTAACCCCATTTGGCATCGATTTCTGACCGACGCCTATGTGGGCGCCGCTAAAGGTCGAACACTTCGGCGTCGGTTTTTTAACCGACGCATATTTAATCTATTGGCGTCGGTCTTATAGTAGATAACCGACACATAAAGTGCCCTAGATGACGCCATTTTTTGTGGCACGAACACTTTTGGCGTCGGTTATATACTAAAACACCGACGCCTATACTTCAAGACGACACGGCCGTGCTTCCCTACACGGCCATGTTTAGTACTATAGGCGTCGGATTTATATGAATAACCGACGCCTTTTCCACCACGACCGTGCTATCCTGCACGGTCGGGTTGTTTGTATTATTAGGCGTCAGTTTTTATCAAATAATCGACGCTGTATGTCTTTGCTGACGGTTTTCTATAAATAACCGACACCTATTTATATATTTTTTTTTCATATCAGTTTGCAGGCCTACTGTGGCTGGTCAGCAGGATGAGAACCTGCAGTTCAGTTTTCTGAACTGCAGGTTTACGACATCCATTGATATCAGCCTACAAACAGGCCGCAAACCTGCAAAAGTCACAAGGAAAATTTCACACAAGTACATACATTCAGACATCAATTCAATTCTCACATTCACACATATAGAAACATTCAAATACATGTATTAACATTCAGAAATATTCATTTACAAAGTATCATTCATTATCGCTATCAACATCCCAATTATATCTTACAGTTGCCACTGCTTGTATGGCTTTTGCCCATTCTTCTCTTACTTCATTTAATGCTTCCATCGTATATGGAGCATGTATATTTTTTAAGCGTTTACCTATAGTGTGGTCAGTTTTAAAAACCTGCAAAGAGAATGATGTATATATATATATATATAAGTAATAATATAAAAATAAGATTGATATATTTCATACTAACTAATGAGACTATATATAATACCTCATGTATGGTATCGATGTCCAATGCGGCATGTTTGATAATCATCTGCATAAATCGCATCACATAGTATGCGCATGCCCAGCCATTGTCTTGTGTAGCACACTATAAATTGAAACATACAAAATAATACAACTAAGCACAATTCACATCAATAATATATATATTTGAGTCGGGAACTTACTTGTACGTTCTGCCAATTTATTGGCTGGTTCTTTTTCCTTGGGACCGTTCCTCCAGCCTTTTTGAATGCATCTAAACCCCTACATGTTAATATAACACAATAAATTGCATAAGTAAATAGTAATGTAATAAAAGATGTTAACGGATATAAAAATGAAATATTTCTCACCAGAATAATGGCATTCTCATTACGTGTCCAATTTTAGTGTTCAATGTACTCCTCGCAGGATCTAGATAATAAACTGTAAAATGTCCCGGGGACAATAACTAGTAACTCCCAATGTCTACCGCTAGAAGTAAGAAGTTAACAATTAATAACTCAAAATGCAAAATAAAAATGGAATTTTCTTAAGTCCAAATTATAAATAAAGTAAACTTACTTGACATTGAATGGAGCTATTATTATCGTCTTCTTTTGCTGACCAAAAATTGTAAAAGCATCTATACAGTATTGTTGAACATTATCAGGGTCTTTAGCTACCAAACTAATCAATGATGGAATCAAAAATCCCACATGATCAAATGCAAATTGTTTGCAATGATCTTCGACTAAGTAGCTGCAAAACATATAGGCGTATGCATTCATATATAATAAACCAGATCACCGGATCTTACACAAGGTATATGGATGTATAAACAAGATCTCACCTTATCCATGTCTCTATCATTGATGTATTCAGCCAATCATACATAAACAGCTCAATAATATCTTGTATAAATAAAGAGCTATCGTATGATCGACCTGCATAATCTGCATCTAAAGAAACTATTATAGGGCAATGTATATTATGTGCCCGTAGCCAACATGCCATTCCCCTACAAGCAGGACCTAACGGGTATGTTAGGTCAGTTGGAACCCAAGTTGGTAATGCGGGAAGTGGAGGTGGAGGCCTAGGTGCTCCTGGTGTCTTCTTTTTAACCTGTATATATAATTTCATATCAGTTGACATCATATATACACATTAACAGTCTAAATCAATGTAAATTTATCTTACAATTTCAGTCGTGTAGACGACATCTGCTTTGGGCCACAATATGACCCCGCCTTCTGCCTCACCAAGTGTATCAATATCTGGGTGGGCATATGGCAACGCAACTTCCCTCCAATCGGGTAACACACGTAATGGGCCCACACGAACATAGCCCTGTGGCATTGGAATCCCGTGAAACCTTTCCCCAGGAAGGGACGGGTAAGCTTGCGCCTTTGCAACAACATAGTCTTGTATTCTTAAGCGGCATGGCTTCAATGCCTACAAATTTACGTAAAGAATGTTATACATATATACATATAATCTTAAAAACATATCATCTTGAAAAGACTAGCTACAATGTCATAAACAATACTTACAGCAGACGTGCTAGGCGATGGGTCTCCAGGATTACTCGCAGTTTGTGCATCAGGAGAAGAGTGGGTCGCCATAGGCTGATTGGAAGCCTGAGATGCCTGCCACCGCAACAATTCTTCCTTGACCTTCTCAGCAACTACATCGTTGACCTTCTTAGCAACTAAATCCTCAACTCTCTTATTCTCCTATACATGGATAAAAGAAACATTAGCTACTTATTAATGAATTTCCTTTTGCAGTAACATTCTAAAAAAAGAATAGGTTACCTCTTCTTGAGAAAGTCCCACTCTGGGTTTGCGCTGGGATGGCCCAAAGAATGCTTTGATGCCAACACCAGCGCCGGCACCTCTAACACGTCCAGGATGCTCTGGGTTACCCAGAGAAACTGTCAATTCATCCCTTGTGCCCTGAGGGTTGAACGTGCCTTGTTTCCTCTGCTCGTGCAGCTCCCGCTAATCAGCATAAATAGAAATTGGTAAGTTAACACCACAAATAATCAATATTCAAACGATTTCTATAAGAGTTGTATTTTACCATTTTTGCAGCCGCCTCAGTAGTTACAGACTTCTTTATTTCACCCTTCTTGTTTTTCCTGCCAGCTATCCAGATATCATGGTGAGGCATGGGTGTGGCAGACTCCTGAGTAGGAGCAGACTCCTGAGTAGCAGCAGACTGCTGAGTAGCCACAAACTCCGCATGTAGTCTTTGGCGAACGCTTGCATAGCCTTTTGGACCCATAGTGTGGTCATGCACATTCAGTGCACGCCTTGCTTTTTGTGCGTCACTGAGGGCCTAGTTAGTATGCACATTAATGATTTGGTTAGTAGCACTAAATGTTAATCTTGAATAGGTGAATACAATGTATATTAATTAAATTGGGAGCGACGCCTAATACCTTGAATTCTTCAGATTTTCTTGAAGCAACAAAATTGTCCCAATCTTCTTTGTCCAAGAAGTTCCATTGTTCAAGGGCTGATTTCTTCTTCTTATCACCCTCTTTTATGTATTCTCTGTTCAGATTTGTCCTATAATTCCTAAGCATCTTTCCAGCGCGTTGCATCACACTTTTACGATGCAACTTCTCATCCAATGCAAATAGATTCTGTAAAATAGAAATGTTATTAACTAGTATCCAAAATAGAATTGCAAATAATAGAATTTGTAATCTACAAAATAGAATTGCAAATAATAATAACTCACGCATAAATCCTTCCATATCAAGTCTTTTTTCCCTTGAGGAACTTTATGCCAATTATCATACTTAACACCACAATGGCTCCGAGTGGTACACCCAAGATAGTTTACAAAATTATTGCGGTTCACTCCAATTGCATTTCCTCCATTATCAAACTCCACCACCAATTTGGATCCACTACCACTTAGCGCTAATAACTTCTTCAACAGAGTGATGCCCCTTTTCTTGTTAAGTGTTTGGTGTTGCACGTCAAGTCACTCCAGTGCTTCAGTGGGTACAGGTACATCATCAACCTAAAATTTGACAAAAATAAACACACTAAATTAGCCCAATATAGAAATATAGGATATATGACATAACTAGAAGATAATGAATTTTATAGAAATACAGGATATGTTTTTAGAATTTACATTGGTATCCTCGCCATGCTCGTCATGGACAGCATGCTCATCATGGACTTCATGCTCATCATGGACATCATGCTCATCATGGTCAGCCATCTGAAAATGTCATTAAAAAGGCAAACATTTAGCATTTGTATTAACTAGAAAAAGGCAAACATTTAGCATTTGTATTAACTAGAAAAAGGCAAATATTTAGCATTTGTATAAACATACATGTCTCTAAAATTGTGATCTTTTATCAATTAACAATCCTTCATTGTGATCTCCGCGCACATATAAGTCATCATTAGCTTCAATATTTTGTGAAGTTGGCAACCCAACTGAGAATGGACTGGAGTAATCATACTTATCATAGTACTCTTCTTCATCTATAGGATCTTCAATGAATTGTCTTTTACCATGAAGAACAACCGACCATTTATCATTCGCAGAATCATCGATATAGAATATTTGTTTCGCCTGTGATGCCAATATGAATGGTTCACCCTTCTCGCCAATCTTTTCAAAGTTCACCAAAGTGAAACCCAATCATCCACTATAACTCCTTTGGTGTTATCAACCCAATTACATTTAAAGAGCGGAATTTTGAAATCTATGTAGTCAAACTCCCAAATGTCCTCAATGACACCGTAATATGACATTTTAGCTTCATGTGGACTCTTATCCTTTGCACTAGCAAAGTACATAGTCGACGCTTGAAGAGTGACCCCACTATTTTGGACGACACTCTTATCATCTTGGCACTTTGTGTAATATGTGAATCCATTAATGTCAAACCCTTCATAAGACATAACATTCGGCTTTGGTTTAAAGGCGAAGCATTTGATAGTTTCTGTAATATCATTTGGTGTTTGAGATAGTTGATGTAAGACTTTATCTTCAAACCACTTAGTAAAAGTCTTATTATGCTCTCTAGCAAGCCACATTGAACTTTCTCGAGGATGTTGTCTCTTTATGAAATTGGTATGTTCCTCGATATAAACACTCACTTCGTCCATATTGTGTAAAATATACAAGTGAGCTTGTTCCAACTGCTCACGGCTGATTACTTTCACCCGTGATCCCAAAATTCCTTTGCCCTCCTCAATATTCTTGTCATTATCAGGAGTGTCATTACCACTGAGAAAGTCATTGCAAAAATCCATAACCTCTCTCGCCACATAACCTTCAATAATACTCCCTTCAGGTCGATAACGGTTTCGAACATCACCTTTAAAAACGCTCATGTATCGTTCAAAGGGATACATCCAATGCAAGAAAACTGGTCCCAACATTTTCACTTCCCTAGTCAAGTGGACAACAAGATGTACCATGATATCAAAGAACGAAGGAGGGAAATACATCTCAAGCTGACATAGGGTAACAACCACTTCTCTTTGCAAATTATCGAGAGTATCAAGGTCAATAACTTTACTACATAGACTGTTGAAAAAGAAATAAAGTCTGGTAATTTCAAACCTTACATGCTTCGGCAATATAGATCGAATTGCCACAGGTAATATTTGTTGCATTAGAGTGTGACAATCATGAGATTTAAGACCTATCAACTTCAGATCTTTCATTGATACCAATCTACGGATGTTGGATGAGTAACCATGTGGCACCTTAACATTTACCAAGCATTCACAAAAAGTTTTCTTCTCCTTTCTAGACAACGTGTAACAAGCGGGAGGTAAGTATGTTCTTTTACTACCCATTTCACGTAATTTTGTTAATTCTAACCGTATTCCCATTTCACGTAGGTCCAGTCTGGATTTTATCCCATCTTTAGTCTTACCTGGTATATTTAACAGAGTACCAATGATGCTATCACAGACATTTTTCTCAACGTGCATTACATCGATACAATGCCTGACTGTCAAAGAACTCCAATAAGGAAGATCCCAAAATATTGACTTCTTCTTGAATGAAGAATTGTCACTCCGTGTGGCCATACTACATTGTGATTTCTTACCAAATTCATTGACAATGTCTTTTACTCTTTCATAAACAACATCCCCTGGTATAGGTTTAGGTGCACTCCGTTCATCATTCCATCCATTGAATGCTTTGCGCTTCCTACGATACGGATGGAATTTTGAAAGAAACCTTCGATGACCAAGATATACAGTCTTGCCGCCATGTTTTAGTCTTATTGAATCAGTGTTTTCTTCACATATCGGACACGATTTAGCTCCTTTGACACTATATCCAGACAAATTCCCATATGATGGAAAGTCATTAATAGTGCAAAACAACATAGCGTGCAAACGAAATGTCTCTCTTGCTGAAGCATCATAGGTCATCACATCTTCAGCCCAAAGTTTCTTTAAGTCATCAATCAAAGGTTCAAGATAAACATCGATATCATTTCCGAGTTGTTTAGGGCCCGATATCAACAATGACAACATAACGTACTTATTTTTCATACACATCCAGGGAGGAAGATTGTATATAACAAGCATGACTGGCCATGTGCTATGTTGGCTGCTCAATGTCTCGTACAGATTCATCCCATCTGTACAAAGCCCAAGTCTTAGATTCCTATCTTATTCACCAAATTTGGGGTACAATAGATCAATCTTCTTCCACTGTGGGGAATCAGACACATGTCGCAGGATCCCATCATTATTTTTCTTAACATCTGCATGCCACCTCAAATTCATCGCATCTTTCGGATTTGCAAACAAGCGTTGAAATCGTGATATTATAGGTAGATACCACAACACCTTGGCAGGAGAACCAGTTTTGGACTCCCCCGAAGTCGTCAATTTATACCGTGACGCACCACATTTTGGACAATCTTTCAAATCTACATAGTCCTTTTGAAATAATACACAATCATTCGGGCATGCGTTTATCTTCTTGGCCTCCATTCCCATTGGGCACAACATTTTCTTTACCTGGTATGTTGAGATTGGCAGCTCGTTTCCTTCAGGAAGCATTTCTTTCAACAAAGTCAACAATGAAGTGAAGCTTTTGTCGCTCCATCTATTGTTAGCTTTCAACTTATACAATCTCAACACAGCGCTAAGCTTCGTAAACTTAGCACAACCTGTGTATAACGATATCTCAGCATCATGCACAATGTTTCTAAAGATAGGAGGTGGATCGGTGTGCTCTACCCTACAACTATCCAACATTGCATCAACGATGTCTGCTGGAACTGGTTCGTTCACATTTACATCATCGAAGGCAATTTATTCTTCCACCCAAGCACTGCTATCGACATCTACTGGTTTCGATTTTGAAATCTCTCCATGCCAGTGCCATTCTGTATAGCCTTGTACAATCCCGTTGCACATGACATGACTTTTGATTTCCTCACCAGTGTTGACTTTCAAGTTGTTACCGCAATGCCTACATGGACAGTAGAACCTATCTGTAGGTTTTTTCCTATGTTCCTCGGCAAATCTAATAAACTGATCAAGACCAGATATAAACTCTGGGGTGCAACGATTACGAATGGACATCCATGATCTATCCATTCTATGATCAGAGAAAACAAGTATATATTAGGAAACAAGTATATATTAGGAAAAGATTAGGGTATTCACTTACATCCTAAGTGTATAATGTGATGTCATTCTTATATATAATAAATGTGTACCACCTATCCCATCCTTGAACACCTAATCTCACTAGTAAGTGTATAATGTGTATTGGGTTTTCGAGAAAATTTCGGCAGCATTTCCCCGTTGTTCTCTAAGTACATATGTACTTAGAGAACAAACGGGGAAATGTTGCCGAAATTTTCTCGAAAACCCAATACACATTATACACTTACATCCTAAGTGAGATTAGGTGTTCAAGAACAGTCCCAAACCGGGGACTATCCAAGATTTACTCCTAATGAGTCAATCTTGGACGGGTTTCTAGGCCAACAAACACATTTGATGTCATTCTTATATATAATAAATGTGTACCACCTATCCCATCCTTGAACACCTAATCTCACTAGTAAGTGTATAATGTGTATTGGGTTTTCAAGAAAATTTCGGCAGCATTTCCCCGCTGTTCTCTAAGTACATATGTACTTAGAGAAGAAACGGGGAAATGCTACCAAAATTTTCTCAAAAACCCAATACACATTATACACTTACATCCTAAGTGAGATTAGGTGTTCAAGAACAGTCCCAAACCGGGGACTATCCAAGATTTACTCCTAATGAGTCAATCTTGGACGGGTTTCTAGGCCAACAAACACAATAATAGATATCTACAATGAAGCCGGACTCCATACAAATAGTATATAATTTAGTGATCATTGTTCATTCTAATTTATACCAATGTACAAGTAATATAAAGAACAATGTGGATTATATGGGACATAAATTCATTGTTCATTGTCCAACATTAGGTTCAACACTTGAAACATACATTCATTTACAACATAAAAAATTTGTATCATTAGGGTGCAACATGTGGATTATATGGGACATACACATCAAGGTGGTCATAAGGGAGGATATTTCCTTATTTATGAGTAAGCGATATAAGATTAAGATCCATATAAAAATTAGGGCAGAAGGAAGAAATAAATCTTCTTTAGGATACAATAGACCCTTATGGATGTATTTAGGGTCATAGGTACCATCATAGAACAAAAGGGGTACACTCTAGGATTTAAGATCACACTACATCATGTATTTTATACAAAATTACATGTATGTGTATATAAAAAATATATTTATAAGGAACTTCTATACATATCAGTATCTCTAATCATTAAAATCGGCAAGCAGATCAGTAATTGTAAATAACAAACTACGAATTGTTGAATTAAAGTAATCACTAAAGTAATACTAACCAGTAGTACCAATCATTAATCACTGAAAGAAGCAAGGAAATCAGTAAAACTAATCATGCATTACTAGTATAATAGAGCAATAGGATATTTACTTCGATGCATTACAGCAGTACCCAATTATTTCAGCTTACATACCTTTCGTTAGCGGCGACGGACAAGTAGGCGAGCTCCCAGCAGTGGTGGTCGAAGCAGGAAGAAGGGGGGCGACGCTGGGCGTGAGCAGGGAGGAAGGAGCTACGGCGGCGGGCGACGCTGGACGAAGTAGGAAGAAGCTAGGGCGATGACGCTGGAAGAATCTACATCGGCGGGCGACGCTGGAAGAAGCTAGGGCGGCGGAGAGTCAGGCGTGGCGGCGGCCTCAGGTGCTTGGAGCAGCAGGGGTGGGCAGCATGGGCGGCGGAGAAGGAGGAGTGGTGGCGGAGAAGGGGGCACCGGAGAAGGGGGCGCCGGAGAAGAAATAGCCAGAGAAATGGCGCTGGAGAAGAAATCGCCGGAGAGAATTCACCGGCAGCAGAGAAATAGGGTAATTGCTCGCAATGAAACAGAAGAAAGGGGAAGCGTCGGGCGATCGTGGAGTATAAGTTCCCAAATAGCGTCAGTTGTTTTAAACAACCGACGCCTAAACATCTTTAGCGTCGGTTGTTTGCAACAACCGACGTCCAATTGGACGATATTTTCATGAAATTGTTTGGCGGGAACCACCTTCAGCGTCGGTTATAAACGGATAACTGACGCTGAAAGTGACACTTTTCACGCAAATTTTCATCGCACATAGGCGTCAGTTTATACCTACATGACCGACGCTGAAAATGACACTATTTTTTTGATCAAAATTTGGATTTCGCGGCCGACTTTCAGCGTCGGTTTGTTATAAACAACCGACGCTGAATACAAAGCGGTACCCGTGTCTGGCTGGTCTTCGAATATAGACGTCGGTTTGCTTAAACAACCGATGCCTAACATATAAGGCGTCGGTTTTCCTTAATAACCGACGCCTAGAAAAGTGACACTGAATGCTATTTCTGTAGTAGTGACTAGAGGATCGTTGTCCAACAAAGCAACATCTACAAAAACACCAAAAAATGATGAGCCTGAAATTGCACCTCCCACCCTTTTCATGGGGTCAACCTCAGATACTCGACCGAATGCAATTCTAGCATCTGGATCTATGAAACTCGGCAGATACACATCCTAGAAACAAAATATAGTTTACATAAAAAATTTATATAAACGTAAAATGAAGTGCAATTCACACAAATACAAACACACTTGTCCCTTCTTAAATGATGAGTGTCTTATATGGAGTGGAGTTTGCATTGATAAGTTTGTCTGCACAATTATTTTATTTTTGACATAAGTCCAAAAAAGTCAACATGGAAAATAATTGATACCACACATGTTGTATAAAATGTATTCATACTTGGTCACTGCCAACTTGTTGTGCTTGACTATTTCCTTGTCTAGTTAAGGCAAGTAACTCCCCTAATTTTTGGTTGAATTCATCCTTTTGTTCTTGAAGTTTTGCATCAAATTCCCACCGTTGTTCTTCAGGCTTATCCTAAAAATGCTTCCTTTGCGCTTCTTCAGCTTATCGAGATTTACAAATCTTGCCCCAGATATCAGAAGGTGATAGTCCAAGTCCATAACCACGAATATTTCATGGTCTCTATTATCCCATAACATGCCTATAAATTTCATTTGAAGTAACATCAGGTTGTTTTCTTCGTAGCTCTTCTCCTAACTTAGAAAATTTTTCCTACATACAACAAATCATAGGAGATGAATTTTATACCAAATATATACCTCTTTCTAATTAGTACATGTAACATAATACTATAGGATAGGATGTGTTGTACCAAAATTTTGACAGATTCAACATCAACAATGCTTCCATCTTTTTTACGATGAGTTTTCCCAAAAAACATTATGGGATCCACTTCTCCACCTATTTCCTTCTCCATCTTTATCATTCAAACAAGGTTATTGTAAACATCAAATAAATGGATGTTATCAAATTGTCCAAATGGATCACAAAAATTACTAACTTACATCATATTTCAGACATGCAAATGACTTGGTTCATGTTGTGTGGCTAACCTTTTGAAATTTTCTGCTTGTCATGTTAGTTATAGACTTCCTCTATGAAAAATATTGCAGTATTGTGCATAGTAATTATCTGTGAGGTAATTTAAGTATCAATAAACAAAAAAAAAATATTAACTTTCCTTTATTACTCCTCCAATAATCCACAAGAAATTTCCAATGAGACTTCCACTTGTGGTCCTTCCATTTCTATCTTCTAGGACAACTTGTTCAAGGTATTGTTCATATGGACTATCTTCTAGGAAGTATAGTCTCCTTAACTTCCACTTGTGGTCCTTCCATTTCTTTCCTAGTCTCTTCATTGTCCACTCCTTTAGATCTGAATCCATTGTGAATTTACTCTACCGACATAAAGGATATCAATTAGAAGCTTCATTTAACCATTTAAAAATAAAATTTATTAATATACCTTCACAAAATTCCATATAGAATCTTTTTTATTTGCTGAAATTGTCTCTAGTCCTCATAGTTTAGTGGACAAAGATTGGGATCTCTTGCAATGGTTGTCAGAATACTGATAAGTGACATTGGTTTTCACCTACTAGTTGTCCAAATTGATTTTTCTCAATGGGAATTGGATCATCGGGCTTTCTTTTCCAGACTTTCAAACATTATGTTCAGCCATGTGCTCAATGTTTTTGACCTAAGCATTCATTCATAAAGGATAAAATATATAAGGAAAATTATATATCATTAAATGCAACACTATAAATGCAATGATATGAATAAAATGAATACCTAGCCCATCAAAAGGTGTTGTTGTAACATTCAATGACTCAACATGGTGATCAGAGATGTCATTTTGGTCCATGTTATTAGGAAATGCATTGCTATTTTGGTTATCAGCAGCTCTATTCTCTACACTTCTTGAATGAATAGACATGGAAGCATTGACATTAGGCACATGTGATAGTTGTGAATTTCTTAATCTTGTAACTTTATCACCACTTTCTTTATTGTGCTGATTTTGGAACCTTGTTCCCATCTCCTTTTCAGTTGTGCATGTTTGAGAGGATTTCGAACCACCAACCATATAAGATTCTTGGGGAGACATGGCTGATTGGGTATTTTCTGCAGATCTAGTAGTAGTTTTATTGAATTTCTTTGCTCTATAATTTTGAATTTCAGCTGGAAGGGAAGCTAAAAAAATTTTGGACCGATTTGAGGATGAAAGGTTCAAAGATTGCCAACAACCATGTCAAGTAATGCTAGGTAAATGAGTCTTCATACAAGAGTCATTGTTGTTTCTTTTATCATTCCTTGTGGTTGTCTTGTTATGGTAGTTGTCATTGTACGGTTCTCTCATCCTGAGTATATCAAGTCACATATAAATGATCATTTAAAAAAATATTGAGCAACATAATAACAATTTTATAATTAATATTTAAAAACAAAACACAAATATTTAATCAAATATAATTATAAACAACAACAAAGATAAGGATAAATTTGATTAAGAAGAATGTCAGACATGCAAAATGCATACACCTGGCTAGAGCACAACGTGAGACAGGAAATTAAAGAGATACATTGAGCCAAAAAAGGCTTATATAAGTCAAATAATAATGACAAACTAAAAGAAACATTGGCTGCTATTTTGTAATTTCTCAATCAAAACTGTCATCATCATCACTTTGAGATACACTTTCATCATCCTACTGAATTTGGGATTGGTCTTTTTCAATTGTTGAACTATCAACAGTAATTCCTTTCATATCCAATCTAACTATGTCACAATCAGTATCTTCATCCTCTGATGTCATTGATGGCCCATCTCTAGTTTTACCTTGCACATAAGCTTCGACATTCTCAATACAAGATTGTTCTTCCATGTTGAACATATCTTGTGGGGCAATCTTTACAGCAAAATGCCTCCCTTTTGCAGTGTCATCTTCTACATAAAATACTTGTCCAACTTGAGATGCCACTACAAACAGTTCCCTTGTAGTTTGAAGTCATCTCAAATTAACAAGAGGACCCATGTTCATCATGCTTGATTCCCCTCTTTGAGTAGATGTCCACCCAATCACATTTAAATAATGTCACCTTAAAGTGTTCATAATAATTGAGCACAATAACATCCTTCAAAACACCATAGTAGGTAACATATCTAATAACTGGATTGCAATCAGTGGTTTTAGAATAACAATCAGTCTTAGCTACCCGAAATACTCCACTATTTTGTGTTGTTCGATTTGCATCTTTTGCCTTGGTATGAAATCTGTGACCATTGACTACATAGCCCTTGTACTTAATGGCCAGTTGATGTAGACCTTGAGAAAGAAACTTGATTTTATCATCCACCATCTCTATTCTTAGGAGTGTCTCAATCTAACAAAAGAAAAGTTTGCTATACTTTATTCATGAAGCATAACAAATTTAATTAGCACAACTAAACTTACATGTTCCTTAAACCATCCATAAAATGAGTTACTATGTATTCTCTTAACCTCCTTTAAGGACTTTTGAGGATGTTTTTTCCTAACGATATCATAGTGCTTCTTGAATACAAAATATGTGCAATATATCATTGGAATATGTTATAGCATTTTAATAATAGAAGACAATTGTCACTAACTTACTTAATGTAGGGTTCAATTACTTCACGATTGAATAGTACATGCTTATGGGCTTGTTGCAATGTATGTTCGTCCAAGACACATGTTACCATTTTACCAACACCACGACCTACTGTTGAGAAAATAGACCAATCATCACTGTCATGTGTTTGCTCTTTTTCCAAATTTGCTTCGTCAGTATCATTTCTATTTAGCTGATTTAATTTGGTTTCAACTCCATCCAAGTATCTTGAACAAAAAGTTAAACACTCTTCGGCTATATATCCTTCTGCTATTGATCCTTATGGATATCTTTTATTACGAACATATCCTTTTATGGTCATCAGATACCTGATAACAAAGTGGAGGAAAATATTATGATAAATTACATTCCAATAGGTAAAGTCATCGCGACGTATGAAAAGTTACCTTTCAATTGGATACATCCAACAATACTGAATAGGGTCAGCTATCTTAGCTTCATAAGTGAGATGGACTGATAGATGCAACATTATGTCAAAAAAACATGGAGGGAATATCTTCTCCATCTCAGAAAGTGTCACAGCTATTGCATTTTCCAATGTAGCAAAATCATTTGGATCTATGACTTTAGTGCACAACCTTTGAAAATAGTGACAAAGATTAATAATACATGACTCAACATTCTTACTAGGAAAAGACATAGTCATAACTAATGGTAGAAGTTGTTGCATCAGCACATGATAATCGTGACTTTTCATTGGTGGCATCTTATGATCCTTTGGCCGTGCACATCTATATTAGACACATACCCGTCTAGAACTTTGATAGATTTTAGGAGGTTGCAAAATAATATTTTTTCATCTTTTCTCATTGTATAGCAAGCTAGAGGTAGGATGGTATATTTACCAATAGTTTTTGGTTGAAGAAGAAATCTGATTCCCATATCCTCCAAATCCATCTTTGCATTCAAGTTTTCCATACTTTTATCCTTCAAACCTAGCAATGTTCCAACAATACTCTCACATATATTCTTCTCAATGTGCATGACATCGATATTGTGCCTTACAATGTTAGATTTCCAATATGGTAGCTCAAAAAATATGTTTTTCCTATCCCCATTGTGTGTTGAATCTTTACCTCTTAGCCTTTTCTTACCTATTACAGTTCTTCTATCCTCCAATTGTGACAAGATTTAAGCTCTAGAAGGAGGTTTAGGTGGATACCTAAATTCTTGCTCATCGTCGAATGCCTTTGCTTCTTTTTAGAATATGTGGCTAGTTGGCAAAAACCTACAATGTCCTCTATAGCAAACTTTACAGCTATGTGGCAACCAATGTGAGACAATATCTTTATTATAATAAGGACATGCTTTGTAGCCTTTAGTACTCCAACCAGATAGATGTGCATATCCTAGAAAATCACTAATAGTCCATAATAAAGAAGCACGCATCAGAAAGAATTCCTTGGTTCCAGCATCATATGTATGTACACCAGTATCCCATAGTTCTTTCAACTCATCAATTAATGGATGCAAGTACACATTTATATTTCTGGTGAAGTTGGTCCAGGAATGAGTAGGGACAACATAAAATATGGTTTCTTCATGTACAACCAAGGAGGAAAATTATATGGAATAATCACAACAGGCCATGTACTGTAAGAAGTACTCATTGTCCCAAAAGGATTAAATGCGTTAGTTGCAAGTCCCAATCGAATATTTCTAGCGTCTGCAACAAATTCTGGATGCATCACATCAAATGTTTTCCATGCAGGTGAATCTATTGGGTGTCTTAACTTGTCATCTTTTGCATATTCTTCTGCATGCCAACTCATTAAGGAAGAGGTTTTTGATGACATGAACAATCGCATTAGGCGTGGTATAAGTGGAAAGTGTCTAAGCACTTTGGCAGGTATTCTCTTAGGGTTTTTTGCAAGCTCATCATCATCATCTGGGATTGTAATCATTTTCCATCTTGATACTCCACATGTATCACAGACGTCTTTATCACCAGAATCCTTCCAAAACAGCATGCAACCATTTGGACAAACATGAATCTTCACATAATGTAAGCCCAACTCCTTAATCGTCTTTTTTAGCTCATAAAAGGAATTAGGTAATTATTCTCCTTCTGGTAGCATTTTTTTAAAGAATGTAAGAAAAACATAGATGATGCATTCTTACTCAGGCCATTAAGACTAACCAGGTGATAGAATTCTAGGATGCAAGCAAGTTTGCTAAATTTCTTACACCCTGGATATAATTCTGTCTCAGAATCCTTTAACAAGATATAAAATTTGTCAGTATTGGAATGTTGATCGCTAGACGACTCTACTCCTTCCATATTTTCTTCTTCACTAAAACTTGAAAAAGCATCATGCAACATATCTTGTAAATTTTCAGCATTTAGGTAATCACCCTGATCAGTTGGAGCATCCATTTGAATATCGGCATCTTCACCATGAAAAGCACCAGAAATACAGCTTGGTAAGAAGCCATGCCACAATAGATGACTCAATGCAGTCTTTCTGTTGACCTGGTATACATTAGCACACTTTCTACAAGGGCATACAATCTTATCTCCAATCGCTGAATGTTCAAAAGCAAAATCCAAATATTTTGATACTCCACATAAGTATTTACTACTCGTTCGGTCATCCTTTGCTTGCCAAGACTTATCCATTCTATAAAAATAGTAAAACATATAACATATATGAGTAAGTATGTCATATCAAAAAAGTCTATACAATATGAGAAAATACTAGTGCAATAATGCAAATGAAGTTCACGTGAGCCTATCCGCCTAGGCAGGCACCCAGGCATTTTTGAAATACTTATAATAATGATAAAAGAACAGACTAATAATACATCTTTTTAGACCAGATTAAAGAAAGTGTATCGTAGACATTACATGTTAGACATAGTGGTCGAACATGCGAAGAAAAACTAGTTCTAGTGAAAAGTTTGGAAATGGAATCAGTGTCAAAATTATGATTTCATGGGATATGTTGATGTTGGTCAACTCATTTCTGTCCCACATAGCCAAAACTAGTGATGATAAGGGAGGAAATGGCCCGTCATAGGGTTTTTTTTGTAACAAGGTGCAAGCCTACTTTGAGTCTGAAAAAATAGTTAAACTTATCCACTGTCTATAGAGGAAAATCGAGAATAAAGTATTTAACTAAATGGTTTGAAGTGGGTAAATCAACCAAAGTATAATTCAATTGGGTTCCCTCTCATTCAAATTAGATCACAAACAAATTACAACCTACAACAAAGAAGTTGTAGCATTTATATCTCATACAATGCTAATTTCAACTGACCAACATTTTATTTGAACTTGCATTTTTCATGTAAGTATAAAAAGTAAATTTAGTGAAAGGCATCAAATATAATTCTGAAATATATTTGATAAGTCCTAAAGGAATATAATAGTTTATTAGGTATAGAATGCTCAAAAGTTTCACATACTTATTCCTACATGATTTCAATTAAATTTTATAATCACCAAATGTACAAGTTATCATTGCAATTATAGTTTGATGTATAAGCATTTGTTAGTAAAAATATTCTTCAATATTACTAATAGTTCACAAAGGCAACATGATCTACTTTCATGTTTGACTAAATTGGGGAAGTTCTGGGACATTGTGTTCAAATGGATAAGCATAATGTTGACTGTACTTCGATCCAATTTGCAATATTTATAAATTTAATTAGATACAGAACATGTGTTATCAGCTATTTCTATTGAAGTAAAGGTGTAGAAAATCAAATATGAATCCCTACCTCTTCTATGCCATGTTTGTGGGCGATTAGCATGACTATACCACGAGGTTTCCTGAAGATCCTAAACCTAGTTAGTGCCTCTTGCTAATCAAGAGGTCGAAATGAATTGGACTCACTAAAAAGAAAAGTGCAAAGTCTTCTACAGGTGCAACATTCACTCAAGGAGACCAAAAACACAACAACACATCCTAACTATTTGAGGCGGCCTCAAAAATAGCCTAGGAAGCGACTAACACTAATAAATTGGAAACATTCATTGAAAATGAGGACGAACCATCAAATGATCAAAATGATAGTGACACTGCAAGAGCGTCATCCACTTCTACTCAAATGTTTCTTGCCAAGGACACAATAGGAGACAAAGTTCCCTAGGAGAGAGAAATTTTAAGACTCCCATTACTGATGATTCTCAACGAACCACAATTAATATGTATGATTCTAAAGAGGAAGCATTTGTTTCTATTATATATCCACCATAGGTTTCCATGATTACTATAGATGGTAATGGCCCACAATTAGTAGTTGACCTAGACATAGATGAGGTCAATATCCATTTTGTTTATCCCATTGTGAATGCGCTGGATGAAGATAATTTACTCTAGGTGAAACTCAGATTGATGATCAAGACATGGATTTGCCCCTTGTTTCTCCCAAAAGTTACTTTGATAAAGTTGTATGGGAAATGCGGGGGAGCAATGGCAAAATTAAGTTGGAATTTATCATACGAGATCATAGACTTGTAAGAATTTGAAGAACTTAGGCTCAGGGGTGCAGAAGGACCCTTTATCCTCTTAAATGATGGTTGATATCCTATGTAGGATCTTTTAGGGTTTCGGAAATTCTATCACCCAAGTCCATCTTCTTAATTTGGTGCAACTGTACAAACCAAGTAGGTTCTGGTCCATGAGCCATTGATTTTGTAAACCACTATGGATGAAGTTATTTAGAAACTTGAGTTTTCCTTCTCTCATAGGTTTAAGGAAAGGGGTTTATCTGGTGTCATATGGCTTATGTAGAAGGTTCATTGAACCATGGTTATAGTTTATGCTAGCCATTATCAATTTCTACATTGTTAGGTAAAACAGTGATTGCATCTTGCAATAGTTTATGTCCATTCTACCCACAAGTCAAGCAACTTTTATGGAAGTATCATGTCTACCTAGGCACCAAAATCTCTAGCCTATGGATCGTTCTCGAAACTATAATACTATGTTTTTTCATGTGGATAAATTTGGTAGTCCTCACTTCAATTTTCCTAAAGCTAATGTTTTCTAGAATTTCCTCTTGAACTCTGACCTTACTGATTTGGGTTCAGTATTTACCCAAATCGGATGCAACTTGCTCTTTTTATGTTGATTTTGATTAATCCATTGTTCACATCTTGTGGAATTTGATTTTGGTTGTTGACCTATTGCATAAACCGTAGTTACAAACAAACACATCTAATTTATTTAATTTTATCTCTCAATAGCTTACTCCTGAGGTCTTTCTAAGAAAAATAGTACTCATATGTTCATTATTTCTTGCTATCAACTTTGGATTGCACGGAATGTACATATCTTTGAGGAAAGGTATCCCATGGCTACTAATAAAAAAATGTATGGCACAATGAGTATGCCCTCTCCTTTCATTATTTTTAATTGGCATAATGATCCCTCTTCTACCTTAAAGGTGTACCACCTAGGTATAACACCCCAACATCCTAACCTAATTATGTTTGTTGCATCTGGTCATCCTCTCAATTACCCACTCACATATCTTCCCCCTACAAAACTCTAACACCTAATCGATCCCAATATCACCCTTACCTCATGTGATCTTTTCCCCCTACTTCCAGTCTCTAATTTCTTCTATTTCTATTGATGGAACATCTACTACTGCCATCATTATGGATAGGTGATTGAATTTTATGAACTACAACATAGATTCTTTTCTTTATCATCATACTTCTTTTACCAAAAATCATATGTAACATCCCAAGATTTGAGGCATCGAATATAATGATCTTATAAGGAATGATTGGACTACCCATATCACCAAGGTGCACCTCCTTTTTCGGAGCCCATCACTAAAGAACTCCATAGTTAAGCGTGCTCAGCTAGGAGTAGTACTAGGATGGGTGACCAATCAAGAAGTTGACTCTGGCTTGCGCGTGAGTGAGGAAAAAGCACACAGTTAAGGCTAGTGGTAGTCTATGGGGCCAGTCGTCATTCCTGAAACTCTACTAGAGCCTAGGGCAGTGCGCTCGGATGTTACAAATGGTATCAGAGCCATAACCCCTCCAGTAGGTGATGCCCACATGGGCATGTGACATGCCAGTCTTGCGTCATGCGGTCCAGGCATGTAGGAAAGGGTTGTCCATGGTTGACGTTTCCACCCTTGCACTGGTATTCCGTGATCGGGAGCTGGGTGTCCATGGGCCATTCTGGGTCTGCACTGAAATGGGGTGATGTTATGAGGCCTTATAGTTGAGACTTGATGAGGACGTCAAGAGTCTAAGTGGGGGAGAT
Source organism: Alisma plantago-aquatica (assembly GCA_963693085.1). Lineage (NCBI taxonomy): Eukaryota > Viridiplantae > Streptophyta > Magnoliopsida > Alismatales > Alismataceae > Alisma > Alisma plantago-aquatica. The sequence goes on from OY856412.1 coordinate 1,338,192,753, forward strand.
TGTAACATCCCATGATGTGAGGCCTTGGATATAATGATCTTATAAGGAATGATTGGACTACCCATATCACCAAAGTGCACCTCCTTTTTCGAGAGCCCATTACTAAAGAACTCCATAGTTAAGTGTGCTCAGCTTGGAGTAGTACTAGGATGGGTGACCAGTCAGCAAGTTGACCTCGGCTTGCGCGTGAGTGAGGAAAAAGCATGCAGTTAAGGCTAGTGGTGGTCTGTGGGGCCAGTCGTCATTCCTGAAACTCTACTAGAGCCTAGGGCAGTGGGCTCAGATGTTACAAATTATTTGGTATTAAAGCATTGGTTCCTCATTTAATCTTTAGTAATTATTACATTTTACAAATTCCATAGAACTGAGGGAGTTATTAGAGGATTTTCCAAAAGACAGAGGTGTCTAGAAAAGGATCGCGCCCAGGGACTGGCAATATTTTCCTCTGCACCGCTAGTCAGAATATGAGGCCTCCCGGGTCTGTGTGACTGCCTGGCCAATGTCTTAGGATCTGACTCGAAATAAGATACCTTTAGGACTCTCTCATCTATTTTCATCCCTTCTCAACCCTAATTCTGTTAGGATTATAAGGTTTAGGGTTTTCTCTCTCTTCGTCACCCTCTTGAGGATAGGGTATGTGTGATAAGGTTAACGAATCCTCCACCAAATTAATGAAAAGCATGTAAACAAGATGTCATGGACATAAACTTAATAGTATAAGCATAAACTAAATATTAGTTGCATGCTTAGGTCGTATGACATGTGTTGTCATGCCCTCAAGAGAGACCTGAGGTTAGACCTTCTTCTCAGGAGAATGAAGTAGAGTTGGTCTTGGAGGAAGAGACCTCCATTAAAGATGGAGACCTGGCACATCTTATGAGGATGATGCTAAACCTAACCCTAAGTGGTGGTTAGAGAGAGAGATGGCATGATGAGTTAGATGCCATGGTCGACCATGTGTGTGGGTTGACATGCTTTTAGTTTTGGATACCTATGAGAAATATGAGCTATGTGAGGTTGATTGACTTAGTTCCTTTTGGGTGACCCAACCCTGGTAGGGTCGTGCGTGTTAGGGTGAAGGATAACCCCTTCATTGATGAGGTTAGTGATGACCCTATAGAAACCCTATGGGCTGATATGAGCATGGTATAATATGCACCTTAAGTACGTCAGTAGTGCTGGAAGTAGTTCGAAACCATGGACAGAAAAGCATGTTGGATAGCTTATGTGACAAGCATAAAGAGCTATAGATAATCTTGAGTGAACATAGGTTGATCATATGGTTCACCCTTGTAGGTGTATGCGTGTGAGCTTGATTCACCTTAGAGAGAGAACCTCTAGTAGTAAGGTTGTTTGTAGGGTTAGCTCTAGATAGAGAGAGCAAGACCCGAGCAAGAAGGATGGAAGCTTAGACTCCGGGATATGAGGAACCCTGAGAAGTTGATTATGTTATGACCTAAGTGGATGGTTGTAGTTGCCTCGTGCAGGGTCCTTCTGGTTTCTTGGTTGTCTTTAGAAGAACTAAACCCTAGAGGAAGGAGGTCTCATAGAATCTTGAGAAGCTAAGTGGAGAGTACATAGTATAAGAATGAACCTGTAGACCCATAGATAACCATCTCTAAGTGCATGTGGATGTGTTACTATGGAGGTAACTGGTATGGGGCCTGGCTGAGGAAGATAGGTCGCCATGATCCATACAAAAGGATGTAAGTCAGACCACAAATGCTGAGAGAGATGATGGATACTTGGGTAAGGTTTCACACAGGATATGTACTATGTTAGAATCCTAAGTCTATCCTAGGGTCAGGTAGGGATAAGACCGATGAGAGTAGGAGTTGCCTATTTCCCTAGTTGCACATGACCTAGGGTCAGGAGGTAACAGCTATCATTGTCTGAGGGCCATGGGTTAGGAGATTGATCACCTTCATGAGCTCATGGGACCCAAAGGGCAAATGAGGAGGGCACTCTCTGATGCATAAGGGGAGAGGGACGACCCCAAAAGTGTCAGCACACTATAGACCTAAACGAGATGACCAAGGATGGTATGATGACCCAAGTGGGTTTGAGACTAGTTTTCCATGGAAGTAACCGTTGTATCGAGATGATCATGATGTAGAGACATATGTTGCACATTTCAATTTAGTTTTGAAGGTGTACTGTAAATGTGGGATGTACCATCTCTACTCTTAGAATAGGAAGAACTTTGTTATTGGACGACCGCCAAATGCTTATTTCCTCTTATTATGGGGGTGAGAGATAGGACAGTACACATGCCATACACCGAGGATAAAGATGTTGTGAGTGGAAACGTTGCTATGAGGTATGAGGATAGAGGTAATAACGTACCCTTGTGGAGTGTACAATATGTGGATAGTTTACAAACTTCAAGATAACTACTGTAGACATCTTATGAGGATGTTTTTATCATGAGCTATGTGGAATATATGAGTTATACAAGGTTGAGTTCGATAACCAAGAGGATGAGCTCAGAGTTTTCTTGATGAAGATAAACTTAGAGTTTCATATGAGATAATAAGTGGAATACATGGAGGTGTATGTCTCCAACATTACCCTACACATAAGGAGGTGAGGTGGTAATGGATGCTCTGGTTGAGATGTAGCAACCTAGTTTAGCTGGAGGCTAGAAGAGGTTGTTAGGTTAACCCTAAGTTTGGAAAAGGAGATAAGCTTGGATAACACTCAGATGTAACAAGATCCGTTGATCGAGTTAGTGGTTGCTTAGTTAGCCAGCCTAGGGCTTTTCGTGATGGAAGGATGGTTGTAGAACCTCAGATGCACTTCTATGGAAAAGAAGGTGATGAAACCTCGACTAGAGTGTTTTAGGGTTGCTAAGGAATCAACCTTAAGGAATCATGACATACAGGAGATCATGATTTTAAGATCATCATACACCGTGGTACTACTAAGATAGTAAGTGGCAATAATACTTTGGATACCTAAGATGATATTGCATGTGGCTTGTCGCCATGCATGCCAAGAGGTGAAGGACGGACACCAGTAACCCAGTGAGTTGATATAGAGGATAAAGAGTCCCTGAGAGGGAATGGGAGTTCATCACTATGGATTTTGTGGTAAGTCTCACATGGACCAAGGAAGGTGAAGATGCAATATGGGCTATGTTAAGATCACTTTACCTGGATGACATAATCTAAGAGAAAGATGGAGTATTGTCAAGAGACAGATCCGGTTGAACTACATGTAAGAGAGAGAGAGAGATATGGTTCAATTTCACCATGATGCGAGTTCAATGGTTTTTGAGTATGACCTAAAGATTCACTTCCATGAGGTGGAAGTAGATACATGAAGAACTCAATGTTAGTCCAGCTTATCACCCCTACCTAATGGTTAGCATGATCCAGGCTAGAGGGTCTTATGAGAGTGTGTGTGCTCACTCAGGTTGATATATGGGGACAACTCTCATCCTACGAAAGTTGTGATGATAACCACTATACTCAGTATTGGGATATAAGAAGCTCTGTAAGGGGGGTTGTGTCGGTCACCGCTTCATTAAGATGATGTTGGTGAAGGGACCTCGTGAAAGTCAGAAAAGGACCACAGTGTGTGCATATATGAAGTCACTTTGATTGTGCAATGGCTGAAAGAGAGCCCAGGGGTGACATGAGTCGTGAGCTGATGCAAAGTAGATTGACATGCAGTTCATTGTGGGAGAATATGTGATATAAAAATCTGACCCCTCTGAGCTAGAGCGGAGACAGATGAGTCCCCGATACATGGGTCCATTTGAGATGGATTGGTGGAGATGCTTATGTATAGTCTTACCCCTCAGGATAATGTGATGTGTGATGAGTTCCATGTGTCCAATTTAGAGCACTATGTGAGGTACCTGAACCATGTGTTGAGCAATGAACCTAGTGAGAACCAAGGGAGGCTGAAATGTCCTGAGTCACCTATGAAGATTTTAGATGCCAAGGTGAAAGAACTCAGAGAAAAGAATATGTGATGATAAAGGTTCTTGGAAGTTCCATGGATAGGGTAAACTCACTTAGGGGCCAATGATGGACATGGAAAATTCTTATCCTGAATTGTTTGATTGCTTGATGGAATTTTGAGGACAAAATTCTAATAATAGGGGAAGGCTGTCAGAACCCCAATTTTGGGTTCTTTTGATGAGAAATGCAATTTTTCTTAATAAACATAAATGAACAAATAATGATGTCATTTGATTGAAATCATGAATTTCATTTGTAAATAGCCTTGCTTGGTTGTTTCATGGGCCTTATTGGCTATTGGGCCCATTAACAAGGAAAAGAAAAAGGAAATTCAATTAGTAAATGAATAATTAAGAAATGGAGAAAAGAAAGAGGTTGAAGCCTCTAAAAGGCAAAGGAATATTCCCCAAAGGTGGATTTCGTGCCTTTTGGGTTCCTTGGGTTCCTAGGAGTCCAAGTTGCAAAGATAATGCAACAAGAAAGAGAAAAGATCAATTAAATATTGCTTTATTAAAGGAAATATGAGACCATAATAATATTACAAGAAATATGTGGAAATATGGATAATAAATCCATCATGGATGATATTTCATGTCCATATAGTTTCTAATGGTAAAAGGAATCCAAATAAATAATATAGAAAGAGAAAGAGAGAGAAAGTAAAAATGAAATTTGCCTTATTAAGGGAGTATTCTAGAGTTCATGATCGTCTTAGTCAATAAAGTGCTAAGAAATTATCTACCTTTCATTAATGCCTTTTATTTGCCAAGATCAAAATTCATAGAGTAGTCTTTGTCGTAACCTTTGGCAATAGAATAAAGGAATGTAATTAATGAATATACTGAATAAACAAAAAAAGGAAGGTAATAATAAGAGGGGATATGTGAGAAAGTCCTATACTTTTGTACATGGTCACAAGATAATCGAAGGAAACAATTAAGAGTTTGACATCATGGTTGAAGGCATACGTGAAAGGGAAGTACAAGAGGATATCTCTATAAATAAAATTTGTATATATATATTGATATCCATCCTAACCTCCTCCCTCTCTCTCACAACGACTATGTAAGGTCATGAAGATCTCTGGCCATGGGAAAAGAAAAGGGTGTGTCACCCTAGTTTCCTCATTCTGGTCCTAGATCGTGGGCTATCCTTTCTTTCCAACAGCCATAATGGAGAGGAGGGCTTTGGGGAGATGCTAGGCCGCACCCAGAACCTGATCGGAAGTGGCGGTGAGCGTGGACATGCCCTAACCTCCTTTGAGCCTTCAAAACCTAGGCCTATAACCTGGTACAGTAGACGTGAGGCCCTTGCTGCCGAGGAACGAAGATTCTAAGCTTCATCGAGGTTGAGATAGCCTCCTGGACTTCACAAGAGACGGCGAGGTATGAACTAACCCACCTTGTTTACCTTGTAAACTACTGCAACATGTAGATCTAGTCAGACCTTGTTCAACCCCCACTATTATCTCCGGCAGTTCCCAGTGGCCTCTCAGGTCCAGCGTGGGCTGGAGGAGTTGGCATGGTCTTCTTTTGGACCTCGCAGCGTGGGAAGCCCCGAAGGCAACGTGTGTCCACTCTTCTAGGGCAGAGGCTTCCGCCTTCACGGGGTTAGGCGTGAGATAGAGTGAATTGTCTTGAGTACCCCCCCCCCCCATGCACACGTAAAGAACATGGGCACTAGAGAAATTACACCCTTATTCCAAAATGGGCCGGATTATATTGAATTTTCTTTAACTGGCTAATGTGTCCTCACCCGATTGGTCAGAATATGATTTTCTTGCAAAACTCTTAACTCAAAATTGGTAACTCAGATGGCAGTATATTATATATGAATTTTTCTCAGAAAAATGTGAGGAATCTAGTAAAAATAGTTTTAGAGCTTAATTCCTCTTAAAATTAGAAAAATAGTTGAAGTTGTCAACTTTAATGCATTAATGATTAAGAAACCCTAATTTATGATGATTAACAAATTGGGAAGGGTTATATGTATGTTTAAAGTTGATATTAACATGTTGATTATAAAAAGGACACATTAGATCTAAAAGGATGATCTTTATGCATTGTTGGTTTAATTTAGGGATTCCATGTACATGAATATACATTAATGGGCTTAGAAATCCTAAATTATGTTGATATTGTTTTTAATGGTTTTAATTGTGCAAATCCATGAATAGAGATGAGATATAATGATTCTGAGCTATTTTGAGTATAAAAGTTTCTAATTGTGGATTAATACCCTTAATATGGTAATTAGGGTTTTCCAATGGATACATGTGGAATTAGTGATAAATAGAGTTCATATATGAATTGAACTATAATGAAATATGAGTTTTCAAATTGAAAGAAACCAAAGATGATAATTGGGCTTAATGATCGTGTCATAACTTAAAAGGATAAAGATGGAACTTTTAGTCTAAAAGAGATATATTAGACTTAATTGACATTCAAGTATGCTTATGATGTTGAAATTAGGGTTTGTGGACCAAAAGGGTATTAAAAGTAATAAATGCATTATGGAGGCTAAAACCCTAATAAAACCCTCAAGTTGTCCTAGAAATCCTAAGGTGAAATCCAAGTCAATCTTGAGAATGTTTTGGATAAAACAATGACACTTGGATGTTATGCATTAATTTCAGGATATTGTTGATTGCTGACCTCTTGTTCTCCCTTAATTGGGGGTTACCAGGAGGCGGGGTCGTTACATTTAGACTCTTGTAACGGCTCTGACCTCTTGGTCTCCCTTGATTATTTGTCCAATCGTTCCTTATAATATCATTATATTCGAGGCCTCAAATCCTGGGCCATTATGGGTATGCACTAAAATGGGGTGATGTTATGAGGCCTTATAGTTGAGCCTTGATGAGGACATCAAGAGTCTAAGTGGGGGAGATTGTAACATCCCAGGATTTGAGGCCTTGGAGATTGTAATGACACCGCCTCCCGGTAACCCCCAATTAACAGAGACTAAGAGGTCAGAGCCGTTATCCCAATTTCCTAGATCAATGGTTCGGCAAATAATCAGTAATACTTACTAAATTCTACCATGACTATATTGAAAGCTGGAATAAAATATAAACTTTGCATACCTTTTTCAAAAACTTGGATATCTAACTTCTATCCACGTCTGGACTTTATTCTAATTAATCCTCATTGCACTTCATTTCTTGATTTCACAATATGCCACTTTACTATTTGTCCTTTTCAATTTGTACCTAAAACGCCGACAACCAAAATGTCGGTCAGCATAAATGAATATGCCGGTATGTGGGGGGGGGAATAATCTTGCAACTATGATAACAATGTAAGTAACCAAATATCATTTAACAATCAAGTTTACATTTTAAGCAATACTACTCAATCCATACATATCCCCTTATCTCTGTGTTGCCCATGTAGTAGACTTGGATACTACCTCTCTCATATGGTAGATCCTTACCCCCATGGTCCTACATCACACGTAGCCATTACTTAGGGTTGTGGAGTCGCATGGCCCTACCCAAAGGTAGCCCGTTATCCCAATTTCCATATCAATGGTTAGACAAATAATCAATAATAATTATGAAATTCTACCAAGACTATACTGAAAGCCTATAATAAAATATAACTTTGCATACATTTTTAAAACTTGGGATTTCTAAACTTTTATCCACCACTGAAACTATTCTATCTAATCCTCCTTGAATTTAATTCATGGATTCACAATATGCCAATTTATTCTTTGTCCTTTTGGGATTTTGTACCTAAATCACTGACAAACAAAACGTCGGTCAGTATAACAGATTATACTGGTATGTGGGGGAAAACAAAAATTATGCAACTAGGGTAACAATGTAATCAATCAATTATCATTTAACAACCAAGATTACACATTAAGCAATACTACTCAATCCTTACCTATCCCCTATCTCTATGTTGTCCCTACAGCAGACTTGGATACTACCTCTCTCATATTGTAACGTCACAGGATTTGAGGCCTTGGATAAAATAATCTTAAAAGGAATGATTGGACTACCCATATCACTAAGGTGCACCTCCTTTTCCAGGAGCCCATCACTAAATAACTCCATAGTTAAGCGTGCTTAGCTTGGCGTAGTACTAGGATGGGTGACCAGTCGGGAAGTTGATCCCATCTTGTGTGTGAGTGAGGACAAAGCACGCATTTAAGGCTAGTAGTGGTCTGTGGGGCCATTCGTCATTCTTGAAACTCTGCTAGAGCCTTAGGCTGTGGGCCTAGGTGTTACAAATGGTATCAGAGCCATTTCCCCTCCAGTAGGTGGGGCCTACATGGGCATGTGGCATGCTAGTCTTAAGCCATACAGTCCAGGCATGTTGGAAAGGGTTGTCCATGGTTGATGTAGCCATCCTTGTGCTGGTATTCCGTGATCGAGAGCTGGGTACCCATGGGTCATTGTGGGTCTACACTAAAATGGGGAAATATTATGATGCCATATGATTGAGCTTTGATGAGGACGTCAAGAGTTTAAGTGGGGAAGATTGTAACATCCCAGGATTTGAGGCCTTGGATAAAATAATCTTAAAAGGAATGATTGGACTACCAATATCACCAAGGTCCTCCTCCTTTTCTGGGAGCCCATCACAAAAGAACTCCATAGTTAAGTGTGATTTGCTTGGAGTAGTACTAGGACGGGTGACCAGTCAGGAAGTTGACCCCGGATTGCGTGTGAGTGAGGAAAAAGCACACATTTAAGGCTAGTGGTGGTCTGTGGGGCCAGTCATTGTTCTTGAAACTCTGCTAGAGCCTTCGGCAGTGGGCCCGGGTGTTACATCATATGTAAACAGTTATAAGCATTCATGTAGCAACTTTTATCTCAGTACATTCTAATCATTTTGAACTGAATCAGAAAATGGATAGGAGCCTGGGTCCTATCCACTAGTATCAAAGGAGAATTCGTAAACCTCAAAACCACCAATATGAAATCAAAAAATGCACTTTCACTTGAATGATTAACTATGATCATTTTCAAGTTTAGATATGGTTCTTCTCACAATGATAGATAGATAAGAATAATTCAGATGTGTACACCCTGTTGTGTGCATCAGTCTTTCCAGAATAGAATAATAAGGAATCGATCCATATCCTCCTCTTCAATATATAGCGCATAATGAATAATAACACCCCAGCCAATAACTGAATGACAATAGTGCCTCCTCAGCCGATAATTGAATGATAATAGTGCCTAATCAACCCTGATGGGGCAAGGAGTGCATCAAGTAGTGAGAAATGATAGGGCAAGACTCACCTGGTGACAATGCGGCACTCCTGGCTTCCTCGGTGCCAACTTGGGGCTCATCACTAAAGAACTCCATAGTTAAGCGTGCTTAGCTTGGCGTAGTACTAGGATGGGTGACCAGTCGGGAAGTTGATCCCATCTTGTGTGAGTGAGGAAAAAGCATGCATTTAAGGCTAGTAGTGGTCTGTGGGGCCATTCGTCATTCTTGAAACTCTACTAGAGCCTTAGGCAGTGGGCCTAGGTGTTACAAATGGTATCAGAGCCATTTTCCCTCCAATAGGTGGGGCCTACATGGGCATGTGGCATGCTAGTCTTAAGCCATACGGTCCAGGGATGTTGGAAAGGGTTGTCCATGGATGATGTAGCCATCCTTGTGTTGGTATTCCATGATCGGGAGCTGGGTGCCCATGGGTCATTGTGGGTCTACACTAAAATGGGGAAATATTATGATGCCATATGATTGAGCTTTGATGAGGACGTCAAGAGTTTAAGTGGGGGAGATTGTAACATCCTAGGATTTGAGGCCTTAGATAAAATAATCTTAAAAGGAATGATTGGACTACCCATATCACCAAGGTCCACCTCCTTTTCTGGGAGCCCGTCACAAAAGAACTCCATAGTTAAGTGTGATTTGCTTGGAGTAGTAATAGGAAGGGTGACCAGTCGGGAAGTTGACCCCGGATTGCGTGTGAGTGAGGAAAAAGCACACATTTAAGGCTAGTGGTGGTCTTTGGTGCCAGTCGTCATTCTTGAAACTATGCTAGAGCCTTCGGCAGTGGGCCTGGGTGTTACATCATATGTAAACAGTTATAAGCATTCATGTAGCAACTTTTATCTCAGTACATTCTAATCATTTTGAACTGAATCAGAAAATGGATAGGAGCTTGGGTCCTATCCACTAGTATCAAAGGAGAATTCGTAAACCTCAAAACCACCAATATGAAATCAAAAAATGCACTTTCACTTGAATGATTAACAATGATCATTTTCAAGTTTAGACATGGTTCTTCTCACAATGATAGATAGATAAGAATAATTCAGATGTGTACACCCTGTTGCGTGCATTAGTCTTTCCACAATAGAAGAATAAGGAATCAATCCATATCCTCCTCTTCAATATATAGCGACTAATGAATGATAACACCCCAGCCAATAACTGAATGACAATAGTGCCTCCTCAACCGATAATTGAATGATAATAGCGCCTAATCAACCCTGATGGGGCAAGGAGTGGATCAAGTAGTGAGAAATGATAGGGCAAGACTCACCTGGGGACAATGTGGCACTCCTGGCTTCCTCGGTGCCAACTTGGGGCTCATCACTAAAGAACTCCATAGTTAAGCGTGCTTATCTTGGCGTACTTCTAGGATGGGTGACCAGTCGGGAAGTTCATTCCATCTTGTGTGTGAGTGAGGAAAAAGCACGCATTTAAGGCTAGTAGTGGTCTTTGGGGCCATTCTTCATTCTTGAAACTCTGCTAGAGCCTTAGGCAGTGGGCCTAGGTGTTACAAATGGTATCACACCCATTTCCCCTCCAGTAGGTGGGGCTTACATGGGCATGTGGCATGCTAGTCTTAAGATATACAGTCCAGGCATGTTGGAAATGGTTGTCGATGGTTGATGTAGCCATCCTTGTATTGGTATTTTGTGATCGGGAGCTGGGTGCCCATGGGTCATTGTGGGTCTACACTAAAATGGGGAAATATTATGATGCCATATGATTGAGCTTTGATGAGGACGTCAAGAGTTTAAGTGGGGGAGATTGTAACATCCCAGGATTTGAGGCCTTGGATAAAATAATCTTAAAAGGAATGATTGGACTACCCATATCACCAAGGTCCACCTTCTTTTCTGGGAGCCCATCACAAAAGAACTCCATAGTTAAGTGTGATTTTCTTGGAGTAGTACTAGGACGGGTGACCAGTCAGGAAGTTGACCCCGGATTGCGTGTGAGTGAGGAAAAAGCACACATTTAAGGCTAGTGGTGGTCTGTGGGGCCATTCGTCATTCTTGAAACTCGGCTAGAGCCTTCGGCGGTGGGCCCGGGAGTTACATCATATGTAAACAGTTATAAGCATTCATGTAGAAACTTTTATCTCAGTACATTCTAATCATTTTGAACTGAATCAGAAAATGGATAGGAGCCTGGGTCCTATCCACTAGTATCACAGGAGAATTCATAAACCTCAAAACCACCAATATGAAATCAAATAATGCACTTTCACTTGAATGATTAACAATGATCATTTTCAAGTTTAGACATGGTTCTTCTCACAATGATAGATAGATAAGAATAATTCAGATGTGTACACCCTGTTGTGTGCATCAGTCTTTCCACAATAGAAGAATAAGGAATCGATCCATATCCTCCTCTTCAATATATAGTGCCTAATGAATGATAACACCCCAGCCAATAACTGAATGACAATAGTGCCTCCTCATCCGATATTTGAATGATAATAGCACCTAATCAACCCTGATGGGGCAAGGAGTGGATCAAGTAGTGACAAATGATAGGGAACGACTCACCTGGCGACAATGCGGAACTCCTGGCTTCCTCGGTGCCAACTTGGGGCTCATCACTAAAGAACTCCATAGTTAAGCGTGCTTAGCTTGGCGTAGTACTAGGATGGGTGACCAGTCAGGAAGTTGATCCCATCTTGTGTGTGAGTGAGGAAAAAGCATGTATTTAAGGGTAGTAGTGGTCTTTGGGGCCATTCGTCATTCTTGAAACTCTGTTAGAGCCTTAGGCAGTGGGCCTAGGTGTTACAAATGGTATCAGAGCCATTTCCCCTCCAGTAGGTGGGGCCTACATGGGCATGTGGCATGCTAGTCTTAAGCCATACAGTCCAGGCATGTTGGAAAGGGTTGTCCATGGTTGATGTAGCCATCCTTATGCTGGTATTCTGTGATCAGGAGCTGGGTGCCCATGGGTCATTGTGGGTCTACACTAAAATGGGGAAATATTATGATGCCATATGATTGAGCTTTGATGAGGACGTCAAGAGTTTAAGTGGGGGAGATTGTAACATCCCAGGATTTGAGGCCTTGGATAAAATAATCTTAAAAGGAATGATTGGACTACCCATATCACCAAGGTCCACCTCCTTTTCTGGGAGCCCATCACAAAAGAACTCCATAGTTAAGTGTGATTTGCTTGGAGTAGTACTAGGACGGGTGACCAGTCAGGAAGTTGACCCCGGATTGCGTGTGAGTGAGGAAAAAGCACACATTTAAGGCTAGTGGTGGTCTGTGGGGCCAGTCGTCGTTCTTGAAACTCTGCTAGAGCCTTCGGCAGTGGGCCCGGGTGTTACATCATAAGTAAACAGTTATAAGCATTCATGTAGCAACTTTTATCTCAGTACATTCTAATCATTTTGAACTGAATCAGAAAATGGATAGGAGCCTGGGTCCTATCCACTAGTATCAAACGAGAATTTGTAAACCTCAAAACCACCAATATGAAATCAAAAAATGCACTTTCACTTGAATGATTAACAATGATCATTTTCAAGTTTAGACATGGTTCTTCTCACAATGATAGATAGATAAGAATAATTCAGATGTGTACACCCTGTTGTGTGCATCAGTCTTTCCACAATAGAAGAATAAGGAATCGATCCATATCCTCCTCTTCAATATATAGTGCCTAATGAATGATAACACCCCAGCCAATAACCGAATGACAATAGTGCATCCTCATCCGATATTTGAATGATAATAGCACCTAATCAACCCTGATGGGGCAAGGAGTGGATCAAGTATTGAGAAATGATAGGGCAAGACTCATCTGGCGACAATGCGGCACTCCTGGCTTCCTCGGTGCCAACTTGGGACTCCTCCAACCGTCGACAATGTGGGACTCCTCCTCCAGCAGTCGAAAGGCTCTCCAACCACCGCAGTGTGGCACTCTTCCGCCGACAATGAAGTACTCCACGCGCCGTCACCAGTCTTCTAGTCGAAGTGATCCTCCAAGACACTGATTAGGGTGACAATCCAGCAGGCTGCTCGACGCATTGGTCTCACGAAAGTGAGGAATCAGGGAGACATTAGCAGAGAATCTGGCATTTGCAATTATAGTGTGGGAGCATGAATGGAAAGTGGGAAGTGAAAAATACCAATTAATTAGGTACTTCCTTATTTACTTTGGCAATTTTAGATTTCCACTAATAAAATATAAAAATGCCTTTAATGTTAAGTCCTTTTTAGAAACTTTATAATAGGTGGTTTAGAGGCATTTTAATTAAAAATGCATGTACATTAGATAGATAGTGGCTTTTTTTTAGAAAAGTCACTAGAATAAATGCAACTAATGGGCATTTTTGTTGTAGTGGATGTAGTTATCCCATATAATCTTGTATGTATTCGACACGACAAGATAAGTCAAACTTGAATAAGGGTTGTTGAAGAGTCATTAAAGGATATCCATTAGTACTTATTAAGTGCTTAAGGATAAGATTAGTAGTCAAAGATGATAGCAATAAAAGAAAGAGTTGGATATAAAGAGTTACATTGATGCAAGCTTCCATAATGACCAGGTGATCGTAAAATAAAATATGTTTGTTTTTAAAAGAGAAAAGCAACCTTCCATAATGATTGTATGACATCTCTCAGGTTGTGAAAGTTCAAATTCTTCTTGCCCCTTCCACGCCCACACAATCTCGTACATATTGGGAACCCTGGACCAGACCCCACCTATAAAAGGAGGGGTACTGGGTGCTTCCCAAGATAAAACACAGACAACTGAGAATCAATTCCTCTGACAATTGTTGTCTTCTTTGATTGTGGTAACCAAGAGAGCCTAGGCAAGTTCTACCCGACATGGAGGGATAGACAAAGGGAGAGAACAATTGATAGTTCTTATTATGGGAGAGAAGGTTGGTAACTGGAACACCAATGGGAGGGACAACTCCTTCCTGTCCATTCTTGGTGAATAACATGAGTTCTAGTTGGTCTGCGTGGACTACTCTAGAGGTAGGACTCCTTTGGTTGCTACTCAGAGAGAAAAGTTTACCTATAGTTCATTGCTAGACCACCGAAGTCGTAGTAGAGGTTGCATAGACAATTGTTCATGGTGAAGACCAGGAGTTGCACATCCACCATCCAAGCGCAACTAGTTAAAAGTTGCAAAGAAGTGAGTTTTTTCTCTGGACTTGCTCTAGGACCAGGTATAACTTGCTAAAACCATCCTTCCAAATTCATAGTAGTTTATGCAATCTTGTTGTTATGGGAATATGGATACATAAAATTTTTGTTTCCACTGCTATACTCTGTGCCCTTATTTCCCAAAAGTCTTCTCCAACAAATACTTCCACAACTAGGAAAAGATGGTGATTATCAAGGTGGATAATACCTAATCAACATTCTAGTCTTTTAAGGGAGTAACTTCCAACATCGGAAGAAAATGTTACAATTCTACATCCAAGGATCAAGTCTTGAGCTATGGATAATGGTGCACCTTCCATACAAGCTACCGGAGACAAAGATAGAAGAATGGGATAAGGCTACTTGAAGAAAGCAACCTTGAATGCAAGAGAATCAACATTCTCTATGCCTCTCTTTTCCACTCTGAGTTCAAATGGATTTCTTCATGTGAAATGGCCTATGAGATATGGAAAAAGATATGTGTCACTTATGAGGGGAAAAAGCCAGTGAGTGAAAGTAAATTCTACATTCTTAATGGGCATCTTGAAAATTTCAATATGGGAAAGGAGGAAAGGGTGGAAGAAATGTACTCAAGGCTCAACACCATTGTAAATGGTCTATCCATCCTAGGTCATCATCCTATGTCTAGAGGAGAGCTAAACTCGAAGATCCTTAGAACTCTCCCCAAGCGGTGGCAATCCAAGGTGACTAGCATTGAAGAAAGCAAGAGGCTTAGTGAAATTCCCATTGAAGAGTTCATATTAAATATACAAGCCCATGAAGTTACATTTGACAAGCAAGAGGAAGAATAAAAACAAGAAGATAAAGAGATCAAGAGAATGAAGAAGGCTAAAATCAAGGCCCAAATTGAAGCCATTGTTGGTCAAGCCTCTCCATCCTCTCAAGTTGAAGAAGAGGCTATGTACTCCAAACGTAGACTTCACAAAGGCAAGTCTTCCTCCTCCACCTAATGCTTCAAATGTGGAAAGAAGGGTCACTTCAAGGAGGATTTCCCCCAAGGAAAAAAGACCCATCATTACAATAGAAGGGAAGAGAACCACAAGAAGATGGAGAAATGGCACAAAAGCTCTAGTGACTCCTCCAACTCAAGCTCAAGTGAAGATTCAAGTAGAGGATATAGCTCAAGTGTTGGTATGTATGCCCTGAGAGCCAATCATGGGATGATTGGTGGGATACATTAAGATTGATTTGATAAACATCAAAGGAAAGCTTCCAATTCTTTCTGGTTCAGTCATTTGAGATACTGATAGAACAGATTGAATGTCTAGAGAATGATAGTACTCAATGACGTATGCTTTCAGGTTAAGGACCTAAACGATGAGATCATACAGATGCTAAGAGTTTGTAAATTCTTGTTATGTCCCTAGTCGGATGTCATTGTGGAAGGCAGATAGACAGCAATGACACACAAGACTAGATTGTGGTGTTGGTTGATGATAGAATCTCATTAGTCATGATATAGAGATATCAAACCAAACACATAGGTACTTGTTAGAGAACATGTGTACCGGACAGACCCACCGTGAGTTTGACACATGGAACCATGACATGGTAGTCACAGTCAGTACTCACAGTGATGGTGGTGAGTGTGATTCTTAGACCTGAAATCACTGCACTCAACACATGTCGTTGGGTACACTTTGACATCATCAAACGCAGTCCTGAAACATGGGTTGTTATAAAGGTGATGATTGGGTGGCTTTGACACATGGGGCTTTTGAGGGGTGAGTGATAGATATGGGATTTGTCCCTCCTGAGGGAGTTTGATATCCAAGGCCACTTGATGAGTAGGATTGAAATAGGCGTGTGCACGTATGTGTGAATTAGTATGTGATATTGATGTCATACATATCTCTTCCAATCTACTCTGAGATCAAGAAAGTGAATGAACGTTGACAGGATGACTGTTCCATGCCTCAAGTTCATTCGGGATATCAGCGATAAAGGAATTATACATTCACTGTAAAACCATTCATGGATTGTAGGATTGAAAGTTGTTCTCCAACTTTTTACTTTCACTTGGGTAGCACTGATGTGTGACTAGGCACCGCTCTTTGCTTGTGAATTCATAAGTGTTATGGACTTTCACTGCCAACGTGAAATGGACCTGCAGGGTTACACACATAGGATTTAACCTGGAAGAGGAGTTTTGTCCACAAACAATATTTAGATTGATTGCTAAAGGAGTTTAGTAGTTCAATTAAACACTCAATTAATTGATAGCTCAAAATCATAGTGTTCAAGGTGTTGGACAGATCGATTCGGATTGATTGAAATCGCAATTGACTGATTCTGCACAATTTGCACTCCCAACCGATCGGCTCATGTGATGAACCGATCAGCTGAGCTTGGTGAACCGGTCGACTCAAGTGTTGAGTCGATCGGCTCAAGGACAGGGTGAACGATTGCTTCAAATGTTGAAATGATCGGTTCAACTGTTGCAACCGGGCAAGTTGGGAAAGTAAGATTGGTGATAATTTTCCTTGCGTTTCACTTGCCCAATTTGATTGGAACAAGGATTGGTATTTGATACCAATAAGAAACAAAAGAAGGAAAGTCAATAGGGAACCGACAAGGACCACCAACCGACTGGTTCACTTGTGAACCGACCGGTTGAGGTGTCCCACCCGATCAGTTGAGATGTCAACTGACCGGTTCAGGTCCCCAACCGACCGTTTCAGTGGTGAAACGATCGGTTCAGGTTGTGAGTTGGTTGCTTTTGTGGAAAATCTCGAACCCTTCTACTCCTGCTTTTAGTCCTGCATTACTCGGGATGGAGAAACCTGTCCCATGACCCTCCTATATATAGGGGTATTGGGGCTTCTCAAAGTACAACTCAGTGCAACTAGTTGCTCTACAAAGTTGTCATTCTCTCTGGTTTTGGTAACTGAGAGAGAGCCCGAGCAAGTGCTACCCGCAAAGGGAGGTGCAGCAAGGGAAAGACAACTGCAGTTGCAACTGGAGGCAGGAGAGTGTGTTGGTGACTAGTACGTCAACAAGAGGGTGTGACTCCTTCCAATTCCTTGTGGGATAAGGAGATTGGAGTTCCAAGTGGTCTGTGTGGACTACTTCAGAGGCGGGAGGTTTCTGCCGCTCAGGAGGACAACTGTCAACCCCGACAGTCCCAGTGAGAGGAGGAGGAGTCAGTCCCGGTGTGACTAGGAGCTCCATAGACACCGTCCAACACCATAGGTGAAGACCGCGTAAGGCGCGAGGTATTGTCGCCGAACAAGCCTCAGGACAAGGTATGATTTCACAAACCACCCTTTCCTATTATATAGACGTTGACGCATTTCCTTGTTCCGGGTTTGGGGGAGAAAATTTTTGTTTCCGCTGCCTTCTCTGCCTCCCCTAAAACCCAACAGTGGTATCAGAGCCACGTCAACTGCTCTATATTTTAGGAATATCGATATGATCGATTTTGGTTTGTCGCCATTATTTATTGCATACGATGCGAATAATATTGGCTTTATGCATGTCCAATCCTAAATCCACAAATCCCAATTTACATATATGATATGTATTATTAATGCACTCGATACACATCGCCCTTAAATGAGTTTTGTGGTGGATGTATAGCGTGGTTATGGCTAATAAACCCTATCTGTGTATGGTTGTATGTGGTTGCTTGCATCTTGGTCTGCGCACTAATCTTCCTTCTCCTATTCCTGATGTAACTCGAAATAATTCAAGATTTCTTTCCTACCTTTGCTCCCCTCGAATGTAACTCGAGGTTTCTCTTTTTACAATGTAAAATATGATATAATTTTATTTCTTGTTATGTCGAAGAACGGCGGACATCCTGACGACAGCTGAGACGATCAATTCAAGGCGTGAACCGATTGGTTGACGTTCTAGACGATCGGTTCAAGGAGTGAACTGATCGGTTGATGACCGGTTCGAGGAGCGAGACGAGCGGGTGGCGGTCATGACGAGATGCACGATGACCAGGCGAACCGATCGGTTGGAGGATCCAACTGATCGGCTGGTGGCACTCAGACGACCAGGCCAGAATGAGCAAGTCAATCATGTGATGAGTTGATCTACTCTGAAGGCAAAGCACAGAGTTCATCTTGTACAGGTTGCATGTGATGTAGACCTAGATGACCATGATTCCTCTTGGCTTGAGGAATCACATTAGGATGGCCATAATCATCGCTTTTATCGTTTGTACATGTTTTCTGTGGGATATAGGATGTATATGATACGTACTATGTATTGTGGTGATTGGATATGTATATTTATATAAAACCAAATCCCTCATTAAAAATATTAAGTTTTAGATGCCTTCCAAATGCGACACACGTGAAAAGCTTGATCAACCAAGTGTGGGCATGCCATGGCATGGTGCACCGTCTATCTCATGGAAGCGTGAAGGATGAATGTGTGGGTCTGCCCTAACAGGGTGCATATTCATCGTGTTTGCTTTGGGTCAAACTTAACAAGGTGACCTAGATAGGATCTTACACCTTGAGGTATGGAGATGATCATGGCAAGGAGTTGCATATGACATCTTATCAAGAGTTGCATATGATGCAATTGGCAAGAGTTGCCTACCTGAGAGATCTATGTTGTGGGTTACAGCCCTAGCTGGTCCATGACTTAGAGGATTTCAGGATCTTGCCCACTAGAAAGTTGTACGCTGCAATCTTCCGAATTGATGGTGAGGGCTATCAATTTGAACTAAAATAGTGGGAGCGATAATTAATTAAAGGCCTAATTTTTATCGTCAACTTTAAAATCAATCAAACAAGTCAAAAAGAGTTTTGGACTAAAATTGCATATATTTCCTTTTGTTAAAATAAATGGTTAATCAACAAATCACTTTATTTGCGATCAGTCTTTGAGACCAACAAATTAAATGGAAATAATTCCACGATTGGTTAGGATGATGAGAAGTGTTCTCAAAGAGAGAAAGCTCTAAGTCCTAGTTATACCAGAACCAGATGAACTCGATCCCACCACATCAATGGCTAAAAGTATGCTTATGGAAGCATACCGAGGAAGACATTGATGAGGAGTGCTTGATGTTGTGTTCTCTGAACTATGAGTTACAGAGATAACATGAGACATATGATGTCTCCAAGACACTGTCCTAGTATGTCATGACAGAAGGAGATCCAGTAGGGTATTCACACACTCAATGTGATTGGGTATGTGGAAAACTTAACTAAGAAGGATTCCCTCTGACCCAAGAGTTGGCTATTGGTATGATACTGCAAATGTTGCGAGAATCATACAATTCATGATAAGCTACAACATGAACAACTTTGACAAGCGTTGACAGAGTTGTTGGACATGTTGAGGATAGTAGAGGCAAAGATGAAGAAAGACAAACCATAATATTTGATGTGATCAAAGAGAAAGGTAATTCTTAAGGGCAAGGATAAGGGCAAAGCAAAGAAGTGTTCTGATGCTAGCCAGCAATCCAAGCCATCTTCAGCCTCAAGGCATATGGGGAAAGAGTGTATGAGGGAATTGCCCTCTATATCTAGAAGAACAAAAGAAGATGAAGGAGGGGATGGAGATCTCCACCTAAGGTATCATGAAATGAACCGCTTCTTTATTTGAGGTATATGATACCAAGATATGGATATGTCATATATGATATGCAATATCCCCAAAGAAGTGATGGCCTTTGTGAAAGGACCAAGAAAGAAGTACCCATCATTGGAGCAAGTGTTTCTGCCATAGATAGGAGTATCTTTCAGTTTATTTCAGCCTAAAGGGCACGAAATAGAGTTGAGAACTGCTATTTCATATATTGCCAATAGATAGAAACACTTTATTTTGCATTTTGTATGACAATGATGGCAATTAATAAAGTTGATGTTTCAATCTTAAAGATATGATCTTTGTGGCAATGCCTTGTTTATCTTGTGATACATGGTATGCATAAGATAAAATGATACCTAAAAGTTATTGATAACTCAAACAATCAAATTAGCATAAATCATAAGAAATTCATTTCTAGTTTCCATGTGATGGATAAATCTAGACTCTTTTGGTTAGAGAACCAGTAAGAGAGATGAATCTCTTGTACATGATTAATCAATCTTGACTAAAGGTAGTGGGAGAATGATTATCCTATTAGGTATGCTACATGTGATGTATTTACATACCTATTGGAACAAAGCTAATACTTCAAATGGTGTTTAGAGAAATACCAATATGAATATCTTGAAGTGTTCAAGATTATCATAGATGAAATGCAAATTTGGTAAAGTGTTAATTCTTGATGAGATCAATGAATGAAATACTTGGACTAAATGTTTGAGATCCTTATGAGTGATTATGATAGTGTATCATAGTGAACTCATGATTAAGGCATGGTGACGTCTAAATCAAGAAGGAATCATACTCTAAGGAGTTAGAGAATGATTATCAAATAACTAAATTCTTCTTAATAAAAGAATACCCCACACTAATAAAAGAAATTAATAATCACAAGGGTTGTGAGTTCTTATATCCTTAATAGATACACCTCAATTATCTATGTGATGAGTTGTTCATGTGATGAGTCAACTATCTAGATGAATATGAGGAATCAAATTTTGAGTTATGGTTTATAACCATTACATCCTAAATGACATCCATGTGAACCATAAGGTATGACCTTGATGGTAGCACCCAGTGGATAAAATACATAAGTGCAAATGAATCTTAAGTGTTAAGATACATGGATAACATTTTGAGAAGGATGATGCTTGTTGATTGCAACTTAATGACTAAGGAATTTGGCATATGGATACTAAAACCGCATTCCTATGAGGAATCAGACAAGGATGTGTATGTGACACGACCTATAAGGTTTATGAATCCACTAATGAAAATGAAGTCTATAAGTTACAATGGACTAATCAATGTGATTGATTGAGTACAAGCAACTCAGAATTGGATCTTTACTTTGATGATATAGTCAAAGGGTTTGATTGATATGTCAAAGACAAAGAAGGGATCTGTGATTTAGTGGGAGCGTATTCACATTTCACATGTTGATGTGAAATGGAAATGTTCTAGAATGGAAATCCAAAAGTGGAAATTATCTTTAGGGAAGATAGAGATGTTTCCTATGTGATAGGAATAGAGATCTATAGAGATAGTTCTCAAAAAATCTCTTGACCTGAAAAGAGAGAGCATACATTGGCAATCTGTACTGAAGTGTTCAGTATGCACAGATTCAGTGGGAGAATACTTGTCTATGGAGTTAGTATCCCAAGGCCAAGCATCCAATTCTTATGAAGAATGGGAACACTAAGAATAGATATGGATCTATCATGTATGTAATCATCCCATTATTTTGCATGTATGTACATGGAAAGAATAAAATGCATTCATCATCTTGTATGTACGACATGACAATATGATGTGCTCATCCTGATAACTCGTATGTGGGACATGACGAGTGGATGTCTGTCTGCTTCCAGTAAAGGTTACTGGATAACCATGAGAACTTGATAAGTACTTGAGAAGTACTAGTTCTATGGAGATAAAGAATAGTTCGATGTAAAGAGTTACATTGATGCGAACTTCCGAAAGGACAAAAACTTAATCGAAAAATATACATAGGATGTATAAAAGTGAAAGTTTGTTGATGATTGGAAGTGTTCCAATAAAACCATTTAAAAGGAAATGTCAAGTATCTATGTGTTAGAGAATAGAAGTAGATAATATATGGATCTGGAAGTTCATGAGATGAACTTATAGATATTCCTCTCATTGATGACAAGTATGGAATCCTTGATCATGCAATGTGGCTAAAGGTTAGCAAAGGAATATAAGATCGCATATTACGACAACTCCATCTCATACGTGTGACGTATAGCGAAGAGATGGGAGACATGCAATTTATACTAACTTTGGCAAGGTATTGCCATTACTCACTATGTTGGCACTAGAGCACAGTAACATGTGGGACATGTTTGAAGATCACTATGAATATGATTCAAGGGTGATTGGCTCGCAGTGCAATTGGGAGTCTGTTGGTATGTATGCCCTGAGAGCCAATCACGGGATGATTGGTGGGATACATTAAGATTGATTTGATAAACATCAAAAGCAAGCTTCCAATTCTTTCTGGTTCAGTCATTTGAGATAGTGATAGAACAGATTGAATGTCTAGAGAATGACAGTACTCAATGATGTATGCTTTCAGGTTAAGGACCTGAACGATGAGATCATATGGATGCTAGGAGTTTGTACATTCTTGTTATGTCCCTAGTCAGATGTCATTGTGGAAGGTAGATAGACAGCAATGACACACAAGACTAGATTGTGGTGTTGGTTGATGATAGAATCTCATTAGTCATGATATAGAGATATTAAACCAAACACATAGGTACCTGTTAGCGAACAAGTGTACCGAACAAACCCACCGTGAGTTTGACACATGGAACCATGACATGGTAGTCACAGTCAGTACTCACAGTGATGGTGGTGAGTGTGATTCTTAGACCTAAAATCACTGCACTCAACATGTGTCATTGGGCACTCATTGACATCATCAAACGCAATCCTGAAACATGGGTTGTTATAAAGGTGATGATTGGGTGGCTTTGACACATGGGGCTTTTGAGGGGTGAGTGATAGATATGGGATTTGTCCCTCCTGAGGGAGTTTGATATCCAAGGCCACTTGATGAGTAGGATTGAAATAGGTGTGCGCACACATGTGTGAATCAGTATGTGATATTGATGTCATACATATCTCTTCCAATCTACTCTGAGATCAAGAAAGTGAATGAACATTGATAGGATGACTGTTCCATGCCTCGAGTTCATTCGGGATATCAGCGACAAAGGAATTATACATTCACTATAACACCATTCATGGATTGTAGGATTGAAAGTTGTTCTCCAACTTTCTACTTTCACTTGGGTAGCACTGATGTGTGACTAGGCACCACTCTTTTCTTGTGAAGTCATAAGTGTTATGGACTTTCACTGCCAATGTGAAATGGACCTGCAGGGTCACACACATAGGATTTAACCTGGAAGAGGAGTTTTGTCCACAAACAATGTTTAGATTGATTGCTAAAGGAGTTTAGTAGTTCAATTAAACACTCAATTATTTGATATCTCAAAATCATAGTGTTCAAGGTGTTGGACAGATTGATTAGAGTATCGGATTGATTGAAATCACAATTGACTGATTCTGCACAATCTGCACTCCCAACCGATCGGCTCATGTGATGAATCGATCGGCTGAGCTTGGTGAACCAGTCGGCTCAAGTGTTGAGTCGATCGGCTCAAGGACAGGGTGAACGATTGCTTCAAGTGTTGAAACGATCGGTTCAACTGTTGCAACCGGGCAAGTTGGGAAAGTAAGATTGGTGAGAATTTTCCTTGCATTTCACTTGCCCAATTTGATTGCAACAAGGATTGGAATTCGATACCAATTAGAAACAAAAGAAGGAAAGTCAATCGGGAACCGACCAAGACCACCAACCGACCGGTTCACTTGTGAACCGACCGGTTGAGGTGTCCCAACCGATCGGTTGAGATGTCAACTGACCGGTTCAGGTCCCCTACCGACCGTTTCAGTTGCGAAACGATCGGTTCTAGTTTTGAGTTGGTTGCTTTTGTGGAAAATCTCAAACCCTTCTACTCCTGCTTTTAGTCCCGCATTGCTCGGGATGGAGAACCCTGTCCCATGACCCTCCTATATATAGGGGTATTGTGGGCTTCTCAAAGTACAACTCAGTGCAACCAGTTGCTCTGTAAAGTTGTCGTTCTCTCTGGTTTTGGTAACCGAGAGAGAGCCCGAGCAAGTGCTACCCGCAAAGGGAGGTGCAATAAGGGAAATACAACTGCAGTTGCAACTGGAATCAGAAGAGTGTGTTGGTGACTAGTACGTCAATAGGAGGGTGCGACTCCTTCCAATTCCTTGTGGGACAAGGAGATTGGAGTTCCTGGTGGTCCGTGTGGACTACTTCAGAGGCGGGAGGTTTCTGCCACTCAGGAGGACAACTGTCAACCCTGATAGTCCCGGTGAGAGGAGGATTCGTTAGTCCCGGTGCGACCAGGAGCTGCACAGACACCGTCCAAGACCGGAGGTGAAGACCGCGCAAGGCGCGAGGTATTGTCGCCAAGCAAGCCTCGGGACAAGGTATCATTTCACAAACCATACTTTCCTATTATATAGACGTTGACGTGTTTCCTTGTTCTGGGTTTGGGGGAGAAAATTTTTGTTTCCGCTGCCTTCTCTATCTCCCCTAAAACCCAACATCAAGCTCTAGTGAAGATGGAGAATGTCATTTTCCTCTCATGGCATCAACAAGTGAAGACTCAAATGAGGTAAATCTAAACTCTTTACATAAAGAATCTTTAATTGCAAATGTTCATGCTACCCGTGCCTCTCTTAAGTCTTCTGAAAGGAAAAAGAAAAGGCTTTCTAGAATTGTTGATAATGTGCATGTAGAAAAAGATGACCTTGTACATTCTAATATTTGCTTTCTTGATGAAATTTTTTTTTATCTTAGTCAAGTAGAATCTCTTAAACTTGAAAACGTTAACTTTCTTAACAAGATTAGATTTCTAGAAGCTCAACCTCTTATGCCTAGTTCCAATAAAGAGCATACTAAATTTTTGAATTCTCTCAACCTTGATATTGATGCTCTTAGAAATGAAAATGAGGACGAAGATTTTGTTATTCAAGGAATATAATAAAAAAATAGTGTCTATCTTTCTATGATTGCTTTGCTTGAAAAATAAAATGCTTCCTTGATTGCTGAAATTAATGTCCTTGAATCTTGTTTTAGTTCTACTACTAGTGAGAATAATGTTTCTGCTCTTCCTTTGATAAATATTCTTATATGAACAAATCTCTTTGCTTAGAAACTAATCTTTTGCACACTAGAGATGATATCAAATAATACATCTCTTATGAATGATAATCATGTTTGAGGTCCTCTATGCAAAGATTCTTAGATGATAAAAGAAATATTAATCAAATCCTATATCATACTAACAAATGGGTGGAAATGATATTGGACTTAATAATAGCCAAAGGAACAACAAAGACAAAGGACCTTCAATTTTCAATGAAGAATCCTCTAGTTCTAAGGCTATGATATCATGTAATCATTGCAATAAAATTAGTCATTATTCTACATATTTACCTACTAGGAAGGCACCCAAGAGTAATAAGACTTGAGCTGCCAAGCTAACACCCCCCCAGACCCAAAAATATGATTGGGTACCATTTCATCTTTCTTCTTGTAGGTCACTTCCTAATGGATTGACTTGAGCTATTGGTTTGGAAATTAGTCTCTCAATCCATATAAAAGAAGAAATGTGAGATGTATATGGGGTGACAACAAGTGAAATAGCAATGGTAAGAATAGAGATAATGTTGTTCTTTCTCGTATCCAATCATTGTGTTCTTTTGCCAAGTTAGTATGCACTATACATATGGATTCTGAGTCAAATTTGGTATATTGTGCTTCTCATAACTTTGTTTCTAAAAAATCTACCCCTGATGCTTTCATAGTGCATTACTAACTTTCTTATACATGTTTGTATATGATTTATATTTTTATCATGCCTCTAGATATGATTTTATAAAATATATCTACTTTTTTACAACAATTATCGTCGGCTGAGTTTGTCTTGAGGATACTCAACTAACAAGCACCAATGGCTTTTTCCAATAGTTGTTGTCGGTTGAGAAGTTCAACCCAGAAACTCGACCGACAAGACTTTGCACATAATTCACAAATGGCCTTTTGAATGAGAATTTCCCTCTCAACTAGAATTTCTCAACCAACTGCCTTACTCTATGGCACCCCTCTTGGTTACATTTATATATGGATACCACCATACTTTAGATTGTCTATCTTGCATACAACTTTACCTTTATAATTTCTATATGTTGGTTTCACTATATTTTGCAATTACTAATCTTGAGTTGTTATGCATGTTTTTATGATGATCTCTTTGAATCTATTGGTTGTGTATTAAATTTCTTCCTTTGTGCTATAACTTGCTACATTTACATAGTTGTATATCTTGTTTTGATACAACCTTGATTTTCTGAGTAGTAATCATCTTTTGGTAATGATGTGTAATTGCTAGTGAGTAATATCCTTTCATGCTTTTGAAACTGCATATCTTTTTTTGGATATTCCTCTACATCTACTCATATTTGTCTCTTTAACTTGTATATCCTTTTCTATGATCTGGATCCTACTTGTAGTTCTAACTTGTGATATCATCTACTAGTAGTCCATCTACATGTAGTTCTAGCCTTGTTCATCTTTTGGTATCCAACTATATTCTATGCTTGTATCTTGTATCATACAGAGTCAAGTTTGTTCCTTAACATGCATAACTATTATCTTGAGTTACTTGATTGCATAGTATTTCCTTGATATATGCTATAATTACATCTATTATTGTTCTAATGCATGTCTCAATTCGCTTCTTATATGCATTGCTTGGACAAGCCCCTAGTTTTTTCTCTTCTACTCTCCTTTCTAACTTTTGGTTTCTCCTCTTACTGATGAGTTTTGTTTTATCTCTTCAACCCCCTATCTTTTTGAAATTACAAAGGGACAGAAGACATGTCGTATGTAAAGGGGAGAAGACATATATGATTAGAAGACATAGTTTCTATAAATGTTATGAAAGCTAACCATGCAGGAGAATTAGAATCAATTGAGGGAGAGTATGAGAACTCCATAGGCATCAATTGAGGGGGAGCATATGAACTCAATTATATTGAAACCCCTAGGTTTCTCTAAGGGTATGATTTTACTAATGTTCTTTCAATATATTCATGGAATGGTTTGTCATCTTCAAAAGGGGGAGAATGTTGACTCAAAGTCTGATTGACTCTCATAGTCAAATTGATTAAATTCTTGTTTTGATGATGACTAACCATTCCACTTATTTGTGTCTGATGCTTCTACTTGAGTGGTTTCAGATTAGGTATAGACACAATCCAAATGCCCTAAATTGTGCATCCTAACTTGGAAAAAGACATGTCAAAATCAATGCAAGTGCACTTTTGAGGAATATGCCTCAAATCCTTTACAATCATGTTGTAAATCACTTGTAATGAGTTTGTGACTTGTAATTAAGCTTATAAAAAAATTAGCACCACTTAAATCCAATATTTATGCACTTTTATGGGATTTTCCAAAAATCATCACAAAGACTCTTGTCGACCTAGTTTCATCTAGGAGAAACTCGACCTACAACCTTCATGGATCTTGGGAACTGCCAAGTTTGGTAGAATTTCCCCATGACAAACTTGATTGACACCCATGCACAACCAAATTAAATTTATTCTGTCAAATGAGTTTCATCTAGGATAAACTTGACAAACACTTCAAATTTGATCTTTCGCATAGTAAAATCAGTCGATTTACCTTTATTGAAACTCTATTGACTGCACTATATGATATGTGCATAAGAACTATTTCTAACCGTTGGAGTGTTGCAAAAATTGAAAGTATATTAGTTGCAACACCCCAAACATCTTGAATATATCCTTGAGTGTTTCTACTAGCTAGTAGGCATCCCCAAATATAAATAGGAACCCTTGGTCTTCATCCCATGGTTAGCCAAGCACTATGAAGGTCCCTATATTATAATTGAGTGCCTCTAAGAGCCTCCTTACACACTTAATCTTAATCACTTGCTACATCCATTTGAGTGAGTAGGAGATTTGTAAGAGATCTACTCCTACATGTATATCTTGTTAGTCTCTCACTTCCTCTGTAACATACTGAATTCTAAATGTAGTCTCCATGTAACCCTTTTACCTAACTTTTCTTCTCATTCTTATCCTTTATGTCCTTGTTGATGAATTAGTGGAATTTATTGTGGTTTGGTGAACATTTGTTTAATAATTATATCAATGGAAGTGTCTATACACAAATACCTCAGTGAAAGCTTATTTAAGGATCTAAAATGCAAAATCACCACTTAAGTGGAACAATGCTAAATAAATTTGTGCTAGAAGTGTAAGGCCCCAAACCTTGCTTAATGTGTTAAATAAGCTTAATTACCATAAAAAAGTTCTCTAAACCTTAATCTAACCTTTTTAGGTGTTTTGAAATCATGAGATAAGCTTATGTTTCAAGTTTGGTTCAATTTGGATGGTGTTTGTGCAAGTTATGTAATTTCTATGTACATTTTGGACTTTTGTGTGGTTTACCGAACTGGGAGGTTTTCTTTGCAAATTGTCACATTTCTTATGATCCTTATATGTTTCCTTACCATTCTCAATCATGTTGAGAAATGGGGTAATTAGGGTTTTTAACCTTGGAAATGATGATAAGATGGGATTAGGGTTTGATAACCCATATTCCTATTTGAAATCCAAGATGACCCTAAACCCTAGTTTAGGACCTAGATCAGGATTAAGTAGTGACTTAATGATAATACATTGGTAGTAAATATATTTCACATAATGTTGATTGATTATGGATTGATTGAATGTACCTTTGATTTTTGGATTGCATAAAGTGCATGGCTAGTATTGTACGGTGACCTTAGTAAAGGATGTGGTTATTTATGAATAATCTCATATAACAAATTCCAGAGATTTCTTAGGATTTACTGATGAATGATGTTGTGAATATATGCTTGGGTTTTTATTAAATTCCAATTTAATTGTAATTCCAATATAAGTATAACATATGTAAACTATGATAATCTGAACCCTACATTAGACCTACTAAGGGGTAGTTCACCAAAGTCCAAAGATGGATAGAGAAATGTGATAACACCCAAGGTGGTATGACAAATATGGGTTAGTTCATCTAAATGAAAATATGAGTTCATGTATTTGATTGTTGAATGATATATGTTGTTATTGTATATTCACACTTTTGTATGAACCCACGTACACAATATAGTAATATATTGATTTATTCTTTTGTTCTTCAGAGTTTTAGGTAACTACCATATATAAAGATATGAGGACATGAAGATTCAGATGAAGTAAATTGAATATATTAAAGTTAATACCAAGGAGGATTAGTTACTTATCTTACTACTTCTTCTCATGTAGACAATAGTTTCCTTTGACTAGTTGATGTAACTCCTTAAATAATCCTCATTATTCATAGTGTAACCAATTTTTGTTCAATTAGTGGATATTATTGATCAAATTTTGTCACTTTTTAAATTTGGGTTCTATAAATTTTGATAATGACTCTCAATTTTACGGTCCACATTAGATTAGATACTCAAAAGTGGGGGTATTACACTTGATCTTCTTGTTATCAACAATAAGAATTATTTCATGTTTTGATTTTTTTACTTTCAATTTCAGACCAGCTCTGCCCACATGTATTTTCATACCTTGCAAGTTCTAAAAAGGTGCTTCACATTATCATTGTCTGAGTTGCATAGGTAGCACACATCTATCACACTCGGGCTTCATGTAACATCCATGACCTGGGTTATGAGTTAACCCTAGGTGTTTTGCCTAAATATGTAATTAAATCTTTGTGATTAACTCTGAGCATGTAATTAAGTTCTCAGAAACATATATCTCAGTATTTGCTCCTTTATATTTAAAGTAGTAGCATTGTTTTGATAAATAGGGACCTATGTGCAATTTACCCAGTTAAAAGGGTTAGATTGCAATTTGCACATGTTGAGATGTTCCTCTAATGATGATACATCATGAGAATCTTTTTAGCAAAGTTTGAGGGATTTCCCAAGCTAAGGCACCAAGGTGCAGCTGTGGAAGCAATCCCGGTGCTTGAAACCCTAGTTTGGGGAAAAATGCAATTTACCCAAATAAAGGGATGCAATTGTGAAATACGTCATCTAATGTATCTTTTTAGACTTTTGCCATCATTTAGAGAAAAAAATGATGAGGAAGTCACCTCAATTGAATTATCAAGTTATGAGATATACCTTGTGATTGAATAATCAGGGTATATGTGCAATGTTTCTCTATGTATGTACCTCATTATTAGATTGTTCTTCCTTGCCTTCTTTTCTATAACTTAAGAGAAGGATTGTCCTTAGAATAAAGAGGAAGGGACGATCAAGTAAAGAAGGAGGGACCTAGTTGGAATTATGGACAACTTATGAACTAATGTTGAAAATCCTACCCCATGTATATAAGCTCTCCTTCCCTTAGTTGCAAGGAAACTTACCCTTCGTTCCCTTACTGTTTCATTTCACCAAAGACGACCAAGGACTGCCTTGGAGCTAAGGAGGACGAACAAGGGGTGCAAGGTAGGTCTAAACCCCTCTTCTTGCCTAATTCCATGGTTAGAATTCGAATTCAAGGTCATCTTCATGGCTAACTCTTGAAACCCTACCTTTCTAGCCGTCTCTTTTCATCCTTACTTGGATTTTTCACCTTGGCCAACCTGTGGGAACTCAAGGACGCCATTAGCGATTGGAGCTTGAAAGCTTGGAGCTCAAGAAGCAAGCTTTAGGCGGGTTTTATAACTCTAAACCCATGCTTTACTATGTGCATCTTTATATGCGTTTTAATGATAGATCTTAGTATTTCCCTACTTTTCCCTGCTATTTTGCAAGCAAAACCGTGGGATATCTGTACTGTTCTTGAGCTAGAAGATGAAGGCGTGATTTCCAAGAAAAACCCACCGCTTTTCTTTTCCTTAAACGGTCCTAACAGTTTGCTCTCTCGGACTCAAGACCGCGAGGTGAGCAAACGGTCTCGAGACCGCTACAGGGCAAACGGTCTCAAGACCGTTTGGCCCCGTTGACCGAGCGTGGACCGTATAAGAAATCTGTTACGAATTATATAGGCTAATTACAATCAAAATTTGGGAGACTACCTCCAAAGGAATCGGGAGATATGACCTTTTTAAGTCACAACTTTAAATGAATTAATTGCTGATTTTCAAACGGTCTGAAATTTCCTTTTTGGGCAAACGGTCTCAAGACCGTGTAAGGTCGTTGACTAAGCGTTGACCGTATGAGATTACTGTTCCAAATTATGTTAATTAACAACTCACTAAGTTTGATGGTCTAATTCCAAACGGGCTAAGAGTTGAAGGGTGAATACTAGGGCTAACCCTAGATAAAATCAGTACTGAAATTATGGTGACCTAATTAGGGTTTTTAGGGTTGATTGACCTAAACGGTCTCAAGACCGTTTGGGGGTCACCAAAAGGTCTCAAGACCGCTAGGGCAATCAACCAAGACCGTTTGGAGGTCTGGGGTCAAGATTTGTTGACCAATTGAAGGTACTTTTACACCAAGTTACATTGCAATTAAATATTGATATAATCATCAACTCAATTTGTTCAACCTTGATGAATCTGCACTAGAATCCAAAAATTTGATGGGCAAACGGTCTCAAGACCGTTTGGAACTCATCCAAACGGTCTCAAGACCGAGAGGACAATCACCCAAGACCGTTTGAAGGTCTAGGGTTGAGTAATTTGACCAATTGAGGACCCAATTGCAAATAAGTTATTAATTTAATCAAAATTCTGTTTTGTGGTTCAATCATGGTTCAACCCCTATCAAATCACCTTAGACTTTGATGAAATCTTGGGCAAACGGTCTTAAGACCATGTGGGGTCCACCCACATGACCTCAAGACCGTTTGGGCCAAGTTTGGGCCCAATTGGAGCTCAATTAAAGGGTTCAACCTTATGTTGATGCACACTGTTGAGTGTTGATGGGTGAACATTGATAGACCCTAATTGAATCGATTTCAACCATAATTGGTTAACCATTATGGGTCAATTGAATGACCAAGTGATCAAGAATAATCTTAATTGACTAAATCCATAAGTTGTCAACATAGCTTTGACCATTTGAGGGCTTCAATATGGGTTGACTTTATCGGTTGCATCTTTGAGCCTTGTTGAAGGACCAAGCGGCTGAGACCATGAGAGCCTCGCGGTCTCAAGACCGTGAGAGGGCTCGCGGTCTCAAGACCGTGAGGGGGCTCACAGTCTCAAGACTGAGAGGAGGCTCGTGGTCTCAAGACCGCGAAGTGCCTCGCGGTCCTGAGGTCAAACTAGCTAAACGGTCAACACCTCTTCGCGGACTCAACTCAAATTGGTCTTCGCGGTCTCGACATTAACTTGAACCAATGGGAGGCTTCGCGGTCTTGAACCCTTGAAGGGGGCTCGCGGTCTTGAAGCCTAAGGGGGCTCGTGGTCTTGAAGCCTAAGGGGGCTCGCGGTCTTGGAGTTAGAAAGAGGCTCGCGGTCTTGGAGGGTCAAAGTGGGCAAACGGTCAACACTTTCAACCAATCTCAACCCAATTGATGATTAATGATTGAAATCAATCAATGTGATTCAAGGTTGACCTCATTCAATCATTTGATGATGTAAATGGTTCAATGTTGCCCAAATCAAACCCTAATGATAATCTAGGATAGTAAGGGGTTATTTGACTAAGGTTTTTGACCATGATAATGATCAATGGGGTGAATTACCAACATACCCCTGAAAGTCAATTGAGTTATACCTTGCTCAATTCAAACCCTAATTACATGAGAATGATGTTTTTAGTCATAATGACTCTATCTAACCTGATCTAGTCTAATGTTATCATCAAACATTAGTATGATGAAAGAGAAAGTACTTCTAGAGAGAGAAAGTACCCTAGAGAGAGAAAGTAACTCTAATCACATAATGGTGATGTTGTTGGCTATGTTAGCCTATGATGACTCAATCCAACCTGTTTTAGAGTGATGTTGACATCACCTAACATTATGATGAGAGAGAAAGTACTTCTAGAGAGAGAAAGTACTTATAGAGAGAGAAAGTACCCTTTTTAAGTGGAAACTCAAGTAAAGCATCTCCAATGCACATAAGTGAGCATAATTAGGGTATGGTCCACCTGTGTGAGGTCATAGAAACCCTAATTATGATAAATGATGAACCTTTAACTAATCCAAGAGCATCAATGAAGATGTTATTCATACATGATGATGTTATGAGTTTAATTCACCTTGATGTGAATAGTAAACCCTAATTCAAGGGTAATGGCATGCTTTTGAGTATTAAACTCTATTTAATATGAATTAGAGATTTAACTCTTATGACAAGAGTAGGAAGTACATTCCTTATTGTTGCATTACCTTTATCAGATGTATTAACCATGCAGGTTCTGATATGAAGGTAATCATATCCAGGTATGGATGTTGATGTTATATTCATTAAAGGCATGTTGTTAGCCTTATGAATAAGTAAAGTAATCTGATGCCGTGCCAGTGGCATCCTATGCTGATAATGGGCTATGAGAGCCATGAATACCATCAAGGTCATGCCTTAGAGATGACTTGTGATGAGGATAATGAGAAATAATGATTGATATGAGTTAGGCCTGTTACATTTAGTATTCTTCTTTTATAGCTGCTATGCTATTGTTATTGTTTGCAGAACAATGTATGCTGTTAAAGAATACTGAATGTACCTAACTAATCAAGTATAATGTAGAGCCCTGATCATAGATCCATCATTGTCAGAAATTAAGTGATGGTGAAACAGGTTTTCCTCAGGGAACTCCTGGAGCACATACTTTTGAGTATGTGGGGTACATGGATGTATAGAACCTTACATCCTAGTGTAGGAAAGTGATGTAGATGTGGAATCCATCCATCCTTCACTATAGTTCCATACCGTATCAGTGGTAGGTAAACATGAAACCTCCTGATGACGAAGAAAGCACAGATATCCGTATCAGTGGTAGGTAAATATGAAACCTCCTGATGACGAAGAGAGTACAGAACGCCACTGTGACTCTAGAATAGCGAAGGACCAGTTTACCCTGGTGAGCTATAGTAGTAGAGACACGAGATGTCCTACAAGTGATCCTCTTACTGATTGAGGAAGGTGAAGGTCATGAGAATCCGGCTCTCTTAATGACCTACGTATGATACTGATGCGGCTTCTCAGCGATCAGTTGGAGTATGAGTGGTAAGCCTCATCTCCATAGGGCATAATGTTGTTTGTAAAACATAATCAACCATGTAGTATAACTTGTTAGAGATGACTCCAAGTTAGTTGATTGATGTTACATTGTAATAGTGTTGATATTCTCCATATCTTATAAATTGTAGAGATCTTGTTATACCTGCAACTGTTATAGAATGCTTTGAAGGCTTTACTGTTTAAAATAATCTTTGATGTTATAATAAAGCTTCTGGCGAAGAGTTATAACTCTCGCTGGGACAATTATGTATAATTGTCTCACCCCATAGGCTTCAACTTTTTAGGTGGACATCGGAGACGAAGGAACCAGCCTACAGGTGATCAGTCTCAGCAGCAGCACCAGGGGCAGCAGTAATCTCAGGTGGAGATTTGTCCTGCCATGTGGTGTAGTTAGAGTCAGTCCTATGTGTCCTCTGTACTCTCAGGTCTTGGAGTCTTGTGTTATGTGATCTTGAGATTTTGTATCTTGATGTATATAATTACTCAAGAAGTAATTATCCTGAGATGTAAATAGTTACCTCTCTTTATGAAAGGAGTTTTTATGGATACAAGTTCTTATCTCGAAAAGTTTTAATTTCCCGTGATTTTTGTCTTCCGCTGATTACCGATTCGCTTCCGCTAAGTTTTAATCGTGTTTATGTCATGGTTTGGAGATCAGAGCCCACAAGTAGTGGTATTAGAGCTCCAGGTTCAGTTGAGTCTACAGAGGCATAGGACTTAGGATGTTGAGTCTACCTTTAGTACTCTTTCCTCATCTAATAGAATCTTCTGCTCCTCAGGAGAAGAAGATACATAAGAATGTCATAACATCGTGATGAGCATGTGGCAGAGAGTAGTGCTAGTGCGCCTCGAGGTGGTGCAAGAGTTCCGAGAATAGAACAACCTTCACCTGAGTCGCCAAGAGAGCCACCCCAGTTCGACCCAGCTGACATGAGTGATCCAGCTGTACAGACGATGTTCGGGCAGTTCATGACTGCCATGACACATATAACCGATAGGATGCCCATTCCTGCACCTAGAGCACCTGCCCAGCCTGAAGCACAAGGTATTGGTAAGACATTCGAACGACTTCGTCGTGTCGGAGATACCGAGTACTTCGGAACTGCCGACCCTGCAGATGCTGACTTATGGTTGACAGAGTTGGAGAAGGCTTTCAGGATTCTTATGATTCCGGAAGCTGAGAAGGTTAGACATGCTGTCTATCTTCTCAAAGGCAGTGATGGTCACTGGTGGAACATGGAAGAGAAGAAGAGACCTGGAGTAGAGTTCTCATGGGAAGAGTTTCGTCGGGAATTTATCAATAGATATTTTCCAAAGACCTTCCTAGATGAGAAGATCTCTCAGTTTGAGAAACTACGGCAGGGTATGATGAACATTAGTGAGTATGAAGCTAAGTTCATGGAGTTGTTGCGGTTCTGTCCGCACATGGCTGCTACGGATGAGGAAAGAATCAGAAGATTCGAAAAGGGTTTGAATTCCGATATGTCAACCCCTGTGTCTGCCTTAGAAAACAGAGAGAGATTCTCTACCTTCGTTGAGTCAGTCCAAAGGATAGAGAGATCTGTGGTTGAGAAAAGACAAACCCATAAAAGATATCCACAGTTCCAGGGTTCTTCATCTAGGGATTCCAAGAGACCTAGATTCTCTGCACCTAACCCTCCACCACCCAGATCAAGTTTTCAAACTCAATGGACACCAAGTAGAGGTAGAGGGCGGAGTCAACCGCTTCAAGGGACGCACAGTTCTGCATCAGTGTCAGTTACTGGACCACCCAGACCACAACAACAGGAGAAGAGTTGCTACAACTGTGGTAAGGTGGGACACTTGATGAAGGATTGCCGTTCTAGGCCTGTCGGTGTGACACAACAACCCCCGAGACAGAATCAACAGGGATCTCAGAATAGACAACATCAAGGAGCAGCTCGAGGACGTGGACAAGCGTCTCAAGCTGGATCATCAGCACCACCTCAACACCAGGTGACTGTGAGGTTCTATGCTATGAACCCACCTGAGGCAGTGGTCAATCCACGGGTAGTGGCAGGTCAGATGAAACTTTTATATTCTGATATGTCTATATCCTGTGTTGTATCCGTTCTGATTGATCCGGGTGCTACACACTCTTTCATCACTCGTGAAGTGATTCGTAACTACAATGTGACTGTTAGCCATAGAGCAGATAGTTTGTTGTTAGAGACTCCATTGAGTGGGTCTGCCGTTTTGCAGGAGGTATGTTCTCCCTGCACCCTTTTTTTTCTGACCATCGCATTCAAGTGGATCTTATACCACTTGATATGCAGGGATTTGATATAATCCTCGGGATGGATACCTTAGAATGGTATAGAGTTGTCTTGGATTGTGAGTCCAAGTTGGCTGTGTTTGCTGATGAAAGCAGCACATGGATCTTTCAAGGAGAAAGAAAGATTCTTCCCACCTGTCTTGTATCAGCTATGGTTGCTGATAAGCTGTTGAGGCAAGGATGTTATGCATTCTTAGCCCATGTGGTAGATGTTACCAAGGAAAGTTCTAATCCTGCTGAAGTTCCTATAGTCAGGGAATTCGAAGATGTGTTTCCCGAAGAACTTCCTGGTATACCACCACCTCGGGAGATTGATTTTGAAATCAATCTGATCCCAGATACGAAACCCATAGCTCAAACCCCGTATAGGATGGTGCCTGCCGAGATGGCAGAACTCAAGAAACAGCTTCAAGAGTTACTTGAGAGAGGTTTTATCCGACCGAGTACTTCACCTTGGGGTGCTCCAGTCTTGTTTGTTAAAAAGAAAGATGGGTCAATGCGGTTATGCATCGACTACAGACAACTTAATAAAGTGACAATAAAGAATAAGTATCCTCTGCCAAGGATTGATGATCTCTTTGACCAGTTGCGTGGTGCAACAGTCTTTTCAAAGATAGACTTGAGGTCTGGATATCATCAACTCCGTATTAAGGATAGTGACATATCCAACTCTGCCTTTAGGACAAGATATGGTCACTATGAGTTCACGGTTATGTCGTTTGGACTAACCAATGCACCAGCTGCATTTATGGAACTCATGAATAGAGTTTTTCGACCTTTCCTTGATCAGTGTGTTGTCGTCTTCATAGATGACATACTGATTTATAGTAAGAATGCCCAGTAGCATGAGCAACATCTTCGCCAAGTTTTGACCTTGCTAAGAGAACATAAGTTGTACGCCAAGTTTAGCAAGTGTGAGTTCTGGCTGCCGGAGGTATCTTTTCTTGGACATGTAATATCCGCCTCGGGAATTCGTGTTGACCCTACAAAGGTAGAATCTGTTCTACAATGGGAACAACCGAAAACACCGACGGAGATCCGAAGTTTCTTGGGGTTAGCTGGATATTATCGAAGGTTCATTAAGAACTTTAGTTCTATAGCTTTACCTTTGACCAAGTTAACCCGGAAAGATGTTCCTTTTTCTTGGAGTGATAAGTGTCAACAATCTTTCCAGCTGCTGAAGGAGAGGTTGACAAGTGCACCTGTGCTAGTGCTACCTGAACAAGGAAAAGGGTATATAGTTTTCTGTGATGCTTCCAAAAATGGACTAGGATGTGTGTTGATGCAGGATAAACAAGTGATTTCTTTTGCTTCCCGACAGCTTAAGAAACACGAGGAGAATTATCCAACACACGATTTGGAGTTAGCTGCTATGGTTCATGCCTTGAAAATCTGGAGGCATTATCTCTATGGAGAAACATTCCAGATTTTCACAGACCACAAAAACCTTAAGTATATCTTCTCTCAGCATGAGCTCAACATGAGGCAACATCGCTGGATGGAGTTAATCAAGGACTATGACTGTACAATTGATTACCACCCAGGCAAGGCTAATGTTGTTGCAGATGCCTTGAGTAGGAAATCAGCAATATCAACCATGAATAGAGCACAACTAAACTCTTTAGTATGCTCTAGAAGAGATATGCTTATCTCTTTAAGGAAAAACAATGTACAGTTGAAGGTGTCATTGTTAACCGGTTTGTTAGCTGAGATGCATATTAAACCTACTCTAAGGGAGCAGATTAAAGAGGCACAGCTAGATGATGCTGCAGTTCAACATATAAGATCTGAGTATGGAAATGAGAAGCAAGATGGGTTTCATGACTCAAAAGATCAAGTAGCTTGTTATAATGGAAGAATGATAGTGCCGGATGTGGACAACTTGAGGAAATTAGTCCTGGAAGAAGCCCATTCTTCCATGTATGCTATGCATCCAGGGAGCACCAAGATGTATCGGAATTTGAAGGATCTGTATTGGTGGCCTGGAATGAAGAAGGACGTTGCAGAGTTTGTTCTGAGGTGCCCTGTGTGTCAGCAAGTTAAAGCTGAACACCAGAAGCCTGCAGGAACAATGCAACCTTTACCCATATCACAGTGGAAATGGGACCATGTGACCATGGACTTTGTTGTTGGCCTACCCAGGACAAGCAAAGGACATGATTCCATTTGGGTAATTGTTGATAGGTTGACTAAGACAGCACATTTCTTACCTGTCAAAACAACCTATTCTGCTGAAAGGTTATCAGAGTTGTATGTTCAAGAGATAGTGCGGTTGCACGGAGTTCCTGTCACAATAGTTTCTGACAGAGGTCCTCAGTTTACTAGTCATTTTTGGGAACAGTTGCACAGAGCCTTAGGCACTAAGTTGAGGTTTAGTACGGCCTTTCATCCACAGACTGATGGATAGTCGGAAAGGACCATACAAACCTTAGAAGACCTGTTGCAAGCATGTGTTCTCCAGTTCACCGGAAGTTGGGATCTACACCTAAGCTTGATAGAGTTTGCCTATAACAATAGCTATCAGCATAGTATTGATATGGCACCTTATGAAGCCTTATATGGTAGACGTTGTAGATCACCCTTGTGTTGGTTTGAGACTGGTGAGCACCAGTTGTTAGGTCCTGACCTGGTGCAGCAAACCACGGAAAAGATTAAAGTTATACAACATAAGATTAAGACTGCTCAGGATAGGCAGAAATCTTATGCCGACAAACGTCGTAGACCCTTAGAGTTCTAGGTTGGAGACAGAGTGTATCTTAAGGTCTCACCTTGGAAAGGGGTCCTTCGTTTTGGAAGGAAGGGGAAGTTAGCTCCTAGATATATGGGGCCTTATCCAATCATTGAACGGATTGGAAAGGTAGCATATAAACTAGAGCTTCCCCCATAATTACAGAGGTTACATCCTGTGTTTCACATTTCTATGTTGAAGAAATGTCACCCAGACACCGAGTCAGTTCTACAACCTATGGAGGTAGAATTGAATGATGACATATCCTACGAGGAGGGACCAGTGTCAATCCTTGATAAACGAATTAAAAAGTTAAAGAAGAAAGATATAAGTCTTGTGAAAGTCCTCTGGAACCATCGTGGTATTGAAGAAGCCACTTGGGAGTTAGAGGATGAGATGAGAAGGAAGTATCCTGCCCTTTTCTCTTAGTATGTTTTATCGATTTCGGGGACGAAATCCTTGTAAGGGGTGGATAATTTGTAACATCCCTGACCTGGGTTATGAGTTAACCCTAGGTGTTTTGCCTAAATATGTAATTAAATCTTTGTGATTAACTCTGAGCATGTAATTAAGTTCTCAGAAACATATATCTCAGTATTTGCTCCTTTATATTTAAAGTAGTAGCATTGTTTTGATATACAGGGACCTATGTGCAATTTACCCAGTTAAAAGGGTTAGATTGCAATTTGCACATGTTGAGATGTTCCTCTAATGATGATACATCATGAGAATCTTTTTAGCAAAGTTTGAGGGATTTCCCAAGCTAAGGCACCAAGGTGCAGCTGTGGAAGCAATCCCGGTGCTTGAAACCCTAGTTTGGGGAAAAATGCAATTTACCCAAATAAAGGGATGCAATTGTGAAATATGTCATCTAATGTATCTTTTTAGACTTTTGCCATCATTTAGAGAAAAAAATGATGAGGAAGTCACCTCAATTGAATTATCAAGTTATGAGATATACCTTGTGATTGAATAATCAGGGTATATGTGCAATGTTTCTCTATGTATGTACCTCATTATTAGATTGTTCTTCCTTGCCTTCTTTTCTATAACTTAATAGAAGGTTTGTCCTTAGAATAAAGAGGAAGGGATGATCAAGTAAAGAAGGAGGGACCTAGTTGGAATTATGGACAACTTATGAACTAATGTTGAAAATCCTACCCCATGTATATAAGCTCTCCTTCCCTTAGTTGCAAGGAAACTTACCCTTCGTTCCCTTACTGTTTCATTTCACCAAAGATGACCAAGGACTGCCTTGGAGCTAAGGAGGACGAACAAGGGGTGCAAGGTAGGTCTAAACCCCTCTTCTTGCCTAATTCCATGGTTAGAATTCGAATTCAAGGTCATCTTCATGGCTAACTCTTGAAACCCTACCTTTCTAGCCGTCTCTTTTCATCCTTCCTTGGAGTTTTCACCTTGGCCAACCTGTGGGAACTCAAGGACGCCATTAGAGCTTGGAGCTTGAAAGCTTGGAGCTCAAGAAGCAAGCTTTAGGCGAGTTTTATAACTCTAAACCCATGCTTTACTATGTGCATCTTTATATGCGTTTTAATGATATCTCTTAGTATTTCCCTACTTTTCCCTGCTATTTTGCAAGCAAAACCGTGGGATATCTGTACTGTTCTTGAGCTAGAAGATGAAGGCGTGATTTCCAAGAAAACCCACCGCTTTTCTTTTCCTTAAACGGTCCTAACAGTTTGCTCTCTCGGACTCAAGACCGCGAGGTGAGCAAACGGTCTCGAGACCGCGACAGGGAAAACGGTCTCAAGACCGTTTGGCCCCGTTGACCGAGCGTGGACCGTATAAGAAATCTGTTCCGAATTATATAGGCTAATTACAATCAAAATTTGGGAGACTACCTCCAAAGGAATCGGGAGATATGACCTTTTTAAGTCACAACTTTAAATGAATTAATTGCTGATTTTCAAACGGTCTGAAATTGCCTTTTTGGGCAAACGGACTCAAGACCGTGTAAGGTCGTTGACTAAGCGTTGACCGTATGAGATTACTATTCAAAATTATGTTAATTAACAACTCACCAAGTTTTATGGTCTAATTCCAAACGGGCTAAGAGTTTAAGGGTGAATACTAGGGCTAACCCTAGATAAAATCAGTACTGAAATTATGGTGACCTAATTAGGGTTTTTAGGGTTGATTGACCTAAACGGTCTCAAGACCGTTTGGGGGTCACCAAACGGTCTCAAGACCGCGAGGGAAATCAACCAAGACCGTTTGGAGGTCTGGGGTCAAGATTTTTTGACCAATTGAAGGTACTTTTACACCAAGTTACATTGCAATTAAATATTGATATAATCATCAACTCAATTTGTTCAACCTTGATGAATCTGCACTAGAATCCAAATATTTGATGGGCAAACGGTCTCAAGACCGTTTGGAACTCATCCAAACGGTCTCAAGACCGAGAGGACAATCACCCAAGACCGTTTGAAGGTCTAGGGTTGAGTAATTTGACCAATTGAGGACCCAATTGCAAATAAGTTATTAATTTAATCAAAATTCTGTTTTGTGGTTCAATCATGGTTCAACCCCTATCAAATCACCATAGACTTTGATGAAATCTTGGGCAAACGGTCTTAAGACCATGTGGGGTCCACCCACATGACCTCAAGACCTTTTGGGCCAAGTTTGGGCCCAATTGGAGCTCAATTAAAGGGTTCAACCTTGTGTTGATACACACTGTTGAGTGTTGATGGGTGAACATTGATAGACCCTAATTGAATCGATTTCAACCATAATTGGTTAACCATTATGGGTCAATTGAATGACCAAGTGATCAAGCATAATCTTAATTGACTAAATCCATAAGTGGTCAACATAGCTTTGACCATTTGAGGGCTTCAATATGGGTTGACTTTATCGGTTGCATCTTTGAGCCTTGTTGAAGGACCAAGCGGCTGAGACCATGAGAGCCTCGCGGTCTCAAGACCGTGAGAGGGCTCGCGGTCTCAAGACCATGAGGGGGCTCACAGTCTCAAGACCGAGAGGAGGCTCGCGGTCTCAAGACCGCGAAGTGCCTCGCGGTCCTGAGGTCAAACTAGCTAAACGGTCAACACCTCTTCGCGGACTCAACTCAAATTGGTCTTCGCGGTCTCGACATTAACTTGAACCAATGGGAGGCTTCGCGGTCTTGAACCCTTGAAGGGGGCTCGCGGTCTTGAAGCCTAAGGGGGCTCGCGGTCTTGAAGCCTAAGGGGGCTCGCGGTCTTGGAGTTAGAAAGAGGCTCGCGGTCTTGGAGGGTCAAAGTGGGCAAACGGTCAACACTTTCAACCAATCTCAACCCAATTGATGATTAATGATTGAAATCAATCAATGTGATTCAAGGTTGACCTCATTCAATCATTTGATGATGTAAATGGTTCAATGTTGCCCAAATCAAACCCTAATGATAATCTAGGATAGTAAGGGGTTATTTGACTAAGGTTTTTGACCATGATAATGATCAATGGGGTGAATTACCAACATACCCCTGAAAGGTCAATTGAGTTATACCTTGCTCAATTCAAACCCTAATTACATGAGAATGATGTTTTTAGTCATAATGACTCTATCTAACCTGATCTAGTCTAATGTTATCATCAACCATTAGTATGATGAAAGAGAAAGTACTTCTAGAGAGAGAAAGTACCCTAGAGAGAGAAAGTAACTCTAATCACATAATGGTGATGTTGTTGGCTATGTTAGCCTATGATGACTCAATCCAACCTGTTTTAGAGTGATGTTGACATCACCTAACATTATGATGAGAGAGAAAGTACTTCTAGAGAGAGAAAGTACTTATAGAGAGAGAAAGTACCCTTTTTAAGTGGAAACTCAAGTAAAGCATCTCCAATGCACATAAGTGAGCATAATTAGGGTATGGTCCACCTGTGTGAGGTCATAGAAACCCTAATTATGATAAATGATGAACCTTTAACTAATCCAAGAGCATCAATGAAGATGTTATTCATACATGATGATGTTATGAGTTTAATTCACCTTGATGTGAATAGTAAACCCTAATTCAAGGGTAATGGCATGCTTTTGAGTATTAAACTCTATTTAATATGAATTAGAGATTTAACTCTTATGACAAGAGTAGGAAGTACATTCCTTATTGTTGCATTACCTTTATCAGATGTATTAACCATGCAGGTTCTGATATGAAGGTAATCATATCCAGGTATGGATGTT
The DNA here is from genome assembly GCA_963693085.1 of Alisma plantago-aquatica. NCBI lineage: Eukaryota > Viridiplantae > Streptophyta > Magnoliopsida > Alismatales > Alismataceae > Alisma > Alisma plantago-aquatica. Next base: position 1,338,236,257 of record OY856412.1, read on the forward strand.
GATGTTATATTCATTAAAGGCATGTTGTTAGCATTATGAATAAGTAAAGTAATCTGATGCCTTGCCAGTGGCATCCTATGCTGATAATGGGCTATGAGAGCCATGAATACCATCAAGGTCATGCCTTAGAGATGACTTGTGATGAGGATAATGAGAAATAATGATTGATATGAGTTAGGCCTGTTACATTTAGTATTCTTCTTTTATAGCTGCTATGCTATTGTTATTGTTTGCAGAACAATGTATGATGTTAAAGAATACTGAATGTACCTAACTAATCAAGTATAATGTAGAGCCCTGATCATAGATCCATCATTGTCAGAAATTAAGTGATGGTGAAACAGGTTTTCCTCAGGGAACTCCTGGAGCACATACTTTTGAGTATGTGGGGTACATGGATGTGTAGAACCTTACATCCTAGTGTAGGAAAGTGATGTAGATGTGGAATCCATCCATCCTTCACTATAGTTCCATACCGTATCAATGGTAGGTAAACATGAAACCTCCTGATGACGAAGAAAGCACAGATATCCGTATCAGTGGTAGGTAAATATGAAACCTCCTGATGACGAAGAGAGTACAGAACGCCACTGTGACTCTAGAATAGCGAAGGACCAGTTTACCCTGGTGAGCTATAGTAGTAGAGACACGAGATGTCCTACAAGTGATCCTCTTACTGACTGAGGAAGGTGAAGGTCACGAGAATCCGGCTCTCTTAATGACCTACGTATGATACTGATGCGGCTTCTCAGCGATCAGTTGGAGTATGAGTGGTAAGCCTCATCTCCACAGGGCATAATGTTGTTTGTAAAACATAATCAACCATGTAGTATAACTTGTTAGAGATGACTCCAAGTTAGTTGATTGATGTTACATTGTAATAGTGTTGATATTCTCCATATCTCTTAAATTGTAGAGATCTTGTTATACCTGCAACTGTTATAGAATGCTTTGAAGGCTTTACTGTTTAAAATAATCTTTGATGTTATAATAAAGCTTCTGGCGAAGAGTTATAACTCTCGCTGGGACAATTATGTATAATTGTCTCACCCCGTAGGCTTCAACTTTTTAGGTGGACATCGGAGACGAAGGAACCAGCCTACAGGTGATCAGTTTCAGCAGCAGCAGCACCAGGGGCAGCAGTAATCTCAGGTGGAGATTTGTCCTGCCATGTGGTGTAGTTAGAGTTAGTCCTATGTGTCCACTGTACTCTCAGGTCTTGGAGTCTTGTGTTATGTGATCTTGAGATTTTGTATCTTGATGTATATAATTACTCAAGAAGTAATTATCCTGAGATGTAAACAGTTACCTCTCTTTATGAAAGGAGTTTGTATGGATACAAGTTCTTGTCTCGAAAAGTTTTAATTTCCCGTGATTTTTTTCTTCCGCTGATTACCAATTCGCTTCCGCTAAGTTTTAATCGTGTTTATGTCATGGTTTGGAGATCAGAGCCCACACGTCATCTACCAACCTTCTCTATGATTATTATGTAGTCTTAGTGTTCTTTGAAAGTAAACATGCTCTATCTTGTATTATGAAGTGGAATCCAATTTTTTTCCCATGTCATCCTTTGGCATTGATTATCTCCACTTGAACCATATAATTTCATTAGTATCGACTATTTTAAAATGAATTGATGCCTCAATCATTCTTCTTTATTATGTTGAGAAGCCCCATATGTGAGTAGGTTCATGAGAAAGGTTTGTGCCATAACTTCCTTGCAATTCAAGGTAGCGCATATCAATGTGCCTTAGACTGAATTCCTATTCCTTTTCAAGGTATAGGCTTTAGCTAGGTCATTCAAAACTTGAAGATAAAGACCCCCTTCATCAAGGGGAAAATACAACCTCATCAAACTTATGATATGGATAGCACCTCTAATCTGAAATCTTCCATCAATATTTCCATTCTCCTCAATGTTGATTGTGTAAAATTTCCATGCATCATCTAGTATCCAATAAGGCCCATACAACATCTTTTGATTAATATGACTCTCCTAGCCATGGATACTTTAGACCTGACCATCTACTAACCATATCGTTAAGCATATCTAGACATTCTTAAAAATCTACTCTTTTGAAGGCCATTGGGAACCCCAAATATATAGTAGGAAAGGATCCCTATTGCAATCCCATAATATCATCAAGTTAATTTTTTCTATGCATGAATTATATATATATATATATATATATATATATATACATATATATATATATATATGTATGTATGTATGTATGTATGTATGTATGTATATGTATATGTATATATCTATTTTGTGTATATGTATATGTATGCATATTTTGATTTCTTCAATCTTCATCCCAGATATGGATCAAAACTCATCAAGAATTTCTTAGAGTGCTTTGATACTTCTGTTCTTCCCCTCAATCAACATTAGTATATTATTGGCAAACACTGAATGGGACATAAAAATGGTCTTTCTAATAGTCTAAACCCTGATCTTTTTTCTAGAAACTTCTTCATTGAGTTTCCTGGTAAGACCCTCTGTGTTGATGCTAAATAACAAGATTGATAGTGGATTACATTACCTTCAACTGTTTGGATTAATTACTAAATAAGCCTTTTGAACAATGATTGACGAGGAGATAAAAGGAGGGTGTTGGCACACAATGTTTCACAAGAATTACTCACATCTCATCGATCCCCAAACCATATAAAAATTTCCATAAGTACTCCCATTATATCCAGTCATATGCCTTAGTGATATCAAGTTTCAAGAAAGCTGAAGGTGTACTTCTTTTAACATTAAAGTTCAATGTGAACATAGAATCCAACACTGAACGATATTCAATATTCCACCCTCTAATAAAAGAATCTTGATTAGGGTAGATAATTCCAGGCTTTAAGGTAGACAATTTTCATGTGATGTTCTTGGTGATTATTTTTTATAGCATGTAGTAGAAAGTTACGTGTCTAAAGTTAGCATGTGATGATACAACTCTTTTTATGGATAAGTGTTATAAATAGGTGGTTGATTTGTCTGATCATATTACAACCTTCAAAGAACCAATGAAATGCCTTAACAAGATCATCTTTATTTAGCTCCCAATTCCATATGTAGAATAACCCATTGAATCCATTATGACTTGGGTTTTCATAGCACCAATGCTATAAACAACTTTTTGTATTTCTTCCTCCTTATTTGTACAACATATAGCTTCATTATCTTCCTAATTGATTAGTCACTCCATTCAGTGTCATTAATGGGATCGATATACATCTTCGGGTTATACATATGTGTATGCATGTATGTATGAGATTAAGAGAGAAAGAATCCCCTAAATCACAACCTATAGAGGATGTCAGATGCCCAAGGGGTATTAAATTAATAAATGCTCGTCTGGTAGTTCAAACCCGGGTCCCTTCATTGGGGAACACATGAATTCTCCACTGCATTATCCCTTACTAATGTGTATATATGGGATTAAGAGAGAAAGATTTCTCCCCACCCTCCCTCGCCAGTGGCAGAGGCCAAACGTCCGGGAGGGTCGTAAATCAAGGCAGAGACTAGGATTCGAACCCAGGTCCCTTTGTTATGGGACACCGTGCTTGACCACTTGAGCCACTCCTTATCGGACGACGTGTATGTATGTATGTATGTATGTATGGGATAAAGAGAGGCATTCTCTCCCCCTCTCTCACGCATGTGACGAAGGACAAACATCTGGGAGGGTGGTAAACCAAGGCGACGTGTATCGGAACTTTTTGGTAATTTATTCCGAACCCAAAAGGGACAAAGTTACAAACTACACCCAAGTCGTGTAGTTCACATTACATGCAAGGCATACGAATAAAAGAAAATAATGATTGGCCCAAGATGGGTCAATCAATATACATGAAGATCCCAGTTCCTAACCATGTTACAAGAGATATGGCCTAGATTATGATGATGTGCATGATAGTGCATCTGAATCTCCTTCTCTATCTTTTTGAAAGCTTGTAATTCATCTTCTTGTTTTCCTCCATGACGAATAGAATTTCTAGTAGTCCATATGATATGGATAGTAAGTGTGGCAGCCCAAAGGGATATCACATGATCACCAGAAGTGATCCCGGAGATAGACTTGAGACAGTCTTCAAGAGAGTGCTTAGGGTTCAGTCCTAACTTCAGAGCAGAGCGACCCCATAAGTACTTCCACCACTTGCATGTGGAAGTAAGGTGCAAGGAGCTTTCTTCATCAAGATGACATAGACCACAAAGGTTAGCAATGTTTGGGTTCCATTTCTGAATCTTCTCAAGCATCGGAAGAAAGTTCTTGACAGCTCTGTAGGAGGTGAAACTCCATCGCGGATTATGTTTAGACATCCAGAGGGTGGAGGCAGCTACGTTGACGTCTTGTTTTGAGTGACATATGTCCCAGAGAGAACTGTCGTTGACATCTTGATATCTAGGCCAAACATCAGTGAATCTCCTCCAGGAGGTTGAGTAGCCCCATCGGTGTGAAGGTTGCTGGAATTTATTAGTATTATAATGTTTCAACATCCATTGATCCCATACAGAAACACCAAGAAGAAGATTCCTGAGACGTTTCATAGTATGGAAATCACCTAGTTCTTCAAGATTTTTCATACTAAGGCCACCTTCTTCAAAAGGAAACGAAAGACGTTGCCAACTAGCAGGATGAATGGAGGATCCCCACAAGAAGTCACCAAGAAGTATCTCCATTCGTCTTAAGGTAGACTTAGTTAGCTCGCCCTGACTCATCTAGTATTGAATAAGTCCCATTGCATTAGCCTTGATGAGGACAAGACGCCCTGAGAAGGTGATCTTGTTACCCGGCCACTTAGTGATTGTGTCTTTGAGTTTGTCGAGGCAGTGATTGAAGTCCACCCTCCTGAGGTTGCCGCCGGCTAGAGGGTAGCCCAGGTAGGTAGTCGGAAGAGTACCCAGCTGGACACCAAGTTCACCAGCTAATGACGATTGATTAGGAACAGATTTGGAGAAGTACACAGTAGATTTCTGTGTGTTGAGCTTCATGCCAGATTCTGAACCAAAGTCATGAAGGAGGTCTTTCAGATGCTTGATGCTCCCGGGACGAGCTTCACAGAAGATAAGAACATCGTCTGCAAACAATAAATGAGAGAGGACAGGCACACTTCTGATTGTGTAGGTTCTAATTTTCTTTTCTTCAATCGCCTGAGCTAATTTCTTGCTAAGACCTTCCATTACTATTGCAAAGAGTAATGGGGACATAGGGTCTCCCTGCCGAAGACCGTTAGTGTTTTTGAAAAATCCCTCCGGAGAGCCATTGAGAAGGATCAAGAAAGAAGGAGTAGTGACACATTGTTTCACAATGTCGATCCAGTCATTTCTATAGCTTAGAAGACGAAGATAGTTCCAAAGGTAAGACCATTGAACTGAGTCGAAGGCTTTTGTAATGTCCAGTTTGATGCAAGAAGATGGAGTGCTTCGAGCAAGGTTGTAATTCAGTGTGAATTCAGCCGCCAGTAGAGAGCAGTCTTGAATGCTTATGCCTTGAACAAATGCACCTTGATTAGGTGATATGATCTTCGGCATAATAGCAGCAAGTCTTTTAGTAATGATCTTCATGATAATCTTGTACAGTACATAACAACAAGTTATAGGCCGGAAAAATTTTGGAGGTGAGGAAATGATGTCTTTCTTGGGTATTAAAGCCAAGAAGACATCATTTAGTTGCCGTACCATGTGTCCTCCATTGAAGAACCATTGAATGGCTTCAATCAGTTCAAGTTTGATCGTAGACCAGTTCTGTTGATAGAAAACGCTATTGAATCCATCAGGACCTGGACTTTTCGAGGCACCAATGGACTGAATAGCTTTGTGTATCTCATCCTCATCAGGAATACGGAAGAGAAGTTCATTATCCTGATCGGTGATGATCCTCTCCCAACCATGGTTGTCCATTGGGGAAGTGGTCCAATCTTGATTGTATAAATTTATCGAAGAAGGTTGTAGTCTCCTTAGTAATAGCATCTTCATCTTGTAAGAAGGTACCTGATTCATCATAGATCTCTGTGATGGTGTTGATGGCGTCTCTTCTTTTGATAGCAGATTGGTAAAGATGAGTGTTTCTGTCACCATTGGCAATCCAGTCCATGCAACTGTGTTGCCAATAGTACTTCTCCTCAGCAAAATCAAGGGCTTTGATGCGATCGTAGGTGACCTTTTCAGCCTGGATAAGCTGATCATCAAGGGGGTTCTTACGTAGAGCTCTGGAAATGTCATCCATCTCCTGATGTTCTTTCATAAGAAGGTTCTTGAGGTTGACGTGCTTCCTAGACCATTTTTTGATCCTTGACTTCACGTTCTTAAGTTTCTGAATAAACTTAAAGAGAGGATTTCCTACAACTGGCTCATTCCAGGCATCGTGGAGGATTTCCTTGAAGCCTGACCATTCTTGCCAATAGTTGAGAAAATGAAAGGGGTGTGTCTTCCTTGGAATGTCTCTGAGGTTGATGTTAATGGCAGAATGGTCAGAAAATTTAGAGGTAAGAAGTTTGGATATCGTACCTGGAAATTTCGTGAGCCAATCATCATTAACAAGGGCTCGATCAAGTTTACAGGAAATGCACTTGGATTTAGCTAGCTTGTTGCTCCAGGTGAAGATTTCACCACCAACAGATGGAAGTTCAACCAGACCAGAGTTATCAATGGTCGAGTTGAAGGAGTTGAGGACCTGATTAATGACATCACACCCACTAGCTTTCTCTTCCCTTTTCCTGGTGTTGTTGAAATCTCCGATGACTATCCAAGGATCTTGAATACCCGAGGACAGTGAGACTAGTTTGCACCAGAGATCAGTATGTTGACTCATGACATTTCTAGCATAGATACCAGTAATCATGAGTCGGAGACCACCTTTGTTGATGGCCTGTGTAGTGATTTGTTGATCATCAGAATCAGTAACGTTGATGTCCCAGGATCGAGGATCCCACCCTAAGCAGACACGCCCATTATCAACATGTTGATGGTTGGATGTGTGCTTCCATCCATTAGGAAAAAGCTTCCGAATGGATTCTTTGTTGTATCTTTTGATTTTTGTTTCCACAAGAATCATGATAGAGGCTTGAATATGTTTAATAGCTGCTCGAACCTCCTTCTTCTTCCGTGGTTTCCCTGAACCACGGACGTTGGCCATGTAAATGGTCATTTATTGGATTTCCCAGACGAGTGGGTCTTGCGCTGACCCTTCGCACTGGATTCACCCTTCTTGTGTCCATCGACATGTCCAGAACCTTGCTTCTCCTTGCCTTTCGAAGGTCCATCCTCGCTGGAAACGGGTTCATGCTCCACTGGTGTTGCAGACACTCTGGATGTATCAGGTCCTTGTGCCTCCTTGCCCTTAGAGGGGTTACCTTCATTGGGGGAAGGCTCAGACACCTTGGATGCATCAGAAGACGATCCTTGTGTCTCCTTATTTGTTGATGAACCACTGCTAGGTTCATTGGTAATAGGACTGCAGGGTGTAGACGCTATCCTCTGTTCATCTTCATGGGTTCCAGGTCCTTGTTTCTCTAGGTTTTCCTCGGAATCATGAATCTCAATCATTTCATGATCACCTTTATTGGCTTCATCATCCGAAATCGGTTTAGCCTTGCCCCCGACGATCTTTTACCGTTGTTTCTGCTTTGGAGGCACTTGCTTCTGTATATCTTTAGGCTTCAAAGGGCAAGCTTCATCAGAATGACCAAAGACCTTGCATGTTTGACTGCGGTCGGGGACATGCTCATATTTGATTTCGACCGATAAGGGTTCACGTTTAGGCAAGTTGACCCAGATCTCGTTTGGAAGATCTCCTTCTGCTTCAACCTCTACCAAGGCTCTAGCCTCTCCCAAAGATTTTGGAGATAGTGAACGAAGATCAATCTGCAATAACTAGCCGACTCCACTAGCGACGATGCCGACTGCTTTCTCAGACCAATTCCTGCCAAGACTAGGCATATTGATCCAAACAGGGATCGTGCTAAATAGGTCTTTTTTGAGATCGTCTCCAACCTTGAAGTCTTTAACTACAACTAGTTGTCGATCAAACCAACAGGGCCCCATATTGATGATAGATTTCTTGTCTTCCTCATTGTTAAAATAGAGAAGGAAAAACTTGTTAGGTTTGGAATACAGATCAAATACCCCTTAGGTTTCCATACTGGTTTGATCCAAGCTAGTAGATGGAAGTAGTACGGTCTTTTTCCAAGGATGTAGATGACAGCAGTGTGTGCCCAACTCTTCTCCATGTTATCATATGTGTCATCGTCAATGGTAACAAAACGTTTGCCATCGACGATCACCGCAGGGTCATAGCTATAAGATTTGTAGTTGTTAGCGCCGCCTAGGACTTGTGCCCAGGCCTTCTTTGGTTGTTCCGAGGTTGCCATGGAGGGGGAAGGCCCCCTCCGTCTTCCACCTTGGACGAGGCTCAGAATCGCCTGCTGTCGCCAGAGCGCGGAAACCCTAGGCGACGTGTATGTATGTATGTATGTATGTATCAGAATTAGGTAAATTTATTTCGAAACCCTCAAGCCAAAAAGCTTTTGGGACAAAGATACATTGTAGTCCAACACTACAAAACTCGCACTAACTTACATGAAAAGTCTATGTTTTCATTCTATTACAGATAATTTTATAGATTTTACACGCCAGATCTTCCTCATTCCTCTTCCTATCATTGTGTCTTTTGTTGTTCCTCTCCTTCCATACATGAAAGTGTACTACGGATAGCAACACCATCTCCTTCTTGGGTATGTCAGTGATCATGTCTTTGGTCTCTTTCAGCTCTTGTCTTCTCAATCCCATTTTGGAATAGAGGAGCTCCCAAACAGTCTTCATGTACCTACATTCCCCGAAGATATGTCCATTGCACTCCGAATCTTCTTCACAGAGATAACATCTTGTGTTTGTACCTGGATACCACTTCTCTACCTTGTCTAGAGTAGGCAAGGAGTTATGAACGGCCCTGTATAGACTCATCTCCCATTTGGGAATGCCTGCTTCAGTCCATATGTTCTTTGATACATGCTCGTCATATCTAGGTTGTATAAGTTCCCATATCCTCTATTGCTTTTCCTTTAAGATCCAGGAGCTTCTTGCGTCGTTAATGCCTTTGATTTCCTGCCAGACTTCAATCATCCAGTTGATAACCCTTGAATAACCTTCTCTGGTTTTGGGTTTGAAGTCCAGGCCTTTGTGATATCTCGTTCTCATCCACTTTTCCTATAGTGAATCATTCTGTAGATACTTGAATATTCTTTTAGTTGTGCCCCAAGTAGCTATCATTCTGGGAGATTTCAGCCCTACTCCTTCTTCCTTGAGATGAGCCAATCTGCTGTATTTCATGGGGTGAATGTTGCTCGCCCACACAAAGTTGGATATTTCCATCTCCATTCTGTCTAGTACAGCAAAGGGAATTTCCCCTTGCTGCACCCAGAAAATCAAAAGACCTTCAATCGCCGACCTGGTGAGTGTAATCTGACCTGCCATGGAAGTCTTCATCAAGGGCCATCTGTTGATCATATCATCTAGCTTGTCCAAACATTCAGTGAAGTCGATGACTTTTAGATTACCACCTGCCAAAGGGAATCCGAGGTATCTAGTGGGAAGCTTGCCAGCATTAATACCCATTGCTTCTTCTACGCTTTCTTTGATCCCCTGACAATTTGTGGAGAGAAACAGTTGGGTCTTATGGATATTTGTGTGTAGCCCCGTTTCCTCCCCAAATTAAACAAGGAGTTGTCTCAGCTGAGCCAGGTACCCAAGTTTTGCTTTGAGGAACACTAATACATCTTCGGAAAAGATGAGGTGGCTCATCACTTTTGTACCATGAACGGTGTAGGTAGTTATCTCCTTCTTCTTTTCCTTCCTTTCCATCAGCCTGGAGAAGTATTCCATCACTATCGTGAAGAGAAGTGGTGTGAGGGGGTCGCCCGGCCTCAATCCATTCCCTCCTTTGAAGATGCCACATGGAGATCCATTTATCAGTATAGAATAGCTCGTCGTAGTAACACATTTCTTCATAAGGTCTATCCACTTCTGATTGAACCCCATCATGGACATGATCCACCACAGTGTCTTCCAGTTAACACTATCGTAGGCCTTCGAGACATCAAGCTTCAGACAAGCTTTCTTGTGGCCTCTCCCATAACCTCATCAAGATTGTATGTATGTATGTATGTATGTATGTATGTATGTATGTATGTATGTATGTATGTATGTGTGTATGTATGTATGTATGTATGTATGTGTGTATGTATGTATGTATGTATGTACGTATATAGGTATGTATGTATGTATGTATGGGATTAAGAGAGAAATATCCCCCCCCACTCTCCCATAACCCATGGCAGAGGCCAAATGCCCAGGAGGGTGGTGAATCAAGTAATGCTTCTTTGTGTGGTTTTGAACTTGTATCCCTTCATTGGTGACCAGTAGAATTCACCAACTGAGCTATTCCCTTGTCGGCATGTATGTATGTATGTATGGGATTAAGAGAGAAAGATTTCTACATCCCCTCCCACAACTGTGGCGGAGGCCAAACGCTCAAGAGGGTGGTAAATCAAGGTGGAAACTAGGTTTCGAACTCGGGTCCCTTTGTTAGGGGACACTGAGTATCTATGTATGTATGTATGTATTGGAAATCTTTGGTAAATATACTCCCAACCCTCAAAGAGGGGCAAAACTACACATTACATCCATACATGTAGTGACCAAAGGGTGTGACCTAGGCAATGGCCTTACAATCTTCTTTCAGTTAGAACTAGACCTAGTACTTACATAGATCCCATTTTCTAATAGCATTGTCCGACACATTAATAATTACGTTACAATAAGTGTGATAATGCATCTGAATATATTTCTCCATTTTACTGAAGACAACCAGTTCATCACTCGATCTACCACCATGCTTTCTTATATTTCTCTCATTCCAGATTGCGTGAACACACAATGTGACATCCCATAGGATTATGGTCCTATCATCATCTTTGTAATCATCGAGCTTTGCAAGGCAGGTTTGCATGGAAGAATTTTGAATTCCACATTTCAACGCAGCTCTCCCCCATAGGTATCGCCACCATTTGTAGTCCGAGGTTAAGTGCACAGTAGTTTCATCACCATTCTGACAGAGGTAGCATTGTCCCCTTGCAGAAGGGCACCAATTGATGATCTTCTCCATAGTAGGTAGGAGGTTCTTGTGTGCTCAATATGCAGTAAAGCTCCATGTGGGGTTATATTTTCTCAGCCACAAGTTCTTCGAGATAGAATCGTTATCTTGTTTTTGTCTACAGATTTCCCACATAGCTTCATTTGATGTGTCTTCAAAGGCACTCCATTTCTCAGTGATCCTCCTCCATTGTGTTGAGAATCCCCATCTATGAGTTGGTTGACTAAAATCCTCTTGCCCATATCTTATAGTCATCCATTTTTCCCAAATGGATTCACTTCTAAGTAACGATTTTGTTCTCTTCATTGTGTGATAATCGGCCAGTATTTGTAGACCAAGTCCACCCTCATCGACAGGGTAGGAAATGCGCTCCCATGAGGCAGGATGAATGGAAGAACCCTAGAAAAAAAGTCACCCATCATTATCTCCATTCTGCATAATGTAGATTTTGTCATCTCTCCCTGTGACATCCAATATTGGATTAATCCCATAGCACAACTCTTCACTAAGACTAGCCTTCCTGGAAACGATAGTTTAGTGTCTGGCCATTTAGTAATCATTTCCTTGAGCCAGTCAAGACATGCATTGAAGTTCCTTCTTCTAAGGTTTCCCACAGTAAGGGGGTAGCCTATGTAGGTGGTCGGGAGTGTCCCCAGCTAAATGCCCAGGAGGTCTACAAGCTGTTGTTTCTCCTTCACCGAATTGGATAGGTAGATGTTTTACTTTAGATCATTGATTCGCATACCCGACTCTTTTCTAAAATCATCCAGTACCATCTTTAGATTGTTTAGACTTCTATTCCTCACTTCACAAAAAATAAGAACGTCATCTGTGAAGAGTAGGTGAGAGATTACCAGAGTGTTTCTGATAGTGTACATTCTCACCTTTTTATCTTTTACTACCTTGTCTAATTTTTTAGTAAGTCCCTCCATTGCTATGGTGAAGAGGAGAGGGAACAATAAATTGCCTTGGCACAATCCATTTGAATTCCTAAAAAAATCTTCAGAAGCACCGTTCAGTAGTACTGAGAAAGAGGGTGTTGAGACACTATTGTACAAGTTTAATCCATTCCTTGTTGAGTCACTATTGTACAAGTTTAATCCATTCCGCAAGCAATTCCATGGGTAGGGCCAATAAACTGAGTCATAAGCCTTAGTTATGTCCAGCTTTATGCAAGCAGATAGAGATCCATGACCAACGTTGAAGTTGAGGGTGAATGCTATCGCCAACAAGGAACAGTCATGGATGCTCCGACCTTTGATGAATCCCCCTTGGTTAGGTGATACAATCTTAGGCATGATGGCTGACAAACGAATTGCAATTATCTTTATAATGATCTTGTATAGCATGGAACAACATGCTATAGGTCGGAAATTGGTTGGAGAAGATATGATTTCCTTCTTGGGGATAAGAGCAAGGAATACATGATTCACTTATCTTACCATGCTTCCACCTTTGAAGAACCATTGGATTGCTTCAACCAGCTCCTTACAAATAGTATCCCAGTATTCCCGGTAGAAGAAGTCGTTGAAACCATCGGGAATAGGGCTTTTGGAAGTGCCTATGGACCAGGTGGCATCCTTTACTTCATTCAACTTGGGTATCCTGCATAACATACGATTATCTTCATCAGAAATGAGCTTCTTCCCGCCTTCATTATCAAAAACTTCTCTAGGGTGCTCTTGATTATATAAATTGTCAAAGAATGATGTGGTTTCTTTTGCAATTTCTTCTTCATTGTTGAGGAAAACCTTGTTTCTATTATAAATTTTAGAAATGGAATTCATAGCATCTCTCCTTTTGACAGTGGACTGGTAGAGTCTGGTGTTTCTATCACCATTCTCAATCCAATCCATTCTACTTCTCTGCCAATAATATTTTTCTTATGCTTTTTCAAGGAGGTTAATACGATCTTGTGTCCATTTCTCCACTTGAATAACCTTATCATCAATAGGATTTCTCCTTAATAAGCGAGCTATATCATCCATTTCTGAGTGTTCCTGTGGTAATAAGTTGGCAAGATTAACATGTATCCTTGCCCATGACTTGAGCTTCTTATTCACCATCTTCAGTTTCTGGTTAAATATGAATAAAGGGTTTCCATCGACTTCTTCTTTCCAAGCCTCCTGAATAAGAGCTTTACAACCCGTTCACTCTTGCCAGTAGTTGAGGAAATGAAAAGGTCTTGGTTTTCTTTGTAATTCTCTCAATTTGACACTGATTGCCGAGTTGTCAGAGAACTTGGATGTTAGTAACTTGGATTTCCTACTAGGAAACATAAACAACCAGTGCTCTATCGATCTTGCAAGCAATCCTCTTGGAAGTTGCCAACTTGTTGCTTCAAGTAAATGTCTCACCTCCTACCGTGGGTAGTTTGATGAGTCCCACATTATCAATAGAAGAATTAAAGGTGCTAAGTATTTCAGTTAGAACCTCTCTTCCTCCCGCCTTTTCCTCTCTCTTCTTAATGTTGTTAAAGTCACTTATGACCAACCATGGATCATTAACAGTAGTTGTAATGTCCGTAAGTTTGGCCCATAGATCAACTCTTTGCTTCATTAAGTTCCTCGTGTATACTACAGTGATGACAACACAGATGCCACCTTTATTACAAGCCTTAATAGATATTTGTTGATCGTCCTCATTGATTAAAGATAGGTCCCATGACCTGGGATCCCATCCAATGCAAATCCTTCCATTCTCATCATCACAATGGTGATTAGAATGAAACTTTGAACTATTCAGAAACAATTACTTCAAAGTTTCTTTAAAAGAACTTTTGATATTTTTCTCCACTAAGATAGCAATTGATGCTCTAATCTTCCTAATGGCATCCCTCACCTCCCTTTTCTTCCTTGGTTTTCCTGAATCACGGACGTTTTCCATGTAGAAGGTCATTAATGACCTCTACCAGAGAATTGGGTCTTGCATGACCCATTTCCTCTAGTTTCATTACTACGTACTTCCTTATTTTTCTGCTTGTCAGCAGTCTTATTCTTCTGCTTGTTTCCATTTCGGTTCTCCATCTCCTTTCCCCCGTTGTCATCATCAGGGATCACCTTAGGCTATTTCTCTGACGTCGTCTCCTTTTCAGGTTCTGTCACTGTTGTAGCTGTCTCCTTCTCTTTTTCTTGGTCTTTCTCCGAAGACTCAGCCTCAGTACTTGCTACCAGTTCATTTTGAGTTGAATCAACATTCTCCTTTTCTTGGTTTTTATTCTTTCTGTTTACCACCTTCTGCAAGATCTTCTCTTGGGTCTTCCCTTGAATCTTCAGTGGTTCTTCTCTAGGATTCAAAGGGCAATCTTTGACTCCTGGTCCAAAACTTGCACTCACAGCACTGGTCCGGTACATGTTCATAATTAATTTCTACTAGCTTGGCCTCCCTATTTGGCATGTTGACCCATATCTATGATGGTGCATCCTCATTTGCCTCAATCTGCAGTAGGGCATGTGCCTCACCAAGTGATTCCTATGATAAGGATTTGAGATCAATATGCAACATTTTACCTACCCCGCATCGCCACAATGCATACTACCTTCTCCATCCAGTTCCTGCCCAGACTGGGCATGTTGATCCAAATCGGGAAAGAACTGAAGAGATCCTTCTTCAGATCATCGCCGACTTTGAAGTCCTTGACCACAACCAGTTGTTTATCAAACCAACGTGGTCCCATGTTTATTTACGCATGCTTATCTTCTTTATTGTTGAATCACAACAATAAGAACTTGTTAGGTTTGGAATAGAGGTCAAAACCTCCTTTAGGTTTCCACACCCACTTGATCCAAGGCAATAGATGATAATAGTATGGCCTCCTACCCATGACGTATACCACTGTTATATGAGCCCATTTCTTCTCCATCTTGACATAGGTATGCTCATCAATTGTCACAAATCGCTTTCCATCAACGATTTCAGCTCCCACATAATCATGCTTTTTGTAGGAGTCTACACCGCCAAGAACTTGTAACCACGCCTTCTTGGGTGGAGGTTCCATGGAAGTAAAGCAGGGGACACACCCCTCCTTCAACCTCAGGATCACTCTCGTGCGTCGCCAATCGTCAGAGATCCAAACCCTAACCTCTGGTCGTGCCACCGTATGTATGTATGTATGTATGTATGTATGTATGTATGTATGTATGTATGTATGTATGTATGTATGCACCAAAACTCTTGGTAAATATATTATGAACCCCCAAATGGTACAAAGGCCTAGTCACACACTGCTCATGTGACTAACGACTAAAGCAGGAAAATTACAAAAGATCCCAATTCCTTAGAATAATTTTAGGAATGTCCCTCAACTTATATTTATGTACCCCATACATAAACTTGATTTTATTCTCTATTTTACAAAAGATACTAAACTCATCACTACATTTACCACCCACTCTTCTTGAGTACCTCTCTATCCAAATCATTTGAACTGAAGTTGTGAGGCACCATAAGCCGATTGCCCTTCTCCCCTTAGGTTGGGTTGAATTTTCTTACAGGGAATCTACTAGTTTGAGACAATAACCCAGATCCAGTTTGAGACGAGCTTCGACTCCATATATATTTCCAGTACTTGCAATCATCAAATAAATGATGTGTGGGGTCCTCTCCCGATTCACAGAGCAAGCACCTATCATTAATCTCAAGTGTCCATCTCTTTATCTTCTTCAAGATAGGTAGAATGTCTTTATAAGCTCTAAAACTAGTCAGGCTCCACCTAGGTGAGTGTAAAGGAATCCAAAGGCACCTTGCCTTGGGATCTAGGTTGCTTTTTCATTTGTTGATATCCCATAGTTCTTTGGTGCTCATATTGTTCCTCCATTTTGGTGTGAGCTCAATCATCCTCCTCTAGGTCATGGAATATCCCCATATGTGGTTTGGATGAATATGTAGTTGGAGATGGTATCTGGTATTCATCCATTTGGCCCAAGTTGATGTCAGTTCTTCAGTCTTTTAATCCTCTTGAGAGTGTAGAAATCCTCCAGGTCCTACAATGATTTGAGGCCAAGTCCTCCTTCCTCCAAGGGAAAGGCTATTTTCTCCCAACTCACTAGATGTACATCAGTACTCCATAGGAAATCTAAGAGCATGATCTAAATTATATGAAGAACCGACTTCAGTATCTCCCCTTGAGTCAATCATAATCTAATCAACCGCATAGCTACACTTATGAGTAGAACCAGGCATCCGACCATGGCCATTTTGGAACCTGGACATTTGCTTATCATGTCCTTGAGTCTATCAAGACATTCATGGAAATGCTTTCTTCTTAGATTACCTCCTGTAAGAGGGAACCCTAGGTACTTGGTCAGTAGAGCACCCTCTAGGAACCCCCCATCATTCAGTAGAACATCTTTCCTTTTATAGGACTTTGAGAAGTAAATGTTGGATTTGTAGTCATTTAAAATCATTCCTGAGATTATATCAAACTCTTTAAGGACTTTCTTCAAGTTCAATAGCGATCTGCTTCCGTCTTCCACAAAAACAAGGATATCATCAGCAAACATCATATGCATAGGACCTTTGTATTTCTGATAGTGTAGGTCGAGTTTCTCCTCCACTTGACTCTCTAAGAGTTTTGAAAAACCTCCCATAGCTATAGTGAAGAGCAAGGGTGACAGGGGGTCACCTTGCTTGAGGCCATTTGAACTCGAGAAAAAGGTTTCATAACTTCCATTAAGCAGAAGAGAGAAAGATACTGTCATGACACATTGTTGGATTAGTTTTATCCATTGGTCTTAATAGCCTAAACCTCTCAATGAAGACCAGAGATATGACCAGTTGACTGTATCATAAGCTTCGCTGATGTCCAGCTTTAGGCAGGCTTATGAAGAGCTCCTTTCCACATTAAAGCTTAGTGTGAATTAGTAGCTAGCATAGCACAATCCTCAATATGCCTTCCTCTAACAAACACACCTTCGTTAGGGTAAATGATCTTCAATAGGATGCTTGATAATCTAATGGTGATTAACTTTGTTATGATCTTGTAGAGAAGGGAGCAACTAGAAATGGAGTGAAAATCTGCATGGGTTGATATAATTTCCTTCTTAGGAATGAGTGCAAGAAAAACATGGTTAATTTTTTTTACCATATTTCCTCCATTGAAGAACCATTTGATCACATCCACCAGGTCTTCTTTGATCGTATCCCAATTCCTCCAAAAAAGAAACCATTGAAGCTATCAGGACCTAGGCTTTTATTAGCCCCTATACTCCACAAAAATGTCTTGATTTCATCCTCATCTGGAATCTTGCAAAGCATAGCATTATCCTCCTTCGTTACCAAATTGGCCCAATTAATATCATTGTTCAATTGTTCATGTTCTTTGTTATAGAGATTTTGGAAAAAATTGGTGGTTTCCTTCACTATTCCTTCATCACTATCGATGAACTGACCTTTAGCATCATACAGTTTGATAATGGTTATAATAGATTCTCTCCTTTTAACTATTGAATGGTAAAGCTTGGTATTGAGGTCTCCACTTTCAATCTAGTTGGATCGATTGCATTTCCAATAGAACCTTTCTTCAACTTTATCTAAATCATTCAGATGATCATGAGTGATTTTCTCAACTTCAATAAGTTCTTGATCTAAAGGATTACGCCTCAGAGCTCTTGAGATGTCATTTAGTTTGTATCTTTCCTGGGCCAATAGATTATGAATGCTAATGAACTTCCTTGACCATCCCTTCAGTGCCTTCTAAACATTCTTGAGTTTTTTATTAAAGTTGTAAAGAGGGTTACCATAGAACTCCTCATTCCATGCCTCAAAGATGACCTCCTTACAACCCATCCAGTCTTGCCACAAGTTCAAGAACTTGAATGGTTTGTATTTCCTCGTAACCTCCCTTAGATTGACCTGGAGAGCACCACAATCAGAGAAACAAGATGTCAGGAGCTTTATTTTAGAGCCTGGAAAGCAATCAAGCCAATCATCATTAACCAACGCACTATCAAGTCTGCAAGCGATGTGTTTTTTGGCTTTACTGTGCCAAGTAAATGATTCATTGCCAATTATAGGAATCTCAGACAAGCTAGCTTTGTCTATGGAAACATTAAATGAGCTCAGGATTTCCTTCAAGACTTGTCTACCCCTGCCTTCTCTTTTCTTTTTTGGATATTGTTAAAGTCTCTGATTACTAGCTATGAGGCTTTGATGATTGTAGCTAATGTTTCTAGTTTTTCCCATAAAGCCATCCGTTGATGCATCAGGTTATGAGCATAAACCATAGTTAGGATGATCTGGAATCCCCCTTTATTGACACAATTAGTTGTGATTTGCTGCCCATCAACATTAATAGGATTGAGATCCCAAGATTTGGGTTTCCAACCAATACACACTCATCCATTATTGTTGTACTCGTAGTTTGAATACCACTTCCAGCCTTGAGGAAACATCTTCACTATAAGATGTTTGTTGTGAAACTTTTTTTTAGTTTCTGCTAAACTTGCTATAGAATATTGAATCAAGCAAATAACGTCTCACCTCCCTTCTTTTCTGTGGTTTGCAGGAACCATGGATATTGGACATGAAGAATTTCATTGATGACTCTTCTTAGACGACCGAGTTTTACGTGTCTCGGTCACCCTAGAGCCACCTCCAACATTCTTGGAGCCCTTATCGTTGTTCTTAGGACTAGCATTAACCTCTTTCTCAGGCCGGGCCATACTTCCAATTTCCACATCTGAATCTAGTCTTTCAAATCTATTATGAGTGGGTATGTTATTGCTTTTTCCTTTATCTGTGATTTTATGCACGAGTTTCTCAATTCCTTCATCAGTAGGTTTTCCTGCACCTTCCTCCATAGGGTCACCCTTTTCTCTCTCTATATCATCTTTAGTAGGTTTATCAGCACCCTCCTTAGCAGGTTCATCAACATGTGTCTTCATATGGTTTGCTTTAGTGTTGTTCTTTTTGCGATGGACTTCAACCCATGTCATCTTTGGGTTCTCCTTCTAAGCTTCCTTCCTTTCTTCTTCATGCAGGGGGAAATCCTCCTCATCATATCCAAAGACCTTGCATTTGAGGAACTTCTTTGGGATATGTTGATATTGAATCTCCATAAGGATTGGGTCCTTCTTGGGTAGATTGACCCAAATCTACTTAGGAGGTTCATCCGTCATCTAAAGTTCAACCAAAGCCTTCACTTCACCCAGGTATTCCTAGTGGATAGATCTTAGATCCACCCTCAGAAGCTTCCTGACTCCTGAGACCACAATCCCCACCGCTCTTTCTGACCAGTTCCTCCCCATATTGGGGATCTTAATCCAAATTGGTATATAACTAAATTGGTCTTTCTTCATATCATCACCAGTATGATGCTCCTTTACGATGACAAGCATGTCATAAAACCACCTTGGACCCATGTTTATTATAGAGTTCTTGTCATCACTATTGTTGAATCTAATCAGAATGAACTTGTCCATCTTTGAATACAAATCGAACCCCCCTTTCAGCTTCCATACACGCCTGGTCCAAGTGAGAAAATGATAGTAATAGGGTCTTTTACCCATTACGTAGACTGATAAAGTGTGCTCCCATGTCTTCTCCATAGCTTCCTAGGTATCTTCATTGATAGTGATGAATCTTTTGCCTTCTTCGATCACCGGAGGAACATAGTTTTGTGTCAGCCTGAATTGCTTCGTCCATTTGAGGACCTACGTCCATGATTTCCTGTTAGTATCTTGAATAGGGATAGCCATCGTTACAGCAAGAAAAGGATCCATCTATGGAGGAGGGGAAGGCAAGCCTCTTCTCTGGAGAGGGACATCTTTGTCCTTCTAGTTACTACCTTGATCACCAGAGCCACCCTAACCCTAAGTGGCCGATTTCTATATGTATATGTATATGTATGTATATATGTATGTATGTATGTATGTATGTATGTATGTATGTATGTATGTATGTATGTATGTATGTATGTATGTATGTATGTATGTATGTATGTATGTATGTATGTATGTATGTATGTATCGGAATCAGGTAGATATATTCTGACGTCCCCCTTAAAAAATATTACGGGGTCAAGATTACATGTAGGCCCAACGCCATACACCCAGAACAGCATTACAACTCACGCATTTAATCTATATGTAGTCTATGTCTAATGCATTTACAAATTTTTATAGCAATGCTTGTGGCATTCATGGACATCCCTTGGTGTCTTCTAGCATTTCTCTCCTCCCAAACATGATAGCATAGTGCAGCAATCAAGAGATTTTTCTTCACATCTCTTCCGCATCTAGCAAGCATCCTTCTCAGTTCAGCAATGAATTGAATTTGGAGACTGAAATCTCTACATAAATGCTTCCAAATTTCCTTTTGTGAACTTTCATTCCCCCATAAGATGATTGTGACTTTCTTCCTTATCCCCACATAGCAAGCATACAGTAGATATATCATAATTCCAACTCTTTATTCTATCAAGAGTGGAGAGAGTATGGTGCAGAAATTTATATACACACATGCTCCATTTAGGCACATACTTATACATCCATATTTGTTCTCCCACTGGGTCCCTCATTTCTCTAGTACGGGACATCTCCCACAAACTTGACTTATTGTCAATGAGCTACCATCCACCCAAATTGTTAGCAACAAATAGGAGTTTAATTTGCGGCCAAATTTCCCTCATGACATTGATGGATCTTGAGTAACCTTCTCTTGTTTTTGGAATAAAATCTAGCCCTCTAGGATATCTATCTCTCATCCATTTACCCCATGTAGATGTGCCTTCTTGGTATGCAATCAGCCTTCTCATGGAACCCCATCTAGCAATATCTCTAGGAGTCTTCAAATTCAACCCTCCTTCATCTATAGGAAAAGCCAGCCTGGAGTACTTCATAGGATGATGCTTACTTCCCCAAAGGAAGTTAGCAATATTCATTTCAATTCTATCCAGAACAGAGATAGGAATTTCACCTTGTTGTGCCTAGAAAATGAGAAGACCGTCAATAGCATCTTTAATCAAAGTTTTGCGCCCAACCATGGAAGTCTTTTGTGTAGGCCATCTATTTATCATCTCCTCCAATTTATCAATGCAATTTGTGTAATCTTTGACGTGAATGTTACCGCCTGCAAGCGGAAAACCCAAGTATTTGGTTGGGAATTTGTCTCTTTAAAACCCATTGTCTAGGTGAGTCTGTCGTCCACCTGATGGCAATTCTTTGACAAGAAGATATGTGTTTTATTTGTATTAACACACAACCCCATTTGCTTCCCGAAATCTTCCAATAATCCTTTTAGATTTTCCAGGTAGTGTCGTTTGGCTTTAATGAACACCAGAACATCATGAGCAAAAATCAAATGCATTATTACCTTTGTGCCATGAACAGTGTAAGGCTTTATTACTTTCCTTTCTTCAGCTCTCTCCAACTTCCTTGTAAAATACTCCATGACAATCACAAAAAGAAGAGGGGATAGGGGGTCACCCTGGCACAGCCTGTTGCTACCTCTGAAAAGACCAGCAGATGTTCCATTCACCAAAACTAAGAAACTAGTGTATGCATGTATGTATGTATGTATGTATGTATGTACGTATGTATGTATGTTTGTATGTATGTATGGGATAAAGAGAGGCATTGTCTCCCCCTCTCCCATGCCTGTGGAAGAGACTGAATGCTCGGGAGGGTGGTAAATCAAGGCGGCAGTTGGGATTTGAACTCGGGTTTCTTTGTGAGGAGACAATGTGCTTGACCACTTGAGCCACTCCTTGTCGGCTATTTGTATGTATGTATATATGTATGCATGTATGTATATATGTATGCATGTTTGTATGTATGTATCAGAATCAGGTAAGTATACTCCGACGTCCCCCCTAAAGCTATAGGGGGTCAAGGTTACATGTAGGCCCAACGTCATACACCCAAAGCAACACTACAACTCACACAATTAATTAATGTGTAGTCTACGTCTAACACATTTACAAATTTTTACAGCAGTGCTAACAACATTCGTGGGCTTTCCTTGATGTCTCCTACCATTCCTCTCTTCCTATATGAAGTAGAAAAGTCTAGAGAACAAGAGGATCTTCTTTTCTTCACCACCGCACTTTTCAAGCACTCTTTTCGGATCTGCAGAAAGGTTGATTTTCAATCTGAATTCTCTGCAAATATACTCCCAAATCTCCTTTGTGAAGGTGCATTCTCCCAAAAGGTGGTTGTGATTTTCTTCTTTTCCCCGCATAGAAACTAGACAATAGAGGTATCATACTTCCAGCTCTTTATTCTATCCAGTGTAGCAAGAACATTATGTAGAAATTTATAAACACGCATGCTCCATTTCGGCACATACCTACCAGCCCATATTTATTTGCCCATAGGATCTTTTGTGCCCCTAGTCCGGGTTATCTCTGATAACCTCCCATTTTGTGATGTTATCTTACTAGTTTTTCTTAGCTTCGTATGCTTTTTCTTAGATAAATTAGATAGAATACTTAACTTTCTTCTTTACTATGAATATACTAATAAACTAATATTTCCCCCTTTCTTCTTACAGAAAAACACAAAAAAATTGTACAAGAACTCAACCGGTCCCAAGAACGTGAAGAACCCCAAATGGTTTCCAAACCGTGAAGAGCTCAAACTGTCTCCAAACTGTTAAAGACCCAAACGGTCCCAAGATCGTATGAAGACAAACGGTCCCAAGACCGTATGAAGCCAAGCGGTCCCAAGACCATATGAACCCAAACGGTCCCAAGACCATATGGAACCCAAACAGTCCCAAGACCGTATGATGGCCAAACGGTCCCTAGACCGAATGAAGCCAAACGGTCCCAAAATCGTGAGGACTCAAACGGTCTCCAAACCTAGAGAGTCCAAACGGTCTCCAAACTTTGAGGATCTAAATAATTCAAAACCGTTCAAGACCCCCTTGGATCCTATAAATAGGACCCAAGGGGTCCTCATTAAGAGGGAGATTCTTAGATGCCCAAAGGCTGCCTCAACTGTTCCAGAGCTATTTCTTCCTTCACCCTTCTCCCCAAGGCTGCCGGTCTAAGATCCACACTCCATCCATAAGTCTACTTTCTCTTTCATCGACATAGAAGGTGGGAAGTGAAGGATTTGTCACCAAAGCAACCATGCAGTATGAAGACAGTTGTTTTCTACTCCAAGGGGTCAACCATCCTCCCTCCTATGTGGAGATGATGCTCTCCTTCTCTTCTCTTGTCTCCTTCTTTCTTCTTGCCATGAGTGAGTAGTTCCATACACTAGGGTGTGGGGAGTAGCCCCGCTACCCATGTTTTCATTTCATGCTTTGTAATTCATGAGTTTTCCATAGAGAGATACAATCTTTTCAGTTCAACATCAATCGTTTAATGAATACTAGTTGCTTGATCACCAACTTGTGTTACCTATTATCTATTAGTGCAAATTGTCTACGTTTGTGCTTTTAGATTTGATTATCGATTGTATGTTGGTTCTTGATGTATGTAGTCACCATATATCTATTATGGTATCTAGGAATGTGATGGAGTTACACCTTGCGTGGAATTGCGTGCACCACTAAAAATCCTAAAGATAGTGAGTCTTTAGGTTTAGCCTTGCTTATACTAAGTTACAACTCCACCCACATATGCTAAGAAACGTGGAAGTCTTATCGTAGTATAGTCAAGGGTCGAATCCACAGGACAACGGTCTTGTTGATAGCAACAAGATGGAAAACGTTAGAATCTCACTTAACTCCTTAATAGTTGGTATTTAGATTGAAGATTTGATTTGGTAGTTTTAAACTAAGTGTAAGTAAAGTAAAAGCAGGAAAGTAAGCTTAATGTTGTTAACAATGATAAGAAACCACTAGGATGTGATCGGCTTTCACCACCACTACACATGGATCAAAACATGCAACATAAAAACATAACCTGCAATAAGAGTCTAAACAGTTAGTATCTTTGTAGATTTAGTTTCCTTCCGGAGAACTAACTATGAGAACTGTTGGAGTGTTGCAATGCCAGCCATCCCCGAACAAATGGTCACTTACTTTAAATTATTCCCTTCACAAAGTGTGTTCCTCGACTTATCAAGGTTGTACTTTCATACGTCAACTGATTCCATTTCATAATATGAAAGTACAATGATGGAAGTGAGTTTACTCCACTTCTTGAAAAACACTCCTAGATACCGAAACAGATGCATGGTGGATACATGCATCAAGAACCAACATTCAACTGAGATTCGAATCTAATAGTACAAACGTAGACAATTCATACTAAAAGATAAAAGGTAACACAAGTTGGTGATCAAACAACAAGAATTTATTAAACGATTGATGTTGAACTGAAAAGAAAGTATATCTCTATTGCAAACTATGGATTACATTGCATGAAAAGAAAACATGGGTAGCGGGGCTACTCCTCGCACCCTAGTGTATAAGACTACTCGCTCATGGCAAGGACAAAGAAGGAGGTGAGAAGAGAGAGAGAGAACGTCATCTCCATGAAGGAGTGAGGAAGGTCAACCCCTTTGAGAGAGAGAGACGATCTTCACACTTTGCAGGTTGCTCGATGATGAATCCTCCTCTTCCCAACTTCTTTGGTGATGAGAGAGAAAGCAACTTCTGAATGGAGTGTGGATCTTAGACCGGCAGCCTCGGGGTGGTGGATGAAGAATGGAACAGCTCTGGAGCAACAGAGGCAGCCTTTGGACGTCTGAAACTTGATACCTTGTGAGGACCCTTTGGGTTTTATTTATAGGCTTTAAGTGAAGTCCAAACGGTTTGGCAAATTTTAGGCCCAAACGGTCTTGGAAACCGTTTGGGTTCTGAGACTGTTTGGACTTGCACGGTCTCGGGACCGTTTGGTTTTATGCGGTCTCGGGACCGTGTAGCTTCATGTGGTCTCGGGACCATGTGACTTCATGTGGTCTCGGGACCGTGTGACTTCATGCGGTCTCGGGATTGTGTGACTTCATGTGGTCTCGGGACCGTGTGAATTCATGCGGTTTGGGGACCGTGTGACTTCATGCGGTCTCGGCACCGTATAACTTCATGCGGTCTCGGCATCGTGTGACTTCATGAGGTCTCAGGACCATGTGACTTCATGCGGTCTCGGGACCATGTGACTCCATGCGGTCTCGGGACCGTGTGACTTCATGCGGTCTCGGGACCGGGTAGTCTCCAAATGGTTTTGGGATCGTTTGGTCTCCAAACGGTCTCGGGACTGTTTTGGAACTTTTGTGATTTTTTTGTATTTTTCTGTAAGAATAAAAAGGAGAAAAGTTAATCTAATGGTATATTTTAAATAAAGGAGGAAAGTTAAGGATTCTATCTAATTTATCTGAGAAAGAGTATGGAAAAATGAGGAAAATTATTAAGATAACATCACAAAATGGGAGGTTATCACCCCCCCTAACTTAGAGTCTATCTTGTCCTCGAGTTAGATAGAGCTGAGGCATGTAATGGCGAGGCAATTTTATTTAGTTAAGATTTCCATATTCTTGCTTCAAATCTAAACCAGAGATCTCCCTAGGTTGTATCAGAGCTTTTGCTTGCCTTAACTTATTTAGGTGTTTAGAGTTGCTTGGATCTCAGGTTTCTTCCATATCTTGTAGCCTGCATCGGGACCACCTTTTGATTATGTGCATGTCATTGACTCTAATCAGTTTTATACTTCTCTGAAAATCCTATCGAAAGCTAGAGTGGGTATGAGGGTTGGCTAAAGGCTTGTTGAGTAACTCCCCCTTCAATTGGGGGAGGGTTTGTCTATGTGTTTAGGGTCTCACTACAGGGCATGATACATCTGCCTTTGTGAGGGCAGCTGAATGTAGCGGTCGGGTGAGTCCTTTATCAGCCTTTCATATATTTGGATACCTTAGGGTTTCACTACCGGGCAAAACACATCTGCCTTTGTGAGGGTAGTTGAATGTATCGGCCCGGCGAGACCTTTATTGGCTCTTCATATAGATCCTTATGCGTGGTACAACTCTCATGTTTTATTCAACACTCTGGCTTTTATTTGTAAACTCACAGGCTTAGGATTTGGAATTTTTAGGGGTTTTGGTTGGGCGGCCAAGCCTCTTTTATTTGAAGAGAAGAAAGTTGTTCTTAGAGTTTCTCGGCATGCACTTGTTTGGTTTCTACTTAGTGGTCCACTTGCGAGGCTTCTTGATTTGGATGTCATCTGATATCCCTCTTATCCTTTTTTTTTGTCCCGAAAACTCCTCTCCCTTTTTTTGTATTTTTTCCAAAGTTTCTGTACAAAAGAAAAGAAAAAAAGAAAGGAAGAGTGAGGTAGTAAGGTAAGGCATGGCACGCAGACCATAAGGGGAGCATACGAAAAGAGACAGAAATAAACTATACAAGTATAGTAGAAATAACTATAGAAAAACTTCAGTAGCTCACTTCCAGAACCAATCAAAGCTGCTGAAAAAAGCATCTTAAAAACAGAGCAGCCTTGATCATAAGCCCTAAGGGTCAGCATATCCAGCAAGAAGAAGCTTTGAAGCAAAAGGACACCTCCAGGCAAGACCAGACAACTTAAAGCATTCATTGCTCCCATCAAACATTCACGAAGAAAAGCAGCAAGTATCACAACAGATAGCCAACATAAAGGCTTAAGTGAGCTATGCCACTCCAGGAAGGATAAGCTCAACCGCTCAAGCCACTCCGAAAAAAAAATCGCAACCTACATCCAACAACAGCTCTAGAGGAAAGAGAAGACACGAAAAGCAGCTCCAAGAGACTTCACCAGATCATAGCAGCAACCACCATAAAGAAATGAGTGAGCTCTACCACTCCATGATGGATAATCTCAACCACTCAAAGAAGAACACCTCTTCGTAAACAAACAAGAAGGAAGTTTCATCATATCATAGCATCAACCGTCAAATAGAAATGAGTGAGCTCTGCCACTCCAAGATGGATAAGCTCAAACACTCATGAAAGGAAAAACATCTCTTCGCAAGAGACTTCATCAGATCATAGTAGCAACCGCCAGAAAGAAAAGAGTGAGCTCTTCCACTTCATGATGGATAAGCTCAACCACTCAAAGAAGAACACCTCTTCGCAAACAAACAAGAAAGAAGCTTCATCATATCATAGCAGCAACTGTCAAACGGAAATGAGTGAGCTCTGCCACTCCAAGATGGATAAGCTCGACCACTCATGAAAGGAAAAACAACTCTTCGCATCCAAACTAGAAAGATCTCAACAGAAAACAAACATTTTTGGAAACCACTCCAAACCAGGGACATGGGTAGATCATAAATTGACCAGAAGGAGCTCAGCCACTCAAGATAAAACCTGATTTCAGCAGAAGAAAGATAGCAGATATACGAAGAAAAAGACCATCATCCAGAGGATCGAAGACCAAGAAGCCCACATCAAGAAGGATCCAAGAAAAGAACAATAAATCAATTCCAGTACCCATACAAATCATTAAGGATTTTCTTGTAGATAACCTCAACAGAACATATGTGATCCAAGTGAACTCTTGTATTCCTCTCTAGCCAAGAATGGTACAGAGCACAAAGAAGAGTGAATTTATGTTTTTTCCTTAATCTTCAAGATATCAGGCCAATCTATAATACAAACAGACATATCCAACTCATTATTCAGCTTTTCCAATAAGTGCTTTGTAAAAGAGCAATGAAACAGCAAATGGAAAGTGGAATCAGTGTCCTTTTCACACAAAAAACATAGAGAAGGACCAGAGAACCCAATTCTCCTTAGGTACTCAAAATTAGGCAGCTTATCATGTAAAATTTTCCACATATTCAATTGGAAATTCTTGGGCATAGTGTCTTTCCATAACCAAGCAAAAATATCAAACTCATCAACAGAAACTCGAATAGAATCCCAAACATGTTTGAGCTTAGGCACCTTTCTATCAGTAAGATATAAGCTATCATTGCCCTCACCCATAATAGGAATACCTTGAAGGCCCTCCAAGAGACTACCATTTGCCCTGTTGTTAGGTATTCTCCAAGCTCCATTAACCATCACATCACTAATTCTGCAGTTGATAGGCAAGCCAAGCTTTAGGTAGGCTTCTCTACCAACTAAGTCCCATAGGAAGTATTTATTAGGAGCCTAGGGGTCCAGCCAAAAGCAAATCTCATTACCTTGGCCTACACTAAATCTCGTATGATTCAGCAGCAGAGGTCTACACTCCAAGATTCTAAGGAAGATCTAGGACATAGTAGACGAAACTTTAATAGACCAGAAGGAAGATTTCGATAAATATCTTTCATTCACCCATTTGACCCACAGGGAGTTTTTTTTCTTAGCTATATCCCAAGCATTAAGAAGAAGACAAGCTTTAGAAACTTCAGAGATCTTTCTAATACCAAGCCCCCCTCTTTCTTGGGCATAGTGACTTTGTTCCAATTAACAAGGTGCAGGCTGGCCTTCTCATCTTTTTTCCCCCAAAGAAAATCATGACATAACATATCAATAGAGTTAATGGTAGACTTAGGGATAGGAAAGGCATAACACCAGTGAAGATAGAGAACTCTAAGAGTGGATTGGATAAGCTCAAGCATCCCAGCCATAGAAAGGATTTTAGATTTCCAACCTTCCAGCCTAGTTTTAATTTTATCAATAAGACCAGAGCACACTTGTGACGACCTGATTTTCAAGATTTCTAAAACCAATATAGTATTTAAGGTCCAAGGATATTACTAGTTGGTTAATTCTAGGGCAGGGTGACTCTTATTCAAAATGGTTTCGTTTGACCCACAAGTTTTACCCAGATTCCATTAGAGGTTCAATAGTAGCTTTCGAAGGCCTTTCATGTACACGGAGATGATTAATACTAATTATTAGTCGATTTGAGGACATTTGGAGTTAAGTACCAAATTAAGCATACATGGATTCAAATGACTGAATAATGAGTTTTGAGATGCATCATATTCATACTAAGTGATTTGAACTTTAATTTTTGATATTAGAGGTAAATTGATTTAAAGTATAAGATCATTATATTTATATTTGTACCCCTTTGGAGTATGTTATTTGAAGGGTCAAATAATGGATCTTAGGTACCAAATTTATATGTAAGGTGAATTACACTATGAAGAATTTTTGGCTGGAAATCTTAGGCTCAAAGTTGTTTCATAAATATTCTTTTGAGGTTTGAATAAATAAGATAATAATATGTATGATGACTCTAAACCTAGGTTGCCATAATGTTTGATGTATGATGAGATATGGGTGACACAACCATTGTTTTGTCTTACTGCATGGTCATTTTTGTCAAGGTAGACTTATTAATTCACATACGTTAAGCCTTGAGGCCTAGGACTGATCTAGCGATTGATTTGTTATCCCCTACCCCCGTTTCTCACGGAGATGGTAGTTCACTTGGAGACCAAGTTCCCAGTTCCATGCCTTGAAATAAAGGGATCGTAACCAAGAACTACAGGTAGCCATCATCCGTCCTCCAAGTTCGGATCTATCCAACAACTTTTAGCCTACTCGTTGCCCTTCAATACCCCAGATCGTACCCACCTAAACCTTCTCCATGGAGGCACTGAAGCAATGGCCTTCTTCTTCCTCGGCCTTGCTGTAGGTGCAGATGAAGCTGGAGAGGACCTTAGTGCCTTCTTTGCTGGACGGAAGAGTGGAAGAGCGCTCATTTACCTTCCTTCATCTACGGTGATAACTGGTTGAGACGGCAAGTTCCTCTAGCCCGACATTTGGTCTTCACGTCTAGGCTTTCCTGTACCCTTTGTTTATCAAACACCCTTATTCAACCATGGTGATATGCTCTTCCATACTGCCTTTGCCAATGCTGATGAAGGGGCCTGATGCTCCTCATGCTGAGGATACTGCTGCCTTAATCATAATGTGGTCATGATCCTAGAGACGGCAGATGTCTTACATTCAGGATAGCCAAGACTCGCTACTGAAGATGTAGCCACGACAGAACTCGACTCCGGCGGCAGATGCATCCGTTGGGTGGTCATGGAGATCGCCGAGGAGCAGAAGGGGCTTGGAGCCTCAAATAGGGGCGCTTTTACGGATGCCCAACCTAGACTAGCGAGCGCCGCCTTTACCTGCACCTGCTAGACTGAGCCAGGGCTTTGAGGCTGGTAAGCCATCGTGGCCTAGCCGCCTCAGACCCTTGAAGCATCTCGGAGCTTCTGATAGCAGAAATTTTGGGAAAGGAAGGTTGTGACCTCAGACCAGTGCTCGCCAAAGTCTCCTCGTGCGGCGGCTATGCTAACCATAGAGAATAGGGTTCTCGTGTCTTTCAGAACGACGGCTCGCGTAGAAGGAGGAGTTGTACCCTGATCAGAAGATCCGTGATGGATGCTGCAGTAGCCGGAGTGCAATAGCGCTAGTCCTCCCAGGCGTGACTGCTCTGGCATAGGCGGGAATTGGAGGATGCGAGGGTGAGGGAGAAGGGGGGCGCAGTGTCGCCCGATCCAGGTAAACCCAAGCTTGACCGACCGGGTCTTGGTGGCTGATCTGCTGGTAGGTTTGTGATCCTTGCCCTGTTGGGCTGCATGGCATGCATCCGCAGGGCTAAGAAGATGATCGGACAGCTGCGATAATCTGAAAAGGTAATCTCATTACTTATTTACAGAAAGCATGCAAACCTTGCATAAACCACAGAAAATAGATCCCATGACCAATAAATGCCCGAAAAATACTACTGGACTTAGAATAATGACCTCTTTCTCATGAAAACTTTAGATCAGACTTTTAAGACATATTTGTTGGTGATATTTAATTATTTATAATGTTCCTTTATGGGCCTCACATAATTAGAATAAATACTATCCAGATGATATAAACTGTCATAAAAATACATTTAAACCCCAGAATTATTTATAAATTATAGGTGGATTCAAATGTGATTATAATGCCAAAATGTTATTTATTTCCTTAATAATGAGCAAATTAATGCTTTTAAACTCATTTTAATTCTAGAAAATAGATAAAGCATCAGAAAATTATGAAAATTGGACCAGACCTCTAAAATGACACCCTAGTCAGTAGAAAAATATCAAACACAAGTTTAGATCAGTTTGAACTAAGGTTTGGCCTAAACCCAAATTTGGACCTAAAATTACCAAGCATATGATGTACATATATTAATGATGAATATTTATTTTTAATCAGGTGATAACCAGATATGTAGATGATCACGAATGTAAATAGGAATCTCTGAACTCAGGTACGTGGGTTTTATTAAGTATAAGACTAGTTTTCATGAATGCATAATGATATGATGTACTTTGGATGCTTGTGTTTGCATATAAATTCTTGGATGTGTATTAGTAGTATATTCTCCGCAAAACTTTACAGAACATAAAAGAATATGGATGGTTTGTAGCTACTGAGTGGATATATGCTCTCTCTCTCCCTCAATCCTCCCTCTCTCTCTTCCTCTAAATATAAGGTCGACACTCGGTCCCCATAGCCCAAGGGGCGGGTCAAAATGAAGTGTGACATCTCTCTCTCTCTCCCCTCTGAATATAAGGTCGACACTCGGTCCCCATAGCCCAAGGGGCGGGGAAAAATGAAGTGTGACACCACTTAGTAGTACAAATGCATCAAAAGGCATCTAAAAATGTGTTTACGTGACTATCGCTTTAAATAAGGTTTTCTTTTACTCTTTCTTTCTCAAGATTATTTCAATTATGCAAGCATATTAGTATGTATCTTTCTACCCACGTACACAACACCTTGTGTGTTGATTTGTTGTTTCACGTATGTTTTAGGTTCAGAGCTAGCTTGGGATAAAAGACGGGAAGTGAGCAGTTGTCCAGGTTGTACCTATTGTGTAGATCCTAGTTTAGCATACATGTTCTTAGACTGTAGAAACTTTCATTCAATATGTAATTGTAAACCATTGTGTAATAAATTCATGTTGTATAAATTTACATGTTGAATGTTGAGAATGTTATGGTTGTATGTTCATGTATGCGTATTATGCTTCCGCATCACTTTATGATATGATTGGATGATGTTTTCGGATTCTGACATCTCATTCCCAATAGGGTTTGGAGAAGCCAAAATCCGGGGACGTCACAGTTGGTATCAGAGCATGAACAATAGCTATACCTAACAATTGCTCACCATGAAACATAAAAATAAATTGAACCTTTAACTTGAAACCTTAGAAACTTAGTAAGTTGTTATATAGGAATAAGGTTTGACTTAGCCTCTAGGTTAGAACCTAGATGTTCGAGAACTAGGTATAGACAAGTGTCTGAAACCCTTTTCATATAGAGCTCATATGTATTGGGTAGCTACACTAGTCTACATCTCGTTCTCACCATTTCACTAGGTTACATGACACTAGACTATCTACTGTGTGTGGGACACTCGGTTTTGCTGATTTGGTTTTGTTTTCGAATCGGCTCGAGCCTCGAGTGTTTTCTATGACGTCTTCTTTATCGGAGAAAAACTATATAATATTTTATTATATATATGTAAATATAAAAATTTGTCCCTCACACTGGAGAGTAGTTAGTGTTCATGCAACCTAAGTGAAAGGGAGTGACATCAGTCTAGAAGAGAGAGTAGTCTAGATTAGATGTCTAGAGCCTTATCAAGATATGTGATACATAGAGTGGATGATAGAATGATAGTTGAAATAAGCATGTGAAAACTTATCTAAGTTTGATCTCTGATAGTATAAGTTTCCTTATAAAGGTTTAAGTTGTATACTTGTTGAATCCAATTTTGTAGAATTTATGCAAAATCTTGATATTGAAAGTACATTCCCTTTTACCTACTTAAGATAAGCTAAGTTAAGATAGAGATGAGTGTGCATGAGCCTCAAGCTCTTATACAAGGAGGATATGTAGTGGTAGGATGAGATATGTGGTGAACTCTAGAGAGAGTAAGACCCACAGGGAGATGGTCATAGGACCTAGCCTCCAATATATAAGATATGTGTTAAAAAATGTGTCCTACACTAGATTACTCTCGAGTATTGAGTTGAGTCATTATGCATGATTCAAATTTATATGTGACAATTGGGTAAAATAAAAGGATGGGTAGATAACCCATATGACAAAGTCAATCCTTTGGCTGAGTTAGGTTCTAGCTGGGGTGACATATTTAGTAAATCTCATCATTAGTTGCAAGTGAGGTAATATATGAACTCTAGTATGAGAGTATGATGCTTTGTGCAAAAGATACTCAAAATACATGTTCTCCCTTCTTCTTCTCTTTCTTAATATATGATGATAGAAACCTCACCTGAGCTATATAGATGATTTATATATGAGGAGTCACTCGTATAAGCTTGACCTATTCTATATCCCCCCCTATATCATACATGTAGCACCCAAGATTGAAATCATGATAAGTTTGACTTTAAAATATTCCCTTCCCCTTCATATGAAACATGAAAGATATGATGATGAGATCATGGGATAAACTTAGTATATTCTCTTTTTCCCTTCACATAATACATACAAGACATAAAAACTTGAATTCATGAACTTGATATAAAGATATTTTTGGATCATAGGAAATATGATCAGAAATATAGTTCGTAACTTTGATCATCTCAATGTATGCTTCTAAGTTGAGTATGAATATCACACCATAGGGTGAAACCCTAATGGTCAAGCATGTTACGTAAGCCCTTCTTATGTAGAAAAAAAATCCTAATATCAAGGATGAAGATAAATCTCCTCTAGTGCTGAAATCATTGTAAGATGTTAATCATAAAACATATTAATGATGTTGGATTTGAATGATCTGAACATCATGGCTAATAAACGAATCTCCTCCTGAACATTAAAAGTATGAACAAAACATGTACCATTAGGGGTGATGTAATCCTGAGATATCATAATGTCATGTTATGGTTAAGTGATGCTTCCATATATATATAAGGTGGGGTGGACACACCCAAGAATCTCTAGACCCTAAGCTGACAACTTAGAGTGCATGCAACTATGACGGTCTTAGAATCTAAGCAATGATGAAGTATATGAAGTTGAACTCCTAAATAGCCTTTTAAGGATGAGATTAGTTGAATTTCGAGGACAAAATTCCAAATAAGGTGGGGTGAATGTGACGACCTGATTTTCAAGATTTCTAAAACCAATATAGTATTTAAGGTCCAAGGATATTACTAGTTGGTTAATTCTAGGGCAGGGTGACTCTTATTCAAAATGGTTTTGTTTGACCCACAAGTTTTACCCAGATTCCATTAGAGGTTCAATAGTAGCTTTCGAAGGCCTTTCATGTACACGGAGATGATTAATACTAATTATTAGTCGATTTGAGGACATTTGGAGTTAAGTACCAAATTAAGCATACATGGATTCAAATGACTGAATAATGAGTTTTGAGATGCATCATAGTCATACTAAGTGATTTGAACTTTAATTTTCGATATTAGAGGTAAATTGATTTAAAGTATAAGATCATTATATTTATATTTGTACCCCTTTGGAGTATGTTATTTGAAGGGTCAAATAATGGATCTTAGGTACCAAATTTATATGTAAGGTGAATTACACTATGAAGAATTTTTGGCTGGAAATCTTAGGCTCAAAGTTGTTTCATACATATTCTTTTGAGGTTTGAATAAATAAGATAATAATATGTATGATGACTCTAAACCTAGGTTGCCATAATGTTTGATGTATGACGAGATATGGGTGACACAATCATTATTTTGTCTTACCGCATGGTCATTTTTGTCAAGGTAGACTTATTAATTCACATACGTGAAGCCTTGAGGCCTAGGACTGATCTAGCGATCGATTTGTTATCCCCTACCCCCGTTTCTCACGGAGATGGTAGTTCACTTGGAGACCAAGTTCCCAGTTCCATGCCTTGAAATAAAGGGATCGTAACCAAGAACTACAGGTAGCCATCATCCGTCCTCCAAGTTCGGATCTATCCAACAACTTTTAGCCTACTCGTTGCCCTTCAATACCCCAGATCGTACCCACCTAAACCTTCTCCATGGAGGCACTGAAGCAATGGCCTTCTTCTTCCTCGGCCTTGCTGTAGGTGCAGATGAAGCTGGATAGGACCTTAGTGCCTTCTTTGCTGGACGGAAGAGTGGAATAGCGCTCATTTACCTTCCTTCATCTACGGTGATAACTGGTTGAGACAGCAAGTTCCTCTAGCCCGACATTTGGTCTTCACGTCTAGGCTTTCCTGTACCCTTTGTTTATCAAACACCCTTATTCAACCATGGTGATATGCTCTTCCATACTGCCTTCGCCAATGCTGATGAAGGGGCATGATGCTCCTCATGCTGAGGATACTGCTTCCTTAATCATAATGGGGTCATGATCCTAGAGACGGCAGATGTCTTGCATTTAGGATAGACAAGACTCGCTACTGAAGATGTAGCCACGACAGAACTCGACTCCGGCGGCAGATGCATCCGTTGGGTGGTCATGGAGATCGCCGAAGAGCAGAAGGGGCTTGGAGCCTCAAATAGGGGTGCTTTTACGGATACCCAACCTAGACTAGCGAGTGCTGCCTTTACCTGCACCTGCTAGACCGAGCCAGGGCTTTGAGGCTGGTAAGCTATCGTGGCCTAGCCGCCTCAGACCTGTGAAGCATCTCGGAGCTTCCGATAGCAGAAATTTTGGGAAAGGAAGGTTGTGACCTCAGACCAGTGCTCGCCAAAGTCTCCTCGTGCGGCGGCTGTGCTAACCACAGAGAACAGGGTTCTCGTGTCTTTCAGAACGACGGCTCGCGTAGAAAGAGGAGTTGTACCCTGATCAGAAGATCCGTGATGGATGCTGCAGTAGCCGGAGTGCAATAGCGCTAGTCCTCCCAGGCGTGACTGCTCTGGCATAGGCGGGCATCGGAGGATGTGAGGGTGAGGGAGAAAGGGGGGCGCAGTGTCGCCCGATCCAGGTAAACCCAAGCTTGACCGAATGGGTCTTGGTAGCCGATCTGCAGGTAGGTTTGTGATCCCTGCCCAGTTGGGCTGCATGGCGTGCATCCGCAGGGCTAAGAAGATGATCGGACAGCTGTGATAATCTGAAAAGGTAATCTCATTACTTATTTACGGAAAACATGCAAACATTTCATAAACCACGGAAAATAGATCCCATGACCAATAAATGCCCGAAAAATACTGCTGGACTCAGAATAATGACCTCTTTCTCATGAAAACTTTAGATCAGACTTTTAAGACATATTTGTTGGTGATATTTAATTATTTATAATGTTCCTTTATTGGCCTCATATAATTAGAATAAATACTATCCAGATGATATAAATTGTCATAAAACTACATTTAAACCCCAGAATTATTTATAAATTATAGGTGGACTCAAATGTGATTATAATGCCAAAATGTTATGTCTTTCCTTAATAATGAGCAAATTAATGCTTTTAAACTCATTTTAAATCTAGAAAATAGATAAAGCATCAGAAAATTATGAAAATTGGACCAGACCTCTAAAATGACACCCTAGTCAGTAGAAAAATATCAAACACAAGTTTAGATCAGTTTGAACTAAGGTTTGGCCTAAACCCAAATTTGGACCTAAAATTACCAAGAATATGATGTACATATATTAATGATGAATATTTATTTTTAATCAAGTGATGACCAGATATGTAGATGATCACGAATGTAAATAGGAATCTCTGAACTCAGGTATGTGGGTTTTATTAAGTATAAGACTAGTTTTCATGAATGCATAATGATATGATGTACTTTGGATGCTTGTGTTTGCATATAAATTCTTGGATGTGTATTAGTAGTATATGCTCCGCAAAACTTTACAGAACATAAAAGAATATGGATGGTTTGTAGCTACTGAGTGGGTATATGCTCTCTCTCTCCCTCAATCCTCTCTCTCTCTCTTCCTCTAAATATAAGGTCGGCACTCGGTCCCCATAGCCCAAGGGGCGGGGAAAAATGAAGTGTGACATCTCTCTCTCTCCCCTCTGAATATAAGGTCGACACTCGGTCCCCATAGCCCAAGGGGCGGGGAAAAATGAAGTGTGACACCACTTAGTAGTACAAATGCATCAAAAGGCATCTAAAAATGTGTTTACGTGATTATCGCTTTAAATAAGGTTTTCTTTTACTCTTTCTTTCTCAAGATTATTTCAATTATGCAAGCATATTAGTATGTATCTTTCTACCCACGTGCACAACACCTTGTGTGTTGATTCGTTGTTTCACGTATGTTTTAGGTTCAGAGCTAGCTTGGGATAAAAGACGGGAAGTGAGCAGTTGTCCAGGTTGTACCTATTGTGTAGATCCTAGTTTAGCATACATGTTCTTAGACTGTAGAAACTTTCATTCAATATGTAATTGTAAACCATTGTGTAATAAATTCATGTTGTATAAATTTACATGTTGAATGTTGAGAATGTTATGGTTGTATGTTCATGTATGCGTATTATGCTTCCGCATCACTTTATGATATGATTGGATGATGTTTTCGGATTCTGACATCTCATTCCCAATAGGGTTTGGAGAAGCCAAAATCCGGGGACGTCACAACACTGATCTAGGGAGCTTCCCAGTAACAAGAGGAACACCAAGATAAGTAGACGGTAAAGTGCATTTCTTGAAACCAAGATATCCCTCTCATCCTTGAGAGTGTTTGGCTTGTTTCTGCCCTGATGTTAACCTGTGGAGAGTCAGATGTAGATTTGAAGCATGAAAATCTAGTGTGAAGATAATTTATTAATTCTTCGTTACATGTTTATATGCTATTCTTGTTATTGCTCTTGAGGACTAACTGGATTCTAAAGTTAGCTGGGGATGACTTTTTCTAAGAGGGATGTTATTCTTATGTGCAGGGTTTATTTTAACAGGGGAAATACTTAAAGCAAAATCTAAATGTGTAAAGAAAGCAAAAAAAAATTGTACATAATTGAAAAATAAGGTAGGGAGGGAAGGATTTAAAAATGATACCTCACCCTTGTCTAGTGTACTCCCCCCCTAACTTATCACTCACTCTGTCCTCAGAGTGTCAAAGTGATAGGTTTAGAAGTACAAGGACAAGGGCATCAGGCCTCTGTTAGTCCTTATTAGCTTCATGTGTGCGAAGAAGAGCAGCGAACTTTCCACGTAACGTGTGGTAATTCTCGTCTCACGTCGTCAGAAAAGGGAAGCACGTCGACGTCGTAGGCGTCAGCGATGGTAAAAAAAGAGACCGACGTGATGACGGAGGTGCCGGCGGTGGTGGTGGCATAGGTCTACCTTGCTGCGCAGGTGATGATGATGACGGTAAGGAAACGGACGTCGGAAACGATGGTGCAGGGGTCGTGAAGACACGCAGAAGCGTCAGTGATGATGGTAGAGAGGACTAGCGTTGCGAGTTGTGCGGGAGCGAGAATGGAGGAGATGAAACAGTGCTCGCAAGGGTTTAGAGGGTTTGAGAATCGAAAGAAATAAGAAGGAGAGAGGGTAGGTTTATATTTATAGGATTTGGGGTTTGATTTTACAAATTCCTGGGGTCAAACGGTTTGAGACCGTTTGGGCTCCAAATGGTTTTGAGATCATTTGGCTCCAAACGGTTTCAGGACCGTTTGGCTCCAACAGTTTCGAAACCGTTTAAGATGGTTTAGGTTTTTGATTTTTATATTTTATATTTGTTTTGGTTGTTTAAGTGAATTTTTATATTTTTGGATTAAAGATGATAAACCTAAGTTAAACAAAGAAAACAAAAAAAAACAAAAAAAGATAAATGGTGATACTTAGATCTTGGGTTGCCTCCCAAGTAGCGACTGGGTTTTACGTCGCTGGCTCGACAATGTTTTGATTTTGTTATGGTGATGTTGTGGGGTCTCCGATCTCAATATTCTATCTCAGAATTTTGTCTACTCGAGTATAGTATTTTTTCAATCTATGGCCATTGACTGTCCTTTCTCCTCCATTGTCGTCAACAATTATGATGGCTCCAGTCAGGTATATTTGCTTGATGGTAAAAGGCCCGGACCACTTTGTACGAAGTTTCCCGGGGAACATTTTGAGTCTGGAGTTGAAAAGAAGGACTTTGTCTCCAATGGCGATGTCTTTTCTTTTTAGATGACCATCATGCCACATCTTGGTTTGTTCTTTGTAAATCATGGCACTTTGGTATGCAATCATTCTGAGCTCCTCTAGTTTTTGCAGCTGGAGTTGTCTGTTTTCTCTAGTACTTTTAAAATCAAAATTCAATTTTTTTAATGGCCCACCAAGCCTTATGTTCCAGTTCAATTGGAAGATGACATGATTTCCCATATACCAGATGGAACAGGGTTGTTCCAATCGGTGTTTTATAAGTTGTGCGGTAAGCCCAAAGGGCATCGGGAAGCCTGGTGGACCAGTCGGTATGGTGTCTATAGTTTTCTCTAAGATTTCCTTCAGTTGTCTATTTGAAACTTTGACCTGACCACTAGTTTGTGGATGGTAAGGCGTGGAAACTTTATAGTTGACTCCGTATTTCTTTAAGAGGGCTTCAAAGCTTCGTTCCAGCAAATGGTTCCCTCCGTCGGATATGACAGTTCGGGGGACTCTGAATCTGGGAAAAATGATATCTTTAAACATCTTAATGACTGGTTTGGAATCACTGGAAACTGTGGGTATAGCTTCTACCCATTTCGAGACATAATCCACAGCAACCAGTATGTAAGAAAATCCGTATGAAGAGGGGAAGGGACCCATGTAGTCTATCCCCCATACATCGAAAAGTTTGATCTCTTGCCACATAGTGAGGGGCATTTCATTCCTTTTAGTTATACAACCAGAAAGTTGACATTTATTGCATGATTTTACATAATCATGGGAATCTCTTGCAATCATCGGCCAAAAGAAACCCGATTGTAGAACTTTCATAGCGGTCTTTTTTGAACTCATGTGCCCCCCAGTGGAGCCGGAATGACAATGTTCTAAGACAAGAGTAATCTCTTCTTCAGGTAGGCAGCGACGGAAAAGTCTGTCTGTGCATAGGAGAAAGAGATAAGGTTCGTCCCAGTAGTATTGCTTAACATCATGGAGGAATTTATTTTTATCGTGGTGAGAGGCGGAAGGGTAGATGAGTCTTGTAGCCAGAAAGTTCACTATGTTGGCATACCAGGGGAATCCGGTAGTAATTTTCATTAGTTGGTCATCAGGGAGGGAGTCTCAGATAGGTACTTTATCATCATCCTCGACTTCAATGTGGCTGAGATGATCAACGACGACATTTTCCACTCCACTTTTGCATTTGATTTCCAAATCAAATTCCTGAAGCATCAACACCCAGCGGATAAGTCTGGGTTTTGCGTCTTGCTTCTGAATTAGATATCGTATGGCAGAATGGTCAGTGTAGACTATGACCTTTGATCCGATCAGGTAGGACCAAAATTTCCCGAACGCATAGATGACAGCTAAGAACTCCTTTTCTGTAGTGGTGTAGTTCTTTTGCGCTTCATCAAGAGTCTTGGATGCATAATATATTACATAAGTCTTTTTGTCAATTCTCTATCCTAACACTGCTCCTATAGCATAGTCACTGGCATCACACATTATTTCAAATGGTTGCGACCAGTCAGGTGCTCTCAGAATAGGCACAGAGACTAGATCGTTCTTTAAGGTTGTGAAGCTTTGTAGACATTCTTGGTCAAAATTGAACTCGACGTCCTTGGTCAATAATTGGGTCATGAGTTTTTCTACTTTCGAGAAATCTTTAATGAATTTTCGATAAAACCCAGCATGACCCAAGAATGCTCGTACTCCTTTTACGTCTTTTGGCGGTGACAATTTTGATATGACATCTGTGTAAGACTTGTCCGAGATTGAGTAGAAAGTTGTCAAAAAAATCTCCGTAAACTAAAAAGTCATCCATGAATACTTCCATTATGGACTCAGTTAACCCTACAAAAATAGCAGACATGCACCTTTGGAAGGTAGCGGGTGCGTTGCACAGCCCAAATGGCATTCTTCTGAAAGTGTAGGTCCCAAAGGGACAAGTAAAAGTTGTTTTTTCTTGGTCTTCCGGGTGTATAGGAATTCGATAGAACTCTAAATAACCATCGAGATAACAAAAGAACTTTTGATGGGCTAGGCGTTCGAGGACTTCGTCAAGAAAAAGTAGAGGGTAGTGATCTTTTTGTGTTACTTTGTTTAGTTTCCTGTAGTCGATACACATTCTCCACCCTGTGATAGTCCTTATGTAGGGATGAGCATCCGGCCAGGTTATACTGGGTTTTTTCTATCCCAAACCCAAACCCACATTTTAAAGCGGGCCACGGGCCGGGTTCGGGCCCGGATAAAATTGAAAATTGCCAACCCATACCCGGCCTATATAAGAATGTTGGGTTTCGGGCCGGATTCGGGTTTGCCCATATAACATCGAATGAGCATACCAAATTTTGCTAGATCTAACTTGCTAACATGAAAACCGAATTACTGTGATATGTATTTTGTGATAAGCCTTCAAAAGAATGTATATACACTATATTGAAAGAGTAACAAATCATTTTTTGGTACATGTGAATGTATGAGAAGTAAAAAATCAATGGAGTCCACAATGTTGTGCCTTTCTGCCTCCTCATCATATATCATGTATATATAATGAAATGGGTTTTGGAAGGGAAAAAGATCATTTGTCTCCTACATGTGGGCATATGAGTAAAAAGATGAGCATAATCTACTATGCACTGAGCAAAAGATCATTCATCTCCTATATGTGGACATAATGAGATCAAAATAAAGAAATCAAGTATGTCTATTCCTGTCAATGATGGTTATCTTACTAGTATGAATTCATTAATCATGTTGATTGATTGCATAGTATCCATGTTTCCATTGGTTAGGTACATACTACATATTGCATCAAGAAATTTGTATGTTTTTCTTTCAAGACAAAGATAGATGTATAGGTATATAATGTACATAAAATATAATATGGGCATTTGGGTTTTTGGGCCTGGGTTTACCTCTGCCCGTACCCGGCCCAAATAAAATATGGGTTTAAATTTTAGGCCCGGCCCACCCATATTGTAAAGCGGGTTTGGGTCTGGATCGGGTTATGCGGGTTGGGTCGCGGGTCGGATTGGGCTGGCCCAACCCGATGCTCATCCCTATCCTCGTGGGCACTAGCTCATTTTTATCATTTAGCATGATAGTGGTTCCTCCCTTTTTGGGGACCACTTGGACAGGGCTGACCCATTGGGAATCTAAAATTGGGTAGATAATACCGGCTTTTAGCAGTTTGAGGACCTCAAGGCGAACCACCTCTTAAAGATTGGGGTTCAGCTTTCTCTGATGCTCTCTTGAAGACTTAAATTCTTCTACCATGGGAAGTCTATGCATGCATAAGGCTGGGTTTATACTTGTTAGGTTTGTTATTTTGTACCCAATGGCTTTCTTATGTTTCTTTAACTCAACGAGAATCCTTTCTTCCTGGTCTTTCATTAGAGTGGAACTGATGATTATTGGACATAGTTTTTCTTCATCCAAGAAGACGTGCTTAAGTCCCGTTGGTAGGGTTTTCATCTCGGGAGCCTTAGGTGCTTCTATTGTTTCTAAAATAGTGACAGATATGAGCTCCTCGAAAGTGGTTGTTGGTGCTTCTTCAGCTTTCTCTAAGTGTTGCAAGCATTGTTGAACTAATTTATTAGCTGAGAACTCAACTTTTCGGTTTATTAGGACATTTTCTAACTCAACAGATGGTTTAGATATTTCCAATTGGGACATTTGATGTATTGCATCTAAGAGAAAAACTTCTTCTTGAATATTGGGACCTTTCATGTTGTTGAGGACCCAGAACTGAATTGCTTCTTTTCCCAGTCTCAGAATGATCATGCCAGCTTCAACTTCAATGA
Source organism: Alisma plantago-aquatica (assembly GCA_963693085.1). Classification (NCBI taxonomy): domain Eukaryota; kingdom Viridiplantae; phylum Streptophyta; class Magnoliopsida; order Alismatales; family Alismataceae; genus Alisma; species Alisma plantago-aquatica. The sequence goes on from OY856412.1 coordinate 1,338,279,105, forward strand.
GCGCCCTAGTTGTGGCAAGGAAGGGTCTGCCACATATTATTGGGTATGTGAGATCTTCCTTAATATCCATAATGACAAAATCACATGGGACATAAGAATCCTTGCCTATCCTGACTGGAATGTCTTCAATAATTCCTAGGGTGCAGTGATAGTGGAATCAGCTAACTGAATTATCATCAATGTGGGTAGCAATTTAGTAAAGCCCAGTCTTTTACACATGCAGTAGGGCATAATAGATATGTTAGCCCCTAGGTCAGCTAATTCCTTTTTGCTCAAAGCATTTCCAATGCAGCATTGAATACCGAAAGAACCAGGGTCCTTTTTCTTTGGCATCTTATTAAGAATGATATTGGAGGTGGTCTGAGCCAGTTTGACCGCCTCGTTCTCTTCAGTAATATATTTCCTTGATAGCAAGGTTTTCAGGTATTTAGCCCAAGCTGGTACTTCAGAGAGAGAATCGAGGAGCGGGATATCGATATAAAGTTTCTTCATCACCTCCTTGAATTTTTGGAACCTAGTGTCCATTTTAGTCTCTCTCAATCTTCCTGGATATGGTATCCTTGGTTTATATTGTGAAACTTCTGGCTCTTTGGGAGCTTGTTCCTTTTCTTTGCCTTTTGCAGTCTCTACAGATTTCTCAATTCCTAGATTCGGGCTTGCATTCGGAGTAAAGACAGGTGTATCATCATTATCATGAGAGATTCTTGTAGTTTCATGAAAGACACGACCATATCTTATAATGACGGCATTCAATTGCTATGGTCTATTTTGATCATGTCTACGGTTTGACTCTGGTTTACCAGCAAAAGTACATGTTGGTGGCTTCAGTTGGGTAGCAATTTGTGCTAGTTGAGCCTCCATAGCCTTCTGCTGAGCTTGCTGATTGACAACCATGGTTTTTTGTGACTGTAACATCTGCCTGATCATAGTCATCTCGTTTGTTGGCTGGGAAGGGGCATTTTTATGAGTGAGTTGTTGTTGTCCTTGATGTGGTTGTTGCGGAGGTGGTGTAAACTGAGGTTGTTGCGGTTGATGTAGCTAAGGGTGCAATTGTGGGTGCAGAGGGGGATGGGTATATTGATAGTAGGCGGAGGGATTTCTAGGGTAGTTGGATCTTGGGAAATTATTTCTGAGGTTCCCTTGATTTTGGTTAAAGTTACTATGAAATCTAGGTGGCAACCTATTGGAGGATCTGCCTTGTGTTTGATGTTGTGGATTAGCAGTCCCCGCAGGATTCCCATATTGAAAACCGGGGTGGTTTCTTGGTTGATTTGGATTATAGTAAGCTTGTCCTGGTATGGAATGAATGGAATTAACTTGTTCGGGCATCTGATCTTTAGGGTGTTCGATGATTGGTTCCTACTGCTGTTGTGGTGGTTGCATATTCATCATCACATTATAAAGTAAGCCACATGACAGTGTAGGGTGATCGGATGTGTGACAGGCTTCACAAGTCCCTGTAGAAGCTTTAACTTATTGGACTTGGGGGTTTTTCTTCTTATCATATTCTCCAAATGAAGTTTCAAGCGCCTGTTGTTTGTGAGCTATGGTATTTAAAGTTTCAGCAATAGCCTTCATTTCCATTAATTCCTCAGCCTTATAAACTTTGAGGACTCCCTTAGCAGATGATCGTCCCCAATTGGATTGGTTTTCAGCTCCAAGTGTAATGATTTTCCAAGCATCCTCGTAGTTTTTTCTCATAAACTTTCCTCCAAATGAGGAATCCAAAAATTTCTTAATATCATCACTCACCCCCTATAGAATGTTTCTATTAATTGATTTTGGGAGATACTGTGATCAGGGCACTTCCTTAGAAGCTCCTTGAACCTTTCCCATGCTTCTGCGAGTGATTCTCCAGGAAGCTGGGCGAAGTGGTTGATCTAACCCCTAATTTTGTAGGTTAATGAAGGAGGGAAAAACTTTTCCAGTAACTTTTCTTCCAAGGGAGCCCAGATGGTGATGATTGTCTCCCTTTCAAGTGAGTTGTACCAACTCAAAGCCCTTCCGGATAGAGTGAAGTGGAAACGATGTAGCATTATTGCATCAAAGGCAACTCCGGCTTGTGGGACAAGTCGGCAAAGTGCCTTGAATCTCTTCAAGTGATCCATGCAGTCATCTCCAGAACCACCAGAGAATGAGATGCCTTGCATGATTTGAATCCATTGTGTCCGGATTTCAAAATTGGGTATGTTGATGATTGGTGGCCGGACTGGATGATTATCTTCATAGTTCTTGGGGATGGCATAGTCCCTCAATTTCTTGTTTCTTAGCTCTAACTGGGCATCTTGGTTAGCTACTTTGTTTTCAGCTCAGATGCGGGCATGTTCCTCAGCTCGGATATCTGCTTGGATTTGAGCACGGGTGTCAGCAATGAGTTGTGCACTCTGAGCGGCTATGGTGGCGTTGACCCTTTCCATTACTAATACATCTTGGCGTTGATCTTCATCCATTTGCCTGGCTCTTTGGCGGTTAAGTCTGATGCGGCGGTGGAAGCTTCTCTCTACCTCAGAGTCGTACTCTGGATCAGGGGAGAATCTAAGATTATGTGATGGTTCCATACACGTCTTCTACCTGAGTAGAGGAAGAAACACACTTTTTAGATGATGCAGGAGATATGATGAATTCAAGAAGATATGGAGTAATGTTTAAATAAAAGTGTAAGACCCTAACCAACCAGCAAGATGATAAATGAAATTAAAACGTTCTGTTATCCCTGGCAACAACGCCAATTTTTGATGGAGCTACCACTTGCGTGGAATTGGGTGCTCCACTAAAAATCCTAAAGATAGCGAGTCTTCACTACTACAAAAAATGGTTTTTACAACAGTTCATTTTTCCATTTTACAACGGGTGTCAACTATTGTATTTGATCGCGTGGTCTTATGGGGGGTTCTTTATACAACAGGTGTTGCGCATGTTGTAATATATGTATTTTATACAACAGTTAATACATGTTGTAGATCATTGAACACACCTGTTGTAATAGGGGTGTTGTATTTTCCATGTTGAGACAAAACGAAAATACATCTAGACACAAGGTTTTGAACTTGAGACCACTTCAAAGTAAGGCACGTCTCAAACCGCTGAACCAATTTCATTTTATGCAACACATATATTCTTTTTTGTACATATTCAACAAACGACGTGCAAACTTGTTGTGTGATTGTGGTCTATTACAATGGGTAACTATTACAATAGGTGAAAGCATGTTGTTTAATTATAGTATACTACAATGGGTTATAGTATGTTGTGTAATGATGGTCTATTACAATGGGTTAACATATGTGACTATTACAATGGGTAGAGCATGTTGTGTAATTATGATCTTTTACAACGGGTTAGAGTATGTTGTGTAATGATGGTCTATTACAACGGGTTAACATACATGACAATTACAACGGGTTAGAGCATGTTGTGTAATTATGATCTTTTACAACGGTTTAGAGTATATTGTGTAATGATGATCTATTACAACAAGTTAGCATACGTGACTATTACAACATGTTAGAGCATGTTGTGTAATTATGGTCTTTTATAATGGGTTTGAGTATGTTGTGATATTGTAGTCTATTATAACAATTTAGCACATGTTGTATTATGACATATACTACAATGAGTTTGGCCCGTTGTATATAACTTGTGTTGTATAAAATATATAATTCACAACATACAAATAGACTTGTTGTAAAAGATATGCTAACTACAACACAACCAACAGAATTGTTGTGTTTTTCCCATTGTAAAAAGTATTTTCTGTAGTAGTGCTTTAGGTTTAGCCTTTCTTATACTAAGTTAAAACTCCACCCACGTATGCTAAGACACATGGAAGTCTTATCGTAGTATAGTTAAGGGTCGAATCCACAGGACAACGGTCTTGTTGATAGCAACAAGATGGAAAATGTTAGAATCTCACTTAACTCCTTAATAGTTGGTATTTAGATCAAAGATTTGATTTGGTTGTTTTAAACTAAGTGTAAGTAAAGTAAAAGTAGGAAAGTAAGCTTAAGGTTGTTAACAATGATAAGAAACCACTAGGATGTGCTCGGCTTTCACCACCACTACACATGGATCAAAACATGCAACAAAAAAACATAACCTACAATAAGAGTCTAAACATTTAGTATCTTTGTAGATTTAGTTTCCTTCCGGAGAACTAACTACGATAAGTGTGGCAGTGTTCCAATGCCAGCCATCTCCGAACAAATGGTCACTTACTTTACATCATTCCCTTCGCAAAGTATGTTCATCGACTTATCAAGGTTGTACTTTCATATGTCAACTGATTCCATTTCATAGTATGAAAGTACAACGATGGAAGTGAGTTTACTCCACTTCTTGAAAAACACTCCTAGATACCGAAACAGATGCATGGTAGATACATGCATCAAGAACCAACTTTCAATCGAGATTCGAATCTAATAGTACAAACGTAGACAATTCATACTAAAAGATAAAAGGTAACACAAGTTGGTGATCAAACAACAAGCATTCATCAAACGATTGATGTTGAATTGAAAAGAAAGTATATCTCTATTACAAACTATGGATTACATTACATGAAAAGAAAACATGGGTAGCGGGGCTACTCCCCGCACCCTAGTGTATAAGACTACTCGCTCATGGAAAGGACAAAGGAGGAGGCGAGAAGAGAGAGAGAACATCATCTCCACGAAGGAGGGAGGAAGGTCAACCCCTTGGAGAGAGAGAGATGATCTTCACACTTCGCAGGTTGCTCGATGATGAATCCTCCAATTCCCACCTTCTTTGGCGATGAGAGAGAAAGCAACTTCTGGATGGAGTGTGGATCTCAGACCGGAAGCCTCGGGGTAGTGGATGAAGAATGGAACAGCTCTGGAGTAGCAGAGGCAGCCTTTGGATGTCTGAAACTTGATACCTTGTGCGGACCCTTTGGGTCTTATTTATAGGCTTTAAGTGAAGTCCAAACGGTTTGGGAAGTTTTAGGCCCAAAGGGTCTTGGAAACCGTTTGGGTTCTGAGACCATTTGGAATTGCACGGTCTCGGGACCGTTTGGTTTTGTGCGGTCTCGGGACCGTGTAGCTTCATGCGGTCTCAGGACTGTATTACTTCATGATGTCTCGGGACCGTGTGACTTCATGCGATCTCGGGACCGTGTGACTTCATGCGGTTTCGGGACCGTGTGACTCCATGCAGTCTCGGGACCGTATGACTTCATGCGGTCTCGAGACCGGGTAGTCTCCAAACGGTCTTGGGACCGTTTGGTCTCCAAACTACTCAGGACCGTTTTGGAACTTTTGTGATTTTTTTGTATTTTTCTGTAAGAATAAAAAGGAGAAAAGTTAATCTAATAGTATATTTGCAGTAAAGGAGGAAAGTTAAGGATTCTATCTAATTTATCTCAGAAAGAGTATGGAAAACTGAGGAAAATTATTGAGATAACATCACAAAATGGGAGGTTATCAGAACACTTTTCAAAGAGTGGAGTAAACTCACCTCCATCGTTGTACCTTCATACTATGAAATGGAATCAGTTGACGTATGGAAGTATAACTTTGATAGGTCGAGGGACACACTTTGTGAAGGAAGTAATGCAAAGTAAGTGACCATTCATTCGGGGATGGATAGCATTGCAATACTTCCACGTTTCTCATAGTTAGCTATTCAAAAGAATCTAACTGATTAGACCCCTTTTTGCAAGCCATGTTATTATGATGCATGTTATGATCCATGTGTAGCGGTGGTGAAACTTGATCACATCCTAGTAGTTTCCCAATATTGTTTACAACTTTCGCTTTACTTTCCTACCATTAAAATTACATTTGCATTTTAGTTTAATCATCAACCAACTCTTCGATCTAAATATCAACTCTTAAGTAGATAAATAGAATTATAACATTTTCCATCTTTTTAAATCCTTAACAAGACCGTTGTATTGTGGATTCGACCCTCAACTATACTACAATAAGACTTCCGCATACCTTAGCGTACGTGGGTGGAAATCTTATTATAGCACACGCAAGGTTAAACTTAGAGACTTACTATGTCTAGGATTTTTAGTGGTGCGCGCAACTCCACGTGAGTGGAGGCTCCATCAAAAATTGGTGCCATCGCCACGGACAATGGAACGTTTAAATTTCATTTGTCAACTTGCTAGTTGATTAGGATTTTACATTTTACCATTGATAACTACTTCATATCTTTTTGATTCCATCATCTTTCCATCATCTGAAGTGTGATTTTTCTTCTACTCAGGTAGAAAACGTGTATGCAAAACCGTAGATTCTCCCCTGAACCAGAGTATGACTCTGAGGTAGAATGAAACTTCTACCGATGCATCAGACTAAAATGCCAACAAGCCAGACAGATGGATGAAGAACAACACCAAGCCGCTTTGGTACTAGAAAGCGTCAATGCAGCTATAGCATCTCAGAGAGCACAACTCATTGTTGATACACGTGCTCAAGTCCAAGCTGAAGTTCGAGTTGAAGAGCAAGCTCGCATCCAAGGTGAAAATGAGGCAGCTACAGCACCTACTCGGTTATTGATAAGGAACAAACAACTTCGAGACTACGTTGTTCCTAAGAATTCTAAGGATAATCACCCAGTTCAGCCTCCACTCATTAATGCTCCTAACTTTGACTTTCGAACACAATGGGTCCAAATCATACAAGGTATATCGTTCTCTGGAAACACTGGAGATGATTGCATGGATCATCTGAAGCAATTTAAGGCACTTTGTCGATTGGTGCCACAAGCCGGAGCTACGCTTGATGCAATCATGCTCTGACTTTTCAACTTCACTCTATCTGGAAAGGAACTAAGCTGGTATAACTCTTTAGATGGAGAGCTAATCACCACATGGGCTCCCTTGGAAGAAAGATTTTTGGAGAAGTTATTTCCTCCCTCATTGACCTACTAGATTAGGGGACAGATCAACCAATTTTCCCAACTTCCTGGAGAATCACTTGAAGAATCATGGGAAAGATTTAAGGAACTTATAAGAAAATGCCCACATCACGGAATCTCACAAAACCAGCTCATAGAAACATTCTACAGAGAGGTAAGTGATGAAATAAATAAGTTTTTGGATTCCTCATCTGGAGAAAATTTCATGAGACAGAATTATGAGGATGCTTGGAAGATGGTTACACTCAGAGTCGAGAACCAATATAATTGGGGAAGGCCATCTACAGGAAGAGTCCTAAAAGTCAACAAAGTTGAAGAATCTGTAGAAATGAAAACCATTGCTGAAGCTCTAAAAAACATAGCTCATAAGCAAAAAGCCCTTGAAACAGTGTTTGGAGAATATGACAAGAAGAATAACTCCCAAGTCTAACAAATCAAAGTAGCTACTGAGACATGTGAAGCTGGTCATGCATTGGATCATCCTACACTATCGTGTGGCCTTTTATATGATGTAATGATGAATCTACATACACCTCAATCACAATATGAACCAATTATTGAACATCCCGAGGATCAACTGCCAACGCAAGTTAATTCTATCCATACCATACCAGGTTAAGCATATTATAATCCGGATCAACTAAGAAATCACCCTGGGTTTCAGTATGGGAATCCTGCAAGAACTGCCAACCCGCAACACCAAGCACAAGGTGGGTCTTCTAATAGACCACCACCAGGAATCCAAGGCAACAACAATCGAAACCAAGGAAACTATAGAGGAGGATTTCAAAGATTTTCTTACCCAAGAAAGTCTTCTACATATTATCAATACACTCACCCTCTGCTACACCCATAATTGCAACAACCTCAGTTGCAACACCCATTAATTCAACAACCGCAGTCGCAAGCACCTCAACAACCGCAACCTCAAGGACAGCAACAAATTGCACGGTACCAACAAAAGAATGCTCCACCTCCACCAACAGATGAGATATCTCTGATAAGGCAAATGTTGCAATCTCAATAGACCATGCTAGCCAAACGGCAAGCTCAACAAAAAGTTGTAGAAACCCAACTAGCACAAATTGTAGCTCAGTTGAAACCACCAGTAGGTACTTTCATTGGTCAGTCAGAAATAAATTTGAGACATGATCAACACATACCAGAACAACTGAATGCAGTTACCACAAGGTTTGGTCATGTTTATACTGATGCTACCAAAGCCACTCAAGAAGAAGAAGGTGCAGCTGAAATCATCCCAACTATAAGCACAAATCAAGAGGCTAAAAGGAGAAAGAAAAAGAACTAGTTCCCAAGGAACTAGAGGTCCCACCATACAAGCCCAGGATACCATATCCAGGGAGATTGAGGGAGACTAAACTGGATTCTAGATTTCCAAAGTTTAAGGAAGAAACGAAGAAGCTATTTGTTGACATCTCATTCCTTAGCGCTCTCTCTGAAATTCTAGCTTGGTCTAAATATCTAAAGACTTTGCTATCAAAGAAATACATGACCGAAGAACATGAGACCGTCAAGTTAGCTCAAACTATTTCATACATCATTCTCAGCAAAATGCCAAAAAAACAAAAGGATCATGGCTCCTTCGGCATCTAATGTTCTATAGGAAATACCTCTTGCAAGAAAGGATTAGCTAATTTGGGGGCCAACATATCTATCATGCCCTTTTCTATGTGTAAAAGATTGGGCTTTAGTGATTTTCTACCCACAACAATGACAATCCAGTTGGCTGGTAGTACCATTATTGCTTGTTTGGGAATTATTGAAGATATCCCAGTGAGAGTAGGAAGAGACTCGTGTGTCCCTTGTGACTCTGTTATCATAGACATAAAAGAAGATCTTAGCTATCCAATAATATTCAGCAGACCTTTTCTTGCGACAGCCAGAGCACTAATCGATGTCGAAGCTGGCATAATTACCTTAAGGCTGGGGAAAGAAACTATTTAGTTTAGAGTCTTTGACAACCTTAAAAGTCCTAGAATCCACAAAGAAGTTTTTCTTCTTGAGGCAATAGATAAAATGTCGCAGCTAAAGCAAGCAACTCTTGAACCATCTGATGCTCTGGAAGATGTCTTAACAAATCCAGAAGCTAAATTTTCAACCAACGAACTGGTTCAACAATGTCTGCAATACCTAGAACATGTTGAGGAAGTTCTAGAAGCTACTTTTGAGGAGTTGAAATCTGTCACCACTCTGGAGACCACTAAAGTGCTCAAGGCACCTGAGATGAAAGTCCTACCAGCCAGACTCAAACACGTCTTTCTAGATGAAGAAAAACTTGTCCGGTCATAATCATCTCCACTTTGGTAGATGACCATGAAGAAAGACTCCATGTTGAGTTAAGTAAGCACAATAAAGCTATTGGATATAAGATGACCGACCTAACCAGTATAAATCCAGCTTTATGCATGCACAGATTACCTTTGGTGGAAAAATTTAAACCATCACGGGAGCACCAGAGGAAGCTAAACATGAATCTCAAAGAGGTAGTTCGCCTTGAGGTTCTAAAGCTACTAAAAGTTGGTATTATCTACCCAGTTTCCAACTCTCAATGGGTAAGTCTGGTTCAAGTGGTCCCTAAAAAGGGGGTAACCACTGTTGTTTTGAATGATAAAAATAAACCGGTGCCCACCTAGACTTTTACCAGGTGGAGGATGTGCATCAACTATAGAAAATTAAATAAGACAACAAGGAAAGATCACTTCCTCTTACCTTTTCTTGACGAAGTTCTTGAACGTTTAGCTCACCAAAAATTCTTGTGTTATCTCGATGGTACTCAGGGTTTTATCAAATTCCGATACACCCTAAAGATTAAGAAAAGACAACATTTACCTACCCTTTTGGAACCTATGCCTTCAGAAGAATGCCCTTGGCTATGTAATGCACCCGCTACATTCTAGAGGTGTATGTCTGCTATATTTGTAGGTTTAACTGAATCCATCATGGAGGTATTCATGTATGACATCTCAGTCTATGGAGACTCTTTCGATAACTTTGTGCTTAATCTTAGTAAAGTGTTGCAAAGATGCGAGGAAACAAATCTAATCCTTAATTGGGAAAAATGTCACTTTATGGTGACAGAAGGTGTTGTCCTCAGGCATTAGGTGTGTGAATGAAGGATTGAAGTAGACAAAGAAGAAATAGACCTCATTTCAAAGTTGTCACCACCAAAAGACATCAGAGGAGTATGAGCCTTCTTGGGCCATGTCAAACTTTACTGAAAATTCATGAAAGATTTTTCAAAAATAGCAAAACCTATGACTCGCCTTTTAACTAAGGATGAAGACTTCAATTTTGATCAAGAATGTTTACACAACTTCATGACCCTAAATAACGCTTTAGTCTCTGTGCCTATACTAAGAGCCCCTGATTGGTCACAGCCCTTTGAGATAATGTGTGATGCCAGTGAATACACTATAGGAGTAGTACTAGGGTAGAGAATAGATAAGAAGCCTTACGTGATATATTATGCATAAAAAACGCTTGATGAGGCCCAAAATAACTATACAACTACAGAAAAAGAATTTTTGGCAGTCATCTATGCTTTTGAGAAATTATGTTCTTATCTGATCGGATCAAAGGTTACAGTTTACACATATCATTCAACAATAAAATATCTGATTGAGAAACAAGATGTCAAACCTAGACTTATTTGCTGGATATTGATGCTTCAAGTGTTTGACTTGGAAATAAAGGACAAAAGTAGGGGGGAATGTTGTTGTCGATCACCTGAGTCGCATTGAGGTTCAAGATGAAGACAATATACCTATCCGCGACTCTCTACCCGATGACCAACTCATGAAGGTCACCACTGGATTTCCCTGGTACACCGACATAGTAAACTATCTGGTTACGAGAATTGTCCATCCTTCTACTTCCTATCATGACAGGAAGAAATTTTTTCACGATGTCAAGCAATACTACTGGGATGAACCATACCTCTTCTACTTATGCACAGATGGATTATTCCGTCGTTGCCTTCCTGAAGAAGAAATCACCCCATTTTTGGAACACTGTCATTCTGGTCCTACTGGGGGGCACATGAGTTCAAAAAAGACTGCTCTTAATGTCTTACAGTGTGGTTTCTTTTGGCCGACAATAGCAAAAGATGCATATGAATTTGTACAATCATGTAGTAAATGTCAGCTCTCTGGTGGGATATCCAAGCGGAATGAAATGCCACTAACTCTGTGGTAGGAATTTGAACTCTTCGATGTATGGGGAGTAGACTATATGGGTCCATTTGCCTCATCATATGGATTCTCCTATATATCTGTCGTTGTGAATTACGTATCCAAATGGGTAGAAGCTATACCTACTGTATCTTGTGACTCTAAGCCAGTTATTAAGATGTTACAGTCTTTCTTACCCATAGGACAGTATGGAAGAACAGTTCTTGATGAATGAGAATGTTATTCCAACTCCATGATCTCAGGTTCTTCCTCGACCCATTTCTTCTGTCTTTGACTTTTCCCTAGGTTTGGAGTTCCTAGATTAGTCATATCCGAAGGAGGGTCACATTTCTTGGAACGTAGTTTTGAAGCACTTCTATGAAAATATGGAGTAAAACACAAGGTCTCCACACCTTATCATCCACAGAAAAGCGGTCAAGTTGAAGTCTCAAACAGACAACTGAAAGCTATTTTAGAGAAAACTGTCAACAGAAATCGTACATATTGGTCCACCAAGCTCCCTGATGCTCTTTGGACATATCGTACTGCTTACAAGACGCCAATAGGAACAACTCCATTTTGTTTGGTGTATGGAAAGTCATGCCATCTTCCAGTCGAACTAGAACACAAGGCTTGGTGGGCTATTAAATAGTTGAATTTTGATTTTAAAAGTGTTGGCAAATACAGATAGCTTCAATTACAAGAACTTGAAGAACTAAGAATGTCTTCTTATCAGAACGCTGGGATTTACAAAGAGCAAACTAAGATGTGGCATGATTGCCACCTTAAAAGAAAATATATCATCATCAGAGACAAGGTCCTTCTTTTTAACTCCAGACTCAAAATGTTTCCAGAAAAACTTTGCACAAAGTGGTATGGGCCATTCACCATCAAGCACATCTACCCAATGGAGCTGTCATCATCCTTGGCAACAATGGAGGAGAAAGGATTGTTAATGGTCATACACTGAAGAAATATTATACTCCAGCCAATAAAACTCCAAGACAAACCATTGAGATTCATGATTCCACTGCATCAATCTGACCAAGCCAGAATTTCGTCGAGCCAGCAATGTAAAACCAAAGCACTACTTGGGAGGCAACCCAAGAACTGAGTATCACCTTTCTATTTTACTTTTCTTAGTCTTGATAATTTCCTAGTCTCTTATTTGATTTTTTTTCTTAGTCCTATCTTCTTTGTTCAGAAAATATAAAAATTTACATAAGAAACCAAAACAAATATAAAAATCAATAACCAAAATAGTCTTATCCTAACGAGTTCGAAATTGTTTGGTCCTCACGGTCTCGAAATCGTTTAGACTCAAACGGTCTCGAAACTGTTTGGACCGAAATGGACTTGAAATCGTTTGGTCCTTACGGTCTTGAAACCATTTGCACCAACTGAAGCCCTTATTTCATATCTTCAACATATGACTCCAAAGTTCATCCTATTTCCATTCCTTCACTCTGAGCATTGGATACTGCTGGCAACAAACTTGTGCAATGGACCTACAGTCATCAACAATAGTTCTAATAGCTAGTTCGATCCAAACTAGAGAGAGTATGTTTTTACAGCAAAGACGCCAATGGAGGAAGTGGAGAAGGATTTTGTCGAATGACTACATGATCTTCTCGGCAAACACACAAAAGCATACAACAAAGAACATTTCCACCACCCAACCTTCTACCGCAGATGTCCCCAGCAAATCACGGAATCAAATGATTGTGGTTTCCACATCCTTTACTGGATGTATACCCACACTGTTCTTGGGAGACGTGTGGAGGACATGAAGGATGTGGATTATCATGCTTTACGGGGGAAGTTTGCAGCAAATCTTCTATGTTCCTATGGAGCAAACAAGGGTTTAACAGACCCTTAACACCCTTTCCCATGTACTTCTCAACCTATCACCTTGATACTCTGAGGATAGAGTGAGTGATAAGTTAGGGGGGAGTACATTGGGCAAGGGTCGAGGTATCAAATTCAAACCTTCTTTTTCTACCTTTTCATTTACCTTCGGTCTTTCGTACAAATTTTTCTTTTTCTGAAAATTATTTTTTCTGATAATTTCTTTGATAGAATAGTTGTTGTACATAAGAAAACATTCATTTTGGAAAGGGGACACCCCTAGCTAAATTAGAGACAAAGTAGTACCCAGAAGAACTTACATAAGTAGCATTTAGGCATGTAATGGAGAATCAATAAATCACTCCCACACTCGATATTCATGTTTTTGCTTCAATTCTACATCACACTCTCCACAGGTCAAAACCACGGCCAAAACAAGCAAACACTCTCAAGGACGGAAGGGAACCAGGTGAAATCCAAATCAAGGAACCTCGCAAGTGGACCACCAAGCACAAAACTAAAACAAATGCATGTCAGGAAACTCTAAGGAATAGTTTTCTTCTTTTAAAAAAAAAAGAGGCTTGGCAGCCCAAATAAAATCCCTAAAACACCCAACTCCTAAGTCGGTGAGCATATGAATAAAAACGTGAGTGTTGAATAAAAACATGAGAGTTGCGCCATGCATAAGGACCTATATAAGGTGCCAATAAAGGTCTTGCCCGGCGGGTACATTCATCTACCCTCATAAAGGAAGATGTATCACATCCGGTAGTAAGATCCTAAGGTTTCCGAATATATGAAAAGCTTGCAAAGATCTTGCCCGGATGGTACATTCAGATGCCCTCACGAAGGCAGATGTGTCGCGCCTGGTAGTGAGATCCTAAAAAGCTTAGACAATCCCTCCCCCCTTTGAAGGGGGAGTTACATAGCATCCTTCAGCCAACCCTCATACCTACACTAGCTTCCGATAAGAATATCAAAAAAGTATAAAACTGCTTAGATTCAAAGACATGCATATAATGCAATCAAGGAAAGGGTGGTCCCAACATGAGTTATGTGATACAGAAGAAACCTGAGATCCTTGCAACTCCTGATACCTAAAAGAGTTGGTGTGAGAAGAAGACCCGATAAGAATCGGGGAGATCTCTGGTTTAGAACTGAAGCAAGAGTATGGAAATCTTCACTAAATAAAATCGCCTCGCCACTACATTCCTTAGCTCTATCAAGCTTGAGGACAAGCTAGACTCTAAGTTGGGGGGGGGGTGATAACCTCCCATTTTGTGATGTTATCTTACTAGTTTTTCTTAGCTTCCCATGCTTTTTCTTAGATAAATTAGATAGAATACTTAACTTTCCACTTTACTATGAAGATACCAATAAACTGATATTTTCCCCTTTCTTCTTATAGAAAAATACAAAAAATGCAAAAGAACTCAACCGGTCCCAAGACCGTGAAGAACCCCAAACGGTTTCCAGACCGTGAAGAGCTCAAACGGTCTCTAAACCTTTAAAGACCCAAACGGTCCCAAGACCATGAGAACCCAAAAGGTCCCAAGACCGTGAGCGCCCAAACGGTCCAAAGACCATATGAAGGCCAACTGATCCCAAAACTATATGAAGCCAAATAGTCTCAAGACCTTATGAAGACCAACCGGTCCCAAGACCGAATGAAAGCCAAACGGTCCCAAGACCGTATGAAGCCAAGTGGTCCCAAGATAGTATGGAACCCAAATGGTCCCAACAACGTATGAAGGCCAAACAGTCCCAAGACCGAATGAAGCCAAATAATCCCAAAACTGTGAGGACTCAAATGGTCTCTAAACCAAGAGAGTCCAAACGAACTCCAAACCGTGAGGATCCAAATAACTCAAAACCGTTCAAGACCCCCTTGGATCCCATAAATAGGACCCAAGGGGTCCTCATTAAGAGGGAGATTCTTAGACGCCAAAAGGCTGCCTCAACTATTCCAGAGTTGTTTCTTCCTTCATCCTTTTCCCCAAGGTTGTTGGTCTAAGATCCACACTTCATCCATAAGTCTACTTTCTCTCTCATCGACATAGAAGGTGGAAAGTGAAGGATTCATCACCAAAGCAACCATGCAGTGTGAAGATAGTTGTTCTCTGCTCCAAGGGGTCAACCTTCCTCCCTCCTACATGGAGATGATGCTTTCCTTCTCTTCTCCTATCTCCTTCTTTGTTCTTGCCATGAGTGAGTAGTTCCATACACTAGGGTGCGGGGAGTAGCCCTGCTACCCATGTTTTCATTTCATTCTTTGTAATTCATGAGTTTGCAATAGAGAGATACAATCTTTTCAGTTCAACATCAATCGTTTAATGAATACTAGTTGCTTGATCACCAACTTGTGTTACCTATTATCTATTAGTGCGAATTGTCTATGTTTGTGCTTTTAGATTTGATTATCGCTTGTATGTTGGTTCTTGATGTATGTAGTCACCATATATCTGTTCTGGTATCTAGGAATGATTTCCAAAGAGTGGAGTAAACTCACCTCCATCGTTGTACCTTCATAAAATGAAATGGAATCATTTGACGTATGGAAGTATAAATTTGATAGGTTGAGGAACACACTTTGCGAAGGAAGTAATGCAAAGTAAGTGACCATTTATTCGGGGATGGCTGGCATTTCAATACTTACACGTTTCTCATAGTTAGCTATTTGAAAAAAAGCTAAGTCTATGAAGATACTAACTCATTAGACCCCTTTTTACAAGCCATGTTATTATGATGCATGTTATGATCCATGTGTAGTGGTGGTGAAACTTGATCACATTGTAGTGGTTTCTAAATATTGTTTACAACCTTAGCTTTACTTTCCTATCATTAAAATTACATTTGCATTTTAGTTTAATCATCACCCAACTCTTTGATCTAAATATCAACTCTTAAGTAGATAAATAGAATTATAACATTTTCCATCTTGTTAAATCCTTAACAAGACCATTGTCTCATGGATTCAACCCTTAATTATACTATGATAAGACTTCCGCGTACCTTAGCATATGTGGGTGGAGATTTTATTATAGCACATGCAAGGTTAAACTTAGAGACTTACTATCTCTAGGATTTTTAGTGGTGCGTGCAACTCCACGTCAGTGGAGGCTCCATCAATCTCCCATGTGCTTATCTTCTTATCTTTCAGCAGCCATCTCCCAAAATCATTCTTAGCAAATATGTGTTTAATTTATGGCCATGTATCTCTCATGACATTGGTGGTTCTTGAGTATCCTTCCCTAGTCTTCGGAATAAAATCAAACCCTCTTGGGTATCTGTCCCTCATCCATTTGACCCATGTAGAAGCACCTTCCTGGTAAGCAATGATCCTCCTCATAGTACCCCATATAGTAATGTCTCTAGGGGTTTTTAAATTATTTTATGTATGGCATTGGGCTATATGTAACTCTTGACCCTCTATAATTTTAGAGGAAAGTCAGAATATATTTACCTGATTCTGATACATACATACATACATTTCAAGATGTTGTTTCTATTTGTCTACTCTATAAAAAGGAGGATGAATGTCATACACACTTGTTTGGTTGCTGCACATTTACAAGGGAGGTATGAGATTATATGTGGAAAATTCAACCTGAACATGCAGTTGAAGGAAGAGCCATGAAGAATGATGTCTATCTGTGGGAAAAGTGACAGAAAGAGGATCACGTTTGCTGCTCTATGCTACCACATATGGGAGGAAAGGAATGCACAGAGAAACAGAGGCTCATCCACAAATCCAACCACAATTGCTGTAAAAATTTGTAAATGTATCAAATGCAAGTTGGACATTAGGTATGAGTGCGCGTTTATACTCTTTTTTGATGTTTGGCGCTGGGCTATATGTAAATCTTGACCCTCTATAATTTTAGCGGGAAGTCGGAATATATTTACCTGATTCTAATACATACATACATACATACATACATACATACTCCCATATTTCATATCTGTAAACCAAGGAGCCTTTGTGACAGGAAGGAGCATTAGTGACTGTGCTCTCTTGGATGGAGAATTCTTACTAGATTATAATGTCATGAGAGGAAGCAGGAAGGCGTCTCAAACTGAATGTGTCCAAAGCATATGATAGTGTCAGATGGGAAAATCTATGGTAGATCATGTGGCAAATGGGATTTAGTGAATAGTGGATCAACTAGATGAAGCAGTGTGTTGGAACTACTAGTTTCATTATTCAGGTCAATGTCACATCTATAGGAATGTTCAGAGGTGGCAACGGGTTGCACCAAGGGGACCCTTTGTTTCCTCTCCTCTTTGTGATTGTTATGGAATACTTCACATAGAAAATGCATATGGAAGAAAAAAGAAAGGAGATACAACCTTACACTGTACATGGCATAAAAGTGTTCACTCACCTAATATTTGTAGATGATGTATTGGTATTTGTAGAATAAAAACAAAATACTCTAGAGTGCCTATAGAATTTGCTGAACGATTTTGAAAAATAGATAGAACTGAGCGTGAATGCAAGTAAAATACACATCTTTTTCTCCAAAAATTGCAGCCAAGTGGAAGATAGCTTACTGAAGGCAATGGGTGTAGAGAAAGGAAAGTTCCCTACAAAATATCTTAGCTTTCCGCTTGCGGGGGGCAACCTACAGGTAAAGGACTTTGTTGATTGCATGGATAGACTAGTGGAAATGATCAACTGATGGCCATCACTAAAGACATCCATGGTGGGGAGAGAAACTTTGATACAAGCATCTATAGATGGGCTTCTTATTTTCTGGGTGTAACAAGGAGAGATTCCTAGTTTGGTTCTAGATAGAATGAAGAAGAAGATGTCAAACTTTCTATGGGCAAGTGACTACCACCCGATGAGATATGCAACATTGGATCTACCTAAGGAGGAAGGTGGCTTGAATCTAAAAACACCCAGAGATATAGCGAAGTGGGGGATAGTATAGAGAATCATAATCTTCCAGGAAGGCTCCTCAACATGGGGGAGATGGATGAGAGAGATATCTTAGAGGAATGGATTTTAAAACAAAGATGAGGGATACTCACATACTATCAATTTCATGATGGAATTATGGCAGCAGATTAGATAGTTCTTTGAGCCTCACACTCAAGGGACATGGAGTCTTAAAGACACAAAGATGAATCTATGGGAAATAACACAGACAAGGGAGACAAAATACACATGTGTTGAATAGATATGGACATGCAGTTTTGTTCTGAAATGGAGCATGTACATCTACAAAATTCTGCATAGTGCATTGGCCACCCTGGACAAGCTACGTGGATGGAAATATGATGTATCAGTGCAATGTTTGTTGTGCAAGGAGGATGAGTCCCATGATCATCTTCTAGGAGGATGTAGTTTCATATAGGAGGTTTGGAAGATTATATGTGAAGAGTTTTAGCTGCAATTCATGCTAGAAATAGGCCCGAGGAAAATGGTAACATGCTACATAAGAGAGGACACAAAGAAGAATTTATTTGCTTCTCTCTACTATCATATTTGGAAGGAACTGAATGCCAAAAGACACCACGACACTATTCCAAATAAAAGGAGTATTGTTGTAAAAATTTATAAATGTGTTAAACATAAGTTACATGTTAGATAGCGTGTGATTTGTTGCTCCTTTTTATTTTTGAGTGTATGTCGTTGGGCCTACATGTAACTCTTGACCTTGTACTATTTGGTAGGAGGAAGTCAGAATATATTTACCTGATTGCAATACATACATGCATACATACAAAAAAACTAAGCGTCCCCTAGGGTTTCCACTCTGGGTGATTGTGGAAGCAATCTTTGGGCATCCTCAGGCCATGGCGCCCACGCCCTCAACCACCCCGGTTGGCGGCGTCCACCCCAACACCTATCCACCAAACCCACACACCCTCCCGAACCCTAACCCACCACATCACAGCCCATGCAAGATCTATGTTGGTGCTAACCCTAGCACGTAGTCAAAGGAAGGAGACGACATGATCAAGACCAATTGAGGATACAAGGAAGACAATAGGGTCAGACAGAAGACAATGGTTTGGGATTAGTCCTGAAGCAATCGACAAGCCACAAAACCAAGGAGTTGACCTTTCCAAAACTGAGAGAGGTGGAGGGAGTGATCCATGTTGATCTCAGTGAGGATGAGTTTGAGAAAATGAAGTACATTTGGGAGCACACCATTATGGTTTACACACTGGGAAAACGATCGTTTTACCCTCACCTCTAGGCCTGGGTGAGGCAGATATGGAAATCCAAGGGCTCCTTCGAGCTTCTGTCACATGATAATGGAATCTTCCTTGTTTGATTCTCCATGACAGTGGACAAAGAAGTTGTTCTTTCCATGGGGACAAGATGGTTTGGCCAACAACTTGTGATCGCCAAACATTACACACATGGTGATGAGCTGCACAAGGAAGCCTTCTACACTATACCCACATGGACGAAGATCATGTTGTTTGGAAGATCTAGGACATGAAAGGCCGTTGGGATGATTGCTACTAGAACTAGGACGGTACTACACATTGATGATCGATCTCTGGAAGGTGATGAACCTCAGGTGCTAGTGGATCTTGAAGTGGACGACTGAAAACCTAGAACAATTTGGCTTAACGTGAAAGGCAGGGAGCCAATACCAGTTACAATCGACTATAATCACATTCCAACTAGCTGCACTATATGTCGAGCTTTTGGCCATAACACGCATTAGAGTGACCAAGAAGATAAAGAAGTGAGAGTGAACACTAATGGAGGAAAGCAAGGTGCCAAGGAATGGAGGGAGAAGACCAAAAAGAAGATAGATGGGAAGGAACAATGTTGTACCTACTGATGAAGTGGATGGAAAAGGGGGTGAAGCGTCCTCGAAAACCATGAGTTTGGCTAAGAATACCAACAACATGGGTAAACTAAGGAATGAACCTTCTTCTTCTTCTTTTCCTAATAGGAGCTCAGTTGTTGAAGTAATGGAGGAATCTGATGTGTAGAAAGAGGATGGGGAGTTTACTCCTCCCCCTAAGAGGAAGGGACAAAAGAAGGCAGGTATACCTAAGGCACAAGGAGTAGGATCCATACTAGATACATCTAATGCTTTCAAGGCCCTAAGTGACTCAAACAAGGAAGATACCAAACATGTTGAGCAAAGAAGCAGAGTGGAGACAAAGAAGTCAACAAAGGAGCCATACAGGCATACCAGAGCCCAAAAGAAGAATTATAATGTCCATCTTAGTATGGAATACTAAAGGAGGTTGTGACATGTACTAAAAGAAAGAGATCCGGGAGTGGATTGCTATGAGTGGGTACTCATTGGTTTTTGTAGTGGAAACCAAAATACATATGCAAAATAAGAAGACTATCAATTACTTATTTCCATAGGGATGGGAACATATGTAAAATTTAGTGTGTTCTAAACTGGCCAGAGTCTATGTAGAGCGGAAATAGAATGCTTGGTAGGTCACAATGATACATATGTCAGACTAACACATCACATTAGACTGTAGAAATGTAGGAGGCTTACACACACTACAAAAAATATGGTCTTTAACTACAAAAAAAATTGTAGCGAAAACCCCAAAATTTGTAGCTAAAAGCTTTGGCTACATTTATCCTTACATTTATAATATATAGCTAATACCCATGTAGCTAATTGTTTAGGCTACAATTTTTAAAGTTGTAGTTAGTTATTCCTCTCGTTACAAATTCATATGTAACCCTAATTGTAGGTAAAAATGTCCTTACACATAAACATGTAGTTTCAATTGTAGCCAAATGTATGACTACAATTCAATTTGTACCTATGATATGTAGGGAGAGATGGCATTGGTTACAATTTTTATTTGTAGTTCATGTATAGCAAAAATTAGCACTTTCTACACATGTAATTATAGCTAGTGTGTAGTGAAAGACACCATGTACTATACATACATATGTAGTGAGAGACATTATGTATCCAGTCAGTCCCCTGCCAATATAGAGGGGTTTTCAATAAGAAAGAAGATGAATGTTAATCAAGATCGAGTTGTGCTTACAATGTCAACCATGATACTTTTATTTATATTTGAACAATGAGTGCACATGGGGAGGACATTAACCTGGCCCCTATTTTACAATATGCATGGAAAAAAGACACATGTATACAATATCTTCTTCTGACTACATCTATCCACTACAGACTACAAAGCACAGTATAAAGAGGGCTAATCTCCCTTAGTTCCTTCACCTAATTCACAATGAGTTCAACAACCCTATGAATCTCAGCTTTAGTGGTGAATCTTCCAATCCCAAACAAGGTATGTGACATGTCCTCATCAACTCCCACAGCTCTCAACACATAGGACTAAGCACAAGAGTTGCAGCCTTTCCTGTTGGCAACGTCATGTAGAGGTTCATGTATGTAGTTTTGGTTGGCGAATCCCCTAGATTAGAACATATTGGCATTTTTTCTCATAATACATACGTTCTGTACTTTTGTATGTTGTGGATCTCAAGTGCCATCAAGTTGATAGTAGCATCCACTTTGTACAAACCACCATGGATACCTATAAAGAAACATACAAGTTTTGAGATATAGCTCACAAAAGAAACAAGCAAACATAGTTTCTCCTATTCATAACTTACCTATTACATAAGCCGTCTTCTCCCAGTGAATGACAAGTATGAAGTGAATGAAAAGTATCTATGGGCTTCATGACTTCAGTTTCTTACAATTCAATATATAGTCTAGCTACCCTGACGACAATTTTTGAACTGCAAGAATTTATATGGATACTAACTGATCAGTAAAAGAAGATATGAATCAAATCAAGTAAATCCTTCAAATTAAAAGATAAGAGTCTTCAAATTGCTTCTATACAGATGGAGGATGGTATTTGTAGTGCTTTGCAGAAATCATAATCATACTAAATTACAAGAATTAGCATAATATAAACAAATAACTAGCAATAACTTCAGAAAATGACCCAGAATGCCAGCAGGCCCGCCCGCACGGCCGTGCTAGCCAGCACGCCCGTGGTAGCCAGAGCCCAGCACGGCCGTGCTAGCCAGCACACCTGTGGTAGCCAGAGTCCAACACGGTCGTGGTATCTAGCACGCTCGTTGTAGTCAGAGCCCAGCACGACCGTGGTAGCCAGCATGCCCGTGATAGCCAGAGCCCAACACGGCCGTGCTAGCCAACATGCCCGTGGTAGCCAGAGCCCAGCACGGCCGTGCTAGCCACCACGCCCATGCTACCCACTGCCCAGCATGGCCGTGCAGCTTAGCACGACCGTGCTCACACAATTTTACCTATCACAAATTTCAATTGGTTCAAACATGTACATGAATGGTTTTCAACCTGTAAATGAATGTAATAAGGCTTGCTATGAAAGGGTAGTCAAGGATCATGTGTTGATATGTGAAAAAATAAGAAAGAGGAGGACGAGCATATATTGGCCTTGTGGTGTGAGTTCAAGGAATATTTTGGTTTAATATCAGAGTGTTTGTATAAGTAATACCGGTGTGTTTTTCTTAGTTACCTTATCTTCATAATATGTCATGCAGCAGTGTGCAGGTAACATGATCAACAAGTTGCATAGATAGATCATGGAGCCACATTTCATTGTACCTAGAAGATCAATAAAATTATTCAAAAGTTAAGTTGGAAGGACATTTTATATCCCCAGGTTTCATATATTGTCCAATAGAATGCATTCATCTGACGGTGCTAACAGAAAATCAGATTGTAATGAAAGGTGATCATGGATTCATGGGTGTAATTGGTTTTAGAAGCAATATGTATGCATGCATTCTGGTTTGCATTTGCATGTCGTGATAGAACATGTGCACTGAAATGCAAACCAACAACAAATCATAAGATGTTAGGAGCATATAAGATAATTGTTCTTATATCTATTGTCATGAGATAGTGGTTGGTGGTTCCCCCCATATAAGAAAAAGTGATGGTAGACTCATGTGGATGGGTTCATATAAGCCAATACAAATGAAACAGTCTTTTGTAACACAGATATCAATGCAGTTGTGGTTTTCAAACAAACTAGTAGTACTACACTATATATATAGTAGTAACTTACCAGTCACCATTGCATCCATGTTGTGTCCAGTCTGATCCACTAGGGATGAGCTCTTAGCCAACATTGTTCTCTAATTCTCTCAAAAGATGAGGCCAAGGTTGGAACTGGCGTTGGCTGAGAAATACCTACATATCTCATAGGAAAAGCACCCATGTCATAATAGCCATCAAGCATACCACCATAGTGCATGACTACCTTTTCAAAACCTTTGAATTTGCCCATCCGAAAGAAGCAGAATATCATCAAAAAGATCATATGTCTCTGGGGCTGGCTGCAACAAAGCAATTAAAGCTGTGCCACCAAGTATGTGAACTGATTGCCGTAGGGAATTGATAATTTGAAATGTGGTAGAGCTATCAAGACGAGTGGATATTTCATCCATGAAAAGTGCCTTGGCCGGTCCAACCATCATTTCACCTACAAAAGGAAATGGACAAACTTAGAATTCATCTATCACAATTATGTTTTTTAATAATATTAAACCATATAAATCAAAAGTTCAGATAAGCACATTCTAATAATGAACAAAGCAATTATGGTTGTGAATTATAATAATTGAAACAGATCATGCTGCACATTCCAAGTATTATGCATCTCATAGACAAGTTTGATATTGTACCTGCACTTATTGAACAATTTGATTTTTTTATGTTTAGTAGAAGGAGTTTCCCATAGAAGTTCTATCTGGGGACTCAAGGAGTAAAAAGGATGCATTTATGTATTCTGCAACACATTTCAAAACAAAGACATACCTATTGAACAACGACATCAGGTGTACTTCCTTTTATCAGATGAACAACATCCACGACAGTCTGCTCTTAAAAATTTTGCACAGTCGAAATGGAAAGCACATATACTACTATCCAAAGTATGGCGAACACAACTTTTGCATAAAATATAGTGTCTTTTTTATCTATGTACATGCATCCATGTGTTGGTGTAATGATGTGCACATTAGGTGAGGGTGTCCAACGTGATAAAAACTATGCATCATATCAAGTCATGAGAATTATTATTAGGTATCAATTATGGAATAAAATTCAAGAGAATGATAAAACATATAAGATGGTAAGAAAGCAAACAAATGTTAGAATACACTTTTAGTAATGAATTGAAATATTCTATAGCTTTACAAATAAAAGAAAAGGGCTACCATGTATGTGGAAATCTTCATGTTATGCTAATTGCATCAATGTGTGTTTTGAAATCAAAAGGTAAAGTTTGTAATATTTGTTGTGTCATGTAGATGCTTACCGGAGTACATGTCCCCTATTTTTTCCTGATGTATCTTCATGCGTGTAATGTGTCAACTCTTGTATCAGTGTGCATGCCCAAGGGTATTATGCAATAGGGTGTAGATTAAAATTAAAAACTTGAAAGAATAGTAATCTCCATGTAGCAATTACCTTTGACCCAAGATTTTTCAAACCAATGGGGATTTTAGATGGATGTCATAAAGCTTTGCAAGGACTTAGACCAAATGACTTAATAATATCAGTCATTTACGGTTAAAGGCCACTTTTTCTACACTCAATAGCGAGGAGATGAACCAAACTAAATACATTCAGATTTTCCTTGGATTTGATTCGACATTAGTTGTAAATTATTCTAATTTGCAAATGAGAGGGGAGTCTAACATGTTCGATAGTAACTTGTTTCTCAACCTCAAACCTATTAATGCTATCATTATTTCTTTTGTTAGGCCTTCTCGTATTTGGATCTGCAATATATCTGAAATGAAGAGAAAGTGAATAGAACACACAAGTTGTTTTTCTTTTATGAATGTGCATCCCTTGAAGACTGTAATCCTACCTTGCTTAGAAATAGGAGAATCAGCTACTTTTTACAACATTTTCAAACTAATTTGATAAAGTCGCTATATCATGCCTATTTGAGTGTTTATATATCTAGAAAATGTACAAGATTCGTAGTTGAAGACTAGATACAACAGTAACATACACATTCTAATTATTTATATGATTCTGGTATAATTGGATCCAACAAATTCATACGTGTTTCAGTGCTTACCAAACTGCAGAAGCAAATCTATACGTAAGATCTATACGTAAGATTAACCAGGCCAATGCCTAACCTATCTAAATAGGAATGCATGTGGACCTCCGACACTCATGAGAGTTGGGTGTGCTTGTCAAAATTGTTACATTCAGTTGACAATATGGTTAGGAATGTAACAATGACTTTGTATCTTGTTGTGAATAATGTGCATTGAACCCCAACAGAAATTCTACGATCATCTATTCATGTATGATGAGTGGACAAATGAATTATAGTATGCCAAAATACATTGTATGAGCTGAGAAGTATTTGGTGTTAAGTTTTATCGGAGTGGATGTGAGCGTGTAGTTAGTTTACTTTCTGTTGTTGTAGTGTAAGTTGTTTGATATATCTTTTCTGATATGTTTCAAGTTAAATTGACCATGGGCCTATTGTTTCAACCCACGTATGAAAAACCTAGCTTGGAAAGTAGACCATACATATAGTGTTAGTAAGTATATTATAATCCTATCTTGATTGGTAGGGTTGAAGGGATATATATATATATATATATATATATATATATATATATATATGAATACTAGTATATATATATGAATACTAGTAGTGGTACTTAATTTCTAAACTAAACAAAGATGGTGCATGTCACATAGATTAAACTAAAGAAATATCTTATGTAGCATATAAATTTATTTTGTAGCAGAAAAGCTAAATCATCAGCTAAGATTCAATTCAAGTTGAGCTGACTTTAGTAAGCAAGAGATTTGAACTGTTTGTGAGAACATAAGCAATTAGTATTCTATGGTTAACCTGGACTTTGTCTTGGAGATATTTTATGTAATTCACTGCCACGTTCAACATGTTTGTGCTTTTGGTTTACTGAAACAATGGAGAGAGTCATATCTTATCATATAAAAAAGCACTTTCATCGGCCACAAATAATAATCCGTTTGTTACTTCTTTTACTGATCAGAAGGGACCAAATAGAACTGATCAACTGACTATTAAATACCTTTTCTATTTGGGAACAATCTTCTAGACCATCAATTCACTCTCTAATCATCATCCTCTTGTTTGGGAAACAAATACAAGTGGTACACAGATCTCATCAAATCATGGAATGTAGAGTATATACATTTTCAGACTTCCGAGTTAAACTGGGAACATATGCTGCCACACAATTCTTTTATATTTCAGTGTCAGGATTACTAATCAATAAAAAGCGTAAATGAAAGATGTTAATAGATATGATTAAAGATTACTTACCCTCTAAATAATTATCTGAAGATAAGTCACACAGTGACATTCATCCCTTAGAGTCTAGTGGAACCCGTCTGAGAACAAGGGGTACTCCATAAATGATGATGATTTGGGAAGCTTAGAAGATGCACAATACTACTGGAATAGCTCATTCTTTCACGGTTAAAGCCTTGAACCCAAAAAGTTTAAGACAGCCCCACTTATTCATTCAGTGGAAGTGCAAAAAATAATGAATTTAATAAATGACAATTGTGAGTTTGACTTAGACCTTTGATTGGTTGAGCTTGTCATTAATGGGAAAAACTAGCAGCTATCCAGTCCAGGCCGCTTGTACAACACAAACTCCAGGATGCATGCATAAATCTCGTCGGGTACGATCAATTCATCATAAAATCCGAGCAGAAGCTTATGTTATCGACTTTTCTACACCCTGCGAGCTATTAATGGGTATCAGAAAAAACCCAATGCCTCCCTACAGACTCCTCAAAAAAGACCACACAACTGCCCCCACGTACCTGCAGAGACCTTGCTGGCCAAGATGGCAACCCAACATGCTTCCAACGCAGGGCAGGATTGCAGCTCCAGTGACTCGAGCACGACGCATGTGTGAAGATCCCAAGTTCCTTGTAATCTGATATCCCCGTGTGGCTCAAATTAAGGTGCCAGATCAAATGCTTGCTACGATTTAATCAACAACATACTCAAAGTATAGTGACTAATCTGCAGTTGAGGCCGATGAGGTTTGGTTGGGGTGATTTAGTTTCTATATGATGGAAGAGGGGGAGGCACTGTCGTATTCCCGGTGGCAGGGGCAAGAGTGGTTTAGGCCAGCAATGCCAGATCTGGGAGCACTCAATAATTGTACCACTCCACAGACTTTGACGGAAGAACACTTGGGGCAATAATGTCTCCGGATTTCAAACGGTTAGATATGAGGTAGAAGAGGATGCACAAATGATTATAGAGGAAACAACTGAGCCAATCTTGATTTTAAAAGAAGATACAACCACAGGAGGATTCACATACATTCTCTGATCTGCACACGCCGACATGTCAATTGTGCAATGAATCATCATGATGATGTCCGTCTCCCACCGGTTATGGATCTCGAGCTGTTGGACACCAGAGAAGTTTCCTTTTAGGACTTTTGGAAGCGAAAAGGAGCAAGGAAGTGGGTGGATATTTTGTATTGCTATTTTGGAGAGCAGATTAAGAAAAGAGGGAAAACCATTTTTGGAGGAGGGGTGGCGGGATAGTAAAATATTTCGGTCAAAAAGTCTTTGAAAAGTGTCGAACATAATCGGTTTCTACCTATTCCATTTGACTACAATTATTTACTTACATTATCAGAAATTATAAGGATCGATATTAGTAACTACAAATGCAATAAATATAGCCAAACCAAGTGTAGTTAATTCCTAATTTTCTTGTGGTGACATGTGGATGAGATGTGCCTATGCTCATCATGACGCAAAAAGGAGGCAAAATTTATGGTAGGAACTGGTAGAGCTATCTGATCAGGTTTCTTTCCCTTGGATGGTTATTGGTGACTTCAACAATGTTCAACTACATGCAGAGAAGATAGGAGGTAGACCAACATTGAATGCAATAATCAAGACTTTCAATCATACCATTGATAGAGCTAGCCTATTTGAACTACTTAGGGTGGGTGATGAAGTATTCACTTGGAACAATGAGAGGAAACCAGATGATATAATTGCAAGGAAGTTGGACAGAGCTCTAGTGAATGAGGAGTGGCTACAAAATTTTCCTAATGTATAGGTTAAAGCAGGAGGACCCGAGCTGAGTGATCATGCCCCTATTTCTATGCATATAATAGAGAATAAATAGAAGAGGTGACCCTTTTAATTTTTGAACTAGTGGGCAGAGTGGAAAGGCTTCAATGATGTCATTAAAGAAAGATGGAATGTATAGGTGACAGGGAACCCAATGTATGTGTTTACTAAGAAGTTGGCTAACACAAAGCAACCACTCAAGAGGTGAGCCAAGGAAGAAGTGAATATCCCCAACTTGTTAAAGTAAACAATAAAGAATGTAAAGAGGTTAGCAAATTGCTGCTACATGATCCACTTGATGAAGGGATGATGAAGAAGGATAGTGAGATGAAAAGAATGCTAGAGGACCTCAAAAAGGCAGAGCAAAAATTCTACTGGCAGAGAAGATGATGATAGAAATACCAAGCTATACCATTCAACAATTAAAAGAAGAGAGGCTGAAAATATCATTTCAGAACTTATTGATAATAATGGAAATGTTATCAACAAACATGAGGAGATGGAAGAACAAGCTATTCAATTCAATACTTCTATATATAACAATGAGTACGAGGATGCACTAGAAGATGAGTAGCTGGAGTGGAATCCTAAACTGACAAGTACCCATAATAACATTCTTACCAGGGACAAATGAACAGGAAATCAAAGAAGCTTTGTGGAGTATTGGCAGCAATAAGGCCCCAGGTTAAGATGGATTCAATGCTTATTTCTATAAGAAAACATCAGATATCATCAAGGAGGACATGATTGCATATGTGAGATGGTTCTTAACCAGAGGCAGCATGGTTAGACAGGTCAATCACTATTTTCTTGTTCTTATTCCTAAGAAGTAAGTGACAACTTCTCTTGCTGATTTTAGACCTATTGCATGCTGCTCGATACAATATAAAATCATTCCTAAGATTCTGGATGCTAGATTGAAGACAATACTTCCCTATCTCATTTCTGTCAACTAGGGAGCTTTTTTGATAGGATGGAGCATTAGTGATTGTGCGCTACTGGCAGGAGAGTTCTTATAGGACTACAATGTGATGAGAGGTAGTAGGAAGACATACTTAAAACTTGATGTGTCTAAAGTGTATGATAGCGTCATATGGGATAAGATGTGGTGGATCATGAAGCAGATGGGATTAAATGAGCAGTGGATTGGCTGGATGAAACAATGTATGGGAACCACAAGCTTCTCTATCTTGGTAAATAGGATTTCTAAAGGTATGTTTAGGGGTGGCAATGGACTACACCAAGGAGACCCACTATCTCCTCTTCTCTTTGTGATTGTTATGGAATATTTCACTCAGAAGATGCATATAGAAGAAAGAAGGAAGGATTTTAAACCATACACAATGCATGGTACCTAAGTGATGACACACATGATCTTTGCAGATGACATTCTTGTCTTTGTCGAAGCCAAACAAAACACTTTGGAATATTTGTAGGAGTTGCTCAAGACATTCAGGAAATAGTCGGGGCTGCGCATTAATGCAAACAAAACACATCTCTTTTTATAAAAAAAACTATCACCTATTGAAAGACCATCTAAGGGAGGCTAGGGGGTGGAGCTGGGGAAGTTCCATACAAAATATCTAGGCTTCCCTCTAGCGGGTAGTAAGTTGCAAGTTAGAGATTTTGCTGATTGTATGGACATAATGGCGAAAATGTTGAACAAATGGCCAATGCAGAAAACCTCCATGGCTGGGAGAGACACACTTCTGAAGGTGGTAGTGGAGGGACTCCTTATCTTCTGGGTTCAACAAGGAGAGATTCTAGGTCCAGTTCTGGACAAAATGGAATTGAAGATGACAAACTTTCTTTGGGCTAGTACATACCACCTGATGAGATATGCATGTGCGACACTCCCGAAAGATGAAGGCGGACTAGACTTAAAGGCACCAAGAGACATAGAAAAGTGGGGGACAATGAGAAGAATTATGATGTAACAGGTAGACACCTCCATGGATGGGAGAGCCACACTTCTGAAGGTGACAATGGAGGGACTCCTTATCTTATGGGTTCAACAAGGAGAGATTCTAGGTCCAGTGCTGGACACAATGGAATTGAATATGACAAACTTTCTTTGGGCTAGTACATACCATCCGATGATATATGCATGTGTGGCACTCCTGAAAGATGAAGGAGTACTAGACTTGAAGGCACCAAGAGACATAGCGAAGTGGGGGACAATGAGAAGAATAACCATGTACTAGGAAGGCACCTCCACTTTGGAGGAATGGATGATAGAAAGATATTCACGGGGGCTGGACTTCATACCAAAAACAAGAGAAGGATATTCACACAAAATCAATGTCATGATAGAAATGTGGCAACAAGTCAAGCATCTATTCGACCCCTATGAAGAAGGGAAATGGAGACTCAAAGACCCAAAGACTAACCTTTGGGAAGTGAAAAGATCCATAGCTACAAAAGAGAGATATATGAAGTAGGAATGGGCTGGAACAAATGTACCAAAATAGACTATGTGTGTTTATAAAATTCTGCATAATGCTCTAGCCACTCTGGACAAGATACATGGATGGAATCATGAAGTTGTTGTTGTTTGCATGCTATGAAAGGAAGCAGATGAGTCCCATTCTCACTTGGTTGGCTACTGCAAATTCACAAAAGAGGTTTGGAAGATTATATGTGATGATTTTAGATTGTATCTTCAACTGAAGGAAGAACCTAAACGAATGCTTTTAAGTTACAGGGAAGTGATAAAAGAGGATGTTATTTGCTACTTTATGCTACCATATTTGGGAGGAGAGGAATTCACAGAGACATGGAGGAACAACCACTAATGCTAAAAGTATTGCGATAAAAATTTTTAAATGTGTTAGACGTAAGCTACACATTAGCTAGATGAGTGAGTTGTTGGTTTGTTTTTAGAATGTATGACGTTGGGCCTACATGTAACTTTGTCCTCCTATAATTTTAGGAGGAAGTTGGAATATATTTACTTTATTCCGATACATACATACATACATACATACATACATACATACATACATACGGATAATGGACAAACGCGCGTCAACCCTAGGGTTGGTGCTCTGGAGACGAGCGGCGCAACCAGGGCGATCCAAAGGTTGAAGGAGGGGGCCTTCCCCTCCTCGACTCCCCATGGAACCTCCTCCCAAGAAGGCCTGGTCGCAGGTCCTTGGTGGTGCGGAATCCTACAAGCAACATGATTATGCTGGAGCGGAGATTGTTGATGGGAAACGATATGTTACCATCGACGAAGATACATATGTAAGGATGGAAAAGAACTGGGCGCATACTGTTGTGGTATACGTCATGGGGAAGAGGCCATACTACTATCACTTGATGGCCTGGATCAAGAGGATTTGGAAACCAAAAGGAGGTTTCGATCTCTATTCTAAACCTAATAAGTTTTTTCTGCTACGCTTCAACAATGAAGAAGACAAACAGACGGCCATTAACATGGGGCCGCGCTGGTTTGACAAACAACTGGTGGTTGTCAAAGACTTCAAGGTAGGAGACGATCTGAAGAAGGACCAGTTCAGCACTTTCCCGGTGTGGATTACCATGCCTAGTCTGGGTCGGAACTGGTCAGAGAAAGCAGTAGGTATCGTTGCCAGCGGGGTGGGGAAACTCCTCCGGATAGATCTCAGATCGATCTCTCAAGAGTCTCTTGGTGAAGCTCGGGCTCTTGTCGAGATTGAAGCAGAAGAAGAACCACCCAAGCAGATCTGGGTTAACATGCCCAAAAGGGAAGCTATGGCGGTGGACATCAACTATGAACACATACCAGATAGATGCAGTGATTGCAAAAGTTTCAGTTATGGAGACAACGACTGCCCGCTCAAACCTAGGGTCGAGGAACCGATAAAGGAGAAGACTCAGGAGCATGTCTGGAAGAAGGTCGAGAGAAAGAAAAATAAATCTAAGGAATCGACTTCTGAAGAGGAACCCG
Source organism: Alisma plantago-aquatica (assembly GCA_963693085.1). Lineage (NCBI taxonomy): Eukaryota > Viridiplantae > Streptophyta > Magnoliopsida > Alismatales > Alismataceae > Alisma > Alisma plantago-aquatica. The sequence goes on from OY856412.1 coordinate 1,338,311,078, forward strand.
CCAAGGAGAGGGGAGCGAACTCTGCAGCGACAGAAACCGAGAAGGTTGTCAATGTAGATGATGAAGAAGCAGTCCTAGAGACTACTGTTGATGTTCCTGTGAACCAGGAGAAAAACCCTAATAAGGAGATGCCGATTACAACTGAGAAGGAAGTAAATTCGGAGGAGGTGATGGAGAATGCGCGTACAGCGTCTCCTGATAAAAACCCTTCTAGTCAAGGAAGACAAGCTCAGAAAGGGAAGGGGAAATCGAAGAACAAGGATGCACGTAGTGCAGAAGCTGGAGGAAACGAGTCACGAAAGACTCGATCTTCTGGCCAAGTCAATTAATGACTTTCTTCATGGCGAACGTCCGTGGTTCAGGGAAACCACGGAAGAAGAAGGATGTGAGAGAAGCAATTAGGAAGGTACAAGCATCTATTGCGATTCTGGTTGAGACAAAAATCAAACAATCTATGAAGGAATCTATGAAGAAGCTATTCCCAAATAGCTGGAAATTCTACTGTAATCATCGTTATGATGACAATGGTAGAATCGTGTTAGGATGGGATTCTAGATCCTGGGATCTCACTGTCATTGATGAAGACGATCAGCAAATCACTGCGAAAGCCTGTAATAAAGGGGGTCTCTGCATCGTTGTCACAGCCATCTATGCAAGAAATCTCATGCAGCAACGTACTGATCTTTGGAGTAAACTGATGGATATCTCCAACCAAATCCATGAACCTTGGATTGCGATTGGAGATTTCAATAATATTCGGAAACGTGAAGAGAAGGCAGGGGGCAGGGATGTTCCTACTCAAGTACTGAGCACCTTCAACTGTGCCATTGATAACGCTGGGCTCATTGAATTACCCACGATAGGTGGAGAAGTTTTCACTTGGAGCAACAAACTGGCTAAGTCCAAACGTATCTCCTGCAAATTAGACAGAGCTTTGGTTAATGAAGATTGGCTGACAAAGTTCCCTGGTTCAAAGGCAAAACTTTTAACATCCAAATTCTCTGATCATTCTGCAATCAATGTTGGTCTTAGAGAGATTCGAAGGAAATCAAGGCCTTTTCGTTTCTTGAACTACTGGCAAAATTGGACAGGTTTCAAAGAACTTATCCAGGAAGTATGGAGTAAAAAGGTGGACGGCAACCCACTTTTCAGCTTCAACCAAAAGCTAAAGAATCTGAAGAAGGAACTTAAAATATGGGCACGTAAACATGTCAATATACACAATCTGCTTCAGAAAGAACATACTACAATGGATGATATCGCCACTGCTCTGAGGAAAACTCCTCTAGATGAACAGCTGATAGAAGCTGAGAAGTGCACATATGATCGTATCAAAATGCTCGAGAAGGCTGAGGAAGTATACTACTGGCAGCGCAGTAGAATGGACTGGATCTCTAATGGAGATCGGAATACCCGTCTCTACCAGTCCACTGTCAAGAGGAGGGATGCTCTCAACACAATTGCTGAAATATACAATAGTGATGGAGTCTTTCTCACTGATGAGGAAGCTATTGCAAAGGAGACCTCCAATTTCTTTGAACAGCTCTATAATCAGGAACAAAGCTCTACTGATTTCGACAGCTCTGGGTGGTCTTCTCTGGTTACTGATGAAGACAACTATATGTTGTGCAAGATTCCGGATATTAATGAAGTTAAACAAGCTGTTTGGTCCATTGGCGCATCTAAAAGCCCTGGACCAGATGGCTTTAATGGATTTTTCTATCGTGAAAACTGGGCAATTGTCAAAGATGATCTTCTTCAAGTTGTACAATGGTTCTTTAATGGCGGAAACATGGTCAGGCAGATTAATCATGTCTTTCTTGCTTTGATCCCAAAGAAAGAAGTCATATCTTCTCCTGCGGATTTCAGGCCTATAGCCTGTTGTTCTATGCTTTATAAGATAATCACGAAGATTATTACAATCCGTCTATCTTCTCTCATGCCTAAGATAATTTCCCCCAACCAAGGAGGTTTTATCAAAGGAAGAAGTATACACGACTGTGCTTTATTGGCAGCTGAGTTTACTCTTAATTACAATGTAGCTAGGAGTTCTCCTTCTGCTTGTGCTAAATTAGACATTACCAAATCCTATGACTCCGTTCGATGGTCCTATCTTTGGAAATGCTTGGAGGCACTAGGATTTAGTACAGAGTGGATACAACTGGTACAACAATGTGTCTCGACTCCGTCTTTCTCAGTGCTTATCAATGGTGCATCTGAAGGGTTCTTTAAAAATTCAAATGGGCTACGACAGGGAGATCCACTGTCTCCTCTGCTGTTTACCATTGCCATGGAAGGGCTCACGAAGAAAATCGATAATGCAGTCAGCTTGAAGAAGATTCGAACATACACAATTAGGAATACTCCTGTGATGTCTCATCTTCTCTTCGCTGATGATGTCTTGATCTTTTGTGAAGCAAGGAACAGAAGTCTTGCAAACATGAAAACTATTCTAGAGGATTTCAGAAATGAATCAGGCATGAAGCTTAACACCATGAAGTCAAGTATCTTCTTCTCCAAATCTGTAGCCGAGAAGCAAGTACTTGCAGACTATTTGGGCGTTCAACTGGGTTCACTTCCCACCTCTTATTTGGGGTTCCCATTAGCAGGTGGTAATCTCAGACGACGACATTTCAATCCGTGTCTTGATAAACTCAAGGACATGATCACGAAATGGCCTGGTACCATGCTTTCTTTTGCGGGCAGACTTGTCTTGATAAAAAGTTGCACCATGGGACTTATCCAATATTGGATGGCTCAAGGGGAGGTTAACAAATCTACAATACGAAGAATGGAGATCCTGATGGGTGACTTCCTTTGGGGTTCATCCATTCATCCAGCTTCTTGGGAGAGGATTGCTTTTCCAGAAGATGAGGGAGGACTTGGCCTGAAGAAACTGGAAAACCTAGCTGACTTCCATACGATGAAAAGAACAAAGATCCTGCTGCAAGGTGATTCAGTCTGGGCAAAGTGGATGATCATAAGATATGGCTTGAACGATTTCAGTCAACCAAATCATAGGTGGGGATTCTCTACTCATTGGCGAAGAATCACTGAATGTTGGCCTTTGTTTCTGAATACATCTGATGCCAACATGTGGGACATCTGTAGACAGAAACAAGAGAAGGATAGGGCAGCTACAAACCTCTGGAAGTATAAACACAACCCGAGATGGAGCTTTACTTCTTATAGAGCACATAGGAACCTGCTTCCTACAATGGAAAAGGTTTTGAAATGGAATCCTAATGCGGATGGCAGATGTTGTCTTTGTAATACAGATTTGGAAACAGCTGAACATCTTACATCAAGATGTAAATGGTGGCGATACATCTAGGGTAGAGCTGCGTTGAAATGTGGAATCAAATTCTCAAGTATGCAAGAATGTCTTTTGAACCTGCACTTCACCAGAAACGAAGACAAGGTGATCATACTTTGGGCGGTTACCCTTTGCATCCATGTTATCTGGATTGAAAGAAACTCTAGGAAGCATGGAGGAAAACCTAGAGATGAACTAGAGATGTTCAGTAGGATGGAGAAAGAACTTCAAATGCATTATAAAACGTATAAGTTGAATAATGTATCTCAGTTCTTGATTCAAAATTGGTCTTTTTGTAAGTACTAAAAGTACTAGTTTTCTTTTCTTTTGTTAAGGGTCTAATCTAGACCTTTATTTTGTAAACTACACTTATGGGTGTAGCTTGTAATTTTGCCCCTCTTTGAGGGTCGGGAATATATTTACCAAAGATTTCCGATACATACGGATAATGGCGGCATAGGTCTGAAAACCCCTGAGACCATTGCCAACTGGGGAACTATCAGACGAATTATCAATTATCACCAAGGCAGGTCCATCTGGGCACGCTGGATCAAGATTCGCTACCCCAATGGTCTGGACTACGAACCTCCGACAAGAGAAGGCTACTCCCGGGTCCTTAATAGAATGACTTTTGTCTGGAAACAGATCAAACATGTTTTCTGCTTCAGCTCGGGCAGTTGGCACCTTCCTAGCTGCATAAATCCGTGGGACTTGGCTATGCTGAATAACAGCCCTTCCTCCACCTCTCCGCACTTCACCAAATTCATCTGGAACGAATTTGAGGTTCCCAAATGGAGCTTATTTCTCTATAGAGCTGCTTTCGAGGTCCTCCCCACACTGGACAGGATCTCTAAATGGTACCCTGACAACAGCACAACTACTAATTGCCTTCTTTGTAATGAAAACGAAGAATCACATGCTCATCTTTTTCACAATTGCCCGTTCACCACTGCATTTTGGAATCAGGTTTGCAACACAGCTAATCTCTGTCATATGCATCTGTTCCCTACGAAGGAGATGATCACAAAGCTCGGTCCAAGTCTCAGCTTGCTGAAGAAGAAATCCCTCACTGCCCTTTCAGCTGTTTACTATCATATCTGGCTCGAAAGGAACTCAAGAAAACACAAGGCAAAGAACTGCAATATAGAGTACATTGGAAAGAAAATTTGTAAAGCTTCATCTTATAGATTCAATGTATAAATAGCTTTTTCCCTTTTCAAATGTGGTGTAGTAGCGATTAGGGGCTGCTATGTATTTTTGTCCCAACTTTGTTGGGGATTCGGAATAAAATTTACCACATTCCGATACATACATACATACATACATACATACATACTTACATACATACATACATACATACATACATAAACCAGACGGAGTAGCATCTCTTGATTTATCACCCTCTCGGGCGTCCGACCTCCGCCACGGGTTATGGGAGAGGGGGGGAGAAATCTTTCTCTCTTAATCCCATACATACATACATACATACATACATACATGCATACATATAGTCGACAAGGAGTGGTTCAAGTGGTTAAGTATGGTGTCCCCTAACAAAGAGACCCATGTTCGAATCCCAGTTGCCACCTTGATTTACCACACTCCAGGGCATTCGGCCTCCACCACGGGCATGGGAGAGGGGGGGGGAGAAATTTGTCTCTCTTAATCCCATACATACATACATACATACATACATACATACATACATACATACATACATACATACGTACATACATACATACATACATATTCCGACAAGGAGTGGCTCATTTGGTCAAGCACGGTGTTTCTAACAAAGGGACCCAGGTTTGAATCCCAGTTTCCGCCTTGATTTACCACCCTTTTCGGGCATTCGGCCTCCTCCACAGGCATGGGAGAGGGGGAGAGAATGCCTCTCTTAATCCCATACATACATACATACTTACATACATACATACATACATACATACATACATACATACAAAGAGCAAAATCTAGCCAGGAGCTCACCTTCAGTCTGTGTTAAATTGGACATAACCAAAGATTTCGACTCAATCAATTGGTCGTACCTTTGGAACTGTCTAAAATCACTGGGCTTCAGAGATGATTGGATAAACATTGTCAAGCAGTGTGTATCCACACCTTCTTTTTCGATTCTCCTTAATGGTGCATCTGAAGGGTTCTTTACGAGCTCAAATGGACTTCGACAGGGCGATCCCGTATCGCCTTTACTCTTTACTATCGTCATGGAAGGTCTTAGTAAGAGGCTTGAATGTGCAGTCTCTGAGAAAAAGATCCGCACTTATACCATCAGGAACACTCCTGTCATGTCGCATCTGCTGTTCGCAGATGACGTTCTAATCTTCTGTGAAGCACGCACCAGGAGCCTCGCTAATCGAAAACTACTTCTATCTGATTTTGGGTTCGAATATGGCATAAAGATGAATGCTTTGAAATGCTGCATTTACTTCTCGAAGTCTGTCCCTGACCAGTAAGAGAAAGCTGACCTGCTCGGAATTCAGTTGGGCGTTCTGCCCACAACCTACTTAGGCTATCCATTAGCTGATGGTAACCTACATAGAGTTGACTTCAATCCTTGCCTTAACAAGCTCAAGGACATGTTAACCAAATGGCTAGGAAACAAAATATCCTTCTCTGACAGATTGGTCTTAATCAAAGCTAATGCCCTTGGCATCATACAATACTGGCTCGGCCAGGGTGAACTTACCAAGTCCACTCTCCGTAGAATGGAAATTCTCCTTGGTGACTTTCTATGGGGTTCGTCTATACATCCTGCTAGCTGGCAACATATTGCTTACCCCTATGAGGAAGGAGGACTCAACTTAAAGAACCTTGACGAGCTTGCTGACTTCCATAACATGAAGCGTCTCAAATGCTTACTCAATGGTGATTCTGTCTGGGCTAACTGGATGTCTCGCCGTTATGACATTAGCAACTTTCAGAAACCAACACATCGTTGGGGATTCTCCACCTGCTGGCGTAGATTCACCGACGTGTGGGACAAATTTCAGAACCAAGATGATGACCTGCTTTGGGAGACCTGCAGATCTCGACAGGATGTCAACGTTGCTGCCAAGAATCTTTGGCATCCTCTACATAATCCAAGATGGAGCTTCACTGCCTATAGAGCTCTTAGAAACCTTCTTCCCACTTTGGACAAGATTCAGAAGTGGAACCCTAGCATCACCAACATTTGCGGACTCTGTCACGCAGCTGAAGAGGATGCCACTCACCTTTCCTCCACCTGCAAATGGTGGAAATACATTTGGGGATGAGCTGCACTAAAGCTGGGCCTGGACACTTCTTCCTCTTTGGAAAAGTGCTTAACTGATATCGAGACAAGTCGCAAGGATGACCGTATCTTCATCTTGTGGGCGATCACTATCTGCATCCACTACATCTGGACTGCAAGAAATTCCAGAAGGCATGGAGGGAAGAAGGAAGATGAGCTGCTCATCTTTAAAAAGATTGAACACGAGCTAAAGCTACACTACAAAACTCATCATCACAAACTGACCCAATTATCTAACATCATCGTTAGGAATTGGGATTTAAATCTGTTATAAGCAGTCAATATGTGACTATCTTTCTTTTACTTTGATCTCTATGTAATGCTTTGTAGCTACACGTATGGTGTGGCTTGTAACTTTGTCCTCTTTTGAGGTCGGAATATATTACCAATACTTCCGATACATACATACATACATACATACATACATACATACATACATACATACATACATACATACATACATACATACATACATACAAATGGATGATGAAGCGTTATAATACTAATAACTTTCAGCAACCTTCACATCGATGGGGCTACTCAACCTCATGGAGGAGATTCAGTGATATCTGGCCTAGATATCAAGATGTCAATGACAGTTCTCTTTGGGACATCTGTCGCTCAAAACAAGATGTCAACGTAGCTGCCTCCACCCTCTAGATGTCTAAACATAATCCGAGATGGAGTTTCACCTCCTATAGAGCTCTCAAGAACTTTCTTCCTACACTTGAGAAGATTCAGAAGTGGAACCCAAACATTGCCAATCTCATCTGTGGTCTTTGTCATCTCGATGAAGAAAGCTCCTTGCACCTTACCTCCACATGCAAGTGGTGGAAGTACCTATGGGGTCGTTCTGCTCTGAAGTTAGGAGTGAACCCTAAGCATTCCCTTGAAGATTGTCTCAAGTCTATATCTGGGATCACTTCTGGTGATCGTGTGATATCCCTTTGGGCTGCCACACTTACTGTCCATACCATATGGACTACTAGAAACTCAATTCGACATGGAGTCAAACAAGAAGATGAATTACATGCATTCAAAAAGATAGAGAAGGAGATTCAGATGCACTATCGTGCACATCATCATAACCTAGGCCATGTCTCTTGTAACCTGGTTAGGAACTGGGAACTTCATGTATATTGATTGACCCATTTGGGCCAATCATTATTTTCTTTAATTTGTATGCCTTGCATGTAATGTGGACTACACGTCTTGGGTGTAGTTTGTAACTTTGTCCCATTTGGGTTCGGAATAAAATTACCAAAACGTTCCGATACATACATACATACATACATACATACATACATACATACATACATACATACATACCCCACTCTAATAGCTATGGAGCTCTGTCTGATTCTGACAAAGAAGAGGGTGAAATAGTCAAAGAAAAAGAGGTGAGAGGGAAGGGCAAGAACGTCGCAAAGGAGCCTCCGAGGTGAACCGGATCCAACAAAAACCTTTAATATGTCCATACTCTTATGGAATATTAAAGGTGGGTGTGATAGGGGCAAGAAGAAGGAGATTAGGGAATGGATTGCTGCTAGTGGTCAGTCTCTTGTCGCATTGGTGGAGACAAAAATAAAGACACCGAACAAAAATAGCATTAAATATATGTTTCCGTAGGGATGCGAGCATACATCCAATGTTGACTGCAACGGGGTTGCTAGAGTATGTATGGCGTGGAAGCCTAATGTTTGGAAGATTTCAGTGTTGCAGATGTCAGATCAACAAATTACAGTTGACTGTATCAATAATGGAGACTTGCATATGTGGATGACAACTCTGTACGAGCACAATGATGGCAAAGTGAGACTGGACTTATGGAAAGACATGGTATCTATTTCTAAACAGGCTACTCTTCCATGGATGGTTATTGGTGACTTCAATACAGTGCGGATGCAGGCTGAGAAAAAGGGCAGAAGACTTGCTATTAATGCTGAGGTGGAGGTTTTCAACCGTGCTATTGATAAATCTTGTCTGTTTGAACTACCAATGATTGGAGGGGATATCTTTACCTGGAACAATGAAAGGGGCCCTGGTGACAGAATTGCAAGAAAACTGGATAGAGCACTGGTTAATGATGAATGGCTGAAAATTTTCCCTAATGTGCAGGTAAAGGCAGAAGGTTCTGATATTAGTGATCATGCTCCTATTGCTATCCATATGATTGAGAAGAAATAGAAAAGAAGACCATTCAGATTCCTTAACTACTGGGTTGATTGGGAAGGCTTTGATGATGTCATAAAGCAAAGCTGGAGTACCCATGTGATAGGCAACCCCATGTTTGTCTTTGCAAAAAAGCTGGCAAACACCAAGATAGCAATCAAAAAATGGGTTGAGGAAAAGGTGATAATACCAAGGATGCTGAAGGGGACTAAACAGGAATGCAAAAACATAAGGGAAAGCTTATTGACTGATCCTTTGAACCAAACACTGATTGAAAAGGATAAGGAACTAAAGAAGATGCTTGAAGACTTAAAGAAGGCTGAGGAAAATTTTTTCTGGCAGAGGAGCAAGGAGAAGTGGATGGAAGATGGGGATAGGAATACAAATCTATACCATTCTGCAATCAGAAGAAGGGAGGCAAGTAACATTATTTCTGAACTGATTAATGTGGAAGGCATGGTTGTCAACAAGCAGGAAGACCTTGAAGAACAAGCAATTAATTTCTATACTGAGCTGTACAACAAAGATGTTTCTGATAATATTGAGGAGCATGAGGAAATTGATTGGAAGTTCAAACTCACCAGCACTCACAACAATATTATCACTATAAAGACAAATGAACAAGAAGTCAAAGATGCGGTCTGGAGCATTGGAAGCAATAAGTCACGTAGACCTGATGGTTTCAATGCCTTCTTCTTCAAGAAAATGTGGGAGGTTATTAAAGACGATCTGGTTGCTTACGTGGACTGGTTTCTACAAGGAGGTAATATGGTGAGACATGTCAATCATTCCTTTCTAGTCCTTATTCCCAAGAAGAAAGTCACATCATCTCTTGTTGATTTCCAGCCCATTGCCTGCTGCTCGGTACAGTATAAAATCATAGCAAAAATTCTATCCGCCCGACTTAAGATGGTCCTCCCCTTTCTGATTTCTGAAAATCAAGGAGCTTTTGTGATAGGTAGAAGTATTAGTGATTGTGCCCTTCTTGCTAGGGAAGTCCTGCTGGACTATAATGTTATGAGAGGCAATAGAAAAGCCTGTCAAAAATTGGACATTTCCAAGGCTTATGATAGTGTTTGATGGGACAAATTGTGGTGGATTATGCAACAGATGGGGTTCAATGAACAATGGATTGGCTGGATGAGACAATGTATTGGGACCACTAGTTTTTCAGTCCTGGTGAATGGTACTTCTGCTGGGCTCTTTAAAGGTAGCAACGGGCTGCGCCAGGGTGATCCCCTTTCCCCCCTTCTTTTTGTACTTGTTATGGAATATTTCACAAGGAAGATACAAGAAGCTGAAAAATGGAAGGAAGTAAAGCCTCACACTATTCACGGCACGAAGGTATTGACACATTTGATTTTTGCTGATGATGTTCTTGTTTTCATGGAAGCCAAGCAGCATTATTTGGAAAATCTTAAAAGACTACTGATCGGTTTTGGGAAAGAAATGGGGTTGTGCATTAATACAAATAAAACACAGTTTTTCCTATCAAAAAACTGCTATCTGGTGGATGACAGACTCACACAGGCAATGGGTGTTGAAAGAGGCGCATTTCCTACCAAATACCTGGGATTTCCTCTTGCTGGAGGCAACCTTCACGTCAAAGATTTTACGGACTGCATTGACAAAGTGGATGTGATGATTAATATATGGCCTACACAAAAAACCTCCACGGCTGGGCGTAGAACCTTGATTAAAGATGATATTGAAGGTCTCCTCATTTTTTGGGCACAACAAGGTGATGTTCCTATTTCTGTCCTGGATAGAATTGAAATGAAGATTGCTAATTTTCTGTGGGGAAGTGAGTACCATCCTATGAAATACTCTAGACTGGCCTTTCCCTTAGATGAAGGTGGATTGGATCTGAAGACTCCTAGAGACATTGCCAGACGGGGATCCATAAGAAGGCTGATTGCATACCAAGAAGGCTCATCTACATGGGTTAAATGGATGAGACAAAGATACCCAAGAGGGCTAGATTTTATCCCAAACACAAGAGAAGGTTACTCAAGATCTATTAATGTCATGAGAGAGATATGGACACAAGTTAAACACCTATTTATTCTAAATAATTCAGGAAATTGGCAGATCATCGACAAGAAGGCTAACTTATGGGAGTTGTCCCGTGCCAGAGGCATGAAGGATCTAGTGGGAGAACAAATTTGGATGGATAGGATGGTGCCCAAATGGAGCATTTGTGTATATAAATTTCTGCATTATATTCTTGCTACCTTTGATAGAATAAAGAGCTGGAACTATGATATATCTACTGCATGCCTGCTATGTGGGGATAAGGATGAAACACATTACCATCTAGTGGGGGAATGCAAGTTTATGAAGGATATCTGGGAGAAATTATGTAGAGAGTTCAGACTTCAAATGCAACTCACCAATGATCCCAGGCAAATGCTTGTTAAATGCGGAAGAGATATGAAGAAGAATCTTTTGTTTGCTGCCCTTTGCTACCACATTTGGGAGGAGAGGAATGCTAGAAAACATCAAGGAAAGTCCACGAATGCCACAAGTATTGCTTTAACAATTTGTAAATGCATTAGACGTAGACTACGTAGTTAGATGCGTGAGTTGTAATGTTGTCCCGTGTGTATGGCGTTGGGCCTACATGTAACTTTGACCCCCCTAATAATTGTTAGGGGGGATGTCAGAATATAATTACCTGATTCCGATACATACCCCACACATCTACCCTAAGTGTAACATCCCAGGATTTGAAGCCTCAGATAAAATGATCTTAAAAGGAATGATTGGACTACCCATATCACCAAGGTACACCTCCTTTTCTGGGAGCCCATCACTAAATAACTCCATAGTTAAGCGTGCTCAACTTGGAGTAGTACAAGGATGGGTGACCAGTCAGAAAGTTGACCCCAGCTTGCACGCGAGTGAGGAAAAAGCACGTAGTTAAGGCTAGTGGTGGTCTGTGGGGCTAGTCGCCATTCCTGAAATTCTACTTGAGCCTAGGGCAGTGGGCTCGGTTGTTACAAATGGTATTAGAGCCTATTCCCCTCCAATAGGTGGGGTCCACATGGGCATGCAGCATGCTAGTCTTGAGTCGTGCGGTTCAGGCATGTTGGAAAGGGATGTCCATGGTTGACATAGCCACCCTTGTGCTGGTATTCCATGATCGAGAGCTGGGTGTCCATGGGCCATTCTGGGTCTACACTGAAATGGGGAAATATTATGAGGCCATATAGTTGAAACTTGACGAGGACATCAAGAGTCTAAGTGGGGGAGATTGTAACATCACAGGATTTGAGGCCTCAGATCAAATGATCTTAAAAGGAATGATTGGACTACCCATATCACCAAGGCGCACCTCCTTTTCTAGGATCTTATCACTAAAGAACTCCATAGTTAAGCGTGCTCAACTTGGAGTAGTACTAGGATTGGTGACCAGTTGGGAAGTTGACCCCGACTTGCACGTGAGTGAGGAAAAAGCACACAGTTAAGGCTAGTGGTGGTCTGTGGGGCCAATCATCATTCCTGAAACTCTACTAGAGCCTAGGTCAGTGGGCTCGGTTGTTACACTAAGGCTTCATCCATCTGATCGCTCAGGCAACTAAGACCTAGGGGCTTAACACTCACGTCTTCGCCTCCCTCGATTGGAAATGTCCACCCTCACACCACTCCAAACCACCCACCCACCAATGCTACCATCGTTGGATTGTTGTCGCACACACAGAAAGGCAGAGAGGGAAGCAGCGAGAAGGGGAACCCTAACATTGGGATTCCAGGTAAAGAAGGAAATACTAAGACATTAGTGTCGGATTTCCATGGCGAGCCAGGATCGAAGACATAGAATGAGAGGAGCACTACCAGGAAGGCATGGTGCCAAATATTGAAGTAGTTGTCATCACGTGACAAGGAGGTACACTTCCCAAAGCTGAGGTTTGAAGATGGACATGTATACGTAGACTTGGAGGAAGAGGAGTTCGATCAGATGCACAATTTGTGGGAATATATGATTATAGCCTACGTTGTTGGTAAGCGACCATACTATCCTCACTTCCAAGCCTGTATACGAAGAACTTGGAAACCAAAAGGGTCATTTGAGGTGCTGACGAGAGACAATAGAATTTTCTTGATTCATTTCACCAATACGACAGATAAGAAGGAAGTGCTGAGCCTCAGACCTCACTGGCTTGATGCCCAGTTGGTGGTGGTGAAGGACTACCACCATGGTGATGTGCTTCAGAGAGACTTGTTCGTGACTATTCTATCCTAGGCTACACTCAAATCGTTTGGCCGGTCTTGAATGTGTCAAGCGGAAGGGACAATTGCAGCAGGTGTGGGGAAAGTCCCACATATTGATGATCACTCACTGGAGTCTGATGAAGCTCGAGTACTAATGGAGTTGAAGGCTGAGGTTGAGACTCCAGGGAGGGTGTGGCTGAAAGTGCATTGATGAGACCCTATACTAGTAGAAATCTCCTACAATGTGATGCCGGCATGATGCATTAGATGTAGAGATTTTGTATACAACAAGTTACAATGTGAAGAAGGCGAGAAGGAGGCTGTTATTGGTTTGGTGGTGGAGAAGAAGAAGGGCACCTATGAGAAGGTATGGAAAGAGAAAGGATGATGTGAAGGGCCGAGTAAGCATGCACATATAGAAATTGGGTCTTCCAGCGATGCTCAAGAACAAAATGTGATGATGGTAGGTTTTGTAGTTGACACCACATGGAGGTCAAAATGCGCTAAGTAAACAGGCTGATCAGTGGATACTAGAAGGGGATTCCCATGCGGGTTCATCTACTAATGGTAGTGGCACAACACAGGTAGGCAACAACACACTAGGGAGCGTACATAAAGATAAGGAGGAAGGAAGATTCATCTCCTTTATGAGGAGGAAAGGGTCCAAGAAGACATACATTCCCAAAAATGTGTGGATGGGCACCATCCTAGATACCACAAATAGCTTTGAACCTCTCTCTAACTCAGATAAAGAGGAGGGAGGTTAAATAGAACAACCATAATAGGAGGTGAGGAGGAAGGACAACAAGAAGGAGCTGGGCAGGCATACCTATGTCCATGCTTCTATGGAACATTAAAGGAGGGTGTGACAAGAAAAAGAAGGAGATCTAGGAGTGGATTGCTACTAGTGGAGATTCCTTTATAGCATTGGTGGAAACTAAAATAAGAATGCAAAGAAAAAATAGGATTAGATACCCGTTCTCTCAAGGCTGGGAACATGTTTCTAATATGGAGTATTTCAAACTAGCTAGAGTCTTTGTTGAATGGAAATCAAATGCTTGGTAGGTGATAGTGATACAGATGTCAGACCAGCACATTACAATGGCAATAGAAATGTAGGAGGTTTGCATATGTGGCTGATGGTTATGTATGCTCATAATGATGTAAGAGACAGACATAGTTTGTGGCAGGATTGTATTGGACTTTCTAGGCAAATCAATCTTCCTTGGCTCGTTATTGGAGATTTCAATAATGTCATACTGTAGTATGAGAAGATAGGTGGAAGATTGACACTGAATGCAATGATAAATTCCTTCAACCATACTATTGATAAAGCTGGTTTTTTGAATTACCCATGGTAGGAGTGGACATCTTCACATGGAACAACAAGAGGAATTCGAAAGTAAAAATAGCAAGCAAACTGGATAGAGATTTAGTGAATGAGGAATGGCTAATTTTTTTCCCCAATGTGTAGGTGAAAGCAAGAGGATCTGAAATGACTAATCATGCCCCTATTTCTGTACAAATCATAGAGAAGAAGTAGAAGAGAAAAATCTTCATATTTCTAAATTACTGGGCTGACTGGAAGGGATTTGATGAAGTCATTAAAGAGATCTAGAACATATAGGTGATAGGCAACCCAATGTATGTATTTGTGAAGAAACCGACAAGCACAAAGTTATCTCTAAAATGGTGGGCAAAAACTGAAGGGAACATTCCAAATTTACTGGCTAAAACCAAAAGAGAATGCAGAGAGGTTAGAGAACAATTGCTTAGAGAACCACTTAATGAAGAATCAATAAAGAAGGATATAGAGCTAAAGAGAATGCTAGATGATTAAAAAAGGTAGAGAAAAAATTCTACTGGCAAAGAAGTAGAGAGAAGTGGATGGAAGATGGTGAAAGGAATACTTGTTGGATCAAGGGATCTAGGGGGGGGGGTGAATAGAGCTTCACAAATCTCACAAAATGAATTCGACCTTCAAATTATATTAAGTGCATAAACTTAAACATGAATACAATTTGAAGTCCTAACTAACAAGCATAGCAAGTGTGAGAGACAAGGAAGAACATACACTTAGACAAAGTGGTTTAGAGTGGTTCCACACTTCAAATTAGAAGTGAGTCAGTCCTCTACCCAGGGGTGGTTAATCTCTAGGACGTTGCAATCTTGATGCTCTTATATTCATTCATAAGATTACAAGACAAAACCACATTCATCCAAGGGCTTAATACATCAAGCAAGGATCTTCAACCTACATTCATTCAATAAAGGTAACTCGACCGATTGGGTAAAAGACAAACCCAATTTTCAAACCATCGGTCGAGTTTGTCCTGTGGAAACACGACCGACCAATGAAGGTCACATTTGGTCAGTACCCCGATCGATCGAGTTCTGTGAGTGTGCAACTCGACTGATGCACTCTTCATAAAATTAATCAAGTGGATCAGTCAAGATTGTAACTCGACCGATTAGCTACCTGTGATCAATTTTCTAAAGTGTATAAAAAGTGATTAAAACTTGGTTCTAAGTGTCCCACATAATTTTCTCATCTTAGTTAAAAGTCATATCATCAATACAAGTGATTATAAAATTCTTCTAAGGTCATTTACATGGATTTCCTAATAGCACACTTGCATTGCTTTTGACTTGAACTTTAGCAAACTAGGGCTTGTGTAATTTGATCCTTTTCATGTACCTAACACCTGAAATCAATCTTGAATACACATATTCGATACATATGAATAGAATGGTTAAGTCATTATCAAAATATGGACAATGTATAACCTCTAGGTCAACATTCTCCCCCTTTTTGACAATGACAAACCATTCCTCAAACATATTGAAAAGGATATAGAAATTATAACCTTGCCTTGTGAATTAGGGGGATTTAAGATGTGAACAATGTGAATTGCTCCCCCTCAATCTTTGCTTATTTTAACCTGCATCGTTAGTCTATCTACACAAAGAAATTATAGCGTACATGCACTATATGGTCCTTTGCAAGTCACATGATAAAGCATATAGTGAACAAGAAAAGGATCTCATAAACAATAAGTAGCAATATAGAAAAAAAATAGCAATATGATTGAGTTTCAAGACATTGAAGTTCTCTCCCCCTTTTGACATTATCAAAAAGTGAAGGGGGTAGAAGAGCATATAATCAAGTATTCTCAAACACAATCAAGCAGATAATCATACATGCAATCTCATCATATGTCAATCAAAGATGAAAGAAACACACAATCTCTATCATAATCAAAATATGGTGAAGTATGGCACCAACTCATAGGATATAACTTGATAAAAGAGTAAGAGTGCACATAACATATATTACAACTCAGAAGCATGTTCTCATAAAACCAGCTACAAAAAAGAAGCGATGAAAGTTGAAGATAAAATAGTACATCTCAGTTAATGTGCCGAGATGTTTCTAATACAAAATAGCCTAGAAAGATATATATGATCAGCAAACTAGACTAAAAACTAAGAAACAACTAGACATTTAGGCTAGCATCAACATCTTCATCAGCTCTAGGCTTGTAGTACTCATCTCCATCTAAAGGTGCAGCAAAAATAGTGACTTCATCACCAAAATCACCACCAGAGCCATCACCATCATCATAAGCATCCTCACCATCGCCATCATCATCGTCAACAGCAGCAGTCTCAGCATCAGCCTGGTCAGGCATCTCCTCGTCTACAAGAGAACCAAAACCACAACTGGGCCGACAAGAATTCTTCTCATCCTAAGTCATACCAAGAGCATAGAGCTCATTGGCCTAAGGGAAGGATGGAGCAAAATCACCAAGACTGGCAAGCAGGGTGGCCAAGGGGCCAACATGAAATGATAGGAAGAAGGGAGCAGAACCACCAACAATAGAGGGTGTGGGAGCAGCATCAGAAGGCTCGGGGGTAGGGTAGTAATGATGATATGCATAAGAAGCATAATCACTACCGGGGAAAGGCTAGTAGGTGGGGGTAGGGTTGTGCACATGATATGCTCCTTTTTGTCATGATTGAACATAAATCCTAGTGCAGGTGCTCCTGAACCTGGAGGTTGTAAGCTTGTTGGTGCATCATGTAGCCCATGAGGGTTTCATTAGATACATGAAACGATGCACAAAAAGGGTGGGGTGGCTGAGGAGGAGGCGCTCGGGTAGAGGAGGCAGGGACTGCAAAGGCAGAGGCTAAGGGTGAAGCACTGAGTGTGGTGGAGGCAAAGACAGGAACAGACTTCTGAATTGTAGTTTCAGTGATACACACACCTTTCCTAGCTAGCTTGTAATGGAAATCATAAAAGAGTGATTTCTCTGTAGAGAATTGAAACAAACCACTAATCAGGGCTGGATAAGGTGGATGGGTGCCTCAGGTGTTTTTACCAGAGTCAAAATAGGTCATGTGGTGGAGAATGTATCTTGACCATTTGACTCTGATATTCTCAAGAATGCAGTACATTATGACCGCAATGTTCTCTGCAATATCCATTTGATTTTTCTTTGGATGGATGCTGTAGTTGACCACTAAGGCTAATATACACTTTCTGAGATCGAGGGAGGAGGAGGGTAGGGTGCTCTTCTTCTTGTAAGGAACATTGGGTTTCTTTAGGTAGCGATGGATATCAGGAAGAGTGATCTCATTCTGCATATTGAAACCCTCAAGATCCAAGAGGTCAAAATACTCTCTGTAATCCTTACGCCAGGTGTCATTATCCTCATCTCCTGAGAAGAACACATTCAAGATATCTTCAGAGATTTAAAATCTATTCCCAGCAATCATGGATGTAAGGATCACTTGAGTATTCAGTGGGGGTATAAGGGTGTCGTAATTCCAACACAAGTTAGTGTAGAATTCGTGAACTGATTTTGTGCTTGTCATAGAATTATAAAAACAGTCACGCTTGCAGCCAGGGCTGAAAGGTGTGATGAACGGCTAACAACCTCACCACTTGGTCTATAACCTCTTGACGCCTAGGGCTAGGATCAAACAAAGCTCTAAATGGAAAAGGACTCCTAGGAAAAAGGTCCTTATACCTATTTATAGCTTCTATTGAGACAAAGGAGGTGTCATCAAAAGGAATCAAGTGAGATGACAAAGAGGATGATGGAGCATTTCTAGGTACGGGTCTCTTTCTTCTATGAGAAGCCATGGCGGCAAAAAGAAGGAGAAGAAGAGAGAAAATGCACAAAGCAACCTACCAAAACCATCCAAACACCAAGGAAGAGCAAAAGTGGAGGTCTAGGTGAACCTATCTAGGTCGAGAAAGGGCTAGGATAGGGAAGGTAAGGATTTGGGTTGAGAGCTTAGTGCTAGGAGAAGGGGAATCAGTCGACTATTCTCTAGTTGAGAGGGAGAATAGTCGGCGGAACCCAACTTAAGTTGGCTTCAGCTCACTGATTGGTCGACTTCTGAGAGTCAGAAACTCGATCGATTGGTCCATTTTAGAATAGCTCTCAACCACGGATCGGTCGACTTGTCCTGGGGGAACTCGACCGATGGTCAACCTGATGTAAAACCATCAAACTTAATTTCTAGCCATTTGAATGCTAATTAAATTCATTTTTCAAGTCTATTATGTATATTGAACATACTTAGACACATATCACTCATCATTAGGTACTATTTAGTGATAAAAACCCAAAATTCAAGAAATACCCAAAAACAAGTGAAATAAGCATGAAAACAACCAAATCTGAGCAATTTTAGGCAAGTAAGGTGAATAAAGCATGAGCAAGACATATAGGATAAAAGAAACTAGCTAGATAACATGTCAATATCATCTGAAGCAACTATGAGCAATTTAGATCTAATGAAGCTAAATTGCTCTCTAGCTAGAGGTTTGGTGAAAATGTTCGCCAACTGATTTTCAGTGTCCACATGCGTGATATAAATATCCTTTTTGGCAATGTGATCATGAAGAAATTGGTGATGAACCTCTATATGTTTAGCTCTACTATGCAATACAGGATTATAAGAAAGATTGATTGCACCAATATTATCACAATAGATAGGAGAAACATCAAAATGTATGTTAAAGTCTTGGAATATTTGCTTCATCTATAGGACCTGAGCACAGCAACTTCTGGATGCAATATATTCAACCTCGATAGTTGATAATGCCACGGTGCTCAATTTCTTGGAAAACCAAGACACCAACATGGTCCTAGGAGAAAGCAAGTGCCACTTGTGCACTTTCTATCAACCAAACAGCCTGTGTAATCAACATCATATATGCCATAAGAGTAAAGTCCCTTGACTTAGGGTACCATAGACCAAAGTTTTGAGTTTTGGCTAAGTACCTCAAAACCCTCTTAACAACAATAAGATGTGATTTCCTTGGGCTTGATTGAAAGCGAGAACAAAAGCCAACACTAAACATTATGTCAGGTCTAGAGGTAGTTAAATAAAGTAAACTTCCAATCATACATCTATAGAGATTCTCATCTACCTTCTCACCTTCTTCATCTCTATCAAGTTTGGTGGTGTTGGACATGGGTGTGTCCATTGGCTTCATGTTCTCCATTCCAAAGCATTTGAGTAGCTCATTGGTGTACTTGCCTTGGTTTATGAAGTTTCCATCTTTAGTTTTCTTGATTTGGAAGCTGAGGAAGAAAGTAAGCTCACCCATCATGCTCATCTCAAACTCACTATGCATAAGAGAACTAAACCCCTTGCAAAGATCAAGATTAGTTCTGCCAAATATGATATCATCAACATAAATTTGAATGATAAGGAAATTGCTAGAAGTGTGATTTAAGAATAAAGTAGAATCAAGTTTGCCCATGACATATCCATTGTCTAACAAAATGTTCTTTAATTTCTCATACCAAGATCGAGGTGCTTGTTTGAGTCCATAGAGAGCTTTTTGTAGTAGATAAACATGGTTAGGTAGCTTGTCATTTTCAAATCCAGGAGGTTGAGCAAAAACTACTTCCTCCTCGATTGTACCATTCAAAAATGCACTTTTAACATCCATTTGATATAGCAAGAAATTCTTATGACTAGCAGAAGCAAGTAGCATTTAATAGATTCAAGTCTAGCAACATGAGCATAAGTTTCATCAAATCAATACCTTCCTACTGATTGTAGCCTTGAGCCACTAACCTTGGTTTGTTCCTTACCACCTTGCCATTTTTGTCAAGATTGTCGCGGTAGACCCATTTGGTGCCAATGATTTTTCTATCACTTGGTCTTGGCACTAGAGTCCACACTCAGTTCTTCTCGAACTGCTCTAGTTCCTCCTACATGGCTAGGATCCACTTATCATCTCCAATAGTTTCCTCGATGTTCTTTGGCTCCAAATGTGAGATGAAGGCACTGTCTTCTTGTTCTTTATTGTAGGAAGCTCGTGTCTTCACCCTCTCAAATGGATTTCCAATGATTAGCACTTTGGGATGATGCTTTGCGAAGCAAGAAGTGGGAACCTTCTTCTCTTCATCTTCTGCTTCAACCACCTGCTTACCTTTATTGTCGATGTTGAGGTCTTTCAAGATAGGAATTAAGTTATCTGCAATATCATTATCAAAAACATTCTTTCCAGTAGAAGGGTTAGATTAAATAAACTTGACATTAATATATTCTTCATTTTTAGACAGTTCAATATTGAAAACTCTATAAGCCCTGCTTGTAGTGCTATAGCCTACGAAGAAAGCCTTGTATGGTTTCATATCAAACTTGTCGAGAGAATCCTTTGTGTTTTAAAAAAAACAAGCACATCCGAAAATGTGAAAGAAGTCAATGGATGACTTTCTACCATGCCATAACTCATAGGGGGTTTTCTTCAAAGAAGGATGCGTAAAAACTTAGTTCTGTACAAAACATAAGGTGCTAATGGCTTCAGCCAAAAACTTCTTAGGAATGTCATATTCTAGAAGCATGGTCCTAGCCATCTCCTGTAGTGACCTATTCTTTCTCTCTACTACCCCATTTTGTTGAGGTGTATGAGGAGAAGAGAAATTGTGCGAGTAACTAGATTTTTCACAAAAATGGTCAAAATGATCATTTTCAAACTCTCCCCCATGGTCACTACAGATAGAAACAATCCGGCAAGAAGCTTCATTTTCAACTCATTTACAAAAGCTCGAGAAAACATCTAGAGTATCACTTTCAGAAACGAGAAAGAAAGTCCAAGTATAGCGAGAGAAATCATCGACAATCACAAGACAATACTTGGAACCACAAAGCATTTGAGTTCTCATAGGTATGAATAGATCAATATGAAGAAGCTCAAGAGCTCTTTTTTTACTAAGTACTCCTTTGGATTTGAAGGAGGACTTGGTTTGCTTTCCTTGTGTGCAAGGTTGGCATTCTTCATCCTTTTCAAAATTCAATTTGGGAAGTTCCCGAACCAATTCCTTTTTGCTCAATTTCTTCATTTGATGCATATTCACATGACCCAACCGGCGATGCCAAAGAGAAATTTCATTTTTATCCACAACTAAGAATCTATCAAGTACGAGCTTTAGAGAATCAAGCACAATAACATATAGATTACCATTTCTAGTTCCTTTATATGTAACATTGTAAGTGAGGGAATCTAGAAGCAAACATTCTAAAGAAGTAAATAGAACAAGATAACCATTATCACAAAGTTGTCTTACACTTATCAAATTATGATGTAGACCATCAACAAGCAAAACATTTTTAATGCTTAGCTTGTTTCCTACATCACCCTCACCTATTACCTTACCCTTTTTGTTATCCCCGAAGGTCACCGATCCTCCTTTCTTCTTCATGAATTTGTTGAAATGGCTGATTTCACCTGTCATATGCTTTGAGCAGCCATTATCAACAATCCACCTTCTTTTGGCCTGCATGAAAGAAGGATGTCGGTACCCAATTCAAACTTTGGGATCTCAGGTTAGCTTGGGGACCCATTTCATCTTTGGGTTGGTCCCCTTTGGCTTGTAAGGACAATAAGTAGAGTAATGGTCATCACATTTACAATGAGCACATACCATTGGGTTTTTAGAGCCAGAAATCTCTCCTTGGGAGAAAGGAGGTTAGAGCCAGAAATCTCTCCTTGGGAGAAAGGAGGTTTCACATTCTTCTTCTTACCCTTACTCTTATTCTTGTTCTTACCCTTAGGAGCAGTCCCATCATATCCTAAACTACTAGTACCAATTTGTTTGGTAGAGTGTTCTAGGACATCATTGAGGGATTTCTTTCCCATAAGAAACTTTTGCAAAGAAGCTCTTAATTTAGCATTATCATCACTAAGGCTAATGACAGTAGAAGATAAGCTAGCAAGATCATCTGTAGCATGCAATAGGTCGACCTCTAAACAGAGGGCTTTAGTATGAAAGGAATCACATTCTAGAGCAGTGCTAGCTACCTCATTACTATGCAAAATAGGTCTAGAGGATAGGTCATTAACTTGAGGAAGCAACTTAGTATTTTCAGATTTAAGCAAAATAATTTCTTTTTGATAAGCATGAGTTTCTTGCTTCCTAGCTACGTCAATGAGGTTAAGTTCTACATTTTCAGTTTTAAGAACATCAATCTCATCTTGGCATTTTTGGTTTTCTTCCTTAAGAGTAGCAATGGTCTTAAGGTAGACACCATTATCAAATTCAACTCCATTGTATTGGAGCTGAAGATCAGGAAATTGCCCTTGCAAAGTATCAAAACTATCAAGGTGCAATTTTTCATTTTGATCAAGAATCTCAAACTTAGAATAAAGATCATCTATAATTTTTCCTAACATTTTCTTTTTAGCTTTGCATTTAGTAGAAGATGACCGACAAGCATTAATCATATCAATAAGAGTTTCTTTAGACAACTCATGCAAATTGACTTCACTTACCTCACTTAACTCACCTACATCATCACTTGTAGAGGCCATGAGAGCAAGGTGGCATTCTCCATCTTCAGAGCTAGAAGAGATTGAGGAAGACTCCTCCCAAGCTGCATGAGCTGCATCTTTGCTTCTTATTTCTTTCTTCTCCTTTCTCTTATATTTGCCTTCCTTCTTGTACTCCTTGTCCTTCTTGTGGCTGCTCTTGTGGTGACTCTTCTTGGCCTTGGGACAGTCACTCTTGTAATGGCCTTTTTGGCCACTTTCATAGCACCTAGGAGTAGAGGAAGAAGACTTCCATTTGAAGTGATTGCCCTTGGAGTAGTTAGCTTCATGCTCATTTGGGCCTTCATCTTCTCTTGAGGAAGGAGTAGGGGACTTGAGTGCAAGTTGTTGCTGTCGAACCATCTCTTCAATTTTAGCTTTGAAGGATGCATCCTTGATCTTCTTTTACTCCTTCTCTTCTCTGTTTTCTTCTTCCTCTTGCTTGTCAATCCTTGCTCATGAGCTTGAAGGTTGCCAACCAGCTCCTCGGTTGACAATTCACTAAGCTTGTACACTTCTTCAATGTATGTCACCTTGGGCTCCCATCTCTTTGGAAGAGATCTCAATATTTTTGAGTTGATTGTGCCTTTGTCCATCACACTACCAAGGGCTGCCAATCCATTAATGATGACATTAAGCCTTGTGTACATGTCCGCCACTCTTTTATTCTTGCCAATCTTGAAGTTCTCAAGTAGACCACCAAGCATGTAGATCTTTTCTTCTTTCACTTGCTCCATTCCCTCATAGGTGACACATATCTTGTTCCAAATCTCATGTGCGGTGTCCCATGAGGAGATCCGGTTGAACTAGGATGGGGTGAGGGCTGCATAGATGATGCTCACAGAGCATTGAGCTAAGCTTACTTCATTTAGGCTTCCGTCCATGTGGAGATTTCCCCCTTTGGATCTTCATACTTTTGGTGCACCACCTTCCACACCACATAGCTTACTCCTTGAAGGTAGAACTACATTCTTGTCTTCCAATAGAGGAATTTGGTGTCGTCGAAGACTGGAGGCCGCATGGAGAAGCTTCCCTCCAAGTTGAGAGATTCAAGTGCTAAATCACCCATCTTCTCCTACTTGTTGAAGTAGCTTGGACAAGAACTTCTCTGATACCACTTGTTGGATCAAGGGCTCTAGAGGGGGGGGGGGTGAATAGAGCTACACAAATCTCACAAAAAAAATTAGACCTTCAAATTATATCAAGTGTAGAAACTTAAACATGCAGCCAATTTGAAGTCCAAACTAACAAGCATAGCAAGGGTGAGAGACAAGGAATAACATACACTTGGAGAAAGTGGTTTAGAGTGGTTCCACACTTCAAACTAGAAGTGAGTCAGTCGACTACCTAGAGGTGGTTAATCTCTAGGACTTTGCAATCTTGATGCTCTTATATTCATTCATAAGATTACAAGACAAAACCACATTCATCCAATGACTTAATAGCTCAAGCAATGATCTTCAACCTACCAAAGGAACTTACCCACTTGAACCAGGGAGTATTCAGCCTTCAACAAGGACTTACCCACTCCATCTTTGAGTCTTTGGCCTTCAAGGAATTACCTATCTTTCTTGAACATCTGCCTTGCCTATCTCCTTCACTCAGAGATCTGGAACACCATGCTTTCTTCAACCTTGAAGAAGAACAACTCCTTCTTCACTCAGAGAAGATCTTCAAGCCTTTTCTTCAATAAGGAAAGGGGGTAGGAAGACGGAGTTGGAGAGCTTTACATGGATACAAGGGGTAGATCTCTTACAAAAGATCCTAACTCACTCATACTCATGGATTTGACTTGAAGGTAGAGAGAGAAAGAGGCTCAAAGGTGTAAAACACTCTCAACTAAGCAAGAACCAAGTGTATATGGAATGAGCAACCTTGGAATGAACTCTAAGTGGTCCTATTTATAGCTAGGGGTGCCCCTTTGAGTTGGCGAACACTTAGGACCGAATTATAGCTATTTTTGCACAAGGCAACATATCTATTTTTGTCCAAACAAGTCACCAATGGTTAGAATCACTTTTTCTGCATTTTCCGTGTAGTAAATTTGGTCAAGATTAAATAAAGGCAACTCAACCGATTGGGTAAAAGACAGACCCAATTTTCAAACCATCGGTCGAGTTTGTCCTGAGGAAACTCGACCGAACAATGAAAGTTGCATTTGTTCAGTAACCCGATCGGTCGAGTTCTGTGAGTGCACAACTCGACCGATGCACTCTTCAAGATGAGATTGTAACTCGACTGATTAGCTGCCTGTGATCAATTTTCTGTAGTGCATAAAAAGTGATAAAAACTTGGTTCTAAGTGTCCCACATAATTTTCTCATCTTACTTATAAGTCATATCATCAATACAAGTGATTACAAAATTCTTCTAAGGTCGTTTACATGGATTTCCTAATTAGCACAGTTGCATTGCTTTTGACTTGAACTTTAGCAAACTAGGGCTTGTGTAATTTGATCCTTTTCATATACCTAACACCCGAAATCAATCTTGAATACAAATATTAGATAAATATGAATGGAATGGTTAAGTCATTATCAAAATATGGATAATGTATAACCTCTAGGTTAACAATACTAAACTATATCATTCAACGTTAAGAGGAGAGAGGTTGGGGGCATTATTTCTAAACTCATTGTTACATGTGGCAATGTTGTCAATAAATAGGAGGATCTGGAAGAACAGGCAGTACAATTCTACTCAACTCTCTACAATAAGGAGTTTGAGACTGAACTTGAAGAGGAGAAAATATAATGGAAGTTCAAACTCTCAAGCACTCATAATAATATTATTACAAGAAGCATCAATGAACAAGAAATCAAAGAAGCTTTGTGGAATATTGGCAACAATAGATCTCTAGGTTCAGATGGATTCAATGCATATTTCTACAAAAAGATATGGGAGATCATTAAGGAGGATTTTATAGCATGTCATATGGTTCCTTGAGGGAGGGAACATGGTTAGATTGGTCAATCATTCTTTCTTGGTGCTTTTAGACTGTACAATATAAGATCATTGCAAAGATCCTGGCTGCTTGATTGAAGACTGTACTATCCTATCTTATCTATAAAAACCAAGGTGCATTTGTGACAGGGAGGAGCATTAGTGATAATGCTTTACTAGTGAAAGAGTTCTTGCAGGACTACAATGTGATGAGAGGGAGCAAAAAGGCATGTTTAAAGTTGGACGTGTCTAAAGCTTGTGACAGTGTTAGATGGGACAAGCTCTGGTGGATCACGAAGAAAATGGGTTTCAGTGAGCAATGGATTGTCTGGATGAAACTGTGTGTAAGGACAACGAGTTTCTCTATATTGGTTAATGACACTTCTGCAGGCATGTTCAAAGTTTGAAACAAACTACATCAGGGTGACCCACTCTCCCCTCTTCTTTTTGTTATTGTTATGGAGTATTTTACACAAAAGATGTAAGAGGTGGAAAGAAAGAAGAAGATCAAATCATATACAATGCATGTCACCACAATGATGACTCATTTGATTTTTTTCATATGATATGCTTGTCTTGTTGAAGCCAAACAAAACACTTTGGGGAACCTACAACTATTTCTTAAGGAGTTTGGCAAGAAGATGGGGTTGTGTGTAAATGCAAGTAAGACTTATCTTTTTTCGTTCAAAAACTATTATCAGATGGAGGATAGACTAAAGGAGGAAGTGGGAGTGTATATGGGGAAATTTCCTACAAAATACCTTAGTTTCCTACTGGCTGGAGGCAATCTACAAGTTGAAGACTTTGTGGGCTACATGTACAAATCGGAGGAAATGATCAATAGGTGGCCAACTCAAAAAACGTCCATGATATGGAGAGTTGCCCTTCTAAAGGCCGCTGTAGAGGGGCTCCTTATTTTCTAGATCCAACAAGGAGAGATTTCAGGTCTGATTTTAGATAGAATGGAGATGAAGATGGCAAATTTTCTATGGGAAAATGTGTGCCACTCAATGAGGTATGTACGTTTAGCTCTCCCAAAACATGAAGGCAGACTGGATTTGAAAGAACCAAGGTACATAGAAGAATGGGGAACAATGAGAAGAATTATTAACTACCAGGAGGACACCTCTACATGGGGGAAATAGATGAGGAAAAGATATACAAGAGGGCTAGACTTTATATCAAAGACCAAAGAAGGATACTCACACACAATCAATGTCATAACGAAACTATAGCAGTAGTTTATACATTTATTTGACCCTCATGAGTTGGGGGGTTGGAGAATCAATGAGATGAAGACCAATCTCTGGGAAGTAACAAGATCAAGAGTTGCAAAAGACAAGCACATGAAGCAGGTATGGGCTGGAATACATGTACCAAAATGGAGTACGTGTATTTATAAAATTCTGCACAATGCTCTCACCACCTTGGATAAAATACATCACAAGAACAATGAAGTTATTTCTATTTGCTTGCTATGTAAGGAGGAGGAAGAGTTCCATACTCACCTAGTAGGCTGCTGCAAATTTACAAAAGAAGTTTAGAAGATTATATACAAAGATTTCAGATTGTATTTACAATTGAAACAAGAGCCAAAAAGAATGCCAACAAATTGTGGGAGTAGCAACAAGAAGAGGATCTTATTTTCTATCATATGCTATCACATTTGGGAGGAAAGGAATACAAGAAGGCATGGTGGTTCAAATACTAGTGCACGAGGCATAGTTGTAAAAAATTGTAAATGTGTTAAACGTAAATTACACATTAGATAGATGCATGAGTTGTTTTTTATTTTTTGTAGCGTGGGACTATATGTAACTCTTAACGTCCTATATTTTTAGGAGGAATTCAAAATATATTTACCTAATTCTGATACATACATACATACATACATTCATACATGCCGACAAGGAGTGGCTCAAGTGGTCAAGCACAGTGTCTCCTCACGAAGAAACCCAGGTTCGAATCCCAACTGTCGCCTTGGCTTACCACCCTCCCGGATGTTCAGCCTCCATCACAAGCATGGGAGAGGGGGAGAGAATGCCTCTCTTTATCCCATACATACATACATGCATGCATACATACATACATACATACAGTAGAGAGAGGTGAATTCCAAACAAAATACTTAGGATTCCCTCTCGCCGGCGTCAATCTTCATGCCAAAGACTTTACCGAGTGCATTGACCAGATGGAGGAAATGATCAATAGATATCCTACTCAGAAGACGTCCATGGCGGGGTGAAGGTCCTTGATTAAATATTCCATAGAGGGGCTTCTTATCTTCTGGGTGCAGCAAGGCAAAATTCTGGGCTATGTTCTTGATAGAATTGAAATGAATATGGCCAATTTTCTATGGGGGAGTGAGCATCATCCTATGAAATACTCCAAAATATCTTATCATACAGATGAACCACATGTGTCTTCTTCTCTGCCTTCTTGTCTGTCTTCTCTTTTTTGCCAATCTCACATTGTTGGTTGATATGCCCGAAAGCACAACAATTGCTACACTTCACCGGTGGCCCATCATAGGAGATATCCACTGGGATTGGATCATGACCTCAGATGTTCATCCAAACTCTCTCCTGTGCTTCAGTCTCCACTTTTAATTTGACCAGGAATCGGGCCACATCTATCTCCAATGAGTGATTGTCAATGTACAACACCTTCCCCACTCCAGCAACAATAGTTCCTATCACCCGCTGACTCTAGGTAGGGCCAATCGACTTCAAGGTGATCTAGTTGGGGATCATGGAAAAGATATCACATCAAAGTTCATCTCCATGTTGGTGATCCTTCGTCACCACAAATTGTGTGTCGAACCAGCAAGGTCCTAGTTTGAGGACCTCTCTCTTGTCTTTGATGTTGTTGAATCAGATTGTAAAGGTACCATTCTCCCTCAACAACACCTCAAGTGAGACTTTGGACTCCATGTCCTCTATATCCATGTCTGGAAATGTGGGTAGTAGGGTCTCTTACCTAGGGAGTAGGCCATGATGGTAAACTCCCATATGTTGCACATCCGATCAAACTCCTCCACGTCTAGGTCAATGTGAACTTATCCATCACAGTACCTCGGCTCTGGGAAACACTCCATGGTGTTGCATTAGGCAAGTTGCTTTAGTATCTAACACCAATGCTTCTTGGCTTTGTGTCCATCCCTACCCATCTTTGACACTGCATCAACACTTTTGGGAGACAATAGGTTGCTACCCAACGCTCCTCCGTTAGCATTGTGTACATCCTTTCCCATCGTTGACACTGCGTCGACTCTATAGGGAGATGCCCGCTGCTGCCCAACGCTCCTCCTCCATCATTTCCCATCAGCGACATTGTGTCGACTCTATAGGTAGACACCATGTTGTTGCTCGACACACCACCCTTCGACGACGCTACATCAACTCTGTAGGTAGACGCCCAATGCCCCACCCGTCAATGATAATGCGTTGACACTATAGGTAGACGCCCTGTTGCTGCCTGACGCCCCACCTGTCGACGACGCTATGTCGATCCGGCAGTACAGGTAGACACCCTGTTGCTGCCTAGCACCCCACCTGTCAATGACGCTACGTCGATGCGGCAAGAAAACAGCCCATTGCCGCCCGACGCTCCCCCGTAGCCTCTCTTCTTTTAACTGTTGAATGGTATAGCTTGGTATTTCTATCATCATCTTCCATCCATTTCTCCCTGCTTCTCTGCTAGTATAATTTTTGCTCTACCTTTTTAAGGTCCTCTAGCATTCTTTTCAACTCACTATCCTTCTTCATCAGCCCTTCATCAAGTGGATCATGTAGCAGCAATTCGTTAACCTCTTTACATTCTTTTTTGTTTCCTTTATCAAGTTGGGGATATTCACTTCTTCCTTATCTCACCTCGTGAGTGCTTGCGTTGTTGTAACATCCCTGACCTGGGTTATGAATTAACCCTAGGTGTTTTGCCTAAGATATGTAATTAAATCCTTGTGATTATCTTTTAGCATGTAATTAAGTTCCTAAGGAACATACATTTTCATTTCTGTCCTTTTTAAACACAGGGACCTATGTGCAAATTACCCAATTAGAGGGGTTAACTTGCAAATTACACAGGTTAAGATGTTCCTCTAATAAAGAGCCATCATATGAAGGAATATGATGAGATATGATGGATTTCCCAAGTTTCGGCACCAAGGTGCAGCTTGTGGAGCAATCCTTGTGCTTAAACCCTAATTTTGGTGTAAAGTGCAATTTACCCAAAATGTGGGGTGCAACTTGTACTATACACTTTCTAGAATATCTTTTATGACTCTTGACATCATTTAGAGAAGAAAGTATGAGAGGGGCTCTTCTATTAAATAATTAGATAAGAAGGATGATCTTTGTAGTGAAAACACCTAGTATGAGTAAGAAGACCCTTCATATATATATATATATATATATATATATATATATATATATATATATATACCTTAGTGTGCATATTGGTTTTCTTTACCCTTAGATCTTGAGTTTTGATGGGCTTTGATTAAGTTTTGATAGCTTGAACGTTCCTTAGAAATAAGGAGGGACGTGGATGAGAATTACATGCTTTAGAGGTCCCTATGGTGAAAATCAGCCTAAACTATATAAGCACCTTTCTTTCCAAACCAAGCAAACATTTCCCTTCACTTCCTCACTTCTTATCTTTCTCAACCAACCAAGGAAAATCTCTGGAGCTCAGGGAAATGACCAACCTGTTCTAAGGTAAGAAGCACCATCTTCTAGCTTGAATTCATGGGGGAAATCCTAGTATAAGGTTGGTTTCATGGTTAATTTACTTAGCTTTCTCTTCCTAGCCGATCCTTCCCAACCTTTCTTGAAGAAACAACCTTGGATGACCTGTGGAGCTCAAGCCACCATTAAAGTTCCGAAGCTTGGAAGCTTGAAAGCTCTAGGAACCACGTTTGAGGCGGGTTTTATAACTCTAACTCTTAGCTTTGTTATGCATATCTTTGTTCTTGTTTTTATGATTAGTTCTTCTTCTACCTCCCTTCTTCCTTGCTCTTTTGCAAGCAAAACGGTGGAGGAACCGACCTGAACAGAGGTTTAGGATGATGGGCGTGGATTCCTAGGTCACTTTATGAAACGACCTTGGACCCTTTTGGTCCAAACAGGTGCAACTCGTTTAAGGTCAAACGGGTTCAACCCGTTTGATCTCAAACGATCCTGCAAGATCGTTTGGATCAAAACGACCCCAAGACCATTTCATAGGGTTGACCAAGGTATGACCGTTTGAGGGTCTGTTCATAATGTATTGAATTTCTTTCCTACAAATAATTATAATCTAATTCCTAACCAATTGAGAGTTGAAGGCACTTCAACACCCTAACCCTAATCGGGTTGAAATTGTTGATTTTAATTATAGATCTTGTTGAGTTTTGGGTTGGAGGATCCAAACGGGTTCAAACCCATTTGGGGTTCACCCAAACGATCTCACACTCATTTAGTGACACCCCAAGACCGTTTGGAGGTCTAGGGTTAAGGAAAATTGATCAATTGTAGGTCCAATTTCAATAGGTTGAAGAATTGATAAAAGTGCTGATTTTACACCTAATTAGGGTTCAATCCTAATCAAATCAACTTAGATTTTGGTCAAACTTTGGGAAAACGGTCTCAAGACCGTTTGGAGGTCATCCAAACGATCTCAAGACCGTTTGGCCAAGTTTGGGCCCAATTGGAGTTCAATTGATGGGTTCAATTACAATTTGTTTCACATTGTTGAGAATTGATGATTTGCCGATTGGAAACCCTAATTGAGTTAGACTTAACCCTAATTGGCTTTCAATTAAGGGTCAATTTGGAGTCCAATTGATTGAGGCTCATCCTAATTGACTCAATCCGTAAGTGGTTAACATGGCTTTGGCCAATTAAAGGCTTCAACATAGGAAACCCTATTCAAACATAACCTATGTGTCACCTTTTATGTTCATTCGGTTTGGACCCAAGTAAGCTCACACTCGTTTCACCTCAAATGGGTTCAACTCGTTTCAATCCAAATGGGTTCAACTCATTTCATCCAAATGGGTTCACACTCATTTCAATCCAAACGGGTTCACACTCGTTTCATCTCAAATGGGTTCAACTCGTTTCACCTCAAATGGGTTCAACTCGTTTCACCTCAAATGGGTTCAACTCGTTTCACCTCAAATGGGTTCAACTCGTTTCACCTCAAATGGGTTCAACTCATTTCACCTCAAATGGGTTCAACTCATTTCACCTCAAATGGGTTCAACTCGTTTCACCTGAAATGGGTTCAACTCGTTTCACCTCAAATGGGTTCAACTCGTTTCACCTCAAATGGGTTCAACTCCTTTCACCTCAAATGGGTTCAACTCATTTCACCTCAAATGGGTTCAACTCGTTTCACCTCAAATGGGTTCAACTCGTTTCACCTCAAATGGGTTCAACTCGTTTCAGCCTAAATGGGTTCAATTAAAGGATACCTTGTTTTATGTAAACTCTAATAACATGATAGTGGTGATTTGGTTTATGTAGATCAAAGGGGACTTAACCTAACCTAATCTAAGTAGTGTAGTCATCATCTACTAGTGAGAGGAGGGAGAAAGTACCATTTATGATGGAAACTCAAATAAAATACCTTCAATATACATGAATGTGCATGATTAGAGTATGATCCACTTATGAGAGATCATGGAAACCCTAATTATGGTAATTGGTGAATCTTGATCTTAGCTGAGGGCTTTAATGATGATGTTTCTCATGCATGGTGATGTAATGAGATTAATTCACCATGAGGTGAATAGTAAACCCTAATTCTAGGGTGATGACATATATTGTGAATAGTAAACCCTAATTGATGAAAATCAGGGAATCTAACCCTTGTAAGAATATAAGGGTACAACTCTTGATATGAACTGCTTACTATTATCAGTTGAATTAACCATGCAGGTTTCTATACATGATGGTGATCATATCCAGGTAAGGATTATGATTTCATATTCATTGGAAGCATGTTATTAGCTTTATGAATAATGACATATGTTGATGCCTAGTAAGTGGCATCTTATGAGAATGATAGGCTGTAAGAGCCATGAATATCATCAAGGTCATGCTTGTCAAATGACTTGTGATTGGACGATTGAGAAATGATAATTGATGTGAGTTAGACTTGATACATTTAGTATTCTACTTTCATAGCTGCTATGCTAATGATTAATGTTTGAAAACATGTATGATGCTAAAAGAATACTGAAATGTACCTAATAATCAAGTTTAATCATACCATGTAGAGCCCTGATCATAGATCCATCATTGTCAGAATTTAAATGATGGTGAAACAGGTCTTCCTAAGGGAACTCCTGGATCACATACTTTAGAGTATGTGGGGGAATATGGATGTGTATATCCTTACATCCTAGTGTAGGAGTTGATGTTGATGTATCTTAATCCATCAACCCTTCATTATATGTTTATACCGGGATGATGTAACACTATTCTTCCAAGGGAATCTTTTATACCGCATCGATGAGAGATAAACATGAAATCTTTCGATGGCAAAGAGAGTGCAAAATGCCACTGTGACTCTAATAGCGAAGTACCAGAATACCCTGGTAAGCTATATTAGCAGGGACACTAGATGTCCTGCATGTTTATCCTCATTCTGACTGAGGTAGTTGAAGGTCATGAGAATCCGGCTCTTTCGATGACCTAGTATGATACCGATGCGACTTACTAGTGATCGGTTGGAGCATGAGCGGTATACCTCATCTCCGCATGGCATAATGATGTTTGTAAAACATAATCAACCGCGTAGCATAACTGCTTAGGTTGAACTACGAGGAACATTGATTGATATTACATTGCTTGCTTTTAATATCATGTTCAAGTATTAGTATACATGTTCTTCATATTCCTTAATTAAAGATGAGTTTTTGTTATCAAGCCTGCTGTGAGTAACCTAAATTACTTGCTCATGATTTTCCTTTGATTGCTTCTAACAAAGTTTCTGGTAGAGAGTTATAACTCTCGCTGGGACAATTATTTAAAATTGTCTCACCCCGTAGATTTCTATCTTTAGGTGGACGT
Organism: Alisma plantago-aquatica; assembly: GCA_963693085.1. Lineage (NCBI taxonomy): Eukaryota > Viridiplantae > Streptophyta > Magnoliopsida > Alismatales > Alismataceae > Alisma > Alisma plantago-aquatica. The sequence goes on from OY856412.1 coordinate 1,338,344,916, forward strand.
CGAGGTTGAAGGCACCGATCTGCAGGTGGACAGTAGCAACAGCAGCAAATTCAGGAGCAGCAGTGACTTCAGGTGGAAACACTGTGATGTCTAGTCTTGTAGTCAGAATAGTCTTATGTCGTGTCTGTACACTCAGGTCCTAGGAGTTTGTTGATCTGAGAATTTTGAAATCTTGAGATTTTGTATCATGACGTATATAATCACTCGAGAAGTGATTTATCAGAGATGTAAACAGTTCATCTTACTTTTATAAAAGGAGTTTCAGGTTTTTAAGATCTCATCTTCGAAAAGTTTTAATTCCTTGTGATTTTCGTAATCCGCTGATTAATCGAATCGCTTCCGCTATGTTTATCTTGTATTTTGGAGATCAGAGCCCACATTTGTGTTAGCCAACTTCTTAGTAAACACATACATTGGGTTCCCTGTCACCCATACATTCCATCTTTCTTTAATTACATCATTGCAGCCTTTCCACTCTGCCCATTAGTTCAAAAATCAAAAGGGTCTCCTCTTCTATTTCTTCTCTATTATATGCATAGAAATAGGGGCATGATCACTCAGCTCAGGTCCTCCTATTTTAACCTATACATTAGGAAAATTTTGAAGCCACTCCTCATTCACTAGAGCTCTGTCCAACTTGCTTGCAATTCTATCCTCCAATTTCCTCTCATTGTTCCAAGTGAATACTTCATCACCCACCATAAGTAGTTTAAATAGGCTATCTCTATCAATGGAATGATTGAAAGTCTTGATTATTGCATACAAGGTTGGTCTACCTCCTATCTTCTCTACCTGTAGTTGAACATTGTTGAAGTCACCAATAACCATCCAAGGGAAAGAAACCTGATCAGATAGCTCTACCAGTTCCTGCCATAAATTTTGCCTCCTTTTTGCATCATGATGAGCATAGGCACATGTCATCCACGTGTGTAAGCCTCCTGCATTTCTACAGTCTGTTGTGATGTGTTAGTCTGACATATGTATAACTGTGACCTACCAAGCATTCTATTTCCGCTCTACATAGACTCTGGCCAGTTCAGAACACTCTAAATTTGACACATGTTCCCATCCCTATGGAAATAAGTAATTGATACTCTTCTTAGTTTGCATCTGTATTTTGGTTTCCACTACAGAAACCAATGAGTGCCCACTCATAGCAATCCACTCTTGGGTCTCTTTCTTCTTGTACCTGTCACAACCTCCTTTAGTATTCCATAATAACATGGACATTATAATTCTTATTTTGGGCTCTGGTACGCTTGGATGGCTCCTTGGTTGACTTCTTTGTCTCCACTCTACTTCTTTGCTCAATATGTTCGGTCTCTTCCTTGTCTGAGTCACTTAGGGCCTCAAAAGAATTAGATGTATCTAGTATGGATCCTACTCCTTATGCCTTAGGTATACCTGCCTTCTTTTGTCCCTTCCTCTTAGGGGGAGGAGTAAACTCCCCATCCTCTTTCTATACATCAGATTCCTCCATTACTTCAACAGTTGAACTCCTATTAGGAGAAGCAGAAGAAGAAGGATCATCCCTTAGTTTACCAATGTTGTTGGTTTTCTTAGCCAAACTCATGGTTTTCGAGGACGCTTCACCCCATTTTCCATCTACTTCATTAGTAGTTACAGCATTGTTCTTCTCAATCACCTTATTGAGTTCCTTCCCATCTATCTTCTTTTCAGTCTTCTACCTCCATTCCTTGGCACCCTGCTTTCCTCCATTAGTGTTCACTCGCGCTTCTTTCTCTTCTTAGTCACTCTAATGCATGCTATGGCCAAAAGCTCGACATATAGTGCAACTAGTTGGAATGTGATTATAGTCGATTGTAACTGGTATTGGCTCCCTTCCTTTCATGTTAAGCCAAATTGTTCTAGGTTTTCAGCTATCCACTTCAAGCTCTACTAGCACCTGAGGTTCATCACCTTCCAGAGATTGATCATCAATGTGTAGTACCATCCCAGTGCTAATAGCAATCGTCCAAGTGGCCTTTCTTGTCCAAGATCTTCCAAAAAAACATGATCTTCGTCCATGTGGGTATAGTGTAGAAGGCTTCCTTACATAGCTCATCACCATGTGTGTAATGTTTGGCAATCACAAGTTGTTGGCCAAACCATCTTAGCCCCATGGAAAGAACAACTTCTTTGTCCACCGCCGTCGAGAATCAAACAAGGAAGATTTTGTTATCATGAGACAGAAGCTCGAAGGATCCCTTGGGTTTCCATGTCTACCTCACCCAGGCCTAGAGGCGAGGGTATAATGATAATTTTCCCAGCGTGTAAACCATAATGGTGTGCTCCCAAATGTTCTTCATTTTCTCAAACACATCCTCACTGAGATCAACATGGATCACTCCCTCCACCTCTCTCAGTTTCAGAAAGGTCAGCTCCTTGCCTTTGTGGCTTGTCAGTTGCTTCAGGACTGATCCCAAGCCATTGTCTTCTGTCCGGCCCTATTTTCCTCCTTGGATCCTCAATTGATCTTAATCATGTTGTCTCCTTCCTTTGACTGCATGCTAGGGTTAGCACCAACAGAGATCTTGTTGGGGTTGTGATGTGGTGGGTTAGGGTTCGGGAGGGTGTGTGGGTTTGGTGGACTGGTGCTTCGGTGGACGCCGCCAACTGGGGTGGTTGAGGGCGTTGGCTCCATGGCCTGAGGATGCCCAGAGATTGCTTCCACAATCGCCCAGAGTGGAAACCCTAGGGGATGCTCAGTTTTTTTTGTATGTATGCATGTATGTATTGCAATCAGGTAAATATATTCTGACTTCCTCCTACCAAATAGTACAAGGTCAAGAGTTACATGTAGGCCTAACGCCATACACTCAAAAATAAAAAGGAGCAACAACTCACACACTATCTAACGTGTAACTTATGTTTAACACATTTATAAATTTTTACAACAATACTCCTTTCATTTGTAGTAGTGCCATGGTGTCTTTTGGCATTCGGTTCCTTCCAAATATGATAGTAGAGAGCAGAAAATAAATTCTTCTTTGTGTCCTCTCTTATGTAGCTTGTTACCATTTTCCTCAGGTCTATTTCTAGCATGAATTGCAGATGAAACTCTTCACATATAATCCTCCAAACCTCCTTTATGAAACTGCAACCTCCCACCAGATGATCATGGGACTCATCCTCGTTGCACAACAAACACTGCACTGAGACATCATAGTTCCACCCACGTAGCTTGTCTAGGGTGGCCAATGCACTATGCAGAATTTTGTAGATGCACATGCTCCATTTCGGAACAAAACTACCCGTCCATATCTATTCTACACATGTGTATTTTGTTTCCCTTGTTCGTGTTATTTCCCATTCATCTTTGTGTCTTTAAGCCTCCATGTCCCTTGAGTGTGAGGCTCAAAGAACTATCTAATCTACTGCCATAATTCCATCATGATGTTGATAGTACGTGAGTATCCCTCATCTTTGTTTTAAAATCCATCCCTCTAGGATATCTCTCTCATTCATCTCCCCCATGTTGAGGAGCCTTCTCGGAAGATTATGATTCTCCGTACTATCCCCCACTTTGCTATATCTTTGGGTGTTTTTAGATTCAAACCACCTTCCTCCTTAGGTAGAGCCAATCTTGCATATCTCATCAGGTGGTAGTCGCTTGCCCATAGAAAGTTTGACATCTTCGTCTCCATTTTGTCTAGAACCAAACTAGGAATCTCTCCTTGTTACACCCAGAAAATAAGAAGCCCATCTATAGATTCTTGTATCAGAGTTTCTCTCCCCGCCATGGATGTCTTAAGTGATGGCCATGTATTAATCATTTCCACTAGTCTATTCATGCAATCAGCAAAGCCCTTTACATGTAGGTTGCACCCCCACAAGTGGAAAGCGAATATATTTCGTAGCGAACTTTCCTTTCTCTACACCCATTGCCTTCAGTAACCTATCTTCCACTTGGCTGCAATTTTTGGAGAAAAAGATGTGTATTTTACTTGTATTCACGCACAACTCTATCTATTTTTCAAAATCTTTCAGTAGATTCTACAGGAACTCTAGAGTATTTTGTTTTTCTTCTACAAATACAAACACATCATCTACAAATATTAGGTGAGTGAACACTTTTGTGCCATGTACAGTGTAAGGATTTATCTCCTTTCTTTTTTCCGCCATATGCATTTTTTATGTGAAGTATTCCATAACAATCACAAAGAGCAGAGGAAACAAAGGGTCCCCTTGGTGAAACCCATTGGCACCTCTAAACATTCCTATAGATGTTCCATTGACCTGAATAGAGAAACTAGTAGGTCCAACACACTACTTCATCCAGCCAATCCACTATTCACTAAATCCCATTTGCTGCATGATCTACCATAGATTTTCCCATCTGACATTATCATATGCTTTGGACACATTCAGTTTGAGACATGCCTTCCTGCTTCCTCTCATGACATTATAATCTAGTAGGAATTCTCCATCCAAGAGAGCACTGTCACTAATGCTCCTTCCTGTAACAAAGGCTCCTTCATTTACAGATATGTGATATGGGAGTATGTATGTATGTATGTAGAAGAATCAGGTAAATATATTTCGACTTCCCACTAAAATTATAGAGGGTTAAGATTTACATATAGCCCAGCGCCAAACATCAAAAAAGAGTATAAACTCACACTCGTGCCTAATGTGCAACTTGCATTTGATACTTTTACAAATTTTTATAGCAATTGTGGTTGGATTTGTGGATGAGCCTCTTTTTCTCTGTGCATTCCTTTCCTCCCATATGTGGTAGCATAGAGCAGCAAACAAGATCCTCTTTCTGTCACTCTTCCCACAGATTGACAGCATTCTTCGTGGCTCTTCCTCCAATTAAATGTTTAGGTTGAATCTTCCACATATAATCTCATACCTCTCTTGTAAATGTGCAGCAACCAAACAAGTGTGTATGAAATTCATCCTCCTCTTTATAGAGTAGACAAATAGAAACAACATCATGAAATGTATGTATGTATGTATGTATGTATGTATGTATGTATGTATGTATGTATGTATGTATGTATGTATCAGAATCAGGTAAATATATTCTAACTTTCATCTAAAATTATAGAGGGTCAAGAGTTACATATAGCCCAATGCCATACATAAAAAAAGACTACAAACTCACACTCCTACCTAATGTGCTACTTGCGTTTGACAAATTTATAAATTCTTACAAAAATTTGTAGTTGGATTTGTGGTTGAGCCTCCGTGTCTCCATGCATTCCTTTCCTCCCATATGTGGTAGCATAGAGCAGCAAACACGATCCTCTTTCTATCACTTTTCCCATAGCAAGACAGCATTCTTCATGGCTCTTCCTTCGACTACATGTTCAAGCGGAATTTTCCACATATAATCCCCATACCTCCCTTGTAAAAGTGCAGCAAACAAACAAGTGCATATGAGATTCATCCTCCTCTTTACATTGTAAACAAATAGTAGCAACATCTTGATACCATTCATGTATTTGTCTAGCATAGCCAAAGCGTTGTGTAGAATTTTATAGACGCACTTACTCCACTTTGGATCCTAAATACCAGCCCATACATGCTGCATGTGCCTATCCTTTGCTGCTCTAGATGTGTTATTTCCCACATATGATCTTTGTATCTTTGAGTTTCCATCCTCTCGCCTCATGTGGAGAAAAAAAAATGTCTAACCCATTGTCACATTTCCGTCATAACATTGATGGTGTGTGAATATCCTTCTCTTGTCTTATGTATGAAATCATGTCCTCTAGGATATCTTTCTCCCATCCATTTTCCCCAAGTAGACATGCCCTCTTGATATATAATAATTCTTCTCATTGTTCCCCACTTTGCTATGTCTCTTGGTGCTTTTAACTCCAGCCCGCCTTCATCTTTCGGGAGTGTCAAGTGTGCATATTTCATTGGATGGTGTGCACTAGCCCAAAGGAAATTTGAAATCTTCATTTCCATTCTATCCAACACTGCCCCAGGAATCTCTCCTTGTTGTACCCAGAACATCAGAAGTCCCTCAACCACCACCTTCAAAAGAGTGGCTCTTCCATTCATTGACGTTTTCAGCATTGGGCATCTATAGGTCATTTCCTCCAATCTGTCCATGCAACCAGCAAAGTCTTTGACATGTAGGTTGCCTCCTGCCAAAGGAAATCCTAGATATTTAGTAGGAAACACCCCCAACTCTAGTCCCATGGCTTCCTTCAGTCAGTCTTATATTAGGTAGCAATTCTTAGACAGATATAGATGAGTCTTGTGAGCATTAACACGCAACCCCGTCTGTTCCCCGAAACTCCTAAGCAGGTCCGGGGATGTCGAGGAGCTTCTTCGAGACCAGGTCCATGGCTGAATGGCTGGGCACTAACCGTAAAGGCAACGAGGAGGAGGTGATTAGATTCTTCGTGGGCTGCTGGAGAATTTGGAATGATAGAAATCATGCGGTCTTACAACATGTTGAATGAAAGGTGGAACAAAGTATTAATTACATCCATAACATGAAAACGGATCTGCTGGAGGTCCTTACCAGGAAGAAAGCGAAAGGGATCCGCCAACACTCGAGCTGCCAACAACCCCAGCAGGAGGGTCAGGGTAGTGCCATCATCATTAATGTCGATGCGGCGGTACAGAGGAGGAGTGTTGCGGATGTTGTGGTGGTGAGCACGGTAGGCGGAGAATGGATAATTGGAGTAGGGCAGAAGATGAAGTTCAATTCAGTGGTGGAGGGAGAGCTCAAGGCTATTTTGCTGGGTATTGAAATGGTGGCACAGCACAATTGGATAGAGGTCGAAATTCGTGCGGACTGTGTGACAGATTTGAAGGAGGCTACGGCAAAGGGGGACGAGGGGTGCCCTACTTTGGCGTCGTGGACATCCAGAATCAGGAAGCACCTACAGGTGATGACAAAGGCTTCCATTGTTCATATCGACAGATCCGGCAATTGCATTGCTGACGACTTGGCCAAAAGACACCTCAAACAACCTCACTCCTTTAAGGAGTACAACCGGCCTCCTACAGAAAGGAGAGCTCTCAATTCCAAATGTAAGAGCAGTAGTACTACTCAATTTAATTTGCGCAACACCAACAGTAGTTGTAACCATGCTTTATCCTGCACGAGGAGAGCAGGATGAATAAAACTATCTCCTGGCTTACCCCAAAAAAAAAGATCATGTGTGTCATAACTTTATTTCCATACACTATATAAGGTCTAATCACCTTACTTCTTTCTTCTTGCATCTTCTGGGTAAAGTACTCCATGACCATCACAAAGAGCAAAGGAGAGAGTGGGTCCCCCTGATACAGTCCATTGCCTCCTTTGAACATACCTACAGAAGTGCCATTAACTAGTATAGAGAAACAAGTGGTCCCCACACACTATTTAATCCTGTCAATCCACTACTCATTGAACCCCATCTGCTTCATGATCCACCATAATTTATCCCATCTCACACTATAAAAATCTTTAGACACATCAAGCTTTAAGAATGCCTTCCTACTCCCTCTCATAACATTGTAGTCTTGTAAGAGCTTGTCTTCCAGCAAAGCACAATCACTAATGCTACACCCTGTCACAAAAACCCCCTGGTTTGCGAGAATAAGATAGGGAAGTATTGTCTTCAATCTAGCAGCCAGGAACTTTGTAATGATTTTATATTATACTGAGTAGCATGCAATAGGTCTGAAAATAGTAAGGGAAGCAATCACTTTCTTCTTGGTAATGAGCACAAGGCAAGAGTGATTAACCTATCTAACTATATTTCCTCCTTCTAAGAACCATCTCACATATGCCATCATGTCCTCCTTTATGATATCCCATGATTTCTTATAGAAAAAAGCATTAAAACCATCTGAACCTGGTGACTTGTTGCTGCCAATACTCCAGAATGCATCCTTGACTTCCTGCTCATTTGTTTCCCTTGTGAGTATATTATTATGGGTACTTTCCAGTTTAAACTTCCACTCCATATCCTCCTCTTCCAGCTTGTCATCAAAATCCATTTTTTACAAATACGAATAAAATTAGATAGCCTATTTTTCCAAGTCCTCCTACTTGTTGGCAGCATTCCCTTCACTGTCAATAAGCTTTGAGATGATGTTGTCAGCCTCTTTCCTTTTAATAGCTGAATGATATAGTTTGATATTTCAATCACCATCTTCCATCCATTTCTCTCTACTCCTCTTCCAGTAGAACTTTTCCTCGACCTTCTTTAAGTCTACAAGCATCATTTTCATCTCACTATACTTCTTTATCAACTCTTCACTTTGTGGATTGTATAGCAGCAATCTTCTGACCTCCTTACATTCTTCTTTGGTTTCCTTTAGCATATTGTGAATTTTCACCTTCTCCTTGGCCCAACTTTTGAGTGCACAGTTGGTATTAGCCAGTTTCTTTGCAAACACATACATTGGATTCCCATTCACTTTAATGTTCCAGCTTTCTCTAAAGACATCATTGAATCCCTTCCAATCAGCCCAATAGTTCAGGAACCTGAAAGGTCTTCTCTTTTGTTTCTTTTCTATGATTTGCACTGAAATTGGGGTATGGTCACTCAACTCAGATCAGCCAGCTTTAACCTACACATTAGGGAAAATCTACAGCTACTTCTCATTTACTAGAGCTCTGTCAATCTTACTTGCAATTCTATCCTATGGCCTCCTCTCATTGTTCCAAGTGAACAAGTCCCCACCAACCATGGTCAATTCAAAAAGTCTAGCCTGATCAATGGTATAATTGAAAGCATTAATCACTGCATTCATTACTGGTCTTCCACCTATCTTCTCAAGTTGTAGTCAAACATTATTGAAGTCACCAATCTCCAACCACAGATAAGATATATGTCTAGATAAATTTATCAGTTCCTACCATCAACTTTGTCTCCTATTTGCATCATTATGAGCGTAGACAGCTGTCAACCACATATGTACTCCACCTGCATTCCTACACTCCATTGTAATATGTTGATCTAAAATCTGTATCACAATAACCTGCCATGCATTTGGTTTCATGCTACACAAACTCTGGCTAACTCAGAATGCTCTAGATTAGACACATGCTCCTATCCTTAAGGAAATAAGTATCTAATGTTGTTACTATTTTGCCTCTTTATTTTTGTTTTCACCAAAAATACCAAGCAATGCCCACTACCGACGATCCACTCTCGGATCTCTTTATTTTTGTACCTGTCACACCCACCTTTGATATTTCATAGGAGCATGGACATATCAAAGGTTCTTGTTTTCCCTATACACTTACCTGGCTCCTTCCTCTGGTCCTTCTTTTTCACCTCCCTTTCCTTCTATTCTTTTGTTGCTCCATCCTCCTTATCAGAGTCAAAAAGAGCTTCAAAGCTATTTGTTGTATCTAGGATGGTGCTCCATCCCACATTCTTAGGTATACCAGATCTTTTAGGTCCTTTCTTCTTAGAAGTAGAGATGAATCATCCTTCTTCCTTTGTAGTTCCTCCTGGGTTATTCAGACCCATCTTTGGCGTGCCACTATTATCCACAGAATCAAGGCCATCCTCAGTGTCAAGAGCTTCTTGCATGTCTACCTATGCATGTGCCTCTTAATGTGTCTCTACTATTCCACCAGAAGGCCCAGTGTCTGGCATAACACTAGGGCCTTTCTCCTTTCAGACCTACTTAGGCACACGTGTCTTCTTCTCTACCTTCTTCTCTGTCTTCTCTTTTTTGCCTATCTCACATTGTTGGTTGCTATGCCCGAAAGCACAACAATTGCTACACTTCACTGGTGGCCCATCATAGGAGATATCCACTGGGATTGGATCACAACCTCAGACGTTCAGCCAAACTCTCTCTGGTGCTTCAGTCTCCACTTTCAATTTGACTAGGAATCGGGCCTCATACGTCTCCAATGAGTGATTTTCAATGTACAACACCTTCCCCACTCCAACAACAATAGTTCCTATCGCCCGCCGAGTCTAGGCAGGGCCAATCAACTTCAAGGTTATTTAGTTGGGGATCGTGGCAAAGATATCACGTCAACATTCATCTCCATGTTGGTGATCCTTCATCACCAGAAATTGTGTGTCGAACCAGTAAGGTCCTAGGTTGAGGACCTCTCTCTTGTCTTTGACATTATTGAATCAGATTATAAAGTACCATTCTCCCTCAACAACACCTCAAGTGATCCCTTTAGACTCCATGTCCTATGTATCCATGTCTGGAAGTGTGGGTAGTAGGGTCTCTTACCCATGGTGTAGGCCATTATGGTGAATTCCTATATGTTGCACATCCGATCAAACTCCTCCACGTCTAGGTCAACGTGAACTTATCCATCACATTGCCTCGGCTCTGGGAAGCACTCCATGGTGTTGCGTTGGGCAAGTTGCTTTAGTATCTAACACCAATCCTTCTTGGCTTTGTGTCCATCCCTACCCATCGGCGACATTGCGTCAACACTATTGGGAGACGATAGGTTTCTACCCAACGCTCCTCCGTTAGCATTGTGTACATCCTTTCCCGTCACGGACGTTGCATCGACTCTGTAGGGAGATGCCCCGCTATTGCCCAATGCTCCTCCTCCATCATTTCCTGTCAATGACATTGTGTCAACTCTGTAGGTAGACACCATGTTGCTGCCTGATGCCCCACCCGTCGACGACGCTACATCGACTCTACAGGTAGATGCCCCGTTACTGTCCAACGCCCCACCCGTCGACGACAATGCATTGACTCTACAGGTAGATGGCCTGTTGATGCCTCACACCCCACCTGTCGACAATGCTACATCGATGCGGCAGTACAGGTAGACGCCCCAATGTTGCCTGATGCCCCACTTTTCGATGACGCTACGTCGATGCAGCAGGGAAACACCCATTGTCACCTGATGCTCCCTGCTAAGGCTAGGTCTTCTAGCATCACTGGTTGCTCCTCCAGCCTCCTGTGCTTTTTGTGGTGTAGCGATTTCTATGGGGTTGTGTTGGTAGACAACGATGCCTAGAGTGGCTGTCATCGTAGGCGTCGTGCCCAATGCCCTAATCACCCAAACGATCGCTCGGACAGAGTGTTAGGGGTGACGCTACATTTTTTGTATGTATGTATGTATGGGATTAAGAGAGAAAGATTCCCCCCATGCCCATGGCAGAGGTTGAACGCTCAGGAGGGGGATAAATCAAGGCGGCAATTGGGATTTGAACCGAGTCCCTTTGTTAGGGGACACCGTGCTTGACCACTTGAGCCACTCCTTCTCAGCATGTATGTATGTATGTATGTATGTGTGTATGTATGTATGTATGGGATTAAGATAGAAATATTTCTCTCCCCCCCCCACTCCCATGCTCATGGCGGAGGCCGAATGCCCGGGAGGGTGGTAAATCAAGGCGGCAACTGAGATACGAACCCGGGTCCCTTTGTTAGGGGACATCATGCTTGACCACTTGAGCTACTCCTTGTCGGTGTATGTATGTATGTATGTATGTATGTATGTATGTATGTATGTATGTATGTATGTATGTATGTATGTATGTATGTATGTATGTGCTGGGATTAGTAAACATATTTTGATACCCCACTAAAATTATAGGAGTTCAAATAGTTACATGTAGCCCAACGCTACACCCCATCACAAAACAACTCAGACAACTAACTAATGTGTAGCTTCTGTTTTACACATTTATACATTTTTGCAGCAATATATTTAGCATTCTTATTTGTACCTTCATGTCTTCTATCATTCCTTTCACTCTACACATGATAGTAAAGTTCAGCAAATAAAATTCTATTTTTGTCCCCTTTGCCATAACACTTTATCATCACCCTTGCTTCCTCATGCAATGGGAATTGCAAGCCCTAGTCCTTGCATATCAATCTCCATATAACTCTCATGAATCTGTAGCTACTCACAATATGATTATGGATCTCCTCCTCCTCCCTATAGAGCAGACATGTTGTAGAAACATTTATTTCATATGTGTGTCTTATCCAATGTAGCCAGTGCACCATGTAGAATTTTATAGACACACATACTCCATTTTGGCATGTGTTCCAGCCCACACATGTTCCATTTCTTTATCTTTTGCATCTTTTCTCTTTTTGCATCCTAAAGATCCAATTTTGGGTCTTTAAGGTGTCATTGCCTGCTTCATAGGGGTCAAACAAATGCTTTGTTGATGGCATAAGTCTTGCATGACATTGATTGTGAGCGAGTACCCTCCTTATATTTGGCTAGAAATCCCATCCTCATGGATATCTTTGCCTCATCTACCTCCCCCATACTGAGGTTCCTCCTTGGTATATGATTATTCTTCTCAAAGTCTCCCATTTTGTAATGTCTCTAGGAGCTTTTACATTCAGCCCTCCCTCATCCTCAGGTAGAGCCAACCGCACATATCTCATAGGATGATAATTACTTGCCCAGACAAACTTAGGTATCTTTATTTCAATTTGGTCTACTAAAGCCCTTCGAATTTCCCTTTTTTGCACCTAGAAAGTGAGAAGCCCTTCAATTGTCACCTTGGTTGGAGTTGCTCTACAAGCCATGGAAGTCTTCTATGAAGGCCATCTACCAATTATTTTGTCAACTCTATCAATGCAATCAGAAAAATCTTTCACTTGTAAGTTCTCCTCAGCTAGCGGAAACCCCAGATGTTTAGTCAAAAACACGCCCAACTCCACACCCATTGATTTTTGTGGTCTCTCCTCATATTAATAGAGCTTTTAGATAAGAAGAGATGGGTTTTGCTTGCATTCATACACAGCCCGATTTGTTGTCAAAACCTCTTGAGAATGGATTGCATCTCTTCAAGTGTAGTAATTTTCACTCCACAAAAATAAGAACATCATCTAAAAAAAACTAAGTGACTCGTCATCCTCATCCCATGAACTATATATGGTTTAATGTTCTTTTGTCCTTCCGCTTCCTTCACTTTTTGTGTAAAGTATTACATGACAATTGTGAATAAAAGAGGAGATAGTAGATCTCCTTGCCATAAGCCATTACTCCCTTTAAAAAATCATACTAAGGTACCATTAACAAGGATAGAGAAGTTAGTTGTCCCCACACATTGTATCATCCAATTAATCAAATGGTGGCTAAATTCCATTTGTTGCATGATCCACCATAATTTATCCCATCTTACATTGTCATAGGCCTTGGACATATCAAGTTTCAGACAAGCTTTCATCCTTCCTCTCATCAAAGTAAAAACTCACCATCCAGGAGGGCACAGTCATTAATGTTTCTTCCTGTCGTAAAAGCTCACTGATTTTTTGATATGAGGTACGGAAGGACTAGCTTTAACCTTGATGAAGAATCGTTGCAATAATTTTGTATTCGAGAAAGAAACAAGAAATAGGTCAGAATTAAGCTAAAGATGTAGTAATCATTTTCTTCAATATCATGACTAGAAAAGCATGTTTTACCCATCTCACCATATTGCCTCCATCCATTAACCATCAGACATATGCAACTAGATCTTTCTTAATTATATCCCAAGCCTTCCTATAAAAGAATCCATTGAAACCATCTGATCACGGTGATTTGTTACGGCCAATGCTCCATAGTGCATCTTTGGCTTCCTTTTCATTGACCCCCCTTGTGATAATATTATTGTGTGTGCCTAAGAGTTTAAACTTCCATTTCATATCTTCCTCCTCCAGTGGCACATCAAAGGTTTTGTTGTATAGGGAACTATAAAACCTTATGTGTGTTCTTCTAACTCCTCATGTTTATTCACCACTCTCCCATCTACATCTATCATCTCAAAAATAATGTTATTTTCTTGTCTTCTTTTCACTACCATGTGGTAGAGCTTAGTTTTCTATCACGATCCTCCATCCACTTCTCCTTACACCTTTTCTAGAAAAAATTTCTTCACCACTTTCTTGAGGTCTTCAAGCATCTTTTTCAGCTCATCATCTCTCCTTATCATCTCCTCACTGAGTGGGTCTAAAAGAAGCAACTTCCTCACCTCTGCACACTCCTTTATTTTTTTAGCATATTCAGGATATTCACTTTAGCTTTGGCCCATCTCTTCAGTGCAGCCTTGGTATTTGCAAGTTTCTTAGCAAATAAAAACATTGGGTTCCCTTTTACCTGCAAAGTCTAGCTATCTTTAACAACTTCTTCAAATCCTTTCCAATATGCTCAATAGTTAAGAAATCTAATTGGTTTTGATATAGCCTCAATTTAATTATTTTATAAAAAGGGCTTGCTTGACAATTTGTGTGCATTGTTTTACAACTTGGGTTTCTTTGTAAATCTAACTTGAATAAAGGATTTTGTGGTTTTCCCTGATTTATTAAGTCAATAAAGGACAAAAGGAAAAGGATAAGAGAAAAACCCCATAATAAGTAAAAGGAAAAAGAAAATGAATATTAATTGCTTATATTTAAGAACAATGTGGAATTTTGTATAAAGTGGCATAGATGACACAATAGGATGGTTTTTAGTTTCACATGCTTCCTAACAAAAAGAAAAGTCGAAATAAAGAAATAGAAAGAAAATAAAGAGAAAATATGTGTTTTAAATACATAATATATGCCTTATAAGTGAATGACTTGCACATGAAGAAAAAGAGTTATTGAAGTTTTGGTATCAAATTGTACCCACAAGTAGATTAAATCATTAAGGACTTTTCCTTAAAATTTGGGATTAAAAGGATTAATGTTTAAGAGATATGAATTTTACAAAATTCTAAAAAGTGTGGATAATAGAATTTGGAAGTATGAAATGTCATGTATTATAATTCTAATAGAATTATCATTCTATGCCACACACATTTTGAGTCATCAGATCTAGTATTCGATGGTGATTGCATCATCCTCTAACTCGGCCAGATAAGGAAATTGGGACTCAAGCCAGTTAATTTTTTAAAGTGATTTCCTCATGATCTAGTGTATGAGCTAATCGGGAAATCATCCCAATGAATCTGTGAGATCATTGCAAACACAACTACCCCAAATTTCACCTAGAGTTAAGGCTTCTAGCAGATTCGTTGAATCTCCATGAACTCCGTCGTCGTATCCATGTATAAATAGGGATGTACAGACCCTCTACAAACCCACCAAGAAACCCTAGAGATTGCACACAACTCGTTTAGTGCTCCTCTACCACCAGTTGACTGGAACTACTCGATATTCACCCATGTCCTCACTGCTAACCTCATCAGAGTTCTTCTTCTCTGTCCCAGCATCCCAGGCCATCTCTGGGGAAATTGAGAGGTCCCATGAATTCTTGACACTCAGGCGGAGGTGCAAGTACCATTGCATGAGGAAGAAAAGGCAGGATTCCTAGATTCAACACCTCAGTTGACGATCTGGTTTGTGAGGAGGAAGACGAAGGTGGAAAAAGGGGTGTGTGTGAAAGATTGTTTTACCCCCGACCTTCTTCAGTAAAGGTAATACCTTTCTGTTCTTTTCCCCTCGTCATTGCCACGTGGGAAAGGCAGCCACATTTGCTGGAGCCCATTGGCTCGGCCCAGCCATGCTGGCAGCCAGACCTCATTGTCCTAAGCCTAGGTGGCGGCTCTAGATTGGCAAAAACGTAATTTATTTCTGAAAATCATAGAAATTATTAGGATGATCCAATGATGACATATAATATATGAATTCATATTATAAAAATGCAAGCTATTCAATAAAAATATAATCTTGACCAGTATTTGTTTCCAATTCAAAAAGTATTCAAAGTTGCAATATTTAAAGTGATTAAATGGATAAAAACCCTAATTTTTAGGTATTAATGAATATAATGAACATAGTTGATGTTATTGGTCAAAGATTGATATGTTATGAATAAAAGGAACACCTTGGACTCATATGAATATCATATCTAATATTTGAAGGATTAGGGTTTCTTTGTGATTAAGAGTACCTTTAATGATGGAATTAGGGTTTGACAACCCAAAGAATATAAAAGTGTCAAAATACGTTTTCCTTTATTTCACTAACCTTAATATGATCTAAAAAGAAAAAAGGTTGAGACTTTTACATAAAAACACATCAGTTGAAATAAAATCATATATATATATGACACCAATACTATGGTTTTAGACGAAGAGAGTATAAAAGGTAAAAAATGGACTTATGGAGAATGGAACTTAATGTAACACAAAGATGAACTTAATAACCTAACATGGAACTTAATTCAAGCCTAAAGGTGATTTTGGAATCACATAGTTATACATGGGTGCTATGCCTTATTTTTCAAGTTGAATTGCTTGGTTGCTTGTGTGGTTATTTTTGGTTATTCTTTTTGGACATCAAGTGCTTATGAGACAAGTATGTGGCTATGCCTAAGAATAATAAGTGTAGTTTCACGTGGTTTCTCAGAGTTTTTCCCTTGCATGGTTTGTAAATATATGCTTGCTTGTTTATTTCATTCCTTGAAAACTATAAATTAACTATGGCTATCACAATATATATGGACATGACTAGCTCAGATCCTAAGCCTCCTCTGGAGCTTCGTTTATATATGATAAGATGATAATCTAGATGTTGGTCTACCTTTTAGGTAGGATCAAAAGGATTGTAATGATCATAGATCTTGGTCTACCTTATGGGTTGGATCAAATAGCCATCGTGGGTCTATATCTTGGCCTACCTTCTGGGTAGGACCAAAAGGGCCACTTAGGGCCTACCATCTTGAATGAGGTGTGATCCATGTCTACTGTAGGGACTGATAGAGGTTGGATAGATTTTGATTGAGTAGTTATGATAAAAAATGCTAAATTTGATTTGTTAAAGAATAATTGGATGGATCAAGTTGTTACAAATAAATGTGAAGTATTTTGTTTTCCCCACATACTGTTATAACTTGTTATACTGACTACATGTTTCAATTGTTGGAGTTTTTAGGATAATCTGTTACTTGATGGAAATTGGACACTCAAGAGAAGAAGGCACTAAAAGTAAACAAGCAAAGTAAATCTTGGTGAATATAGTTAGAGGGTGTAATTCTTGGGTGAAACTCTAGAACCCATTTTTATAAGCATTTATGAAAATATTTTTTTATCTTGTACCAAACTCGGTTTTCTTTTAGTAGAATTTGTTAATTGTTTTTTATTATATGCAAAATCATAGATCCTTTGTGTAATGGTAATGGCTCCTTCCTTTTGGCCATCCTTAATTGGAGGTTGTTGGGAGTGGAGTCATTACATTTGGTATCAGAGCATGGTTTTCCATATAATCCCTAATAATTATTAAATTTTACCAATTTTGTAGAGACAAAGGGAGTTATTAGTGTTTTCCAAATATGGAAGTTTCTAGAATGGACCAAGGTCTAGAGGCTGGCAAAAAAATTTCCTCCTCCCCGCTAGTCAGTTTACGAGGACTCCTGGAGCCATGTTTCTAGCCCGGCCAAAATCGAGGATTTCATTCGAAATAAGATACCTCTAGGATTTCTTATATACTTTCATCCCTTCTCATTCCCCTTTTCACTTAATAAACCCTAAGTACCTGAAGTTTTCTCTCCCTCTCTCTACCTCCTCCTAAATATTAGTGTTATGATTAAGGTATCCTCCACCAAGTAATAAAATACATGTAAACAAGATGACATGGGTATAAGTTTATGTCTTGATATCCTAAGCTATGAAACTTGGTTAATAAAGTTAGCTTATGTGAAACAGCATGGCCCGCAACAGGATTACTATCATTCTTGACCACCAGGAGGGAATACCCTCCTACCAAGAGAGTATGCCTCCAAGAGAGATGATGGAAGATGAGACTTCCAAGAAATAGAAGAGGCCAGAGGAGTCCATTACCAAGAAAGTTCTCAAGCTCAAAGTCACCCCATCCAACGCCTAAACCTTAAAGATAGCCCAGACCTGAAGTGCAAACCTATGATGGAAGATGAGCCCAAGAGCAACCTTGGTCATGCTACCGGTCTTAAAACAATAGATGGGCTTGTTCCTATCTCTAATGATCTTTTTCTAGGACAATAGAAGGGAATCACAAAGACTGTCATTGACCTTACACTCAGGGGTAAGGATGGTGAACCCCAACACATCTTCCCTCATCATGAGGTCATCATCCTTGACTTTGTCAAGTTGGGTATACAATAGTTCTAGGTCGAAGGTGGCTATGAGGTGGAAGCCTGGCTTCATGCTATGAAAACTGGCTTTCATATTTTGGGAGTGCCACCCAACATGAGGGTTCTCTTTGCTACTCTCCTACTTGAGGGAACCACAAAGCTTTGGTGGGAGGATTACATCACCAACCAAAATCTGATCATGGAACTGATGGCTTGGAAGGACTTTCGTTCCATCCTCTCAACTTACTTCACCCGGGACATGGAGAAAATTGTTATGATTGCTCAACATTCACCCAAAGGATATCTCATTTTCACTGATGGCAATATTGACCCAAGGAATGATAATACGAAAGTATAGGGTCACCCACATGGAAAAGTTAGGAATGGAAGAAAAGGAAAACCTCACACCAAGAAACACCCCCAAAGTGTCGCAACTATGGGAAGACACCCCAGGCCAAGTGCCGATTTGAGAAGAAAGTGTGTTGCTGCTGTCGAAAAATAGGACATATTCAGGCCGACTGTCCCCTCCCTGACCCTTGAGGACCAAGTCTAGAAACATCTCAGCCAACAACTAAAACACCACACAAGGTAGTCCCAATTGATAAAGAATGCTGACAGGTTCAAGTTTTTCCATTGATGATAAGGAAGTTAGGCCGACGCAAACCAACTTCTAGAAAGTAGTCATCCCTAAAAAATTATAGTACACCATGTATTGGGAAAACATGTTCCTTGATGGAATGATATACAATTGCAATATGAAGTATCAGATCTTGTGTAATGAATCTCTTCATAGTGGTCTAATTCTTAAATGACATAATAGTACCACTTTCAGGTAGGAAATGCATTGATGCTATGATATAGAATATATTCCTATAAATCTTAGTGCAAGATCTTTTCTGTTGGTTTCTAATGAGTGCTAGTTTTATTGTGTCCTGTGATAGGACCTTCCCTAGATACGGGAAACCCATAAATTAGTTTAATAGTTAAAATAATATTAAATGCCACTTAAAACTTGAGGGATTAAGTGCATAACATGTAAAGGCACATTATTTGAGTATGACTCTTGGAATTTGTGTATAATCATCTCTAAGGGACATAAAGAGAAGTCACTGTGGAAGTGAATGATAGAATGGGACTAGGCCCAGAAGGGTTGGTCTCTATGAGTCCATTAAAGGGGCATAGAGAAAACTATGGGTACCATAAGATATGAAGGAATACCGTGAAAGAATTATACAAGATATGATGTGCTCGGATATGATCATAGATACCTCGAGTAAAATATAAAATTAGATAAAATAAAGTCATAACATCTCAATAGAACCCTAAGTCAATCCTAAGGTCAAGAAGGGGTGATTAAAGGTGCATATGACCGATGGGATTAGGAGTTGATTGTCCCTAATTACATTGGACCATAGGGTCAAGAGGTAACAACAATCTTTGCCTGAGGCCCATGGGTCGGGAGATTTGGCCACTCCCATAAGTTCATGAGGCCAAGGGGTAAATGAGGGGCACTCCCTATATGCATACAGATGATATTTCTCCACACGTACCTATACCCATAGAGGTCTTGAGGATATTACTAAGGCTAATAAGACATGAGGTATAGAAAAGAAAGATATAAGAAGTAAAGTAATAATGAAATTGCACAAACCCTAGGGTGAGGAAGGCTTTTGACTTCATGACTTGAAAAGCATGTATGGTTTAGAATCATGTGTGATGCACTGTCTCTACTCTTGGAATGGTATGAGCTTTGCATTTGGAATGCATCCAAATGTTTATTTCATCTCGTTATGAGTGTGAGAGATGAGACGGACACATATGAGGAATAAATGCTTAAGATTACTAAGAAATTGAGGCACTACCATACCCTTTGCAGAGAATATTGAATGAATGGTTTGGGAGAACTAGATGAGAAAGGTAATTGCCAAATTGAAATTTCAATTGAGGATGCAATTATCAAGTGGAGATTGAATTCTATAGGTATAAGATTGAATCTGGTGATCAAAATAATGGATACAAGAGTTGAAGTACCAAATAAAGATAACCCTAACAAATTTTGTTGATCAAGCTTGTAGCATCCGGTTACATGACCTAGAATTAGATAAGATTGAGGGTTTGATGGGGAAGTCTTAGGCACGCCTCTTGATGGATGTGAGTGGTGTAATATGGTGTACAATATGTATTTAGATTCTTGAGGATTCACCCTTAAAGATTTGTAACTTGAAAGAAGTTAATGGTTCTAACTATACTTTACACCCTGGCACTACAAAGATAATTAAAGACTTACAGTGATATTTCTGGGAATGAAAATAGAGATAGAAGTATATGTAGCTAGTTGTCTCACATACCAGACGATGAAGGTTGAACATCAATGACCCGATGGGTTATTTCAACCAATTGAGATTCCTAAGAGGAAATGTAAACTGGCCACTATGGTTTTGTGGTGAGTTTCCCCATGATAAAGAAAGGTCATGATGCAACATTGGTTAGATGAACTATACACTAAGGAGATAGTTTGCTTGCATGGTGTTTTAAGTTCAAGTATGTCTGAACATAACCCAAATTTCATTCCTAAGTTGTGAAAATAAGTACATGAAGAACTCAATATAAGGTTGGTGTTCAGTGTGATTAATCACCCCTAGACTAATGGACAGTCATAGAGAACAATCATGATGTGTTAAGAGCATATGTTCTCGATTTGGGTGGATTTTGGAAGAAATACTTTCCCTTAGTTGGGTTTTCCTATAATGATAGTTTCCATGTTAGTAGTAGGATTCCTCTACATGAATCTTCTTATGGGAAGACATGTCAGTCACCACTTCACTGGGATGATGCTGGTGAAAGGACCTTATTGAGGCTAGAGGAACTTCATATATATGCTGACAAAGTCACTTTAATCAAACAAAGGCTAAAGAGAGCCCAATATTGACGGAAGCCATATGTTAATGCAAAGCAGACTGACCTACACTTCACTATGAGTGAACATGTGTTTATAAAAAAAATCTGACCCCTCTGAGCTATAGATAGGAATAGAGGAAAGTTGCATCCCTGATAGTGGGTTCGTTTGAAATTCTAGAAAATATTGGTGAAGTAGCCTATCGCGTAGCCCTACCCCCAAAGTATAGTATGATGCATGACATGTTCCATGTGTCCAATCTAAAGTGCTTTGTGAAAAATCCTAGTCATGTGTTGAACATTGGACTTATTGAGCTCCAAGGGAGACTGACATATCCTGAGTCACCTATGAGGGTACTGGATACCAAGGTGAAAGAACTCATATATAAAAAGATAGAAATGGTAAAGGTTCTCTGGAAGCACCACAGAGAGGATGAAGCCACATGGAGCTGAATATGGACATGGAAAAGTCTTACCCTGAATTATTTGTATGATTAGACGAAGGATGACAAAATTCTTAAAAGGAAGGATGTTATAACCTCAATTTTGACTATATTGTTATACAATTATTTTATATAAAGGGCTTACTTGAACATTTATATGCATTGTTTTACAACTTGGGTTTCTTTGCAAATCTACCTTGAATAAAGGATTTCATGGTTTTCCCTAATTAATTAAGCCAATAAAGGATAAAAATGAAAAGTATAAGAGAAAACAGCCATAATAAGTAAAAGGCAAAAGAAAATGAATATTAATTGCATATGTTTAAGAATAATGTGGAATTCTCTAGAAAGTGGCATAGATGGCATGTAACGGTCGGGCCCACTGCCCAAGTCTCTAGTAGAGTTTCAGGAATGATGACTGGCCCCACAGACCACCACTAGCCTTAACTACGCACTTTGTCCACACTCATGTGCATGCCAGGATCAACTTCTCGACAAGTCACCCATCCCAGTACTACTCCAAGATGAGCACGCTTAACTATGGAGTTCTTTAGTGATGGGCTCCCAAAAAAGAAGGTGCACCTTGGTGATATGGGTATTCCAATCATTCCTTTTAAGATCAACTTATCCAAGGCCTCAAATCCTAGGATGTTACAATCTCCCCCACTTAGAGTCTTGACGTCCTCATCAAGGCTCAACTATATGGCCTCATAATCTGACCCCATTTCAGCGCAGACCCATAATGGCCCATGGACATCCAGCTCCCGATCACGGAATACCATCGCAAGGGTGGCTACGTCAACCATGGACAGCCCTTTCCTATATGCCTGGACCGCACAGCTCAAGACTGGCATGTCATGCCTATGTGGGCCCCACCTACTGGAGGGGTTATGGCTCTGATACCATATGTAACGTCCGGGCCCACTTCCCAAGGCTCTAGTAGAGTTTCAGGAATGATGATTAGCCCCACAGACCACCACTAGCCTTAACTGCGCACTTTGTCCACACTCATGCGCATGCCAAGATCAACTTCCTGACAGGTCACCCATCCCAGTACTACTCCAAGATGAGCATGCTTAACTATGGAGTTCTTTAGTGATGGGCTCCTGGAAAAGGAGGTGCACCTTGGTGATATGGGTAGTCCAATCATTCCTTTTAAGATCAACTTATCCAAGGCCTCAAATCATGGGATGTTACATGGCCACAATAGGATGGTTTTCAGCTTCACATCCTTCCTAATAGAAAGAAAAGTTGAAAAAAATAAAATAGAAAGAAAATATGTGTTTTAAATACATAATATATGCCTTATAAGTGAATGACTTGCATGTAAATAAAAATAGGTATCCCTTGTGAGTTTTGGTCTCTAATTGTACCCACAAGTAGATTGAGTCATTAAGGACTTCTTTTTAAAACTTGGGATCTAAGGGATTAATGGTTTAAGAGATATGAATTTTACAAAAATATGTAAAGTATGGATAATAGAGTTTGGAAGTATTAAATGTTACATATTATAATCCTAATATAATTATCTTTATATGGCGTGTGTGTTTTGAGTCATTAGATCTAGTATATGACGGTGATTCCATCGTCCTCTAGATCATCCAGATAAGGAAACTGGGACTTAAGCTAGTTAATTTTCCAAAGTGATTTCTTCACGATCTAGTGTATGAGAAGATCGGGAAATCATCCCAATGAATATGCAAGATCATTGCGAACACAACTACCCCAAATTTCACCTGGAGTTGAGGCTTCTAGGAAATTCTCCCAATCTCCATGAACTCTGCCTCCGTATCCATGTATAAATAGGGATTTGCAAACCCTCTGAAAACCCACTAAGCAATCCCAGAGATCACCCACAACTCTCTTAGCACTCCTCTACCACCAATTGCCTGAAACCACTTAATCTTCACCCATGTCCTTGCCGTTGACCTTGTCAGAGTTCTTCTTTTCCATCCCAGCATCCCAAGCCATCTTCGGGGAATTTGAGAGGTCCATCGAATTCGTGACACTTAGGTATAGGTACAAGTACCATTGCTTGAGGAAGAAAAGTCAGGATTCCTAGAGTCAACACCTCGGTTGACCATCTGGTTTGTGAGGAGGAAGATGAAGGTGGAAGAAGGGGAGTGTGTGAAAGACTGCTTTACCCTAGACCTTCTTCAGTAAAGGTAAGACCTTTCTAGTCTTTTCACCTCTTTTGACTCATCTTCTTAGTCATCGCCATGTGGGAGAGGCAGATATGTTGGTTAGAGCCCATTGGCTCAGCCCAGCCATGCCTCATTGCCTCAAGCCAGGTGGCAGCTCTAGATTGGCCAAAACTTTATTAATTTATAAAAATCATAGATATTTATAGGATGATCCAATGATGACATATAATATATGAATCTAGATCAGAAAAATGCAAGCTATTCAATAAAAATATAATCTTGACCTATGCCTATTTCCAATTTGAAAAGTGTTCAAAGTTTCTATCTTTAAAGTAATTAAATGGATCAAAACCCTAATTTGTTAGTTTAAATGAATGTAATGAAAATAGCTAATATTATTAGTTGAAGATCAATTTGTTATGAATAAAAGTAACACCATGGACTCATATGAATATCATATTCCAAGATTTGAAGGGTTAGCCTTTCTTTATGATTAAGAGTACCTTTAATGATGGAATTAGGGTTTCGCAACCCAAAGAACATTAAAGTGTCAAAATACCTTTTCCTCTAACTCACTAGCCTCAATATGATCTAAAAAGAATAAAGGTTGAGACTTTTTCATAAAAGGACATCTTTTGAAATACAATCATATATATGATAACAAGACTAGCATTTGTAGACCAAGAGAGTATAAAAGGTAATAAATGAACTTATGGAGAATGGAACTTAATGAAACACAAAGATGGACTTAATAACCTAACTTGGAACTCAAGTCAATTCTAAAGGTAGATTTTGGAATCACATAGTGACACATGGGTGTTATGCCTTAATTTTCAGGTTGAATTGCTTGGTTGCTTGTGTGGTTATTCTTCTTTATTCTTTTTGGACATGAAGTGCTTCTGAGATAGGTATTTGGTTACCCCTAAGAATAATCGATGTAGTTTCACATGGTTTCCTGGAGTTTTTCCCTTGCATGGTTTGCAAATATATGCTTGCTTGTTTATTTCATTCCTTGCAAACTATAAAGTGACTATGGCTATCACAATATATATGGACATGACTAGCTCAGATCCTAAGACTCCTCTAGAGCTTCACTTATATATGAGAAAATTATAATCTAGATCTTGGTCTACCTTTTGGGTAGGATCAAAAGGATTTTCATGAGCCTAGATCTTGGTCTACCTTCTGGGTAGGATCAAACAACCATCACATATCTTAACATTGGTTTTACCTTCTGGGTAGGACCAAAAGGACCACTAAGGTTCTACCATCTTGAATGAGGTGTGATCCATATCCACTGCAGGGACTGATAGAGGTTAAATAGATCGGGATTGGTTATGATTGAAAATGCAAAATTTTATTTGTTAAACAATAATTGGATGGATTATGTTGTTACAAATAAATGTAAACCATTTTGTTTCCCGCACATACCGATATAACTTGTTATACTGTCTACATGTTTTGATTTTCGGTGTTTTTAGGATAATCTGCTACTTGATGGAAAATGGACACTCAAGAGAAGAAGGCATTGAAAGTAAAGGAACAAAGTAAATCCTGATGGATATAGTTAGAGGGTGTAATTCTTGGGTGAAACTCTAGAACCCATATTTTTGTAAGAATTTATGAAAATATTTTTTTATCTTGTACCAAACTTAGTTTTTGTTTAGTACAATTTATTAATAATTCTTTATTATGTGCAAAACCATAGATTTTATGTGTAATGGTAATGGATCCTTCCTTCTGACCTTCCTTAATTGGAGGTTGCTGGGAGTGGGGTCGTTATAGGTTTCCTCTTTTGTTTCCTTTTAGTGATCTAGACCATTTCCTGAACAGTTTCCTCTTTAACAATTTTATCCAACTATCATTCACTAATTCCCTATCCAACTTACTTGCAATCTTGTCCTCTAGTTTCCTTTCATGATTCCACATAAAGAGATCACCACCTATCATGGGAAGTTTGAATAGCTCGGCTCTATCAATAGCATGATTAAAAGCATCAATCACAAAATTTAACATTGATCTTCCTCCTCTTTTCTCTACATGCAGTCTGACATTATTGAAGTCACCAATCACTAGCCAGGGAACTACCATCTGTCTAGTGAGTGTACTCAGATCTTTCCATAGATCCTATCTTCTCTTTGTGTCATTTTGGGCATACACTATAGTCATATGCATATGTAAACTTGTAGTGTTCCTGCATTCAACAGTGATGTGCAGATCAGAAATCATCCTTACCATCAATTGCCATGCACTTGGTTTACACACCACACACACCCTTTCAAGCTTTTTACGGTCCAAATTAGATATTTTTTCCCACCCTTATGGAAACAAATATCCAATACTCTATTTATTTTGTTTCTAGATCTTGGTCTCAACTAGAACAAGTGAAGTACCGCTCGATGCAATCCAGTTCCAAATATCTTTCTTCCTGTACCTATCACAACCCCCTTAATATTCCACATGAGAATGGACATATTAATGAGTTTGTTGGGATCTAGTATGCATTTCTAGCTCTTTCTTATTAATCTTCTTTCCAACCTCCTTGTCCCTCTAATTGGTAAATACCCCCTCCTCCTTATTGGAGTCACTCAAGGCATCAAAATTGTTGGATGTGTCAAGGATAGAATCCATCCCCTAACACTTGGGAATCCCATCCTATTTATAACCCTTCCTCTTTGTAGAGGGAGTAAAACCACCTTCCTCCCTACTGTCTTCATGGATTGAGCTAGTTGTCTCCTTGGGACTCTCTACAATCTCTGTGCCATCAACCTTGATGCTACTAGTAGACTCTTGAGCTCCCCCCCCCATCTAAAGTGTCTGCTTGAGGTGGTTTTGTAGATTCTCCTCTCTTGTCCCCTTTAGATACACTCTTTTCTTTCTACACCTTCTTCATTCTTTAATTGTTTTCCTTGACTCTCAGTTCTACAGATTTCTTCTTGCTCTCGCAATTCTCCTCACCATGCTCGAAGGCACAACATCTACTACAATTGATCGGAATATAGTCAAATTCAACTTGCATCAGTATCGGCTCTCTCCCTCAGACACTCATCCATACTGTGTTTAGAATATCATCTTCATACTTTAGTTCTACCAAGATGTGAGCTTCCTCTTTCTTCGATGCATGGTCATCAACATGTAACACTTTCCCCAACCCAATAGTAATCATGCCAACTAATTTCCTCATCCATGAATAGCCAAAAGATTTCAGTGTGATCCATTACAGAATAGTAGAGAAGGTGACCCTCTTTAGTTCATCACCGTGCTGATAGTCCTTATCAATTACTAGTTGTGAAGTGAATTAGTGCAGACCCATGTAGAGGTTCACCTACTTATCAGTAGCATTAGAAAAGCGGACCAAGAAGATCCCTTGTTCCCTTAGCAGTGCAAACTCCTCCACGTCCAAGTTGATGTGCACTTGTCTGTTTGATTTCCTAGGTGTCATGTATTCCTCTTTCTCCTCCTGGGACTTTGGCTCCTTTAGGATCTGGTTCCATGCCCTTCTAATCAGCAGTGAGGCCCCCGTCTCCAGTTCTATCAAACCCTATGTAGGGTTCTCCTTAGCTCCCATATTGTTCTTGAATTTGTTTCTAGATGGATCGGATGTGAATAGTGGTGGTGGGTGGTGGATGTGGGGTGGACAGCGGGGTGTTTGTTCCTCATTGTAGGCATCATTGCATGCGTCATCACCTGGCGTGTTGCCATATCCAACCTTTGTATGTATGTATGTATGTATTTATGGGATTAAGAGATAAAGATTTCTCCCCCCCACCCTTCTCCCATGCCCGAGGCAAAGGCCAAATGCCCGGGAGGGTGGTAAATCAAGGCAGCAGCTGGGATTCAAACCCGGGTCCCTTCATGAGGAGACATCATGCTTGACCACTTGAGCCACTCCTTTTTAGTGTATATATGTATGTATGTATGTATGTATGTATGTATGTATGTATGTATATATGTATGTATGTATGTATGTATGTATGTATGTATGTATGTATGTATGTATGTATGTATGTATGTATGTATGTATGTATGTATGTATGTATGTATGTATGTATGTATGTATGTATGTATGTATGTATGTATGTATGTATGTATGGGATTAAGAGAGGCATTCTCTCCCCATCTCCCATGCCCGTGGTAAAGGCCAAATGCCTGGGAGGATGATAAATCAAGGCGGTAGCTAGGATTCGAACCAAGGTCCCTTTGTTAGGGGACATGTGCTTGACCACTTGAGCCACTCCTTGTCAGTATGTATGTATGTATGTATGTATGTATGTATGTATGTATGTATGTATGTATGTATGTATGTATGTATGTATGTATGTATGTATGTATGTATGTATGTATGTATGTATTAGAATCAGGTAAATATATTCCGACATCCCCCCTAAAAAATATTAGAGGGGTCAAGATTACATGTAGGCCCAACGCCATACATCCAAAACAGCATTACAACTCACGCCTTTAATCTATATGTAGTCTACGTCTAATGCATTTACATATTTTTACAGCAATGTTAGAGGCATTCATAGACTTCCCTTGGTGTCTTCTAGCGTTTCTCTCCTCCTAGATATGGTAGCACAGGGCAGCAAATAAAAGATTTTTCTTCACATCTCTTCCGCACCTTGCAAGCATTCTTCTCGGTTCAGCAATGAGTTGAAGATGAAGTCGAAACTCCCTGCATAAATGGTCCCAAACTTCCTTTGTGAAATTACATTCCCCCACAAGGTGATTGTGGCTTTCTTCCTTATCCTCACATAGCAAGCATACAGTAGATATATCATAATTCCAGCTCTTTATTCTATCAAAAGTGGAGAGAATATGGTGTAGAAATTTATATACACACATGCTCCATTTAGGCACATACCTATCCATCCATATTTGTTCTCCCACGATATCCTTTGCTCTTCTGTTACGGGACATATCCCATAAGCTTATCTTCTTGTCTATGAGCTGCCAGCCACCGGAATTATTAACAATAAACATGTGCTTAATTTGCGGCCATATTTCCCTCATGACGTTGATGGATCTTGAGTACCCTTCTCTTGTTTTCGGAATAAAGTCCAATCCTCTAAGATATATATCTCTCATCCATTTGCCCCATGTAGATGTGCCTTCTTGATATGCAATCAGCCTTTTCATGGAACCCCATCTAGAAATATCTCTAGGAGTCTTCAAATTCAGACCTCCTTCATCCTTAGGAAAAGCTAGCCTGGAATACTTCATAGGGTGGTGCTCGCTTCCCCACAAAAAATTAGCAATCTTCATTTCAATTCTATCCAGAACAGAGACAGGAATTTCACCTTGTTGTGCCCAAAAAATGAGGAGACCTTCAATAGAAGCTTTGATCAAGGTACTACGCCCATCCATAGAAGTCTTTTGTGTAGGCCATCTATTTATCATCTCCTCCACTTTATCAATGCAGTCTGTAAAGTCCTTGACTTGGCGTTTGCCACCTGCAAGTGGAAATCCCAAGTATTTGGTTGGGAATATTCCTTTTTCCACCCCCATTGCCTGCGTAAGTCTAGCTTCCACCTGATGACAATTCTTGGACAAGAAGATGTGTGTTTTATTTGCATTTATACACAACCCTGTTTGCTTCCCGAAGTCCCTCAGTAAGCCTTTTAGATTTTCCAGGTAATGTTGTTTGGCTTCAATGAACACCAGAACATCATCAGCAAAAATTAAATGTGTCATTACCTTTATGCCATGTACAGTGTAAGGCTTTCTTTCCTTCTCTTCTTCGGCTCGCTGCATCCTCCACAAAAAATTAGTTGTATGTATGTATGTATGTATGTATGTATGTATGTATGTATGTATGGGATAAAGAGAGGCATTCTCTCCCCCTCTCCCATGCCCGTGACGGAGGCCAAACGTCCGGGAGGGTGGTAAACCAAGGCGACAACTGGGAATGTATGTATGTATGTATGTATGTATGTATGTATGTATGTATGTATGTATGTATGTATGTATGTATGTATGTATGTATGTATGGATGTATGTATGTATGTATGTATGTATGTATGTATGTATGTATGTATGTATGTATGTATGTATGTATGTATGTATGTATGTATGTATGTATGTGTGTGTGTGTGTGTGTATGGTCCAACTTGTCTTAAAGTGTTTTATGAGTAAAGTTCTAGGTATGATATGATTTCAGTTTTTAGTATATGTATGCTTGTGAACATGAGATGGTACTTATAGTCCTATTTATACCGTATATGGGTTGCGTTTAGACTTTTATATAGCGTGTACCACATATTAAATATATAGATTATAAATAAACACTAAGGTGGCATGTGTCACTTACATAATTATATATAAAGTAATTGATGATCTCGCATACGTGTGTGATATGTTTGTCCTACATATTATTTATGTTCCTCTGTTTGGCAGGACACCCAGTTCTGGATATGTATAACACAATATGCTTTGAAATACATCTTTAGAAATGTTAATTCGTTGTTTTTAATGGTCTTATTTCAAGTATAATATTGATTGATATTGTGAAGCCCTATTAGTTGATTCATATTAAATATCATGCACTCTGCACATTTGTTGTGAATTCTTTTATTCTTTATGATTTTTAGATTCAAATGATATGGATGCAATATGTGAGATTTAGAGTGAGAAATCATGTAGTCCAAATATGTTATAGATCCTTTAAAATTTTGTATGTCTATATTTGTAATGTTCACATGAAGATGTAATATTGTAACCATTTCTATAATTGTATGCATGTATTTGAAGTTTTTTGGTAAGTGTTGTGGATATTCATCTGAAATATAGTCTTTCCATGTATTGTTGATGTAATCAGTTAAATTCTTTAGGTTTTCTTATAGACAATATCTAGGTTCATTATATTTTCCCAATATATGTCCTTGAGGAATGATATTTATTTATACAGATATGATGACACATTGCCACTTCTCCATTTTGGAAACACCATCTCCTATCACGATGCCTATTTCTAGCACTAGAAGCCCCACTCTTCATGATGACAATCATTCACTCCCCTTGGGTGGTATGTTCTTTCTTTTAAATGATATGAGGATGAACCTAATTAGATTGCAGACATCCCCTCAAATATATGATTGCTTGCTTTATATGGATATTTTAGAGGTAGATAAGGACAGTGAGATGAGTTTGTTCATGCAAATTACTGATTGTTCTCTTTCTTCCACAATAAATAGACATGGGCATCCTTCTAGAATTGTGTTGATTCCTTTTGGGAATGCATTTGATTCATGTTATGGTTTACATATGATGGAGATAAAATATAAAATCAATTGGTTTGAGAGGGATATGTTTCCATGATAAGTATATATGTGAATGACATGTGGTGAACTCATGGAACATTGCATAGAGACTTGTCATAAATTAGTTTATAATATCATTGACAAAATGTTTATATAACCAAGATAAGTTTTACTATATATTGTTTGAAAGAGAAAATCTTATGTCCCAAAATAAGGGTTGGCAAATATCATCCAATCGTTCATTTGCAAATTTAAAATGATTTATGGAAGGTAGGACATATGGTGTAAATACTTTTTGGAGAATGGACATGTAAGTATAAATGAAGATGACTTATTCATCAAGGGTCGATTGAAATATGAAGTGAAGTTTTTTTTCATAATATTTCAACGGTCAAAGAGATAGAAGTGAATATCAAATATAGTTAGAGTTTCTGGTCAATGGGGAAGTTCAGGATCCATATCAAAACTGTGATGAGTCTCAGATCTGATTTCTTAAGATATTGACAAATTATTGGCTAATATATGCAAAACCAAGTAAAAAGGTTGAACCAAGGCTAAAATCAAACTTGGCAAGAACAGGATGTTTCTACTATAGGAGAGAAATATAATCATGATTTCTTATGCAACCACATGTGTTCTAAATTTTCCACTAATTTTGCATCTCAATTTTGTCACAATATCCACCATCATCCTTCTATAGATATCTTAGTTGTTTTCATCTTACCTCTGTATGCCCTTGTTGAACCATACCTTATGTTTCCTCATTTCAGCAACACCATTCCCACAACATGATTCCCAATTTCTAACACTAGAAGTCCCACCTAGTCACAATGACAATCATTTTCTCCCCTGGGGTGGTATGTCCTTCCTTGAAAACAATATAAGGATGAACATAATAGAAAGTAGTCATCCTTTTCAAACCTTGAGACCGCCCCCCAAATGATATATGATCACTAGCTTGGTATTAATGTTATAGTTGGGGATAAGGTGATAAGATGAGCTTTTTGGTGCATGCAAATTGTAGAAATTCTTTTGTAATAAAAAAATCATGGGTATATTCCTAAATACTATGTCAATTTGATTTGAGAATGCACCAGCTTCATGTATCACATACATATGGTGGAGGTAAAAACTTAAAATCAATTGGTTTGGGAGGGATTTGTCTCCATATAAGTATCTATGTGAATAACATGTGGTGAACTCATGGATCATTGCACAGAAAATTGTCATGCGTTAGTCTTCACATCATTGATCAAGATAGCTTTTACTATATGTTGTTTTAAAAGCAAAAAATCTTATAGAGTGGCATATAATATTTTGATCAAGAAATAAGTGATGGAAAATGGCATCCAACGCTATCAATGCAAAATCTAGAATGAGTTGTTGAGGAGAAGACATTTGATATCAGTATATATTGGGGCATGGATATGCATGTAGCAATGAAAATGTTATCTAGTTGAGGGTCAATATCAACATGGAGAAAAGTTGTTTCTTTTGTAATTGTATGATGGTGAAAGAGAAACAAATCAATTTTCTATATATTTAGGGTTTTTGATTGGTGGTGAAGTTTAGGCCATCAAATCGAGATCACAGTGAGTCTTAAATCTTATTTCTTAACCTCTTTAACATTTTTGGCAGACGTATGCACAACCAAGTAAAGTCCAAGTCTAACATCCAATGTGCCAAGAACGAGACATTTCTACTATAAGAGAGAAATTGATGCATAATTTCTAGTGTGCCCTTGTGTGTTCTGCTGGATTAAGGGCTCTAGATGGGGGTGAATAGAGCTTCACAAATCTCACAAAATGAATTAGACCTTCAAATTATATTAAGTGCATAAACTTAAGCATACAGCCAATTTGAAGTCCTAACTAACAAGCATAGAAAGGGTGAGAGACAAGGAGGAACATACACTTGGACAAAGTGGTTTAGAGTGGTTCCACACTTCAAACTAGAAGTGAGTCAGTCCACTACCTAGAGGTGGTTAGGCTCTAGGACTTTGCAATCTTGATGCTCTTATATTCATTCATAAGATTACAAGACAAAACCTCATTCATCCAAGGACTTAATACCTCAAGCAAGGATCTTCAACCTACCGAAGGAACTTACCCACTTGAACCAGGGAGTCTTCAACCTTCAACAAGGAAATACCCACTCCATCTTCAAGTCTTTGGCCTTCAAAGAATTACTTATAGTTCTTGAACATCCTCCTTGCCTATCTCCTTCAGTCGGAGATCTAGAACACCATGCTTTCTTCAACCTTGAAGAATAGAAACTCCTTCTCCTTCACTCGGAGAAGATCTTCAAGCCTATTCTTCAATAAGGAAAGAGGGTAGGAAGATGGAGGTGGAGAGCTTTACATGGATACAAGAGGTGGCTCTCTTACAACAGATCCTAACTCACTCATACTCATGGATTTGACTTGAGGGTAGAGAGAGAAAGGGGCTCAAAGGTGTGAAACACTCTCAACTAAGAAAGAACCAAGCATATATGGAATTGGCAACCTTAGAATGAACTCCAAGTGGTCCTATTTATAGCTGGGGGTGCCCCTTTGAGTTGGGGAACACTTAGGGTCAAATTATAGCCATTTTTGCACAAGGCAACAGATCTATTTTCGCCCAAACAAGTCACCAACAGTTAGAATCACTTTTTCTATATTTTCTATACAGTACATTCGGTCGAGATTCAATAAAGGTAACTCGACCGATTGGGTAAAAGACAAACCAAAAAAAAAACCAATTTTCAAACCATCGGTCAAGTTTTCCTGAGAAAACTCGACTGGCCAATGAAAGTTGCATTTGGTCAGTAATCCGATCGGTCGAGTTCTGTGAGTATGCAACTCAACTGATGCACTCTTTAGAGAATTGATCCAGTAGATCAGTCGAGATTGTAACTCGATCGATTAACTGCCTATGATCAATTTTATAAAGTGCATAAAAAGTGATTAAAACTTGGTTCTAAGTGTCCCACATAGTTTTCTCATCTTAGTTACAAGTCATATCATCAATACAAGTGATTACAAAATTCTTCTAAGGTCATTTACATGGATTTCCTAATTAGCACACATGTATTGCTTTTGACTTGAAGTTTAGCAAATTAGGGCTTGAGTAATTTGATCCTTTTCTTATACCTAACACCTGAAATCAATCTTAAGTACACATATTAGATACATATGAATGGAATGGTTAAGTCACTATCAAAATATGGACAATGTATAACCTCTAGGTCAACATTCTTTCCCTTTTTGACAATGACAAACCATTCCTCAAACATATTGAAAAGGATATAGAAATTATACCTTTGCCTTGTGAATTAGGGGGATTCAAGATGTGAACAATGTGAATTGCTCCCCCTCAATCTATGCTTACTCTAATCTGCATAGTTAGTTTATCTACACAAAGCAATTATAACATACATGTACTATATGGTCCTTTACAAGTCACATGATAAAACATAAAATGAACAAGAAAAGGATCTCATAAGCAATAAACAGCAGTATGACAAAGAATAGCAATATGATTGAGTTTCAAGACATTGAAGTTCTCTCCCCCTTTTGACATTATCAAAAAGTGAGGGGGTACAGGAGCATAAAGTCAGGTCTTCTCCAAACACAATCAAGCAGATAATCATACATGCAATCTCATATCATATGTCAACTAGAGATGAAAGAAACACACAATCTCAGTCATAATCAAAATATGGTGAAGTAAGGCACCAACTCATAGTATAAAATGATCAAAGAGCAAGAGTGCACATAGCATAGATTACAACTCATTTATATGTTCTCATAAAAGTAGCTACAAGCAAGAAGCGATGAAAACTTAAGATAAAAATAGTACATCTCAGATAATGTGCCCAGATGTTTCTAATACAAAATAGCCTAGAAAGATGTATATGATCAACAAACTAGACTAAAAACTAAGAAACAACTAGACATCTAGACTATCTATGTCCACATCATCATCATCATCATCATCTCTAGGCTCGTAGTCCTCATCTCCATCTGAAGGTGCAGCAACAATAGTGGCTTCATCACCAGAATCACCACCAGAACCATCACCATCATCAGAAGCATCCTCACCATCGCCATCATCATCGTCAACAGCAGCAGTCTCAGCATCATCCCAGTCAGGCATTTCCTCATCTGTAGGAGGACCAAAACCATGACCGGGCCAACTAGCATTCTGTTCATCCCAAGTCATACCAAGAGCATAGAGATCATTGGCCTGAGGGAAGGATGGAGCATAATCACCAAGACTGGAAAGCAGGGTGGCCAAGGGGCCAGCAGGCAATGGTAGGTAAAAGGGAGCAGGACTATCAGCAGCATAGGGTGTGGGAGCAGTAGTAGCGGAAGGCTCAGGGGTAGGGTAGTAATGATGATATGCATAACAAGCATAATCACTACCGGGGAAAGGCTGGTAGGTGGGGTAGG
This sequence comes from Alisma plantago-aquatica, assembly GCA_963693085.1. Lineage (NCBI taxonomy): Eukaryota > Viridiplantae > Streptophyta > Magnoliopsida > Alismatales > Alismataceae > Alisma > Alisma plantago-aquatica. The sequence goes on from OY856412.1 coordinate 1,338,380,045, forward strand.
GGTGTGCATAGGATATGTTCATGCTTGACATGATTGAACATAAATCCTGGTGCAGATGCTCCTGGACTTGTTGGTTGTATGCTTGTTGGTACATCATGTAGCCCATGAGGGTTTCATTGGATACATGAAATGAGGCACGACTAGGTCGAGGTGGTTGAGGAGGTGGAGCTCGGGTAGAGGCAGAAGTTGGGGTTGTAGAGGCTGAGGATGAGGGTGAAGCATCGGGTGTGGTGGAGGCAAAAATAGGCACATACTTCTAAATTGTGGTTTCACTAATACACACACCTTTCCTGGCTAGCTTGTAATGGAAGTCAAAAAAGAGTGATTTCTCAGTAGCGAATTGAAACAAACCACAAATCAGGCCTGGATACGGTGGATGGGTGCCTCGGGTGTTCTTACCATAGTCAAAATAGGTCATGTGGTGGACAATGTATCTTGACCATTTGACTCTGGTATTCTCAAGAATGTAGTACATTATAATCGCATTGTTCTCTGCAATATCTGCTTGATTTTTCTTCGGATGGATGTTGTAGTTGACCACTAAGGCTAATATACACTTTTAGAGATGGAGGGAGGAGGAGGGCAGGGTGCTCTTCTTCTTGTAAGGGACATCGGGTTTCTTCAGATAGCAATGGATATAAGGAAGAGTGATCTCATTCTACTTATAGAAACCCTCAGGATCCAAGAGGTCAAAATACTCTCTGTAATCCTTTTGCCAGGTGTCATTCTCCTCATCTCCTAAGAAGAAGACATTGTTGATATCTTTAGAGATTTGAACTCTCTTTCCGGTGATCATGGATGTAAGGATCACTTGAGTATTTGGTGGGGGTACAAGGGTGTCATAATTCCAACGCAAGTTAGCGTAGAATTTGTGAAGTGCTTTTGTGCTTGTTATTGAATTATGAAAGAAGTTATGTTTGACAGCCAGGGATGAAAGGTGATGAACAGATAGCAACTTCGCCACTTGGTTTATGACCGCTTGACGCCTAGGGCTAGGCTCAAATAAAGCTCTAAATGGAAAAGGACTCCTAGGAAGAAGGTCCATATACCTATTTTCAACTTCTATTGAAACAAAGGAGGTGTCATCAAAAGAAATCAAGCGAGATGATGAAGAAGATGATGGAGCATTTCTAGGGGCGGGTCTCTTTCTTCTATGAGAAGCCATGGAGGTAAAAAGAAGTAGAAGAAGAGAGAAAATGCACAAAGCAAGCCACCAAAAACGTTCACCAACTAAGTAAGAGAAAAAGAGGAGGTCAAGGTCAGCCTATCTAGGTCGGGATAGGGCTAGGATAGGGAAGGTAAGGGTTTGGGGTGAGAGCTTAGGGCTAGAAGAAGGGGAATCGGTCGGCTATTCTCTAGTTGAGAGGGAGAATCGTCGGCCGAACCCAACTTAAGTTGGCTTCAGCCCGCTGATCGGTCGAGTTCTGAGAGTTGAAAACTCAACCGATTGGTCCATTTTAGAACAGCTCTCGGCCATGGATCAGTTGAGTTTGTCCTGGGGGAAACTTGACCGATGGTAAACCTGACCTAAAACGATCAAACTTAATTTCTACCCATATGAATGCTAATTAAATTCATTTTTTGAGTCTATTATGTATATTGAACATACTTAGGCACATATCACTCATCATTGGGTACTATTTAGCGATAAAAACCCAAAATTCGAGAAATACCCAAAAATAAGTGAAACTAAGCATGACAACAAGAAAATTAAGCAATTTTTTTTGGTGAACCGAGCTCCTTGTATTACTATTTTTTGTTTTTGTGTTACATACAAGTATAGCTATCCATATGATAGGAAAATCTATTTATAGGAAAAAGGAAGAAACCACTGAAGGGTTGGAAACCGACATCAACAGGAGAAAGCAGCAGAACAAGAGAAACAGGGATGTCCATCAAAGGGTTGGAGAACCTGATATCAGTTGAAAGCAGCATCAAAAAAACCAAGTGACGCATCAATTGAAAGTTGTAGTAGCAAACAACAGAAATGTACACTGCAACAACAACCAGCTCAGCCTTCGAGGGAACGAATATCTTTTTGAATAAACTCCCAGATGGAAAACCAAGCATTTTCTTTGTTTGAATGGACTCTGAGATTTCTTTCATTCCAGAGCCAATACAAAATACATAAAGTGATAAGATGATTCCTCTTGGATGTGCAGATAGCTAGATCACTGCAGGAGTTCAGCTTGACAGGGAAATCCAAGCAGGACATAGCTTTGTCCCAAATTAAACAAGAAAAATTGCACTTGAACATACAGTGTGTCGTATCTTCTTCACTCATTTTGCAAAGGAAACAGTAGGAAGGAGTAGAAATCCCCATTCTTCTAATGTAGTTAGTGGTGAGCAGCTTATCATGCCCCACTTTCCAAGCATGAATAGTAAATCTGCTAGGAGCTTTAAACTGCCAAAGTCATTTAAAGAAGATATTAGGCTCACTTCTAGAACGAACAACATCCCATATGTCCTTCAGTTTGATAGAGGACAGCCCATTAAAGGTGATGATATCAGGACCAAGCAAAGGCTTATCAAGCGAACTCAGTAGATCGTGCAGATTCCTGTGAAGTCTGGTATTATTAAGAATCCACATTCCATCAGCTATCAAACAAGAGACTTTACATAAAGGGTCCAGACCTAATTTGATAATACTTTGCCTACCTAGCACATCCATCACAAAGCGACCATTTGGGAGCCAAGGATCACCCCAAAAAAGAGTATGATTACCATCACCAATTCTGAAGTTGATATGCGATTTCAGAGAATGCCTTTCCTTGATAATTCTATTTATGAGCCAGGAATAATTGCCATTATCATTTATAGACCAAGAGAAACAGGGATGTTCATCAAAGGGTTGCAATTTTAGGCAAGCAAGGTGAGTAAAACATGAGCAAGACATATAGGATAAAAGCAACTAGCTAGATAACATGTCAATATCATCTAAAGAAATAATGAGAAATTTAGATCTGATGAATTTAAATTGTTCTCTAGCTAGAAGTTTGGTGAAAATGTCTGCCAATTGATTTTCCAGTGTCCACATGCATGATATAAATATCCTTTTAAGCAATGTGATCATGAAGAAAATGATGACGAACCTCTATATGTTTAGCTCTACTATGCAATATAGGATTATAAGAAAGATTGATTACACTAGTATTATCACAAAAGATAGGAGAAGCATCAAAATGTATGTTAAAGTCTTGGAGCATTTGCTTCATCCATAGGACCTGAGCACAACAACTCCTGACTGCAATGTACCCAGCCTCGGTAGTTGATAATGCCACAGTGCTCTGTTTCTTGGAACTCCAAGACACCAAGCATGGTCCTAGAAGGAAGCAAGTGCCACTTGTGCACTTTCTATCAACCAAACAACCTGCATCATCAGCATCACTATATGCTACAAGAGTAAAGTCCCTCAACTTAGGGTACCATAGTCCAAAGTTTTGAGTTTTGGCTAAGTACCTCAAAATCCTCTTAATAGCAATAAGATGTGATTTCCTAGGACTTGATTGAAAGCGAGCACACAAGCCAACATTAAACATTATATCAGGTCTGGAGGAAGTTAAATAAAGTAAACTTCAAATCATACATATATAGAGATTCTCATCTACCTTCTCACCTTCTTCATCTCTATCAAGTTTGGCGGTGTTGGACATGGGTGTGTCCATCAGCTTCATGTTCTCCATTCCAAAGCATTTTAGTAGTTCATTGGTGTACTTGCCTTGGTTTATGAAGTTTCCATCTTTGGTTTTCTTGATTTGGAAGCCGAGGAAGAAAGTAAGCTCACCCATCATGCTCATCTCGAACTCACTCTGCATAAGAGAACTAAACTCCTTGCAAAGACCAAGATTAGTTCTGCTAAATATGATATCATCAACATAAATTTGAATGATAAAAAAATTGCTAGAAGTGTGTTTTAGAAATAGAGTAGAATAAACTTTGCCCATGACATAGCCATTGTCTAACAAAAAGTTCTTTAATTTCTCATACCAAGCTCGAGGTGCTTGTTTGAGTCCATAGAGAGCTTTTTGTAGCAAATAAACATGGTTAGGTAGCTTGTCATTTTCAAATCCCGAAGGTTGAGCAACAAATACTTCCTCCTCGATTGTACCATTCAAAAATGCACTTTTAACATCCATTTGACAGAGTGAGAAATTCTATTAACTAGCAAAAGAAAGTAGCATTCTAATAAATTCAAGTCTAGAAACAAGAGCATAAGTTTCATCAAAATCAATACCTTCCTGATGATTGTAGCCTTGAGCCACTAACCTTGCTTTGTTCCATGCCACCTTGCCGCTTTCGTCAAGCTTGTTGTGGTAGACCCACTTGGTGTCGATGATTTTTCTATCACTTGGTCTTGGCACTAAAGTCCACACTCGGATCCTCTCGAATTGCTCTAGTTCCTCCTGCATGGCTAGGATCCACTCATCATCTCCAAGAACTTCCTTGATGTTCTTTGGCTCTGGTTGTGAGATGAAGGCATTGTCTGCTTGTTCTTTGTTGTAGGCAGCTCGTGTCTTCACCCTCTCAAATGGATTTCCAATTATTAGCTCTTTGGGATGATTCTTTGCAAAGTGAGGAGTGGGATCCTTCTTCTCTTCATCTTCTGCTTCAACCACCTACTTACCGTTGTTGTCAATGTTGAGGTCTTTTAAGATAGGAATTAAGTCATATGCAATATCATTATCCACAACATTCTTTCCTATAACAGGGTTAGATTCAATAAACTTGACATTAATAGATTCTTCAATTTTAGATAGTTCAATATTGAAAACTCTATAAGCCCTACTTGTAGTGCTATAGTCTAGGAAGAAAGCCTGGTATAATTTTGGATCAAACTTGTCGAGAGAATCCCTTGTGTTCAAAAAAAAACAAGGACATCTGAAAATGTGAAAGAAGTCGATGGATGGCTTTCTACCACACCATAACTCATAGGGGGTTTTCTTCAAAGATGGATGCGTAAAAACTCAATTCTGCACAAAGCATGAGGTGCTAACAGCTTCAGTCCAAAACTTCTTTGGAATGTCATATTCTAGAAGCATGGTCCTAGCCATCTCCTGTAGCGACATATTCTTTCTCTCTACTACCCCATTTTGTTAAGGTGTACGGGGAGAAGCAAAATTGTGCGAGTAACCAGATTTTTCACAAAAATGCTCAAAAATATCATTTTCAAACTCTCCCCCATGGTCACTACGAATAAAAACAATCTGGAAAGAAGATTCATTTTCAACTCGTTTACAAAAGCTTGACAAAACATCAAGAGTATCACTTTTAGAAACGAGAAAGAATGTCCAAGTATAGTGAGAGAAATCATCGAGAATCACAAGACAATACTTGGAACCACAAAGCGTTTGAGTTTTCAAAGGTCCGAATATGTGGGCTCTGATCTCCAAACCACGATATAAACACGATTTAAACTTAGCGGAAGCGATTCGATTAGCAGCGGAATACCAAAAATCAGCAGAAATTAAAACTTTTTGAGATAAAGCATTGAAACCATAAAACTTCCTTCATAAAAGGAGATAAACTGTTTACATCTCAGATAATTACTTCTTGATTAATTATATACAACATGATACAAAATCTCAAGAACTCATAACCAAAATCTCAGACCAAAAGACTCCAAGACCTGAGAGTACATAGGACACATAGGACTGACTCTAACTACACCACATGGCAGGCTAAATCTCCACCTGAGATTTCACTACTGCCCCTGGTGCTGCTGTTGCTGGGACTGGTCACCTGTAGACCTGTTCCTCCATCCTCGACGTCCACCTAAAAAGTTGAAGACTACGGGGTGAGACAATTTTACATAATTGTCCCAGCGAGAGTTATAACTCTCCGCCAGAAGCTTTATTATAGCACCTCAAAGAATAACTTAAGCAATAAAAGCTTCAAAGTATTCAACATCAGATTTAATAGTAAGCATGAGTTCAACAGTTATGAAACATGAAGACATTTGCACTATACAGTGTAACATCAATCAATCGACTCGTAGTTATCTCTAACAGGTATGCTATGTTGTGGATTATGTTTTTCAAACATTACTTTTATGCCCTGTGGAGATGAGTTTTACCACTCATACTCCAACCAATCACTGCTAAGTGCCTCGGTATCATACTAGGTCATCGAAAGAGCCAGATTCTCATGACCTTCACCTTCCTCAGTCAGTAAGAGGATTACTTGTAGGACATCTCGTGCCTCTACTATAATAGCTTACCAGGGTAATCTGGTCCTTCGCTATTTTAGAGTTACAGTGGCGTTCTGTACTCTCTTCGTCATCAGGGGATTTCATGTTTATCTTCCACTGATATAGATATTTGTGCTTTCTTCGTCATCAGGAGGTTTCATGTTTACCATCCACTGATACGGTATGGGTTTGTAGTGAAGGATTGACGGATTACACATCTACATCAAACACCTACACTAGGATGTAAGGTTCTACACATCCATATACCCCACATGCTCAAAAGTATGTGATCCAGGAGTTCCCTTAGGAAAACATGTTTCACCATCATTTGATCTCTGACAATGATGGATCTATGATCAGGGCTCTACATTATACTTGATTAGTTAGGTACATTCAGTATTCTTTTAACATCATACATTGTTCTTCAAACAATAACATTAGCATAACAGCTATGAAATGAGAATACTAAATGTAACAAGCCTAACTCTCATCAACCATCATTCTCAATGCATTCATCACAAGTCATCTCTAAAGCATGACCTTGATAGTATTTATGGCTCTCACATCCCATTTAATTTATAGGTTGCCATTGACAAGGCATCAAGATATTTTACTTATTCATAAAGCTAACAACATGCTTTCAATGAATATAGCATTATCATCCATACCTGGATATGATCATCTTCATATCAGAACCTGCAAGGTTAATTCAACTGATAAAAGCAATTCAAATCAAGAATTATACTTTCCACTCTTGCCATAAGAGCTAAGTTCCCTGATTCTCATCAATTAGGGTTTACTATTCACATTACATGCCATCACCCTAGAATTAGGGTTTATTATTCACATTATGGAAAAAATGAACTCATAACATCATCATGTATGAGGAATATCATCAATGATGCTCTCAGATAAGATTAAGATTCATCAATTATCATAAATAGGGTTTTCATGATCTCACATAGGTGGATCATACCCTAATCATGTACATTCATATATATTGAAGGTATTTTACTTGGATTTCAACCATAATTGGGATTTTCTCTCTCCTCTTGCTCATAGGTGATGATTACATCCCTCTAGATTAGGTTAGGTCTAATCAACATTGATAAGCCTAGCCAAATCATCACCATTGTAACCATTGGGGTTTGCATGATAAAAAGGGGTTACCTTCTTGAATCCATAAAGGGTATTTTGGTAAAGTTCACCATTGATCATAACATGGGTTAATATACTAATCACTTGACCCTTAATGTCCCTAGGTATCATTAGGGTTTAGGTTGAACAACCATCAAACCATCTAAGCCTTCAAGGTATTAGGCAGACTTATCCTTAAAAGTCCCCAATAGGTTTCACACCTTCAACCTTCAAACGATCCTGAGGTCGTTTAAGGTTGTAGACCGTTTAGCTTTGGTTGACTTCAAGACCGCATGACACTCAAGACCGTTTACCCTTAAACGATCTTGAGGTCGTATGAACTCATTCGATCTTGAAGTCGTATGAACTCATTCGATCTTGAAGTCGTATGAACTCATTCGATCTTGAAGTCGTATGAACTCATTCGATCTTGAAGTCGTATGAACTCATTCGATCTTGAAGTTGTATGAACTCATTCGATCTTGAAGTCGTATAAACTCATTCGATCTTGAAGTCGTATGGTCCTAAAAACTCAAGATCGCATGGACCTCCAAGGTGATTCAAAGTGTAAACTCGATTAGGGTTTCCTATGTTGAAGCCTTCAATTGGTCTCAAGATTGCTAACCACTTATCAATTGAGACAATTAGGGTTAGCCTTAACCAATTGGTCACTCAATTGATCCTCAATTGATATCCAAATAGGGTTGGTGTTGGTTCAATTAAGGTCTATAAACATTCAACCATCAACACTCAACAATGTGAATCAAATCGAAGTTGATCCCATAAAATTTGGTGAGTCATTAATCAACATCATTATGAACAGTAATCCCAAACGTTCAACGCTTGGTCAACCATCTTAAACGGTCTTGAGACCGTTTGCCCAAAAAGGGCAAATTAAACAGATTGAAAATCAGAACTTAATTCATTTGGATTTGCTAATTGATTTGCTTATATCTCTCGATTCCTTTGGAGTTAACCCCTCAACATTTGTGGGTGATTAACCTACATAATTATAAACAAGATTCCCATATGTTCGTCGTTTGGTCAATGCGATCAAACGGTCTTGAAGGCCGTTTGCCTTCATACGACCCTGAAACCGTTTGCCCACCAAACGGTTGTGTAAACCGTATGGGCAATTGGTGGAGGTCCTTTGGTAAAGTGGAAATCCGTGGATAAGCATAGGAATTAACGCCCTTATCTTCTACCTCAAGAACAGTAGCAGTTCTTCACGATTTTGCTTGCAAGGATGCAAGGGAAGATAGGGAAGAAGAAGAACTAGCAACTATATGCATAGAAAAAGATGTATAATCAAAGCATAAGGTTTAGAGTTATAAAACCTGCCTAAAGATTGTTCCTTGAGCTCCAAACTTTCAAGCTTCAGGTCTTTAATGGCGTCTTTGAGCTCCACAGGTCGGCCAAGGTGAATTCTCCAAGGAAAAGTTGAAAAGGAATGGCTAGAAAGATAAAGCTAGGTGAGCTAGCCATGAATTCAACCTTGAAAACGAGTTTCCTCCATGAATTCAAGCAAAAGGGATGATCCAAACTTACCTAGGACCCTTGGTCATCCTTCTCTGCTCCAGAGCTTAGCCTTAGTCGGTTTTGAGCAAGGGGAAAAGAAATGAAAAGAAGAGGATCGTTCCCTTGCTAAGTGGGGAAGGTAGTATATATACTTAGGTGAAATTTCAACATAAGAACATATGCTTTCCTCATTTCTCATCTAAGTCCTTCCTTTGTTCTTTGCACGTCCCCACATCTTATTTCTAAGGACAAACTCCTTCTAAGATCAAGAATTGAAGGCAAATAGGATCAACCCATCACTAAAGCATACACATAAAAGGGCTATTATACATACACCTTGATTATTCAATCATAAAGGTGTTCTTTATTATATGATTATTCAAATGAAGTGACCTTTTCATCATTTCTCTTCTAAATGATGCCAAGAGTCATAAAAGATATTTTAGATGATGTATTTTACAAGTTGCACCCCTCAAATTGGGTAAATTGCACTTTACACCAATTTAGGGTTTTCAAGTACAGGGGTTGCTTCCACAGCTGCACCTTAGTGCTCAAGCTTGGGAAATCCCTCAAACTTCATCATAAACATCCTCATGATTTCTCAACATCAGAGGAACATCTCAACATGTGAAATTTGCAAGTTAATCCCTTAACTGGGTAATTTGCACATAGATCCCTATATTACAAAACAATGCTACAACTTTATATATAAAGGAGAAAAATTGAAATATATGTTTCTGGGGAACTTAATTACATGCCCAAAGTTAATCACAAGGATTTAATTACATATTTAGGCAAAACACCTAGGGTTAGTTCATAACCCAGGTCAGGGATGTTACAAATTAACCACCCCTTACAAGGATTTCGTCCCCGAAATCGATAAAACGTATTAAGAGAAAAGGGTAGGGTATTTCCTTCTCATCTCATCCTATAGTTCCCAAGTGGCTTCTTCAACACCACGGTGGTTCCAGAGGACTTTCACAAGGCTTAAATCTTTCTTCTTTAACTTTTTAATTCTGCTATCAAGGATTGACACTGGTCCTTCCTCATAAGATATATCATCATTCAATTCTACCTACATAGGTTGTAGAACTGACTCAGTGTCTGGGTGACATTTCTTTAGCATAGAAATGTGAAACACAGGATGTAACCTCTGTAACTCTGGTGGCAGCTCTAGTTTATAGGCTACTTTTCCAATCCGTTCAATGATTGGATAAGGCCCCATAAATCTAGGAGCTAACTTCCCTTTCTTTCCAAAACGAAGGACTCCTTTCCAAGGTGAGACTTTGAGATACACTCTGTCTCCGACCTGGAACTCTAAGGGTCTACGACACTTGTCAGCATAAGATTTCTACCTATCCTGTGCAGTCTTAATCTGTTGGTGTATTACCTTAATCTTTTCTGTAGTTTGCTGCACAAGATCAGGTCCTAACAACTGATGCTCACCAGTCTCATACCAACACAAGGGTGATCTACAACGTCTACCATACAAGGCTTCATAAGGTGCCATATCAATACTATGCTGATAGCTATTGTTATAGGCAAACTCTATCAAGCTTAGGTGTAGATCCCAACTTCCGATAAACTGGAGAACACATGTTCTCAACAGGTCTTCCAAGGTCTGTATGGTCCTTTTCGACTGTCCATCAGTCTGTGGATGAAAGGCCATACTAAACCTTAACTGGGTGCCTAAAGCATTATGAAGTCATTCCCAAAAATGACTCGTAAACTGGGGACCTCTGTCAGAAACTATAGTGACAGGAACTCCGTGCAAACGCACTATCTCTTGAACATACAACTGTGATAACCTTTCAGCAGAATAGGTTGTTTTGACAGGTAAGAAATGTGTTGTCTTAGTCAACCTATCTACAACTACCCAAATGGAATCATGTCCTTTGCTTGTCCTGGGTAGGCCAACAACAAAGTCCATGGTCACATGGTCCCACTTCCACTGTGGTATGGGTAAAGGTTGCATTGTTCCTGCAGGCTTCTGGTGTTCAGCTTTAACTTGCTGACACACAGGACACCTCAGAACAAATTCTGCAACATCCTTCTTCATTCCAGGCCACCGATACAGATCTTTTAAATTATGATACATCTTGGTGCTCCCTGGATGCATAGCATACATTGAAGAATGAGCTTCTTCCAGGACTAACTTCCTCAAGTTATCCACATCTGGCACTATCATCCTCCCATGATAACGTGCTACATGATCATCTGAATCATGGAAACTATCTCGCTTCTCATTTCCATACTCTGATCTAATCTGCTGAACTACAGCATCAACATGTTGTGCCTCCTTAATCTACTCTCTTAGGGTAGGTTTAATATGCATCTCAGCCATCAACCCGGCTAACAATGACACCTTCAACTGTACATTGTCTTGCCTTAAAGAGATAAGCATATCTCTCTTAGAGCATACTAAAGAGTTTAGTTGTGCTCTATCCATGGTTGATGTTGCTGATTTCCTACTCAAGCCATCTGCAACAACATTGGCCTTCCCTGGATGGTAATCAATTGTACAATCGTAGTCCTTGATTAACTCCATCCAGCGACGTTGCCTCATGTTAATCTCATGCTGAGAGAAGATATACTTAAGGCTCTTGTGATCTGTGAAAATATGGAATGTCTCTCCGTAGAGATAATGCCTCTAGATTTTCAATGCATGAACCACGGCAGCTAACTCTAGATCGTGTGTTGGATAATTCTCCTCGTGCTTCTTAAGCTGTCGGGAAGCAAAAGAAATCACTTGTTTATCCTGCGTCAACACACATCCAAGTCCATTCTTGGAGGCATCACAGAAGACTACATATCCTTTTCCTTGCTCAGGTAGCACAAGCACAGGTGCACTTGTCAACCTCTCCTTCAACAACTGAAAGGACTGTTGACACTTATTACTCCAAGAAAAAGGAGCATCTTTCCGGGTTAACTTGGTCAAAGGTAAGGCTATAGAGCTAAAGTTTTTAATAAACCTTTGATAGTAACCAGCTAACCCCAAGAAGCTTCGAATCTCCGTCGGTGTCTTTGGTTGTTCCCATTGTAGAACAGATTCTACCTTTGCAGGGTCAACACGAATTCCCGAGGCAGATATCACATGTCCAAGAAAAGATACCTCCGGCAGCCAGAACTCACACTTGCTAAACTTAGCATATAGGTTATGTTCTCTTAGCAAGGTCAAAGCTTGGCGAAGATGCTGCTCATGTTGCTGAGCATCCTTACTATAGATCAGAATGTCATCTATGAAGACGACAACACACTAATTAAGGAAGGGTCGAAAAACTCTATTCATGAGTTCCATAAATGCAGCTGGTGCATTGGTTAGTCCAAATGACATAATTGTGAACTCATAGTGACCATATCTTGTCCTAAAAGCAGACTTGGATATGTCACTATCCTTAATGCGGAGTTGATGATATCCAGATCTCAAATCTATCTTTGAGAAGACTGTTGCACCACGCAACTGGTCAAAAAGATCATCAATCCTCGGCAAAGGGTAGTTGTTTTTTATTGTTACTTTATTAAGTTGTCTATAGTCAATGCACAACCGCATTGAGCCATCTTTCTTTTTAACAAACAAGACCGGAGCACCCCAAGGTGAAGTGCTCGGTCGGATAAAACCCTTCTCAAGTAACTCTTGAAGCTGTTTCTTGAGTTCTGCCATCTCGGCAGGCGCCATCCTATACGGTGTCTGGGCTATGGGTTTTGTATCTGGGACCAAATTGATCTCAAAATCAATCTCCCGAGGTGGTGGTATACCAGGAAGTTCTTCAGGAAATACATCCTCGAATTCCCTGACTATGGGAACTTCAGCAGGATTGGAACTTTCCTTGGTAACATCTACCACATGGGCCAAGAATGCATAACATCCTTGCCTCAACAGCTTATCAGCAACCATAGCTGATACAAGACAGGTGGGCAGAATCTTTCTTTCACCTTGAAAGATCCATGTGTTGCCTTCATCAGCAAACACAGCCAACTTGGATTCACAATCCAAGACAACTCTATACCTTTCTAAGGTATCCATCCCGAGGATTATATCAAATCCTTGCATATCAAGTGGTATAAGGTCCACTTGAATGCGATGATCAGAAAAGAAGAGGATGCAGGGAGAACATACGTCCTGCAAAATGGCAGACCCACTCAGCGGAGTCTCCAACAACAAACTATCTGCCCTATGACTAACTGTCATTTTGCAGTTACGAATCACTCTCCGAGTGATAAAAGAGTGCGTAGCACCCGGGTCAATCTGAACAGATACAACACAGGATGTAGACATATCAGAATATAAAAGTTCCATCTGACCTGCCACTACCCGTGGATTGACCACTGCTTCAAGTGGGTTCATAGAATAGAACCTTGTTGTCGCCTGGTGTTGAGGTGGTGCTGATGATCCAGCTTGAGATGCTTGTCCACGTCCTTGAGCTGCTCCTTGAGATTGCCTTCTCTGAGATCCCTGGTGACTCTGCCTCTGAGGTTGTGTCACACTGACAGGCCTAGATCGGCAGTCCTTCATTAAGTGTCCCACCTTCCCACAGTTGTAGCAACTTCTTTCCAGTTGTTGTGGTCTTGGTGGTCCAGTAACTGACATTGATGCAGAACTGTGAGTCTCTTGTTGAGGTAGGCTTCGTCCCCTGCCTCTACTTGGTGACCACTGAGTTTGGGAACTTGATCTGGGTGGTGGAGGGTTAGGTGCAGAGAATCTCAGTTTCTTAGAATCCCTAGATGAAGAACCCTGGAATTGTGGATATCTTTTCTGGGTTTGCCTCTTCTCAACCACAGATCTCTCTATCCTTCGGACTGACTCAATGAAGGTAGAGAATCTCTCTCGGTTTTTTAAGGCAGACACAAAGGTTGATATATCAGCATTCAAACCCTTCTCGAATCTCCTGATTCTTTCCTCTTCTGTGGCGGCCATGTGCGGACAGAACCGCAGCAACTCCATGAATTTAGCTTCATATTCACTAATGTTCATCATGCCCTGCCTCAATTTCTCAAACTGAGAAATCTTCTCATCTAGGAAGGTCTTTGGAAAATATCTATTGATAAATTCCCGACGAAACTCTTCCCACGAGAACTCTATCCCAGGTCTCTTCTTCTCTTCCATGTTCCACCAGTGACCAGCACTGCCTTTGAGAAGATAGATAACATGTCTAACCTTCTCATCCTCCGGGATATTAAGAATCCTGAAAGCCTTCTCCAACTCTGTTAACCACAGATCAGCATCTGCGGGGTCGGCAGTCCCAAAGTACTCGGTAGCTCCGACACGACGAAGTCGCTCAAACGTCTTACTGATACCTTGTCCTTCAGGCTGGGCAGGTGCCTTAGGTGCAGGCATGGGCATCTTGTCAGTTATGTGTGTCATGGCAGTCATAAACTGCCCAAACATCGTCTGAACTGCTGGGTTACCCATATCAGCTGGGTCAAACTAGGGTGGTTCAGGTGCAGGCTGTTCTATTTCTGGAACCCTTGCACCGCCTCGAGGTGCACTAGCACTACTCTCTGCCAGGTACTCATCATGTGGCTCTGCCATCCTTATGTATCTTCTTCTCCTGAGGAGCAGAAGATTCTATTAGATAAGGAAGAGATACTAAGGATAGACTCGACATCCTAAATCTTATGCCTCTGTAGACTCAGCGAACCTAGAGCTCTGATACCACTTAATTGTGGGCTCTGATCTCCAAACCACGATATAAACACGATTTAAACTTAGCGGAAGCGATTCGATTAGCAGCGGAATACCAAAAATCAGCGGAAATTAAAACTTTTTGAGATAAAGCATTGAAACCATAAAACTTCCTTCATAAAAGGAGATAAACTGTTTACATCTCAGATAATTACTTCTTGATTAATTATATACAACATGATACAAAATCTCAAGAACTCATAACCAAAATCTCAGACCAAAAGACTCCAAGACCTGAGAGTACAGAGGACACATAGGACTGACTCTAACTACACCACATGGCAGGCTAAATCTCCACCTGAGATTTCACTGCTGCCCCTGGTGCTGCTGCTGCTGGGACTGGTCACCTGTAGACCTGTTCCTCCGTCCTCGACGTCCACCTAAAAAGTTGAAGACTACGGGGTGAGACAATTTTACATAATTGTCCCAGCGAGAGTTATAACTCTCCGCCAGAAGCTTTATTATAGCACCTCAAAGAATAACGTAAGCAGTAAAAGCTTCAAAGTATTCAACATCAGATTTAATAGTAAGCATGAGTTCAACAGTTATGAAACATGAAGACATTTGCACTATACAGTGTAACATCAATCAATCGACTCGTAGTTATCTCTAACAGGTATGCTACGCTGTGGATTATGTTTTTCAAACATTACTTTTATGCCATGTGGAGATGAGGTTTACCACTCATACTCCAACCAATCACTGCTAAGTGCCTCGGTATCATACTAGGTCATCGAAAGAGCCGGATTCTCATGACCTTCACCTTCCTCAGTCAGTATGAGGATTACTTGTAGGACATCTCGTGCCTCTACTATAATAGCTTACCAGGGTAATCTGGTCCTTCGCTATTTTAGAGTTACATTGGCGATTTGTACTCTCTTCGTCATCAGGAGATTTCATGTTTATCTTCCACTGATACAGATATCTCTGCTTTCTTCATCATCAGGAGGTTTCATGTTTACCATCCACTGATACGGTATGGGTTTGTAGTGAAGGATTGATGGATTACACATCTACATCAAACACCTACACTAGGATGTAAGGTTCTACACATCCATATACCCCACATACTCAAAAGTATGTGATCTAGGAGTTCCCTTAGGAAAACCTATTTCACCATCATTTGATCTCTGACAATGATGGATCTATGATCAGGGCTCTACATTATACTTGATTAGTTAGGTACATTCAGTATTCTTTTAACATCATACATTGTTCTTCAAACAATAACATTAGCATAACAGCTATGAAATGAGAATACTAAATGTAACAAGCCTAACTCTCATCAACCATCATTCTCAATGCATTCATTACAAGTCATCTCTAAAGCATGACCTGGATAGTATTTATGGCTCTCACAGCCCATTTAATTTATAGGTTGCCATTGACAAGGCATCAAGATATTTTACTTATTCATAAAGCTAACAACATGCTTTCAATGAATATAGCATTATCATCCATACCTGGATATGATCATCTTCATATCAGAACCTGCAAGGTTAATTCAACTGATAAAAGCAATTCAAATCAAGAATTATACTTTCCACTCTTGCCATAAGAGCTAAGTTCCCTGATTCTCATCAATTAGGGTTTACTATTCACATTACATGCCATCACCCTAGAATTAGGGTTTATTATTCACATTATGGTAAAAATGAACTCATAACATCATCATGTATTAGGAATATCATCAATGATGCTCTCAAATAAGATTAAGATTCATCAATTATCATAAATAGGGTTTTCATGATCTCACATAGGTGGATCATACCCTAATCATGTACATTCATATATATTAAAGGTATTTTACTTGGATTTCAACCATAATTAGGATTTTCTCTCTCCTCTTGCTCATAGGTGATGATTACATCCCTCTAGATTGGGTTAGGTCTAATCATCATTGATAAGCCTAGCCAAATCATCACCATTGTAACCATTGGGGTTTGCATGATAAATAGGGGTTACCTTCTTGAATCCATAAAGGGTATTTTGGTAAAGTTCACCATTGATCATAACATGGGTTAATATACTAATCACTTGACCCTTAATGTCCCTAGGTATCATTAGGGTTTAGGTTGAACAACCATCAAACCATCTAAGCCTTCAAGGTATTAGGCAGACTTATCCTTAAAAGTCCACAATAGGTTTCACACCTTCAACCTTCAAACGATCCTGAGGTCGTTTAAGGTTGTAGACCGTTTATCTTTGGTTGACTTCAAGACCGCATGACACTCAAGACCGTTTACCCTTAAACGATCTTGAGGTCATATGAACTCATTCGATCTTGAAGTCATATGAACTCATTCGATCTTGAAGTCGTATGAACTCATTCGATCTTGAAGTTGTATGAACTCATTCGATCTTGAAGTCGTATGAACTCATTCGATCTTGAAGTCATATGAACTCATTCGATCTTGAAGTCATATGAACTCATTCGATCTTGAAGTCGTATGAACTCATTCGATCTTGAAGTCGTATGGTCCTAAAAACTCAAGATCGCATGGACCTCCAAGGTGATTCAAAGGGTAAACTCGATTAGGGTTTCCTATGTTGAAGCCTTCAATTGGTCTCAAGCTTGCTAACCACTTATCAATTGAGACAATTAGGGTTAGCCTTAACCAATTGGTCACTCAATTGATCCTCAATTGATATCCAAATAGGGTTGGAGTTGGTTCAATTAAGGTCTATAAACATTCAACCATCAACACTCAACAATGTGAATCAAATCGAAGTTGATCCCATAAAATTTGGTGAGTCATTAATCAACATCATTATGAATAGTAATCCCAAATGGTCAACTCTTGGTCAACCATCTTAAACGGTCTTGAGACCGTTTGCCCAAAAAGGGCAAATTAAACAGATTGAAAATCAGAACTTAATTCAATTGGATTTGCTAATTTATTTGCTTATATCTCACGATTCCTTTGGAGTTAACCCCTCAAATTTTGTGGGTGATTAACCTACATAATTATAAACAAGATTCCCATACGGTCGTCGTTTGGTCAACGCGATCAAACGGTCTTGAAGGCCGTTTGCCTTCATACGACCCTGAAACTGTTTGCCCACCAAACGGTTGTGTAAACCGTATGGGCAATTGGTGGAGGTCATTTGGTAAAGTGGAAATCCGTGGATAAGCATAGGAATTAACGCCCTTATCTTCTACCTCAAGAACAGTAGCAGTTCTTCATGATTTTGCTTGCAAGGATGCAAGGGAAGATAGGGAAGAAGAAGAACTAGCAACTATATGCATAGAAAAAGATGTATAATCAAAGCACAAGGTTTAGAGTTATAAAACCCACCTAAAGATTGTTCCTTGAGCTCCAAACTTTCAAGCTTCAGGTCTTTAATGGCGTCTTTGAGCTCCACAGGTCGGCCAAGGTGAATTCTCCAAGGAAAAGTTGAAAAGGAATGGCTAGAAAGATAAAGCTAGGTGAGCTAGCCATGAATTCAACCTTGAAAACGAGTTTCCTCCATTAATTCAAGCAAAAGGGATGATCCAAACTTACCTAGGACCCTTGGTCGTCCTTCTCTGCTCCATAGCTTAGCCTTAGTCGGTTTTGAGCAAGGGGAAAAGAAATGAAAAGAAGAGGATCGTTCCCTTGCTAAGTGGGGAAGGTAGTATATATACTTAGGTGAAATTTCAACATAAGAACATATGCTTTCCTCATTTCTCATCTAAGTCCTTCCTTTGTTCTTTGCACGTCCCCACATCTTATTTCTAAGGACAAACTCCTTCTAAGGTCAAGAATTGAAGGCAAAGAGGATCAACCGATCACTAAAGCATACACATAAAAGGGCTATTATACATACACCTTGATTATTCAATCATAAAGGTGTTCTTTATTATATGATTATTCAAATGAAGTGACCTTTTCATCATTTCTCTTCTAAATGATGCCAAGAGTCATAAAAGATATTTTAGATGATGTATTTTACAAGTTGCACCCCTCAAATTGGGTAAATTGCACTTTACACCAATTTAGGGTTTTCAAGTACAGGGGTTGCTTCCACAGCTGCACCTTAGTGCTCAAGCTTGGGAAATCCCTCAAACTTCATCATAAAAATCCTCATGATGTCTCAACATCAAAGGAACATCTCAACATGTGCAATTTGCAAGTTAATCCCTAAACTGGGTAATTTGCACATAGATCCCTGTATTACAAAACAATGCTACAACTTTATATATAAAGGAGCAAAATTGAAATATATGTTTCTGAGGAACTTAATTACATGCCCAAAGTTAATCACAAGGATTTAATTACATATTTAGGCAAAACACCTAGGGTTATTTCATAACCCAGGTCAGGGATGTTACAGAATAGATCAATATGAAGAAGCTCAAGAGCTCTTTTGGTACTAAGGACTCCTTTGGATTTGAAGGAGGACTTGGTTTGCTTTCCTTGTGTACAAGGTTGGCATTCTTCATCCTTTTCAAAATCCAATTTGGGAAGTCCCCGAACCAATTCCTTTTTGCTCAATTTCTTCATTTGATGCATATTCACATGACCCAACCGACGATGCCAAAGAGAAATATCATTTTTATCCACAACTAAGCGTCTATCAAGTACGGGCTTTAGAGCATCAAGCACATTAACATATAGATTACCATTTCTAGTTCCCTTATATATAACATTGTAAGTGAGGGAATCTAGAAGCAAACATTCTAAAGAAGTAAATAAAACAAGATAACCATTGTCACAAAGTTGGCTTACACTTATCAAATTGTGATGTAGGCAATCAACAAGCAAAACATTTTTTATACTTAGCTCATTGCCTACATCACCCTCACCTATTACCTTACCCTTTTTGTTGTCCTCGAAGGTCATCGATCCTCCTTTCTTTTTCATGAATGTGCTGAAATGGCTGATTTCACCTGTCATATGCTTTGAGCAGCCAATATCAACAATCCACCTTTTTTGACCTGCATGAAAGAAGGATGTCGTTACCCAACTCAAACTTTGGGATCCGGGGTTAGCTTGGGGAACCATTTCATCTTTGGGTTGGTCCCCTTTGTCTTGTAAGGACAATAAGTAGAGTAATGATCATCACATTTACAATGAGCACATACCATTGGGTTCGTAGAGCCAGAAGTCTCTCTATGGAAGATAGGAGGTTCCATACCCTTCTTCTTACCCTTACTCTTGTTCTTGTTCTTACCCTTAGGAGCAGTCCCATCATATCCTAAACCACTAGTACCAATTTTTTTGGTAGAGTGTTCTAGGATAGCATTAAGGGATTTCTTTCCCATAAGAAACTTTTGCAAAGAAGCTCTTAATTTAGCATTATCATCACTAAGATTAATGACAGTAGAAGATAAGCTAGCAAGATCATCTCTATCATGCAATAGGTCGGCCTATAAACAGAGGGCTTTAGTATGAAAAGAATCACGTTCTAGAGCAGTGCTATCTCCTCATTACTTTGCAAAATAGGTCTAGAGGATAGATCATTAACTTGAGAAAGCAACTTAGCATTTTCATATTTAAGTAGAAGAATTTCTTTTTGATAAGCATGAGTTTCTTTCTTCCTAGCTCATCAATGAGGTTAAGTTCTACATTTTTAGTTTTAAGAACATCAATCTCATCTAAGAATTTTTGGTTATATTCCTTAAGAGTAGCAATGGTCTTAAGGTAGACATCATTCTCAACCTCAACTCCATTGTATTGGAGCTCAAGATCAAGAAATTGCCCTTGCAAAGTATCAATACTATCAAGGTGCATCTTTTCATTTTGATCAAGAATCTCAATTTTAGCATAAAGATCGTCTATAATCTTTCCTAACCTTTACTTTTTAGCTTTGCATTTAGTAAAAGATGACCAGCAAGCATTAAGCATATCAATAAGAGTTTCTTTAGACAACTCATACAAATTGACTTCACTTACCTCACTTACCTCACCTACATCATCACTTGTAGAGGCCATGAGAGCAAGGTGGCATTCTCCATCTTCGGAGCTAGAAGAACTTGAGGAAGACTCCTCCCAAGGTACATGAGTTGCATCTTTGCTTCTTCTTTCTTTCTTCTCCTTTCTCTTGTATTTGCCTTCCTTCTTGTTCTCCTTGTCCTTCTTGTGGCTGCTCTTGTGGTGGCTCTTCTTGGCCTTGGGACAGTCACTCTTGTAATGGCCTTTTTTATCACATTCATAGCACCTAGGAGTAGATGAAAAAGACTTCCCTTTGAAGTGCTTGCCCTTGGAGTAGTTAGTTTCATGCTCATTTGGGCCTTCATCTTCACTTGAGGAAGGAGTAGGGGACTTGAGAGCAAGTTGTTGATGTCGAACCATCTCTTCAATTTGATCTTTGAAGGCTATGTCCTTGATCTTCTTATACTCCTTCTCTTCTCTCTTTTCATCTTCTTCTTTCTTATCAAGTCTTGGCTCATGATCTTGAAGGTTGCCAACCAGCTCCTCGGTTGACAATTCACTAAGCTTGTACACTTCTTCAATGGATGTCACTTTGAGCTCCCATCTCATTGAAAGAGATCTCCCGATCTTTGAGTTGATTATGCCTTTGTCCATCACACTACCAAGGGTTGCCAATCCATTGATGATCACATTAAGCCTTGTGTACATGTCCACCACTCTTTCATTCTTGCCCATATTAAAGTTTTCAAGTAGACCACCAAGCATGTAGATCTTGGCTTCCTTCACTTGCTACGTTCCTTCATAGGTGACACATAGCTTGTTCTGAATTTCATGTGTGGTGTCCCATGAGGAGATCTGGATGAACTCGGATGGGGTGAGGGTTGCATAGATGATGCTCACGGTTTTGGCATTGAGTGGAGCTTTCTTCATTTGGGCTTCCGTCCATGTAGAGATTTCCCCTTTTAGATCTTCATACTTTAGGTGCACTACCTTCCACATATCATGGCTTACTCCTTAGAGGTATAACTTCATTCTTCTCTTACAATAGAGGAAGTTTGTACCGTCGAAGATCGGAGGTCGCATGGAGAAGCTTCCCTCCAAGTTGAGAGATCCAAGTGATAAATCAGCCATCTTCTCCTACTTGTGGAAGTAGCTTGCAGAAGAGCTGCTCTGATACCACTTGTTGGATCAAGGGCTCTAGAGGGGGGTGAATAGAGCTTCACAAATCTCACAAAATGAATTAGACCTTCAAATTATATTAAGTATAGAAACTTAAGCACACAACCAATTTGAAGTCCTAACTAACAAGCATAGTAAGGGTGAGAGACAAGGAAGAACATACACTTGGACAAAGTAGTTTAGAGTGGTTTCACACTTCAAACTAGAAGTGAGTCAATCCACTACCTAGAGGTGGTTAGGCTCTAGGACTTTGCAATCTTGATGCTCTTATATTCATTTATAAGATTACAAGACAAAACCACATTTATCCAAGGACTTAATACCTCAAGAAAGGATCTTCAACCTACCGAAGGAACTTACCCACTTGAACCAGGGAGTCTTCAGCCTTCAACAAGGACTTACCCACTCCATCTTCAAGTCTTTGGCCTTCAAGGAATTACCTATCCTTCTTGAACGTCTGCCTTACCTATCTCCTTCACTCGGAGATCTGGAACACCATGTTGTCTTCAACCTTGAAGAACAACAACTCCTTCTCCTTCACTCAAAGAAGATCTTCAAGCCTTTTCTTCAATAAGGAAAGTGGGTAGGAAGATGGAGGTGGAGAGCATTACATGGATACAAGAGGTAGCTCTCTTACAATAGAACATAACTGTTATGACCCACTCTGTAATTAACCGGTAAACACTAAGTTTAGCATATAATTCAGTTAATGATGTTGAATTGAGAACTCACTTATGTTAATGATGTTTGAACTAATAACAAAGTTTTTTTTAGCTTGTTTCCTAGCCCTAAGTTTGTGGAGAATTCAGTGCTTAAACCATTGTAAGAAAAATCATTCGAAACCGACTTTCGAGTCAAAAGATATGAACATTTGAGTGTTTTTGGACCTAGTTGTAAATGTCAGAAATGTTTGGGCGAAATTTGCATTTCGGCCCCCTTGCCTTTTCTTTCCCTTATCCCTTCTCTTCTTCGTTCTTTTCTTCCGTAAACTGCCTAAGCGGCTGAAACGAGCGATAGACTCGATCTTTCTTTCCCTTCCTTCTTCGCGTGAGAGAGAGAGAGAGAGAGCGGAGAGGGGAAGGGCGATTGGAGCCCTGGTTTTGCTCCGGCCAGCAGTTGCGGCCCTCCTTCTTCTCCCCTCCTTCCATCTTCTCCGCTGGATTGATCCAGCTAGTAGCAGGAGCTACGTAGCAGCAGGAGCTGCGTTAGCTCAGAGGTGGTTAGGAGAATAGGGCGCGAAGAGCAGCCCTAGCTCGTCCTTCTTTCTCCCTCCAACCAGTTTTTGGTGGTGCGCACCAGTTGCGGGTGATTTGCAGTGCAAATCGGAGGTTTTGCCCGTCGATTCGAGTGAAATCGACATTAGCAGGTTCGTTTTTATTTCCTGTCTGTGCGTTGTTCGGCCGAGTTTGGGTTTTATTCGGCCGAGTTCCTTATTTAGGATATCGAACAGCGTTTTGGTCGGCCGAGTTAGGATTTGATTCGGCTGAGTTTCTTTTATAGGTTGAGAAGCGTTTCGATCGGCCGAGTTTCCAGTTGATCGGCCGAGTTTCCAGCTGATCGGCCGAGTTGCCCAGTTGGTCGGCCGAGTTTCAGAAATTTTGAGGTGATCGGCCGAGTTCCAGACCGATCGGCCGAGTTTCAGAGCTGTGAGTGGCAGTTCATTCAGAAATCATTATTTAACTCAATTTAAGTGCTTAATTGATTTAGTATCAGTTAGTATAACTTCTAAACAGTTTAGCACATACAATAGTTTATTATAGATTCAATGGAACTTGAGATACGTAATATGATTGATGAAAAAGATGGAATTTCCTGTTTTACAGTTGCAATGCATATGCTGAATAAAGATGGTTGTTTAGCAATAAATTTGAATAAGTGGCATTGAGTCATGTTAAAAGATGACAAATGATATATATGAGTTTTTAAGAGATGTTCAGAATGTGAAATAAGTATGAAATGTGATCTTCCTGTTTAATTGTTTATATGTTAATCAGTTAATAGACTTAGGTGCCCTAACACCGTAGAACCCCTTTGAGAGGTCTGCACCAGGGGGGTGAAACTCGTGTTGCAACAATAACTGTGCGGAGTCACAGGCACGAGGATAGAGAGAGGCAGTGTTCAACAATAATCCGTGCGTGTGTCACGGTGGCACTGGAGTAAATAGGGGTTATTCAACATTAATTCGTGCTTGTGTCACGGTGGTAACCCGGTAAGACTCTCCGCCTGTGTGCTCAGGTTTGAGGAGGAGTCTAGAGTTCACTCTTTTGAGAGTGTAGTGAGGCCTTGTGAGCCTGAGGCCTTGTGAGCCTGAGAGTCCTGCAGCAGACCAGGGCTGGCAGTCAGACTTAGCATTTCCTGGGTGTGTCGCTAAGTCTTGTACGGTGGGATCGTAGTTCGCTATAGATCTTTATATGCAGAGTACACTGCATATGTTTAGGGCATAATAAAAATATAAATATGAATCACATAGGATCGCAGTAAATTTAATATGTTAAGAGATTTGAACTTCTATGCCAATTCTCTATAATTGTTTAATTGTTTAAGACATCTGATGTTGCGTAGAAATGAAATTGTTATCTATAAATATGCTATGTCATTAGAACTGCTCTGTTAGTACTGCACTTATCATTTATTTAAATTTTATCTATCTGATGAGTTGTTTAGTGATAGCTAAATGAAATGCTATTCACTGAGCGAGTAGGCTCATTCCTCTACTCAAACATTTTCAGGTCAATATCAACAACAGGAATCTGAAGGATCTTTTCATCCTAACGCTTAATCATAGAAGGTATATATAGTTAGTCTAGCTAGAGGTCTCTTAGTCCTTTCCCCTCGATCCTTGGGACATGGTGTGGGTGAGAGAGAGTATGTATGGCAAATGTGTAAAAGATGTAAATTAACTGTTATGCTTTACTTTATGTTAAATAAATGTATTATGATGTAGACTTTGTTTATGTTTCTTGCCAGTTTAATAGAAATGCTTCTGCAGTTTGTTTAGCTTTAGTTTACAGCTTAAATCTGGTTATCTTTTAAATATCTTTGAAATGTTTTAAAAAGTGAAGAGTGGTTGGCTTGTGTGTAAATACCATCCGTCGCGCCCTAATCTCGTGGTTTGAGGTTAATGTGAGATCGGGGCGTGACATTTTGGTATCAGAGCCTAGGTTGAGTACATAGTTACTCAGAACAGATCAGGGGACGATAAGAGACCAATAGGATTAAGGTTTGGGAGTCTTTCTTCTATCTGTAATTTTCTAACAGGAAGTGTTCAGTTATACTATTGCAGATGGCAGGAAGAGGACGTGGTTACGAGAATCAAGTAACAAGCTTAGGTTGAATCGTTAAGAATCATTAGGGTCAAAAGATAAAGTTATAAGTGAGGCAAATAAGAAGTGATGTGTTTTTAGCTCTGGGAAGTCTGAGTGTTTAGATACCCTGGCCAGGTGTCTAAATACTTAGATTGACCAGTATCAAGCTACTCTGTTTATTCTTCTCTGGATGCCCTGGCCAGGTATGCAGAGGAAGGATAGGCTAGAGAGAAACTCTAGAAATCTTGGGGTTATGAGATAAGGAATTAATGTATGAATAAGAGATTAAATATAGGATGTGATATAACTCTTACTTTATATTGCTTATTTGATTGAAGATCACTAGAAACACTCTTATATGCATGAATTTAGATTTTCAGTTTGTACAATAAATATGATTCTTTTATATTGTTGTGACATGAAGTGAATTATTTAGTGTTTATATTCTTTGTATTAAAAGAGACCAAAAGTTATGTTTAAATGAGTTTGCCTTAGGTGGATGTTCTTTCCACATGTTTGAGATTAATAAGAGTTGGTTAATCCTGAGTAGCTCTTGGCTTCAGAACTACATGTTCGGCCTAGTCCGACTGGAAAGATGTGTTACTAGGATCTAACGACTCATATTGAGAATATAATGAAAGTAGACTCTGGATAATTTAGACCTGCAACATAGTAAGAATGTACATACGTTAAGATGTTGAGATATAAGGGAAAGATTAGAGCAGCTAAGAAGTAGCTGGAATCAATATCGAGGCCCAATGTTGAAGCCTCATATGAGAAATCATTAATTGGAAATTAAAGAACACGATATAAGGTTCAGATTAAAATTAATGATTTGTATTATATGAACTCTAAATATGAGAATATGGTAAAGATATGAGAATTGTATGTAAGGGCTAAGATAGTAATAATTCATCCTGGAATGGATCATGTAATAAAATGAAATACTTTATTGTACTTCTTACATAGAAATAAAGAGCCTTTGGAAGAGCAACATGATATATATGAAGAAACGTGTAAATTAGAAAATGAATCATATATGGTGCATAACTACCATGGTAGAGACGTTTAAGTAAGTAAAATGATGACACACAATATGATGATGAAACCCTAGCAGGGTAAATTGAGAATGTAACTTATTTGGATGTTCAAGTAAGAGGAAGGAAATTCCAGTGATAAGATAAGGAAGACTTGAGTAAACTTATGAGAACCTAACAGTGAGGGTGTCGGTCGAGTTATGAGTAGGACAACTCGACCGAATCTGCTGCAGACTACAATATAGCAGTGCACTGTTTGATTTTTAATTATTTATTGGTAATTATAAATGATCTCAAATTTTTACTGGAGGTTTGAAACTTCATTAGGTATAACATATACAATTTCCAGAATTTTTGTAGCTTCTGTTAGCTATTTAGTAAGCAAATTACAGAAACTATTGTGAAACCTGAATTTTCAGCCAATATAATTAAAGTTGAGTGTTGGGTTAATATGCAATTGACCCAAGCAGCTCAAATTGATCTATATGATCGACCACACACACACACACAATAATGCTATGTTATTGATAAGGACCAAACCCAAGAATGATTAGAGTTGAAATAGTTCAAGGGATGTCGCTAGTGATTTGACCTTAAATACTAGCATCTCTATAAAACAAAATCATGAGATTTGCTCTATGAAAAGTGAACTAGTATTGATAGTAACCCAGGGTTTAAAGGTAGTTAATATAAAAGGTATATAAACAATATGAAAATGATTCAGAGAAAAGAGTAAGATACAAATTTGAAATGTAACAAGTGTGTTTGAAACAAAAGGAGAATTACTCGTCACATGAACTGGAATTAGTTGTTGTAGATCATGCTCATAAGACATGATGTTACTATCCTTATGGTGAGGTGTGCCAGGTGTTTATTGATCATAAGAGCTTGAAATATACCTTTACCCATAAGGATCTGAATCTTAGATAGCGGAGACGATTAGAATTGATTAAGGATTATGATATAATAATAGACCATCATCCTAGAAAAGTGAATATGGTAGTAGATGCCCTCAGCAGGAAGTTAGGTTCAACAACTGATGCATACTCTATGGAAAGTTTCAAGAGAGACCTGCTAGTAGAAGTGTGAAAGTTGAACCTAGACATAGGGGTGACAAAACAGAGTGGTTTGATTGTACAGATGCAAGTCAAACCTACTTTTTAAGATTAGATCAAGGAACCTTAGCAGAGTGACAGTGGGTTGCTGCAGATCGTGCATGACGCAATGGGAGGAAAAGACCATAGTTCAGGTTTTTAGATGATGGTGTGCTGTATTGGCATGATATGTTGTGTACCTCGAGACAGTGATTTGAAAGAACAAAATTCTTGAGGAGGCACATGCATCGATGTATACTATGCATCCAGGTAACACTAAGATGTATAGGAATCTCAAGGAGTTATACCGGTGGTCAGGTATGGAAAAGAATGTAGCTGACTGTGTGGTTAGAAGTAGTGTGTGCCAGTAGGTTAAGACTGAACACCTACAGCTACCTTGTAATCTTTTTCTATGACTGGATGGAAATGGGGACATATCACAATGGATATTTGTGGAAGGGTTACCCAGTACACCTAGAGGTTATGACACGATATGAATGATTGTGGATAGACTAATTTAGTCTGCTCACTTTCTTCATATTAAGTCAACCTTTGATATCTCGAAACTTGACTAAGATATATATGGATGAAATAGTTAGGTTACCTGGTAATCCAGTTTCAATCATATCATATTGAGATCTTAAGTTCAGTACAATCTTTTCACCTGCAGACGGATGGTCAGTCTGAGAGAACCATTCAGACTTTTGAGGACAGGCTGAGAGCATGTGTTTTGCTTTTCAGTGGAAGTTGGGAAGAACATTTAAGCCTTATAGAGTTTGCATGAAGCTTGGTTTGGCCTTGTATGAAGCTCTGTATGGTAGAAAATGTAGATTGGACCAGTGAATTTACATAGTTCATCGAAACCCAAATTGTTTAGTGTGAATGTTGAGATTAGAAATACACAACTGATAATGATATGGTTTGGGTATGAACCTAGACAATATAGATTTGGTAAATCATCAGGTGCATGATTTCAAGAAAATACGATAGCATCAAAATATGCAAATAAACCTAGTTGCATGCTTCCTATTATGATAATATGTGTGACTTAACACTTATATGAATTGGCACATTACTCTGAAATATTACTAGAAATTCTCAAGCACTATTAATTATTTGTGTTATGAAACGTAAACAACTCTTAATTGAGTTATGTGATGCACAAACCAGGATTTGGGTTAATGTGCATGTTCTTCGAAAAATTTCAGATAATTGATAAATATTACAGATGATTTCTTATATGTGAAGTAAATTACTCTTATTGGTGTAATAAGATGTTCAATTGCATGAATTCAGTATGTATGTGCCAAAATTTATATGAATTTGGGATATTTATGAATTTTTAAATCTGCCTGCATGCATGATATAAGGATTACTCAGTAATTACAATGATTTGAATATACTGCTCTTCCAGTTCTAGAATGATACCGTATTGTGATTTGAAATGCAATCAAATAGATGAGATAACTGAAACCCTAAGGATAGGGTGTTTCCATGTGACAAGTGAATGAGGTAGCTGAAACCCTAAGGATAGGGTGTACAATGAATCAAGTATTTTGATATCAAAATTCTCAGTATGAGATGTGGTGATGTTAACAGTTCAATTGCATGGCTTTTAGTATAAAGTGCCAAATTGACATGCATTCTGTTTATTTAAGAATTTTTTTTTGTCTGCATGTATAGTATGATAATTTCTCAGTAATTACCATAATTGAGTTACTGTTATAATAGTTCTAGAAATATAATGTATTGTGGTTTGATCTGGAATCAGATCAGATGTGTCCTATGTTGAGGGACCAATATAGATAGTTGATCAAAGGATCAAGAAAACTCAAGAATCGTGAGATACCATTAGTGAAAGTTCTGTGGAGGAATGATAATCTAGAGGAAGCTACGTGGGAGCTTGATTCAGAGATGCGCAACAAGTTTCCTTTTCTCTTTTAGGAATTTCGGGATGAAATTCTTATAAGGGAGGGAGATTGTTATGACCCACTCTGTAATTAACCGGTAAATACTAAGTTTAGCATATAATTCAGTTAATGATGTTGAATTGAGAACTCACTTATGTTAATGATGTTTGAACTAATAACAAAGTTTTTTTAGCTTGTTTCCTAGCCCTAAGTTTGTGGAGAATTCAGTGCTTAAACCGTTGTAAGAAAAATCATTCGAAACCGACTTTCGAGTCAAAAGATATGGACATTTGAGTGTTTTTGGACCTAGTTGTAAATGTCGGAAATGTTTGGGCGAAATTTGCAATTCGGCCCCCTTGCCTTTTCTTTCCCTTATCCCTTCTCTTCTTCGTTCTTTTCTTCCGTAAACTGCCTAAGCGGCTGAAACGAGCGACAGACTCGATCTTTCTTTCCCTTCCTTCTTCGCGTGAGAGAGAGAGAGAGAGAGAGAGAAAGCGGAGAGGGGAAGGGCGATTGGAGCCCTGGTTTTGCTCCGGACAGCAGATGCGGCCCTCCTTCTTCTCCCCTCCTTCCATCTTCTCCGCTGGATTGATCCAGCTAGTAGCAGGAGCTACGTAGCAGCAGGAGCTGCGTTAGCTCAGAGGTGGCCAGGAGAATAGGGCGCGAAGAGCAGCCCTAGCTCGTCCTTCTTTCTCCCTCCAACCAGTTCTTGGTGGTGTGCACCAGTTGCAGGCGATTTGCAGTGCAAATCGGAGGTTTTGCCCGTCGATTCGAGTGAAATCGACATTAGCAGGTTCGTTTTTATTTCCTGTCTGTGCGTTGTTCGGCCGAGTTTGGGTTTCATTCGGCTGAGTTCCTTATTTAGGATATCGAACAGCGTTTTGGTCGGACGAGTTAGGATTTGATTCGGCCAAGTTTCTTTTATAGGTTGAGCAGCGTTTCGATCGGCCGAGTTTCCAGTTGATCGGCCGAGTTTCCAGCTGATCGGCCGAGTTGCCCAGTTGGTCGGCCGAGTTTCAGAAATTGTGAGGTGATCGGCCGAGTTCCAGACCGATCGGCTGAGTTTCAGAGCTGTGAGTGGCAGTTCATTCAGAAATAATTATTTAACTCAATTTAAGTGCTTAATTGCTTTAGTATCAGTTAGTATAACTTCTAAACAGTTTAGCACATACAATAGTTTATTATAGATTCAATGGAACTTGAGATACGTAATATGATTGATGAAAAAGATGGAATTTCCTGTTTTACAGTTGCAATGCATATGCTAAATAAAGATGGTTGTTTAGCAATGAATTTGAATAAGTGGCATTGAGTCATGTTAAAAGATGACAAATGATATATATATGAGTTTTTAAGAGATGTTCAGAATGTGAAATAAGTATGAAATGTGATCTTCCTGTTTAATTGTTTATATGTTAATCAGTTAATAGACTTAGGTGCCTAACACCGTAGAACCCCTTTGAGAGGTCTGCACCAGGGGGGTGAAACTTGTGTTGCAACAATAACTGTGCGGAGTCACAGGCACGAGGATAGAGAGAGGCAGTGTTCAACAATAATCCGTGCGTGTGTCACGGTGGCACTGGAGTAAATAGGGGTTATTCAACATTAATCCGTGCTTGTGTCACGGTGGTAACCCGGTAAGACTCTCCGCCTGTGTGCTCAGGTTTGAGGAGGAGTCTAGAGTTCACTCTTTTGAGAGTGTAGTGAGACCTTGTGAGCCTGAGGCCTTGTGAGCCTGAGAGTCCTGCAGCAGACCAGGGCTGGCAGTCAGACTTAGCATTTCCCGGGTGTGTCGCTAAGTCTTGTACGGTGGGATCATAGTTCGCTATAGATCTTTATATTCAGAGTACACTGCATATGTTTAGGGCATAATAAAAATATAAATATGAATCACATAGGATCGTAGTAAATTTAATATGTTAAGAGATTTGAACTTCTATGCCAATTCTCTATAATTGTTTAATTGTTTAAGACATCTGATGTTGCGTAGAAATGAAATTGTTATCTGTAAATATGCTATGTCATTAGAACTGCTCTGTTAGTACTGCACTTATCATTTATTTAAATTTTATCTAGCTGATGAGTTGTTTAGTGATAGCTAAATGAAATGCTATTCACTGAGCGAGTAGGCTCATTCCTCTACTCAAACATTTTTAGGTCAATATCAACAATAGGAATCTGAAGGATCTTTTCATCCTAACGCTTAATCATAGAAGGTATATGTAGTTAGTCTAGCTAGAGGTCTCTTAGTCCTTTCCCCTTGATCCTTGGGACATGGTGTGGGTGAGAGAGAGTATGTATGGCAAATGTGTAAAAGATGTAAATTAACTGTTATGCTTTACTTTATGTTAAATAAATGTATTATGTTGTAGACTTTGTTTATGTTTCTTGCCAGTTTAATAGATATGCTTCTGCAGTTTGTTTAGCTTTAGTTTACAGCTTAAATCTGGTTATCTTTTAAATATCTTTGAAATGTTTTAAAAAGTGAAGAGTGGTTGGCTTGTGTGTAAATCCCATCCGTCGTGCCCTAATCTCGTGGTTTGAGGTTAATGTGAGATCGGGGCGTGACAATAACTCACTCATACTCACAGATTTGACTTGAGGGTAGAGATAGAAAGGGGCTCAAAGGTGTGTAACACTCTCAACTAAGCAAGAACAAAGCATATATGGAATAAGCAACCTTAGAATGAACTACAAGTAGTCCTATTTATAGCTGGGGGTGTCCCTTTGAGTTGGGGAACACTTAGGGTCGAATTATAGCCATTTTTACACAAGGCAATGGATCTATTTTTGCCCAAACAAGTCACCAAGGGTTAGAATCAGTTTTTTTGCATTTTTCGTACAGTACATTTGGTCGAGATTCAATAAAGGTAACTTGACCGATTGGGTAAAAGACAAACCCCATTTTTAAACCATCGGTCGAGTTTGTCCTGAGGAAACTCGACCGACCAATGAAAGTTGCATTTGGTCAGTAACCCGATCGGTCGAGTTCTGTGAGTGCGCAACTCGACCGATGCACTCTTTAGAGAATTGATCCAATGGATCAGTCGAGATTGTAACTCGATCGATTAACTGCATGTGATCAATTTTCTAAAGTGTTGGGTTTTAGGGGAGGCAGAGAAGGCAGCGGAAACAAAAAATTTCTCCTCCCCAAACCCACAACAAGGAAACGTGTCAACGTTTGTACAATAGGAAAAGATGGTTTGTGGAATCATACCTTGTCCCGAGGCTTGCTCGGCGACAATACCTCGTGGCTTGTGCGGTCTTCACCTCCAATCTTGGACGGTGTCTGTGCAGCTCCTGGTCGCACCGAGACTGACAACTCATGGTCTCACCGGGACTGTCGGGATTGACAGCTATCCTCCGAGCAGCAGAAATCTCCCACCTCTGAAGTAGTCCACACGGACCACCTAGAACTCTAGTCTCCTTGTCTCACAAGGAATTGGAAGGAGTCGCACCCTCCTGTCAACGTACTAGTCACTAACACACTCTCCTGCCACCAGTCGCTTTCTACAGTTGTCTTTCCCTTGTTGTGCCTCCCTTATCGGGTAGCACTTGCTCGGGCTCTCTCGGTTACCAAAACCAGAGAGAATGACAACTTTACAGAGCAACTGGTAGCACTGATTTGTACTTTGAGAAGCCCCCAATACCCCTATATATATAGGAGGGTCATGGGACTGGGTTCTCTATCCCGGGCAATGTGGGACTAAAGTAGAAGTAGAAGGGTTCGAGATTTTCCACAAAAACAACCAACTGCGCAACCTGAACCGATCCTTTCATTTCTGAGACAGTCGGTTGGGGACCTGAGTCGGTCGGTTGACACCTCAACCGATCTGTTGGAACCCATGAAATGGTCGGTTCACTTCTGAACCGGTCAGTTCGTGGTCCTGGTCAGTTCCCGATTGACTTTTCCTCTTTTATTTTCTAATTGGTACCAAATACCAATCCTTGTTCCAATCAAATTGGGCAAGTGAAACGAAAATAAATTTCTCACCAATCCTACTTTTCCAACTTGCTCGGTTGCATCAGTTGAACCGATCGTTTCAACACTTGAAGCAATCATTTCACCCTGTCCATGAGCCGATCGACTCACCACCTGAGTCGATCGGTTCACCAAGTTGAGCCGATCGGTTCATCACATGAGCTGATCAGTTGGGAGTGCAGATTGTGCATAATCAGTCAATTACAATTTCAATCAATCCGATACTCCAATCAATGTGTCCAACACCTTGAACATTATGACATTGAGCTATCAATTAATCGAGTGTTTAATTGAACTACTAAACTCCTTTAGTAATCAATCGAAACATTGTTTGTGGACAAAACTCCTTTTCCAGGTTAAATCCTATGTGTGTGACCCTGCATGTCCATTTCACGTTGGCAGTGAAAGTCCATAACCCTTATGACTTCACAAGCAAAGAGCGATGCCTAGTCACACATCATTGCTACCCAAGTGAAATAGAAAGTTGGAGAACAACTTTCAATTCTACAATCCTTGAATGGTGTTACAGTGAATGTATAATTCCTTTGTCACTGATATCCCAAATGAACTCGAGGCATGGAACAGTTATCCTGTCAACGTTCATTCACTTTCTTGATCTCAGAGTAGATTGGAAGAGATATGTATGACATCAATATCACATATTGATTCACACATGTGTGCATGCCTTTCTCAATCCTACTCATCAAGTGGCCATGGATATCAAACTCCCTCAGGAGGGAGAAATCCCATATCTATCACTCACCCCTCAAAAGCCCCATGTGTCAAAGCCACCCAATCATCACCTTTATAACAACCCATGTTTCAGGACTGTGTTTGATGATGTCAAAGTGTGCCCAACGACATGTGTTGAGTGTAGTGATTTTAGGTCAAAGAATCACACTCACCACCATCACTGTGAGTACTGACTGTGACTACCATGTCATGGTTCCATGTGTCAAACTCACAGTGGGTCTGTCCGGTACACTTGTTCTCTAACAAGTACCTATGTGTTTGGTTTGATATCTCTATATCATGACTAATGAGATTTTGTCATCAACCAACACCACAATCTAGTCTTGTGTGTCATTGTTGTCTATCTACCTTCCACAATGACATCTGACTAGGGACATAACAAGAATGTACAAACTCTTAGCATATGTATTGTGGGCTCCGATCTCCAAAACCACGATATAAACTCAGTGGAAGCATTCGATTAGCAGCAGAATACATAAATCTTTGGAAATTAAAACTTTTTGAGACAAGATCTTGAAAACCATAAAACTTCTTTCAGAGAAAGGAGATAAACTGTTTACATCTCTGTTAAATTACTTCTTGAGTAATTATACACAACATGATACAAAATCTCAAGAGTCAAAACCAAAAATCTCAGACCACTAACTCGAAGGACCTGAGAGTATAGAGACGGCATAGGACTATATAACTACAAGACTCAGCAGTCAGTATCTCCACCTGAGATTCACTGCTGCTCCTGGTGCTGCTGCTGTTGGTATTGATCACCTGTAGGCTGGTTCCTTCGTCCTCGACGACCACCTAAAAAGTTGAAGTCTACGGGGTGAGACAATTTTAAATAATTGTCCCAGCGAGAGTTATAACTCTCCACTAGAAGCTTTATTATAGAAATCAAAGAACAATATAAGCAATAAAAGCTTTTAAGACAATCAACAGCAGATTGACATTAAGTAGAACTACAGCATTTATAAAGAATGAAGAACATATGTACTGTACAGTGTAACATCATTCAAGTATCTCGTAGTTCAACCTAAGCAGATACACTACACGGTTGATTATGTTTTACAAACATCATTATGCCCTGCGGAGATGAGGTATACTGCTCATACTCCAACCGATCACTGTTAAGTTGCATCGGTATCATACATAGGTCATCAAAAGAGCCGGATTCTTATGACCTCATCTTCCTCAATCAGAGTGAGGACAAATATGCAGGACATCTGGTGTCTCTGCTACTATATCTCACCAGGGTATTCAGGTACTTCTCTATTAGAGTCATAGTGGCATTCTGTACTCTCTTCCTCATCGAAAGATTTCTTGTTTATCTCTCATCGATGCGGTATAAGGATTTCCTCGAGAGAATTGTATTGCAGCATAAACATATAGTGAAGGGTTGATGGATTAAGATACATCTACATCAATTCCTACACTAGGATGTAAGGATTTACACATCCATATTCCCCCACATACTCAAAAGTATGTGATCTAGGAATTCCCTTAGGAAAACCTATTTCACCATCATATAGTTTCTGACAATGATGGATCTATGATCAGGGCTCTACCATTAAATGATTATACTTGATTAGTTAGGTACATTTCAGTATTCTTTTAACATCATACATGTTCTCAAACATTTAAACATTAGCATAGCAGTTGTGAAAGTAGAATACTATGTGTAACAAGTCTAACTCACATCAATCATTTCTCAATCATCTGATCACAAGTCATCTAATAAGCATGACCTTGATGATACTCATGGCTCTCACAGCTTATCAGTCTCATGTGATGCCACTTACCAGGCAACAAGGTATTTCACTATTCATAAAGCTAACAACATGCTTTTAATGAATAAGGTATCATAATCCTTACCAGGATATGATCATCCTCATAAAGGAACCTGCATAGTTAATTCAACTGATAACAGTAAACAATTCATTTCAAAGGAGTTGTACTTTCATACTCTTACAAGAGTTAGGTTCCCTGATTTCCATCAATTAGAGTTTACTATTCACAATACATGTTATCACCCTAGAGTTAGGGTTTACTATTCACTTCATGGTGAATTGAACACATAACATCATTATGTATGAGAAACATCATCATTATTGCCCTCAGATTAGATTAAGATTCATCAATTATCATAATTAGGGTTTCCATTATCTCACATAGGTGGGTAATACCCTAATCATGCTCATTCATGTACATTGAAGGTATTTTACTTGAATTGCAACCATAAATGGTAATTTCTCTCTCCTCTTACTAATATATGGTGATTACATCACTCTAGATTAGGTTGGGACAAGTCCTCATTGACTGTCATAAGCCAAATCACCATTAACATGTCATTAGGGTTTGATTAAAACAAGGTATCACTTGATTGAACCCTTCAAGGGTATAAAGGTAAAATACACCATTGATCACCATCATAGGTCAAATCATTAATCACTTAGTCCTTAATGATCTAGGGTACCATTAGGGTTTAGATTAGATCATCATTGGACCAATTACACCTTCAAACGATTAAGTATAAACAGCCCTAAAAGTCTCCAAACGATTTCAACCTTCAACCTCCAAACGGTCTTAAGACCGTTTGGGGGCGTTGACCGTTTGGATGGTTTGACCTTCAAGACTGCATGGGTCACCAAGACCGCATGGGTGTGTTGACCATTTGAGAAAGTTGACCTCCAACCCGTTTGAAGCTATGCGACTTGAAACCGTTTGATCTTAAACGATCTTGAGATCGATTGGTCCAAACGACCTTGAGATCGTTTGAGCCCAAACGGTCTTGAGACCGTTTGGCCCCAAATGGTCTTGAGACCATTTGGCCTCAAACGGTCTTGAGATCGTTTGGATCCAAACGGTCTTGAGACCGTTTGGTCCAAATGGGCTCAAACCGTTTGGACCTCAAAAGGAATTCCAAGGTTACAATCGATCGTGGTTGTCTATGTTGAAGCCTCCGATTGGCCATCACCTTGTTAACCATTTATAAATTGAGTCAATTAGGATCAGCCTTAATCAATTGGACATCAAATTGACCCTTAATTGAAAGCCAATTAGGGTTGAAACCAACTCAATTAGGGTTTCCAATCGGATAATCATCAATGTTCAACAATGTGAATCAAATCAAGGTTGAACCCATCAATTGACCTCCAATTGGGCCCAAACGGTCTTAAGATCGTTTGGACATCATCCAAACGGTCTTGAGACTGTTTGCCCAAGGTTTGACCAAAATACAAGTCAATTAGATAAGGATTGAAATCTAATTAGGTCTAAAATCAGCATTTTTATCAATTCATCAACTTATTGTGATTGGACCTTCAAACCATAAAATTTCCTTAACCCTAGACCTCCAAGCGGTCTTGGGTTGTCACCAAACGGTCTTAAGATCGTTTGGATGAATACCCAAACGGTATTGAGACCGTTTGGGTCCTTCAACCCAAAACGCAACAAGATCTATCCTTGAAATTAGAAAATCAACCCGATTAGGGTTTAGGGGGTTAAAGTACCTTCAACTTGTGATTGGTTTGGAATTAGGTTATGATTCTTTGTAGGAATTAAATTCAATATATTTACAACAGACCCTTAAATGGTCGTCCCTTGGTCAACCCTATCAAATGGTCTTGAGACCGTTTGATTCCAAACAGTCTTGCAAGACCGTATGAAATCAAACGGTTTGAGACCGTTTGAATTCAATCGGTTTGCAACCGTTTGGACCAAATGGGTCCAAGGTCATTTGATAAAGTTGCCTAGGAATCCACGCCCATCATCTTCAACCTCTGTTAAGGTCAGTTACTCCACGGATTGCTTGCAAAAGTGCAAGGAAGAAAGGAGGTAGAAGAAGAACTAAGCTTAAATTGCAAGAACATACATATGCATAATAAAGCAAGGAGTTTAGAGTTATAAAACCCACCTAAAATGTTGTTCCTAGAGCTCCAAGCTTCCAAGCTTCAAGCCTTTAATGGTGTCTTGAGCTCCACAAGTCGGCCAAAGGTGATTCTCCAAGGAAAAGATGGGGATGGTCGGCTAGAACAAAGAACCTAAGTAAGTTAACCATAGAACCAACCTTATATGATGAATTCATCCAAGAATACGAGCTAGAAAATGGTTCCTTCTCACCTTAGCACTAGTTGGTCGTCTCCCTGAGTTCCAGAGCTCTGCCTTGGTCATTTTGAGAAAGATGAGAAATGAAGAAGATAAAGGATACGTTTAGTTGTTTTGCAAGGGAACTAGGCTTATATAGTTTAGGCTAATTTCCACCATAAGGATCTCTAAAACATGGATTTCTCATCTAAGTCCCTCCTTCTTTCTAAGGCACGTCCAAATCATCAAAACTTATGCAAATCTCATCAAAACTCAAGATCTAAGGGTAAAGGAAACTAACATACAACTAAGGAACATGTATGAAAGGTCTCCTTACTTACTTTTGGTGAAACTACTACAAAGGTCATTCTTTTTATCTTCTTACTTCATTGAAGCGCCCCCCTTCATCATTTCTACTCTAAATGATGTCAGCAGTCATAAAAGATACTCTAGAAGGTGTATTTTACAAGTTGCACCCCACATTTTGGGTGAATTACACTTTACTCCAAAACTAGGGTTTTAAGTACAAGGATTGGTCTACAAGCTGCATCTTGATGCCCAGGCTTGGGAAGTCCATCATACTTCATCATAAACACTCATATGATGTCTCATCATCAGAGGAACATCTTAACCTGTGAAATTTGCAAGTTAACCCCTCTAACTGGGTAATTTGCACATAAGTCCCTGCATGACAAAGCAATACTACAACTTTGTTTAAAAAGAGGCAAAATTTGAAAGTATATGTTCTTGAGGAACTTAATTACATGCCAGGGAGTAATCACAAGTATTTAATTACATATTTAGGCAAAACATCTAGGGTTAGTTTATAACCCAGGTCAGGGATGTTACAAATTATCCACCCCTTACAAGGATTTCGTCCCCGAAATCGACAAAACATATTTTTAGGAGAAAAGAGTAGGGTATTTTTTTCTCATCTCATCCTCTAGTTCCCAAGTGGCTTCTTCGACACCAAGATGGTTCTAGAGGACTTTCACAAGACTTATATCTTTCTTCTTTAGCTTTTTAATTATGTTATCAAGGATTGACACTGGTCCTTCCTCATAAGTTATATCTTCATTCAATTCTACTTCCATAGGTTGTAGAACTGACTCGGTGTTAGGGTGGCATTTCCTCAACATAGAAATGTGAAACACAGGGTGTAACTTCTACAACTCCTGAGGTAACTCTAGTCTATAGGCTACCTTTCCAACTCGTTCAATGATTGGATAAGGTCCCATAAATCTAGGAGCTAACTTCCCTTTCCTTCCAAAACGAAGGACTCCTTTCCAAGGTGAGACCTTAAGGTACACTCTGTCTCTAACCTGGAACTCTAAGGGTCTACGTCGTCTGTCAGCATAAGACTTCTGCCTATCATGTGCAGTCTTAAGCTTTTATTGTATAACTTTGATCTTCTCTGTAGTTTGCTGCACAAGATCAGGACCTAATAACTGATGCTCACCAGTATCATACCAACATAAGGGTGATCTACAACGTCTACCATACAAGGCTTCATAAGGTTCCATATCAATACTATTTTGATAGCTATTGTTATAGGCAAACTCTATCAAGCTTAGGTGTAGATCCCAACTCCCGGTAAACTGGAGAACACATGCTCTCAACAAGTCTTCCAAGGTTTGTATAGTCCTTTTAGACTGTCCATTAGTCTGTGGATGAAAGGTTGTACTAACCTTAACTTGGTTCCTAAAGCTCTGTGTAACTGCTCCCAAAAATGAATTGTAAACTGGGGACCTCTGTCAGAAACTATAGTGACAGGAACTCCGTGCAAACGCACTATCTCTTGGACATACAACTGTGATAACCTTTCAGCAGTATAGGTTGTTTTGACAGGTAAGAAATGCACTGTCTTTGTCAATCTATCAACAATTACCCAGATGGAATCATGTCCTTTGCTTATCCTGGGTAGGCCAACAACAAAGTCCATGGTCACATGATCCCACTTCCATTGTGGTATGGGTAAAGGTTGTATTGTTCCTGCAGGCTTTTGGTGTTCAGCCTTAACTTGCTGACACACAGGACACCTCAAAACAAACTCAACAACATCCTTCTTCATCCCAGGCCACCAATACATATCCTTCAAGTTTCGATACATCTTGGTGCTCCCTGGATGCATAGCATACATCGAAGAATGAGCTTCCTCCAGGACTAACTTCCTCAGGTTATCCACATCTGGTACTATCATCCTCCCATGATAGCATGCCACTTGATCATCTGAAATCATGAAAACCATCTCGCTTCTCATCACCATATTCAGATCTGATCTGCTGAACTGCAGCATCAACTTGTTGTGCCTCCTTGATCTTCTCTCTCAGAGTAGGTTTTATATGCATCTCAGCTAACAACCTGGCTAACAATGACACCTTCAATTGTACATTGTCTTGCCTTAAGGAGATAAGCATATCTCTCTTAGAGCATATTAAAGAAATTAGTTGTGCCCTATCTAAGGCTGGTGTTGCTGATTTCCTACTCAGAGCATCTACAACTACATTGGCCTTCCCTGGATGGTAATCAATTATACAATCGTAGTCTTTGATTAACTCCATCCAGCGACGTTGCCTCATGTTAAGCTCATGTTGAGAGAAGATATACTTAAGATTCTTGTGGTCTGTGAAAATTTGGAATGTTTCTCCGTAGAGATAATGTCTCCAGATTTTCAAGGCATGAACCACAGCAGCTAGCTCCAGATCGTGTGTCGGATAATTCTCTTTGTGTTTCTTAAGCTGTCGGGAAGCAAAAGAAATCACTTGCTTATCCTACATCAACACACATCCGAGTCCATTCTTGGAGGCATCATAGAAAACTATATATCCTTTACCTTGTTCAGGTAGTACAAGCACAGGTGCACTTGTCAACCTCTCCTTCAACAGCTGAAAAGACCGTTGACATTTATCATTCCAGGCAAAAGAAACAACTTTCCGGGTTAACTTGGTTAAGGGTAAGGCTATAGAACTAAAGTTCTTAATAAAACTTCGGTAGTAACCAGCTAACCCTAAGAAACTTTGAATCTCCGTCGGTGTCTTCGGTTGTTCCCATTGTAGAACAGATTCTACCTTTTTAGGGTCAACACGAATACTCGAGGCAGATACCACATGACCAAGAAAGGATACTTCTGGTAACCAGAACTCACACTTGCTAAACTTAGTGTATAGCTTGTGTTCTCTTAGCAAGGTCAAAGCTTGGCGAAGATGTTGTTCATGCTGCTGAGCATCCTTACTATAGATTAGAATGTCATCTATGAAGACGACAACACACTGATCAAGGAAAGGTCGGAAGACTCTATTCATGAGTTCCATGAATGCAGCTGGAGCATTAGTTAGTCCAAACGACATAACTGTGAAATCATAGTGACCATATCTTGTCCTAAAGGCAGACTTGGATATGTCACTATCCTTAATACAAAGTTGATGATATCCAGACCTCAAGTCTATCTTTGAGAATACTGTTGCACCATGCAATTGGTCAAAAAGATCATCAATCCTCGGCAGAGGGTACTTATTCTTTATTGTTACTTTATTGAGTTGTCTGTAATCAATTCACAACCACATTGACCCATCTTTCTTTTTAACAAACAAAACCGGAGCACCCCAAGGTGAAGTACTCGGTCGGATGTAACCTTTCTCAAGTAACTCTTGAAGCTATTTCTTGAGTTCTGCCATTTCGGCAAGCACCATCCTATACGGTGTCTGGGCTATGGGTTGTGTATCTGGGACTAAATTGATTTCAAAATCAATTTCCCGAGGTGGTGGTATATCGGGAAGTTCTTCAGGAAACACGTCCTCGAATTCCCTGACAACAGGAACTTCAGCAGGGTTGGGACTCTCTATGGTAGTATCTACTACATGGGCCAAGAATGCATAACATCCTTGCCTCATCAGCTTATCAGCAACCATAGATGACACAAGATAGGTGGTTAGAATCTTCCTTTCTCCTTGAAAGATCCATGTGTTGCTTTCATCAGCAAACACAGCCAGCTTGGATTCACAATCCAAAACCACCTTATACCTTTCCAAGGTATCCATCCCAAGGATTATATCAAATCCTTGCAAATCAAGTGGCATAAGATCCACTTGAATGCGATGATCAGAAAAGAAGAGGATGCAGGAAGAGCATACCTCCTGCAAAACAGCAGACGCTCTCAACGGAGTCTCCAACAACAAACTATCTACCCGATGACTGACTATCATATTGCAGTTATGAATCACTCTTTGAGTGATAAAGGAGTGCGTAGCACCCGGGTCAATCAAAACAGATACAACACATGATTTAGACATATCAGAATATAAAAGTTCCATCTGACCTGCCACAACCTGTGGATTGACCACTACATCTGGTGGGTTCATAGCATAGAACCTCGCTGTCGCCTGAGGTTGAGTTGGTGTTGATGATCCAGATTGAGATGCTTGTCCACATCCTCGAGCTGCTCCTTGAGATTGTCTTCTCTATGATCCCTGTTGATTCTGTCTCGGAGGCTGTGTCACACTGACAGGCTTAGACTGGCAGTCCTTCATCAAATGCCCCACCTTCCCACAGTTGTAGCAGCTTCTTTCCAGTTGTTGTGGTCTTAGTGGTCCTGTGACTGACATTGATGTTGAACTGCGAGTCTCTTGTGGCGGTAAACTCCGTCCTCTACCTCTACTTGGGGACCACTGAGTCTGAGAACTAGATATGGGCGGTGGAGGTGTAGGTGTAGAGAATCTAGGATTCTTAAAGTCCCTAGATGAAGAACCTTGGAACTGTGGATATATCTTTTGGGTTTGCCTTTTCTGGACTACGGATCTCTCTATCCTTCAGACTGACTCAACGAAGGTAGCGAACCTCTCCCGGTTTTCTAGAGCAGACACGGGAGTAGTCATGTCGGCATTCAAACCCTTCTCAAACCTTCTGATCCTTTCTTCTTCTGTGGCAGCCATGTGCAGACAGAACCGCAACAACTCCATGAACTTAGCTTCATACTCGCTAATGTTTATCACGCCCTGCCTCAATCTCTCAAACTAAGAGATCTTCTCGTCCAGGAAAGTCTTTGGGAAATATCTGTGGACAAATTCCCGACGAAAGTCTTCCCACGAGACCTCTATTCCAGGCCTCTTCTGCTCTTCCATGGTCCACCAGTGACCAGCACTTCCTTTGAGAAGATAGACAGCATGTCTAACCTTCTCAGCTTCAGGGATGTTCAAGATTCTGAAGGCTTTCTCCAACTCAGTTAACCACAGATCGGCATCTGCGGGGTCAGCTGTCCTAAAGTATTTGGTAGCTCCGACACGACGAAGTCGCTTGAACGTCTTACCGATACCTTGTGCTTCAAGCTGGACAGGTGCCCTAGGTGCAGGCATGGGCATCCTATCGGTTATATGTGTCATGGCAGTCATAAACTGCCCGAACATGGTTTGAACAGCTGGGTTACCCATATCAACTGGGTCAAACTGAGGTGGCTCCCTGGGTGGCTCAGATACGGGCTGCTCTATTTCTAGGTTCCTTGCACCTTCCCGAGGTGCAGCACCACTACTCTCCGCCACGTACTCCTCATGTGGCTCAAACATCCTTATATATCTTCTTCTCCTGAGGAGCAGAAGATTCTATTAGATAAGGAAGAAACACTAAAGATAGACTCGACATCCTAAGTCCTATGTCTCTGTAGACTCAGCAAACCTAGAGCTCTGATACCACTTAATTGTGGGCTCCGATCTCCAAAACCACAATATAAACTCAGCAGAAGCATTCGAT
Organism: Alisma plantago-aquatica; assembly: GCA_963693085.1. Classification (NCBI taxonomy): domain Eukaryota; kingdom Viridiplantae; phylum Streptophyta; class Magnoliopsida; order Alismatales; family Alismataceae; genus Alisma; species Alisma plantago-aquatica. The sequence continues at coordinate 1,338,423,504 of OY856412.1, forward strand.
TAGCAGCGGAATACATAAATCTTCAGAAATTAAAACTTTTTGAGACATTATCTTGAAAACCATAAAACTTCTTTCATAGAAAGGAGATAAACTGTTTACATCTCTGTTAAATTACTTCTTGAGTAATTATACACAACATGATACAAAATCTCAAGAGTCAAAACCAAAAATCTCATACCACTAACTCCAAGGACCTGAGAGTACAGAGACAGCATAGGACTATCTAACTTCAAGACTCAGCAGTCAGTATCTCCACCTGAGATTCACTGCTGCTCCTGGTGTTGCTGCTGTTGGTATTGATCACCTGTAGGCCGGTGGTTCCTTTGTCCTCGACGACCACCTAAAAAGTTGAAGTCTATGGGGTGAGACAATTTTAAATAATTTTCCCAGCGAGAGTTATAACTCTCCACTAGAAGCTTTATTATAGAAATCAAATAACAATATAAGCAATCAAAGCTTTTAAGACAATCAACAGCAGATTGACATTAAGTAGAACTACAACATTTATAAAGAATGAAGAACATATGTACTATACAGTGTAACATCATTCATGTATCTCGTAGTTCAACCTAAGCAGATACACTATGTGGTTGATGATGTTTTACAAACATCATTATGCCCTGCGGAGATGAGGTATACCGCTCATACTCCAACTGATCACTGTTAAGTCGCATCGGTATCATACCTAGGTCATCAAAAGAGCCGGATTCTTATGACCTCATCTTCCTCAGTTAGAGTGAGGATAAATATGCATGACAACTGGTGTCTCTGCTACTATAGCTCACCAGGGTATTCTGGTACTTCGCTATTAGAGTCACAGTGGCATTCTGTACTCTCTTCGTCATCGAAAGATTTCTTGTTTATCTCTCATCGATGCGGTATAAGGATTTCCTCGAGAGAATTGTATTACAGCATAAACATATAGTGAAGGGTTGATGGATTAAGATACATCTACATCAATTCCTACACTAGGATGTAAGGATTTACACATCCATATTCCCCCACATACTCAAAAGTATGTGATCCAGGAGTTCCCTTAGGAAAACCTGTTTCACCATCATATAGTTTCTGACAATGATGGATCTATGATCAGGGCTCTACCATAGTATGATTATACTTGATTAGTTAGGTACATTTCAGTATTCTTTTAACATCATACATGTTCTCAAACATTTAAACATTAGCATAGCAGTTGTGAAAGTAGAATACTATGTGTAACAAGTCTAACTCACATCAATCATTTCTCAATCATCTGATCACAAGTCATCTAATAAGCATGACCTTGATGATACTCATGGCTCTCATAGCTTATCAGTCTCATGTGATGCCACTTACCAGGCAACAAGGTATTTCACTATTCATAAAGCTAACAACATGCTTTTAATGAATAAGGTATCATAATCCTTACCAGGATATGATCATCCTCATAAAGGAACCTGCATAGTTAATTCAACTGATAACAGTAAACAATTCATTTCAAAGGAGTTGTACTTTGATACTCTTATAAGAGTTAGGTTCCCTGATTTCCATCAATTAGAGTTTACTATTCACAATACATGTTATCACCCTAGAGTTAGGGTTTACTATTCACTTCATGGTGAATTGAACACATAACATCATTATGTATGAGAAACATCATCATTATTGCCCTCAGATTAGATTAAGATTCATCAATTATCATAATTAGGGTTTCCATTATCTCACATAGGTGGGTAATACCCTAATCATGCTCATTCATGTACATTGAAGGTATTTTACTTGAATTGCAACCATAAATGGTACTTTCTCTCTCCTCTTACTAATATATGGTGATTACATCACTCTAGATTAGGTTGGGACAAGTCCTCATTGACTGTCATAAGCCAAATCACCATTAACATGTCATTAGGGTTTGATTAAAACAAGGTATCACTTGATTGAACCCTTCAAAGGTATAAAGGTAAAATACACCATTGATCACCATCATAGGTCAAATCATTAGTCACTTAGTCCTTAATGATCTAGGGTACCATTAGGGTTTAGATTAGATCATCATTGGACCAATTACACCTTCAAACGATTAAGTATAAACAGCCCTAAAAGTCTCCAAACGATTTCAACCTTCAACCTCCAAACGGTCTTAAGACCGTTTGGGGGCATTGAACGTTTGGATGGTTTGACCTTCAAGACTGCATGGGTCAACAAGACCGCATGGGTGCGTTGACCGTTTGAGAAAGTTGACCTCCAACCCGTTTGAAGCTATGCGACTTGAAACCGTTTGATCTTAAACGATCTTGAGATCGATTGGTCCAAACGACCTTGAGATCGTTTGAGCCCAAACGGTCTTGAGACCATTTGGCCCCAAACGGTCTTGAGACCGTTTGGCCTCAAACGGTCTTGAGATCGTTTGGATCCAAACGGTCTTGAGACTGTTTGGTCCAAATGGGCTCAAACCGTTTGGACCTCAAAAGGAATTCCAAGGTTACAATCGATCATGGTTATCTATGTTGAAGCCTCCAATTGGCCATCACCTTGTTAACCACTTATAAATTGAGTCAATTAGGATCAGCCTTAATCAATTGGACATCAAATTGACCCTTAATTGAAAGCCAATTAGGGTTTCCAATCGGATAATCATCAATGTTCAACAATGTGAATCAAATCAAGGTTGAACCCATCAATTGACCTCCAATTGGGCCCAAACTTGGCCCAAACGGTATTGAGATCGTTTGGACATCATCCAAATGGTCTTGAGACCGTTTTCCCAAGGTTTGACCAAAATCCAAGTCGATTGGATAAGGATTGAAATCTAATTAGGTCTAAAATCAGCATTTTTATCATTTCATCAACTTTTTGTGATTGGACCTTCAAACCATCCTATTTCCTTAACCCTAGACCTCCAAACGGTCTTGGGTTGTCACCAAACGGTCCTAAGATCGTTTGGATGAATCCCCAAATGGTCTTGAAACCGTTTGGGTCCTTCAACCCAAAACTCAACAAGATCTATCCTTGAAATCAGCAAATCAACCCGATTAGGGTTTAGGGGGTTAAAGTACCTTCAACTTGTGATTGGTTTGGAATTAGGTTATGATTCTTTGTAGGAATTAAATTCAATATATTTACAACAGACCCTTAAATGTTCGTCCCTTGGTCAACCCTATCAAACGGTCTTGAGACCGTTTGATTCCAAACGGTCTTGCAAGACCGTATGAAATCAAACGGTTTGAGACCGTTTGAATTCAAACGGTTTGCAACCGTTTGGACCAAATGGGTCCAAGGTCATTTGATAAAGTTGCCTAGGAATCCACGCCCATCATCTTCAACCTCTTTTAAGGTCGGTTACTCCACGGATTGCTTGCAAAAGTGCAAGGAAGAAAGGAGGTAGAAGAAGAACTAAGCTTAAATTGCAAGAACATACATATGCATAATAAAGCAAGGAGTTTAGAGTTATAAAACCCACCTCAAACGTTGTTCCTAGAGCTCCAAGCTTCCAAGCTTCAAGCCTTTAATGGCGTCTTGAGCTCCACAAGTCGTCCAAAGGTGATTCTCCAAGGAAAAGATGGGGATGGTCGGCTAGAACAAAGAACCTAAGTAAGTTAACCATAGAACCAACCTTATACGATGAATTCATCCAAGAATCCGAGCTAGAAAATGGTTCCCTCTCACCTTAGCACTAGTTGGTCGTCTCCCTGAGTTCCAGAGCTCTACCTTGGTCGTTTTGAGAAAGATGAGAAATGAAGAAGATAAAGGATACGTTTAGTTGTTTTGCAAGGGAACTAGGCTTATATAGTTTAGGCTAATTTCCACCATAAGGACCTCTAAAACATGGATTTCTCATCTAAGTCCCTCCTTCTTTCTAAGGCACGTCCAAAGCATCAAAACTTATGAAAAGCTCATCAAAACTCAAGATCTAAGGGTAAAGGAAACTAACATACAACTAAGGAACATGTATGAAAGGTCTCCTTACTTACTTTTGGTGAAACTACTACAAAGGTCATTCTTTTTATCTGCTTACTTCATTGAAGCGCCCCCCTTCATCATTTCTACTCTAAATGATGTCAAGAGTCATAAAAAATACTCTAGAAGGTGTATTTTACAAGTTGCACCCCACATTTTGGGTAAATTACACTTTACTCCAAAACTAGGGTTTTAAGTTCAAGCATTGCTCTACAAGCTGCATCTTGATGCCCAGGCTTGGGAAGTCCATCATACTTCATCATAAACACTCATATGATGTCTCATCATCAGAGGAACATCTTAACCTGTGAAATTTGCAAGTTAACCCCTCTAACTGGGTAATTTGCACATAGGTCCCTGCATGACAAAACAATACTACAACTTTGTTTAAAAAGAGGCAAAATTTGAAAGTATATGTTCTTGAGGAACTTATTTACATGCCAAGGAGTAATAACAAGTATTTAATTACATATTTAGGCAAAACATCTAGGGTTAGTTTATAACCCAGGTCAGGGATGTTACATGTATGATCTCATTATTCAGGTCCTCAACCTGAAAGCATACGTCATTGAGTACTGTCATTCTCTAGACATTCAATCTGTTCTATCACTATCTCATATGACTGAACCAGAAAGAATTGGAAGCTTGCATTTGATGTTTATCAAATCAATCTTAATGTATCCCACCAATCATTCCATGATTGGCTCGCAGGGCATACATACCAACATAAAGTGCATAAAAAGTGATTAAAAATTGGTTCTAAGTGTCCCACATAATTTTCTCATCTTAGTTACAAGTCATACCATCAATACAAGTGATTATAAAATTCTTATAAGGTCATTTACATGGATTTCCTAATTAGCACACTTGTATTGCTTTCGACTTGAACTTTAGCAAATTAGGGATTGAGTAATTTGATCTTTTTCATGTACCTAACACCTGAAATCAATCTTGAATACACATATTAGATATATATGAATGTAATGGTTAAGTCATTATCAAAATATGGACAATGTATAACCTCTAGGTCAACACGTTCTTAGTCTTCCGTTGATTGTGTATCATATTTTTGTCAAAATATCCACCACATCTGCTTTATGTAGATATCTTGGGTCACATAGTGTATCCTCTTTATGCCTTTACCAAACCATGTCAGATGTAACATCCCTGACCTGGGTTATAAATTAAACATAGATGTTTTGCCTAATAAGGCTGATTATATTCTTAATCTTACCTTGGGAAAAGTAATTAGGGCCCATGAGGAACTTATGTTTCAATTTTGGTCCAGTTTGGACAATGTTGAAGCAATGTTTGCTTATTTTGGACTAAAGTGCAAATTTCCCAAATTGGAGGGTTTAAATTACAAATTTTGCATCATAAGATGTTCCTATGATGTTGTGACATCATAAGAATGAATATGATGTAGTGGTAAGGTTTCTACAAGTCTGGACACCAAGATAGAGCTTGTTGGACAATGTTGTGCATTAAAACCCAGTTTTGGTGTAAAGTGCAATTTACCCAAAACCTAGGGTTCAATATGCAAATTACCAATTCAATAAGGTCCCTAATGTTTCTTGGCATCATTTAGAGCAAATAAAATGAGAGGGTAATCTCATTGGAATTAAGTTGGAGGAGAGAGAATCTTGATATTAAAATAATCAAGATTTAATCCTAAGTGAAACCCTAATCCAATTTAGGGCAAAAATGAATGTATTAATTAAAGGGCCTTCAACCAAAATGTTATTGGTTGATTTTGAATAAGGATGGACGTTCCTTTGCCAAGATAAGGAACGAAAATATCTTAAGTAGGTGAAATTCCACTCACCTTATTATATGGAAAAGAATTTCCACTCAAAAAGATATATTAATATTATAATGGATTAAGGTGCTTATTTTCTTTTCCCTTAATCCATGGATAATGGAAGGGAGTTCGGTGGCTTTAAGTTTCCTTTGTATGCAAGCAAACCAAGGAGGAAGAGGTGGTACTATTTTTGGAATTAAATGCATTTTAATAAGGCATTTTCTCTCTCATCAATTTCCTTATAAAAGTGCCATTTCCAAGCCCAAACCAAGGCCTTTTTCGGATTTTCTTCTTCCCCTTGCTTGCAAAACCGACCAAGGAGCTAGGGAGGAGCAGGGAGCACGTCCCCAACCTGTTGGTAAGACCTTGACCTTCGTTCTTCATGATTTCATGGTGGAAATCGAAAATAAATTATGGATTCCTTCTTATTTCGATCTCCTCTTCAACCCTAGCCAACTTTTACAATCAAAAGCTTGAGGACGAGCCTAGGGGGAGTTGCTAGAGCTTCATCCACCATTAATGGCGTGAGCTTGGAGATTTGGAGCTCAATTGGAGGCGGGTTTTATAACTCAAACCCTTAAACATTGCTATTGCATCAATTCTCTATGCTTTGTTGATTGATTTCTTCAATTTGATACACTCTTGTTTCTTTGCTGCAATTTCCATCAAGAACGGTTGCTGTTCTTGGTTGTTCGAAGGAAGGTGATGATGACATCTTCCTATATGCTTATCCAAAGAAAATTACCAAGAAAAACCGTTTTGATAGCTACTGCAAATCGTTTTAATTTGATTGGCTATGCGGTTTCAGCAAACCGTTTAAGGGCAAACGGTTTGAAACCGTTTGGGAGCAAACGGTTTCAAGACCGTTTGAGATGGTTGACCAAGCGTTGACCGTTTGGGAATTTTGTTCCTAATTATGTAGGCTGATAACCATCCAAATTTTAGGGATTAACTCCAAAGGAATCGTGAGTTGAAGGCCAATCAATTAGGCAATCGAATTGAATTATGTGCTGATTTTCAACCTGATTAACTTGACCTGGTTGAGAAAACGGTTTCAAGACCGTTTGAGGTGGTTGACCAAGCGTTGACCATTTGGGATTCCTGTTAATAATTATGTGTATTAATAACCCTCCATATTTGAGGGATTAACTCCAAAGGAATCGTGAGCTGAAGCCTAATCAATTAGGGAGACCTGATTGGATTAAGTGCTGATTTTCAATCTGATTTAATTGAACGTTTTGGGCAAACGGTCTCAAGACCATTTGAGTGCGTTTACCAAGCGTTTACCGTTTGGTATTACTGTTCCTAATGATGTGGTATAATGACTCACCGAATTTGAGGGATTAACTCCCAAGGAATCATGAGTTGAAGGCTATTCAATTAGGCAAACCCTAATTGAAAACAGTGCTGAAATTCCAATGAGTTAAGTTGAGATTTTGGGTTGATTAGCCCAAACGGTTTCAAGACCGTTTGGGGATCTCCCAAACGGTCTCAAGACCGTTTGGGGATCACCCCAAGACCGTTTGGAGGTCTGGGGTCAAGTATAGTTGACCAATTGAAGGTCCAAAGGTACCAATCATATTGCAAAGTAGTGCTGATTTGTTGATCAACGCGATAGACCAATCCATGATGATTTTTCACTAGAATCCAAAGGTTGGATGGGCCAAACGGTCTCAAGACCGTTTGGAGCTCATCCAAACGGTCTCAAGACCGTTTGGTGGTCACCCAAAACCGTTTGGAGGTCTAGGGTTGAGTATGGTTAGGTGTTTGAAGGTTTAAAGGTACCAAGTTGTTATACAATGCAATGCTGTTTTGGTGATCAATCCAATGATCCAAACCTTAATTGGATGGCTTGGATTTGAGTGATGTGATGGGAAAACGGTCTCAAGACCGTTTGGAAGTCATCCAAATGACCTCAAGACCGTTTGGGGTCAGGTCATACCCAATTTGGATAATGGTTCAATAGTTTCAAAGTAACCAATCTTGCATTGATGAGTGTTGTCGGATCTTCGATTCCAAACCCTAATTCAATTGAATCAAACCCTAATTGATGATCAATTGAGGGTCAATTGAGGGTCAAATAAGTTTAAGGTTGACCTATTAAACTCAATTGAAGTATGAGTATATGTCTAATTGATGATTGGTTCCATGAATTCAATGATTGAAGGAATCAACATTGAAAACCCCAATTCAATTGGATACCTCATGTCATTGAAGGTCCAATTGATCAAACCTTTTTGGAAACCTAATGTAATTAGGTGAGAGATACCCTTAATGGTACTAATCAATCATGCATAACAAATGCATGGATCCAATACATGATTAGTAAACCCTAGTTGAGGGTGTATCCTTGTGAAACCCTAGTTGAGGGTGTATCATTGTGAACCCTGGTTGAGGGTGTATCCTTGTGAAACCCTAGTTGAGGGTGTATCCTTATGAACCCTGGTTGAGGGTGTATCCTTGTGAAACCCTAGTTGAGGGTGTATCCTTATAAACCCTGGTTGAGGGTGTATCCTTGTGAAACCCTAGTGGAGGGTGTATCATTGTGAACCCTGGTTGAGGGTGTATCCTTGTGAAACCCTAGTTGAGGGTGTATCATTGTGATTGTTTATAGGCAACTTTATAATAAAGTTATGCCTTAAACTAAGATAAGTCCATATCATGTGAGATAGCTGGACAATTCTAATGTGTGGCCTATGCATTATATGCTAAGGGTGAGTATTCTGTGATAGAATGTATTAAGAGGGGAAATACCTTAATACAAGATAAAGTTGGTAAACTCAAGAGGGTCTGAATTAATGAGAAATGGGGAACCCTAACCCTAATTTGGGGAAAAGGGAATGATAAGCCCTGTTTGATAGTGAACCCTAATTCCTGGTTAAGGAATGATGGTGTTACTATTGTATCACATGATGTGATGAATATCTTGTATGAGTGTTATCATGCCTAATAACCATGCAGGTATGATGAGATGATGAATATAGCCAAGTTTGGGCTGTGACATTTATATAATAAATGTTGATTGGCTTTTTGTGCGTTGATGTTGTTGTTGCTTAATAAAAGTAACAATGTGTACGAATTTTATGAACCATGTGAATAAGTTGTTTCCTAGTGAGAGGTGACAAGATGTGAATGGCCTTATGAACCATGTGAATAAGTTGTTGCCTAGTGAGAGGTGACAAGATGTGAATGGCCTTGTGAGCCATGTGAATAAGTTGTTGCCTAGTGAGAGGTGACAAGATGTGAATGGCCTTGTGAGCCATGTGAATAAGTTGTTGCCTAGTGAGAGGTGACAAGATATGAATGTCCTTGTGAGCCATGTGTGATGCTTGGGTAATAAGTATCATGTTTCTTTGTAGCATTTGTGTTAATAAGTTATGCTAGAGAACTTGGCTGATGTTACATTTTTGTTATATATCTATAGTTCATTGATGATTATTCATATCTGTTGTATTCATTAGAAGTAGATGGATGAACTATGAGTCTACCATGGGTAGATGCAATGCTCTTATTGAAAATGGAGATTTTCTTATTCTGTTCTATGAAGAATAATTCTGCCTAATAATGTAAAAGTAACCCCTGCTCAATTTAATTTCATAATCTGCTATAAAAATGTTTCTGGCGGAGAGTTATATCTCTCGCTGGGGCAATTTACAATTGTCTCACCCCCGTGGGAAACATTTTTAGGTATGCATGAAAGGCAGAGCAGAAACCCTAGAACAGGGAAAGAGCAGCAGCAACAGCAATAGCAGGGACAGCAATAAGATCTCAGGTGGAGATATTTTCTGTCTAGTCATATAGATAGTAGTCCTATGTGTCGTCTCTGTACTCTCAGGTCCTCGGAGTTTTTAGTCAGTGTTTTTGATATATCAGTCTGAGGTTTTGGCTTGATGCCTCAAGATTTGTATGTTGCCTGCATATATGTTTATAAGGCAGCTGATGATGTAGTCTCTGGAAAGAGATGGTACAGGATATGTACGTTTGAAATAGAATGTATATGATATACAATGGCATTTGTTGGAAAAGATTTCCTATGTGTGGATCTCTTTGCAAAAAGTTTTAATTTTTAGTGATTTTCGCTAATCCGCTGCTTGATGAACGCTTCCGCATTAGTTAATCTTGTTTTCACGAGATGGTCGTCACAATTAAGTGGTATCAGAGCTCTAGGTTCGCTGAGTCTACAGAGACATAGGACTAAGGTAGTAGAGTCTGTTCTGGTGTCATCTAGTGTATCTGAAAGTGTCTTCTGCTCGTATAAGAGAAGAAGAACTTAAAGATGATTGGGTCACATGAGGAGGTTGCTGCAGGAAGAAGCAATGTTGCACTAGGAAAAGGTGCATGGGAGCAGGCAAGAGAGAGATATAGAAATGATGCCTGAAGAAAATCTAGAGATGGAAAATCTTGTGTGTATAATGGTATGAAAAGTGGGGAATATGATAGTAAATAAAGTGCATACTACCTAATCTCAATACTTGTATACCCTGGCTAGGTATATGATTATTGTAGATAAGGAAAGTATGAAACTCTTAGATTGTTATCTTTTTGATTACTATGATCAAGTAGTCATTCAGAAACAATCCAGAGAGTATAATGAAATTAAATAGGAAGAGCTAAGTGAAAACTTAGTGAACTTGCTCCGTGAATACTTAGTGAACTTGCTCCGTGAATACTTAGTGAACTTGCTCCGTGAATACTTAGTGAACTTGCTCCGTGAATACTTAGTGAACTTGCTCCGTGAATACTTAGTGAACTTGCTCCGTGAATACTTAGTGAACTTGCTCCGTGAATACTTAGTGAACTTGCTCCGTGAATACTTAGTGAACTTGCTCTGTGAATACTTAGTGCACTTGCTTCGTGAATACTTAGTGAACTTGCTCCGTGAATACTTAGTGAACTTGCTCCGTGAATACTTAGTGAACTTGCTTCGTGAATACTTAGTGAACTTGCTCCGTGAATACTTAGTGAACTTGCTCCGTGAATACTTAGTGAACTTGCTTCGTGAATACTTAGTGAACTTGCTTCGTGAATACTTAGTGAACTTGCTCCGTGAATACTTAGTGAACTTGCTCCGTGAATACTTAGTGAACTTGCTCTGTGAATACTTAGTGAACTTGCTTCGTGAATACTTAGTGAACTTGCTCCGTGAATACTTAGTGAACTTGCTCCGTGAATACTTAGTGAACTTGCTTCGTGAATACTTAGTGAACTTGCTTCGTGAATACTTAGTGAACTTGCTCCGTGAATACTTAGTGAACTTGCTTCGTGAATACTTAGTGAACTTGCTCCGTGAATACTTAGTGAACTTGCTCCGTGAATACTTAGTGAACTTGCTCCGTGAATACTTAGTGAACTTGCTTCGTGAATACTTAGTGAACTTGCTCCATGAATACTTAGTGAACTTGCTCCGTGGATACTTAGTGAACTTGCCCGTGGATACTTAGTGAACTTGCCCCGTGGATACTTAGTGAACTTACTCAGTGTATATTTTCAAAAAAAAACAAATAAAGGATTTTCGAATGAATTATCTCTATTAGATATATATGTTTCTCTTTTAGTAAATATTTCTGGGTGATGATAGAAGTATGCTCTTTTATGCTTCTTCTTTTCAATGATATGAACATCATATGTTAGGGGTTTATGCTTTGCATAAACAATAAACATTGATGAGGTTGAATTAATGAAAGGAGCTTTGTATGGAATCACAGAGTTCATGATATCTCCATGATATTAAGATGATATGTGGAGACTTGAGGGCATGATTAATGAATAATTTGTCCCTCCTTTTCCTGGGATTTCGAGGACGAAATCCTTGTTAGGGGTTTATAATTTGTAACATCCCTGACCTGGGTTATGAATTAAACCTAGATGTTTTGCCTAATAAGGCTGAGTATATTCTTAATCTTACCTTGGTAAAAGTAATTAGGGCCCATGAGGAGCTTATGTTTCAATTTTGGTCCAGTTTGGACAATGTTGAAGCAATGTTTGCTTATTTTAGACTAAAGTGCAAATTTCCCAAATTGGAGGGGTTAAATTACAAATGTTGCATGATAAGATGTTCCTCTGATGTTGTGACATCATAAGAATGAATATGATGTAGTGGTAAGGTTTCTACAAGTCTGGACACCAAGATAGAGCTTGTTGGACAATGTTGTGCATTAAAACCCAGTTTTGGTGTAAAGTGCAATTTACCCAAAACCTAGGGTTCAATATGCAAATTACCACTTCAATAAGGTCCCTAATGTTTCTTGGCATCATGTAGAGCAAAGAAAATGAGAGGGGCATCTCATTGGAATTAAGTTGGAGGAGAGAGAATCTTGATATTAAAATAATCAAGATTTAATCCTAAGTGAAACCCTAATCCAATTTAGGGCAAAAATGAATGTATTGATTAAAGGGCCTTCAACCAAAATGTTATTGGTTGATTTTGAATAAGGATGGACGTTCCTTTGCCAAGATAAGGAACGAAAATATCTTAAGTAGGTGAAATTCCACTCACCTTATTATAAGGAAAAGAATTTCCACTCAAAAAGATATATTAATATTATAATGGATTAAGGTGCTTATTTTCTTTTCCCTTAATCCATGGATAATGGAAGGGAGTTCGGTGGCTTTGAGTTGCCTTTGTATGCAAGCAAACCAAGGAGGAAGAGGTGGTACTATTTTTGGAATTAAATGCATTTTAATAAGGCATTTTCTCTCTCATCAATTTCCTTATAAAAGTGCCATTTCCAAGCCCAAACCAAGGCCTTTTTCGGATTTTCTTCTTCCCCTTGCTTGCAAATCCGACCAAGGAGCTAGGGAGGAGCCGGGAGCACGTCCCCAACCTGTTGGTAAGACCTTGACCTTCGTTCTTCATGATTTCATGGTGGAAATCGAAAATAAATTATGGATTCCTTCTTATTTCGATCTCCTCTTCAACCCTAGCCAACTTTTACAATCAAAAGCTTGAGGACGAGCCTAGGGGGAGTTGCTAGAGCTTCATCCACCATTAATGGCGTGAGCTTGGAGCTTTGGAGCTCAATTGGAGGCAGGTTTTATAACTCAAACCCTTAAACATTGCTATTGCATCAATTCTCTATGCTTTGTTGATTGATTTCTTCAATTTGATACACTCTTGTTTCTTTGCTGCAATTTCCATCAAGAACGGTTGCTGTTCTTGGTTGTTCGAAGGAAGGGGATGACTACATCATCCTAGATGCTTATCCAAAGAAAATTACCAAGCAAAACCGTTTTGATAGCTACTCCAAATCGTTTTAATTTGATTGGCTATGCGGTTTCAGCAAACCGTTTAAGGGCAAACGGTTTGAAACCGTTTGGGAGCAAACGGTTTCAAGACCATTTGAGATGGTTGACCAAGCATTTACCGTTTGGAAATTTTGTTCCTAATTATGTAGGCTGATAACCCTCCAAATTTGAGGGATTAACTCCAAAGGAATTGAGAGTTGAAGGCCAATCAATTAGGCAATCGAATTGAATTATGTGCTGATTTTCAACCTGATTAACTTGACCTGGTTGAGAAAACGGTTTCAAGACCGTTTGATATGGTTGACCAAGCATTGACCGTTTGGTATTCTTGTTCATAATTATTTTTATTAATAACCCTCCAAATTTGAGGGATTAACTCCAAAGGAATCCTAAGTTGAAGCCTAATCAATTAGGGAAACCTAATTGGATTAAGGGATGATTTGCAATCTGATTTAATTGAACTTTTTGGGCAAACGGTCTCAAGACCGTTTGAGTGCGTTGACAAAGAGTTGACCGTTTGGGATTACTGTTACTAATGATGTGGTCTAATGACTCACCGAATTTGAGGGATTAACTCCCAAGGAATCATGAGTTGAAGGTTATTCAATTAGGCAAACCCTAATTGAAAACAGTGCTGAAATTCCAATGAGTTAAGTTGAGATTTTGGGTTGATTAGCCCAAACGGTTTCAAGACCGTTTGGGGATCACCCAAACGGTCTCAAGACCGTTTGGGGATCACCCCAAGACCGTTTGGAGGTCTGGGGTCAAGTATAGTTGACCAATTGAAGGTCCAAAGGTACTAATGATATTGCAATGTAGTGCTGATTTGTTGATCAACTCGATAGACCAATCCATGATGATTTTTCACTAGAATCCAAAGGTTGGATGGGCCAAACGGTCTCAAGACCATTTGGAGCTCATCCAAACGGTCTCAAGACCGTTTGGTAGTCACCCAAGACCGTTTGGAGGTATAGGGTTGAGTATGGTTAGGTGTTTGAAGGTCTAAAGGTACCAAGTTGTTATACAATGCAATGTTGTTTTGGTGATCAATCCAATGATCCAAACCTTAATTGGATGGCTTGGATTTGAGTGATGTGATGGGAAAACGGTCTCAAGACCGTTTGGAAGTCATCCAAACGACCTCAAGACCGTTTGGGGTCAGGTCATACCCAATTTGGATAATGGTTCAATAGTTTCAAAGTAACCAATCTTGCATTGATGAGTGTTGTCGGATCTTCGATTCCAAACCCTAATTCAATTGAATCAAACCCTAATTGATGATCAATTGAGGGTCAATTGAGGGTCAAATCAGTTTAAGGTTGACCTATTAAACTCAATTGAAGTATGAGTATAGGTCCAATTGATGATTGGTTCCATGAATTCAATGATTGAAGGAATCAACATTGAAAACCCCAATTCAATTGGATACCTCATGTCATTGAAGGTCCAATTGATCAAACCTTTTTGGAAACCTAATGTAATTAGGTGAGAGATACCCTTAATGGTACTAATCAATCATGCATAACAAATGCATGGATCCAATACATGATTAGTAAACCCTAGTTGAGGGTGTATCCTTGTGAAACCCTAGTTGAGGGTGTATCATTGTGAACCCTGGTTGAGGGTGTATCCTTGTGAAACCCTAGTTGAGGGTGTATCCTTATGAACCCTGGTTGAGGGTGTATCCTTGTGAAACCCTAGTTGAGGGTGTATCCTTATAAACCCTAGTTGAGAGTGTATCCTTGTGAAACCCTAGTGGAGGGTGTATCATTGTGAACCCTGGTTGAGGGTGTATCCTTGTGAAACCCTAGTTGAGGGTGTATCATTGCGATTGTTTATAGGCAACTTTATAATAAAGTTATGCCTTAAACTAAGATAAGTCCATATCATGTGAGATAGTTGGACAATTCTAATGTGTGGCCTATGCATTATATGCTAAGGATGAGTATTCTGTGATGGAATGTATTAAGAGGGGAAATACCTTAATACAAGATAAAGTTGGTTAACTCAAGAGGGTCTGAATTAATGAGAAATGGGGAACCCTAACCCTAATTTGGGGAAAAGGGAATGATAAGCCCTGTTTGATAGTGAACCCTAATTCCTGGTTAAGGAATGATGGTGTTACTATTGTATCACATGATGTGATGAATACCTTGTATGAGTGTTATCATGCCTAATAACCATGCAGGTATGATGAGATGATGAATATAGCCAAGTTTGGGCTGTGACATTTATATAATAAATGTTGATTGGCTTTTTGTGCGTTGATGTTGTTGTTGCTTAATAAAAGTAACAATATGTACGAATTTTATGAACCATGTGAATAAGTTGTTGCCTAGTGAGAGGTGACAAGATGTGAATGGCCTTATGAACCATGTGAATAAGTTGTTGCCTAGTGAGAGGTGACAAGATGTGAATGGCCTTGTGAGCCATGTGAATAAGTTGTTGCCTAGTGAGAGGTGACAAGATGTGAATGGCCTTGTGAGCCATGTGAATAAGTTGTTGCCTAGTGAGAGGTGACAAGATATGAATGGCCTTGTGAGCCATGTGTGATGCTTGGGTAATAAGTATCATGTTTCTTTGTAGCATTTGTGTTAATAAGTTATGCTAGAGAACTTGGCTGATGTTACATTTCTGTTATATATCTATAGTTCATTGATGATTATTCATATTTGTTGTATTCATTACAAGTAGATGGATGAACTATGAGTCTACCATGGGTAGATGCAATGCTCTTATTGAAAATGGAGATTTTCTTATTCTGTTCTATGAAGAATAATTCTGCCTAATAATGTAAAAGTAACCCCTGCTCAGTTTAATTTCATAATCTGCTATAAAAATGTTTCTGGCGGAGAGTTATATTTCTCGCTGGGGCAATTTACAATTGTCTCACCCCCGTGGGAAACATTTTTAGGTATGCATGAAAGGCAGAGCAGAAACCCTAGAACAGGGAAAGAGCAGCAGCAACAATAATAGCAGGGACATCAATAAGATCTCAGGTGGAGATATTTTCTGTCTAGTCATATAGATAGTAGTCCTATGTGCCGTCTCTGTACTCTCAGGTCCTCGGAGTTTTTAGTCAGTGTTTTTGATATATCAGTCTGAGGTTTTGGCTTGATGCCTCAAGATTTGTATGTTGCCTGCATATATGTTTATAAGGCAGCTGATGATGTAGTCTCTGGAAAGAGATGGTACAGGATATGTACGTTTGAAATAGAATGTATATGATATACAATGGAATTTGTTGGAAAAGATTTCCTATGTGTGGATCTCTTTGCAAAAAGTTTTAATTTTTAGTGATTTTCGCTAATCCGCTGCTTGTTGAACGCTTCCGCATTAGTTAATCTTGTTTCCACGAGATGGTCGTCACATCATATGTATACATATATGATGGAAAAAAGTAATATTTTCCTATTTCGAAAAGACTAGTCCCATGCCAAGATCTTTATTTCTAGCGCCAAACGTCCCACTAGTCATGATGGCAATCATTCACTCCTCTTGGTTGGTATGTCCTTACTTCTAAACCATACTAAGATGAATTAATTATATTGAAGACTTCCCCTCGAACCTTGACACCACCCTAAAGATATATGTGGTTGCTAGCTTGATATGGAGATTTCAGAGGTAGATAAGGTCGGTGGGATGAGTTCGTTAATGTATTTTGTAGTGAAAAAGACATGGGTATCCACCTAAATATTGTGTCGATCCATTTGTGGCATACACTGGCTTTATGTTATCACATACATGTGGTGGAGGTCAAAATGTGAAATCAATTGGTTTGGGAGGGATGTATTTTCATCATAAGTATCTATGTGAAAGACATGTGGTGAACTCATGGAACATTGCATAGAAACTTGTTGTGCATTGGTTTTTATATCATTGACAAGCGTTTACCAATATAGATTTTTACTATAGGTTGTTTTAATGTAACAAATCCTGAAGAGGGACATATAACATTTTGATCTACAAATAGGGGTTGACAAATGGCATTCAACGAGATAAATGCAAATCTAAAATGAGTTGTGAAATAGAGGACATCTTATATCAATAGTTGTTGGGGGCATGGACATGTAGCTATAGTAAGAGTAGTGTTACTAAACATTTTTAGTGGTGGGTTAAGGGCAGTCATAGCATCATTGCTTTATGGAGATGTTTTCTGTCAAGTGCCAATTGCAACCATGTATATGCCTTTGGTGAACCATACTCAATGTATGCATATATGATGACAAAAGTGACACTTCCCATTTCAGCAACACCATTCTCACACCATGGTCCCTATTTGTAGCACCAAAAGTCATGATGACAATCGTTCGCTCCCCTGGACACCAACCCAAGAAGTATATGATCTCGCTAGCTTGATATGGAGATTCCAGAGGTAGATATGGCTGGTGGGATGAGTTGTTAGAACATGTATTACGTACTGTGTGTGCTTTCTTCCGCAATAAAAAAGACGAGGATATCCTCCTAAATACCGCGTGGAACATTGCAAAGAAGCTTGTCGTACGATGCTTTCATTGTTACTGACAAACCTTTTATATGACCTAGATAGCTTTTCGTACCTCTGTTGTTATAAAGTAAAAAGCTTTAAGGACTAAGGTATGCAGATCTAAAACGAGTGGTAGAGAGGGCATCTGATATCAGTAGTTGCCTGTTGGAGCATGAACATGTAGAGAGGGCATCTGGTCAAATCGCAACACACACGTAGCGAATTTTTTTTTCTTGTCGTTGTTTGATAATAAGTTTGATGGTCAAAGAGATGGAGGTGAATATCACATATAGTTGTGGTTTATGGCTGGCGGTGAAGTTTAGGCCATCGGGACGGGATCTCTTAAAACTGGTTTCTACGACAGGAGTGAAACCGATGCATGGTTTTAGCACAACATCCGTGTGTTCTTGACATATGCTGATTTTATATATATGATACTATTATGACAGCATCCACCACATCAGTTTTAGTTAAACATCCAATTACAATCATAGACATTCTCCAACACTCACTGCTCATGTCTCTTGGGTTTCCACTGCTGGGGTAGGGTCACCGAATTAGCTCCTCCTCGAAGGTGGTTCCCAAATAAATCAAAAAAATTATAGACATTCTAGATTTTTTTTTTCAGATCCTTTTGTTTATCTTATGGTCTTCATTTTTCATTGAAGATAAATCCGCCCTCCCATACACACGTAACGAACGTGCGGGGTGGCAGATATCTGAATAAAGCTAACGCCATCCCTTATTGGCCGAGTTTGAAGGCAATTAAACCATCCGGCATCAAAAGCAGCAAATCCACCCAACTGTAAAGTCTGATACCTTAACTTCATGTGGAGTGACGAATCAATGCATACCTACTCGCGAGTCGCGACTGCAGATTCAATCGACACTAAATTCGACTAGGGCGGGTAAAACAAGACCTTACTCGATCGATCTGATCCGAATCCAAAATTTTAAACAAGTTTACGCTCTAAGGTTTTTCGACCCGATCCGAAATTGACCCGAACCCGAAGAACTCAAAATTAATTTAATCGGGTCCGGATTTGGACTTTAGACCCGAATTGACCTGATTGATCCGGAATTCATAATTATATATTCAAATAAAATTATAAATACTATACTTTAAGACACTTGATGGCCCATTAATTTACTAATTCATCAATCATGAAGTTTATTTTGACAATTCTAAATGATTTTGTATTGATTTGTATGATTTATTATACTAATTATATTAGGAATTTGTGTTTAAAAGTCTCGAACAAACTACAATAAGCTTTATATGTGTTTCTCAATCACATTGTAAGTTTATCACACTGAAATTCGTTAATTATACTTGAAAATTATGAATGATTAGATAAATTATAGCATTTTTCAAAAAACTATTGTATTTTGGATTTACGGATTACACCCGATAGATTCGAAATTATTTACAGGTCAAGTTAGAATTAAGGGTTTCGACCCAAAAATCTATCTTTTTACAAATTTAAGATTTAATCAAAAATATTGACCCGAAATGACCAGAACCCAAACCCGTCCGGATTGCGAGAAGTCGTTTCGGGTCGCTACATAACAGTAGAGAGGAGTCAGCAAACCCATCGCAAGCTCCATAACCGTACTCGCCGTGCAAGCAAGCGAAAGGGGCAGCCAGACACATTTTGCCTCTCTTCTTTTTCTGGGGGAGTACGGGCCGGCCGGAGGGCGCATTGTCAGCACCACGATACACTGCGCAACACGTCGTGGTAGTGGAATCCGAGTGGCTAGCTGAGGGATGATGGATGACGGAATCTTTGTGGAAAGCCATACGGATGAATCGAATGCATCTTTTCCTTTTTAGCTGAAGCAGGGGTGGTGGGGAGGTGCCCAGCAGCAAGGGATCTGTTTTGACTGCGTGCTGGTGACCGGTGTCTTATCTCCGTTCGGCTAGAAGGGGCATATTGGAAAGGAAATGGCAAGTTGCAGGAAAGCTGCAGGTCCGGCGAACCACCACCGACCAGCCAAAGGGAAAGTGGTTTTAGCTGACATTCGGTTACCAGATATGTGACATCCAGATCACCGGCTCAAGACTCCACGACAGTTGAGTTATTATTCGAAAGTACTCTCGTATGTCAAACTACAATAAAACTCTGTGACAGTAAGCTCCATTCCACGCCGGCACCCGTAACTGCGGCGGAGAGCCGGACGGGAGTGCCAGTGGGAACTAGGGAACAGGGGACGACGCCCAAACGAAGAAGAAACGGGGTAAGGTGAGTCATCCCTCACAAAGCACCCCCAAGTTTATCCAGGTGGCACCCACCGCAAACAGCAACGCGTATAGCCGTCGTGGTAGGAACCAACAAACCGGAATCACCTTCCTTCTCACCACCACCTTCTCGCGTCCCGAGATTCTCACCCAGTAATTAAGCAGCACGCACCCACCCACCAACCCGGCGCGGTGTCAGGTGGGGAACATGGATGGATTCCATTGGCACAGGGTAAAGTAAGAGGGAGGGAAAAAGATTGAGGATGAGAGATGGATCCGGAGGAAGATGAGGAAGAGTCACACGCACAGATTCCACATGGGGGCTCTGCAGATTCCCACCCGACAGGGCAGTGAGGGACTGAATCAGGAGCCACGAGCGACCTACATGGAAAACTCATTCACTACAGTCATACCCCAGGCCCTCTTTCCCAAACATAATGTTATATGGGTTGTGTCCCAAAAAATCCTAATCATATATTTACACAGAAACCTCTTTCTAAAATAAAATTAATCTCCATCCCTCTTTTCAAGAAGAAAAAAGTTAAACAAGTGAATGCTAACAGTTAGATTTGTCAAATGAGTAACTTGGATCATTGTAGATGTGGGTCTCTCGAGACATGCCAAAGTGACTCAACTTTGAAACAAAAACATACTCATATTCAGACCTTATTATGTTGGCCCATGCGTGTCCATTTAACATGCGTTTAACTTCTTCTAACATGAAAAGCTACTAATGTAAAAAGTTTAATAAAAAAATTGATGTCAAATGACACGATTTAACCGTGCGTAGAACGCAAGTGCACGCGTCAATGTAGTATAGGCCCCTGTGAGGCCCGAGTCAAACTCAGAGACACTAAATTATCGATAGACTACTACTAACTGGTTGCGATCGGCTAAACCGATTAAAAGAGTTTGAGAGTTGTTGTAAAAATAAAACAAAGCAATCGATTAAAAGTTTAGTTTAATCAATTCGAGTGGAGATCTTTAGGATTGCGGTTTCACCGCGGGTTTTCATTGTATGAATTTCCATATAATAATTCAGGTTCATCTCTCAATCCGGATAGTGGCATGTAGTCAGAAGTGCCCACTGTCGTGGTACAATTCACTACCTATGTTTAGGTCGGTTCCACCGTCGTAGTAACCTATACCCTAAACTAGGAGCATTATAATCAACCTCTGGGTTTCCACCATTAACCGTACATCACCTTGTTTAAGGGATTTGTTAATTAATGTGAGTTTCGTCTCTTTTCAACCGTTAATTCTTCTTTCAAAGTAATTAAAGGCATTAGATTATCATTATGGTGATCAAGCACTACTACAGAAATGGCTTATAAAGTCGGTTTTCAAGGTGTCAGTTGTATACAAAAACCGACACATAAAACCTACTATGTCGGTTTTTAACATAAACCGACATCCAATATGTGAAGGTCGACCAAACACGGGTACCACTTTCAATAAGTGTCGGTTATATAATAAACAACCGACACTTAAAATCAACCGCCAAAACCAAAATTCCAGCGAAAAAATTACCTTCAAAATTGGACATATGTCGTCGGTTTTTTAATAAATAACCGACAACTAAAGGGTATGTGCGAGACAGGAATAGTTGTCGGTTGTCTTTTATTTATAAACCGACGAATATTAAGTAGTATAGTTGTCGGTTTTTGTCAAAGAGTCGACACTGTTGGTTTAGTTGTCGGTTTTGTTAAATAACCGACACATATTGTCAACTTAATAACCCCGCGAACAGAACTTTTCCCCATTGTCTCTGTTTCATTGTCGTGCGCTAGGGTCTGGCGATTTCCCCCGATTGCTCCCGCCGTCGTTGCCGGTTGGCTCCCCGCGCCGCCGTTCGTCTCCTCGCACGTCGCTCGCCGCCGTCACCGTCGTCACCGTCGCCGCCGGTTGCTGCGCCGCCGGTTGCTGGTCACCTCGACGCCCTCGCCGCCGCTCCGTCGAGCCGTCGCCGATTGCTGGTCCTCCTCTCCTCGCCGCCGTCACCTCCAGCTGCTCTCCTCTACTCCGGCGCTGTCAGCTTCACCTTGTTGCCCTCAAGGTACGCCGACTTCTTCCTTCTTCCTCATCCCCTAGCTTAATATTGCTTGTCTAATAGACTCAACTCAAGTTTTTCTATCTTTACATTTGCATTATTCATTGCCATTGTTCTTTAAAATGTCAATGAAACTATAATGGTTATCCAATGTTAAAGTTGAATACCTTGTTGTAGGCTACACAACAAATGAAACTATAGTAGCGTTTTCGTGTATATGTGTTTGATATTCTTATATCACTAGAAAGAAAGACAGCCATTTTCATTACTAGTAGATGAATAAATACATTAAATACAAATCAATTGGTAAACTAATATAAATCAGTAGATGATTACATAATTCCTAAATCAGCACATAAATAAATACAAATAGTAGATGAATAAAATACAATAAATACAGTAATAGAGTTAAATCAGTAGATGATTAAATGATATCAAAATTAGTACATAAATAAACACAAATCAATAGATAACTAAATAAAAATAGTAATAAATAAAAACAAATAAGTAGATGAATAAATACATAAGTGGAAAAGTAAATATGAATCAGTTGATAAATAAAGTTACATCAGTAGATTCTTACATAATTTCAGAAGCAGTATAAATAAATTCAAATGAGTAAATAGCTAAATAAAAAACAGTAGATGAATAAATACAAATAAGTAGATGAATAAATACAAATCATTTGATTAACTAATATAAAATTATAAATCAGTGATGATTAATCAATTCTCAAATCAGTACATAAATGAATACAAATAGTAGATGAATAAATATAATATAATCAAATCAGTTGATAATTAAAGTTAAACAGTTGATAACTAAAGTTAAATCAGTAGATGATTAAATAGTATCAAAATCAATACATAAATAAACACAAATCAATTGATAACTAAAGTTAAACAGTTGATAATTAACTAAAGTTAAATCAGTAGATGATTAAATAATATCAAAATCAATACATAAATAAACACATGTGACATGCTTGGAATGTAAATGATGAACTTTTCCCGAAATTGCCAATCATGCTTTTAAAGACATCAATAATCACCCTAACTTGAAGAACTAGGATTTTAGGTATAAGAATGACAACACATGTATTTGTTGGCCTAGAAACTCGTCCAAGATTTACTCATGGATAGTCCCCGGTTTGGGACTGTTCTTGAACACCTAATCTCGCTTAGGATGTAAGTGTATAATGTGTATTGGGTTTTTAAGAAAATTTCGGCAGCATTTCCCTGTTTGTTCTCTAAGTACATATGTACTTGGAGAACAGTGGGGAAATGCTGCCGAAATTGTCTTGAAAACCCAATACACATTATACACTTACTAGTGAGATTAGGTGTTCAAGGATGGGATAGGTGGTACATGTACATTTATTATATATAAGAATGACATCACATGTATTTGTTAACCCTAGACCGTAATCTTGTTGTAATATATACTTGTTTTCTCTTTGATCATAGAGCTTTACAATTTTGTTGTGATATATACTTTGTTGTAATAATGTGAACTTTACAATGTGAGCTTTACACTTTGAATTACTACTTTACAATGCGAACTTTACAATTTGAATGTGAATTTGCAGATGGCTGACCATTCTCCTGATGACCGTGCCGATGACTACCGTGAGGGTGAGGACATCAATGCGCCGCCTCACAATGTAAGTTTTAAAAATATATCATATATTTATATCTATATGTCCATTTATAGTTATATCTTGTAAATGTGAATTATTTTGTCAAATTTTAGGTTGATGATGCACAGGTACCATCTGAAGCACTTGAGGCACTTGATCAACAACACCAAAAAGTTGACAAGAGAAGGGGCATCACTATGATGAAGAAGTTAATTGCGCAAAAGGGCAATGGACCCAAACTTGTGGATTTCGATAATGCAGGAAATGCATGTGGTGTGAATCGCAATTCATTTATTTCATATCTTGGGTTTGTTACTCGTAGCCATTGCGGTTGTCTCTTAGATTCTTGGCATAAAGTTTCTAAGGAGAAGAAAATTTTAATATGGAGGGATTTATGTGTGAGTTATTATTAATTTGCAATTCTATTTTGTAGATTACTAAATTTTTGGATACTAGTTAATAGCAATTCTATTTACATAGTATATTTGAATTGGACGAAAAGTTGCATCGTAAATGCGTGATGCAACGTTGTGGGAGAGTCCTAAGGAACTATAGGACAAATCTCACCAGAGAATACATAAAAGAAGCCGACAAGAGGAAGAAGACAGCCACTGAACAGTGGAACTTCCTGGACAAAGAAGAATGGGACGCGTTTGTCGCTTCAAGACAAACTGATGAATTCAAGGTATTAGGCATCAGTCTCAATCTCATTAATTAATATATGTTGTATTCACTTATTCAAGATTAACATTTAGTGTTACTAACCAAATCATTAATTTGCATACTAACTAGGCCGTCAGTGAGGCACAAAGATCAAGGCGTGCACTGAATGTGCATGACCACAGAATGGGTCCAAAGGGGTATGCAGGCGTTTGCCAAAGACTACAGGCTAAGGCTACTGCTGCTCAGTCTGCTGCTACTCAGGAGTCCTCTACCATAGGCAGCACACCTCTGCCTCGCCATGATGTCTGGATAGCTGGGAGGCAAAATAAGAAGGGAGAAATAACTAAGGCCGCAACTGCTGAGCGGCTGCAAAAATGGTAAAATACAACTCTTACAGAAATCATTCGAATATTGATTATTTGTGTTGTTTACTTAAGTACAAATTTTTGTTTTGGCGATTAGTGGGATCTGCACGAGCTGAGGAAACAAGGAAAGTTCATCCCTGAGGGAACAAAGGATGAATTGACAGTTGCTCTGGGTAACCCAGAGCATCCTGGACGTGTTAGGGCTGTAGGCGCTGGTGTGGGCATCAAATCTTTTTTTGGGTCATCCCAGCGCAAACATGTCCCAAAAGCGGGACTTTCACAAGAAGAGGTAACATATTCTTTCTTTATAATGTTACTGTAAAAGAGAATTCAAAAATTAGAATTTGACGTTTCTTTTATCCATGTATAGGTGGATAAGTTATTTGACAGGAAACTCGAAGAAGCAATGAAAAAGTGGCAGGCATCTCAGACTGCCACTTACCAGACAATACCTACTGCAGACTCTACTCCTACTCCTACTGCAGAGGTTGGGAGTAATCCTGTAGAACCACCACCTAGCACATCCACTGTAAGTATTTTTATGACATAGTAACTAGTTTTTTAATTCAAGATGATACGTATATATAAAATTGTAGTCGTTTCGAAAAAAGATGATATGTATATATGTATATAATATTCTTTACACAAAAATTTGTAGGGGTTGAAGCCATGCCGTCTAAAAAGTAAAGAATATGTCGTGGCAGAGGCATCGTCTTACCCATCCCTACCAGGGGAAACGTGTCACGGGTCTCCAGTACTAGCTGGTTGGATTCGGGTGAGCCCGATACATATATTCCCCCAATTTCTGGAACTTTCACTGCCATATGCCCACCCAGATTGTGAAATGCTTGGTGAGGCACTAGGCGGAGTGATATTGTAGCTAAAAGCGGATGTCTTATTTACTGATAAGGTATGGTAAATTTACATTACGTTCAATTGTTAGTGTGTGAATATGCTGGCAGTTGATCTGAAATTATATATATATATACAGGTTAAAAAGAAGACACCCACAACATCTAGGCCTCCACTTCCACCTCCTACATTACCTAGTTGGGTTCCACAGGACCTACCTGTCCCGTTAGGTCCTAACTGTAGGGGTATGGCAGTATGGTTAGGGGAACATGATATAAACTCCCCTATAACTGTTTCTTCTGATTTAGATTCTACAGGTCAGTCATACGAAACAAAACTATTTATACAAGATATATTGGAGTTGTTTAGATATGATTGGCTAAATACATCTGTGATAGAGCTATGGATAAGGTGAGATATTGTTTATACATCCATATACCTTGTGTATGATCTGATGATCTGGTTTCTTATTTATTAATGCATGCGTAATTAATACATATTTTGCAGCTACTTAGACAACATATGTGCTGATTTTGGATTCGAACGTGTAGGGTTTTTTATTCCATCCTTGATTAGTCTAGTAGCTAAAGACCCTACATCAGTTCAACAATACTTCTGTGAGTCTTTTTCAAATTTTTCTGTAAAAAAGAAGACGGTGATAATGGCTCCATTCAATGTAGAGTAAGTTTACTTTGCTTATTATAATTTGGACTTAAGAAAATTACATTTTATTGTGGATTTTGAGTTATTAATTTTTAACTTTTTTTCCTCTAGGGGTAGGCATTGGGAGTTATTGGTTATTGCCCCCGAGACGTTCACTGTGTATTATCTAGATCCTAAGGGGGGTAAATTGAATACAATATTTGGACACATAATGAAAATGGCAATATTTCGGTGAGAAATATTTCATTTTTCATATCCGTTAACATATGTTATTACATTACTATTTAATTGCAATCTTCTGTGTTACATTAACATGTAGGGGTTTTGAGGAGTACAAGAAGGCTGGAGGAAAGGTCCCCACGAAAAAGAACCAGCCAATAATTTGGAAGAACGTGCAAGTAAGTTCCCGACTGCAATATATGTATATATTATTTATGTGAACAATGCTTAATTAGTTGTATTTTTTAATATTTTGTATGTTTGAATTTATAGTGTGCTACACAAGACAACGGATGGGCATGTGGATACTATGTCATGCGATATATGCACATGCTTGTCAAATATGCCGCAATGGACATCGATTGTATTGCTCAGGTATTATATAGTCTCATTAGATAATATGATCGAAATATATCAAT
The DNA here is from genome assembly GCA_963693085.1 of Alisma plantago-aquatica. NCBI lineage: Eukaryota > Viridiplantae > Streptophyta > Magnoliopsida > Alismatales > Alismataceae > Alisma > Alisma plantago-aquatica. The sequence continues at coordinate 1,338,450,081 of OY856412.1, forward strand.
CTTATTTATAGCTCATTCATTATATATATACATCATTCTCTTTACAGGTGTTTAAAGCTGACCCCATTACAGGAAAGGACTTACCAAATGTTAATGCTCCCTATACAATGGGAGAATTAAATGAAGTAAGAGAAGAATGGGCAACAGCCATACAATTAGTGGGGGCTTTAAAATATAATTGGGATCCTGATAGCAAATAATGACTAAACAATGATACTTTGTAAATGAATTTCTGAATTATAATATATGTGTGAATGTTTCTACATGTTTGGATGTTTCTACATGTGTCTGAGTGAAAATGAATGAAAGTGTTGGTTGCTATATGAATGTTTCTACATGTGTGAATGTGAATGAATGGAACTACAAATTTCTAGCATGTGTGAATGTTTATAAATGTGTGAAAATAAAATGGAACTGCAGGTTGCATTGCTAAATGCATGTGCTACTTTTTTATTGTTAATTTTGCAGGTTTGCGGCCTGTTGTCGGCTGATATCAATGGATGTTGTAAAACCTGCAGTTCATAACTGAACTGAACAGGTTTCTCATCCTGCGACCAGCCACAGCAGGTCTGCAGACTGACAAAAAAAAAACCAATAGGCATCGTTTATTTGTAAATAACCGACACATAATGATATAGTGTCAGTTTTTTACAAATAACTGGCGTCTATTTCGTGTGGCGCGAAGATATATGGCGTCGGTTATTTGTAAATAACCGACACTGATAGTGCCCAAGATGGCGCCCTTTCTGTGGCGCGAAGGGTTTGGGCGTCGGTTTCTTACCTAATAACCGACGCCTATAGTCCCATGATGACGCATTTTCGGTGGCGCGCAAAGTGTTTGGGCGTCGGTTTTGGAACCGACGCCTAATGGGTGGACGTTTAGTGTCGCCCACATAGGTGTCGCTTAGAAACCGACACTAAAGGCTTTAAATAACCGACACTAAAGGTAGGTTCTGTAGTAGTGAAGCATAACAATATAATTGAGAAAATAAAATCATACCACAGATTTAAGAGATAAATTATGAATTACTATGATACAAATGTCATACAATGCTTCCCCGGGCTACTCCCAGTCCTAAAGATAAAGGGAATTAGCACCGCATGTTCATCTCAGAGCAAAACATGGTAGAGAAAAGGGGAAATATGGAGAAAAATGTGAATAAGTAATGAAACCCCTGAACGGAGAAGATCCAAGCGTTCCTCGGCGTAGAATGCACGATCTACAGCCTTTCGGACGTGGAAAATGTCTTCTTCGGCTTCTGGAACGGCTGGGGCGTGCTTCTGGGCTCCGTTCTTCTCTCCACACCTTCTCGGGACGTGTGCAGCAGCTAATGACGTGATAGATGGCTCTTGGCCACCGTAATTAGGTATAATCACCGAGTTAGGTTGCAAAAATATCACAGCCGTCGGATTTGGATCGATCTGAAACAAACTTGTATATGATGGTGTCGATACCATCGACGGGGGTCGATGGTATCGACCCTGCGCGATATCGGCAAGTCTTCTTTTCTTTTCGTCATTGTGCCTGATGCTGACTCGATACCATCGACGAGGGTCGATGGTATCGACACCTTAGGCGTCGGTTTTATCCCTTTTCCGTCGCTAAATCTTCAGGTGTCGATAGTATCGACTTTAGGGTCGATAGTATCGACTATCTACTCGCCAGCAACCTAATGGAATGTCGCTACCATCGACTTCCCTGTCGATGGTATCGACTCTGTGCTGCTCCTTGCAGCTGGCAACCTATGGCTGTGTCGATAGTATCGACAGCTGTCGATGGTATTGACAGCTGCATATATGTGTTTTTTCCTGAAGTTGTAACACAAAACCACATAAGCCGAGATAAAACCTATCATTGTAATCATTTATGTTCAAAATAATAAACTAAGAGAGATTTGACACTGAGAAGGATCATAGACTAAGACAAATGAATTATGTGATATTAACCACCAAAATGACCAATAAACACATAAAATGCAAGTAAAACAAGTATATAAATGTGACTCAAAATCATCGCATCAAACTCCCCTAAGCTTGAACATTGCTCGCCCTCGAGCAACTAAACTTTAGAATAGAATTGCGAGGGTCAACTAAAGAACAGATTATCACAACAAACATCACCATATGATCCCCACCGGACATTCACAATCCAGCCCTCACTAACCACATAATGATAATTACCCTAAAGGTGACAATAATCACCCATAAAAGAGATCTACCTCAAAATTGATGAACACTATCACATAAGGCAGTTAACATAATAAAATTCTCCGGTTCAGACTCGGTGCATCTTGTGATATCCTATTCTACATTGCTCACCCTAACTACCATCTACATGGAAGCATCTCTCCTGATATTAACAAGTGAGGAGAAAATCACAGTGGCCTACCAATTCGAGCAACGGGTGGATGGAATGGGTGGCTCATGGAAGAAATGGAAGCATTATATGGTTTTAACATGCACAAACATTAATGACCTAAATGATGCATATGCAAGTGAAAATGCCCTAATGCCTACATTTGGGTGGAATGATGCATGCACTATCATTCCGTCTCAAGGTGAGATGGAATATCTAAGAGAGCTACATCATGTACTTATTCTTCTTTAAAAAAAACAGTGAGAACAGGTTCCTTTCTCCTTCTCAATCCTACTTGCTTCTCAATTCTCTTTTCTTTTTTTTCTTTTTCTTTTTTTTCTTCAATTTTTTTCTTATTATTTTTTTAAGCCTTTATTTTCATAGATGACAATGAATCATTTGTCGGGCTCACTTATTGTTGCATAACTTATACATTTGAAATATTCAGAAGGTATGGAACAAGTTCATCACCTTATATGTTCAGAAGATATAAGATGCAAGATGTACTTTATGCACAAAAATGTGAATGCAGTTACAAAATGATGATTATGCAACTAAATGACACGCACCTAAGGATGATGTGCATGTATAACTAATCTATTTTTTTTCATTTTCATGCAAAACATGTGAAAATAGTTGCAATGCAAGACCTATCTACATGGAATGAAATCAAAGAGATTAAAACTATAATGTACTTCTAGTTCTTAAGGTGGATTATGAAAATAATGGGGTGGATAGATCACAAGACTAATTGACTGAACCTTTGAAAATTATTATGTGTCCCTCCTTACTGACCTGTGTGGTAATTAAGAGGTTTCTCTCTCTTATTTCAAATTAAGGTCTCATTATCATTTGATCAGTTTAGGCTCAAACAACCAATTCCGTCCACTTTTCATGAATCATATGAATGTCCAGTTGTGATGTCCTATTTTAGAGTTGACCAACCCAATCATTTCCTTAAGTTATGTGCTCAAAGTTAAACAACACAAGCTTGCAAAACACTCAAAAATTTTTAAATTTGCCCCTAATTCCCATGTACAAGCAACGAGATGACACATGACTTAAGACATCTACAATTATACTAGATAGAGTGTGGATCCTACAAACAAACTAAAAACTAAGAAAAACAAATGAACTAAGAAAAACAAATGACGAAGTAATAAAAACTAAAAACTGAGAAAACTAAAGAATAGAGTTGTTCCAACTCCCCCCTAAGCTTGAATGCGACTATGGCCCCATAGTCAAAAACAATCTTAAAAGGTGGCACAGTGATACTGATCATTCTTCCATAGGAGGCGGGTACTGCGGGGCCGTGGGGTCCCAAGATGGGTACTTCCCCTGAAAGCTCGGATCATACTGGGGCATTGGCGGAGGTTGTGGATACCCCCCAAAATAATTCTGGCTCCAGTAATGATCGTAGAAGGGCTGCTGCTACATCTCCATCATATGCAACCTGTCGTGGATGTGCTGTTGGTTGTCGAGGAGGATACGCTCATTCTCGAAAATAGCCCTTTGATTGTCTAACAGTCGGTTCGTTGTATCCTGAATACCGGTGTATGAAGCTGTATGCTGCAGCTGGGTGTGTTGGATCTCTTGCAACATCGTATACATCCCCTGCTTGGAGTAGACATCCTCACCTTGCTGTGAGGGTTGTGGTGGCGGAGGCTGTGAAGATGAAGATGCACCCAGATGCATGTGGGGATGCTTCCTGGGTGCCACTCGTGCGCGAAGAGGAGTGAAAGCCTCCTCTTCCTCTTCATACTCATCGCCGTCATTGTCATTGTCGTCGTTGCCGCCGTCTTCATCTGAGTCTTCAATGGCTATGACAGGCCATCTGAAATGTTGGGTGCCCTCGATGTGGAAGACGGGGTTTGGAAGTGAACACTCTTGATATGCTTGATTGACATGGCAGTGTGCATATGCCAAGCCATCACGAAGCAGGAGGAGGTTGGGGCGGTGCAGATGTTGCAGGTTGACCTTGCTCCTGTTGGAGAGGGGAAAGCTGGGAGAAATTTAACCCAAGATAGGAGGTCAGCGGTGTGGTGGGCCCTCCAAAGTGGATTGGAGCCTTCCGCGTACTCCTCTTTACAGCCAACACGTGCGTTAAGAAAAATGCACCCCAATTGCACTCCTCGCACATCAGCAATTTGTGCAGGAAGAACAAGTCAGTCTCTTGAAACTTGCTGAGAGACAGGTCACCATGAGCGAACAATGTGGTGCAGAGCATGCAGTGAAGAACCCGCACAAATGGATGCTCGAAATCCGCCACTGCAGCATTGTGGTAGCTCACAGATTTGTTGGGAGGCGCAGTCACTAGCTCAACGAAAATAGCATCATAGTCTGTCTGGTTGTCTGACCTCCGGTATTGGTCTCTCCCATGATTCCAGTTGTAGATGGAATCGAACTGCCTGAGGGTGAGAGTGTAATCATTGTTGTAAAGCTGGAAAGAAATGCGGCCCTTGATCCATTCCCGATCAGTAGCGATCACGTCGTTTGATACGACGCATATGTCCAGCAACGCCATGAACTCTGCCACTAGCTCCTTGTATGTCGGCCATTCACCGAAGAATGGCTGGCCGTCGGCGTGGAATTCCATCTCATCGGGCCTCCTTCCCGTATGCCTTGCCCGCCCCTTGAGAACGTAGGCAAGATTGGGCTCGAACCCAAAATAACGAACCATGTCCCGATCGATGTATCAGGTCGGCTCTATCTTTATCTTCATCATCTCCTCGTAGACCTTCCAAACCTCCGTGGAAGGATGGACAATCCACGGGCGCGTAATAGATGTAGTCGGTGGAGGAATGAACTCGGGGATCTCCATAGGATTCACCTGTGAAGAAGAAGCATCGGCTGTACGCACCATCGTCGTCGAGAAAGAAGGGATAGAAGACGGAGCTCGGTGAAGATCGGAGAAGACAATCTGCGCTCGGTGAAGGCTCGGGGAAGAACTTGTTCCTTGGATGCTCGTAGTCAGGCTCTGGTCGCACAGCAATATGCACGACACAAGTGGAGGGCTAAAGCTCTGGAGGTGTGACGTCATTTGACAATAATCCCTCCCTTTTATAGCTGAGGTCGTCTCTGCTGTGCACCCATCGATACCATCGACGCGTGTCGATGGTATCGACACCTGTAGCACAATCCGATCTTTCGCTAGTATCGACGAATGTTGATAGCCCGATGTGGGGGCCCAGATCGATGACGCGTCGATACCATCGACGGGTGTCGATGGTATCGACCCATCCCACGGATCGACTCTCTTGATGTAGTGATCGTCGTTGATTTCCTCTCGCGGACCGGTGACGTGTCGCGTCGATACTATCGACGCAAGTCGATAGTATTGAAATCTGCTCAGGGCAACACCCTTGCGAGGCCTGGCCGCCGCTTTCTACCTGTAACTGAGTCGATACCATCAATAGGCCCGTCAATGGTATCGACTTCACTGAGACAATTTTTGTCTGAATATCTCCAGAGATCTCGCGAGTATCAACGCTGATGTCGATACTATCGACCTCATTTTTGCGATCAACCTGATGGTGTGTCGATACCATCGACGAGGCCGTCAATAGTATCGACGCAGAGAGATTTTTGCAGTCACCTAACACAAGGGTCAATGGTATCGACCCTGCCTCAGTCCTGCACATTGAACAAACGATAAAGGTATCATTTTTACACTAAAAACAAAATCAAATCAAACTATCTTACAAATGTGAAAGAAACTAAACGAAACTACCGATGGTTGGGTTGCCTCCCAACAAGAACCCTTATTTAACATCTTAGGCTAGATGAAATCAAGCTCCTTAGCTTGGGGCTTCTGAAAGTGTTCCTTGGAGATCACTCGGCAGTTTGAACTTAACTTGATCCTGGCCAATTCCCAATGTCAAAGTACCTCTTCCAATGGCAGTGACAACATCGGCTGTCGCTTGGAACGACCTTCCTAAGAGCATTTCACAACCTTTGAGTTGCGGCATGTCCATAACAATAAAATCCACCGGAAAGATAAACCTGTCTACTTTGACAAGTACATCCTCACACACTCCGTATGGCTTAACAATGGACCCATCCGCCCATTCAATAGTCACAGTAGATTTCTTTAATTTCTTCAACCTAAGCTTTTGAAACGTGGACAGTGGCATAAGATTAATATTGGCCCCTGAGTCACATTGTGCTTTTGGAAAATATTGATCACCTATGGAGCATGGGATGTAGAAGCCTCCTGGATCTTTCCTCTTTTGTGGGAAACTCCCATGGATGATTGAGCTCACCATCCCATTTACCCGACAAACATCTGTGTCTCTGATCCATCTTTTCTTGGTGATGATTTCCTTGATAAACCTCATGTATGCTGGAATCTGCTCTATCATTTCCACTAAAAGAATATTTATATGGAGTTTCCTGAACATCTCCAAGAACTTCCTGTAATGTCGATGCTCTTTCTTCAACCTCGGGTTATCCGAATAAGACACAACTGCCTCATTTAGACGCTTATGAGGTGGCACATATGGGCTTTTCAGGGCAAACTCCCCTAAGCTTGCTTCAATGTCACCCTCTGGCGTAGACTTTGGCACATTGTTTTCAACAGTTGTTACTTGTGACAGCTCTTCTCTCTCAGTGATTGTAGCTTCACCATGACGCATGACCTTCACCTGCTCTTCTTGCCTAGGTACGGGCACACTGTGCTCTTGATGGGTTTTTCTGAATGGACAATATCTGCATGGTAGTCCATAATGACTACGAGGATACAGTATTTTTGGTGTAGCCTCCGTATCAAAAATCATTTTGCTTTTGTCCTGGACCTCTACCACTGGGGGATCTGCCTCCTTAATCACAGATATGTACTTTACTTGATGATGTACTTGACCAACATCTGCATTCCCAGCCTATCTTTGTTGGTTGGCATGCTTCAGAGCTGCCACTTCATTAGAAATCTGGGTCACAGTCGTCTCTAGTGCCCTCATCTGTGCTCCATGGCTTTGCAATGTTTTCCCAAATTTAGTTAAGATCTCACCCTGAGACTGCAGCTGCTTACTAAACATGCTCATCATCTCCTAATTTTGCTACACCACTTGACTAAGCAACGTGGTGCTTTTATCTTCTGCCGTTGATTATGGCTTTGCATCTGGATCTTGTAAGAAGTTGTTTGGATCTTTCTACGAGAATTTTCTATCCTTCCTCCAGGCATAATCATTATTTCTATAGCCCTGTTGTTGCATAAATTTGACCTGGGCTTCCTCCTCAGATTTTGTATCCTCTTTGGCAAGCAATTTCTTAGCTAGAAGGTATAATTTATCATTCAGCTCCTTGATGGCCCTGGACTCACCTACAACCTTGACTTGTTCTGGTGCATCCCTATCACCCCAAGATTGCTTCTTGGCCATGTTCTTCAAAATTTCCCAACACCTCGTTCCTGTGTTGTTTAAGAAGAAACCTGAACCTGCTGAGTCTAGGTTACTTCTATCATGCTCGGAAAGAGCAAAATAGAAGATTTTGACCTGCTTCTCCTTGTCGAGCCCATGATGTGAGCACCTCCTTAGCATTATCTGAAAACGCTCCCAGGTTTCCGAATAAGTTTCTCCTTCTTTTTAACTAAAATTGTGGATCTTCCTAATCAGATCATTTGTCTTCTCGGACGGGAAGAATCTTTCAAAGAAAACTTCAACCATGTGGTTCCATGATTCTACATATTCATCGTCAAGATTGTGTAGCCATTCTTATGCATATCCCGCAAGAGAGCTGGGAAACAACTTCAAGTACAATGTCTCCTGAGGAAACCTGTCTATCTTGATCATGTCACAATTCTCCACGAATTGGCTTATATGAGTCACCGGGTCTTCGTTTTTTAGCCCATGAAATGCATTTGACTTGACCAAGTCGATTAATGCATGATCAATCTTATAAGTCGGAATGTTGATCGCCTGCTTCTTGATTGGCCCCTTTGAAGCGGATGAGGAAGAAGCCGTTATCTTCTCCCATATCGTCTGCTCTTCTGCCATGGCTTCTTGTTCTGAATCGGAATCTATATCTTCCAGTTGGAGTTGAACATTGTTCTCCTCGTTGTCAGGTCCCGGAAGTGGAACCTCTGGTGATTGTTGTGTGTAGTCAGTGCTACGCATCCTCACCATGCACCAGTACCTACAAAATGGTAATTTCAGTTCAGTACCGTGCTAGACGATTACAAAATGTGAAAGATAAACTATGAATTTTAAAAATGATTTCAGAATAATAAAAATTAAAAAGTGGCCTAGAATGGCCGCTTGTAGCACTCGTTGTGCCGACAATTGTCGTGTCCCCGGCAACGACGCCAAAACTTGACACGATTTAACTGTGCGTAGAACGCAAGTGTACGCGTCAATGTAGTATTATAGGCCCTTGTGAGGCCCGAGTCGAACTCAGAGACACTAAATTATCGGTAGACTACTACTAACTAGTTGTGATCAGCTAAATCGATTAAAAGAGTTTGAGAGTTTTTGTAAAAATAAAAGAAAATAAAATAAAACAAAGCAATCGATTAAGGGTTTAGCTTAATCAATTCGAGTGGAGATCTTTAGGATTGCGGTTTCACCGCGGGTTTTCATTGTATGAATTTCCATATAATAATTCAGGTTCATCTCTCAATCTGGATAGTGTCATGTAGTCAGAATTGCCCACTGTCATGGTACAATTCACTACCTATGTTTAGGTCAGTTCCACTGTCGTAGTAACATATACCCTAAACTAGGTGCATTATAATCGACCTCTGGGTTTCCACCATTAACTGTACATCACCTTGTTCAAGGGATTTGTTAATTAATGTGAGTTTCGTCTCTTTTCAACTGTTAATTCTTCTTTCAGAGTAATTAAAGGCATTATATTATCATTATGGTGATCAAGCATAACAATATAATTGAGAAAACAAAATCATACCACGGATTTAAAAGATAAATTATGAATTACTATGATAAAAATGTCATACAATGCTTCCTCGGGCTACTCCCGGTCCTAAAGATAAAGGGAATTAGCCCCGCATGTTCATCTAAGAGCAAAACATGGTAGAGAAAAGGGGAAACATAGAGAAAAATGTGAATAAGTAATGAAACCCCTGAACGGAGAAGATCTAAGTGTTCCTCGGTGTAGAATGCGCGATCTACAGCCTTTCGACGGTGGAAAACGTCTTCTTTGGCTTCCGGAACGGCTGGGGCATGCTTCTGGGCTTCGTTCTTCTCTCCACACCTTCTCGGACGTGTGCAGCGGCTAATGACATGATAGATGGCTCTTGGCTGCCATTATTAGGTATAATCACCAAGTTAGGTTGCAAAAATATCACAGCCATCGAATTTGGATCGATCTGAAATAAACTTGTATCTGATGGTGTCGATACCATCGACGCGGGTCGATGGTATCGACCCTGCGCGATATCGGCAAGTCTTCTTTTCTTTTCGTCATTGTGCCTGATGTTGACTCCATACCATCGACGAGGGTCGATGGTATCGACACCTTAGGCGTCAGATTTATCCCTTTTTTGTCGTTGAATCTTCAGGTGTCAATAGTAGCAACTTTAGGGTCGATAATATCGACTATCTACTTGCCAGCAACCTGATGGAATGTCGCTACCATCGACTTCCCTGTCGATGGTATCGACTCTATTTTGCTCCTTGCGGCTAGCAACCTGTGGCTGTGTCGATAGTATCGACAGCTGTCGATGGTATCGACAACTGCAGATATGTGTTTTTTCATGAAATTGCAACACAAAACCACATAAGCCGAGATAAAACCTATCATTGTAATCATTTATGTTCAAAACAATAAAATAAGAGAGATTTGACACTGAGAAGGATCATAGACTAAGACAAGTGAATTATGCGATATTAACCACCAAAATGACCAATAAACGCATAAAACGCAAGTAAAACAAATCTATAAATGCGACTCAAAATCATCGCATCATCAAATTGAAAACACAGTGAGAGCGACATCAACCAATATAAACACAAACAAACAATCGATATTTTTTATACTTATCAGAATAATATTTTTTATTAAATTGGGTCATCCACAAATGTCCACGAGTCACCTATAAGATATGCTAACTAAATGCATGGTTACGTGTTTAGGTGACTTTATGTAGATAGAAAACTCATTCCCTACAGTCATACCCCAAGCCTCCAAATCTCTATCCCAAACTTGCTATATGGGATGTGTCCCAAAAAAATCGTTATCATATATTACACAGAAACCTCTTTTTAAAATATAAATTTATCTCCACCCTCTCTTTTCAAGAAGAAAATAGTTAAACAAGTGAAGGCTAACAGTTAGATTTGTCAAATGAGTAACTTGGGTCACTGTAGATGCAAGTCTCTCGAGACATAATGCCAAAATGACTCAACTTTGAAACAAAAACATACTCATACCCAACTTTATTGTGTCGACCCACAAAAAGGTACCAATGTGAAAAGTTTTATTAAAAAAAATTGGTGTCAAATAGAAAACACAGCGAGAGTGACATCAACCATTGTAAACACAAATTAATAACTGATATTTACTATACTTAGTGAAATAATCACATGTATTAATTTGGGTCATCCACAAGTGTCCAGGAGTCACCTACAAGGTATGATAACTAAATGCATGGATATGTGTTTAGGTGACTTTACATAGATAGAAAGTTTGATCATCTAATTCTTATGTAAACGCTATGGATTTCTATAGATTTTGACCAAATTTGACATGTCTATTGTCCAATGAGAGACGAGGGATATCTGGGTCCACCTTTTCAAATTCAGATCTAGGTGTACAAATTTAATTACCCGTTGAAACTAACCTATACACACACTCACAGATTTTGTAAAGAAGATTTTTCAAGTTGGCTCAGTAACAAATGCTAGTTACCCAGTTAGGTTAAAAAAGATTTCAATCAATGTATCCATTGGTTGATGGTTAAATTAGGTTTTTTTATTTTTTTAGTTGAGCTAATAATTTAGTGGACTGGTTCAATCCACCCCACTCTTTGAAATATAATTGACTCTCTTCTACCTATCTTGCACAGCTGTGTTGACTAGGGACTTGCATGATATTACCATCAAAGAATGTGATACAATATGGACAATATATTCACAATGTCTAAGATATTTTTGGTATAATATAGACCATCTCCAGAATATAGGAGAGACAGACACTAACCCTAACCTAAAAGAACACTAATTGACTGATGGACTTGTTGGGCTATGACTTATATGGGCCTATAGACACATATGTCCACACTACAAAACATTTCTCAAAGACCAGAAATAGCTTGCAACAACACATACATCAGGCCAACATGAGCTTTTGATATGGACACGACGTGTTAGGATGTATCTAGACTTCCTGACATGAGACATGACTTTTGACTCAGTTGACATGTTGTGTCCACCACCACCACCAACCCCTAGGGTAGGAGAAGCCCTAGTAGCAACATGTAGTGTGACTTGGTTGACATGTCATGTATGTTGCTGCAAATAGCTTCCAAGGTAGGATAAACCCTAGCAGCAATAAGCCATGGGGTTGGATACATGTTGTGTCTGCTGATTTCTATAGTAGGACATTGAAGATGTCAGAGGCCGACATGATATGTCAACTAAATTACACATCATGTTGTGGGCTACTGGAACGTGATGCCTGCTTCAAGTTTGTGATTTTGGGGTGAAACATGACATGTTGATTGATTTACACTTCATTTCATAGACTTTTGCAGTGCAACAATGAATGCAAGGTCATTAATTGTTGTGGCAATAGTAAGTGTATGATGAACGCCACATCGTGTAATCACCCTCTATAGTGTAATGGCTACAAAGATTGAAATTTTGGTGCAACAAAGCCGACATGAACCCGACAAAAACTTGACTTTTGGGTAATGAGAAACAAGGATAAAGATTCGAATTTTATCCTAGTCGTAACATGATATGAATATGGATTGGTGGAGCATGAAGCATCTCCATGTTGAGGAGCAAACAATGGGGAGGACTCGGACTTGTAGAACACGATATGATGGCGAGTTGTTGGTTGCAAAAGGATCAGAGAAGACATTATAGCCATGACGGCTATATTGAACATGACATTATCAAGTCGCTAGATGACATTGATGATGAGAGAGAAGTAAAAAAAGATGGCCCTACAAGCAGCCAGCCAAGACAAGACAATCACCCATAGGCGATGACCTTCTTGCTTCCTCTCTAGGGTAACCCTGGAAAGATTGGCTAGGTACCATGTTAATGGGAAGGAATGTGTGTAGACAATGTGGAAAATATATTCACAATGTTTATGATGTGTTTCACACTTGAGAGACCCTCTCCTATATATAGGAAGGTGGACACTAAGTCTAACATTGACATTAAAGAATTCAAATGGACTGCATAACTTGTGGATTCTTAACTTAAATGGGCTTATAGATACATGACCATATTGCACTCCTTTCACTTCTAACACATGCAATTTGTGACTAAAAGACCATCGAGCTATCCATTCCTTGCCCTTACCCCACAAGGGACGCACATGGAGAGGGTGCAACCACAATGAAAATATATGTCATGACTTGCATGTTCACGTCCATAATGGAGCTATGACATTTCTTCTCTAAAATCATGATTTCTTCCTTGACCTACTGTTGTTGGCTACGGAAAGGGGTAGTGGTCAACATCAACAGTCGTAGGAGTAATAGAGAAGGTCAATATCCATTTTGTTCCTTTAAAGTGTTTGTTCACCACACTCCTTGGGATCAACACACACGTAAGGCTCGAGGTGAGTGGAAACATATTTAAGAAGCCTAAATAGGAAAATCAAGCATATCTTAAATGACACCACATAATAAGAATTCAAGAATAAACACAATTAAAATTTTCCAACATGTTTCTCATATATAAATTTAGAAAAAACCCTCATCATATTAATATATCAACAAGAACCATACATTGTTCATAATATATGATCTAATTCACAATTGAAACAAAAGGTATACCTGACCATTATATAAACATGTGCACCATATACAAAGCATACAATAAAAATTGAGTCATGATTGTAATATTACACACTCTGTCTAGGACCCGAGTGTAGAAGGACAACTCCACATACCACTAACCTTCATTGCATTACTATCTTGGGTAAGTAAACTCCCGAACAAAAAAAACTTTACGAAAGGTGTTTAGAACCTAAAAAGGTGATACACGAAAGTGAGGTCAAAGTCAAAATGAGAGATAAAGCATATTTAAAGTAATTGGAGCATTATAGATGTATTATACTTGTTGATCAAATACTTCTATGATTGAACGTTACATTTGTAAGAGATGTTGAAGCGATAAAGACATATATATTAAGGGATCTTAGGATTATTCAATCTCACTAAGATCTTGTCATGCCTCAATTAGTAAGCTTATAGAAAATAGGGGCTCATTGACATGTTACCTATAGCATGCCCATCATGCATACTTAGGTCATGAAACCTCCATGTATTACATGTATTGTATCATAATCACATATGTTAGAGTTATTGTTGTTTAATTTATTATGTTATATGGACCTAATTGTCTTAACCCATTCAAGTTAAGCTCAACTTCCTTGTACTTGCCTCATTTACTATATATAGGAGGATATTTTTCCATCTATCAATAAAAAACATCTCATTAACCTTCCATATTAATTTTCACATGGTACCAGAGCATTGGTCCAATTATAGGGACAAAAAGGGAGAGCCTCTGCTTGTGGAAAACCACTATCATCTCATCTTTTATTTTCCTCCCTCCAGGCATCATCCCACGCTCCATGGTCATATCCTCTCTTCTCCATTCATAAAAATCAAATCTTTTTTAATCTATCTTCCAACTATCTCCATCCTGAATATCACCAGTGTTTATCTGCCTCCCCCAAGTCTTATTTGTCTAGTTGTCTCTTCCCCACATGATCCCTATCATTCAAGGGATCCCAGATATCTGGATCCCTCCACTTGACTGTACAAGTTGTTGTCCTCATATATCAAGACTTCCATCGATACATATCACCTCATCTTCCATTGGTTTTCTATATTCTTACCCTATTTTCAACGTGGAGGAGACACGCCAACCCGACGATTGACTACTTGTTTCATCCTCTAGTGGACCCACAAGGATTTCAACTTTCAGTTGATTCCCATAGCCTCCAGTGTTTCATCCTTGTTAAACATGTGCCTTCTACTTTGAGGCATTCTACTACAATAAGTAAGTAGATAGTGTAACAGACTAGACTGTGCCACTTTTGGTTTCTCAAGGCATGTTGATGCTACAAATTAGTACCAACAACTAGATTGTTGCCAAGTTACAAAGTAATTTAGTTAGATGTTGTCCACCAAGAAACCCATCATGAGAAGGTTTACATCCTTTCAAACATTTCCAATGTGTATATCTAGATCATGCTCTCCCTCAATATATGTATTTCCCCATTTACACATTGTGCCTATTATTAATCCGTTCTAATTTTTTACCTAATCCATAAGGCATTTTTGGTTCACAGAATGACAATTTATATTTCTCTCAAGATATATCTAATAGGGGCATGTAGCAATTTGAATCGAATTGTTGATTATATCTAAGAGATATTAGAAAAGAAAAAGACCACGTGCTAGTTTATAAAGTACCTAAAATGGGGCACCATGCAATTTTTTTCTTCCTCTCCTGAGACAACCCCCCTACCACCACTCATGTGTGCATCCCTTTTCATGTCTAGGGATTATTGTTTCCTTTCCATACCAAGTACTTATGTGCTTTTTAATTGGTGTTGGGGGATATAGAGGAAAGAGAGAGTATGAGGAGGGAGAGAAAGAATGTATGAAGAGTACAAGGAGAAAGAGTATGAAAAAGATGATACTTTTTCATGTCTAGGGATTATTGTTTCCTTTCCATACCAAGTACTTATATAATTTTTAATTGGTGTTGGGGGATATAGAGGAAAGAGAGAGTATGAGGAGGGAGAAAAAGAATGTATGAAGAGTACAAGGAGAAAGAGTATGAAAAAGATGATATGTATCAATCTAGGTTATTTTGATCCCCATAGAGTTTCTTATTATTTGGCACATCCATCTTCTGATGTCGTAGTGGCACTTTATTCCCACTAAGCATCATGCTTATAGTGCATCATTTGTGTATCTCTTTCCCAATGACATTGTGCTTCTATGTGTTTGTGCCACGATATTACATGTGAGTAGCCTATCTATGCTTATCAGAAGTGGAGCCACTTCATACATTGTTGAAGGATCTCAAATACAACATTGACACAAATTAGGACAAAGATCGGTGTGCTTATTCCAGCATCTTGTCCCCTTTGGTGTTAGTTTTGTGGCAATCCTACTATATCTTATAAAATGGAAGGTTGCTTTATAAGAAGCTCATCAAAATCAAGCCTACAAGGTTGATTATTTGTCCAAATTGTCCTCATCAAGCTACTCAATTCACCTCTTTTCGAGGTTGCATATGTCATTTCTCAAGTATCAAGATGGTTTTTCTAGTGATCTACTTGGACTTCCTTGATGCTGTTGTTCATTACCGTCAAGCCCCCGAGAGTCAAACATTAGATGAATCTAGTTTGACAGGTCTATTCAACTTCCTTGATGGTGTCTTTCATTCTCGTAAGTCCCCTAAGAATTAAAATCCAAAAGGATCTAGTTTGACATGCCTCATCATCACCTCATCATATCTATCTTTGAAGATACCTCTAGTGCTACATCGTTGGATGTGTTGACTACACTTATTTGAATAGACATACCTTTCTAGTGGATATGGAGTAGCCATGGTGTTTTGGTATTGCATATTGATGATGATGTTTCATATTCCATATGCATCAAAAAATCTTCTCCAAAACTCAAGTATTTCTGGTCTGTAGAACATAATTCCAAAGGTGGGGTCATAAAATATTTTATTTATTTAAGAGTCATGTTTAAGGGGGAGTGAAAATATTGTATGGGGAGTGACAATTTCTATTTGTCACATTGTCTAGTTGAGTCTTGTTAGTCCAAGTTAGATATGTGTTGGGTCCTTCAATGCATCACTAATAAGAACCTTATTCTACTATCTTCTTCGTCTTATAATTTTGTTTTTAGATAGGCTTCACCATCCAGAAAGGACTAACAGCCTAATTTATTACGCGTGCTTCTGTGAAGGGATCTTTGTAAAATATTGCATAATGTTTTTAGCGTGAAATCAATTTTAGAAAAAGTTTATATGTAATATAGGCTTATTGTCTTGGACTATTAGGTTTAAGTTATACTTCTTTGTACTTGCCTTCTTTCCTATATATAGGAAGGGAGTTTGTCATTTATTAATAAGAAACAACTCATTAGCCTTCCATCTTATTTTTTACAACATAATTGGATCACACTGGAAGGAGTGACATATAAACAACAGTCTCAACAACCTCAACCACAATCATTAACATGAGAAAAATTAGGGTGGAGAGAGGACTGTACCTCTTATGAATTCTCGATAACCAACATACATTCAACAACATATAAATCCAAGCATCTTTTCATGATCTTTGGATTGCCACAAGAACACCTATTTTGCTTCCCCGACTTTTGAACACTAGGCAAGTTGTATGTTGCACATGCCAATTACATGATTAAGATTTCACTGATTGATTAACTAAACTGCTCATCATTCATGGTAAATATGATAATTTATAAACTTCACACTAATACACACAGACTCACACAAATACACACACACACAAAGATATATATATATATATATATATATATACATATATATATATATGCCATTCATTCACTACCCGCATGGGTAACTAACTTTAGTTACATGTGGATTTATTTTTTAATTGAAAGTTACATATTTGTAATGAGACCGACATCATTTGTAATGAGATGACCCAATTTGTATTAAAAATAGTTGTTTTGTATTACAACGTAAATTGCTGTCATAAATATCATTTTTATTGTAATCAGATGTGTAATACAAAATGAGTGTTTGTATTACAAATTTTGGTCATCTCATTACAAATGTTGTATGTCTCATGACACACACACACACACACACACACACATATATATATATATATATATATATATATATATATATATATATATAGTCAGGCTAGAATACACTCGAGTGTACAGATCACGTCGTACACCCCAATGGTTTTTGCCTATCTAGACCATGTTTTTCCAAAATCTAATCCATTGATCTTCATGGTTAAAATAATAATAGGTCACATACAAAATTTGAACTCATTTGGATGAGTGTAAGTCACTCATCCAAGGACAACAAAATCGATGCACAAAACTAATTTGAAATATATGATTTTTGCCTCCTTTAGATGCACGACCTATAAGTGTCCAAATGAGCTAAAATTTATTATATAGTATGTTCTTATGAAAATTTAGAAGATCAATGGTTTATATTTTTCAAAACTTTACTACATCTTCAAAAATGACTGAGGTGTACGGTGCCTCCGGTACACTCGAGTGTACACTAGTATGACTCTCTCTCTCTCTCTCTCTCTCTCTCTCTATATATATATATATATATATATATATATATATATATATATATATATATATATATGGCTCATTTTTAATACCCGCGTGGGTAGCTACCCGCACATCCTTCCTGTCACTTTTTTTTAATTCAAAATTGTACAGGATCATTTTATCTAGCTTCCCAAAAAACTTCATCCAAAAATAATATCATTTGCCCCACCAAAATAAAAAAAATATGTCCATATATTTACTGACCGTATATTTTCTACACAGTAACTTTTTAGTCATATAGTTACTCTTTTATCAATAGAGTTACTCTTTTGATCTTAGAGTTACTTTTGTATACCATATAGTTACATTTTTGGATGTGTGGGTAGCCAAAACCCAAGCTACCCGGGCCGGTAACGAATAAATCCCCATTATATATATATATATATATATATATATATATATGTATATATATATATATATATATACATATTATATATAGAGATTTATTTAATACCCGCCGGGTAGCTACCCGTGCACCCTTCCTGATATTTTTTTTTTTAAAATTCACAATTGTTGAAGAGCATTTTATCTAGCTTCCCAAAATATTTCATCCAAAAATAATATCATCCCCCCAAATCAAAAAATTTGTCCATATATTTAGTGATTGTATATTTTCTACGCAGTTACTTTTCTGGTCTTAGAGTTACTTTTGTGTATCATATAGTTACTCTATTGATCTCAGAGTTACTCTTGTGTACCATATAGTTACTCTTTTGGGTGGACGGGTAGCAAACAATTAGGCTACCTACGCGGGTATTAAAGATAAGCCCTATGGGGATTTATTTAATACACGCGTGAGTAGCTACCCACACACCCTTCCCGTCATTTTTTTTATTTTGCAATTTTAGAGGAGCATTTTGTCTAGCTCCCCAAAAAATTTCATCCAAAAATAATATCATTTGCCCTCTCAAAATAAAAAAATTCGTCCATATATTTACTGACTGTATATTTTCTACCCAGTTACTTTTTTTATCTCATAGTTACTCTTGTTTATCATATAATTACTCTGTTGATCTTTAGAGTTACTTTTGTATATCATATAGTTACTCTTTTCAATTTGCAGGTAGCAAAAAATCAGGCTACCCGCGTGGGTATTGAAGATAAGCCCTATATATATATATATATATATATATATATATATATATATATATATATATATATATATATATATATATATATATATATATATATATATATATATATATATATATATATATATATGGAGTCAGGCTAGAATAAACTCGAGTGTACAGATCACACCGTACACCCCAATGGAGTTTTACTATTTAGACCATGTTTTTCCAAAATTTAATCCATTGATCTTCATGGTTACAATAATAATAGGACACATATAAAATTTGAGCTCATTTGTATGAGTATAGGTCACTCATCTAAGGACAACAAAATCGATGCACAAAACTAATTTGAAATGCATGATTTTTACCTCCTTTAGATGCACGACCTATAAGTGTCCAAATGAGCCAAAATTTATTATATACTAGGTTCTTAAGATAATTAAGAAGATCAATGGTTTAGATTTTTTAAAAAGTTACTCTATCTTTAAAAACAACTGAGGTGTATGGTGCCTCTAGTACACTCGAGTGTACACTAGCCTGACTCTCTCTCTCTCTCTCTCTCTCTCTCTATATATATATATATATATATATATATATATATATATGTATATATATATGTATATATATATATGGGGATTTATTTAATTCCCGCGCACCCTTCCTGATATTTTTTAACGTTTTTTTTCACTATTGTAGAGGAGCATTTTTTCTAGCTACCCAAAAAAATTCATCCAAAAATAATATCATTTGCCCCCCCCCAAATCAAAAAACCCGTTCATATATTTACTGACTGCATATTTTATGCGCAGATATTTTTTTGGTCTTAGAGTTACTCTTGTGTACCACATAGTTACTCTGTTGATCTCAGAGTTACTATTGTATACCATATAGTTACTCTTGTGATGGGCGGGTAGCGAAAAATCAGGCTCCCCGTACGGGTATTAAAGATGAGCCCTATATATATATATATATATATATATATATATATATATATATATATATATATATATATATATATATATATATAGACACACACACATTTTTTTTACAATTGGAAGTGATACAATCTTTGGCTATATCTGTGGGCTCCGATCTCCAAACTTCGAATTAATCCCGATTTAAACATGTGCGGAAGCAATCGTTAAACAGCGGAAGACAAAAATCACGGGAAATTAAAACTTTTCGAGACAAGAGCTTGAAACCACAAACCTTTTCCATAGAAAAAGGATTTAACTGTTTACATCACTGACAATTACTTCTTGAGTAATTATATACAACATGATACAAAACTTCTCAAGAGTTCATACTCAAAACACTCTAGGACCTGAGAGTACAGAGGACACATAGGACTTGACTCTAAACTACACCATGAAGCAGGCTAGATCTCCACCTGAGATATTTACTGCTCCTGATGCTGCTGTTGCTGGGATTGGTCACCTGAGTTCTTATTCCTCCGTCTTCGACGACCACCTAAAAAGTAGAAGTCTACGGGGTGAGACAATTATACATAATTGCCCCAGCGAGAGTTATAACTCTCCACTAGAAGCTTTATAAACAAAGCAGGGAATAACTAAAGCAATTAAAGCCTTCAAGATATTCACTAGAAGTTCTGATAATAAGCAAGAGTTCGATCAATATCAAAATATGAGAACATCTATACTACTCAAGGTAACATCAATCAAATAACTCGTAGATAACTCTTAACAGATATACTACGCTGTTGATTATGTTTTCAAACATTATTATGCCCTGTGGAGATGAGGCATACCACTCATACTCCAACTGATCGCTAAGAAGTCACATCAGTATCATACATAGGTCATTAAAAGAGCCGGATTCTTATGACCTCATCTTCCTCAGTCAGTTAGAGGATTGATTGTTTGACATCTGGCGGGATGTCTTTATAATAGCTCACCAGGGTACTCTGGTCCTTCGCTATTTTTAGAGTTACAGTGGCATTCTGTACTCTCTTCGCTATCGGAAGATTTCTTGTTTATCTTTCACCGATACGGTATTTGTGTCTTTAAGGGAGTGTAGAGATACATCTCACCTTTAGGACTTTATGGTGGGGTCTGATGGACTACTAGAATCTACATCATCCTCTCACCCGTTCTTTTATAGTGAAGGTATGACGGACTACAAAAATCTACATCAAATACCTACACTAGGATGTAAGGTTCTACACATCCATGTACCCCACATACTCAAAAGTATGTGATCCAGGAGTTCCCTTAGGAAAACCTATTTCACCATCATTTAGACTCTGACAATGATGGATCTATGATCAGGGCTCTACATTTCACTTGATTAGTTAGGTACATTCAGTATTCTTATCATCATACAATAACACAGCTATATATGAGAATACTAAAATGTAGCAGGCCTAACTTATCACAATCATTGGTTAATTCATCTCAAGTCATCTGTCAAGCATGACCTTGATAACATTTATGGCTCTTACAACCCATAAATCACAAAAGATGTCACTTAATAGTGCATCAAGATGATTCATCATTCATAAAGCTTAAGACATGCTTTCAATGAATGTAACATGGTATTCCATACCTGGGTGTGACCCTCATCTCATGATAACCTGCATGGTTAATTCAACAGGTAATAGTAAACAATTCAACAATTAGGGTTTACTATTCATCTTTCATGTCATCACCCTAAAAATTATGGTTTACTATTCACACCATGGTGAATTGTACTCATTTCATCATCATGTAAGAGAAACATCATCATTAAGACTCTTAATTAAGATTAAGATCCATTAGATATCATAATTAGAGTTTCCATGACCTCACATAGGTGGGTCATTCCCTAATCATGCACATTCATGTGTATTTGAAGTATCTTACTAGAGTTTCCTCCTAAAAAGGGTACTTTCTCTCTCTAGGATACTTTCTCTCTCTAGAAATACTTTCTCTCTCCTCTCACTAGTAGATGGTGTCAACACCACTCTAGATCGGGTTGAGATAAGTCTCCATTGACTAACATAAGCCAAAACATCAACATCATGTGATTAGGGTTTGATTAGAACAAGGTTTTATCCCTTTAGACCCCTCAAGGGTATTTTGGTAATTTGCTACATGATTACCATCATGGTTTAACTCACTAATCACATAGTCCCTTAATGACCTTGGTTACCATTAGGGTTTAAATTTGGATCAACATTGAACTAATTACATCATCAAATGGTTAAGTACAAACCATCACCAATCTCCAAACGGTTTCAACCTTCAAACGGTTTCAACCACCCCAAACGGTCTTGAGACCGTTTGGATCCAAACGGTCTTGAGACCGTTTGGAGGTGAAGACCGTTTGGAAGGGTTGACTTCCAAACCGTTTGGAGCTTCAATCGGTTTGAAACCATTTGATCAAAAATTACTTGAGATCGATTGGACCAAACGATCCTGAGGTCATTTGAGCCCAAACGGTCTTGAGACCATTTGGCCCTAAACGGTCTTGAGACCGTTTGGTCTCAAACGGTCTTGAGACCGTTTGGTCCAAAAAGGGCTCAAACCGTTTGGACCTCCAAAGTGGTTCAAAGGTTACCAATGTTCATGGATATGTATGTTGAAGCCCTCAATTGGTCAAAGCTATGCTAACCACTTATAAATTGAGTCAATTAGGGTTATCCTTAGCCTATTAGACATCAAATTGACCCTCAATTGCAATCCAATTAGGGTTCAATCGTTCTCAATTAGGGTTTCAAATCAGATGGTCATCAATGTTCAACAATATGAATCAACTCAAGGTTGAACCTATCAATTGACCTCCAATTGGGCTCAAACTTGACCCAAACGGTCTTGAGGTCGTTTGGACATCATCCAAACGGTCTTGAGACCGTTTGCCCAAAGTTTGACCAAAGTCCAAGTCGTTTTGACTAAGGTTGAAGTCCAATTAGGTCAAAATCAGCAACTTTCATCAATTTCATCAATTTCCTACAATTGGACCCTCAAACCATTAGATTAACTCAACCCTAGACCTTCAAACGGTCTTGGGTTGTGCCCAAACGGTCTTAGGACCGTTTGGAGGAATCCCCAAATGGTCTTGAGACCGTTTGGGTCCTTCAACCCAAAACTCAACAAGATCTATGTTCCAAATCAGCACTTTTTCACCCGATTAGGGTTTCATGTTGAAGTGGCTTCAACTCCCAAATGGTTAAGAATTAGACGTTGATTCTTTGCAGAGATGAATTTCAATATATTAGGAACAGACCCTCAAATGGTCGTCCCTTGGTCAACTCTTTCAAACGGTCTTGAGACCGTTTCAATCCAAACGGTCTTGCAAGACCATTTGAGAGCAAACGGTTTGAAACCGTTTGAACCCAAACGGTTTGAAACCGTTTGAACCCAAACGGTTTGCAACCGTTTGGACCAAAAGGGTCCAAGGTCGTTTGAAAAAGTAACATAGGGAATCACGCCCCCCATCTTCAACCTCTAGCAAGGTCGGTTCCTCCACTGATTTGCTTGCAAACGTGCAAGGAAGAAGAGAGGTAGAAGGAGATTTTACCAAGTAAATTGCAAGGATTAAGCATACATATAAAGCAAAAGTTTAGAGTTATAAAACCCGCCTAAAGGTTGATCTTAGAGCTCCAAGCCTTCAAGCTCCAAGCTTTAATGGCGTCCTTGAGCTTCCACAACTTGGTCAGAGGTGAATTCTCCAAGGAAACGTTGCTTTCGTCGGCTAGAACAAGAAGACTAAGTAAGCTAACCATAAAACCAACCTTAGAAAGTGAATTCCTCCATGAATTCGAGCTAGAAGGTGGGGTTCTCTTACCTAGAACAGGTTGGTCGTCCCCCCCCCCCTGAGCTCCAGAGCTGTCCTTGGTCGTTTGAGCAAGAAAGGAAGAGAAGTGAAGGAAAGAAAATTCGTTCACTTAATTGCAAGGGAAAAGGGCTTATATACTTTAGCCTCTTTTACACTCTAAGGACCTCACAAGATTGGAAATCACATCTAGGCCCCTCCTTGCTCAAAGGCACGTCCAAACTCATCTATCCTTGTACAAATCTCATAAAATCTCAAGATCTAAGGGTAAAGGAATCCAACCTTCAACTAGGGTACATACATGAAAGGGTTTTATACCCATTTTAGGTGATTTCTATCACAAAGGTCATTTTTCTCATCTTATTATTAAATGATGTATCCCTTTCATCATTTCTACTCTAAATGATGATAAGAGTCATAAAAGATGTTCTAGATGGTGAAAATTACAAGTTGGACCCCTCAAATTAGGGTTTCTGAGCATGGGGATTGCTTCCACAGCTGCACCTTGGTGCTCAAGCTTGGGAAATCCCTCAAACTTCATCATAGACATCTTCATGATGTCTCAACATCAAAGGAACATCTTATCTTGTGAATTTTGCAAGTTCAACCCTTAAACTGGGTAATTTGCACATAGGTCCCTGCATACAACACAATGCTACAACTTTATACAAAAAGGAGCAAAATTGAAAGTAAATGTTCCTGAGGAACTTAATTACATGCCAGGGAGTGTTCACAAGTATATTAATTACATATTTAGGCAAAACTTCCAGGGTTAGGTCATAACCCAGGTCAGGGGTGTTACAAATTCTTTACCCCTTCAAAAGGATTTCGTCCCCGAAATCGATAAAGCATATTATAAGAAAAGAGCAGGATATTTTCTTCTCATTTCATCTTCTAGTTCCCAAGTGGCTTCTTCAACACCACGATGGTTCCAGAGGACTTTTACAAGGCTTATATCCTTCTTCTTTAACTTTTTAGTTCTGTTATCGAGGATTGACACTGGTCCTTCCTCATACGTTATATCTTCATTCAATTCTACTTCCATAGGTTGTAGAACTGACTCGGTATTTGGATGACATTTCCTCAGCATGGAAATGTGAAACACAGGGTGCAGCTTCTGCAACTCCAGAGGTAACTCTAGTCTATAGGCCACCTTTCCAACTTTTTCAACAATTGGATAAGGTCCCATAAATCTAGGAGCTAACTTTCCTTTCTTCCCAAAACGAAGGACTCCTTTCCAAGGTGAGACCTTGAGATACACTCTGTCTCCATCCTGGAATTCTAGGGGTCTACGACGTTTATCGGCATATGATTTCTGTCTATCTTGTGCAGTCTTAAGCTGTTGTTGTATTACTTTAATCTTTTCTGTAGTTTGCTGCACAAGATCAGGGCCTAACAACTGGTGCTCACCAGTTTCATACCAACACAAGGGTGATCTACAACGTCTGCCATGTAAGGCTTCATATGGTGCCATATCAATGCTATGTTGATAGCTATTGTTATAGGCAAACTCTATCAAGCTTAGATGTAGATCCCAACTCCCGGTAAACTGGAGAGCACATGCTCTCAACAGATCTTCTAAGGTTTGTATAGTCCTTTCTGACTGTCCATCAGTCTGAGGATGAAAGGCTGTACTAAACCTTAGCTTGGTGCCTAGGGCTCTGTGTAACTGTTCCCAAAAGCGACTTGTAAACTGGGGACCTCTGTCAGAAACTATAGTGACAGGAACTCCGTGCAAACGCACTATCTCTTGGACATATATCTGGGATAACCTTTCAGCAGTATAGGTTGTTTTGACAGGTAAGAAATGCGCTGTCTTTGTCAACCTATCAACAACTACCCAAATGGAATCATGTCCTTTGTTTGTCCTGGGTAGGCCAACAACAAAGTCCATGGTTACATGGTCCCACTTCCACTGTGGTATGGGTAAGGGTTGCATTGTCCCTGCAGGTTTCTGGTGTTCATCCTTGACCTGCTGACACACAGGATACCTCAGAACAAACTCAGCTACATCCTTCTTCATTCCAGGCCACCAATACATATCCTTCAAGTTTCGATACATCTTGGTGCTCCCTGGATGCATAGCATACATCGAAGAATGAGCTTCTTCCAGGACTAACTTCCTCAGGTTGTCCACATCTGGCACTATCATCCTTCCATGATAGCATGCCACCTGGTCATCTGACTCATGAAAACCTTCTCGCTTCTCATCTCCAAACTCAGATCTAATCTGCTGTACAAAAACATCTACTTGTTGTGCCTCCTTTATCTACTCTCTTAAGGTAGGTTTAATCTGCATCTCAGCTAACAGACAAGCTAACAATGATGCCTTCAACTGCACATTGTCTTGCCTTAAAGAGATAAGAATATCTCTTCTAGAGCATACTAAGGAACTTAGTTGTGCCCTATCCATGGTTGATGTTGCTGATTTCCTACTCAAGGCATCAGCAACCACATTGGCTTTGCCCGGATGGTAATCAATTGTACAATCGTAGTCCTTGATTAACTCCATCCAGCGACGTTGCCTCATATTAAGCTCATGCTGAGTGAAGATGTACTTAAGGTTCTTGTGGTCTGTGAAAATCTGGAAAGTTTCTCCATAAAGATAATGTCTCCAGATTTTCAAAGCATGGACCACAGCAGCTAACTCTAGATCGTGTGTCGGATAATTCTCCTCGTGTTTCTTAAGCTGTCGGGAAGCAAAAGAAATCACTTGTTTATCCTGCATCAACACACATCCAAGTCCATTCTTGGAGGCATCACAAAAGATTATATATTCCTTTCCTTGCTCAGGTAACACAAGCACAGGTGCACTTGTCAACCTCTCCTTCAACAGCTGAAAAGACTATTGACACTTATCATTCCAAGCAAAAGGAACATCCTTCCGGGTTAACTTGGTTAAAGGTAAGGCTATAGAACTAAAATTCTTAATAAACCTTCGATAATAACCAGCTAACCCCAAGAAACTTCTAATCTCCGTCGGTGTCTTCGGTTGTTCCCACTGCAGAACAGATTCTACCTTTGCAGGGTCAACACGAATTCTCGAGGCAGATACCACATGTCCAAGGAAAGACACTTCAGATAACCAAAACTCGCACTTGCTAAACTTAGCGTATAGCTTATGCTCTCTTAGCAAGGTCAAAGTCTGGCGAAGGTGTTGCTCATGCTGCTGAGCATCCTTACTATAAATCAGTATGTCATCTATGAAGACGACAACACACTGATCAAGGAAAGGTCGAAAGACTCTATTCATGAGTTCCATGAATGCAGCCGGTGCATTGGTTAGTCCAAACGACATGACCGTGAACTCATAGTGACCATATCTTGTCCTAAAGGCAGACTTAGATATGTCAATGTCCTTAATGCGGAGTTGATGATATCCAGACCTTAAGTCTATCTTAGAAAAGACTGTTGCACCACGCAACTGGTCGAAAAGATCATCAATCCTTGGCAAAGGATACTTATTCTTTATCGTTACTTTATTGAGTTGTCTATAATCAATGCACAACCGCATCGATCCATCTTTCTTTTTAACAAACAAAACCGGAGCACCCCAAGGTGAGGTACTTGGTCGGATGAAACCCTTCTCAAGTAACTCTTGAAGCTGTTTCTTGAGTTCTGCCATCTCAGCAGGCGCCATCCTATACGGAGTCTGGGCTATGGGTTTCGTATCTGGGACCAAATTGATCTCAAAATCAATTTCCCGGGGTGGTGGTATACCAGGAAGTTCTTCGGGAAACACATCCTCGAATTCCCTGACTATCAGAACTTCAGCAGGGTTGGATCTCTCACTGGTAACATCTACCACATGGGCTAAGAATGTGTAGCATCCTTGCCTCATCAACTTATCAGCAACCATAGCTGATACAAGACAGGTGGGCAGAATCTTTCTTTCACCTTGAAAGATCCATGTGTTGCTTTCATCAGCAAACACTGCCAACTTGGACTCACAATCCAAGACAACTCGATACCTTTCCAAGGTATCCATCCCTAGGATTATATCAAATCCTTGCATATCAAGTGGTATAAGATCCACTTGAATGCGATACTTAGAAAAGAAAAGTACGCAGGGAGAGCATACTTCTTGCAGAACAGCAGACCCACTCAACGGAGTCTCCAACAACAACTTATCTGCCCTATGACTAGTTGTCATATTGCAGTTACGAATCACTCTTCGAGTGATGAAAGAGTGCGTAGCACCCGGGTCAATCAGAACAGATACTACACAAGATTTAGACATATCAGAATATAAAAGTTCCATCTGACCTGTCACCACTTGTGGATTGACCACTGCTTCTGGTGGGTTCATAGCATAGAACCTCGCTGTAGCCTGCTATTGAGGTGGTGCTGATGATCCAGCTTGAGACGCTTGTCCACGTCCTCGAGCTGCTCCTTGATGTTGTCTATTCTGAGATCCCTGTTGATTCTGTCTCGGGGTTTGTTGTGTCACACCGACAGCCCTAGAACGGCAATCCTTCATCAAGTGTCCCACCTTACCACAGTTGTAGCAACTCTTCTCCTGTTGTTGTGGTCTAGGTGGTCCAGTAACTGACACAGATGCAGAACTGTGCGTCCCTTGAAGCGGTTGACTTCGTCCTCTACCTCTGCTTGGTGTCCATTGAGTTTGAAAACTCGATCTGGGTGGTGGAGGGTTAGGTGCAGAGAACCTAGGTTTCTTGGAATCCCTAGATGAAGAACCCTGGAACTGTGGATATCTTTTATGGGTTTGTCTTTTCTCAACCACAGATCTCTCTATCCTTCGGACTGACTCAACGAAGGTAGGGAATCTCACTCGGTTCTCTAAGGCAGACACTGGGGTAGACATGTCAGCATTCAACCCCTTCTCAAATCTCCTGATTCTTTCTTCCTCTGTGGCAGCCATGTGCGGACAAAACCGCAACAGCTCCATGAACTTAGCTTCGTACTCGCTAATGTTCATCATACCCTGTCTCAGTCTCTCAAACTGAGAGATCTTCTCGTCTAGGAAGGTCTTTGGGAAATACCTTTGAACAAATTCCCGCCGAAAGTCTTCCCACGAGATCTCTATTCCAGGTCTCTTCTGCTCTTCCATGGTCCACCAGTGACCAACACTTCCTTTGAGAAGATAGACAGCATGTCTAACCTTCTCAGCTTCAGGGATGTTGAGGATCCTGAAAACCTTCTCCAGCTCTGTCAACCACAGATCAGCATCTGCGGGGTCAGCAGTCCCATGGTACTCGGTAGCTCCGACACGACGTAGTCGCTCGAACGTCTTCCCGATACCTTGCCCCTCTGGTTGGACAGGTGCCCTAGGTGCAGGCATAGGCAACCTGTCGGTTATATGTGTCACGGTAGTCATGAACTGCCCAAACATTTTCTGGACAGCTGGGTTACCCATGTCAGCTGGGTCAAACTGGGGTGGCTCCCTAGGTTGTTCTGGTACAGGCTGTTCCACCCCTGGTACTCCTGCACCGCCTTGAGGTGCACTGGCACTACTTTCTTCCACATACTCATCATGTGGCTCTGACATCTTAAGTATCTTCTTCTCCTGAGGAGTAGAAGATTCTATTAGATAAGGAAGGAATACTAAGGATAGACTCGACTTCCTAAATCCTATGCCTCTGTAGACTCGGCGAACCTAGAGCTCTGATACCACTTAATTGTGGGCTCCGATCTCCAAACTTCGAATTAATCCCGATTTAAACATGTGCAGAAGCAATCGTTAAACAGCGGAAGACAAAAATCACGGGAAATTAAAACTTTTCGAGACAAGAGCTTGAAACCACAAACCTTTTCCATAGAAAAAGGATTTAACTGTTTACATCACTAACAATTACTTCTTGAGTAATTATATACAACATGATACAAAACTTCTCAAGAGTTCATACTCAAAACACTCCAGGACCTGAGAGTATAGAGGACACATAGGACTTGACTCTAAACTACACCATGAAGTAGGCTAGATCTCCACCTGAGATATTTACTGCTCCTGATGCTGCTATTGATGGGATTGGTCACCTGAGTTCTTATTCCTCCGTCTTCGACGACCACCTAAAAAGTAGAAGTCTACGGGGTGATACAATTATACATAATTGCCCCAGCGAGAGTTATAACTCTCCACTAGAAGCTTTATAAACAAATCAGGGAATAACTAAAGCAATTAAATCCTTCAAGATATTCACTAGCAGTTCTGATAATAAGCAAGAGTTCGATCAATATCAAAATATGAGAACATCTATACTACTCAAGGTAACATCAATCAAATAACTCGTAGATAACTCTTAACAGATATACTACACTGTTGATTATGTTTTCAAACATTATTATGCCCTGTGGAGATGAGGCATACCACTCATACTCCAACTGATCGCTAAGAAGTCACATCAGTATCATACATAGGTCATTAAAAGAGCCGGATTCTTATGACCTCATCTTCCTCAGTCAGTTAGAGGATTGATTGTTTGACATCTGGCGGGATGTCTTTATAATAGCTCACCAGGGTACTCTGGTCCTTCGCTATTTTTAGAGTTACAGTGGCATTCTGTACTCTCTTCGCTATCGGAAGATTTCTTGTTTATCTTTCACCGATACGGTATTTGTGTCTTTAAGGGAGTGTAGAGATACATCTCACCTTTAGGACTTTATGGTGGGGTCTGATGGACTACTAGAATCTACATCATCCTCTCACCCGTTCTTTTATAGTGAAGGTATGACGGACTACAAGAATCTACATCAAATACCTACACTAGGATGTAAGGTTCTACACATCCATGTACCCCACATACTCAAAAGTATGTGATCCAGGAGTTCCCTTAGGAAAACCTGTTTCACCATCATTTAGACTGTGACAATGATGGATCTATGATCAGGGCTCTACATTTCACTTGATTAGTTAGGTACATTCAGTATTCTTATCATCATACAATAACACAGCTATATATGAGAATACTAAAATGTAGCAGGCCTAACTTATCACAATCATTGGTTAATTCATCTCAAGTCATCTGTCAAGCATGACCTTGATAACATTTATGGCTCTTACAGCCCATAAATCATAAAAGATGTCACTTAATAGTGCATCAAGATGATTCATCATTCATAAAGCTTAAGACATGCTTTCAATGAATGTAACATGGTATTCCATACCTGGGTGTGACCCTCATCTCATGATAACCTGCATGGTTAATTCAACAGGTAATAGTAAACAATTCAACAATTGGGGTTTACTATTCATCTTTCATGTCATCACCCTAAAAATTAGGGTTTACTATTCACACCATGGTGAATTGTACTCATTTCATCATCATGTAAGAGAAACATCATCATTAAGACTCTTAATTAAGATTAAGATCCATTAGATATCATAATTAGAGTTTCCATGACCTCACATAGGTGGGTCATTCCCTAATCATGCACATTCATGTGTATTTGAAGTATCTTACTAGAGTTTCCTCCTAAAAAGGGTACTTTCTCTCTCTAGGATACTTTCTCTCTCTAGAAATACTTTCTCTCTCCTCTCACTAGTAGATGGTTTCAACACCACTCTAGATCGGGTTGAGATAAGTCTCCATTGACTAACATAAGCCAAAACATCAACATCATGTGATTAGGGTTTGATTAGAACAAGGTTTTATCCCTTTAGACCCCTCAAGGGTATTTTGGTAATTTGCTACATTATTACCATCATGGTTTAACTCACTAATCACATAGTCCCTTAATGACCTTGGTTACCATTAGGGTTTAAATTTGGATCAACATTGAACTAATTACATCATCAAATGGTTAAGTACAAACCATCACCAATCTCCAAACGGTTTCAACCTTCAAACGGTTTCAACCACCCCAAACGGTCTTGAGACCGTTTGGCCCCAAACGGTCTTGAGACCATTTGGATCCAAACGGTCTTGAGACCGTTTGGAGGTGAAGACCGTTTGGAAGGGTTGACTTCCAAACCGTTTGGAGCTTCAATCGGTTTGAAACCGTTTGATCAAAAATTACTTGAGATCGATTGGACCAAACGATCCTGAGGTCGTTTGAGCCCAAACGGTCTTGAGACCGTTTGGTCTCAAACGGTCTTGAGACCGTTTGGATCCAAACGGTCTTGAGACCGTTTGGTCCAAAAAGGGCTCAAACTGTTTGGACCTCCAAAGTGGTTCAAAGGTTACCAATGTTCATGGATATGTATGTTGAAGCCCTCAATTGGTCAAAGCTATGCTAACCACTTATAAATTGAGTCAATTAGGGTTAGCCTTAGCCTATTAGACATCCAATTGACCCTCAATTGCAATCCAATTAGGGTTCAATCGTTCTCAATTAGGGTTTCAAATCAGATGGTCATCAATGTTCAACAATATGAATCAACTCAAGGTTGAACCTATCAATTGACCTCCAATTGGGCTCAAACTTGACCCAAACGGTCTTGAGGTCGTTTGGACATCATCCAAACGGTCTTGAGACCGTTTGCCCAAAGTTTGACCAAAGTCCAAGTCGTTTTGACTAAGGTTGAAGTCCAATTAGGTCAAAATCAGCAACTTTTATCAATTTCATCAATTTCCTACAATTGGACCCTCAAACCATTAGATTAACTCAACCCTAGACCTTCAAATGGTCTTGGGTTGTGCCCAAACGGTATTAGGACCGTTTGGAGGAATCCCCAAACGGTCTTGAGACCGTTTGGGTCCTTCAACCCAAAACTCAACAAGATCTATGTTCCAAATCAGCACTTTTTCACCCGATTAGGGTTTCATGTTGAAGTGGCTTCAACTCCCAAATGGTTAAGAATTAGACTTTGGTTCTTTGCAGAGATGAATTTCAATATATTAGGAACAGACCCTCAAACGGTCGTCCCTTGGTCAACTCTTTCAAATGGTCTTGAGACCATTTCAATCCAAACGGTCTTGCAAGACCGTTTGAGAGCAAACGGTTTGAAACCGTTTGAACCCAAACGGTTTGCAACTGTTTGGACCAAAAGGGTCCAAGGTCGTTTGAAAAAGTAACATAGGGAATCACGCCCCCCATCTTCAACCTCTAGCAAGGTCGGTTCCTCCACTGATTTTCTTGCAAACGTGCAAGGAAGAAGAGAGGTAGAAGGAGATTTTACCAAGTAAATTGCAAGGATTAAGCATACATATAAAGCAAAAGTTTAGAGTTATAAAACCCGCCTAAAGGTTGATCTTAGAGCTCCAAGCCTTCAAGCTCCAAGCTTTAATGGCGTCCTTGAGCTTCCACAACTTGGTCATAGGTGAATTCTCCAAGGAAATGTTGCTTTGGTCGGCTAGAACAAGAAGACTAAGTAAGCTAACCATAAAACCAACCTTAGAAAGTGAATTCCTCCATGAATTCGAGCTAGAAGGTGGGGTTCTCTTACCTAGAACAGGTTGGTCGTCCCCCCCCCCCCGAGCTCCAGAGCTGTCCTTGGTCGTTTGAGCAAGAAAGGAAGAGAAGTGAAGGAAAGAAAATTCGTTCACTTAATTGCAAGGGAAAAGGGCTTATATACTTTAGCCTCTTTTACACTCTAAGGACCTCACAAGATTGGAAATCACATCTAGGCCCCTCCTTGCTCAAAGGCACGTCCAAACTCATCTATCCTTGTACAAATCTCATAAAATCTCAAGATCTAAGGGTAAAGGAATCCAACCTTCAACTAGGGTACATACATGAAAGGGTTTTATACCCATTTTAGGTGATTTCTATCACAAAGGTCATTTTTCTCATCTGATTATTAAATGATGTATCCCTTTCATTATTTCTACTCTAAATGATGACAAGAGTCATAAAAGATGTTCTAGATGGTGAAAATTACAAGTTGGACCCCTCAATTTGGGTAAATTGCACTTTACCCCAAATTAGGGTTTCTGAGCATGGGGATTGCTTCCACAGCTGCACCTTGGTGCTCAAGCTTGGGAAATCCCTCAAACTTCATCATAGACATCTTCATGATGTCTCAACATCAAAGGAACATCTTATCTTGTGAATTTTGCAAGTTCAACCCTTAAACTGGGTAATTTGCACATAGGTCCCTGCATACAACACAATGCTACAACTTTATACAAAAAGGAGCAAAATTGAAAGTAAATGTTCCTGAGGAACTTAATTACATGCCAGGGAGTGTTCACAAGTATATTAATTACATATTTAGGCAAAACTTCCAGGGTTAGGTCATAACCCAGGTCAGGGGTGTTACAATATCCATTATGCACAAACATAGTCAATATTCCACTTTTGTCTTTATATAGGTGATATATGTTTGGTTTTAGGGGAGATAGAGAAGGCAGCAGAAACAAAAAATTTCTTCTCCTAAACCCAGAATAAAGCAATCGCGTCAACGTCTATACAATAGGAAGGATGGTTTGTAGAGGTGTACCTTGTCACGAGGCTTGCTCGACGACATTACCTCGTGGCTTGCGCGGTCTTCACCTCCGGTCTTGGATGGTGTCTGTGCAAGTCCTGGTCTCACCGAGACTGCCAGGATTGACAGCTGTCCTCCGAGCGGCAGAAGTCTCCCACCTCTGCAGTCATCCACATAGACTTTCTGGAACTCCGATCTCCTTGTCCCATAAGGAATCAGAAGGAGTCACACCCTCCTGTCAGTGTACTAGTCACTGACACACTCTCTTACCACCAGTCACTTTTTTGCAGTTGTCTTTCCCTTGTTGTGCCTCCCTTATCGGGTAGTACTTGCTCGAGCTCTCTCAGTTACCAAATCCAGAGAGAACGACAACTTTGCAGAGTAACTGGTATTCTGAGTTGTTCTTTGAGAATACCCCTATATATATAGGAGGGTCATGGGACAGGGTTCTCTACCCCGGGCAATGCGGGATTAAAGTAGGAGTAGAATGGTTTGAGATTTTTCACAAAACAACCAACTGCGTCAGCTGAACTGATCGTTTCAAGCATGAAACAGTCGGTTGGGGACCTGAGCCGATCGGTTCACACCTAAATCGATTGGTTGGGACACCTGAGCCGATCGGTTCAACCATGAGCCGATCGGTTCGTGGTCCTGGTCCAACTCGAATTGACTTTCATGTTTGTTTTCGACTAATCAAATATTAATCCTTGTTCAAATAAAATTTGTACAAGTGAAACAAATATGTTTTTGCAAAAAGAGTTTTCTGACTTTCCAGACGATCTCAGTTGGTCACACGAATCGATCGGTTCAACAATTGAGCTGATCGTTTCATTGACACATGAGACGATCGACTCACCACTTGAGCTGATCGGTTCACCAACCTGAGTCGATCGGTTCATCACATGAGCCGACCGGTTCATCACATGAGCCGACCGGTTCATCACATGAGCCGATCAGCTGGAAGTGCAGACTGTGCACAATCAGTCAATTACAGTTTCAACCAATCCGATACTCTAATCAATTGGTCCAACACCTTGAACACTATGATTTTGAGCTATCAATCAACTGAGTGTTTAATTGAACTACTAAACTCCTTTAGTAATCAATCTAAACACCATTGGTGGATAAACTCCTCTTCCAGGTTAAATCCTATGTGTGAGACCCTGCAGGACCGTTTCACATTGGCAGTGAAAGTCCATAACACTTATGACTTCACAAGCAAAGAGCGGTGCCTAGTCGTACATCAGTGTTACCCAAGTGAAATAGAAAGTTGGAGAACAACTTTCAATCCTACAATCCGTGAATGGTGTTACAGCAAATGTATAATTCCTTTGTGATTAATGTCCTGAATGAACTCAAGGCATGATATAGTCATCTTTTCAACGTTCATCCTTTTCCTTGATCTCAGAGCAGACTGGATGAGATGTGTGTGACATCAATATCTCATATTGATTCACACATGCATGCACATGCCTTTCTCAATCCTACTCATCAAGTGGTCATAGACATTAAACTCCCTTAGGAGGGACAAATCCCATATCTATCACTCACCCCTCAAAAGCCCCATGTATCAAAGTCACCCAATCATCACCTTTATAACAACCCATGTTTCAGGACTGCGTTTGATGATGTCAAAGTGTACTTAACAACATGTGTTGAGTGTAGTGATTTCAAGTCAAAGAATCACACTCACCACCATCACTGTGAGAGCTGACTGTGACTACCAAATCATGGTTCCATGTGTCACTCTCACGGTGGGTCTGTCCGGCACACTTGTTCTTTAACAAGTACCTATGTGCTTGGTTTGATATCACTATATCATGACTAATGAGATTCTGTCATCAACCAACACACAATCTAGTCTTTAGTGTTATTGATGTCTATGGTTATTTCCATAATAACAACCGACTAGGGACTAAACAAGAATGTATACTCTTAACACCCGTATGATCTCATCGTTTAGGTCCTGAACTTAAAAGCATACGTCATCGAGTAAACAATTC
This sequence comes from Alisma plantago-aquatica, assembly GCA_963693085.1. Classification (NCBI taxonomy): domain Eukaryota; kingdom Viridiplantae; phylum Streptophyta; class Magnoliopsida; order Alismatales; family Alismataceae; genus Alisma; species Alisma plantago-aquatica. Next base: position 1,338,486,136 of record OY856412.1, read on the forward strand.
TTTAGACATCTATCATGTTACACTATCATCTCAGAAGCAGTTAAAACATATAGATCAGAAATTGCCTTTATTATTATTCAAATCATTTACAAGGTATCTGATAACACCAATTTTTTTGATGTTTTTGACCTTTATTTTGTTATCAAAACTGCCCTTTTAACTATTTTCCTCTCCTTTTATATGTACTTTTGCAATAATTGGCCAAACGACGCTCTTAATTCAATATTTCCATCTTTTGCAGAGTTTTTCCTCAGTTTTTGATACATTTATCATCAATAAGGCCGTCCCGACCCAAAAACAAGTTCCACCTGCATCGGCCTTCCAGATGGCCTATACGCTCACTGCCCGACAGGGTAGCGCAACACGCCGACGCGCGACATGAGGATGTCGCGCAGAAAGGAACTAGTGGGCGACACGTCTTTTACCCAATAGGGAGCTGAGCTCACCACGACAACTAAAGCTTGTCGCGCGATACAGACTGCCCACCGGTAGGCGCCGCTCGTGACGTGACCGACAGCCGACATCCTTGTGTCGGGCAATACCGATATCGGCCATCCACCGACTCCGCGGTGATAAAGAGGACACGTGGCACCCTGAGCACCATGACTTCCCCCAACCACTGCCTATAAATAGAAGCTATAGGAAGCCGAAAAGATAGGTTGGAACCCTGCGCAAGTCACCTCAGGAAAGTTGCGAAGAGCTAGTGTATCGTGCCTCAGTGCTTGTGCTGGGCGATTCTAGGTGAGCACTTCCCCATCCTGAGAGGGAGGCAAATGGTTCACTTTGGGTCGTCCCGGATAGCACTGCTGGCCGATTACGGTCGACATGGATCCCCGACACAAGTGACTGATACTAGATGCATCACTCTAGCCCGACACGATACCGAACCCCAAAACACATCGTCCGTCACGGCGTGTCGCCCGAGAGGGTGCCTCCTGACATGAGCGTATCGGGCAAGGGTCCTCGCACGATGTAATCTGCCCGTCACGGCGTATCGCCTGAGAGGGTGTGCCGCCCGACACAGTTGTATCGGGCTAGGCTCCTGCCCGGTATCGGGCTGGAGGGTCTGTTGTAATCTGTCGTCCTTCTATATCAAGAAGGCGACATCTATCTTTATTTCAGTCATTTATTTCTTTTACTTCTGCTATGTAATCATGACCTTTATATTTTAATGGAAATAAAAGAGTTTAATTATCTGCAACTTTATGTTTGGTACCCTTGTTGGATGATTGCTATGTTTAATATCTGAACTCTAGCTTGTACGTTGGATCGCGTTTCGATTAGCTACCGAAGCGTATTTTCCCGTTGCAACAGCCTTGAGAGAGGTGTTGTGGCTCTAGTGTTTGGTCCGATTCTGGGGTACGAGAGTGCCCAGGATCAGAATTGTTGTAGTAACCTTTCCACTCTAACCTAAGTCCAGCAACCTCGAGAGTGGTGTTGATGCTTGGTTAGAGGTACCCGCTCTGAGAGGACGGGTATAGGATGTTCCTGCTGCCGCTTGTTTTACCGAAGTTTTCCTCCTTCGTACCTTGCTTTAGCTTTAGTACTATCTCTCTGTTTCTGTTGCACGAAAATCCCTAAAAATTGATAAATGCTTAAAACCTAAGTTTTCCTTGTAACTCCAGTTGGAGGTAGGGTTTTCTTTTGTTTTATCGATCTTGTTCTGTTGTTCCCTTTTGGGAATTTATCATCTCTTATCCTTGCCGGAGTATAGCGTGTCGATTCCGCGTTCTCAACACTACCACCCTTGTCCCTGTGTTCGACCCCGTATATCTACTTCGACCCCATAAACAGAGTTGCGGGGGCCTAGAAGGTTTCAGGTTATAAATATAAAAGCTCGACTACCTCAAATTTGCCTCTAATTTTAGGACGCGCGATTTAGGCCGGTCAACTTTTTGGTGCCGTTGCCGGGGACAAGGCAAAACGGTACTATTGACGAATCCGAATCCTCTAACTACACTCCCGTGCCTCAAGCTTAGAAATTAGTTTGACAACACTCTTTTCTTTCCTTTGGTTAGTATTAACTATTCTTTGCCTAAAATAAATAATTCGATTTCCTAAACTTGATTTTTCGTGCCATTTCAGGAACTCTGAAGAACGGTGACCTATTCCACTGAGCTCTGATACCATGTCTTGTTGTGAACAATCTCTTTCTGAGGGTGAACGTCAAGGCCAAGATAAGATTTCACACCAACCTAACTTGGTTGGTCAGCTTTTCGCTTTCATAAGAAGACAAGAGACTATCATCAACAAGTTGGAGCAGGGTGCGCTTCCTAGCCCTGGAGCTCTGAATTCCATGCAACACCAGATGGCAAGTTTGCAGATGCGCCAGCGCGAGGTCGATCGATGTTTGGCCCAGATGGCCGCTCTGATGAAGGACCCTACAGGAAAGACACTCTCCTACCCTGAAACTGCCAGAATGGTAGTACTAAGATCTGGGAAGACGGTGGAGCGCACTGATGAAGCCAGACCAGAGCCTGAGCCAAGGACTGAGGGTGTTATTCCGACAGAGGATGAAGGTAGACAAGCAGAAGGTCGAGAGCCTGCAAAGAAGTCTTCCGATGAGCTACCTCATGGGAGGAATCCTTATGTTCCCAGGCTACCATTTTCGTATAAACTGATAAAGGCAAATCTGAAAAAGCATCACAAAAGGTTCATGGAATCGATTAGGAAACTGCATCTTGAAGTTCCCTTTCTTGAAGCCTTGGAAGAGATTCCGACCTACGCCAAGTTCCTCAAGGATCTTATCACAAAGAAAATAAGAGGAGGAAGGGTTGAGACTGTGCACCTAGCATCTGCTTCCTCAGCTTTCGTGAAGCCCGGCCTGCCAAACAAAAGAAGAGACCCTGGAGCTTTTACGATCCCGTTTGCCATCGGGGACAACGTCGAGCGAAAAGGTCTTGCCGACTTAGGGGCAAGCATCAGCCTCATGCCCCTGATCTTCACACAAAGGTTGGGTTTAACCGACATGGTTCGAACCAATATGAGGATTGAACTAGCGGACCATACCTTTAAAAGACCAGTCGGCGTTGTTGAAGATGTGTCGATCAGGGTTGGTAATTTCTTCATTCCTTGTGACATAGTCGTCATTGACACAGTGGAAGACCCTCGCTACCCGATCATCTTTGGACGTCCTTTCCTGGAAACAGGAAGGGCGTTGATCGATGTCTCTAAGGGGATTATCATGCTAAGGGTCGGAAACAACCACCTGGACTTCAAGATGAAGGAGGCAATGAAAGGCCCTTCCCTGTCAGAATCGGCATGCTTTCCGGACAGCTACGATAAATTATGTGAGGAGATAGAAGAGGACATCTGTATAGTGGACCCCCTTGCGAGGGCTATAAGCTGTCAGGATTCCAACCTCAAAGATCCAGAAGTTGTGAAGTATCTCGACCTTTTTGAGCTGTCTGATGAAGATCTGCACGAAGAGGATGAGGTGGTGGAGTCTATGAAGTATGCCTCTCTCGAGGGGGAGCTTCAAGAGAAGGCATCCAGAGCAAAGCCTGAGTTGAAACTGTTGCCTGAAGGTCTAAAATATGAATTCTTAGATGAAGAAGAGAGAAACCCTGTCATCGCCAACGCCAATCTTTCAAGAAACCAACTGGACCGACTTCTTGAGGAGCTGAGACTCCACCGGGGGACTATAGGATATTCAGTGGAGGACATCAAAGGCCTTAGCCCTGCCTTATGCATGCATCACATCAATTTAGAAGAATCTGCCAAGCCTCTGGCTCAACCCCAGAGGAAGCTGAATCAGATGCTCAAGGAAGTCATCAAGAAAGAGGTAATCAAGCTAAGGGATGCGGGGATCATTTACCCAATCAGCGATAGGAACTGGATGAGTCTGATCCACGTAGTACCCAAAAAGGGCGGGATGACAATGGTAAAAGGATAAAAGGGCGACGAGGTGGCGGTTAGGACCGTCACCGGATGGAGAATGTGCATCGATTATAGAAAGCTAAACTAGGCTACAAAAAAGGATCATTTTCCACTACCTTTTATTGACCAGGTTCTTGAAAGATTAGCACATCATGACTTTTTCTGTTTCCTTGATGGCTTTTTAGGATTTTATCAGGTACCCATCCTGCCCGACGACCAGGAGAAAACAACATTCACCTGCCTCTATGGCACTTATGCTTTCAGAAGGATGCCCTTCGGACTCTGCAATGCTCCCGCCACATTCCAAAGATGCATGATATCAATGTTTTTCAGATTTTCTAGAAGATATCGTAGAAGTTTTCATGGACGATTTTTCAATCTATGGAAAGGAATTTGATACCTTCCTGAAGAATCTATCCTTGGTTCTGCAAAGATGCGAGGAGAACAACCTAGTTTTAAACTGGGAAAAGTGCCATTTTATGGTACCAGAGGGCATCGTTCTGGGGCATAAGATCTCAAGGCGTGGCATTGAGGTGGACACATGCAAAGTTGAAGCAATATCTAATCTTCCTCCACCGAAGTCCGTGATGGGAGTGAGGAGCTTCCTCGGGCATGCCGGCTACTACCGAAGATTCATAAAGGACTTCTCAAAGATTTCAAAACCATTGTCCAATCTTCTGGTAAAGGATGTTGAATTTGTTTTCTCTGATGACTGTCTCAATACTTTTCAAGCTTTGAAGAATGTTTTAGTATCACCACCCATCCTACAAGTGCCATATTGGGATTTACCGTTCGAGCTGATGTGCGACGCTAGCGACTATGCAGTAGGAGCGGTCCTGGGGCAGAAGAAAGATAAAAAGCACCATGTGATCTGCTACGCTAGTCGCACGTTGGACGAAGCTCAGATAAATTATACAACCACAGAAAAAGAGATTCTCACGATCGTCTTTACATTCGATAAGTTCAGGTTGTACCTCATTGGAGCAAGGGTCAAGGTATATACAGATCATGGGGCCATAAAATATCTAATGCAAAAGAAAGACACAAAACCCAGACTGTTGAGGTGGGCCTTATTGCTTCAAGAGTTCGACCATGAAATTATCGATAAGAAGGGAGCAGAAAATGTGGTCGCTGATCACCTATCAAGGATCGTAGTTGAAGGACAGGGAGGACTACCCATCAATGATGACTATGCCGATGAGGCTCTTATGTTGGCTGAAGCTAAAGAAGAAGACTTACCCTGATTTGTAGATATCTGCAACTATCTTGCTTGTGGAGAACTGCCTCCTGACATCACTTATAATCAGAAAAAGAAGCTGTTTGCGGATGTTAAAAATTACTATTGGGATGATCCTCTCCATTTCATAAGATGCACTGACAACTTATACAGGAGGTGCATCCCAGAGGAAGAAATCACGGACATTCTGAGAGAGTGACACGCCTCCCCCTACGGTGGACACCTGGGTAGCGAAAGAACTGCTGTAAAAGTGTTACAATCAGGTTTCTACTGGCACTCTTTATTCAAAGATGATGCACAATTTGTAAAAGTCTGCAAAGAGTGCCAGTCAACAGGGAATATAGGGTGGAGGAATGAGATGTCGATGGCGAATTAGATTGAAGTAGAAATCTTTGACGTATGGGGGATTGATTACAAGGGGCTGTTTCCTCCATCCAGTGGGTATCAATACATACTAGTGGCAGTAGACTATGTATCGAAGTGGGTAGAAGTCGTAGCAACCCAAACATGCGACGCCAAGTCAGTAATCAAGCTATTCGAGAAGACGATATTTCCTCAGTTCGGTGTACCACACACTGTAATAAGCGACGGCGGGTCGCACTTCGGAGAGAGACAGTTCGAAGCACTCCTACGTAAGTATGGAGTCAAGCACAAGATAGCTACACCCTACCACCCACAGACCTCATGGCAGGCAGAGGTTTCAAACAGACAAATAAAGCAGATCTTGGAAAAAATTGTCAGCCAAACAAGGAAGGACTGGTCTATGAAGCTTGACGACGCACTTTGGGCCTACATGACTTCCTACAAAATGCCCATTGGAACCACCCCCTACAAGCTGATCTACGGAAAATCCTACCATCTACCTCTGGAACTGGAACACAAGGCCCTTTGGGCAATCAAATTCTTAAACATGGACCTTGAGAAAGTAGGAGAAAAGAGATTTTTGCAGCTTCAAGAGCTTGAAGAGTTGAGGATGAATGCCTATGAGAATGCAAAAATCTACAAACAAAGGACGAAGGTGTGGCATGACGCCCACCTAAGGAGAAAAGATGTAAGCGAAGGGGATAAAGTTTTATTATTCAAGTCCTCCATTCATCTTTTTCCTGGGAAGCTACAAACGAGATGGTCGGGACTGTTCACGGTATCAAAGATATACCCATCAGAAATGATGGAGCTTTACGACAAAGACGATCCGACCAAAGTCTTTTAAGTAAATGGGCATAGAGTAAAGAGGTACTATGAGGATGAAGCTTTTGTCAGGAGAGCAGAGATTAACCTACAGGATATGGGTACTGTCGAAGGCTGAACGTGATGAACCTACACCGGTCGAGCTAGCGACGCAAACTTCAGCGCTCCTTGGGAGGCAACCCGAGTTTTTCTTTCTTCCCTAGAGTTTTTCTTCTTCCCTGTAAAACAAACATTACATACTGTAATAAGGCCCGAGTCAGTGCATGCGCCTAGCGTACCGACTCTTCTGTTTTAGGGGCCACCGCTGTATTTTACGAAGCATTGAGGAGTAATACTGTCTGAGGTCAGGGACTCAATCCTAAGCCGATGATGTTTTTCCCGTCAATCGCCTTGTTTTAGTTTTGGCCGCCTTTTTCTCCTTTTTAGCAATTGTATCGGGCAGCAGCTCAACTGGCGCGCATGACCGTTTGCATCGGGCTATAGTTTCTCAGGCACCACAAGGGCCGCGACGGATGGCATTCCTAGGCGGCGTGCACCTGTATCGTGCATGTGAGTAATTGCCCTTAATTAGACCGTTCGTCTCGGGAATGGCATGTCTCCACGGCCGACGCGCGCCCCAGAACTGCCCGTTTTACCCCCAACTGAGTTTTCTATATATAGTAAGGAGGGTTTACCGTGTCGGGAACTCACTCTTTCAGCCACCCGTATCATGCAGTAATCTACTTTTTGCTCGCATGTCGGCCAGCTCGCCTTCGCCCTCGTGTCGGGCGAGAGCTTCAAAGAGAAAAGGTATAGACCGACAGTCTGATTGCCCTACACGGGTTTCATATCACGCGCTGCGTATCGGGTTGACGAACTTAGTCAATTTTCCTTATATCGCCCGACACGTATGAAGCACGACACGTCGGCCGATCGCACTTGCCTGACACACCATATCGGGTGACACATTTTTCTGTCGTAACATCCTATCGGGCAGTTGCTTTGTGCGACCTTATCACCTAACATACCCACGTCGGGCAACATATTGTGCCGCATGGTTCTCCCTGTATCGTCCAATCTCATATCGCCTCATATTTTCTTTTGATGAACGATACTTGGGCTTTACATCGAGACAAGTTTTATCGAGATATCAGATTTTCCTACCTAACATTTAAATGGTCAATGAACTTGATAATAGGTATGTCTCATACAAAACAAACCTTCGGTCGAGTCGACAAACACACTGCAACCACAGCTAAAGCAACACCAATCAGACAGAAATGTCAGAATCTCGAGACAGCTGGGTCGTCAAAAGAAGTCCATTTCCTTATCATAGTCTATCTTCCGCGGTGGTTTAGGACCATCTCCAAAAGACAGTGGAAGTCTTTCCCCAATAGCCCCTGGATTGAATGTTGGCATTTCAGTTCCATCTACCATGAAGCCACCTTCATCATGGGGAGGGTATCTTCTTCTTATATAGTATCCACAGGTGTTTTCAAGAGCTCTCTGTCTACAATAGGCCAGCTATCAATGTCATAATATGCACGAGCCTTGCGTTTCCTTCTTGAGAGCTTCACACTTGTTTCGTCTACATCCAGCTGGGAAAGAAAATGGAGACTGCAAATAAGGAGAATGTATTGCAGCTTCTCCAAGGCACAAGCACAACCACTAGCTAACCTTCACTGGGCTAACATGACCTCACCTTGTCCTCTTCACTGCTCTGGGACAGAGAGTGGAGTAAGTTTGGGGGGGTACCCATATACCAGTGAGGGAGGTATAAAAATTTTCTTCTTCACCTCCACCCTTTGTGTCATTTCGTTATTCTCCTATATCATGTGTATGTACCCATGCTCGTATAAACTGCCACGCTCATATAAAATTTTTGAAAAATTTTGCTTATTTTGTTCCCATACATATGTACAAAGTCGCTATATTAGTAAAAACCTAATGCGACTTCTTGCCAAGTTTGTTTTCTATGTGCCTAACGAGATGCAAGTTTTGTTATATCTTTCTGATAATGCTGCCTCAAACAAAAGAAGACTACGTTTTTCCGTGCCAAAAATTTTGATAATAATAATAATAATCTTGCAACAACTAAGAGATGAGTATGGAGAAGGAAAAAGCTGCCCAAACAGCAAAAATCCTTTTGTTTCCCCTTACCCAACAAAAATCCCAAAAAAGAGAAAGTAGCCTTACGAGAGTGAATAAAAGCATGAGAGTTGTGCCCAATAAAAGAAAAAGAAAATATATATATATACACACTTGTCGTCCAAAAGTACCCATCTTTAGGCATGGTAGATCCGGGGCAGTGGTACGTAGGATGTGAAATCACTTCTCTAAAGCCAACTGGCTTGGACTGCAGGGACCACTTGCCCACTAACAGACCCTTACCTAGATGGACTGATGGGAATTAAGAAAAACCCCAAAAAGCCTTAGCCTAACATATACAAAACTTTCTACCCCTAAAGCTATTTGGTGTGAAAGCTAACTTCAGAATCATACACCAAAGTCTCGCTGAAACTGTAGAGAAATTTTTTTACTGAAATAATAAGACAGGAAACGCAAGGTCTTTTGTTCGTAGTGGGGTAGCATTATCTCTAAAGGAATCGCGATTCTTGTTTTACCTCTTGAACTGAAAACTACACCGAGCAAGAAGAAGCATCACAAAATAAAATTTAAATATTGATTGAGGACAATCAAAATGCTAAGTTTGGGGGAGTTGATAACACCAATTTTTGTGATGTTTTTGACCCTTATTTTGTTATCAAAACTTCCCTTTTAACTGTTTTCCTCTCCTTTTATATGTACTTTTGCAATAATGGGCCAAACGACGCTCTTAATTCAATATTTCCATCTTTTGCAGAGTTTTTCCTCAGTTTTTGATACATTTATCATCAATAAGGCCGTCCCGGCCCACAAACAAGTTCCACCTGCATCGGCCTTCCAGATGGCCGATACGCTCACTGCCCGACGGGTAGCGCAACACACCGACGTGCGACATGAGGATGTCACGTAGAAAGGAACTAGCGGGCGACACGTCTTTTACCCGACAGGGAGCTGAGCTCGCCACGACAACTAAAGCTTGTCGCACGATACAAGCCACCCACCGGCAGGCGCCGCTCATGACGTGACCGACAACCGACATCCTTGTGTCGGGAAATACCGATATCGGCCATCCACCGACTCCACGGTGATAAAGAGGACACGTGGCACCCTGAGCACCATGACTTCCCCCAACCGCTGCCTATAAATAGCAACTACAGGAAGCCGAAAAGACAAGTCGGAACCCTGCGCAAGTCACCTCAGGAAAGCTGCGAAGAGCTAGTGCATCATGCCTCAGTGCTTGTGTCGGGCGATTCTAGGTGAGCACTTCCCCATCCTGAGAGGGAGGCAAATGGTTCACTTAGGGTCGTCCCGGACAGCATTGCAGGCCGATATCGGCCGACATGGATCCCCGACACAAGTGACCGATACTAGATGCATCACTCTAGCCCGACACGATACCGAACCCTGATACGCATCGTCCGTCACGGCGTGTCGCCCGAGAGGGTGCTGCCTGACATGAGCGTATCGGGCATAGGTCCTCACATGATGTAATCCACCCATCACAGTGTGTCACCTGAGAGGGTGTGCTGCCCGACATAGTTGTATCGGGCTAGGCTCCTGCCCGGTATCGGGCTGGAGGGTCTGCTATAATCTATCGTCCTTCTATATCAATAAGGCGACATCTATCTTTATTTCAGTCATTTATTTCTTTTACTTCTGCTATGTAATCAGGACCTTTATATGTTAATGGAAATAGAAGAGTGTAATTATCTGCTGCTTTATGTTTGGTACCCTTGTTGGATGATTGCTATGTTTAATATTTTAACTCTAGCTTGTACGTTGGATCGCGTTTCGATTAGCTACCAAATCATGTTTTCCTGTTGCAACAGCCTTGAGAGAAGTGTTGTGGCTCTAGTGTTTGGTCTGATTCTGGGGTACGAGAGTGCCCGGGATCGGAGTTGTTGTAGTAACCTTTCCACTCTAACCTACGTCCAGCAACCTCGAGAGTGGTGTTGATGCTTGGTTAGAGGTACCCACTCTGAGAGGAGGGGTACATGATATTCCTGCTGCCACTTGTTTTACTGAAGTTTTCCTCCTTCGTACCTTGCTTTAGCTTTAGTACTATCTCTCTGTTTCTGTTGCACGAAAATCCCTAAAAACTGATAAATGCTTAAAACCTAAGTTTTCCTTGTAACTCCAGTTGGAGGTAGGGTTTTCTTTTGTGTTATCAATCTTGTTCTGCTGTTCCTTTTTGGGAATTTTATCATCTCTTATCCTTGTCGGAGTATAGCGTGTCGATTCTGCGTTCTCAACACTACCACCCTTGTCCCTGCGTTCGACCCCGTAAATAGAGTTGTGGGGGCCTAGAAGGTTTCAGGTTATAAATGTAAAAGCTCGACTACCTCAAATTCGCCTCCAATTTTAGGACACGCGATTTAGGACAGTCGGTATCCCATTACAATCATCACATTACTTGCTCTATGGACATACATACCAATAGACTCCCACTTGTACTTAGAGCCAGTCACCTAGAAACCTCAGTCCTTATGACCTAGCATGACCATCATGCTTCTGCTGAGAAAGGGCCTTAGTCAGTGGATCAGCTATGTTATCTGCAGTTGGTACTTTGCAAATCTTCACATCTCCTCATTGTACGATCTCTCGTTTGAGATGGAAGCGCCGTAGTATGTGCTTGGACCGCTGATGTGATATAGGCTCCTTAGCTTGAGCTATAGCTCCATTATTGTCACAATAAAGCTCAATTGTATCACAGCTACTGGGAACCACACCAAGTCTGGTGACGAACTTCCTGATCCACACAACCTCCTTTGCTGCATGTGAAGCAGCAATATGCTCGACCTATGTAGTAGAATCGACAACTATTTCTTGCTTGGAACTCTTCTAACTCACAGCTCCATTGTTTAGGCAAAATACAAATCCTGATTGTGATCTGTAATCATCTTTGTCGGTTTGGAAGCTTTCATCGGTGTAACCCTTTACAACCAGTTCTTCCTTGCTGCCGTATACAAGGAACTGATCCTTAGTCCTTTGCAAGTACTTGAGGATGTTCTTTACAGCTGTCCAGTGAGCATCCCCAGGATCTGACTGGTACCTGCTCATCATGCTGAGGGCATACGAGACATCTAGGCATGTGCACAACATAGCGTACATGATGGGTCTGATGGCTGATGCATATGAGATCCCATTCATATGCTCCCTCTCTTCAAAAGATTGGGGACATTTAGCTCTAGAGATGGTGAATCCATGTAGCATGGGGATGTGACCTCTCTTTGAGTTCTCCATGTTGAACCGCTTCAGCACTTTGTCAATGTACGTGCTTTGATTTAGTCTGAGAAGCCTTTTAGATCTATCTCTATAGATCTTAATACCTAGAATGTAGGATGCTTCTCCTAAGTCCTTCATTGAGAAAGTATTCCCAAGCCAAGTATTTACCTTCTCTAAGGTTGTGACATCATTCCCCATTAACAGTATGTCATCTACATATAATATAAGGAATGTGGTCATGCTCCCACTAACCTTCTTGTACACACAAGGTTCATCTTCATTTTGAATAAAGCCAAACACTTTGACTTCCTCATCAAATCAAAGATTCCAACTCTGAGACGCTTGCTTCAATCCATAGATTGACCTTTGTAGCTTACAGACTTTATTGGCATTCTTTAGATCTACAAAACCTTTAGGTTGTGTCATGTACACATCCTCATTTATATTCCCATTAAGGAATGTGGTTTTAACATCCATTTGCCAAATCTCATAGTCATAGTAAGCCGCAATAGCAAGTATAATCCTGATGGACTTAATCATGGCAACTGGAGAAAAAGTTTTGTCATAGTCAACACCTTGAACTTGTCAGAAACCCTTTGCAACCAATCTACCTTTATAAGTTTGCACATTGCCATCCATGTCGGTCTTCTTCTTGAAGACCCACTTGCACCCTATGGGTTTTACCCCTTAAGGTGATTCCACCAAAGTCCATACTTTGTTGGAGTACATGGATTCCATCTCAGATTTCATGGCCTCAAGCCATTTCTCAAAATCTGGTCCCTCCATAGCCTCTAGATAGGTAGTTGGATCATCATCTATGATCAACTCACTGCCTTCCTGAGTCACAAGGTATCCAAACGTCTCAGGTTCAAGGCATGTCCTACTAGATCTATGAGGTCCTTATATTACTTGAGGAGACTGAGATTCCATAACACCTTGTGAATCTCTATGTTCCTCTTGTACATCTACCGGTTCAATGTTTTTTGTTGGGCTTGAACCTCTTCAAGCTCTATTTTCCTCCCACTGTTTCCTCTGGAAATAAATTCCTTTTCTCGGAACACAATTTTCCTAGCAACAAACACTTTGTTGTCAGTAGGGTGGTATAAATAGTATCCCCTCATTTCCTTGGGGTATCCAACAAAATAACATTTATCGGACTTGGGTCCAAGCTTATCAGGAAACATTTTCCTGACGTAAGCCTCACAACCCCAAATCTTAATAAAAGACCAATCAAGACACTTCCCGTGCCATATATGCTGTCTTTTGAACCGATTTAGATGGTACTCGATTAAGTGTAAACACAGCGGTTTCAAGAGCATGACCCCAGAAGGAAATCGGAAGATCAGCAAAACTCATCATTGATCACACCATATCTAGTAAAGTGTGATTCCTTCTTTCAGACACACTATTACGCTGTGGTGTTCTAGGCGGAGTCTATTGTGATACAATACCACAGGCTCGTAGAAGGTCCTCAAATTCCCGGCTTAAGTATTCTCCACCTTGATCGGATCGAAGTTCTTTAATACTTTTACCAAGTTAGTTCTGTACTTCATTCATGAAATCCATGAACCTTTCAAGGGTTTCTGACTTATGTTTCATCAGATACACATAGCCATACCTACTGAAGTCATCAGTGAATGTAATGAAGCATTGACACCCATTTCTGGCATTAGTTCTAAAAGGCCCACATACATCAGTATGTATGAGTACTAATAGATCACCATCTCTCTCACCTTTACCTAAAAAGGGAGTCTTGGTCATCTTACCCAACAAACAAGATTCACATGTCTCTATTGATTCATAATCAAAAGAGTCTAGATAACCATCTTTATGGAGTCTAGAAATGCGTTTCTCATTTATGTGCCCTAGACGACAATGCCAAAGATACATTTTGTTTGAGTTGTTGAGTTTTTACCTTTTGGTGTTTACATTGTATACACTTGTCTCTAGATCTATCAAGTATAGACCATAAAACATTAGGGCACTGCCATAAAAGATCCCATCTTTTGAAATAGAACACTTTCCATTCTTAATAAGAAACTCAAAACCATACTTGTCCAAACAAGAGACGGAAATGATATTCCTATTTATGGAAGGTACATAATAGAAGTTCTTCAACTCTATTATTAGCCCACTAGGTAGAGTTAACTCATAGGTTCCTCGGCACTGACAACAACTCTTGCCCCATTGGCAACACGTAGTTCAACCTCGCCTTTCCCCAAAGGCTTACTGCTTTTAAGATCCTTCACATTTGAACAAATGTGAGATCCACATCCGGTATCAAGTACCCATGACAAAGAAGTAGTAAAGTTCATCTCTATCACGTATACACCAGAAGTAGAGATCTCTATCTCTCGCTTCTTCTTCCATCGTTCCTTCCATCCTCTCCATGTTTTGAGCGCAGAAGATTCTGACATTGGTTTGACAAGAGAACCCTTCTCTCCCTCACCTTTGTCCTTAGACTTTGTTCCATTTATCTCCATCAATGAACTATCCTTCTTCTTAAGCGCACATAGAGTGGATTCAAAGGCTACCGATATTTCTGGATTGTGCAGAATACTTCTCACAATCCCCAACCAGTTATGAAATTTATTCTCAATTATTTGCCCATTTTAAAAGATGATTGTTTTGCCATTCTACAAGAAAAAATTGCATGTGTCAAAACTCCTTTTGATTTGATTTGAAAAAAAATTGACACTAGTTAATTAGGCCTTTAATTAATTACCGCTCACACTATTTTGATTCAAATTGACAGCCCTCACCATCAATTCAAAAGATTGCAACGTACAATCTTCTAGTGGGTCAAGATCCTAAAATCCTCTGAGTCCTGGACCAGCTAGGGCTGTCACCCACAACTCAGATCTTCCAGGTAGGCAACTTTTGCCAATTGCATCATATGCAACTCTTGAAAGATGTCATGTGCAACTCCTTGCCATGATCACCTCTATGCCTCAAGGTGCTAGATCCTATCTAGGTCACCTTGTTAAGTCTGACCCAAAGCCAACACGATGAATATGCACCCTACTAGGGCAGACCCACATATCCATCCTTCGTGCTTCCACGAGATAGACGGTGTACCACGCTAGGGTGTGCCCACACTTAGCCGATCAAGCTTTTCACGTGTGTCGCATTGGAAGGCATCTAAAACTTTAATATTTAATGAGGGATTTGGTTTTTATAGGTACATATACATATCCAATCACCACAATATAGTAAGTATCATATACATGCTATATCCCACAGAAAACATGTGAAATGATAAAAGCAATGATTATGGCCATCCTAATGTGATTCCTCGAGCCAAGAGGAATCACGGTCATCTAGGTCCACATCACATGCAACCTATACAAGATGAACTCTGTGCTTTGCCTTTCTAGGTTTGATCAACTCATCTCCATGATTGATCAGCTCACCATCAAGCCGGTCGGTTGGGTGCTACCAGTCGATCGACTGACGCCTCTAGCCGATCGGTTCACTGGTCATCGTGCATTTCCTCAGGTCACCACCCGCTCGTCTCGCTCCTCGAACCGGTCATCAAAATGTCCGTCGTTTTTTTGACATAACAGGAAATAAAAATCTATCTTATTTTACATTTGAAAAGGGAAACCTCGAGTTACATTCGGGGGGAGCAAAGGTAGGAAAGAAATCTCGAGTTATCTTGAGTTACATCAGGAATAGGAGATAGGGAATCAATGCGTAGACCGAGATGCAAGCAATCACATTCAACCAAGCACTTATACATAGGGTTTATTGGCCATAACCATGTTGTACATCCACCACAAAACTCATTTAAGGGCAACGCGTATCGAGTGCATTCATATTACATATCATATATGTATATAGGGATTTTTGGATTTAGGATTGGACACGCATAAAGCCAATTTTATTCGCATCGTATGTAATAAATAAAGGCGACAAACCAAAATCGATCATATCGATAATCCTAAAGTATAGATCAGTTGACGTAGCTCTAATACCACTGTTGGGTTTTAGGGAAGATAGAGAAGACAACAGAAACAAAAATTTTCTTCTCCCAAACCCAAAATAAAGGAATCACGTCAACGTCTATACAATAGGAAGGATGGTTTGTAGAGGCGTACCTTGTCCCGAGGCTTGCTCGGCGACGTTACCTCACGGCTTGCGCAGTCTTCACCTCTAGTCTTGGACGGTGTTTGTGTTGCTCTTGGTCTCACAGGGACTGCCGAGATTGACAATTGTCCTCCGAGCGGAAGAAGTATCCCGCCTCTGTAGTCATCCACACAGACTGCCTAGAACTCTGATCTCCTTGTCCCATAAGGAATTAGAAGGAGTCGCACCCTCCCGTCAGTGTATAAATCACCGACACACTCTCCTGCCACCGGCCACTTTTCTACAGTTGTCTTTCCCTTGTTGTGCCTCCCTTATCGGGTAGCACTTGCTCGGAATCTTTCGGTTACCAAAACTAGAGAGAATGATAACTTTGTAGAGCAACTGGTGTTTTGAGTAGTTCTTTGAGAAGCCCCCAATACCCCTATATATATAGGAGGGTCATGGGACAAGGTTCTCTACCCCGGGTAATGCAGGATTAAAGCAGGAGTAGAAGGGTTCGAGATTTTCCACAAAACAACCAACTGTGTCAGCTGAACCGATCGTTTCAAGCATGAAACGGTCGGTTGGGGACCTGAGCCGATCGGTTTACACCTGAATCGACCGGTTGGGATACCTGAGCCGATCGGTTCAAGCATGAGTCGATCGGTTCGTGATCCTAGTCCAACTCGAATTGACTTTCATGTTTGTTTATGACTAATCAAATATTAATCATTGTTCAAATCAAATTTGTACAAGTGAAACAAATATGTTTTTGCAAAAACAATTTTATGACTTTCCGAACGATCTCGGTTGGTCACACGAATTGACCGGTTCAACAATTGAGTCGATCGTTTCATTGACACATGAGCCGATCGAATCACCACTTGAGCCGATCGGTTCACCAACCTGAGCCGATCGGTTCATTACATGAGATGATCGGTTGGAAGTGCAGACTGTGCACAATCAGTCAGTTATAGTTTCAATCAATCCGATACTCTAATCAATTGGTCCAACACCTTGAACACTATGATTTTGAGCTATCAATCAACTAAGTGTTTAATTGAACTACTACACTCCTTTAGTAATCAATCTAAACATCATTTGTGGATAAACTCCTCTTCTAGGTTAAATCCTATGTGTGTGACCCTACAGATCCATTTCACGTTGGCAGTGAAAGTCCATAACACTTATGACTTCATAAGAAAAGAGCGGTGCCTAGTCGCACATCAGTGTGACCCAAGTGAAATAGAAAGTTGGAGAACAACTTTCAATCCTACAATCTGTGAATGGTGTTACAACGAATGTATAATTCCTTTGTCACTAATGTCCTGAATGAACTCAAGGCATGGTACAGTCATCCTTTCAACGTTCATCCTTTTCCTTGATCTCAGAGCAGACTGGGTGAGATGTGTGTGACATCAAGAATAGCTCTCGAGATTTAAGATAATGAAAGAGGGGTTCTAAGGTCGCCATGAGTCTATATATAGGTATTTTTGAGTAAAATATATAACTTAGCTGAAAACATATTATTTCAACAAACCATACTACATCACTTTTGTGAGGTTTGTTTCTGTTGTAGTGTAGATTCTCCATGTTCTAGCCACTACAGAGCATAAACCTTCGGCAATGTTGGAGTTGCAAATACTTTAAAGTGAGTCATGCCATAAATTTGCAATGAATATCAATATGAGCCACCAAAGGAATATTTCGAGTTAGAGAGATATCTATCTTATGCCTTTCGTTAAATTTAAATAGGTACCCATGGATCAACCCATGAGCATATAGGCCAAATATGAATGGTTTTCTACCAGCCGTGTATGATTGATCCATTTTCTTCAACAACCACGTCCATCTTATGACACGTGTCAGTGTCACCCATCCATTAAACAAGTATATCCTGCTACGACACGACCATGGCTACAAGGTTCATTGTGGTATGTATCATATGATGGGGGGAAGGAGCACGAGGTGAGGTGTGTGAGCACCCCCTAGGGCTGCTGTATCTGACCTGGAGTGAATCTACATATAATCTCTATATTAATGGACTTGCGACCCCACTACTTCATAGTCCAGACAAACAACACCCTCCATTCCCCAGTCACCACTTCACACGCCGGCACCCTGCTTTGGTACTGCTTCCATCACTCCTCTCTCCCCTTCACACCGCATCCATCTCCCTCTTTCAACGGCCCGAGAGGCCAGGTAACAAACCGATAGCTTCCCATCCCAGCCACACACTGCCTTCCACATCAGTGCATCGCCAGCAACCTTTTCTTATTTTGTTTGTTAGTTTTGTTTTTGTTTTATGGGAGCCTAGCCTTAGCCTTAGCACACAGCAGGTAGCCAAGTAGTAGCCGGGGATAGGGGGCAGTAAGTGCGCCCCATCCTCCTACTATATCTTATATAGCCTTGTTTTGCTTGGTCTGCTCTCTTCCTTCCTTCCTTCCCCACCTTCTTTGTTTTATTATCAACGTGTGTGTAGCGTGGAGGAGGTTCTCCCTTCTCTTCTTCCTCGCTGTGGCCGATATATTTCCCTTCATCTCTTCTTTTTCTCCTCCCCTTAGGTCTCCTGCCTCCCGCCTCCTCCTCCACCTCTACGCCTTGTGGGCATATAGAGAGAGAGCCATGGATTCTTCCGTCTCACAGTTCTCCGACGTCGATGATGAGTACGAGAAGCTTGTCATCCGTATGAACCCGCCGAGGTAACAGTCTTTTCTTTCTCCCACGACGCTCGCTCGGACTATCCCTTTCTTTTCTTTCTCCCACGGTGCTCGCTCGGACTATCCCTTTCTTATCCCCGCTTCCCAATTGCTGCTATTCCACATTCCTCTCTCCGTTGCAGTACTCTGTTCCCCGTGTGGTTTCTGACCTGTTTGAAGCTTCTTTTGTTTCCTACACAGGGTCACCGTGGACAATACTTCCAGCAGGAAAGCCACTCTGGTCAAGGTAGACAGCACCAACAAGCACGGGATCCTTCTGGAGGTCGTGCAGGTGTTGACGGATTTGAACCTCACCATACGCAGGGCTTACATCTCCTCCGACGGGGAGTGGTTCATGGACGGTAAGCATCGGCACTGCTTGCCCACTCGTTTTTTCCTCTACTTTTCATACTGCTGTTCTCCACATCGTCTCTGAATGTCTGCGGTTCCTGCAGTGTTCCATGTCGTCGATCAGTACGGCAACAAGCTCTCTGATGGCGATATCATTGACCGCATCCAACAGGTAGGTTGCATTTGAATTCTCCTTCTACACTCCACTCTCCGTAAGTGCGGTCAGTCCAATCGGCCGGCTGGGTGTGGAATGCCCAATTTTCCTGACTTATCTGTCACGAACCTCAAATGGGTCAACGACAAATTCACCGATTTCGCCTAAAGATTCGAGCTTTTTCTGGCAAAGAAAGCGAGCTCAAAAATACGGCAATCTAACATTTTGGGGGGAAATCCCTTTTTCTACAGTCGCTGGAGGCCCGTGAGAACAGTCTACGCTCCCTCCGCCGTTCCGTGGGAGTAGAATCCGCAGCAGAGCACACCTCCATCGAGCTGACGGGCCGCGACAGGCCGGGGCTCCTCTCGGAGGTGTTCGCCGTGCTGGCGGACCTCAAGTGCAACGTGGTCGGCGCCGAGGTCTGGACCCACAACTCCCGGATAGCGTCCGTCGTCTACATCACCGACGACTCCACAACCGCCGGCGGGCCAATCACGGACCCGGACCGCCTGGCGAGGATCAAGCAGCTGCTGCAGTTCGTCCTTAAAGGCGCCAACCGCGACCTGAGGGACGCGCGGGCGGCCGTCTCGACAGGCGGCACGCACACGCAGCGCAGGCTGCACCAGATGATGTATGAGGACCGCGACTACGCCGCCGAGGGATGCTACGGCGGCGGCGATGGGGCGAGACGGCGGCCGGCCGTGACCGTGGAGGACTGCGCCGACAAAGGGTACTCCGTTGTGTCGGTCCGGTGTAGGGACAGGCCGAAGCTGCTGTTTGATACCGTGTGCACGCTTACGGACATGAAGTATGTTGTCTTCCATGCCACCGTCGTGGCGGAGGGGCCTGAGGCGTCGCAGGAGTACTTCATACGGCACCTTGATGGGTGCCCGGTCAGCTCCGAAGGGGAGAGGCAGAGGCTAGTGCGGTGCCTCGAGGCAGCAATCAGCCGCCGGAGCTCCGATGGGATCCGGCTCGAACTGCGGGGGGAGGACCGAGTCGGGCTTCTGTCTGACGTGACGCGGATTTTCCGGGAGCACGGGCTGGCCGTGACGCGTGCCGAGGTTACCACCCAAGGGATGCAGGCGGTCAATGTGTTCTATGTCGCTGATTCCTCGGGGACTGGGCAGCCGGTTAGGCCGGCGACCATTGAGGCCGTGAGGAGGGAGATCGGGCTTGCTGTGCTCAACGTGAAGGAGGAGGAAGGAGGGGGATGCAAGCCGCAGAACACAAACGAGGAGGAAGAAGGGGAAGTCGCCACCGGAGGGAGGTTCTCGTTAGGGAGCCTGTTCCGATCAGGGTCGGAGAAGTTCCTATCAAACTTGGGCCTTATCAGATCCTTCTCTTGATCCGATGTTGACCCCCCAATCACTGACTTTCTCTCTCCCGTTCTTTGTACAAACGAAGCCCTGAATGGTGCCTGCAAACTAGATTCGTCCCCTCCTGACTCTGTACCACCATCCAGATTGGCTCCCATCCCCCCTCCTTAGACCTGATTCGTCCATTTAGTTGTGGATGGAAAGTCGAAATCTTCTGCCACTCTGTGAAGAATCAAATCTGTGGTGGCTGATTCCCTTAACCTTTGGGACTAGAATCGCCGGGAATCTCGTATTCAACTCAAACAAACATGTAACCGCTGCCATTGGTACGCCATCATTAATGGTTGATGATGATTGATGACCGATGATGAGTGAGATATGTCTTTGTTACGCAAACATGTCACTTTTCTTACCTCTTTTAACTACTTTTGCCCTCATTGTTCGTGTAAATGTGGCCTTCGTTGACCTATGAGAACAGCCATACATCATTCCACCCACCAAACACGAAAAAGAGCCGTCTCTTATGGACCTTTTTGGGAGGAAATTTCACCGTGAGTTGTAGTGGATTTTGGCTGCGTTTGGGGCGTCGTTCCGGTATGTTTAGTTGCCACGGACAAATTAACCAATGATATGTTAATTTATATAAGATAATTGTTGTTTGGGACGACAACAAATAAACTTAATGGAAAGATATTAGACATCCGTTGTCACACACACACACACACACAGATATATATATATATATATATATATATATATATATATATATATATATATATATATATATATATCTGTGTGTGTGTGTGTGTGTGTGTGTGTGTGTGTAGATATATCTCTTCAAAGCTACAATATTAATCCAAGTGTGACCTCAATATGGAATACAAATAAGTCTAAGCCCAATGACATACATTTCAATGATATTATAACCATGCTTGCCACATCCCACCATTTGAACCAAGAACATATCATGCAATGTTGAATATGGTGATCACAAAAGAAATCACTACCATTCACAACTTCGTTCCAATCTAAGTATCTAAGAATTTTGCTATATGACTATTATTATATGTTGCTTGACATCATTATGTGTACTATATGCGTAAAAATATTACAACAATATAACTTATAAATGCATAATAGTCATTTCCCACAATTAATCATAATATATGTTAAATTCACCATAATAACCATTTCACACATGCATGAAATGTGTATTGTATGTCACATTAAGATTGTAAGGCCCTTGACATATCTTAAATTTTAATCATGTTTGGGAATCAAATTGAATGTTTTGTTTAGTTGTTAAATCAATAGATTAAGTGAAATATTTGACTGGACACAATTTGCACTTGTTTGCCCTAATTTCATGTTTTCTTGCAAGTTGTAGAATTTATTATAAATTCATCATAATTTTGGACCCAATATCAACTTATGTCAAAATTATCTAATCACATGTTCTTCATAACATTTATGCCTACTCTGATAACCTTTAGAATGCTTTTGAAATTAGATTTTATAGGTTTCTATCTAGGGTTCAAAACCATATTCCTGGCCTTGAGTGAGTGCTTGGATGGGTGGGCACCCTTGAGCCTTGATGGATTGAGCCCAAAAAATGTTATTGACTATTTCTATTAAGGGTTCCTTTTGTGTCTAACCATCAAGTGTATCTTTATAGGTTAGTTGGGCCATTGATAGGTGGGTGTAGAGATAGGTTTGATGGGTGGATGGCGGTCAACCTCAATAGCTTTTTGGACCCTGATACCTCTAGCCTTGGGCCTCAATGGTACTTGAGAGGTTGACCCTTGACATGCCATCTTAGATAGGTGGACCCTTGATGGGTTACCTCGATACCAAGGAAGGCTAAGAACCTTTATATCTCTATCTATTTTGACCCTCAACATCCTTGCTTTAATGAGGCTATTTTAGACTTTTCACCCTTTTTCCTATATATATTGTTAGTATGTATGCCCAGAGAGCCAATCATATGATGATTCTAATTGGGCATCATATACTTATTTTGATAACGATAAAGGTAATTTTGTTTGTTGTGTTTGTCTCAATCATGATATGATGACACAAACAATATAGATGTCTAAAGAATGATGTTACTTGGTGACATCTGTCTTAAGGTTGAGAACCTGATCAATGAGATCATATGTATGATAAGAGTACAAGCATTCTCATTATATCCCAAGTCAGATATTACTATGAAACCAAAATAGACAACAATAATACACAAGACTAGAGTCTGTGTTCGTTGATGACAAAATCTCATTAATCACAATATGTGATATCAAACCAAGCACATAGGTACATGTTAGAGAACAACGTATCAAATAGATCCACCTTGAGAGTAATACATGGAGACCATGGGGCAGTAGTTAGAATCAACTATAGTACTGATAGTGGTCATTGTGGTTCTTAGACCTGAAGTCACTACACTCATCACATGTCGTTTGATGTATTTTGACATCATCCAACATGACCTTGAATAAGGGTTGCCATAAAGGTGATGCTCGGGTGTATTGTGACACATGTGGATTGAGTGTGAGTGATGCAGATGAGATTGTCCCTCCTACAGGAGATTGATATCCATGCCACTTGCTAAGTGAGGTTGAGGAATGGATGACCATACTCATGTGATACAATATGTGATATGTTAGCTCACATGCATCTCACACATTCTACTCTATTTCAAGGAGAATGGATTGAACGTTGAAGAGGATGACAATTCCAAGTCTTGAGTTCAATCCAGATATCAGAGACAAAGGAACTATATGATCACTATAACATTTATCACATATTGTAGGTTGAAGTTGTTCTCCAACTTTCTAATTAATTGGGTAGCAATGATGTCTGTTATATACCAATCATTGCTTGTGATGTCATAAAATAGTTAAGAACATTCATTGCCAATGTAACTTGGGACCTATAGGATCACACATATAGGATGCACTTGGGACCTATTGGACCTACACTTGAGCAATCATTCTAGAGAGCAAAAGAGCTCAATTACACTTTCCATCTTCTTCCTTGAGCTCAAAGTTAGTGTCATGTATCTAGAATCTCCTAGCCATCACCTAGCAACGTCCATCCTAAGTGGTTAGGAGGTCTAACACTTGATATAGGATCAAAGTAATGTACTACATTAGTGTAATATTCCTTCTTCCAATCTACTTCTCCAAGTTGATGTAATTGTGCTCCTTGACTACTCTAAGTGTGGGAGGCTATCTAAGGGAGCCTACTCGGAGCTACTTCAAGGCATGAAGGCTGCTCCTAGGAGATTGGAGCTACTTCAAGGTGTGAAGGCTGCTCCAAGGTGAGTGACACTACTTCAAGGAGGAGAAGGTTGCATCAAGGTGGTGGAGGTGGATCATCATCCTCTCCTTGGGTTCTCTTCCATGTCCCGATAAATAAGAGGTTGCGGTGAAGTGATTGTACTTTATTAGAATTCCTTGAGAGGTAATAAAATTGATCACTTACAAAATCCCAATTGGAGACAATTGGGTAGTGGACTGACATCCTTCAATTTGAAGAGTGGAACCATTCTAAATTATGAGTATCTTCCTTGTGTCTCTCTCTGTCTTGCAATTTAAGTTATAAAATTAGTTTTAAAATTAACAAAATCTCTATTCACCCCCTCTAGATATTTCAATTGCTACCCAAGTAAATGGAAAGTTTGAGAACAACTCAACCTACAATATGTGTCAGGTGTTACAATGATTGTCTAATTCATTTGTCTTTGATATCTAAAATGAACTCGAGGCATGGAATCATCATCCTTCCAATGTTCAATCCATGTTCCTTGAACTAGAGCAAACTGTCTGGGATATATGTGACCTCAATATCATATATTAATTCACATGTGTATGCACA
The DNA here is from genome assembly GCA_963693085.1 of Alisma plantago-aquatica. NCBI lineage: Eukaryota > Viridiplantae > Streptophyta > Magnoliopsida > Alismatales > Alismataceae > Alisma > Alisma plantago-aquatica. The sequence continues at coordinate 1,338,510,217 of OY856412.1, forward strand.
TGCTTTTCTCAGTCTCTCTTATCAAGTGGCCAAGATATCAAACTCTTGTAAGAGGGACAAATCCTATCTACATCACTCACAATCATCCTCATGTGTCGCAGTGCACCCTATCGACACCTTTATGGAAATCTTTATTTAGGCTTATAGTGGATGATGTTAAAACATACTGAACGACATGTGATTAGTGTAGTGATTTTAGGTCTAAGAAACAAAATCACCACATTCCCTAAAGAGATGACTATGGCCACCATTTATGGTTTTCATATGTCACTCTCAAGGTGGGTCTATTCGATACACTATTCTCTAACAAGTATCTATGTGATTGGTTTGATATCACATATCATGATTGATGGGATTATGTCATCAACCAACACACACTCTAGTCTTATGTATTATTGTTGCCTATCGTCCTTCCACAATAACACCCGATTAGGGACATAACAAGAATGTATATACTCTTAACATTTGTATAATCACATTGTTCAAGTCACGCACTTGAAGACATACATCATTGAGTAATGTTATTCTTTAGACATTCATTATGTTTCCTCATTATCTCAAAATTTAGTGAAACATAATGGATAGGAAGCTTGCCATTATTATTATTAATCAATTCCTTTACATAAGATGCCCTCGCAACCATCATATGAATGGCTCTTTGGGCATACATACCCATAGACTCCCACTTGCACTTAGATCCAATCACTCACAAATCTCATTTTTAATGATCTAAACATGTTCATCATGGTCTACTGCACAAGTGTTAATCCAATGAGTTAGGAACATTTTGCTTTAGTTGGTATATTGCATGTTTCACATCTCTTTGTTGTACGATATTTCATATGAGATGGAACTATCATAATATGCTATCTGATATTCCTTGCCTAACCAGTAGCTCCATTGTTGTCACACTATTTTTATCGTGTCATCAATGGTTGGAACATTTTTAAGTTCATCCATATGAACTTCTAGATCCATATAGTACCCACTTTTGTGTTCATAACACCAGGATACTCGGCTTCTATTGTAGCATTAGAATAACGGTCTATAGTTTGGAACTCTTTCCCACTTATAACTCTTCTCTTAAGATTAGACAAAGTTTTATATTACAACCATTTTATGTCACTTCAGAAGCTTGCATCGGTGTAACTCTTTACATACAACTCTTCCTTATTACCATATTGCATTAACTGACCCTTTAGTGCTTCTCAAGTACAAATGAATGTTTTCTATGGTATTGCAATGACCTTCATTGGATATGACTAAAATCATCTTGTCATGTCTAATACATACAAGATAATGGAATGAGTACACCATATTGTAGATGTAAGGAAATCATGGCGATCGACAAGGCAGCGGAAACAAAAATTTCAAGCCGATTCCCCTGGACAACAAAATCATGATAATGAAAATGTATCTAGGAAGGAAAAGGTTGCAAGGTTATACATAGTCATGGAGCAAGTCCATCAACATTATCCTTGTAGTGTAATTATCTTCTAGTTGCTCTTAGACGGTGTCTGTACAACTCTTGGTCTTCACCACAAACAACATACTGCAACAACATCTACAACGTCTCTTGCGGTCTCACCATAGACTAATGGCTGATGTTGTCCTCCTAGTGACAAAAAAAGGCCTCCCACCTCTAGAGTAATCCACACAGACCACCGAGAACTCCATGTTGTGCTATAAGAGCCAATGGGAAGGAGTTGTCCCCTTCTATCAATGTACTAATCACCTACTTGCTCTCCCATAATTGATCCTTAGTTGTTCTCTCCCTTGCTATCCCTCCCTTTGATAGGTAGGACTTACTCAGACACTCTATTGGTTACCACAACCAGAGAAGACACCAATTGTCAGAAAAATCGATTCTCAATTGTATGTCTTGGGAAGCCCCCAATACCCCTCTATTTAGAGTAGAGGTAAGGCTCAGGGTTCTTGATCAGTGTGGGAGTAGAAGGGTCAGGAATCATGAATGTTCTATAACCTACAAACTGTGAGACAGTCGTCTCATATAGCAAAATGGTTGTATTGTATGCAAGACAGTCATTTCACATAGTTTCCTATTTTCAATCAAATTGGTAATTCGTATCCAATTAATGCACAACATGATATCAACACTAATTCTTGATGTAACCAAATTTCCCCACGAATCGGGTGTTTCGATCATGTGAGTCAGTCGTCTCGTGACCATGAACTAGTTGTATCATGACCATGAACCAGTCATCTCTCTCACATGAGATGGTCATCTCACAATCATCACGCAAGACAATCATCTTGCTAATGCGAGATAGTCGTCTCGTGCCCCAATTCTGGTAGAACTCAGCTAATTCGATTTCTAATCAACCTAACACCCCAAATAGTTAGTCCAACACTTGAACTTGATGACTCTGAGTCTAGTCACTTGATCTATTATTTAATTAAATACCTAAACACCTTTAGAATTCAATCTAAACATCATTCATGAATATACTCCTTTCATCCAAGTGTATCCTTTATGTGTGACCCTATAGGTCTAAAGTTACGTTGGCAGTGAATGCCCATAACCAACTTATGACATTATAAGCAAAGAGTGGTGTCTAGTTAGACATCATTGCTACCCAAGTCATTCAGAAAGTTGGAAAACAACTTCAACCTACAATCCATGATTGGTATTATCATGATCATATAGTTCCTTTGTCTCTGATATTTAGATTGAACTCGATACATGTAATCATCATCCTCTCAACATCCAATCCATGTTCCTTGAACTAGAGCAGACTATATGAGATGCATACACTAGTACAGGGATGGTCTATAGCGTCGGTTTTTTAAAGCCTGCAGCGCCACTTTTTAACCGACGCCTAGGTAGCCGTCGCTACAGAATTTGATCTATAGCGTCGGATTATTTAACCACATAAAACCGACCTTACAGAGTAAACACCGATGCAAAAGGTTGTAAAAATTCTGACCTAGGCGAGAAAAAAGGAGCCTGTAAGGTCGATTATTTCATAAAAACCGACCCTGTAAACGTTCTCGGTTGAGAAAATTGTCGACCGAGAATGTTTACAGGGTCGGTTTTTATGAAATAACTGACCCTAAAGATTGAATAACATTCAGTGATAACACTCGGTCGAGAAAATTGTCGACCGAAAATATTTCGGCCTCGACCGAGAACTCTCTATAAGGTCGGATTTTTGAAATAACCGACCCTAAAGATTGAATAAAACATTTCAATGTAAGACTCGGTCGACAAACCTCTCGACCGATAGTAATTCGGTCGAGAAGTTTGTCGACCGAGTCTTACACTGAAATGTTTTATTCAATTTTTAGGGTCGGTTATTTCAAAAATCCGACCTTATAGAGGACATTTAGACTCAGTTTTTAAAAAAAACAGACGCTAGAAGTTATATTTCGGTCGAAAATTTTCTCGACCAAAGAGTGTACAATGAATTCAATCTTTAGGGTCGGTTATTTAAAAAACCGACGCTAAAAGTTACGATTTTTTAAAAAAAAAATCTGCAGAAATTGATATAGAACAGAAGAACGAGAAGATTCATATATTTTGGGAGAGGGGAGCATTGATGCTCAACCGTCAGCATTCAAAACCACACATTCATAACAAAAATGATAATAAATATCATAATTTACAAAATGATAGAGTGCAAGTCTGAGATGACATATATTACAAAAGTAAAAATATGAAAGAGTACGTACTCAAACCACATACATAAATGGAGCCGACATATTTAATCCAATCCTATTTCAACTTCACTTATAAAACACTTTGACCACTCTTCTCGGAATTCATTCAAGTCCACATGTGTGTAAGGCTGAGTTGTAAAGATATGTAACAGAAAATGCACATGCTAATATTTTATAAAAATGACTACAAGCACTTGTAAATTTATGATGTTATTCTTTATTACCTGACTTATAGTCTGAATGTCATGTGATGCTTGTTTGACAATAGTTTGCATATATTTCATTACATAGTAGCCACAAGCCCAGTCATTATTTTGCATAGGACACTACAAATAACAAATTATACTTAATATTAGTAAACTACTATAAACAACAATTGAGATAAGAGTAAAAGAGTTGACATATTACAGTTGAAAATTAATACATAAAGAGTAAGCAGTTGTCAAAGTAGCTACCTTGACATTTTTCAAAGTCAATGTCTTTAATTTTGTGGGTATTTATCCTCCAGCTTCACGAAAAGCCTTTATACCCCTATCAATTAAACGATAGTTGGCAAAATAGAAATTCTAAATAGAAATATCATGTTGAAGCAATTGATTAAATTTATGCTTACTCCATAGCTGACAATTTCAGTTTGTGACTCCTTGTTGTTTTACCCATTGGGTCAAGATAATAAAGAGTCATCAATTTTGGGACAATCACCAGTAATTCCCAATGTCTAGCTCTGAGTAAGAATAAAACAAATATTAAAATAAATAGTTTCATTCATTATTAAAATTATATTGAATAATAATACTTACTGGACGTTAAAAGGAATTAGGATAATTTCCTTCCCCTCACTAGAAAAATATTTGAATGCATCAGAGAAGTACTCATTCACATCCTCAATATTTGTCTCCACCTGACTAGTGACCGAAGGAACTAAGAATGCAATATTCTTTATATCAAAGTTGGTGACCTCGGTATATAAATGGCTGTTAAACATTTGTAATTATTTTCATATGTAGAAATAAGCTAAAAATGTGTATTGGAATTTTCTATATATATTGATAGATCCTTACCTTATCCATACTTCTATTATCGAAGTGTCCAGCCAATCATACCGAAACAACTCTATAATATCATCAAGAAAAATAAAATTCTCAAAGTCCCTCCCAACTGCATCTTCTGTTAACTTGACCATCATATGTGATCCCGATCTTTGGTTGGCTAAGTATCGACATAAACATTTAGATTTGCTTCCCAATTCATCAACTGTAGTTTCGGGAATGAAAGATGGCTTGGGCATAGGAGGATGACTAGCAGAAGTTTTACTTTTTGCTTTACAAACCTGTTAATTAAATTACATACTTATATTACATGAGTTCATATATGCAGTCAAATATGAAAAATATGGTAGAAATAAGGTATACCTTGTCATTGATAACCAAGTGTCTAGGCCAACCCACCATAGCACCCTCAACTTCTTCAACTGTACTATATTTAGGATTAGGTATGGGTAGTGGTTTGTCCCCCATTCCGTCATACACAAGATGGATGGACACACAACAGATGTCATCAGTAATTTGTTGGCAATGCAATGTACCACCAAGGTTGTACACTTCGCCCCCTGCCACAACATTATATTCTGGAACCTCCACTGCAAGTTTACAGTTCATACCAACCTAGATTGAAATAATATAAGTTATATAAGAAACAGTAGAACAGATACATGTTACAACTATATATATTATCATATATTTATCATACTGATAACACAACATATATAGAACAAAAACTTACTGCAGATTGTTGTGGTGGTTCATCGGGAGTGCTCCCATGACCTTCTAAAACTGTAGCATGGGCTTGTACCTCATCACTTGAGAGACGTGCAGTATGAATAGGTTGAGAAGGTTGAGTAGGCTGAAATGAAGACATTATTTCTTTTACTTTCTGCGCTACTAATGCTTTAAGATCCTCTTGTGTAAAACCACCTACACGACCTCTTTTAGATTGCGAAGGGCCAAAATAAGACTTGAATCCTCTGCCAGCTCCTAATCCCCTAACACGGCCAGGATGCTCCTTCGTACCAAGAGCAACTTCTAGTTCATCCATGTAGCCAGTTGGGATGAACTTTCCTTCCTTCCTTTGCTCGTGGAGATCAATCTATTCATAGTTAATAAAAATATTAAATCACAATATCAATTAGATATAAATAAATCTAAGTTTGTGGAAGTTACTCTTTACTTAGTTGGGATAAACCTACCATCTTTTGTGCCACCTCCTTAGTTGCAGGGTTGACAATTTCACCGGCTCGATTCTTTCTAGCATCAATCCATGTCATGTGTCGGGGTGGTCGCTCAACTTGAGTTGTACTATATTCTTCTCCAGAAGATGATTGCTTCTCTTGTAGTTGGCGGCGGAAGGCATAACCACCGGGCCCCAAGCGATGGTCATGCACATTTTTAGCCCGTCTTTCCTTTTGAGTCTGGTGAATAGCCTGATCATTTAAAACGAGGTATTGCAATTTAGACTTGGCAAACATGTATAAAAAGATTCACCTCCTTAATTGTATAAAATTAAATATTCATACAATACATCACAATCTTTATTACCCAAAACTCTTCCGATCTCCTAGCTGTAACAAATCTTTCCCACACCTCAGGGTCAATAAAAATATATACATCTGTAGCTTTCTTCTTTTGTTTAGGATTATTTATAAATTCCCTTACAAGATATGTCTTAAAACCCCTCCATCGTACACCACAACGTTGTAGCACTCTTTTCTTGTGATCTTTTTCATTTAGATGAAAAACACCCTATACATACAAAAGAAGCAATTAATAATGTTGTTTTGAAAAGGAATTAATTCCAAGCAAACTAAATTAGAATCAATAGATAAAAAAACATATCACTTCCACTCACAAATATATCTTTCCATATGAGGCCTTTTTTGGCATTAGGAACATCATGCCAATTTTCTATATCTATTGGCACCTTAGTGCGCGCGGTCGCCCCTACGTAATGCTTGAAAGCACTAGCATGTTCCCCAATAGGTGCTCCTGTCATATCAAACTTGACTGACAATTTATCCCCTTTAGTCCTGAGCTCCTGCAACCTACGCATCAATGTAGGACCTCTACTGTTCTTAGCATCACCACTACCATCCTCATGGTGCTCATGCTCAGAATGTTCATCTTCATGGTGCTCATGCTCAAAATGTTCATCTTCACTCGCCATTTTAGAACCTGCAAGTATACATGATAAAAAAATAAGTGATAATAAAAGCACAAGTGATAAGGTATACATGATAATAAAATAAATAATTCAAAGAATACATGCCTTTAGTATTGGTTGAGTTGTTAGTCAAGGAAAATTCCTTCAGCATGGTCTTGACGTTTATAATATTCATCGGTGTTATCTTCAACATTTACACTTGGCAAACCAACTGAGAATGGACTGGAATCATCATACTTTTCGTAGTATTCTTCTTCATTTATAGGATCTACAGTAAACTGTCTTTTTCCATTAAGAACGACAGACCAATTTTTATTTGCCGGGTCATCAATATAGAATACTTGTTTTGCTTGGTTTTCCATGATGAATGGCTCATCTTTGAAACCAATCTTTTTAAAATTCACCAATTTGAAACCCAACTCATCCACTGAAACTCCTTTATTGTTGTCAACCCAATTACACCTAAATATATGAACTCGAAAATTTGTATAGTCCATTTCCCATATGTCCTCAATGACGCCGTAATATGACATCTCAGCTTCGTGTGGTCTTTTATCTTTGGCACTAGCAAAATATAATGAACAAGCTTTAACAGTGACCCCACCATTTTGAACTACACTACTTTCATCTTGACGCTTTGTGTAGTATGAAAATCCGTTAATGTCATAACCTTCATATGACATGACATCCATTTTTGGCTTAAAGGCGAGCCATTTTATGTTCTCAGCAACATTATTTGGTGATTCATATAGTTGATTAAATACTTTCTCTTCAAACCACCTAATAAATGTTCAATTATGCTCTCTTGCAAGCCACATTGAACTGGATCGCGGATGATTTCTCTTGATAAGATCATTGTGTTCTGTGATGTAGCTACTAACTTCATCGATGTTGTATAAAATATACAAATGCGCTTGTTCCCACAACTCACGACTGATTCCTTTCACTCGTCCTCCCAGAGTTCCTTTTCCACAATAAGATCCAGTGTGATGGGAATTTTTTTGATCGCTACAAGTTTCATTGCAATTCAAAAAATCATTACAAAAGTCCATCACCTCCCTAGCCACGTAACCCTCAACAATACTCCCTTCAGGACGATAACGATTCCGAACATCACCTTTAAAAACACTCATGTAGCGTTCAAATGGATACATCCAGTATAAGAAAATTGGACCCAACATATTCACCTCCTTTGTAATATGTACTACAAGATGAACCATGATATCAAAAAATGAAGGAGGAAAGTACATTTCAAGCTGACACATGGTAACAATTACATCTTTCTGTAATTTATCGAGAGTATCAAGATGTATCACTTTGTTGCATATTTCATTGAAGAAGAAACAGAGTCTTGTGATTGCAAACCTTACATGCTTCGACAATATAGATCGAATAGCCACAGGTAGAATTTGTTGCATTAAGGTGTGACAATTGTGAGATTTGAGACCTATCAGTTTCAGATCATTCATTGATACCAATCTACGAATATTAGAAGAGTATCCTTGTGGAACCTTAATATTATACAAGAACTCACAGAAAGTCTTTTTCTCTTTCTTTGACAAAGTGTAACAAGCTGGTGGTAAATATGTGCGGCGACCCCTGATATCCACTGATAATTCTTTTCTAATACCCATTAATTCTAAATCTTTTCTAGATTTTATGCCATCTTTAGTCTTTCCTGGTATGTTCAATAGCGTACCGATGATGCTATCACAAATATTTTTTTCAACATGCATGACGTCAATGCAATGTCTAATTGCCAAAGATCTCCAATAAGGAAGTTCCCAAAATATTGACCTCTTATTGTATAGAGTTTTGTCACATGCGAGTGTATGACTACTTGAACTCTTTCCAAATTCATTAACAATATGTTTCACCCTATCATATATAACATGTCCTGGTATAGGTTTAGGAGCACTTCATTCCTCAGTTGACCCATTAAAGGTTTTGCGTTGCCTTCGATAAGGATGCACTGGTTGGAGAAATCTCCGATGACCAAGATATACGATTTTACCACCATGTTTCAGTATGATTGAATCAATATTTTCCTCACAAATAGGACATGCTTTGTATCCTTTTTTTGCTATATCCAGACAAATTTCCATAAGCTAGAAAGTCATTAATCGTGCAAAATAACATAGCACACAAACTGAAGATCTCTTTACGTGAAGCATCATGTCATAATACCTTCTTCCCATAGTTTCATTAGGTCATCAATTAGAGGTTGAAGGTAAACATCAATATCATTTCCAGGTTGCTTGGGCCCTGATATCAATATTGACAACATCACATACTTATTTTTCATACACAACCAAGGAGGAAGATTGTATATAACAATCATAAAAGGCCACGTGCTATGTTGGCTACTTAATGTACCATAGGGATTCATTCCATCTGTACATAGTCCAAGTCTTAGGTTTCTTGGTTCTTTACCAAATTGAGGGTATAATAAATCAATTTTCTTCCATTGTGGTGAATCAGATGCATGTCGTAGGACGCCATCATCATTGACCTTTAACTCCCCATGCCAAGACAAATTTTGTGCATCTTCTGTATTAGCAAATAAGCGTTGAAATCGTAGTATTATTGGTAGATACCACATCACCTTGGCAGGAGAGACATTTTTAGCCTTAGCTGAATTTGTAGTCTTATACCTTGACGCACCACATTTTGGACAATTTATCAAATTACTACAGTCCTTCTGAAATAACACACAATCATTTGGACATGCATGAATCTTCTTAACCTCCATTCCCATTGGGCACATTATTTTCTTTGCTTGATATGTTGAAATTGGAAGCTCGTTGCCTTCAGGAAGAATTTCCTTTAACAAAGACAATAGTGAAGTGAAACTCTTATCGCTCCACCGGTTTTGTGCTTTAAGAGTGTATAATCGCATCACAACACTCAACCTCGTGAACTTAGTACAACCCTTATATAATGGGTTTTCAACATCATGGACAATGTTTGCAAATAAAGAAGGTGGATCAATGACATTGTCCTGACAACTACATAGCATCTCATCAATCATATCATCCTGAATCTGGTCATCTTGAATCGGTTCATCATTAACATTATCATCATTATCTATATCTTCTATGCCACAACTATTCGTATCGACATTTTCTACTCCATAATTCAATTTCTCTCCATGCCAATACCATTCATTATAACCTTGTATGATCCCATTGCATATGACATGATTCTTAATTTCCTCACCAGTATCAACTTTCAAATTGTTACAACAATTTCTACATGGACAATATAGCCTATCTGTAGGTAGTTTCCTATGTTCCTCAGCAAATCTGATAAATTCATCAAGACCTTTGGCAAACTCTGGACTGCAACGGTTCTTGATAGACATCCAACTTCGATCCATTTTCTATATCACATTAAAATTAATTATAAAACTAACAGTTTAATATTGATACTATAATAATCTGTAAGTTTTTATTGATAGAAAGTTAATTTTATATACTAAAGTGTACCACCTATCCCATTTTTTAATATTTAATCTCACTAGTAATTGTATAATGTATGTTTAGTTTTGAAGAAAATTTCAGCAACATTTCCCCTAAGTTCTCCAAGTACACCGATGTAAATGGCAAATAACCACTCACATATGTACCCAGAGAACAAATGGAGAAATCCTACTGAAATAATCTACAAAACTAAACATACATTATACAGGTACATCCTAAGTGAGATTAAAATATCCAAAAATAGTCCCAAACCGGGGACTATCCAAAGTTTACTCATAATGAGTAAATTTTAAACGGGTTTCTAAGTTAATATATAAATGCATTATTTTCATATTTATATATTAAGTTAAACATCATGCATCAACCCTAAAGTGTCAATCTAGGAGTACACATGTCTAATCTTGTATTAATTTCTAAAATTTATATAATTATTACATATGAAAAAAGACATGCATGTTTTTATTATTGGGTTATCAAATCATATAAAATGGAAAATACTTGTACAAATTAGCAAACTAAGGCCGTTTCCAACAGTCCAAAGATTGAAATCATTATAATATTCAGAACTATTTGTGAACATTACAACAAATATGATTAAAACATTTATAGCTCAAACATAAATAAGTTCTAGGTCCATCTCAGTCGACAATTAGTCGACCGAGAGCCCACCTGCGCGCAGCGTCCAGGTCCACTCTCGGTCGACAAATTGTCGACCGAGAGTGGACCTGGACACTGCACGCAGGTGGGATCTCAGTCGACTAATTGTCGACCGAGATGGACCTGGAAGCAGCAATGGCGGCGGGCGGGAATGAAGGGGAACAAGGAATGAAGGAAGCTCAAACTTACTTGGAAATGGCAGCGAGCTTCGTGGAGGAAGAGAAGAACTTCACAGAGAGGCGGCGACCTTCATGGAAGAGTGGAAGGCAGCGACGATGAGCTTCACGGCAATGACAGGCTTTGTGGAGGAAGAGTGAAGGCGGCGACGACGATCTTCACGGCAATGAAAAGCTTCACGGCAATGATAGAATTTGTGGAGGAAGAGTGAAGGCGGCGACGACAAGCTTCACGATCCTCTTCGCGGTGACGACGAGCTTCACGATCCTCTTGGCGGCGTGGAGAGGCGGCAATGGCTTCACGGAGAAGCATTCACGGCAACGGCGAAATGACAAAGTGAAAAGGGGTTTTGCGGCGCCGCGGGAGAGAGATTAAAAAGAGAAAAGGGTTTCGCGGGAGGAAGAAAGACTAAAATTTCGGCTTTTTGCACGGAGCGAAAAACTGTAGCGTCAGTTAACAACCAAAACCCGACTCTAGAGATAAACGGTGCCCGTGTCGAGTTGTTTAATAACAATCAAACGCAAACTTGGTCGACAAATTTGTCGACCAAAAAGACCTATAGGGTCGGTTATTAGGTAAAACCGACGCTACAAGTGCTAATACGAAGAAATCTGGCTCGTTTCGGTCGACGATTTGTTGACCGAGAAGGAGCAAGATTTCCTTCGTACAAGCACCTCTAGGGTCGGTTTTTTCATATAACCAACCCTAAGGTGCTTATACATGTGTGAAAAACTAAACTGGATATTGTCGGTCGACAATATTGTCGATCGAGACCCCCTATAGGGTCGGTTATTAGAAAAACCGACCCTAGAGGTGCTTCTAAGAAAGAAATATGGCTTCATTTGGTCGACAAATTTGTTGATCGAATGTGTGTCGGTCGACAAATTTGTCGACCGAAGATGCGTGAAAAACTGGATGGAAAATTCATGTCGGTCGACAATAATTGTCGACCGGGGAGCATTTTAGAGTCGGTTATAAAGGAAAAACTGACCCTATATGTGCTTATACACGTGAAATCTGCCTCTATCTCGGTCGACAAATTCATCGACCGAGGAGCTCTAAAGTGCTTCCACAACCCTAATAATGATGTTATGTGAAACTTTAATATATGGTGATGTCGTATGAAATCCTAATATGGGATAATGTTATGTGAAACCACTATATGAAATGATGTTATGTGAAACCCTAATATGGAAATGCTATGTGAAACCTTAATATAGGGTGGTGTTGTGTAAAAACCCTAATATGGGATAATGTTATGTGAAATTTGAATATGGGATGATGATATGTGAAACCCTAATTGATAAAGATGGGAAACTCTAACCCTAATGAGGGAATAGAGATATTATTTTTGTATTGCATGATGTTGATATGAAATTGATATGGTTGATATGAAATTGAGATGATTGTGTAACAAATATCCTGAATACCTTGGTCAGATGACTTGAAGGTAATAGTTACCTGATAAGTGATAACCATGTTTAGTGATGAACTAAGGGTTTGAATACCCAGAATCAGCAAATGTGATGATGGTGTAATTGAGGGATGTGAATTCCCAACAATGAGATAAAAGATTGAGATCCCAATGCTTTATAACGTTTTGAAAAGTACTAAACTCTATTCAAAATTTCTGTCGGTTGACTATTTGTCGACCGAAAGAGCTCTAGGGTCGGTTATAAGGAAAAAACCGACCCTAAAGTCATCCTCGGTCGGCAATATTGTCAACCGAATTTGTCTCGATCGATAATATTTTCGACCGAGATTAACCCTGTTTCAATGTTTTAAATTAAGTACCGAGTGTGTGTGTATGAGATTAACCAAGTGATGCTTTGTCAAATTTAGCCATAATTTATTTTTCAATCATTTGAAATAATAATATTCTTAAATAACATGTATATGTCCAAATGAAGCCATGGAAAACACTTTTATTCATAACAATTTAATGCCCATACACTTTATAAGATGAAACATGACATACTTGCTTTATAAAAAGATATACATTACATCATTACAAAGATATCTCATAATCTCACTGGAAAGACCGAAGGATTACATCAATGTCTGGGTCTTTTCCAAGAAAGGGCTCAGCTCCATAATATTTGACCAGTATCTGCCACTCCAAGGCACCTGTCATGGTTAAGGCATAAGCCACCAAGGTGGGAACACGATCAAAGTGAAAGTTGGCAGCAATGTCTTGAAGTTGAATTGGGGAAAACTGAGTATGTGTGAGATCAGGAGATGGTGGAGGTGGAATTTGATAGTAGTTGTAGGAAGGATTGTATGGATTTATCATGCCAGGATTAAGGGAATAGGGATATTCATCAGGTTTGTTAGGAGAGAGAGTTTGCATCCTTTAGTTTTAATAAGTCATGCCATGGTGATTATAATCAAATTGCTTACTTAGGTGATATTGGGAGCCAACAATGTATGTCAAGGTATTTGTAATAGGATCATGGGGTAGGTTGGTAGGAGGAGGTGGTGGAGGTATGTCTTGAGTGGATGTCTCCCCTTCAGTCCTAGCCCTTTTGTGGCCAAAGTCAATTCCCATCTTTTCCACCATATTTTTACTTATCTTTTGGGGCTTTCTATCCCATGTGTAACCTAAGTCATCCTCAATATTCTTCTTAAGAAAATGTTGAGTGATTTGGCATACAAAGTCAGCATAAGGTGGATTGCCAGAAAACTCAAGTATGTTCTTAAGGATGATACGAATAAAGATTATGGGAATACCTTTGAGAATGACATAGATAAGGTACATACGAAAGGTGGGTACTTCATATTTGTTTGCTCTAGGATGGATATTGGTGGCAACAATGAGATTTATGATCCTAGCTTCAGGTTTTAAATTTATGGCATAATAGGTACCCCTATCTTCATGACAAGTCGTATTTGATTGAAAGATGGATCTTTTGACATCACTACGGCTAGTTGTAGGGTCATCTTGGGAGAGTTTGTTGAGTGGATTTCCTCTAGTGTGATCAATAAAAATTTTATATTCTTCTATGTCTATGTCAAGCATATCAAGAATACCCTCCTCAGTAAAATGGAATCCATACCCACCAACCATAGAGGAGAAGGAATCATGTTCAGGATGTTCGACTAAATTGGCATAGAATTCATTAACTACTTTGGAGGAGTAGGAATGGAAGGAGGGATTTAGAAAATCAATCAAATGTTGCACCTCGAAAAGTTCCTCCAAATCGAAAATGCTTTGGAAGTCCATGACATCGACTGGCCGTCGTGGAAGAAGAGTTTTTGACGAGAGCCTGAGGTAGCGGTCGCCTGCAGCTACGTCGATGAAAGGGACGTCGTTGATGAACGACAGTGTTGAAGAGACTGTCCTTCCTTTCCTACCTGCAACTTGCTTCTTTCCGCACGTAGATGATGAAGCCATTTCGTTGCTTTGCAATGGAGAAATAGCAAGCAAGAATTAGATGTAGAGAAGCTGAAGATTTTCACAAGAATACACTAGAGAGGAGCTAGAGAAGTGAGAATGTGAAGGTGTGAAAAAATGGATCGTTTTGGGTGCTATTTATAGCAAAACACAGTCAATTTCGGTCGACAATTTGTCAACCGACGCCCGAAACGGTCATTTTCTGGACCGTTCTCCTGGTCGGCCAACGGTCGTATTTATAGCCGTTATAACGGTTGAAATTCTAGCCATTACGACGGTTGATTTTTTTAGCCATTACGACGGTTGATTTTTTAGCCGTTACGACGGTTGATTTTCTAGCCGTTCCTCGGTCGACAAATTCGTCGACCGATATGTTGCAGTCGACAATTCGTCGACCGAGATTGAGCCAGATTTCATTCGCTTAAGTACCTCTAGGGTCGGTTTTTAAGAAAAAACCGACCCTAGAGGTACTTATTCATGTGTGAAATATTAAACTGGATCCTAGTTTATCTCGGTCGACAATATTGTCGACCGAATGGACTTCTAAGGTCGGTTATAAAGAAAATACCGACCCTAAAAGTTGCTTATACACTTGAAAACTGACTCCTAATCGGTCGACAAATTTTTCGACTGAGAAATGCTATAAGGTTAGTTATAAGTACAAATTCGATGCTAGAGGTGCTTATACATGCGTGAACTATCTGGATCCAGAATAGATATCGGTCGACGAATTTGTCGACCGAGAAAGAGCCAGATTTCCTTCGCATAAGTACCTCTAGGGTCGGTTTTAAGGAAAAAACCGACCTTAGAGGTACTTATCGGTCGACGAATTTGTCGACCGAGTGAGTCAGTCGAAATATTGGTCGACCGAGGAAGGCTCTAAGGTCGGTTATAAGTGCAATCTGACGCTTATACATGCGTGAACTATCTGGATCTAGAATAGATATCGGTCGACAAATTTGTCGACCGAGAAGGCCTTTAAGGTCGGTTTTGTAAGAATAACCGACCTTAGAGGTGTTGAACCGAGGAGGACTGTAAGGTCGGTTATAAAGAAAAACCGACCCTATAGGTGCTTGTATACGTGAAATTCAGCTCTTATTTGGTCGACGAATTTGTCGACCGAGGAGCCCTTTAGGGTTGGTTATAAGGTAAAACCGATGCTATAGATCGAGGCGCTAAACCAAAATCAAGCAAATTTTTGCCGCTGGAAAAATTTTATATAAGGTCGCTTATTTTAGAAAAACTGACCCTATAGAGATGTACTACAAGGTCGGTTATTTAAAAAAAAGCGACTCAAAAGGTTTTAAGTGGTTCCCGCATTTTTTATAGACATATAAGGTCGGTTATTTGGAAAACCGACCCTATAGAGATACACTACAAGGTCGGTTATTTTAAGAAAAGCAACCCAAAAGGTCTTAAGTGGTGCCCGCGTTTTTTATAGACATATAAGGTCGGTTATTTGGAAAACCGACCCTATAGAGTTACACTACAAGGTCGGTTTATTAAAAAAAAACTGACCTAAGAGGTCTTAAGTGGTGCCCACATTTGTTTTAGACATATAAAGTCGGTTATTTGGTAAAACTGACCCTACATGTAGTGACGTTATAACCCATTTCTGTACTAGTGATATGAGTTCACATATCACATATTGAACCACATCAGTATGGTCGTACATTTCTCAGTCTCGCTTATCAAGAGGCCTTGGATATCAAACTCTTATAGGAGGGACAAATACAATCTACATCACTCACACTCAGTCCCCATGTGTCAAAGCTACCTAATCATCACCTTTATGGCAACCTATATTTTAGGATTACATTTGATGATGTCAAAGTATACCCAACGACCTGTTATGAGTGTAGTGACTTCAGGTCTAAGAACCACAATCACTACTACCACTGTGAGAGATGATTTTGACTACCATTCGATGGTCTCCATGTATCACTCTCATGGTGGGTCTGTCTGATACACTATTCTCTAACATGTACATGTGTGAGTAACTTGATATCATATATCATCACTAATGAGACCTTGTCATCGGTCAACACACACTCTAGTCTTATGCATTATTGTTGTCTATTTTTCTTCCACAGTAATATCCAACTAGGGACATAATAAGAATGTATGTACCCTTACCATACATATGATTTCATTGTGCAGGTCCACAACCTAAAGATATATGTAATCGAGTAACATCATTCTCTAGACATCTAAGTATGTGTGTGTCATCATCTCATGACTGAGACAAACATAATAGACATAATTACCTTTATTATTATCAAATCATGTGTTTTATGCCACATTCCAATCATCATATGATTGACTCTCTGGGCATACGTACCAAAAGACTCCCACTTGCACATGGAGCCAACACTACTACAGAATTGACTTATAACGCCACATTTACAGGCGTCAGTTGTATACAAAAACCGACGCCAAATCCATACAACATCGGTTAAATAAAATAACTAACATCTATCTATGAAGGGCGACCAGACGCGGGTATCACTTTTTATTTAGCTTCGACTTCTTAATAAGAAACCAACGCCTAAAATTGACCGCCAAATCCAAATTTTCCAGTGAAAATAATTACCTCCAAAATTTAACATACAACATTGGTTTTCAACAAAGAAACTGACGACTAAAGGTTTTCCGTGAGACAAAAATTTGACCAATTTTTATCGTCTGTTGTCTTACAATTACCGACGCCGATGTGTTTTTGTGCACTTAACCGCGAAGATTTTCACCTCCCTTTAGCGTCAGTTTTTATACAGAAATTGACGACTATAGTCTTAATTCGAGAACATTTATTTTTGTCAGCATATATAGATAGACGTCGATTTTTCTAGTTGGAACCGACGACTATCAACTAACCGACATGCCAGTTTCTTGCTGGTAACCGACGCTTATAGTTTTAAGCGTCGGTTAGTTCTAATAACCGATGTCTATTGCTAACTTAATAGAACCCTTGCGAGCCAGACTCTTCCCCTTTCTCTGTTTCATTCATTCTCGATTGAGGGTTAGGTCCGGCGATTCCTCTGCTCACCGCCACCCACTGCTCCTGTGGTTGCCGCCTCCGCCTCCTCCACCGTTTGCTGGTGCTCTGGTCGTCATGGCTGCCGCCGCTCGCCTCTGCCTCTGCTGCCGCTGTTTGCTGGTGCTCCGACCGCTGCTCTCCAGGCCACGACTCTCCTGATCCACACCGCCACTGCCTGCTCAACTTCCCGCTCAACGCCGCCTCTACTGCCGACTGAGCTGCTCATCTACTGGTCTTCTTCCTCCACGATCGAGCTCGCTTCTGACAGAGCTGCTCCTCTTCTTCCTCCACGAGCTCGCTACTGACAGGTACAATTAATTTCTTCAACTCTTCTCCCTGTTTGATCGTCCTCCTAGTCTGCTTCTTCCTTCTCCTCTTCTTCCTCCTATGGCCTTGATGTCGGAAGCGGCTGTCAACAGTGGTAACTCAACAAATGTAGTGGTTGTAAGGGCACACTGTCGTAAAACTTTATTTGCATTGAGCATAATGTATACATTTATTCTCAGTTAGAGAACCCAAAAATGAATGTCGTCATTTAGCCATTCAAGAAGCATGGAAGTGTGGATGGATAAGAATCATAGTGGACTTTGATTGTATTTTTGCAATTAAGGTTACACATGCATCATATTTTCTGATTTCCCATTTGTAGTAGCATGGACTAAGAGAGTCTCACTAAAATTGATGCTTATTGACACCTAATTAATTCGTTATAACAGAATTGTGTTGATTGCACTTGTGCTCTTGGGCTGAATTAAGTTGTTGTGTCATCCATTTGCGTTGTTGACTTGCATATATTTGTTCTTCAGCCTTAAGTGAGGTATAATCTCACTTTCCCAATGTGCCATTAGGCTTCATTTTGATTCAAATCTTGTACTTGCATATATTTGTGCTTCTAATCCTCATGCTTGACCTAATTTAGTAAATTTTGATGCATGTTGAAATAAGATTCAACTTGTCCATTCTAGCATCCTAATTTGATTTGATTATGTGCTTTGAACCTTGAAACATACAAGTTAAAGATACATTGATGCTAAATCTCAAACTTAACTCACATGTGGGTCTTCTATTTCTAAAAGGATAATGTGAACTCCTAAATTAGTAACATATATTATTCTTTGTGCACCTGAACACCTTGTGAATCATGTATGTGCCCAAAGGTGATTAAATGCCTAAATCTTGACTTGAAATATGACCCAGTATATATGTTAATATATGAAGCTCTAATGATAATAGTGAAATGGAGTGGATTTGAGGTGGATATGTGGTGGAAATGGTAGGGTAGGTTGGTCACCACGGTCGTTTTGGTGTGCCACGACCGTGGTGAGGGTAGTATAGGACGGTCGTGGGGTGAGAATAAGGTCATGGTATGGGGCTGGTGGTATGCTATGTTGGTGGCCACAGCCGTGGCGGAGTGCCATGGTCATGGTGGGTGAGTGGCACCACGGCTGTGTTGTCACACAGCCATTTTGGAAGAGGGGGATGTGGTCGTGGGCACTTCCCACGGTCGTGCAAATTTATGACCAAGAACTAGCATTTCAACAGGGTTTTTCCCCAAGTCGCCACGACCGTGGCCACCCTATTGAAATGCTGGTTCTTGGTCATAAATTCGCATGACTGTGGGAAGTGCCCACGACCGTGGTGAGGCTTGCACCACTTGATTATCATTTAAACTTCATCATTCTTGGATGTCTTTGCTTGGTGACGACTCTTGGCCATTGGAGGTAGGTTGAGGGAGATTTTGGGGCCTCCTTTGGACCTCCCCATGAGTGGAGGAGCCCTAGAACTCCTTCTTTCTCTCTCTTCCATCTAAGACATGGTCCAAGTACGTGAAAATAGTGCAAAGAACATCATAAGTGCATTTGGAAATGATAAACACATTAGGGGCAAAAGCTTGTAATCTAACATGTTTAGATGTGATTTAAGTACAAAATGGCATAGGATGGAGCCCAATGTCCAGACTGAGCATGGGCATGATGACCATGATGTCCATGATGACCATGGTGAGGATACCAATGTGCCGCCACACAATGTAAGTTTTAAAAATATATCATATATTTCTATCTATATGTCCATTTATAGTTATATCCTGTAAGTGTGTTTATTTTGTCAAATTTTAGGTTGATGATGCGCATGTACCCTCTGAAGCACTTGAGGCACTTGATGAGCAGTACCAAAAAGTTGACAAGAGAAGGGGCATCACTATGATGAAGAAGTTAATAGTGTTAAGGGGAAATGGACCCAAACTGGTGGTGGATTTTGATAATGCAGGAAATGCAATTGGAGTGAACCGCAATTCGTTTGTTTCATATCTTGGGTATGTTACTCGTAGCCATTGTGGTTGTAAGATAGATTCTTGGCATAAAGCTCCTAATGGGAAGAAAGACTTAATATGGAAGGATTTATGCGTGAGTTATTATTATTTGCAATTCTTTGTAGATTACTATTTTTTTGGATACTAGTTAATAGCAATTCTATTTTACATAATATATTTGCATTGGATGAAAAGTTGCATTGTAAATGCGTGATACAATGATGTGGGAGGGTCCTAAGGAACTATAGGACAAATCTCACCCTAGAATACATAAAAGATGGTGAGAAGAGGAAGAAGTCAACCAATGAATAGTGGAACTTCCTGGACCAAGAAGAATGGGACACATTTGTTGCTTCAAGAAACACTGATGAATTCAAGGTATTAGGTGTTACTCCCTATTTAATTAATATACGTTGTATTCACCTATTCAAGATTAACCTTTAGTGTTACTAACCAAATCAATGTGCATACTAACTAGGCTCTCACTGAGGCACAAAGAGCAAGGTGTGCATTGAATGTGCATGACCACACAATGGGTCCAAAGGGCTATGCAGATGTTCGCCAAAGACTACAGGCTGGGTGTACTGCTTAGTTTGTTGCTACTCAGGAGTCATCTACTATAGGTACCACACCTCTGCCTCGCCATGATGTCTGGATAGCTGGGAGGCAAAACAAGAAGGGAGAAATAAAGAAGCCCGCAATTGCTGAGGCGACTACAAAAATGGTAAAATACAACTCTTAGAGCAATTCATTCGAATATTGATTATTTGTGGTGTTTACTTACCAATTTCTGTTGATGGCGATTAGCGGGAGCTACATGAGCTGAGGAAACAAGGCAAGTTCATCCCTGAGGGCACAAGGGATGAATTGAAAGTTGCTTTGGGTAACCCAGAGCATCCTGGACGTGTTAGGGGTGCAGGTGTTGGTGTGGGCATCAAAGCGTTCTTTGGGCCATCCCAGCGCAAACATGTCCCAAAAGTGAGAATTTCACAAGAAGAGGTAACCTATTCTTTTTTTAGAATGTTACTATAAAAGGGAATTCAATAATCAGAAGCAAATGTTTCTTTTATCCAAGTATAGGTAGATGCATTAATTGATTGGAGAATCCAAGAAGTAATGGTGAAGTGGCAGGCATCTCAGACTGCCACTCAGACAGTACCTATGGCGTCCCGCTCTACTCCTACTGCAGAGGTTGGGAATAATCCTATAGACCCACCACCTAGCACATTCACTGTAAGTATTTTTAATACATAGTAGCTAGTCTTTTCAAGATGATATGTTTTCAAGATGATATGTATATATGTATGTAACATTATTTACATAAATTTGTAGGGGTTGAAGCCATGTCGTCTAAAAAGTAACGAATACATCATTGCAGAGGCGTCGGCTTACCCATCCCTTCCAGGGGAAATGTTTCATGGGTCTCCATTACCAAATGGTTGGGTTCGTGTGAGCCCGCTACGTATATTCCCCAATTGGATAGATCTTCAATTGCCATATGCCCACCCAGATTGTGAAACACTTGGTGAGGCAGAAGACGAAGTGATATTGTGGCCCAAAGCAGACTTCATCAATACTGAAATTGTATGGTAAATTTATATTACGTTAAATTGTTAGTGTGTATATATGAGGTCAATTGATTTGAAATTATATATACAGGTTAAAACGAAGACACCCAGAGCATCTAGGCCTCCACCTCCACCTCCTACATTACCAAGTTGGGTTCCACAAGACCTACCTGTCCCATTAGGTCCTAATTGTAGGGGTATGGAAGTATGGTTAGGAGAACATGATATAAATTTCCCTATAAATGTTTCTATAGATGCAGATGATGCAGGTCAATCATACGAAACCTATGACGATACTTCTCAGAAAACAAGATCAACGAATGCAGAAGTGATTAACTAGCAGTGGAATTATGGAAATTCACTAAAAATTTAAAACTTTTCGTAAAGGGATCTATAAATGATAAAACTCTATCATAAAGAAACATGATAAGTTGTCTACATACTGATCCATCATTACATCTCTATAATATCACATCTCGAGTATTACAAACATCAATTACCTTGTTAGCTGTACAAGGCAAGATACAAAAATCTCGAGGCATTAAGCCAAAAATCTCAGATCTTTCTTTAAACATCTACTGACTCCTAGGACCTGAGAGTACAGAGACAACACATAGAACAATCTATCTACAAGACTTGACAGACAGTGTCTCCACCTGAGGATGACTACTATCCATGGTGTTGTTGCTGCTGCTGTTGCTCACCCACTGAAGGGTTCCTTCGTCCTCGGCGTCTACCTAAAAAGTCGAATCCCACGGGGGTGAGACAATTGAATAATTGTCCCAGCGAGAGTTATAAATCCTTGCCAGAAGCATTGTTATTGCAATAATGGAATAACATTAAGCAGTAGAACTATATACATTCAACAACAGGTTTAACATTGTGTAAACTAAGTGAAGCAACATTCTTTTAAGCAATCATTTCAATTATAACTGAATTGAATGAAAATACGTATATCAATAAGGAATATGAAGAACATGTATACTAGTTATTCAACTAGAGCATTATAAACAATGTAACATCAATCATTGTTTCTCATAGTTCAACCTAAGCAATTATGCTATACGGCTGATTACATTTTTCAAACATATTTATGCCCCTAGGAGATGAGTTACACCTCTCATACTCCAACCGACCATTACGAAATCGCAATCGGTACCATACATAGGTCATTAGAAGAGCCTGATTCCTATGACCTCATCCTTCTTAGTCAGTATGAGGAACAACATGCAGGACATCTTGTGTCTCTGCTATAATAGCTTTCCAGTGTATTCTGGCAACTTCACTATTAGAGTTACAGTGGCGTGATGTACTCTCTTTGCCATTGAGGGATTTCTTATTTATCTGTCATCGATGCGGCATTAACAAAATCATCGGGAGATTAGTGATACATCATCCTGACATAAACATATAATGAAGGATTGAGAGATTAAAGGTACATCTCACATCAAATCCTACATTAGGACGTAAGGATATTTGCGTCCATAACCCCCACATACTCAAAAGTATGCTCTCCAGGAGTTCCCTTAGGAAAACCTGTTTCACCATCATTTAACTTCTGACAATGATGGATCTATGGTTAGGGCTCTACATGATATCATTATACTTGATTAATTAAGTACATTATGGCATTCTTTTAGCAGTAGGCATGTTTTCAAACATAAACCATTAAAAAAATTGCTATAAAGAAAGAGTACTAATTGTATCAAGTTTATTTCACATCCAGTTATCACTGGGATGTCAATCCCTAACCATCTCATCATTATGATTAAGGAACATGGGTGTTCAAATCCTTAGATCATCATAACACTTGTTACCAAGTAACATATTATTATCAAGTCATTTAACAACATGACCTTGATTGTAACAATTCAGATATTACTCATGGCTATCACAGCCTATCGATCTCATATGTTACCTCTCACTAGGAAACATAGTATATCATTACTTTCAAAGCTTATAAAGTGCTATCAATGAATATAGCATCATAACCCTTACCTGGATATGTTCACTTCTTTATAAAAACCTGCATGATTAGCATAATTGATAACATGCACGTTTTGTCTATATTAGCACAGTACAAATTATTTCCTAATTCAATCATAGGGTTTCATTCTTAAAAGCATAGTCAAGAATTAGGGTTTACTATTCACATTACATCACATTACCTTAGATTAGGATTTACTATTCACATTACATCACATTACCCTAGATTTAGGGTTTACTATTCACATTACATCATATTACCCCAGATTAGGGTTTACTATTCACATTACTTCATATTACCCTAGATTAGGGTTTACTATTCACATTACATCAGATTACCCTAGATTAGGGTTTACTATTCACATTACATCACATTACCCTAGATTAGGGTTTACTATTCACATTACATCACATTACCCTAGATTAGCGTTTACTATTCACATTACATCACATTACCCTAGATTAGGGTTTACTATTCACATCACATCACATTACCCTAGATTAGGGTTTACTATTCACATTACTGTGAATTAAGATCATACCATCATCATGTATGAAGATTACTTCCATTAATGCCCTCAAATTAGGTTATGATTCATTAACCATCATAATTAGGGTTTCCATGATCTCACTATGAAGCATCATACCCTAATTAGATGTATTCATACATATTGGGAGCTTGTTACTTGATTCTCTTTCATATTAGGAGTCTTATCTCTCCTCTTACTATTAAATGATGTTTGCATCACCCTTGATTAGGTTAATGCAAATCAATATTGACCTCATGGATTATGTCATCACTATTGTGGTCATCAAGGTTCACTTGATCAAAGAGTACTAGTCACTCTATCCCATTAAGCGTACTTTTGTAATGTTCACCATTGATCATAACATGCATTAATCCACTAATTACTTGGTCCCTTAATCACTTTAGGTATCTATAAGGTTTAGGTTAATCAACTACTAAACCATCTTGACCACCAAGGCATCAAACGATCTTCACCTTTTTAGACCTCAAACTGTCTTGCACACTAACCCTCCAAACGGTCTTGAACAATCCTTGAAACCATTTGGTGGTGTTGACCGTTTGGTTTTGTTGACTTTGAAACCGTTTGGTAAAGTGTACACTCGAAACCGTTTGGTCATGAAGACCGTTTGGTCAAGTTGACTTTGAAACTGCATGGACACAACCGTTCTTGAAACCGCATGAGCACCAAACGGTTTGGGATCATTTGGTCCCAAATGGTCTTGAGACCGTTTGGTCCAAACCATCTCAAAACCGCATGGACCAAAAAGTGTCTCAACCACTTCAATTGAGTTAGGGTTTCCAATGTTGAACCCCTCAATCATTCATGCACTTGTTAGCCACTTATCAATTGAGTCAATTAGGTCAACCCTCAACTGATTTGACCCTCAATTGACCCTCAATTGATCACCAATTAGGGCTTGGATCGATTGAATTAGGGTTTGGAATCGATTACCTTTCAACATGTATCAACATGAGTCTAATTGACATTGAAACCATTGAACCATCATTCAATTTGGTCATGACCTGACCCCAAACGGTCTTTGGATCGTTTGGATGACCTCAAAATGGTCTTGAGACCGTTTTCTCAAGTAAACACCAAAAAATAACTCAACCTATTAAGGTTTGACTCATTGATTTGATCATTAGGTCACTAATCAATTACACTTCAACTTTTTATCCTTAGATTTCCAACCACTTGACCATAGTCAACCCTAGACCTCCAAACGGTCTTGGGTGATCCCCAAACGGTCTTGAGACCATTTGGGTGATCCCCAAACAGTTTTGAAACCGTTTGGGTCACTCAACCCAAACTTCAACATGATTGTATTATTGAAATCAGCAAATAACCCGATTAGGGTTTAGGTGATTGATGTGCCTTCAATTGGTGATTTACTTGGAATTACTTGATGATTTCTGGTGGGTCATTAGTCCATAATGATTACAACAGACCTCCAAATGGTCAACACCTGGTCAATGCATCCAAATGGTCTTGGACCATTTGCTTCCATGCGTTCTTGGTTGAAACCGTTTGCTTTCAAACGGTTTGAAACCGTTTGCCCCCAAACGGTTTGGGAAACCGTTTGTGCAAGAGGTGGAAGACCGTTTGCTAAAGAAAGATTTAGGATAAACATTGGAAATAATGTCATCATATTCTATGTCAAGAACAGGGGCTGTTCTTCACGGAATTGCTAGCAAGAACACACCAAAGTGTCTAAAGAAGAAGAATAAGCGATTATACTAGGAGAAGAGGATGCATTTAACAAAGTTTAAGGTTTAGAGTTATAAAACCCGCCTCTAGGACTGATCCAAAGCTCCAAGCTTTGTATCTTTAATGGTGTCTTGAGCTCCAGTAGGTGTCCAAGGTCCGTTCTTCAAGATTTGGATGGAGAAGATGGCTAGAAAGAAGAGTTGTGTAAGAAAAACTAACAAACCAACCTTGTATTAGGGTTTCCTCCAAGAATTCGAGCTAGGTGATGATCAAAGCTTACCCAAACCAGATTGGTCGTCCTCCAATGTTCCAGAGCTCCCTCTTGATTGGTCCAAAGCAAGAAGATGAGGAGAAATAACTAAAGGAATGATCCTTTGCTTTGAGGAAAAAGGGTGCTTATATATTTTTGGGTATTATCAAGGCAAAGAAAAGATAGTTATTTCTTTTATTTCTTAAACCCATCCACTCATGCTCACTCCACCCTTGGCCACGTTTCTTCCTCCTTTTCACATGAAAAACCTCTCTCTTATACAAGCTTAAAGGAAAAGGAGCCATATATCTTAATAAGCTATATATATATATATATATATATATATATGTGTGAAAGGCCATTTTGCTTAAAACTTGGTTATTTAGATATTAAGGTTATCTTTCTTACTTAATCATTCAAATGAGGCGCCCTGCTCATTTTCTTTACCCTAATTGAGGTCAAGAGTTATGAAAGATACTATAGAGCATACATTTTACATGTTGGACCCTAGGTTTTGGGTAATTTGCATATTATACCAGAACTAGGTTTTAAAGTACAAGGATTGCTCTACAAGCTATATCTTGGTGTTCAAGCTTGTGGAATCCATACCACCATATCATATTCATTCTTATGATGTCTTATCATCATAGGAACATCTCAACATGTGCAATTTGCAAGTTAACCCCTCTAATTGGGTAATTTGCACTTTAGTCCATATTTAACAAAACAATATTGCAACATTGTTTAAAAAGGACTGAAATGGAGATATAAGTTCCTCAAAAGCTTTAATTACATATCAAAAGATAATCACAAGCATCTAATTACATTTTTAAACAAAACACCTAGGGTTAGTTCATAACCCAAGTCAGGGATGTTACAAATTATCCACCCCTTACAAGGATTTCGTCCCCGAAATCAACAAAGCATATTAAGAGAAAAGAGCAGGGTATTTCTTTCTCATCTCTTCCTCTAGTTCCCATGTGGCTTCTTCAACACCATGATGATTCCAGAGGACTTTCACAAGACTTATGTCTTTCTTTTTTAGCTTTTTAATTCTTTTATCAAGGATTGACATAGGTCCTTCCTCATAAGATACATCATTATTCAATTCTACTTCCATAGGTTGCAGAACTGATTTTGTATCAGGATGACATTTCCTCAGCATGGAAATGTGGAGCACAGGGTGTAACTTCTGTAACTCTGGTGGTAACTCTAGCTTATAGGCTACCTTCCCAATCAGTTCAATGATTGGATAAGGCCCCATAAACCTAGGAGCTAACTTTCCTTTCCTTCCAAATATCAAAACTCCTTTCCAAGGTGAGACTTTGAGGTACACTCTGTCTCCAACATGGAACTCTAAAGGTCTATGATGCTTATCAGCATATGATTTCTTCCTATCCTGTGCAGTCTTTATTTGTCATTGTGTTACTTTAATCTTCTCTGTAGTCTGCTGCACAAGATCAGGGCCTAACAATTGGTATTCACCAGTTTCATACCAACATAGGGGTGATCTACAATGTCTACCATACAAAGCTTCATAAGGTGCCATATCAATGCTATGTTGATAGCTATTGTTGTAGGCAAACTTTATCAAGCTTAGGTGCAGATCCCAACTTCCCGTAAACTGAAGAACACAAGCTCTAAGAAAATCTTCTAAAGTCTGTATAGTCCTTTCTGATTGTCCATCTGTCTGAGGATGAAATGATGTACTAAACTTTAACTGTGTGCCTAAAGCTTTATGAAGTCGCTCCCAAAAATGACTCATAAACTGGGGACCTCTATCAGAAACAATGGTAACTGGGACTCCATGCAGTCGTACTATTTCATCTACATATAGCTGTGCCAGCTTCTCAGCAGAATAGGTTATTTTGACAGGCAAGAAATGTGCTGTCTTTGTCAACCTATCAACTATTACCCATATGGAATCATAACCTTTGGCTGTCCTGGGTAGACCAACCACAAAGTCCATGGTTACATGATCCCACTTCCACTGTGGTATGGGTAAAGGTTGCATTGTTCCTGTAGGTTTCTGGTGTTCAGCTTTAACTTGCTGACATACAGGACACCGCATAATGAACTCAGCAACATCTTTCTTCAAACCAGGCCACCAATACATATATTTCAAGTTTCGATACATCTTGGTGCTTCCTGGATGCATAGCATACATTGAAGAATGAGCTTCTTCCAGGACTAACTTTCTCAAGTTATCCACATATGGTACTATCATCCTACCATGATAATAGGCTACTTGGTCATCTAAGTCATGGAAACCATCTCGTTTCTCATTACCATACTCCGATATGATCTGTTGAACCACAACATCAACTTGCTGTGCCTCCTTGATCTGCTCTCTCAGAGTAGGTTTTATATGCATCTCAGCTAACAACCCTGATAACAATGATACTCTTAACTGTACATTGTCTTGCCTTAAGGAGATAAGCATATCTCTCCTAGAGCATACCAAGGAATTTAGGTGTGCTGTATCTAAGGTTGGTGTTGCTAATTTCCTACTCAAAGCATCATCAACCACATTGGCCTTTGCTGGATGGTAATCAATTGTACAATCGTGGTCCTTGATTAATTCCATCCAGCGGCGTTGCCTCATGTTAAGCTCGTGTTGAGAAAAGATATACTTAAGGTTTTTATGGTCTGTGAAAATCTGGAACGTCTCTCCATAAAGATAATGTCTCCATATCTTCAAGGCATGAACCACAACAGCTAGTTCTAAATCGTGTGTCAGATAATTCTCCTCGTGTTTCTTAAGCTGTCGAGAAGCAAAAGAAATCACTTGTTTATCCTGAATCAACACACATCCTAGTCCATTCTTAGAAGCATCACAGAAAACTATATATACTTTCCCTTGCTTAGGTAACACAAGCACATGTGCACTTGTCAACCTTTCCTTCAACAACTGAAATGATTGTTGACACTTATCACTCCAAACAAAAGGAACATCCTTCCTAGTCAACTTAGTCAAGGGTAAAGCTATAGAACTGAAGTTCTTAATGGACCTTTGGTAATAGCCTGCCAACCCGAAGAAACTACGGATCTCTTTCGGTGTCTTCGGCTGCTCCCATTACAGAACAGATCTTTTTAGGGTCAACACGAATACCCGAGGCAGATATCACGTGTCCAAGGAAAGATACTTCTGGTAACTAGAACTTACACTTGCTAAATTTAGCATATAGCTTATGCTCTCTCAGCAAAGTTAGAGTCTAACGAAGATGCTGCTCATGCTGCTGAGCATCTCTACTATAGATCAGGATGTCATCTATAAAGACAACAACACTTTGATCGAGAAAAGGTCGGAAAATTCTATTCATGAGTTCCATAAATGCAGTTGGTGCATTTGTTAGTCCAAACAACATAACTGTGAAATCATAGTGACCATACCTCTTCCTAAAGGCAGACTTTGGTATGTCACTATCCTTATACGTAGCTGATGATATCCCGACCTCAAATCTATCTTTGAGAAGACAGTTGCACCACACAATTGATCAAAGAGATCATCAATCCTCGGCAGAGGATACTTATTCTTTATCGTTACTTTATTTAACTGTCTATAGTCAATGCACAACCGCATTGACCTGTATTTCTTCTTAACAAAGAGGAATGGAGCACCCCAAGGTGAAATACTCGGTCGGATGAAACCCTTCTCAAGCAAATATTGCAACTGTTTCTTGAGTTCTGCCATCTCAGCAGGCGCCATCCTATATGGTGTTTGCGCTATAGGTTGCGGGTCCGAAATTAGATTAATCTCAAAATCCATCTCTCGGGGTGGAGGTACACCTGGAAGTTCTTCAGGAAATACATCTGCAAACTCCCTGACTACCGGAACTTCAACATGGTTAGGACTCTCCATGGTAGTATCTACCACATGGGCCAAGAATGCATAACATCCTTGCCTCATCAACTTCTTAGAAACCATAGCTAACACAAGACAGGTGGGTAGAATCTTTCTCTCTCCTTGAAAGATCCATGTGTCACTATCATCAGCAAACACAGCTTGCTTGGATTCACAATCCAAAACAACCTTATACCTTTCTAAGGTATCCATCCCAAGGATTATATCAAATCCATGCATCTCAAGTGGTATAAGATCCACTTGAATGCGATGTTAAGAAAAGAAGAGGATGCAGGGAGAACATACCTCCTGTAGCACAGTAGATCCCCTTAATGGAGTTTCTAGAAACAAATTATTTTCTCTATGACTTATAGTCAGGTTGCAGTCAAGAATCACTCTTCGAGTGATAAAGGAGTGTGTAGCACCCAGATCAATTAAAATAGATACAACACAAGATGTAGACATATCAGAATATAACAATTCCATCTGACCTGCCACAACCCGAGGGTTGATCACTGCATCAAGTGGATTCATTGCATAAAATCTTGTCGTCGCCTATGGTTGATTCGGTGCTCGTTGACTAGGTGCCGATGATCCAGCTTGGGACGCTTGTCCACGTCCTCAAGCTCCTCCTGGAAACTGTCTCCTTTGAGATCCTTGTTGATTTTGCCTCTGGAGTTGAGTTACACTCACTTCTCTGGCTCTATAATCTTTCATCAAATGTCCCATCTATCCACATATATAACAACTTTTGTTCAGTTGTTGTGGTCTGGGTGGTCCTGTAACCGACATAGATGCTGAACTACGAGCTCCTTCTAGTGGTAGGCTTCATCCTCTACCCCTATTTGACGTCCACTGCGTCTGGGTACTGAATCTAGGTGGTGGTGTAGGTGCAGAAAACCTAGGTTTCTTGAAACCTTTAGATGAAGATCCTTGGAACTGGGGATACATCCTCTTGTTTTGGGTCTATCTCTTCTCTACTACAGACCTTTCTATCCTTTTGACATACTCCATGAAGGTAGCAAACCTTTCTCTGTTCTCTAGGGAAGACACGGGAGTAGTCAATTCAATGTTTAATCCTTTCTCAAAATGCCTAATCCTTTCTTCATCTGTAGCTTCCATATGCGGGCAGAACCGCAACAACTCCATGAACTTAGCCTCGTATTCGCTAATGTTCATAGGTACCTGTCTTAACCTCTCAAACCGAGAGATTTTCTCATCCAGAAACATCTTAGGAAAGTTGGTAAATTCCCATCGAAAGACTTCCCATGCAACATCTACACCTGGCCTTTTCTGTTCTTCCATTGTCCACCAATGACCAGCACTCCCCTTGAGAAGATATATAGCATGTCTAACCTTCTCGGCTTCTGGGATGTTTAGGATTCTAAAGGTCTTCTCTGGTTTAGTTAACCATAAGTCAGCATCTGCTGGGTCAAATGTTTCAGCATACTCTGTGGCTCCAACTCGGCAAAGTCATTCAAACGTATTGCCAATTCCTTGTCCTTCAGGATGGGTAGGTGCCCTAGGTGCAGGTATAGGCATCCTATCAGTCATGTGTGTCATGGCAGTCATAAACTGCCCAAACATGGCTTGGACGACTGGGTTCCCCATATCAGTTGGATTGAACTGGGGTGGTTCAGGCACAGGTTCTTCTCTATCTGGGTCTCTTGCACCTCTTCTGGGTGCAGCAACAGTACTTTCTGCAATGTGTTCTTCGTGTGGTCTAGACATCTTTAATTTTATCTTCTCCTCCGGATGAGCAGAAGAAATTATCAGATATACTGGAAGACACTAGAACAGACTCAACATCCTAAGTCCTATGTCTCTGTAGACTCAGTGAACCTAGAGCTCTGATACCACTAAACTGTGACGATACTTCTTGGAAAACAAGATTAACGAATGCGGAAGCGATTAACTAGCAGCGGAATTATGGAAATTCACTAAAAATTTAAAACTTTTCGTAAAGGGATCTATAAATGATAAAACTCTTTCATAAAGAAACATGATAAGTTGTTTACAGACTGATCCATCATTACATCTCTGTAATATCACATCTCGAGTATTACAAACATCAATTACCTTGTTAGTTGTACAAGGCAAGATACAAAAATCTCAAGGAATTAAGCCAAAAATCTCAGATCCATCTTTAAACATCTACTGACTCCTAGGACCTGAGAGTACAGAGACAACACATAGGACAATCTATCTACAAGACTTGACAAATAGTGTCTCCACCTGAGGATCACTGCTATCCCTGGTGTTGCTGCTGCTGCTGTTGCTCACCCACTGAAGGGTTCCTTCGTCCTCGACATCTACCTAAAAAGTCGAATCCCACGGGGGTGAGACAATTGAATAATTGTCCCAACGAGAGTTATAACTCCTCGCCAGAAGCATTGTTATTGCAATAATGGAATAACGTTAAGCAGTAGAACTATAAACATTCAACAGTAGGTTTAACATTGTGTAAACTAAGTGAAGCAACATTCTTTTAAGCAATCATTTCAATTATAACTTAATTGAATGACAATACATATATCAATAAGGAATATGAAGAACATGTATACTAGTTATTCAACTAGAGCATTATAAACAATGTAACATCAATCATTGTTTCTCGTAGTTCAACCTAAGCAATTATGCTATACGGCTGATTACATTTTTCAAACATATTTATGCCCTGAGGAGATGAGTTACACCTCTCATACTCGAACCGACCATTACGAAATCGCAATCGGTACCATACATAGGTCATTAGAAGAGCCTGATTTCTATGACCTCATCCTCCTCAGTCAGTATGAGGAACAACATGCAGGACATCTTGTGTCTCTGCTATAATAGATTTCTAGGGTATTCTGGTAACTTCGCTATTAGAGTTACAGTGGCGTGCTATACTCTCTTCGCCATCAAGGGATTTCTTGTTTATCTCTCATCGATGCGGAATTAACAACATCATCGGGAGATTAGTGATACATCATCCTGGCATTAATGTATAATGAAGGATTGAGAGATTAAAGGTACATCTCACATCAAATCCTACATTAGGACGTAAGGATATTCACGTCCATAACCCCTACATACTCAAAAGTATACTCTCCAGGAGTTCCCTTAGGAAAACCTATTTCACCTTCATTTAACTTCTGACAATGATGGATCTATGGTCAGGGCTCTACATGATATCATTATACTTGATTAATTAAGTACATTATGGCATTCTTTTAGCATCATGCATGTTTTCAAACATAAACCATTAAAACAATTGCTATAAATAAAGAGTACTAATTGTACCAAGTTTATTTCACATCCAGTTATCACTGGGATGTCAATCCCTAACCATCTCATCATTATGATTAAGGAACATGGATGTTCAAACCCTTAGATCATCATAACACTTGTTACCAAGTAACATTATATTATCAAGTCATTTAACAACATAACCTTGATTGTAACAATGAAGATATTTCTCATGGCTATCACAGCCTATCGATCTCATATGTTACCTCTCACTAGGCAACATAGTATATCATTACTTTCAAAGCTTATAAAGTGCTTTCAATGAATATAGCATCATAACCCTTACCTGGCTATGTTCACTTCTTTATAAAAACCTGTATGATTGGCATAATTGATAACATGCACATTTTGTCTATATTGCACAGTATAAATTATTTACTAATTCAATCATAGGGTTTCATGCTTAAAAGCATAGCCCAGAATTAGGGTTTACTATTCACATTACATCACATTACCTTAGATTAGGATTTACTATTCACATTACATCACATTACCCTAGATTTAGGGTCTACTATTCACATTACATCATATTACCCTAGATTAGGGTTTACTATTCACATTACATCATATTACCCTAGATTAGGGTTTACTATTCACATTACATCAGATTACCCTAGATTAGGGTTTACTATTCACATTACATCACATTACCCTAGATTAGGGTTTACTATTCACATTACATCACATTACCCTAGATTAGGGTTTACTATTCACATTACATCACATTACCCTAGATTAGGGTTTACTATTCACATTACATCACATTACCCTAGATTAGGGTATACTATTCACATTACTGTGAATTAAGGTCATACCATCATCATGTATGAAGATTACTTCCATTTATGCCCTCAAATTAGGTTAAGATTCATTAACCATCATAATTAGGGTTTCCATGATCTCACTATGAAGGATCATACCCTAATTAGATATATTCATACATATTGGGAGCTTGTTACTTGATTCTCTTTCATATTAGGAGTCTTCTCTCTCCTCTTATATTAGATTATGTTCGCATCACCCTTGATTAGGTTAATGCAAATCACATGGATTATGTCATCACTATTGTGGTCATGAAGGTTCACTTGATCAAAGAGTACTAGTCACTCTATCCCATTAATGGTACTTTTGTAATTTTCACCATTGATCATAACATGCATTAATCCACTAATTACTTGGTCCCTTAATAACTTTAGGTATATATAAGGTTTAGGTTTATCAACTACTAAACCATCTTAACCACCAAGGCATCAAACGATCTTGACCTTTTTAGACCTCAAACGGTCTTGCAAACTAACCCTCCAAATGGTCTTGAACAATCCTTGAAACCATTTGGTGGTGTTGACCATTTGGTTTTGTTGACTTTTAAATTGTTTTGTAAAGTGTACACTCAAAACCGTTTGGTCATGAAGACCGTTTGGTCAAGTTGACTTTGAGACCGCATGGACACAACCGTTCTTGAAACCGCATGAGCACCAAACGGTTTGGGATCGTTTGGTCCCAAACAATCTTGAGACCATTTGGTCCCAAACGGTCTTGAGACCGTTTGGACTCAAATGGTCTTGAGCCTGTTTGGTCCATACCATCTCAAAACCGCATGGACCAAAAAGTGTCTCAACCACTTCAATTGAGTTAGGGTTTCCAATGTTGAACCCCTCAATCGTTCATGCACTTGTTAGACACTTATCAATTGATTCAATTAGGTCAACCCTCAACTGATTTGACCCTCAGTTGAACCTCAATTGATCACCAATTAGGGCTTGGATCGATTGAATTAGGGTTTGGAATCGATTACCCTTCAACATGTATCAACATGAGTCTAATTGACATTGAAACCATTGAACCATAATTCAATTTGGTCATGATCTGACCCCAAATGGTCTTGGGATCATTTGGATGACCTCCAAACGGTCTTGGGACCGTTTTCTCAAGTCAACATAAAAACCTAACTCAACCTATTAAGGTTTGACTCATTGATTTGATCATTAGGTCACTAATCAATTACACTTCAACTTGTTATCCTTAGATTTCCAACCACTTGACCATAGTCAACCCTAGACCTCCAAACGGTCTTGGGTGATCCCCAAACGGTCTTGAGACCGTTTGGGTTATCCCCAAATGGTTTTGAAACCATTTGGGTCACTCAACCCAAACTTCAACATGATTGTATTATTGAAATCAGCAAATAACCCGATTGGGGTTTAGGTGATTGATGTGCCTTCAATTGGTGATTTACTTGGAATTACTTGATGATTTTTGGTGGGTGATTAGTCCATAATGATTACAATAGACCTCCAAACAGTAAAAGTCTGGTTAACACATCCAAATGGTCTTGGACCGTTTTCTTCCATGCATTCTTGGTTGAAACCGTTTGCTTTCAAACGGTTTGAAACTGTTTGCCCCCAAACGGTTTGGGAAACCATTTGTGCAAGAGGTGGATGACCGTTTGCTAAAGTAAGATTTAGGATAAACATTGGAAATAATGTCATCATCTTCTACCTCAAGAACAGGGGCTGTTCTTCACGGAATTGCTAGCAAGAACACACCAAAGTGTCTAAACAAGAAGAATAAGCGGTTATACTAGGAGAAGAGGATGCATTTAACAAAGTTTAAGGTTTAGAGTTATAAAACCCACCTCTAGGACTGATCCAGAGCTCCAAGCTTCGTAGCTTTAATGGTGTCTTGAGATCCAGTAGGTGTCCAAGGTCCGTTCTTCAAGATTTGGATGGAGAAGATGGCTAGAAAGAAGAGTTGTGTAAGAAAAACTAACAAACCAACCTTGTATTAGGGTTTCCTCCAAGAACTCGAGCTAGGTGATGATCAAAGCTTACCCAAACCAGCTTGGTAGTCCTCCTCTGTTATAGAGCTCCCTCTTGGTCAGTCCAAAGCAATAAGATGAGGAGAAAGAACTAAAGGAATGATCCTTTGCTTTGAGGAAAAAGGGTGCTTATATATTTTTGGGTATTATCAAGGCAAAGAAAAGATAGTTATTTCTTTTATTTCTTAAACCCATCCACTCATTCTCACTCCACCCTTGGCCACGTTTCTTCCTCCTTTTCACATGCAAAACCTCTCTCTTATCCAAGGTTAAATGAAAAGGAGCCATATATCTTAATAAGCTATATATATATATATGAAAGGCCATTTTGCTTAAAACTTGGTTATTTAGATATTAAGGTTATCTTTCTTACTTAATCATTCAAATGAGGCGCCCTCCTCATTTTATTTACCCTACTTGATGTCAAGAGTCATGAAAGATACTCTAGAGCATTCATTTTACATGTTGGACCCCATGTTTTGGGTAATTTGCATATTATACCAGAACTAGGTTTTAAAGCACAAGGATTGCTCTACAAGCTGTATCTTGGTGTTCAAGCTCTTGGAATCCATACCACCATATCATATTCATTCTTATGATGTCTTATAATCAGAGGAACATATCAACATGTGCAATTTGCAAGTTAACCCTCTAATTGGGTAATTTGCACTTTAGTCCATATTTAACTAAACAATATTGCAACATTGTTTAAAAAGGACTGAAATAGAGATATAAGTTCCTCAAAAGCTTTAATTACATATCAAAAGATAATATCAAGCATCTAATTACATTTTTAAACAAAACACCTAGGGTTAGTTCATAACCCAGGTCAGGGATGTTACAAAACCAGACTATTTATACAAGATATTTTGGAGTTTTTCACTATGATTGGCTAAATACATCTGTGATAGAGCTATGGATAAGGTGAGATCTTGTTTATACATCCATATACCTTGTGTAGGATCCGGTGATTTGGTTTCTTATATATTAATGTATACGTAATACATGTTTTGCAGCTACTTAGACAAGATATGTGCAGATTTTTCATTTGAACTTGTAGGATTTTTTATTCCATCTTTGATTAGTCTAGTAGCTAAAGACCCTACATCAGTTCAACAATACTGCTGTGATGCTTTTACAAATTTTGGTCAAAATAAGGAGATGGTGATAATAGCTCCATTCAATGTGGAGTACGTTTACTTTGCTTATAATTTGGACTTAAGAAAATTACATTTTTATTGTGGATTTCGAGTTATTAATTTTTAACTTTTTTTACCTCTAGGGGTACGCATTGGGAGTTACTAGTTATTGTCCCCGGGACGTTCACTGTCTATTATCTAGATCCTAAGGGGACTAAATTGAATCCAAAATATGGACATGCAATGAAATTGGTATTATACCGGTGAAAAATATTTCATTTTTATATCTATTAACATATGTTATTACATTACTATTTAATTATGCAATTTACTGTGTTACATTAACATGTAGGGGTTTACATGAGTTCAAAAAGGCTGGAGGAAAGGTCTCTGAGAAAAATAACCATCCAATAATTTGGGAGAACGTGAAAGTAAGTTCCCGACTCCAATGTATATATTATTTATGTGAACTGTGCTTAGTTGTATTTTTTAATATTTTGTATGTTTTAATTTATAGTGTGCTACACAAGATAACGGTTGGGCAAGTGCATACTATATGATGTGATTTATGCACATGATTATCAAATATGCCGCATTGGACATCGATACCATACATGAGGTATTATATATAGTCTCATTAGATAATATGAAATATATCAATCTTATTTATATATTATTAATTATATATATACATCATTCTTTTATTCATCATTCTCTTTGCATGTGTTTAAAATTGACCACACTACATGTAAGGCCTTATTAGATGTACATACTTCCTATACGACGAAAAAATTATATGATGTAAGAGAAGAATGGGCAAAAGCCATACAAGTAGTGGGGGTTTTAAAATATAGTTGGGATGTTGATAGCAATAATGACTAAAGAATGATATTTTGTAAATGAATTTTTCTGAATTGTCATATGTGTGAATATTCTACATGTGTCTGAATGTTTATACATGTGTGAATGTGAAAATGAAAGAACTGCAGGTTGCTACATGAATGTTTCTACATGTGCATGTGTGAATGTGAAAATGAAAGGAACTATAGGTTGCTACATGAATTTTCTACATGTGTCTGAATGTTTCTACACGTGTGAATGTAAAAATGAAAGGAACTGTAGGTTTGTGGCATGATTCTACATGTGTGTGAATCTTGTTAAATTTATAGGTATGTGACCTGTTGTTGGCTGATATCAATGGATGTCGTAAACCTACAGTTCGGTTCCACTAAACTGCAGGTTTCTTTATCCTGCGACCAGCCACAGCAGGCCTGCAAACTGATAAGAAAAAAAATCAAAACATAGGTGTTGGTTATTAGTCGAAAATTGACAACAAATGCTTACACCATCGGTTAATAGCAAAAAACTGACGTCTAATGTGGCCAGACAATATGTTCGTGCTGGCCAGCACGGTCGTGGTGGCATGTGATATGGCATCAGTTATTACTAAGAAACCGACATCGATGGTGTCCTAGATGGCGCCCTTTTGTGGTGCGAAGGGTTTGGGCATCGGTTCCCCAACTAATAACTGACGCCTATAGTGCCCCTACTGGCACCCTTTTTGTGGCACAAAGGGTTCTGGCATCAGTTTTCCCACTAATAACCGACGCCTATAGTTCCCCTGTTGCCGCCCTTTTTATGGCGCGAAGGGTTCTGGCGTCGGTTTTTCCACTAATAACTGACGCCTATAGTGCCCCTGCTGGTGCGTTTTGGGTGGCGCGAAGGGTTTTGGCGTCGGTTTTAAAACTGACACCTAAGGGTTCACCTTTTAGTGTCACCCACATAAGTGTCACTTTTTAACCGACACCAAAGGCCTTAAATAACCGACACCAAAGGTCGGTTCTGTTGTAGTTCAATCACCCACAAATCATATTCCAAGTGATCTTAACATGTCCATTATGTTTCTGCTGCGCGAGTTCTTTTATAGTGGGTTTAGCAACATTTTCTTCAAGTTGGTATAATGCAAGTTTCACATGTCTTCATTGTATGATTACTCGTATGAGATGGAAGTGGCGTAGTATGCTATCTGAGATTCCCAGCCTAACTAGTATCTCCATTGGTGTCATTGCTATTCCTACTGTGTCTTTAATGGTTGGAACCTCACACAAGTTCACCCATTTGAACTTCTTGATCCATATAGATCCTCTGTTGTTCTCATGACCATAGAGCTTACAGTTCCCCTTTAAGGTCAAACATAGATTGCGATCATTTTGTCAGTTTGAAATCTTGCATGGGTGTAACGCTTTACATCCAATTCTTACTTATTACCATAACCAAGGAACCGATCCTTTTAGTACTTCACAAGTACATAAGGATGTTATTTATGGTAGTGTAGTGACTCTCACTGGAATCTGATATATATTCCTTCTTGTCATGTCCAATACTTACAAGATTGCTAGGTAGGTATATGTATGTCCTATCTGTTGGTAAGGTATGCCCGTAGATCCAATCATATGATGATAAACATGGAATAATTATCTAAAAGGATTTGATTAATAATAATAACATATATAACGACAAGCTTCCAATTCATCGGTTTCACTCAGTTATGAGATAATGAAGATATAGTGTGAATGTCTAGAGAATTATATTACTCAATGATGTATGTATTCAAGTTACTACCCTTGTGGATAAGATCATATAGATGTTAAGAGTACATATACATATTCTCATGATGTCCCCGATTGGTTGTTATTGTGGAGGGTTGATACACAACAATAACACATATGATCACAACATGAGTTGGTTGATGACTAAATCTCATTTGTCATGACAATCAAACCAAGCAAACAAATACATGTTAGGGAACAATGTATCAGACAAACCCACCTTGTGAGTGACACATGGTTGTGGTGGTCACAGTCATCTCTCATAGTGAAGGTGGTGATTGTGATTCTTAGACCTAAAATCACTACACTCATCACATGTCATTGGGTACGCTTTGAAATCATCAAACGCAGTCCTAAAATATGGGTTGTTATAACGGTGATGATTGGGTGACTTGGACACATAGGGATAGAATGTGAGTGATAGATATGGGATTTGTCCCTCCTACTAGAGTATGATATCCTGGCCACTTGATAAGCGAGACTGAGAAACACATGCACATGCACATGTGAATCAATATATGATATTGATGTCACATTATCTTAGACAGTTTGCTCTTGGTTCAAGGAACATGGATTGAATGTTGATAGGATGACCTTACATGCCGCAAGGACGTCCTGGATATCAGAGACAAAGGAATTATACAATCACTGCAACACATTACACAGATTGTAGGTTGAAGTTATTCTCCAACTTTCCATTCACTTGGGTAGCACTGATGTGATACTAGGCACCACTCTCTACTTGTCATGTCATAAGCTAGTTATGGACACTCACTGCCAATGTGATATGGGACCTATTGGGTCACATACATAGGAACTCATCTAGAAGAGGATTTTGATCTTGAATGACAATTGGATTGATTACTAAAGTATTTATATATTCAATTCACACAACAGTTCAACTGATTGGATGAACTGGTTTTCCAAACGATGATCTCACTAACTGAGATGGTTGTTTGGGAAGCTAGATGGGTGTCTCAAGTGTTGATATGGCTGCCTGGGTTGTCAGTCTAATCAAGGATCGAATCGGCTTAGTTCTTCCCAAATTAAGGAGTAAATTGACCGGTTCAAATTGTTGAACTGATCGGCTCAACTCAAGTTCACCAGACGACCGTTTGGGTTAACGAGATAGGCTCTCACATGTGTGAGATGGATTGGTTGGGTAAATGGAGGTTCAAGATGTTTCCCAAAAATAATTTTGATTTGTACTTTACTTGGAGTACAAGGAAATTAATATGTGATATTAATTGGAATTGAAATTTCCAAATTTGTATCCAATTGGATAACTACCAGACGGCCGTCTCATAGTGTAGGATGACTGTCTCACATACCAGACGACCATATGGGAGTGCCAGACAACCGTTTGTCATCTTACAAGTTGAAAAAGTTCAAGTTCTTCTGGTACCTTCCATTTCCATGCAATCCCATATAGATTGGGAACTCTGGCCCAATGCCAAATTTTGGAGTGTAACCGAAAAATTTAGCCATTACTGAGGCCGATTTTTTTCCTGTTCACGTAAAAGCCTCTTGCATCATTTTTTTGGAATAAAATGATGTTTAAGTCATTATGTGTGGTGTCAGCTTTACTCATTCAAAAGAGAATCAATGTCTTAGTTGTCAATTTTTTTACAACCGACGACTATGTCCCACTTATGACCCACAAAATTTCTTTCCCCTTCCCATTCTCTATTTCATTTCTACCCACTACCTAGCTCTAGCAATTTGTGAGCTCTCCGCTTCTACCACCTGAGGTGTTGGTCTGCTCACACTAGAGCTTGTTGTGCTCGTCGCTGATGCTACTGGACGCCGCCGCCAGAGCTCGCCACCATTGTCACCACTGGACCTCTTGAAGCTCGCCAATGGAGCTAGCCACCTGAAGCTCATCGCCACCATCGCCGCATTACCTTGCTGCTAATTGTGCTTCCGTCGGACCTTGTTGTTGATCATGCTTTTGTCACCAACAAACCAAGGTGATTTTTTTTAATTTAAATTGCAATAGTTCCCATTTCTTGATCCTAAATGTTAATAAGTAGGATTCCTAAAAAACGAAATGAAATCTAGGGTTTGTGATATATATGGGATGATGAAATTGAGTTATGCTCTCTATTAAGTTGCATAACTAGTATGAAATGGAATGACCAATTATCTTATGTTATCTCAAGTAGTGTGTACCTTATTGATTATTATTTATATACAATGTCGCATGATTAATGTTTGGGTTATTAATAACCTGAATCTTATTAGAACCATGTTTTATAATGAGAAACATGAATTATAGGGTGAATATATAAACTAAATACATGTACAAACTTAATAAAGTGTGAGAGATTGATTCTAAATAAGCATAGAAATCATGAATGTGAATTTTAGTATGAATGCATGAATAAGGATATTGGATGTTATGTGATGCAATGACACTACGATGTATGTATATATGTGAATTATGGGTTTATAGGTTTGTATTTACACAGAATGTAATGAATATTCTATAACATTGAGATGTTGAGATCAATGTTATAGAATATGGTACCTAGATTAGGGTATGATTAAGAGTACAAGATGTTTCTATTGTAAATCAACTCATACATTGTTTGTAATCTTAGAAGCTCTTTGAGGGACACTTTTGAAAGATCAAGTCAAGAGTCTCAAATCAAGGTACCTAATCTAGTTTTCTTATTTCATATTAATGTTTGCTTTCTCTCTTGATTAACTAATCCAAATGGAAGAATGAATTGAATTAAATGATGTTACATAAAACCTAGGATATGAATGATGAAACTAGGATCATAGGTATAAGAATGACAACATACATGTATTTTGTTGGCCTAGAAACCTGTCTGAGATTTACTCATTAGGAGTAAATCTTGGATAGTCCCCAGTTTGGGACTGTTCT
The DNA here is from genome assembly GCA_963693085.1 of Alisma plantago-aquatica. Classification (NCBI taxonomy): domain Eukaryota; kingdom Viridiplantae; phylum Streptophyta; class Magnoliopsida; order Alismatales; family Alismataceae; genus Alisma; species Alisma plantago-aquatica. The sequence goes on from OY856412.1 coordinate 1,338,552,807, forward strand.
TGAACACTTAGTCTCAGTTAGGATGTAAGTGTATAATGTATATTCAATTTTCAAGATGTTTTGTTAGCACTTCCCTGTTTGTTCTCTAAGTACATATGTTGGTGGACATTTGCCCATCTACATCGGTGTACTTGGAGAACTATGGGGAAATGTTGCCAAATTTTTCTTGAAAACCTAATACACATTATACACTTGCTAGTGAGATTAGGTGTTCAAGAATGGGATAGGTGGTACACGCATTCATTACTGAACCCTACCCTAATATTAAAATCATAAACCCTAATATTTAAACCCTAAATCTGAATCTATAAACCCTTATCCCTAAATCTAAAATAGCAAATCATAATCCATCTGTAAATGCTTAACCTAGTCTGTAAACCCTAAACCATAATACTTGTTTTCTATTTGATCATAGAATGGATAGATCATGAATATCCATTCCAAATTATTGCACCCCAAAGTTAATTACTGGTCTTGATCAGTTTATAAGATTTTTGGAGGAACATAGGAAATAACTTAGAGATAGGTTCTATTGTCCATGTAGGCATTGCGGTAATAACTTGAAAGTCAACACTGGTGATGAAATCAAAATTCATGTCATGTGAAATGGGATTGTATGGGGATATACAGAATGGTAGTAGCATAGAAAGATTCCAAACTTGAGATTAGTAGATGTCGATAGCAGTACTTATGTTGAAGAAGAAATTGTTGCTAATGATGTAGATGTGAACGAGCTCATTCTGTACATGGTTGATGCAAAGCTAAATAGTTGTGGGAGTGATCCACCTTCCTTATTTAGGAACATTGTGCATGATGCAGAGAGACCGTTATACATAGTTTGTATTAAGTTCACGAAGCCGAGAGTTGTGTTGCAATTGTATAATCTGAAGGCTAACAATAGATGGAGCGACAACAACTTCATGCTATTGTTTTCTTTGTTGAAAGAAATTCTTCCTAAAGGCAACGAGCTTCCAACCTCAACATACAAATTAAAGAAAATGTTATGCACAATGATAATAAGGCTAAGAAGATACATGCATGCCTAAATGACTGCATGTTATTTCAAAAGGACTATTTCAATTTGAAATATTGTTCGAAATGTGGGGAGTCAAGGTATAAAATGATGACTTCGGGGAAGTCCAAAACTGTCTCTCCTGCCAAGGTGATGTTGCATCTACCTATAATACCATGGTTTCAACACTTGTTTTCCAATCTAATGGATGTGAATAATTTAAGGTAGGTCAAGAAAAATAATGATGGGATCCTATGACATGCGTTCGATCCCCCACAATGGAAGAAGATTGATTTATTGTACCCTAAAATTGGTGAAGAAGTTAGGAATCTAAGACTTGGGATTTGTACCAATGGGATGAATCCATATGACACATTGAGAAGTCAACATAGCACTTGGCCTGTTATGATTGTTATATACAATCTTCCCCCTGGTTGTGTATAAAAAATAAGGACGTCATGTTGTCATTGTTGATATCGGGCCCTAAACAACCTGGAAATGATATCGATGTTTATTGAGCCTCTGATTGATGACTTAAAAAAACTCTGGAGAGAAGGTGTGGTGACCTATGATACTTCATGTAGAGAAACATTTGGTTTGCATGCTATGTTGTTTTTCACTATTAATGACTTTCCAACATATGGAAATTTCTCTGGATACAATGTAAAGGGATCCAAATCATGCCTATATGTGAAGAGAATACTGATTCAATACAACTAAAATGTGGCGGCAATATTGTATATCTCATACATCGAAGGTTTCTTTCAAAATTTCATCCTTACCAAAGGTTTCACAAAGCGTTCAATGGATCGAATGAGGAATACAATGCCCATAAACATATATCAGGGGAGGTTGTTTATGAAAGAGTAAAAGACTTTGTCAATGCATTTAGTACTAGATTACAATATACCATTCCCACAAAAAGTGACAAATCTTTATACAAGAATAGGTCAATATTCTGGGATCTTCCTTATTGGAGTTATTTGGCAGTTATGCATTGTATCGATGTCATGCATGTTTAGAAAAATGTCTATGATAGTGTCATTGGTACTCTGTTGAATATACCAGGTAAGACTAAAGATGTAATCACATCCATAATGGACCTATGTGAAATGGGAATAAGGAAAAATTAGCAAAAGTAGTTAGCAGTGATCAGAAAACATATTTACCTCCTGCTTGTTACACATTGTCTAGAATGGAGAAGAAAACTTTTTGTGAGTGTTTGCTTAATGTTAAGGTACCACAAGGATAATCTTTCAAATTTGTAGACTATACCAATAAAAGATATAAAGCTGATAGATCTTAAATCTCATGATTGTCACACTCTAATGCAACAAATATTGCCTATGGCAATTCAATCTATAGTGCAAAAGCATATAAGATTTGCAATACCAGACTTTGTTTCTTCTTTAACACTCTATGCAACAAAGTTATTGATCTTGGGAATCTCAATAAGTTACAAAGATAAGTGGTTGTTACCCTATGCCAGCTTGAGATGCATTTTCCTCCTTCATTCTTTGATATCATGGCACATCTTGTTGTCCATTTAACTAGGGAATTGAAAATGTTGGGATGATTTTTCTTGCATTGGATGTATCCTTTTGAATGGTGCATGAGTGTTTTTGAAGTTTATGTCTGAAACTGGTACCGGTCTGAAGGGAGTATTATTCAGGGTTATGTGGCTAGGGAGGTTATGGACTTTTGTAGTGACTTTCGGAGTTGTAATGAAGTTCTTGTAAATGACAAGCATATTGAGTACTATTCTAACAAAGGAACTTAAGGAGAACGAGTGAAAGTGATCAGTTATGAGCTGTGGAAACAAGCTCACTTGTATGTTTTACACATCATCGATGAAGTGAGTGTTTATATCACCAAACATACCAATTTCATCAAGAAACAATATCCTCAAGCCAACTCAATGTGGCTTGCTAGAGAGCATAACAAGACATTTATTAGATGGTTTGAAAATAAGGTCATATGTCATCTATCTCAAACACCAAATAATGTTGTAAAATATCAAATGCCTCACCTTTAAACCAAAAATGAATTTTATGACTTATGAAGTGTTTGACATAAATGGATTTTCATATTACACAAAGCATCAAGATGATAAGAGTGTCGTCAAAATAATGGGATCACCCTTCAAGCGTCTTCATTTTTTTCTAGTGCAAATGATAAGAGTCCACATGAAGATGAAATGTCATATTACGGTGTCATTGAAGACATATGGGAGTTTGACTATGTAGATTTCAAAATTCTAGTCTTTAAGTGTAATTGGGTTAATAACACCAAAGGAGTTGTAGTGGATGAATTGGGTTTCACATTAGTGAATTTTGAAAAGATTGGTGAGAAGGGCGAACCATTCATAATGGCATCACAGGCAAAGCAAGTATTTTATATTGATAATCCTACAAATGAAATGGTCAGTTGTTCTTTGTTGTAAAATATTGTTCATTGAAGATCATATAGATGAAGAAGAGTACTATGACAAGTACGATGACTCCATTCCATTCTCAGTTGGCTTGTCAACACCAAATATTGAAACTGACACTGACTTATATGTGCATGGAGATTACACTGAGGGAATGTTAATTGATAAAAGGTCTCAATATTAGAGGCGTGCTTTTATTTTTTTAAAAGTTACATATACATTTTACAACCTTATATTTCATTGTTTGGTTATTTTTATATGACATCTGACCATGAATATGATGACTATGATGATGATTACCTTAAGGATGAACACCATCAGGATGTGCACCTTGACACTAGTGTAAGTTGTGCATTTTACTATATGTCTATCTTGTTGTATTGTTTTATCGCATTTATAAGTTATATCTATTTATGACCTATATGTGTCTTTTTTGTCAATTTTAGGTTGAGGATGTACATTTTGAAGATCTTGTTCATCTTGATGAGTAACATAAAAAAATGAAAAATAAGGGGCATCATCATGATGAACAAGTTGATACAACAAAGAGGTAATGGATTGAAGTTGGTTGTTGACGTTAACAATATAGGAAATCATTTTGGAAAGAACCACAATTCTTTTGTTTCATATCTCGGGGTTCTAGCTCATAGCCATTGTAGTATACAATAGAATCTTGGCATAAAATTGATAAAAGTAAGAAAGACTTCATATGGAAAGAACTATGTGTGAGATATTACCATTTGCAATTATGTTGTTAAAACTTTTTACAATTCTATTTTTAAGAATATTCCATTATGTATATAAACTTTTACAGAGCATAAATGATCTGGATGAAAATTTGCATCGCAAAAAGGTGATGTAACGATGTGGGAGGGTACTGGGGAATTATAGGAAAATCTGGCAAGACTATACATGCGGGAAGTTGATCTGAGGAAGAAGTCAGCCATTGAGCAATAGAGTTATCTTGACCCAGAGACGTGGGGGTGTTTGTTGCTATGAAACAAAGTGATGAATTCAAGGCATTAAGCGTCACTCCCCATTTTGAATATAATTTACCTTGACCTTTATTGTTATGTTTTACTTACCAATTACTATTGATGATTGTCACTAATCGGGCTGTAAGTGATGCTCAAAGAGAAAGGTGTGCAAAGAATGTGCACAACCACACGATGTGTCCAGGTGACTATGCAAATCTTCACCAAAAGCTACTACATGCATCTTATTCTCAGAAGCCTGCTCATGGGACTGTTGAGTCCTCTACTACTACTATTGAACCTCTACTTCACCATGATATATGGGTAGTTGGGAGGCAATCCAAATCTGGAGAAATAACCAACCCCACAACTGATGAGGCAGCTGCAAAAATGGTAAAATTCAACTCTCAGAGCAATTAGTATTGATGATTGTTATGTTTTACTTACCAAGTGCTATTGATGATGATTAGCGGGAGCTCCACGAGAAAAGATAACAAGGCAAGCTTGAGGGAACAAGGGATGAACTAACAGTTGCTCTAGGTAATCCACAACATCCTGGACATGTTAGGGTTGTAGGAACTGGTATGAATATAATCTTTGGGCCATCAAAGTGCAAATCTGTACAGAAAGGGGGTTTCTCAAAAGAGAAGATAAAAGAGTGAATTGAAAAGAGAATTCAAGAAATAATGATCCATTGGGAGGCTTCTCAGACAGCTACATAAACAATACCAACTGTTTCACTACGCTCTTCATATGAGGTGGACCCCCTACAATAGAGGTGGTTGGGAGTAATCATCTGGACCCAATACCTAGCATGTTTGATGTAAGTATTTTTATGATCTTTTCAAGATGATATGTTTAGGTATATATGTAACACTCTATGAAAATAAGTAGGGGTTGAGGCCATGCCATATAAAATTACAAGAATATTTCATTGTTGTGGGAGAGACTTACCCACCTCTTGTAGGTGCCACATTTCATGGTGCACCATTATCCGTCCATGTGGTTCGCGTGTGCATGAGGCTTGTCTATGAAGCTGGGAATAAGTATCCACTACCATATGACCACCCCGATGTTGAGATGATAGGTGAAGCAGAAGGTGGTGTGGTTGCTTGGCCCAAAGTAGGCGTTATCTATACTGATCATGATGTATGGTAAATTTACATTACATTTGTATTTGAATATAATGTCAATTGATATGAAATTACATATATGCAGGACATAGCGCCAAAGAAACCCCTTAGAGCTTGTCCTCCTCCACCTCCACCTCCACCTCCTCCTCAATTACATGGTTGGCTTGCACATGACTTATTTGACTTGATAGGTCCTCAATGTAGGGGTATGGCACTATTTATAGGTGAAAATGAAGAAGATTCACCTATGATGGTTTTTATTAAGGAGGACGTTGTAGGTCAACATTATGATACTAGTATATTTCTACAAGATGTTTTACATTTATTTCGTTATGCTTGGTTGAATGCATCTATGATAGAACTTTGGATATAGTGAGATCTTATGAAGGTATATATCTCATTTTATATATGGTGATATGTTTTCTTATATATTAATCTATACATGATATATGTTTTGTAACCACTTACATAGGGTCTGTATAGAGTTTTCGATGACCCATGTAGGATTTCGAGTTCCATCCTTGATTAGTTGTGTAATTAAAGACCTTGCATCTTTTACCCTATACTTCTCTATTGCATTTAAATATTTTTGTAAAAAGAAAAAGAGTGTGATATTAGCTCCATACAATTTTGGGTAAGTTTACTTAATTTGCTTATAATTTTGACTTGAGAAATTACATTTCATTGTGGATTTTGAGTTATATTTTATTGCCTTCTTAATACTAAAGAATAACCATTGGGTCTTATTGGTTGTTGTCCCTGCAACACTAACTATTTATTATCTAGATCCTAAGGGTGACAAAATAGATGATGGGGGACATGATTTGGAAAAGGCATTATTCATGTGAGTAAATTTTATATTTATATATGTTAACATATATCACATGACTATTTATTAATGTCAATGCAATGTGTTATATTAACATAAAAGGCTATAAAACAATTAAAAAAAGATGGAGGAAAGGTGTACATGAAGAAGAAATCGATAATTTAAGAGAATGTTGAGGTAGTTGTCTATCTCCAATGCATATTTATGCCAACTATGCTTAGTGTTCTATACAAGACAATGGTTTGGCGTGCACATACTACGTGCTGTGGTATATGGACATGATTGTTAGACATGCGACAGTAAACATAGAGGAGATACATAATGTAATCCATATATATAGCCTTGATCATCATAAGTATATAGTCTCATTAGATAATTTGAAAATATCAAATTTATTAATTATATACATCATTCTCTTTGTAGGACTTTAAAATGAAAGACTTCGATATGCTAGAAAAGCTAGTAGACGTACAAATGCCCTATACGAGAGACACTAGATGAGACACGAGAATAATGGACAAAAGCCTTCAAAAGGGAAGTGAACTTTGAATTTGATTAGGATGAAGAAGAATACTTTTACTAGATTTTGATATCATAAATTCTATTATACTTGTGGTTCTTATGACTTCTTGCAACTCTAAATTTGATGTATGCAAATGTGAATGATGATCTATATACATGTGTGTGAATGTGAAGATGAATGAATGTTTCTACATGTCATGAGAATGAAATTGGTTAATATGTAAATGAAGTAACATGTGTGTGAATGAATGTGAAGATGAATGAACTATGACTGCACTTGTGATGAAATGGAATTGGAGAATGAATAAAAGCATGTGCATTTTATGTTTGTTATAGCAGGTTTGGTGGCCTATTATTAAGCTGAACTCACATGATGTTGTTAACCCACAATTTAGAACTGAACTATACATTCTTCATCTTGTTGACCAGCCGAGTAGCGTGCTACATGCCTTCTATTAAAAAAAACTTAATTGTCAGTTGTATCATAAATGCCGACACTATAGGCCTAAGTCATTGATTTTAGTAAAATAGCCGACATTAAAGGACAAAATCAAAGTGGTCATGCTAGACAACATGGCCACACTGGGTATCATGTCATAGATGTTAGTTTATTAGATATAATAGTCACTATACATCAAAATCATCGCTTATTTGGGATGCAACCAAACCTGTACATCATGATAGGTGTCAGTTTATACTGAACTGACGATGTAGTTACAATTGTGACCTTGTATGGTTCTTTTGACATCATTTTTATGCTAAGACTCCTATCTGTGTTGGTTTCTTTTATCCACACAACCAAGGTTGGATCTCTAGCTTTGATTTTGCCATCCCCAAAGAACTGACGTCTTAGACATTTGGTTGTAGTGTTTCCCACTTTGGCATCAATTTTTAACTAAAGTTATAGGATTGCTTTAACCGACGTTAGAGATAGTTTTTTTACTAGTGCATCTCAATCACTCACAATCATCACCATGTGTCACAATGCATCGAATCATCCCCTTTATGGAAACCCTTACTCAAGATTGCAATGGATGATGTCAATACACATCAAACAACATGTGATGAGTGTAGTTATTTCAGGTCTAAGAACCACAATCACTGCCTTCACTATGAGAGATGACGATGACCACCATTTATGTTTTCCATGTGTCACTTTCAAGGTGGGTCTGTTCAAGACACCATTCTCTAACAAGTATCTATGTGCTTGGTTTGATATTACATATCATGAGTGATGAGATTCTGTAATCAACCAACACAAACTCTAGTCTTATATGTTATTGTTGTCTATCATCCTTCCACAATAACATCCGACTAGTGATATAACAAGAATGTACATACTCTTAACACTTATGTGATCGCATTGTTCAAGTCACACACTTGAAGACATACATCATTGAGTAATGTTATTCTTTAGACATTCAATATATTTCCTCATTATCCCATAACTGAGTGAAACATATTGGATCAGAAGCTTTCCTTTATTATTATAAATCAAATCATTTATATAATATGCCATCACAATCATCATATGATTGTATCTCTTGGCATACATACCAACATTACATGCAATATGAATATTTAAATGATTAATGTGCATATCTGGTTAAATACCACATACAATCCATATACATATGATATGATATATATGCAATTTATACATGTTGCCCTAAAAGTTGGTTTTGATGGTGGATGTTAGCATGGTTATGATAACTAATCCTAGATCTCTTTGCTTGATTAGATGGTTGTTATTCCTATTTTATATCTCAGTTTGAATACCAAGCCTCTCTCTCCTTTTCCATATGTAAAAGTATTAATTCATTCCTTCCTATGCTCTCCTCAAATGTAACTCAAGGTTTTCCTATTACAATGTAATATGTTATATGGGAATATGATAGTTTATTTTCTATTATGGCAAAGAAGTATTCTGCTCTAGACAAAATAACTATTTTAGAAGACAAACCAATCAACTGGAGGACCGAGGAGGCCAGAAGAAAGGAGGAGCGGATGAACTACTGGTAGCCCAATCGACTAGAGGGTTCTAGACATCGCTCATACGGGAGTCCAATCGATCGATCGAGAGACCAACCGACTGACCAGGAGAGTGAACGATCACATTAAGAGTTGAACCAATTGACCAAGATTGGGTTATAGCATAGATCTTCATCAACAACAAGTTGCTACTATAAGGTGGACCTAAGTGGTAATAGTTCTTTGTGGCTCAAAGGAATTACAATAGTATGGCCATAACCGTCTATAGTGTTTTATAATTACATGTTTCATTTATTGATGTAGTATGTATATGATACATATTAGTATGTGGTGATTGGATATGTATATGTATTTATATAAATATAAAATCCCTCAATCAAATATTAAGTCTTAGATGTTTTTTTATAAGCAATACACATGAAAAACTTGATTGAATAAGCATGGGCACACCAAGCATGGTACGTCATCCATCTTGTGGAAGTGTGATGGTAGTCATGTGGGCATCCAAGCAGGGTACATTACTATCATGTTGGCTTTTGGGTCAAACTTACTAGGTAACCTTAATGAGATTAAGTGCCTAGAATCATTATGAATATATATTCATCTCACATATATATATATATATATATATATCTTTCATAGCCTTTTTAATTAGGTTTTATCTCTTTCTATGAATTTTTTAGAATAAATTGCAATTAACCCACTTTTTAATAAAGTATGCAAATGCTAATCTTTTTCCTTTACAATTTGTAGGTTTTACCTTCAAAGACAAAATCATGACCACCTGAGCATCCGAAACAATCGGTTCACTATGCCAAATGGTCATTTCCCCTACATCTTAGAGTCAGATGATCACTTTTGGTCCTCGGGTCCACCTTGACCCTTCAGAACTCAATCAATAATTCCACTTACCTAGACGATCATCTCAGAAGAGCTAAACAATCAGCTCATGAGTCCCAAATGACTATCTCAGGCCGACTTCAGTACCAAGTCAGATTTGAGTCACAAGACCCTCGTCTCACATCCCAATCGGGAGTTTCACGCTCTTAATTGACCATGTCAGATCGCTCAATGACCTGGTCAAAAATGCCTCAACCACATGTTAGGGTTTTAGCCCTCAATTGTGCACACTCATCACCCATCTGACTATCTTGCATCCCAGACGGCCAGTTCAGAGATTTCTTTGAGGCCAATATTCAATTTAAAAGTACCTCCACCCTTTGACTAGGGTTTGACCGCTTCCCATCAGGCCCGTACCTTTTTACAACCCAATCGATCAGTTTGGGTTGCGAACCAATCAGTTCATGGCATGCATATAGCCTTTTCAGCAATTGCTACCCTTCTTTACCTCTCCCCCTTTTAGGGTTTCCACCCCTCTTTCCCCTATAGAAGGAGGGGGACTCCACAAAGAAGGGATCAAACTTTTAGTACTTACAACTTTATTTTGAGTATTGTCTTTTGCATGTGTACTCTTTTCTTCTTCAATAAAGATCAATGTTTTATCTCTGAATTTCTAGTTCTTAATTTCTTTTATTGTTCATCCTTGAGAGTAGGGAACTAAGGGAGCAAGCAATTTAATTGTCACTAGCACAATCCCCTTGGGGATTCTTTTTTATCTAGTGTATGGCTTCCTTCCTTATTTCCTTTGCTTCTCTTTCCCTTTCTATGGTTGATGAGTAGTTTCTCATATCGAAGCATGGGGAGTAGCCCCACGACCAAAGTGTTCATAGATCAATTTCCTATATGATTCTATTTGGTAGATGGTTTTTGGTATGGATAATCCCCTGGTTTAAATGTTTTGATCTCTCATTTTTATTGAAAGTTAGTCTTGGGGACCGCAGAACCCAAGGCTTGAAACAACCAAACCAAATTCATAAGGATCTGGATGTGACATCAGAAAGATCCTTATTGGGATGACAGGGCTAGGAATTTTGAATGCCATGACCAATGAATTCAAAAGGATCTTGTCTTTTATAGACACATTTATAAATGTGTCTACGTGCCCTCTTCTATCTTGTTTCTATCGTATGGGTTACATATATATTGTTTCACGTAGGCCGTGGTGGTAAAAACCATAACCTTGATATCTATTTCTTCTAATTCAACTGCACTTCTACAACCATGGTTTTCAATCGCCTCCTTTACATTCTTGCAATTTTAATTATGCCTTTAGAATAATTCTCCTTTACTCTTATTTAACATAACTCTTTTCTTAAATTTTTCATAGTGTAACTTTAAATTATTTGGAACTTAAATTCCTTGTTCTAATGTAATCAAACCATCAACTCTAGATATTTAATTTCTGCTCAAAAACATTTGTGTAAAAATTCAATCTTAAAAATATTGTCCGTGGATGGACCCTTTCTATACTAATACATTACCTTAATCGGTTGTTTTTTTGTTTAGAAATAATAAACTATAGTATTAACCACCTAGTTTTTGGTGCGTGAAACAACAAATATCAAAACATAGAGATTACTAGGCAAAGAGTTGCACATACCATCTATCCAAGAATTGTATGAGATGCAATTGGCAATAGTTCCCTGGCTTAATAATTAATTATAGATTGCATTGGCTGAGTAATAATTCAATTGTTTTGGGTCTTGGATCACTAGAAGATTGTATGCTAATTTCAAATTGGTAATGAGGATTATCCATTTGAACAAAATAGTGGAAACAATAATTAATTAAAAGCCTTATTAATACCTTCAAACTTATCAAATTAAATCAAAAGTATTTTGATAAAAGTTGTAATATTTCTTTTTATAGAATCTAATGGAAAACACAAATACATTTTCTTTTTTATCAGTCCTTGAGAAGGACAAGATGAACGGGAAAAACTTCCATGATTGGTTTAGGATGTTGAGAATCATTCTCACTTATGAGCGTAAGTTGTATGTCTTGCAGACACCAGAGCCAGATGAACCCGCTCCCAATGCGCCTAAGGCTAACAAGGATGCTTACTGGAAGCAATCTAAAGATGTTGTGGATGTCAAGTGCTTGATTCTATTCTCAATAAACTATGAGTTGTAGAGACAGCATGAGAACATGGATGTTATAGATATGGTTACACATCCTTAGAACATGTACCAAGACCAGGCAAGACAAGAGATATATGATTTCTCTAACACATTGTTCAAGTGCAATATGGCTGAAGGAGATCTAGTAGGCCCCCATACACTCAATTTGATTGCGTACGTGGAGAACCTTGCTAGACTGGGATTTTCCTCGGGTCAAGAGTTTTCCACCAATGTGACTCTACAATCACTTCCGGAATCATACAACTAGTTTTTCATGAACTACAACATGAATGATTTTGACAAGCTAATGTCAGAATTACTTGGAATGTTGAGGATAGATGAAGCATAGATGAATAAAGACAAACCCAAATTTGTGATGATGATTAGTAGAGGGAAGTCCAAGGGAAAAGGAAAAGCTAAGAAGATTTTTAAAGCTAGCAAGAAACCAAAGTCTTTTGCACTGAAAGATATGTGAGGCGTAAATAATGATGGAAAATGCCACCACTGTCACCTACAAATGAATTGGATGACTTGATGACTCAAACAATGAACACCTACAAAATTGTCATCTAGTGCAAATAAATGAGAAATCCATTACTAGAATTTGTCTAGTTGGTTGTATAGACTCTTTTGGTTAATGATCCAATAGAGACATGCAAATCTTATTTATTGGACAATATGATAAAAGCACCTTTCACTAAAAATAGTGGGAGAGCAATGGTTACATTAGCGCTCGTACATATAGATGTATGTAGACCTTTTATAATACATTCTAGAGGTGACTACCGGTACCTCATTATCTTTACTGATGTTGTTTATAGATATGGTTTATTTTATTTTATGAAATACAAGTGTGGATCTCTTGAAGTGTTCAAGGAGATCATGAATGAAATACGTAACTTGCTTGGTAAAAGTATTAAGACACTTAAATATGATCGATGCTGAAACATTTTCAGACAATCGTTTGAGGACCTTTTGGGATACCATGATAGTGTATCATGATGAACTACAACTAAAACACAATAGTAGTGTATCATGATGTTGTATGGGGAAGAAGGAATCATGCTCTATTAGTCATGATGCAATTATCAATAAATCTATCTAATCTTACAAATTCCTTTTTGGCACATACTTTACACTAAAACAATGTACCATCTAATATGGTTCAAAAGATATGATGTATGACATGGGAGGTGTCCCGATATGTCTTTTATAAGGATTAGGATTGAAATATTATAAATAAATTTTTTTATTGAAAATCTTTGTCCATAAATCACGTAAATGTTATTTTGTTGAATACTACTTTTATATTCCAATCCAACATCAAAATGTTTGTTTCCAGGATGGCTGTATTCGTAAAGGGAATTTAATTCCAAAAGAATCATTGGGAGTAAAGTAGAACTCAAAAAGTTTGAGACCAACAAGAAAACATTGTACCTATAGAGGTACAGTAGGAACAAGGAGAATCACGAGTTGTTGTGAAATCCCAAGTTTCTTATGTAACACAAACCTTGTAGATCTAGTACAACACATCTTGAGTTTGATATATTATGATATCTTGTATCTTAAGAAGTCGATGTATTGGTCATAGATGATGAACCAACTACCTACCAAGATGCTATTGAGAAACCAGAGTCTAAGAAATGTCTTGAGGCCATGAGATTCAAGATGGGGTCCATGTTAACCAATAAGGTATGACCTTGGTGGATCCACCTGAAGGGGTAAAACCCATAGGATGCAATTGGGTCTTCAAGAAGAAGAAGAGCATGGATGGTAATATACAAACTTATAAGAGTAGAATGGTCGCAAAGTAATTCAAACAAAGTTCAAATTATTGAATGTGATAAAATCTTTTCACTAGTTGCCATGGTTAAATCCATCAGGATCGTGCTTGTAATTGTGGCTTAGTATGACTATGAGATTTGTCAAAATGGATGTTAAAACCACATTCCTTAACATGAATTATGCAGAGGGTGTGAACCTAATGTAGACACTCGGGCTGGCCGGTAAGTATCTAAGAAAGGCCACTTTGGTATGGAAGTGAGTCTTGAAAGTTCGGGTCTTTTACTACATCACTGGTGAGAGAGGTTCCATGTGGTATGAGGGACACTACCTAAAAGGTTTTATAGATCCAATTATTGCAAATAAATTTTGTAAGCTGAAAAGGTCAATCTAAGGATTTAAGCAATCATCTCAGAGTTAGGATCTATGATTTGATGAGATAGTTAAAGAGTTTGACTTTAGTCAAAATGAAGATGAAATTTATGATTACAAAAGTTGAGTGGGAAGCATATTTATATTCCACATAAAGATGGGGAGTGACATCCTTATACTACAAATATTAGTACCTAGTAAGGAAAGTATCTTCTCTATTGAAGAGTTTAGGTGAAGCATCCTATGTGATAGGAATAAATATCTACAGAGATAGATCTAGATAGCTTCTTGACCTAAGTAAGAGAACATACATTGGCAAGATGCTTAAAGATCTATAGAGATAGATCTAGACAGCTTCTTGACCTAAGTAAGCGAACATACATTGACAAGATGCTGAAAGGGTTCATCGTGCATGATTCAATGAGAGAAAAGTCATCCATGTTACATGAGATTAGTCTCTCAAGAGCCATGTGTCCCAGTTCTTGTGAAGAATGGAAACATGAGCAAGATTCCATATGCATTCTCTAATGGATCTATCATGTCTGTAATATTATGTACTCAAACCATTATCACGTATGTATTGGCATGACAAGAGGATATCCGTCAGATTTCAATAAAGGTCATTGAACTTGCAGTTAGAACATCCTTAAGTATTTGAGAAGTACTAAAAGGATTAGTTCCATGGTTATGGTAATAAGGAAGAGTTGGGTTTAAAGGGTTACATCAATGCAAGCTTCCACAATGACAAACAAATTAACAATCACGCTGTAAATTTGTGTTTGGCCATAAAATTAAAAAAAAAACTATTAATTGGAAAAGTTTCGAGCAAGAAATTGGTGTTTAATCTACAATATAAGTTGAGTACCTTGCTACATTGAAAATAGAAGAGGATATTATATGGATCAAGAAGTTCATATAGATGAACTTGTAGGAGGTTCCAACCATTGATGACATAGTGAAAAAAACTATGACAACAATGGAGCTACTAGATAGGAAAGGAATACGAATAACATACTATGTCAATTCCATCTTACATGAGAAGTTGTATCGTGAGGAGATGTGAAACTTGCAAAATATTGACCGAAAACAAATGTTGCTAACCCTCTATGAAAGCACTTGCGCGGTAGAGACATCATGGACATGTTAAGACTGCTTGGAATAAGATTCATGGGTGATTGGCTCTAAGTGTAAGGGGAGTATGTTGGTATGTGTGATTCCCCAAATTTTCTAAAACTTAATCTAATGTGTGATGTCCAAATTGAAACCTCAACACATTGAGAGTCCCAATTTAAACACCCCACACTAGGATAATAAGAAGAAAATCAGAGGAAGTAAGAAGGAAATAATAATAGGACATGCACATGAACAATAATAAAACCATACAACACATGTTCACCATTCAACATATAAGTACAACATGAATTGTTACAACATATGATATTACATATTGAACAACAAACTTTTACATATACATGTACTACCGCTAAACAATAGGATCTTAAGACAACAGGTCCACTTGTACACCTGCTCGCCACACAACTCTCAACTATCCTGGATCTTCAAGATCATATGTCCACAACCTAAACAAAAGATTACATGTGGTACACATCAACACAATTTTTAAGAATATTGTACTGAGTATGCCTACGTGTCTTTTTATATATTCTCATTACTAAGACTTGGCAATAATAATAATAAAAATATATCAAAAGGTATATACTTGGACAAAGATGTTTATTTACAAAAGAGAACACATATTTTAAGCACACTTCCATCATATATCTTATACATATGCCACCAAAGGGATAGCTGCTTTTAGGACTTATTGTAATGCCCCGTTTTCAAATTAGTCATCTGATTAGGGTTCACTTGGATAATTGTATGTTTAATTAAGTTGATCGTTGTTTAAAGCTTGATTAGTGATGGTAGTTAAATTTTCATGTTTTAAATATAATGAGAAGTTTTAATCATACTTTGATTCATATAATTAGGGTTAACATTTCAGAAACCCTAATCGGCCTGAATTAGGGTTTTGGTGATATATGAACACAGAATTTGATAAGTATAGTGTCTCACTAAATGATTTTTAGTATTTTCTGTGTAATTATGATTTAATTCAAATTTGTATATGTTTTGTATGTATAAAATTTGAACACGTATGAAAAATATCAGAAATTGTGAAGAATGTTCTGACCTGTTTATTGGTCGAGTTTCAAACTCGACCGATCATATTTTCCGATTTATATAGCAGTGTGGTAATTGAATTTTATCTTTTTATTGGCATATCCAATTGATCTCAAATTTTAACTGTGATTGACAAACACAAAAATAGACACCCTTTTAAATTGGAGTAATTTTTGGATGAATTTTGATCTCTACAGTGAGGGTGTCGGTCGAGTTCTATGCAGGACAAACTCGACCGACCATGCTGCTTACTGCAATATAGTAGTGTGATATTTGATTTTTAATTATTTATTTTTAACTCCAAATGATATATATTTTTTACTATATATTATAAACCCAATTTCAGACATTGGGTTAAAGTTTCATAATTTTTAGATGACGTTTTCATTCTGAAACATGTAGTTCGGTCGAGTTCTGAGAGAGACAAACTCGACCGACCAGATTTTTCTGGAAAATAAAAAAAGACTACAAAATGTTCATAATTAATTATTCCAAGCACCTTAATGAGTATATAGGACTCTATTACGACCCAAGAACCTATCATTTCCGTCCCACACTTCAGAGCTTCGTAATTCTTGAGAGAGGAGGAGATTTTAGGGTTTGGAGAATCTGAAGTGGAAGTTTCATATTTCTGGGTTTTCTCTTTCCAAGTTTGGTAAATTCTGCATAGATCATAAATCTTTACTAGGTTTATTTGCTTCTATTCTCTCCTATGTATAGAACTCGTCACTTCTCTGATTTGGATCAAAAGAATCCAAATTGATCTCTTCTTTCATTCTTTCTTCTTCAATTCTTCTTCTTCTAGGTTCTTGAGTGAAGAGGAGCATGAAGATTCTATTTTCTTGAAGCAAGGACTTGATTCAAGAATTAGCAGTAGTAGCTGGGCTACGAATTTCAGGTGTTTCACACCTGAGGTGAGTGTTTTTCTCCCTCCTATGCTTTGTATCCATGTTGAAAGCCTAATTAAATGCGGCTAAAACAATCAGAAACCTTTTTTATATATGTATGTGATTGGTTTTGATTTGGGAAAGATATTGGAGAATCCAATTTTATTGATTTTGATTATTTCTCATTGATTGAAACTTTATTAGTTCCTGTTATATTGATTGAGGATGCATGGGTATTATTATGGGTAGATGAATATGGTATTTCATATGAATTTTGCCTAAAAATCAGCCCAATGACCGATATGCTTGGAATTGAATTGACATGTATAAAGTCATATCTGAATTGTGCTAGATTGTATCATACAAGTGTATTGTTGAATGTTAATGGAATTGAATGACCACATATCCTGATTAGGATTTGTGTTGAGGAAGTGAATCAAATGAGTCAATTAGTCAATGTATACTTATGATTGATGAATGAAATATGTGAAAATGGAAACTAGGGTTTCCATGTTTGTAAATAATCCTAATGAACCCTTGAGTCATGATTTGGATTACTAAATGATATGATTCTTATGATATGTTGAACTAAGGAATGCCTTCTTGAAAACCCTAAAAGTGTAGTATTAAGACGATTATGAGTGATAAACCTAGAACTTGTATGTGATGTTGTAAACGTGATCAAATGCTGAAATTGAAAGTATTAATACTTCAATTGAATATGATGAGTCTTACAAATATCATCTAAGTCTAATGAATCTATTTTAGTATAATAAAGAATGATCATGGTCGATTATGGAAATGACATTAGTAGTTAATGACTTGGTACACTTATCTGAATATAAGAGACAATATGAACATGGTGTACTTAATGGTGATTGCAAGATAAAGATGAAACTAATGAAGATAGTATGATGAAGTATTTTATCTTTTATTTTAATTACATGTGGCTTAACCCAAATTAAATGAAATATAATAAGAACTATATTTTGGTAAATGTTATCTAGAAGAGAAGGATTGTATGTAAAGTCAATCAAGAAAGATTGGTCCAGATAATGTAATGAACATGAAATGAAAGAACTTGAGACTACTCAGTATAAAATGATGGAAAAAGATAGGAATTAATAGATGATTCTAAGAATGTAACTCTTACCCTAAAATGATGAGTTTGATGATGCTAGTGAATGATAATATCAAATAGGGAATTAAGAGATGCACATAACTGTAATTGAATTCAACTAAAAGATGAAAGTCAAGTATTTGAATTGATTTATAAGAATGTGTTCTTGAATTGTGAATTGTACTCTGAGAATGGACTAATAGTACAAATTTCAATTGATAGTGAACATGTGATGACTAGTAAACCCATATGAAGAATGTGAAATAAAAGAAGACGAGAACTAAGTCTGGTATGCATGTATATGCATGAAATTTATTGGAATCTATTCAGATTGGATGGAACATGCATATGTTGTATGATAAATCTATTCTGAGTATGAGGAATGATACATGATATCTATATGCTTTTACTGTTGCTAGTTTTAATGCCTCTGCTAATATTTGTTCAGAACTGTGATATACAATGAGCTGATAAGATTTATGTTGAAATGGAATTTAATATGCACTTCATACATTGAGAAACCCTGATAAGGGTAAATGTTGCATAATGAGATTATGTCTAGGGCTGAAGGCCCAGTGATGATGATAAAACCCTGATGGGGTAAATGATGGACAATAAGATTATGTCTCGGGCATAAAGCCCACTATTGATGATTTCTATGAATTAATGTAGAAGATAGAAATAATCATATTTGTTGCAATCTATAGACTTATTGTGCCTCTTTCTTTGATCATTGCTCTTATTGTTAAAGTTAATCTGTTTCATGTTATTATAGTTACGCGAGAATACACACATATGATATATGATGTTTTGAATTCTTTTAAGATGACTGAAAGAGATTAATAACAAGTGAAATGATTGAACATCTAGTTAGGTGCCCTGAACACCGTGAGTTTCCCTCGAGGACCACACTGGGGAAACAAAATGGATCTCCTTGTTGTAATCGATGAATTATGAGAAGGATTTTCGGAGTGTGGATCGAGACCTTAAAGGTTAGACCACCAGGATTTAGGAGTGAGTCATCTGGAGTGGCTCTGGCCCTAAATCCTTGCTGTGAAAGTCTATGTCCAGATGGAATAGACTCTGTTGAAATGAAATATGTGAAATGTGAAATGAAAAATATGTGAAATACTGTGATATGTGATATACTGTTTTGCTGGTTCCTATCTCGTGTACCCGATATGAGGACGTGAGCCTCTTTAGGCAACCCTGAGGTGGCCAGGGTCTGTTGTTGATATCTTAGGGTGGCCAGCTAAACCCTAAGATAGTGACGGTGAGTCGTTGACACGAGAATCAAGCGTGGCGACTTCTACTTGGTGAGGTACAAGCCAAGTAGTTTTAGGGAAAATGATAAAAGATGATAACCCGTGTAGGACATGATTTGAATGATTATTACATTTCTTGTACTGCTAGTTGATGATTTGTCATTATTGATTAAGCTTCATGTTGTGGAAAGTAATCATGTTGATATGGATAGTTTCCATTTCATATTATGATCTGTCATGTTGACAAGTTATAAATGTTGGAATTTATATCTATTCTGAATATGAGTTGGATTGCTTACTATTTGATAGTATTGTTTGGTAGATATGTATTATGTGTACTTTAGCTTCAGGACTGCAGGATGTGTTCCTGGTCTGGCTGGTGGAGTGTCACAAAGATAATGTTATTGTTATGTATTGGTTCAAAATGCTTAGAACTTATCTTATTTCACATGTAGTAGGGCTCTTAATCTGAACTGAGAAGTATCTACTGAATTGTTCATAGACATGCTTTAAAAGATGTTTCAAAGTTATAATTGGTTTAAGTGATTACCATATATGTTGTATCAGATTATCATTGTAAGTTAGAAATGACTTATGATCGATCTATCTGCTAGAATTTTCAATATATGCATGTTTCTTCTAAGTTTATTATACTTAATCTAATGCTGATGCATGTACCTAGCTTGAGTGGGAGGTATCCACTCACTGGGGCTCTATATGAGTCTCATGAGGTTGTTTCAAATGTTTTTAGGTATAATGCTATCCAACGGAGAGGTCATGACAAAGAATATATAAACAGTATAATCTAGATAGATTAGAATGTCCCTGTACTCTCTCTTTCCCGGGATGGGTTGTAGATTAAGTTTGTTCATCAATGTACATGTATCTGGTGTAAACTAAACCGCAAATGAGAACAAGATTTGATTCTGGATTTAATGGATTTGAATATGATTGTGATATCTGAATGTAATGTCCTTGATGCAACATTGATTTATGAATTTGTGAACAAAGAAAAAGGAAAAATTTATCTGTGTTTTTTGTATAATGTTTAATCGCCTTTGTCGAGAATTCATTGTTTTATTTCATAATCTGGGTTTAGGTTTTGGGATTGCCTCTAATGGTTGGTATTTGTGTTGATCAAAAGAGTGGGTACTGACAGAGTGGTATTAGAGCCTAGGTTAGATGAGTCTACAGGGACAATAGGATCTAGGACTAATTGATAATGTCGATGTTGAATATAACCTGAATGATGTGCATACTGACTGAACTCAGTATCCAGATACTCTGGTCAAGTATTTGGGTATTGGGCTAAGCTAGTATGGAACTGCCGACTATACTTCTTCTGGATGCCCTGACCAAGTATCCAGATGAACATAGTTTGGTAGTATAATAAGATGCATGATGAAAAAGAGAAGAATGGCGATAAAATGGTGAAAGAGAAAAGGATTTTATAATTCAATATGGAACCTATGGAAAATATGAAATTTCATATAAGAAATATGAAAGCTTAGTGGATTATGAACATAATCTCTAATGAGTTTGAGTCTGAGTATGAAATATGAAATTGTGAGAAAAAAAACAATGAATTAAGATGCATACTAGATGATCTTCTTTATAAAAGAAATTGATGAATGCGGGTGATAATATGTGAATGAGTCATAACCTTAATCCATGAGATATAAAATCAAATAAAAAAAGGGATGTGAAAGGTGATGTGAATCAGATCTTGATAAATGATGTATTACCAATATCTTTGAAGTAAGTGTTTGTAATACTCAAGGAGAGATGTGATGATTACAAGGGAAGAAATATTCATTTAATGCAAAAAGAAAGTGTCATATGAAAGAAAGATAAAATGAAAGTCATTATAGTTTGATGCTCAGAGAGGTGAATGATTAGATGATATGATATTCTTCCATATCTTTTCTTGGATTTCGGGACGAAATCCTAAAAGGAGGGGAGAATTTGTAATGACCCGTTTTCAAATTAGTCATCTGATTAGGGTTCACTTGGATAATTGTATGTTTAATTAAGTTGATCATTGTTTAAAGCTTGATTAGTGATGGTAGTTAAATTTCATGTTTTAAATATAATGAGAAGTTTTAATCATACTTTGATTCACATAATTAGGGTTAACATTTCAGAAACCCTAATCGGCCCAAATTAGGATTTTGGTGATATATGAATATAGAATTTGATAAGTATAGTGTCTCACTAAATGATTTTTAGTATTTTATGTGTAATTCTGATTTAATTCAAATTTGTATATGTTTTGTATGTATAAAATTTGAACACGTATGAAAAATATCAGAAATTTTGAAGAATGTTCTGACCTGTTTATCGGTCGAGTTTCAAACTCGACCGATCATATTTTCCGATTTATATAGCAGTGTGGTAATTGAATTTTATCTTTTTATTGGCATATCCAATTGATCTCAAATTTTAACTGTGATTGACAAACACAAAAATAGACACCCTTTTAAATTGGAGTAATTTTTGGATGAATTTTGATCTCTACAGTGAGGGTGTCGATCGAGTTCTGTGCAGGACAAACTCGACCGACCATGCTGCTGACTGCAATATAGCAGTGTGGTATTTGATTTTTAATTATTTATTGTTACTCCAAATAATCTAAAATTTTTACTGTGTCTTTTATACTCAATTTCAGACATTGGGTTAAAGTTTCATAATTTTTGGATGAGGTTTAGTTCTGAAACATGTAGTTCGCTCGAGTTCTGAGAGAGACAAACTCGACCGACCAGATTTTTCTAGAAAATAAAAAAAGACTAAAAATGTTTATAATTAATTATTCCAAGCACCTTAATGAGTATATAGGACTCTATTACGACCCAAGTACCTCTCATTTCCGTTCCACACTTCAGAGCTTTGTAATTCTTGAGAGAGGAGGAGATTTTAGGGTTTGGAGAATCTGAAGTGGAAATTTCAGATTTCTGGGTTTTCTCTTTCCAAGGTTGGTAAATTCTGCATAGATCATAAATCTTTACTAGGTTTATTTGCTTCTATTCTCTCCTATGTATAGAACTCGTCACTTCCCTGATTTGGATCAAAAGAATCCAAATTGATCTCTTCTTTCATTCTTTCTTCTTCAATTCTTCTTCTTCTAGGTTCTTGAGTGAAGAGGAGCATGAAGATTCTGTTTTCTTGAAGCAAGGACTTGATTCAAGAATTAGAAGTAGTATCTGGGCTATGAATTTCAGGTGTTTCACACTTGAGGTGAGTGTTTTTCTCCCTCCTAATCTTTGTATCCATGTTGAAAGCCTAATTCAATGCGGCTAAAACAATCAGAAACATTGTTTATATATGTATGTGATTGGATTTGATTTGGGAAAGATATTGGAGAATCCAATGTTACTGATTTTGATTATTTCTCATTGATTGAAACTTGATTAGTTCCTGTTATATTGATTAAGGATGCATGGGTATTATTATGGGTAGATGAATATGGTATTTCATGTGAATTTTGCCTAAAAATCATCCCAATGGACGATATGCTTGAAATTGAATTGACATGTATGAAGTCATATCTGAATTGTGCTAGATTGTATCATACAAGTGTATTGTTGAATGTTAATGGAATTGAATGACCACATATCCTGATTAGGATTTGTGTTGAGGAAGTGAATCAAATGAGTCAATTAATCAATGTATACTTATGATTGATGAATGAGATATGTGAAAATGGAAACTAGGGTTTCTATGTTTGTAAATAATCCTAATGAACCCTTGAGTCATGATTTGGATTACTAAATGAAATGATTCTTATGATATGTTGAACTAAGGAATGCCTTCTTGAAAACCCTAAAAGTGTAGTATTAAGACGATTATGAGTGATAAACCTAGAACTTGTATGTGATGTTGTAAATGTGATCAAATGCTGAAATTGAAAGTATTAATACTTCAATTGAATATGATGAGTCTTACTAATATCATCTAAGTCTAATGAATCTATTTTAGTATAATAAAGAATGATCATGGTCGATGATGGAAATGACATTAGTAGTTAATGACTTGGTACACTTATCTGAATATAAGAGACAATATGAACATGATGTACTTAATGGTGATTGCAAGATAAAGATGAAACTAATGAAGATAGTATGATGAAGTATTTTGTCTTTTATTTTAATTACATGTGGCTTAACCCAAATTAAATGAAATATAATACGAACTGTATTTTGGTAAATGTTATGTAGAAGAGAAGCATTGTATGTAAAGTGAATCAAGAAAGATTGGTCCAGATAATGTAATGGACATGAAATGAAAGAACTTGAGACTACTGAGTATAAAATGATGGAAAAAGATAGGAATTAATAGATGATTCTAAGAATGTAACTCTTACCCTAAAATGATGAGTTTGATGATGCTAGTGAATGATAATATCAAATGGGGAATTAAGAGATGCACATAACTGTAATTGAATTCAACTAAAAGATGAAAGTCAAGTATTTGAATTGATTTATAAGAATGTGTTCTTGAATTGTGAATTGTACTATGAGAATGGACTAATAGTACAAACTTCAATTGATAGTGAACATATGATGACTAGTAAACCCATATGAAGAATGTGAAATAAAAGAAGACGAGAACTAAGTCTGGTATGCATGTATATGCATGAAATTTATTGGCATCTATTCAGATTGGATGGAACATGCATATGTTGTATGATAAATCTATTCTGAGTATGAGGAATGATACATGATATCTATATGCTTTTACTATTGCTAGTTTTAATGCCTCTGCTAATATTTGTTCAGAACTGTGATATACAATGAGCTGATACGATTTATGTTGAAATGGAATTTAATATGCACTTCATACATTGAGAAACCCTGATAAGGGTAAATGTTGCATAATGAGATTATGTCTAGGGATAAAGGCCCAGTGATGATGATAAAACCCTGATGGGGTAAATGATGGACAATAAGATTATGTCTCGGGCAGAAAGCCCACTATTGATGATTGCTATGAATTAATGTAGAAGATAGAAATAATCATATTTGTTGCAATCTATAGACTTATTGTGCTTCTTGTTTTTATCATTGCTCTTATTGTTAAAGTTAATCTGTTTCATGTTATTATAGATACGTGAGAATACACAGATATGATATATGATGTTTTGAATTCTTTTAAGATGAGTGAAAGAGATTAATAACAAGTGAAATGATTGAACGTCTAGTTAGGTGCCCTGAACACAATGAGTTTCCCCCAAGGACCACACTGGGGAAACAAAACGGATCTCCTTGTAGTAATCGATGAATTACGAGAAGGATTTCCGAAGTGTGGATCGAGACCTTAAAGGTTAGACCACCAGGATTTAGGAGTGAGTCACCGGGAGTGGCTCTGGCCCTAAATCTTTGCTGTGAAATTCTATGTCCAGATGGAATAGACTCTGTTGAAATGAAATATGTGAAATGTGAAATGAAAAATATGTGAAATACCGTGATATGTGATATACTGTTTTGCTGGTTCCTATCTCGTGTACCTGAGATGAGGACGTGAGCCTCTTTAGGCAACCCTGAGGTGGCCAGGGTCTGTTGTTGATATCTTAGGGTGGCCGGCTAAACCCTAAGATAGTGACGGTGAGTGGTTGACACGAGAATCAGGCATGGCGACTTCTACTTGGTGAGGTACAAGCCAAGTAGTTTCAGGGCAAATGATAAAAGATGATAAGCTGTGTAGGACATGATTTGAATGATTATTACATTTCTTGTACGGCTAGTTGATGATTTGTCATTATTGATTAAGCTTCATATTGTGGAAAGTAATCATGTTGATATGGATAGTTTCCATTTCATATTATGATCTATCATGCTGACAAGTTATAAATGTTGGAATTTATATCTATTCTGAATATGAGTTGGATTGCTTACTATTTGATAGTATTGTTTGGTAGATATGTATTATGTGTACTTCAGCTTCAGGACTGCATGATGTATTCCTGGTCTGGCTGGTGGAGTGTCACAAAGATAATGTTATTGTTATGTATTGGTTCAAAATGCTTAGAACTTATCTTATTTCACATGCAGTAGGGCTCTGAATCAGAATTGAGAAGTATCTACTGAATTGTTCATAGACATGCTTTAAAAGATGTTTCAAAGTTATAATTGGTTTAAGTGATTACCATATCTGTTGTATCAGATTATCATTGTAAGTTAGAAATGACTTATGATAGATCTATCTGCTAGAATTTTCAATATCTGCATGTTTCTTCTAAGTTTATTATACTTAATCTGATGCTGATGCATGTACCTAGCTTGAGTGGGAGGTATCCACTCAGTGGGGCTCTATATGAGTCTCATGAGGTTGTTTCAAATGTTTTTAGGTATAATGCTATCCAGCGGAGAGGTCGTGACAAAGAAGATATAAATAGTATAATCTAGATAGATTAGAATGTCCCTGTACTCTCTCTTTCCTGGGATGGGTTGTAGATTAAGTTTGTTCATCAATGTACATGTATCTGGTGTAAACTAAACCGCAAATGAGAACAAGATTTGATTCTGGATTTAATGGAGTTGAATATGATTGTGATATCTGAATGTAATGTCCTTGATGCGACATTGATTTATGAATTTGTGAACAAAGAAAAAGGAAAATTTTATATGTGTTTTTTGTATAATGTTTAATCGCCTTTGTCGAGAATTCATTTTTTTATTTCATAATCAGGGTTTAGGTTTTGGGATTACCTCTAATGGTTGGTATTTGTGCTGATCAAAAGAGTGGGTCCTGACAGAGTGGTATCATAGCCTAGGTTAGATGAGTCTACAGGGACAATAGGATCTAGGACTAATTGATAATGTCGATGTTGAATATAACCTGAATGATGTGCATACTGACTGAACTCAGTATCCAGATACTCTGGTCAAGTATTTGGGTATTGAGCTAAGATAGTATGGAACTACCGACTATACTTCTTCTAGATGCCCTGACCAAGTATCCAAATGAACATAGTTTGGTAGTATAATAAGATGCATGATGAAAAAGAGAAGAATGGCGATAGAATGGTGAAAGAGAAAAGGATTTTATAATTCAATATGGAACCTATGGAAAATATGAAATTTCATATAAGAAATATGAAAGCTTAGTGTATTATGAACATAATCTCTAATGAGTTTGAGTCTGAGTATGAAATATGAAATTGTGAGAAAAAAAAACAATGAATTAAGATGCATACTAGATGATCTTCTTTATAAAAGAAATTGATGAATGCGGGTGATAATATGTGAATGAGTCATAACCTTAATCCATGAGATACACAATCAAATAAAAAAAAGGATGTGAAAGGTGATGTGAATCAGATCTTGATAAATGATGTATTACCAATATCTTTGAAGTAAGTGTTTGTAATACTCAAGGAGAGATGTGATGATTACAAGGGAAGAAATATTCATTTAATGCAAAAAGAAAGTGTCATATGAAAGAAAGATAAAATGAAAGTCTTTATAGTTTGATTCTCAGAGAGGTGAACGATTAGATGATATGATATTCTTCCATATCTTTTCTTGGATTTCGGTACGAAATCCTAAAAGGAGGGGAGAATTTGTAATGACCTGTTTTCAAATTAGTCATCTGATTAGGGTTCACTTGGATAATTGTATGTTTAATTAAGTTGATCATTGTTTAAAGCTTGATTAGTGATGATAGTTAAATTTTCATGTTTTAAATATAATGAGAAGTTTTAATCATACTTTGATTCACATAATTAGGGTTAACATTTCAGAAACCCTAATCGGCCCAAATTAGGATTTTGGTGATATATGAATACAGAATTTGATAAGTATAGTGTCTCACTAAATGATTTTTATTATTTTCTGTGTAACTCTGATTTAACTAAAATTTGTATATGATTTGTAATTATAAAATTTGAACACTCTTGAAAAATATCAGAAATTTTGATGAATGTTATGACCTGTTTATCGGTCGAGTTTCATACTTGACCGATCATATTTTCAAATTTATATAGCAGTGTGGTAATTGAATTTTATCTTTTTATTGGCATATCCAATTCATCTCAAATTTTAACTGTGCTTGAAAAAGACAATTTTAGACACCATTTTAAATTGGCGTAATTTTTGGATGACTTTTGATCTCTACAGTGAGCGTGTCGGTCGAGTTCTGTGCAGGACAAACTCGACCGACCATGCTGCTGACTGCAATATAGCAGTGTGGTATTTGATTTTTATTTATTTATTGGTAACTCCAAATGATCTAAAATTTTTACTGTATCTTACACTCTCAATTTTAGACATTGGGTTAAAGTTTTATAATTATGGATGAGTTTTTAGTTCTGAAACATGTAGTTCGGTCGAGTTCTGAGAGAGACAAACTCGACCGACCAGATTTTTCTGGAAAATAAAAAAGACTGAAAATGTTTTTAATTAATTATTCCAAGCACCTTAATGAGTATATAGGACTCTATTACGACCCAAGCACCTCTCATTTCTGTCCCACACTTCAGAGCTTCGTAATTCTTGAGAGAGGAGGATATTTTAGGGTTTGGAGAATCTGAAGTGGAAATTTCAGATTTCTGGGTTTTCTCTTTCCAAGGTTGGTAAATTCTGCATAGATCATAAATCTTTACTAGGTTTATTTGCTTCTATTCTCTCCTATGTATAGAACTCGTCACTTCCCTGATTTGGATCAAAAGAATCCAAATTGATCTCTTCTTTCATTCTTTCTTCTTCAATTCTTCTTCTTCTAGGTTCTTGAGTGAAGAGGAGTAGGAAGATTCTGTTTTCTTGAAGCAAGGACTTGATTCAAGAATTAGCAGTAGTAGATGGGCTATGAATTTCAGGTATTTCACACCCGAGGTGAGTGTTTTTCTCCCTCCTAAGCTTTGTATCTATGTTGAAAGCCTAATTCAATGCGGCTAAAATAATCAGAAACCTTGTTTATATATGTATGTGATTGGATTTGATTTGGGAAAGATATTGGAGAATCCAATTTTACTGATTTTGATTATTTCTCATTGATTGAAACTTGATTAGTTCCTGTTATATTGATTGAGGGTGCATGGGTATTATTATGGGTAGATGAATATGGTTTTTCATGTGAATTTTGCCTAAAAATCAGCCCAATGGCCGATATGCTTGGAATTGAATTGACATGTATAAAGTCATATCTGAATTGTGCTAGATTGTATCATACAAGTGTATTGTTGAATGTTAATGGAATTGAATGACCACATATCCTGATTAGGATTTGTGTTGAGGAAGTGAATCAAATGAGTCAATTAATCAATGTATACTTATGATTGATGAATGAAATATGTGAAAATGGAAACTAGGGTTTCCATGTTTGTAAATAATCCTAATGAACCCTTGAGTCATGATTTGGATTACTATATGATATGATTCTTATGATATGTTGAACTAAGGAATGCCTTCTTGAAAACCCTAAAAGTGTAGTATTAAGACGATTATGAGTGATAAACCTAGAACTTGTATGTGATGTTGTAAACATGATCAAATGCTGAAATTGAAAGTATTAATACTTCAATTGAATATGATGAGTCTTACTAATATCATCTAAGTCTAATGAATCTATTTTAGTATAATAAAGAATGATAATGGTCGATTATGGAAATGACATTAGTAGTTAATGACTTGATACACTTATCTGAATATAAGAGACAATATGAACATGATGTACTTCATGGTGATTGCAAGATAAAGATGAAACTAATGAAGATAGTATGATGATGTATTTTATCTTTTTTTTTAATTACATGTGGCTTAACCCAAATTAAATGAAATATAATAAGAACTATATTTTGGTAAATGTTATGTAGAAGAGAAGCATTGTATGTAAAGTGAATCAAGAAAGATTGGTCCAGATAATGTAATGAACATGAAATGAAAGAACTTGAGACTACTGAGTATAAAATGATGGAAAAAGATAGGAATTAATAGATGATTCTAAGAATGTAACTCTTACCCTAAAATGATGAGTTTGATGATGCTAGTGAATGATAATATCAAATGGGGAATTAAGAGATGCACATAACTGTAATTGAATTCAACTAAAAGATGAAAGTCAAGTATTTGAATTGATTTATAAGAATGTGTTCTTGAATTGTGAATTGTACTATGAGAATGGAATAATAGTACAAACTTCAATTGATAGTGATCATGTGATGACTAGTAAACCCATATGAAGAATGTGAAATAAAAGAAGACGAGAACTAAGTCTGGTATGCATGTATATGCATGAAATTTATTGGCATCTATTCAGATTGGATGGAACATGCATATGTTGTATGATAAATCTATTCTGAGTATGAGGAATGATACATGATATCTATATGCTTTTACTATTGCTAGTTTTAATGCCTCTGCTAATATTTGTTCAGAACTGTGATATACAATGAGCTGATAAGATTTATGTTGAAATGGAATTTAATATGCACTTCATACATTGAGAAACCCTGATAAGGGTAAATGTTGCATAATGAGATTATGTCTAGGGCTGAAGGCCCAGTGATAATGATAAAACCCTGATGGGGTAAATGATGGACAATAAGATTATGTCTCGGGCAGAAAGCCCACTATTGATGATTGCTATGAATTAATGTAGAAGATAGAAATAATCATATTTGTTGCAATCTATAGACTTATTGTGCTTCTTGCTTTGATCATTGCTCTTATTGTTAAAGTTAATCTGTTTCATGTTATTATAGTTACATGAGAATACACATATATGATATATGATGTTTTGAATTCTTTTAACATGACTGAAAGAGATTAATAACAAGTGAAATGATTGAACATCTAGTTAGGTGCCCTGAACACCATGAGTTTCCCCCGAGGACCACACTGGGGAAACAAAACGAATCTCCGTGTAGTAATCAATGAATTATGAGAAGGATTTCCGGAGTGTGGATCGAGACCTTAAAGGTTAGACCACCAGGATTTAGGAGTGAGTCATCTGGAGTGGCTCTGTTCCTAAATCCTTGCTGTGAAAGTCTATGTCCCTATGGAATAGACTCCGTTGAAATGAAATATGTGAAATGTGAAATGAAAAATATGTGAAATACTGTGATATGTGATATACTTTTTGCTGGTTCCTATCTCGTGTACCCGAGATGAGGACGTGAGCCTCTTTAGGCAACCCTGAGGTGGCCAGGGTCTGTTGTTGATATATTAGGGTGGCCGGCTAAACCCTAAGATAGTGACGCCCTAAGATAGTGACGGTGAGTCGTTGAAACGAGAATCATGCATGGCAACTTCTACTTGGTGAGGTACAAGCCAAGTAGTTTCAGGGCAAATGATAAAAGATGATAAGCCGTGTAGGACATGATTTGAATGATTATTACATTTCTTGTACTGCTAGTTGATGATTTGTCATTATTGATTAAGCTTCATGTTGTGGAAAGTAATCATGTTGATATGGATAGTTTCCATTTCATATTATGATCTGTCATGCTGACAAGTTATAAATGTTGGAATTTATATCTATTCTGAATATGAGTTGGATTGCTTACTATTTGATAGTATTGTTGGGTAGATATGTATTATGTGTACTTCAGCTTCAGGACTACAGGATGTGTTCCTGGTCCGGCTGGTGGAGTGTCACAAAGATAATGTTATTGTTATGTATTGGTTCAAAATGCTTAGAACTTATCTTATTTCACATGCAGTAGGGCTCTTAATCTGAACTGAGAAGTATCTACTGAATTGTTCATAGACATGCTTTAAAAGATGTTTCAAAGTTATAATTGGTTTAAGTGATTACCATATTTGTTGTATCAGATTATCATTGTAAGTTAGAAATGACTTATGATAGATCTATCTGCTAGAATTTTCAATATCTACATGTTTCTACTAAGTTTATTATACTTAATCTGATGCTGATGCATGTACCTAGCTTGAGTGGGAGGTATCCACTCACTGGGGCTCTATATGAGTCTCATGAGGTTGTTTCAAATGTTTTTAGGTATAATGCTATCCAGCGGAGAGGTCGTGACAAAGAAGATATAAATAGTATAATCTAGATAGATTAGAATGTCCATGTACTCTCTCTTTCCCGGGATGGGTTGTAGATTAAGTTTGTTCATCAATGTACATGTATCTGGTGTAAACTAAACCGCAAATGAGAACAAGATTTGATTCTGGATTTAATGGAGTTGAATATGATTGTGATATCTGAATGTAATGTCCTTGATGCGACATTGATTTATGAATTTGTGAACAAAGAAAAAGGAAAAATTTATCTGTGTTTTTTGTATAATGTTTAATCGCCTTTGTCGAGAATTCATTATTTTATTTCATAATCTGGGTTTAGGTTTTGGGATTACCTCTAATGGTTGGTATTTGTGCTGATCAAAAGAGTGGGTCCTGACACTTATGATCTCCTACCAAAGAGTTAGATCATATATACAATGTGATCTCCTACCAAAGAGTTAGATCACTTCAATACACTGTACTACCAAAGAGTTTAGTGCTATCATATGATGGATCAGATATCTTATATTTCATGTGTTCATAGTCATTAGTATGGAAAGCTCAAGCAACATAGCATACAAGAACAATCATTTCATCCAATATCATATGCCAAGTGTTTACTACACATATAAAGCAAGCATACTATATAATAAGCCAAGTAAGAGGTAATGGTGTACCTTAAAAAGAAATATTCTAATCTACATATTCTTGATATCAACTATATCCTTGTTAAACCTCATTAAGACAAGATCATGTACTATCATCAGATTCTCATCATCTTAACCCTAGTTATGATTCTTTAGAGTTTCACTTAGTCTTATGATATTCCCATTATTACTTGTCTTGTCATCTTGTTATCTAGGATTGATGTTACTAATGTCGTATTCCATATTATTGCCTCAATAACTGATAATCATGTTTTCCATTATTAGGTGAACATATTAACACAATGTCACATTCATTGATCATATTAGGGTTACAACACATGTATTAAGGTCCATTTTCATATAACATGAATTATGTGCATCTAACTGATATCAAACTTACATATTAGCTTCCACTTATTGATATGAGCTTACTTTGTAATTTTTGAGGTTCCTGGAGCATCTTTTTAATTATTGCACACTAATTAGGGTTATTAGCCCTAATTAGCCACATTAAGCAAATTACATGATTTTGTGCATAAAAATCATAATCACTGACCTTAATGGATTATAAACATGAATATGGATTTACTTGCATGTTATAATTTTAGGCAATCATTTGATATATATTATCCATAAAATAAGCATTTTTAACTTACATGATATCACTAAGATTTGTGCATCAAAAGCTTGATATTATGCTTTCACGACGCTCTACACATTTTTTTGAGAATTTTGATACCTTATTTGTATTTTTTTAACCATCGAGCTAATTACCACAAATTATTGAAGATCTGCATATGTTTAAGGCATTTACCTTTTCTGGACAATCTTGTCATGCCACGTGGCTTCAGTGTTGGCACAACTTCTCACTTGGATCCACTTGATTCAACTATGAGCCATCCAATCTGGTTCAATAGTGGTTCACCAGTTCGGCTTAGCTGGACCACATCTTCCTCTCTTACTCGCGTCTCACGCGGTCCATGCAATCTATGTGGGTTCTCAGACCTGCTCAGGTGTTGTCGTTCACATGAGGTTCTCCTCCGGCTGCCTGTCATTGGACTAGAACATGGGTGAGAGCTTGGCCATGTCCTTCTCTTCCTCACCAGCACCTTTTGTGGCTAGCTTCTTTGATTACGTCACTATGCCAGCCTCCCAGATGCTGCTACAACGACTCATCCTTGAGGCTTCAGGAGCTCACCGCCGCTAGGAGCCCACCACCCATGGCTCTCTGCTCTGGCACTGCTTCTCCATCATGCCACTTCTACAAGATACTCGTGACCTTCCTATCCATGAAGAAATGCTTGGATTTTGGTTGTGGTGCTGAAGATCGATTCTAAATACTAGTGTTGGACTCCAGCCTCACCTACTTCTATAGACTCCATCGACTTTGAGTCTTGTAGAGGAACAGACCTCGACCTCCTAGTCTCTAGGGTTTCTTCTTGGTCTACTTGTTGTTCTCAAATTTTTGGTCATTGTTAGGTCATCTTCGGCAGCTCCGACGCTTCCTAGGCACCTCCTCGTGGTGCCCATGGAGTTAGTTGACTATGGAACTTGTGTCTGGAGGTGAAGCTAGGTGGCTTCCTGGATTTGATTACCAATTGCGAGAATTATTCTTCCCTCAATTGCACTCCAACTCTCTTCTTTCTTTGTAACCTACCTTTCACTCACACCACCTAAAACCCAGTGGATAGGGGCAAGCGGCGATGGGGGTTGGATCTCGGACTCCCTTCACTCCCACGACCACAATAACGGGTCATACAGAAAGTCGTGATGTGGTGAGGATAAACATTAATTTAGCTTTCCTTCTCATCCCACGTTCAATGACATGGGGTACTATAATTTGGAATCATTGTTCACCATTACCGATGTGAGAAGTGATATAGTCAGCTGTCTAATTACATCTAAGGGTCACGATGAGCTCTCGTGTAGGTTGATATGTGGCTCACTCATGCCACAAACACAACCACTTAACCAAACTATGTGTATCACAACTTATGGCTGAAAAGATATTAGACCTTGATGTACATCAAAAGCACATTATCACTATAATCATACCTACATAACTCTATTTAGGAACATCAAAAGTTATGGAACTTTAAACATAGCTTTGTTACCATCCCTGCTACATCTCACCAAATCTTGGTCCCAATATATCGATATTTAGCCAATCAATTAAACACTTCAAAAAGGCATAAGATAAAAGATCTTAATCATGGTATCAAAGACTTAAATTTTTTCAAAGCAGACTTGGGACTCTTAGTATCACTCAAATGTTTGAATCCAATTTATTATTAGACATTTGAAGCCTCTAAGTTCACTCCATCACATCCTACACACCTTAAAAGAAATTTCGTCCAAGAAATTAAGTGAATCCACTCTATCACATCATATACATATTAAAAGAAGTTTTGTTGTCAAAATTAAGCAATACTCTTACTTCAAGGAAAAACCAAAGGGTCTTCATCCATATGTGGACACCACACTATGTGCAACATATCCAAATATAAAGCCCCATAATCATATCCAAACCACTATTAGGAGGTTTTAAAAGCCTTTAAGGTGAACCCCTCAATATATAACATGATGTAGATGCTTTGGCAGTGTCACATTTCCAAATAGGATTTTTGTACTAATTTCACCCAAGCATAAGATTCAAGCAATAGATTATACATGACATTTTTCACATTTTAGGATGTACATCCTCATTTTATTCAAACATCGGGTTCTAACATTATGTCCTCATTTTGGGAAAAGTTATTTATAATTAACTCAATTTTATCCATATAGATCATAACAAGGTGCCATCATCATTATATTGTGTTATTTGATACAACATATTCAACATATTCATTAAGCACTAATATTAACACCTTCTATGTCATATGTTGTTAATATGATTTCACATCAATTTCATATTTGGTTAAAAAAATTTGTTAGTGACTTCATCACTTGATTAACCAACAATATCACATTATCATCATTATTCATGTATGTGGTTTACCATTTATACATAGAGATCTATCAAACCATTTCTAGGTATTTCATCATGTCGTATCTAAATATCACATCTCAGTATTAGATCAAATCCTTACATATATTATATCATGGTTGTGCTAAACAAACTTATGTGAGTGCCTTATTTTACATATATCAAAACTTCATCTAGTCCAATTGAGGTTTTCCTGACCCATATCATGAAGGTATTGCCATGCTCAGCCTTTCTAAGCACACCGAACTCTAGGATTATCTCATATGCCCAAGATCTATCTTCCCCTTTTGGTCTAGGGTTATCAGGTCTACCTCATTGGTACTAGTTGATTGCTTTATTAGCTCTAGACACATAAGCAAAAACCATAACATGGTATGAAATACTCTTCATAGGCTCTACATCCATGAAACATGCTTACCCAAAACTCTTTCTCTCTTATATACACCACTAGAATCCTACACAGAACCACCAACCCGAGCTTGAGGCTTTACAGGAACCAACACAGTTACCTCCTCCAGGGTCTTGGGACTCTCTCTCCCTCACCCAGATGGTAGGTTCTTATATTTATATTCACATATGCACATATAACTAGCCTTTCTTTGTCTCTAGGGTTTGGTCCTACCAAGGACATCTAGAGTTCAAGATATCTATAGGAATCATGCATAATACAACTCAACTCATTCACTCGGGAGTAGTCTAGTTTAAGACATATCATATCACATATATCTCATATCTTGGAGTTTAGGTTCTCTATCCTTCTCCCTCTGGGTCTCACTCTCTCTAGAGTTAACCTAAAACTGGTCCTAACACTAGAGGTCCTCCTTTGTAAAAGAGATTGAGGCTCTTATTTATTCACATCCTTGTCTTAACTTAGGAAAGCACACATACTTGCATAATCAAAACTAATCTCAAAACCTCAAATCTGAACTTAGGTCCTCAAATACAAACATATATCATCACAATTCATCTTATATCATCTATATAAGGCTTATATAATCATCTAAACATATTTTATCCATTCCATGTATCATATAATCCAACAGGCTCTAAACATCTAATCTAGAACTACTCTCTCTCTTCTAGACTGATGTCATTCACTTTCACTTAGGTTACATGACCACCTCCTACTCGTACATGTGTGGGGACACATTTTTGTAACCGGTATGGGGCCTGACCAGGGTAGGCAGGTCGCCATGACCCCTGTGAAAGGATGAATGACAGCCCAAGAATGAAGAGAGAGATGATGAAGGCTTGAGTAAGGTTCCCAGTTAGACATGTACTATGTTAGAATCCTAAGTCTATCCTAGGGTTAGGTAGGGATAAGACCGATGGAAGTAGGAGTTGCCTAATTCCCTAGTTGCACATGACCATAGGGTCGGGAGGTAACAACTATCATTGTCTGAGGGCCATGAGTTAGGAGATTGATCACCTTCATGAACTCATGGGACCCAAAGCGCAGATGAGTAGGGAACTCTCTGGATGCATAAGGGAAAAGGGATGACCCCAAAAGTGTTGGCACCCTATAGACATAGAGGAGATGACCAAGGATTGTGTGGTGACCCAAGTAGGTTCCTATAATGCCCCTCCAAGCACATATATAAGTCAGCGGAAGCAAACTTGATGTTGTCCATAACATGGGTCACTTGGCTTAGAGGAACATCACAAAATATGATAATCATTGCAATCAGATAAATGAAACACTTGCATTCAACTCAAAATGTAAATTCATACATTGTTCATGAAAGGGGAAGACATAACTATATCATCTGATATCAAAACCTAATACATGTGGCTAAACAAAATCTAAAGCATAAACTGAATCTAAACTAGATAACATCCAGAGTTGTAGATGGCACCCCACCAAGCTAGAGTCTTCTCAGTCAGCTACCCTTATTTTCTCATGTCAGTTCCCTCCTGCTCCTTGATCTAGGGACATCTCGTTCCACGGCCATGCGAAATAAAGCAACATCATAAGTAAGTGGCACCATACATGTTATAATGACAAAAAAATAGCATATACTTGATTTGAAAGGAAAAATTGACATGAATTTAACTTAAGCATTCTTGAAATTAATTACTTGACATAAATAAGAATTGAATAAGTAAAATATGCACTCTCTATGATTTGCCCATTTAAGAGCCCATAATTGGCACGAATGCCCATGATTTGGCTAAAAAGCCCATAACGACCCTGAGGTCCATGATTGGCTATGAAAGCCCATAACTGGCACGAAGGCCCATAACAACCCTAAGGTCCATAATGGAAAGAGCATATAAAACTTAATCAATTTATTATAGCCTGATTATTAAAATGAACATTACCATAATCTTGAACATTAATCATTGACATAAATTGATTTCTCCCTCATTACATGAATTGCATGATTCTTTCTTAAATTCCTTAATCATTACATGATCATAATCAATAAACTAATGAGCATATGTGATAACATAGAACTTTAGGAATATAACAAACAACATGCAATGATATAATATGAGACATGGTCATAATCTTGATTCATTCATTTACTTGGAATTAAAGCATAATCATAAAGCATACCTAACATGCAAATAAACCAAAATAAATATGTATGATAGCATGACCCTCTTACCTTATTGGAGAAAAACCTAACTTTAATCTCCCTGATCCTGGGTCAAGTCCTAGGTCCCTGAAATTAGCATGTTTTAGATTATTTAACACTTTAATTACATCTTAACCCTAATTTGCCTTAAACCTGATACTCCGTGAAAACCAACCTAAAACATGTCTTAAAACCTAGACCATTGGCTATATCTCGAAAAACTGAGCAAAATTCATATATAACTCGACCCCATACGATCTACGAATTAAAAGTTATGAATTTTCATACATCGGCCAATCAGAAAGCGAGGAAAATCCACATTGGTATTTACAAACCAAAAACCACCTACACTTGGCTTAGTTGGACCAATAGGGTATGCCCAAGCTGCCACATAGGACCAAAGAGTCAACGTAAGCTACTGAGAATAAAACTGGGTGAGAAGATAGCAAAAATACCCTTGCAATTAAGATGGATCGATTTGATTATGATGGGCAACATAGGGGTTTAGATCCCTGGTTTCTTTCTCCCAGCGCGAGCCATGGCTCAAGCTCCTTCACAGAGCCTCATGGCTCCAGCTGAGAGCTGAGGACGCTACTCCTTAGGGAGAGAAATCCCTACCATCAAGTTCCTGAGTAGAATCGGACTCACAGAGCCCAAACTCAGATGGGTGGGCACTTAGGTGCTGGAAAACTCACTCCCGCCATGACTGCAGAGGACGGGGTACAGAGAAGCAAGAAAAGACTGGACCATGAGTAAACTAGTGCATCTGGTACATGAGATCCGGACAAGGTAGGACCCAAAATTGTGGGGGTGAAAGGACCATCGCTGCCCTCAACCAGGTCGTCGGAGCAACAAAACCGAGAAAGAAAGTGAAGTCTACAACCGTGAATCCTAAGCGAGAAAGCTGTGTCTAAAGATCATGGACATTTGCAGATGCCTGGTGTTCCTGCTTGATGCATCAAGAAGGTCGCTTGACCCCTGCATTACCGCGGCAGTGAATGCCGACAATGGAACAAATAGTGCACTACAAGTTGAGACGATCGGGGAAAATGCGGGCAAAATTAACGATGGAAAAAGGAAGAGTAGGGTCATTAGATCATTACCAAAGATTTAATTGCTATGAAGATGGCGGAGATGTTGTGGCTAGCAGATGATGGCCGAAGAAGCAAAACTAGTAGGCAGCACAGGTTCTAGGTGTGAGAGGAGAAATTGGGAGAAGGCGATGAAACTATAGGGTCTGAATCTTGTTTCTGGACCCTTATATATCGGTTCAAAGGTCAGAAGAAGTCTCTACGACTTTAAGGCAGCAAAAAGGAGTTCTAGCCCTATTGGGCATTTCATAGATAGAGCACAGAGTCCCCTCGAACCTGGTATAGTTACCATCGCGTGAATCTCCCATATTCATCGGTGAAGATACCAAGAAGGATGGGTAACTGTGAGAGCAGATTGGGGCCGAAGAAGAGAACGCACACATCGTACCTATTCTCGGTCTCCTACTCAAGGTAGGAGACGAGTCGGGTGGCATCCGATGGGCATCCAACGGCCCAGACCAACTCCGACTTCCAGAGAGCGTGTGACACATAAACTGTAGCTGAAATCGAGAAATCACGTGTGTGACATCTAAATAATGTGAAATCTTAGGTCAGATCATGAAATAGTTGATTAATGTACTCAAAAAATCATATGTTAACTCCCCTATTTGATTTGAAGAGTCAAATGAAGCCCTGTTAGGCTCAAATTTTGATAATAGCTTAGTTAAAGGGTCTAGAATCTTTCTATATGATTAGATTTAGGTTTTATCTACATTTCCTTTATCAAATCACAAAAGTCATTATCTCATTATATATGAATTAAAATAAATTATCTTTTCAATGCTAGGTAATATTTTGAATCAAAGCTCGAGTTATGATGAAACATTTCATTATATTTGAGTAGTTTGCATCAATTCTTAGGATTTTGAAAATAGAAGTGGGAAATTTGCACTAAGGACCTTAAACTTATTTTGTTCACAAATTGGGATGTTACAGTTCCAGAACACTTTTCCATGGAAGTAAATTTTGATATCGTGATGTTTCTAGAGACATATGTGGCATGTTTCAACTTAGATTTGAAAGTGTACTGGTAAGGTGGGTTGTACCATCTCTACTCTTGGAACAGGAAGAACCACTACTACAGAAATGTCTTATAACGTCACTTTTGTTGGTGTCGGTTGTAATAAAAAACCGATACCTAAACCGTACATCGTCGGTGTTTAAAATAAGTTGACATCAATCTGTGAAGGGCGACCAGACACGGGTATCGCTTTTATTCAGTGTCGGTTCCTTAATAAGAAACTGACACCTAAAAGTAACCACCAAAACCAAAATTTCCAGCGAAAAAAATTGCCTCCAAAAATTGACATACATCGTCAGTTTTTAAGGGAGGAACCGACAACTAAAGGTTTTCTACGAGAAAGAAATTTGCTCAATTTTGGTCATCGGTTTTGTGACAATAACTAATGCCATTGTGTTTTCACGCAGATAACTGCGAAACTTTTCACCTCCCTTTAGTGTCAGTGGTTTGTTGCAAACCGGCACTTAAAGTTTTTATTGTCGGTTTTTGTTAGAAACCGACACCGAATGTTAACTTAAATCGCGCGAGTGAGCCCGACTCTTCCCATTTCTCTGTTTCATTCATTCTCGTGCTACTAGGGTTTGGTCTGGCGATTTCTCCCTCTGGCCGTGCGCTGCTCCGCTCGGTTGCTGGTCCTCTGCCCACCTCCAGCGCCGCTTGCCCTCTGCCCCCAGCTCGCTGCTCCGGCGGCCTTCTCCTCCAGCTCCGACAGCCTTCTCCTCCTGCTCCGACGGCCCTCTCTCCCCGCACCGCCGCCACCGCTCGTTGTAGCTACTCGCCACGGTCGCCGCCTCCGTCTCCACGCTGCTACCAACAGTAGGCCCTCCTTTCTTCATCACTGGTTCTCCTGCTCTTCTTCTTCCTTCTCCCTCTCCTTACCAACAGCAACCACGACCGTGTAGGCTGGCACGGCCATGGCTGTGTTGGCCGACCACACGGCCGTGCTACCCAACATAGCCGTGTGGTTGGCCAACAAAGCCACGGCCATGCCAGCCCACACGACCGTGGTTGCTGTTTGTAAGGAGGGAGAAGGAAGAACAAGAGGGTATATATTCAAATGAAATCAATTATGAATTTGTGATTAAATCAATTATATGATGAAATCCCTATTGCATGATTGATCCAACCCTATTCTAGGGCTTTATCTCGTGTCATTTTGTACCTTTATCACATTCAAATGCATTAGAATTACATGTTATTCTCCCCAATATGATTATCATTGCAAATATGCTTATGGATGTTCTTTGCACTATTTTTCAGGTACTTGGACCATGCTTAGATGGAAGAGAGAGAAGGAGGGACCCAAAGAAGGCCCCAAAGTCTCCCTCAACCTACCTCCAGTGGCCAAGAATCATCCCTGAGCAAAGACATCCGAAAATGACAAAGTTGGAAGAGAAATCAAGAAGTCGAGCCTCACCATGGCCGTGGCCACAATGCCACGGTCGTGGCTTTTTTGCCAAAGTCCAACAGGTTGCAACAGGGAATTCCATAGATCGCCCACGACCGTGGCCTCCCAGCCACGACCGTGGTCACTGAAGACAACACGACCGTGGCCATCAGCACGGTCGTGGTCAGGAGAAGAGAACACGGCCGTGGCACCCTACCACAGTCGTGGGAATTAAATTACAAGAAGCCAGTCGCCAACAGGGAAGTTGCCTCACTACCAGGACCGTGGCCGATGCTAATCAAGACACCCATGGCCCCGCCCCACGGTCTACTCCAACTCCTCCAAAACGGACGTGTTACCCAACACGGCCGTGGTGCATACTACCCACAACGACCATGGCACTCCGCCACGGCCGTGGCCACCCCCATCTCACCACTTCCTTCACCCCATGACCGTGTTCCCCACCCCACGGTCGTCCCCCATTACCCTCACCACGGCCGTGGTACACCCACCACGACCGTGGTGATCACCTACCCTATACAACTTTCCACTGTTTTTCCTATTTTGCCCCCACTTAGCCCTTGCTCCTATATAAGCACTAGTTGCTTCTAGGGCTCGAGAGAGAGCACTTCCTAGCCGCAACCTAGCTGCTCCCTTGCATCCATTACTCCCATCCACATACTTCCTTACATTCAACCCCATTTCCACCCACTTTCCACTCATTTCCACCATAGAAACCTAGCTTCTCTAGGTTTCTATCCATCCATTCCACCATTTTCATGCACCCTTGCACCCTTGGAGGACGGAGGACGTCTACAGCAAGCTTGGAGGTGAAGAAGGAGGCTTCTACATCAAGCTTCATGGAGTCCCTACTTCTTCTACCCCTTTCTTTTCCTGTTTTCTTGATTATGTCTAGCTAAGCCCCCTTGTGGTGGGCTGTTTGGGATTAAAATGTTACTTTGATACCATGTTGGGGGATAAGTTCTTGTAATGAACTTAATTCATATTTATGATGATTACTTCTTGCTTCCATCTCTTCTCCTATCTTATTGCATGTGGTTTGTTCTTCTTGTATGAATTGCTTGTTTTGAGGTTTTTGATGACACTTCATTTCTAGTAGGAATTGGGGTGTATGTGGCAATCTTAGGAATGGCTCCTAGGTCTAATTAGTGGATCCCTAGCTAGCCCCCTTTGTTCCTACATACACATCCCTCCTCCTACAAATGAGTGTGAGATTTAAGTGGCTAGTGTAAGTGAGAGTGATGCAATTGCCTAGGGCCTTCTAAAGGCTAGAGTGGCTAGTGGCATGAGGTTAAACCCCTTCATATCCACTCCCATCTCTACCCTCAACCCTCAATTGTCCACTATCACTTACCCTAGAAACCTAGATTTGGCCAATCTCACTAGAACTACACCTAACCCTAGTCTTCTACTAGTAGTATAGGGTATGTTCTAATGGCATTGCCCTTGTTGTTTGGTTTGGTAATCTAGATATGAATTGAGAACCATGCATGTTTAATGAACTCCCCCAACTAAAATCAAAGTGACATTCCCCAAACAGCCCACCCACCTTAATCACCTTGCTTAAAACCCTAATCGCTTAGTTTGCTTATTAATGCTAGCTTAGTTCAATTGCTTTAGTCTAACTTAGTCAATTGCTTAGTTTTACTCTTAAGTGTTAACTTAGGCTCTTGCTCTTGCTCTTACCAGTGGT
Organism: Alisma plantago-aquatica; assembly: GCA_963693085.1. Classification (NCBI taxonomy): domain Eukaryota; kingdom Viridiplantae; phylum Streptophyta; class Magnoliopsida; order Alismatales; family Alismataceae; genus Alisma; species Alisma plantago-aquatica. Next base: position 1,338,595,721 of record OY856412.1, read on the forward strand.
TAGTTTAGTTCTTATTTGCTCCTTGCTTTGCTAGAGTAGTGTAGCCCTTCTTGCTCCTGCTTAGTTAGTTTGATAACTTAGTTTACTAATTTGCTTGCTCTTTCATAATTTAGTTTCCATCTCGCATTTCTTACTCGCTCTCTTAGTTTAATCAACCAACAATCAACCTTAAAACCCTAAAAACCTTACTCTCCACACTAGGAAGGTAGCTCACGCCGTCTAACTCTAGCACCCCCCTCTATCTCTGTAGATCGACCCTGTACTTGCCGCCTCACCTATACTACGACATGACCCCGTGTGCTTGCAGGTGTAGTGTCTTAGTAGATGTAGGTAGTTAGTGTGGGACCATACAAATATCAAAAGCAACGATCCCATCTCTCCCGTGCCTCCTGACCTCATGGATTGCACTTGTTGCAAGCCTCTAGCGGGAGCGCACCAAGCTTTCTGGTGCCGTTGCCAGGGATAGAGGCGCTCGGCCTAGTTAGATAGTGTAGCTTAGCCTTTCCTTTTGCCCTCACCATTGATATTGTTTATTCTTTGTGTTACTCTTGCATATTGGTTCGCTAACTTGGCTCCTTGTTGTTTGCTTCTGATTTACGCAGGTGACAGTTGTGCATGCGTAGTACGTGTTCGACTTGCACCGACTTGGTGGTTTACGACCCTGAGATTGGGAGAAGAAGACGTCAAGCTCGCCGCAACCTACATGAGAGGCTGAGATGTCTGAGAACAACCCACCACCGGATGCTCCACCACCACCGCCGCATCACCCGCTTCATGAGTACTTCACACCAGGGAACTACAACTCCCCCATCGCTACTCTAGTTGACCAGATGCCAGGTCAACAGTTCTCCATCTCGCCGACACTCTTGGGGCCTCTTCCTACATACTTCGGCATGGAGAATGAGAACCTCTACCACCACATAGACGCATTCCTTGAAACGTGCTCTACATTTCACACTCCTGCCGCCACCGACGACTCCATCAGAAGGACGCTCTTTCCCTTCTCTCTCAAAGAGAAGGCCAAGGAATGGTACGTCTCGAGGCTAGAGTTGGTCATTTGGAATGAGGTGAAGAATGAGTTTCTCAAGAAGTTCTTCCCCATTGCCAAGCTATCCTACATGAGAAGGTACATCACGTCCTTCGCCCAAAAAGAGAACGAACCCTTCCATGAGGCATGGGAGAGGTTCCAGAAGTTGCTTCGTGACTGCCCTCATCATGAGGTTCCGCTTTGGCAGCTAGTTCAGGCCTTCTACACCAGGCTTGAGGAGCAGAGCCAAAACAATGTAGATTCCTCTTGTGGGGGCACGTTCATGGCAAAGCCGCCCGAGGACTCATGGCCGTTGTTTGAGCATCTCGCCGAGAATTCTCTCCACCGAGCTTCCACTAAAGGGGGGCATTGTGGCCGGAACTACACTCATCCACCATCCTCCGTGGCTCCCGCACGCAATGCCATCAACCCCGATATGATGAAAATGATGGCAGATATGATACAGATGATGAAGAATCAAGTGGGTGGCTCTTCTAGCCAACCCGCAATGGCTGTGGACACTGTAGACGAGGAAGTTAACACTTTACATTCCTTTGGTGGTCGCAACAACCAGGGCCCAATGTCCCAATCCTACACTCCCGAGTGGAGGAACCACCCAAATTTCTCTTGGAAACAACAGAATGAGGATGGGCAAGGACAGGGGCAGCAGAAGCCACGCTACAGCTCCAAGTTTGAGGACGAGGTTCTGGGAAGGCCAAGAAGCCTAGATGAAGTCAAAAAGGATGTCAATGCACATGGGCAGTCTATAAGCCGTCTTGAGCAGAGGTTGGATCAGATTTCTCTCTCTTTGGCTAGAAGAGAAGAAGGAAGACTTCCCTCTCAACCAATGCCAAATCCAAACAATGATGGGACTTTTCTAGGGAACACTTCGAGTGCTTATGTTCCACCATCTTGCCAAGCCCCACTGAACCCCTATGCTCCTCCGCCTCCTCAAGAGCCGCTCAATTATCAATATGCTCCACCTCCACCTCACACCTACCAACAACCACCTCCATAATATCACCCCCCACCACAACAACAACCGCAACCCCAATTCATCCTTCAAAATCCCAATTCCCCTCACCAAAGTCCTCCACCACCCCAACAACCACAACCACCTCCACAGGCTCCCTTTTCTACCACCCATGAGCATGTGAAGGTTGTGACTACATTGAGGAGTGGTAGGACTTTGGAGAGACCCCATGGTACAGTTGTTGGCAGAGATGACACTAAGGCAGAGCAGGTTGATACTGAGATGCAGATTGATGATACTGTGATAAGAGGCAGTGTTGATACCGTGATGCCGAGCAGTGATACTATGATACCGAGCCGTGATACCGTGATTCCAGTGATACCAGTGGATGATACTATTGATTTGGACCGATTGGGTTCCCAACTCCCTCCATATCCTGATGCACTTGAGGAGCCTTCTGTTGCAAAGAAAAAGAAGAAGCATGCAGATGATATTTTGGAGATCTTCAAGCAAGTGAAAATCAATGTACCTCTTATTGATGCAGTCAAACAAATTCCATCCTATGCAAAGTTTCTTAAAGAGTTGTGCACCTTCAAAAGAAAGACAACAGGGAGGACGCCTAAGAAGATCAAGCTCAATGAGCAAGTGAGTTCCATTCTCCAACACACCATCCCCCGGAAAAGAAAAGACCCCGGTGCTCCCATCATCTCATGCTACATCGGGGCACATCGCATAGACCAGGCTCTTCTTGACTTAGGGTCTAGCGTAAACTTGATGCCGTATGATCTATTTGCTGAGCTCCAAATGGGGGAGTTGAGGCCAGCCCATTGCACTCTATAGTTGGCCGACTGATCTGTGAAGACGCCTAGAAGGCGTGTGGATGATATGTTGGTCCGTCTTGATGAGGAAACTGCTACCTTCTTCCCAGTCGATTTTATCATTCTTGATATGGAAAAGGAAGCTAGAAAGGTGCCAATCATCTTGGGGAGACCTTTCTTAGCCACAGATGATGTCGTGATCCATGTGAGAACTGGGACCATGTATGTTACATTCATGCACATGAAGATCTGGTTGAACATCTTTAAGTCTTCTACTATAGCTAAAGTGATAGGAGCCACCGAGGAAGATTGTTATTTGGTGGAATGCCTAGATGAGATTGTTGAAGAATTCCTACCTGCGTGGATTGAGACTGCCACTCAAGGTAGAGGTCTTGAACCAATTGTTGAGTTCCCTGACGACGATGATGAAGATGATGAAGAGTGTGAGCTAGCCTTAGTGGCTGCAAGTCAGGACCTCCCTTCTATTTCCGCACCTTTGAAGAACTCCCGTGAAGCGCCCCCCATTCTTGAGTTGAAGAAACTTCCTGAAGGATTGAAGTACGCTTTCCTTGGCTCAAATGACACCCTCCCGGTGATCATTTCCTCCATTCTCTCTCCTGAGCAAGAAGATGCCTTGATGGAAGTCTTGAGGAAGAACATCCAAGCCATTGGATGGTCTATTGCTGACTTGAGAGGGATTGATCCCTCCATTTGTGTGCATCAGATATACTTAGAAGAAGATGCGAGACCGACCCGACAAATGCAAAGAAGGCTAAATCCAAAGTTGAAGGACATTGTAACTCAAGAGGTTGTTAAGTTGCTTAATGCAGGGATCATCTACCCCATTTCTGAAAGTACGTGGGTGAGTCCCATCCAAGTTGTGCCCAAGAAGGGCGGGATTACAGTTGCAGAAAATGGCGATGGTGAGCTTATGCCGGTGAGAGAGAAATCCAAGTGGAGAATGTACGTAGATTATCGGAAGCTCAATGAAAAGACAAAGAAGGACCACTACCCACTTCCGTTTCTTGATCAGATCTTAGAGAGATTGGCTGGGCAGAGCTTCTACTATTTTCTTGATGGATACTCAGGATATTTTTAGATTGCTGTGCATCCGACGGATCAGGAAAAGACGACATTAACTTGTCCAAGTGGTACATTTGCCTACCGGAGAATGCCATTTGGATTGTGCAATGCTCCTTCCACTTTCCAGAGATGTGTAACCTCAATTTTCGCTGACATGCTTGATTCGTCACTTGAAGTTTTCATGGATGATTTTTCAGTTTTTGGGAAAACCTTTGATGAGTGCTTGCTACATCTAGCTGCGGTACTGGAAATATGTGTGAAAGTTCGCTTAGTTCTATCTTGGGAAAAGAGCCATTTCATGGTACCTGAGGGTATAGTTTTGGGACACCGAGTTTCCAAAGATGGGATTGAAGTTGACAAGGCCAAGGTGGACCTTATCTCTACTCTCGACATTCCTTCGACCGTAAGACATGTTCGATCTTTCTTGCGACATGCATGTTTCTACCGCCGCTTTATCAAGGACTTTAGCAAAATCTCAAGACCACTCTGTCGATTACTAGAGAAAGATGTCGAATTTCAGTTTGATGAAAAATGTGTTGAAGCCTTCAATCATTTGAAAGAAAGGCTTATTTCTGCTCCTATCATGCAGCCCCGGGATTTCTCTCTGCCATTTGAGATCATGACGGATGCATCCGATATGGCGGTGGGGGCTGTGCTGGGCCAACACATTGTCTGAATTCCTCATGCTATCTATTATACAAGCAAAACATTAGACGATGCTCAAAGAAACTATACGACTACCAAGAAGGAGTTGCTTGCGGTGATCTTCACTCTTGACAAGTTCCGGCCGTATCTCTTGCAAAACAAGGTGACAATCTACACGGACCATGCTGCGTTGAAGTATCTCATTTCCAAGAAAGACTCAAAGCCAAGGTTGATCCGTTGGATTTTGTTGCTCCAAGAATTTAACATAGAAATTGTGGATAAGAAAGGAATAGAAAATGGTGCTACAAATCATCTCTCCCGCCTTGATGGACCTTTTGATATGACAAGTCTAATCAAAGAGACAATGCCACATGAACAACTCCTCCTAGTCTCATTTGTCCAAAAGCCATGGTACAAGCACATAGCGAACTTCCTAGCCAGTGGGAGGATACCGAGCATGTGGACAAGAGAGGAAAGTAAGAGATTGTTTTCTATGGTAAAGAACTACATTTGGGATGACCCTCACCTCTTTAAGTATTGCCCGGACCAACTCATTAGGAGGTGCACTCCAGAGATGGAGCAGCAAGAAGTCTTATCTATGTGTCATTCCGGAGTGTGCGGAGACCATTTTGGAGGGAAACACACGCCCGCCAAAGTTCTTCAATGTGGATTCTACTGGCTGACTTTGTTCAAAGATGCTCATGACTTTTGCAAAGGTTGCTTCAAGTGCTAAAAAGTGGGCACCATCTCAAAGAGGGACATGATGCCTCTATCACCTATTCTTGTGGTAGAAGTGTTTGATGTTTGGGGGATTGACTTTATGGGTCCTTTCCCTCCTTCTTTCGGGTATGTCTACATCTTGGTCGCCGTAGACTATGTATCAAAATGGATTGAGGCTGTGGCAACAAGGACAAATGATCATAAGGTGGTGTGTGATTTCATGAAATCCAACATCTTTAGCCATTTTGGTGTTCCAAGGGCTATGATTAGTGATGGCGGGAGTCATTTCATCCACCGCACCTTCGAAGGGCTGCTAAAGAGACATGGAGTTAACCATCGTGTAGCTACTCCTTACCATCCTCAAACGAGTGGTCAAGTTGAGTTGGCAAATCGGGAGATAAAGCTCATTTTGGAGAAGACGGTGCGATCGGACCGCAAGGATTGGTCACTTCATCTCAATGAAGCTTTATGGGCATATAGGATTGCATATAAAGCCCCGATTGGCACTACACCGTTCAAGCTTGTCTATGGTAAGAGTTGCCATTTGCCGGTTGAGATGAAGCACAAGGCATTGTGGGCCTTGAAGACGATGGACTTCGATGAAGAGAAAGCCGAAATGAAAAGAAAGTTTCAATTGCATGAGCTAGAAGAAATGCGGCATGAAGCATATGAAATGTCAAAGAGCTACAAGGAAAGAACCAAGTTTCTACATGACAAGATCATAAAGAAGAAAGAGTTTGAGCCCGGCAAGTGGGTATGGCTATACAATTCGAGGATGAAGTTCTTCCCCGGAAAGCTTCGTTCTAGATGGGAAGGTCCCTACCTTGTTAAGAAGGTGTACCCATCCGGGGCAGTGATCATTTGTGCAAAAGAAGGAGCTAAGGAATTCACCGTTAATGGGCAAAGGCTGAAATCTGTTGTTGAGGTCGGCCCGGACAAGGACAACCAAGATTTCGACATTGTAATGCTTATAGAAGAAGAATCCGAGGAAGAAGAATGCTTGGACGAGGATGAGAAAGGGATTTACTACAAGGATCTTTTGAAGATACCAAAAAAGTGAAAAAGCCCAACAATCAATAAGCCTGGATGAAGGTGTTAAATTTAGCGCTAGTGGGAGGCAACCCACGTGGTTTGAGATTCTTGAACCCTTCTTTTGATACTTTTTCTTTATTTTACACAAAAACACACACACACACTTGTGCTTTACAATTTTTGTTTGAGTTTTGATGATGGAAGGTGATAGACATTAGAGAGGGAGGATCTAGAAGTTGATCGTGGTCATTCAGTCATAGTTGTGGCAAAAGAACAAATAAAACCAAACGATCAAATTGTAAAGTTTAACAGCTGAGGAGACAAGCCCAACATGGCTGTGGAGCTCGACCACGGCCGTGGTGGATGTGGCCAACCACGACCATGGTCTACAGCCACGGCCGTGAGAATTATTGCAGCAAATTGGCCAAAGTTACAGGTTGTTTTGAAGATCAGCCACGAATGTGGCAATTTGCCCACGACCGTGGTCTACAGCCACGTCCGTGGGAATTATTGCTGCAAATTGGCCAAAGTTACAGGTTGTTTTGAAGATTGGCCACGACCGTGGCGAGTTTCCCACGACCGTGGCATGAGGACAAGGCCACGACCGTGGCAAGGTCAGATCGGGGTTCTCTTCATCGACAACAAGACCGTGGCACCCGCCACGGCCGTGTTACCCAACCCTGCCACGACCGTGGCCGAACCCGGTTTAGGAAAAAAAATATACTTTTAAGTGTCCAAAAACGACCCTCCCCCTCATTCTTTCGTCTTCCACCTCCAACAACGCACTGTGGCGGCGGAAAACGACCGTGTGCTCCCCCCTTTATCACCTCCAACCCCCAAAACCACCTCCATTTGATCACTAATCCATCCCAAATCGATCCCCAGCCATCCCTCTCCTATTCCCACCATCCAATCTCTCTCAATCGCATCTCCATCTCCATTTCCATCTCCATTCCGCCCAGCAACTCCCCTACACAAAACCTCCACAAAAACCCTTCCATTCTTGCCCAAATCCAACACTAATCATATAACCACCACCCATACATCACTATCCTTCCGTTCCACCCACAAAACCACATCCACACCACCTTCTCCACCAAATCCAAAAATCTCCATCCTACACTACCTTCACCTCCACTTCCGTAATGAAGAAGATTGTGAAGGCTATCACAAAGGGGACGAACATTCTCACCGGAGGGAAACGGCGTTCTAAAAATGCCTCCTCTGATGTGTCTGTCCCATCCCACACCCCATCACCTACCGCTTCCGCCCACCATTCCCTCTGCCTGTCGCAATCGGTGAGCGGATCGCACTCCCACTCATCCGACAGCCACCACATTACGGATGCCACTTATGAGGGAGATGACGAAGAAGAGGAGGAGTCCATGGGGGTCGATTTGGACAACCTCATAGATGAAATCGAGCCGGCGTCCAAAAAAAGAAATCCAAGATCTAAAACAACGTCGTCATCATCCAGGTTGCCTCCAAAGCCCACACCACCCCGCCACTCGACGTCTCAGGTGACGACGAGGCGTGGTGTGCAGCCGCAACCCTCATGGCAATTGCAGCACGATGAGGAGCAGTCGGCCCACTGGTACAATTTTGACACCAGCTCGGGGTTGCAATCCTATGCGATGGAGGAAGAACAAGATAGCGAGGAGGAAGAGGTGGAATTGGAGCCGGAAGGAGAAGATGTTATGACATTTTTGGAGGCGGATAGAGAGAACACCCTGGGCAAAGCACCGACGGGGGTGTCCTATGGTAGAGGACACAGGAAAAAGAAGGTTGATCTTATCTACCTCGAGTGCATGACGAGGCGAGTCGTCACCACCAAGTACGGGTCTCAGAAAGTGATCGATGATCTAGGGATCAAGGAGGCAGTGGAAATGAGCTTAAAGAGAATAGGGTTGTGGGACATCCTTTTCACACCGTAGCCAACCTATGTCACCTTGACCCAAGAATTCTTCACTTCTCTCAAAAGGACTAAAGTGTGGGGTTGTGACGCAATCAAATTTGCCATAATGGGCAATGTGCACACCCTCACTTCCACTGAGCTGAATGGGATATTTGCTGCAAGTCCTGAACAGGCCGTCAAGATGGATGACGACTTGTTAGAGAAGGTGAAAGAACTGGATTATGCCTATTTCTGGGATACAATCACAGGCAACGACGTGTACGACGTAGGAAGATCAAAAACAGCCGCCATAAGCAATCCAAAGATGCGCTATGTGCAGAAGGTCGTGGAAAACACAATTGTAGGGAGGTATGATAATCAAGGCTCCATTTCACAAAAAGATATGTTTGTCTTGATATCAATGTACCTCAAGAAGCACCTCGACCTTGGTGTTCTATTGATTGATCATATGAAGTCCATACCCTACAAGAGCACAAAACCCTTTATCATGGGTGGGTTTGTGACTTCGATTGCACTAGTGCTGGGATACGATCTCTCGGGGTTATAGGACACATTTGAGGCAGAGTTTTTTGACCTCAACTACTTGGTGCGCTCGCACACTATAAAGATAAAGGAAAAGAAGATGATCTATCTTACTACTAGTGTGCCAGACTTCGAGCTCGAGCTGCCATACCACGCGGTGCCTCTTCTTTCCGTGTTGGGAATTAATTTCAATTTGAAAGAAAAACTTTTCAAATGGTAGCAAGAACACCCAAGAGAGATGTATGAAAGGGGAGCCATTGTCGTACATGAAGAAATCGCTGAATCTAATGTACAAGGGTAGGAGCATGAAGCAGACGAAGAAAGGCATCCCTGAAGAACAAGAAGGAGGGATGAGGGGACATCCCAGCTGCAGCCACCCTCAGGGAATGCCTATGACATGGCCACAATCCAGGCACACCTTGAGAACATTCAAAAAACTCAAAGTGACATGTAGCTTGCCCAGCAACAAATGTGGTTTGATCAGCAGCAGATGTACTATCAGATCAACCACTCGTATCAATATCACCACGCCCAAGCAAAAAGAAACCCCGAATGGGGCGCAGATTTTTGGGGTGGTTTAGCTGGGTATCCACAGACTTACCCTCCACCCCAGGATGATTACTGGGGGCACTATTACCAGCATCCTCCGTCAAGCTCGCCTCCAGACTCAGCTCCTGCTCCATATTCTCAGAACATGCCAGACCAGCCACCGCAACCATGACACTTCCCCTATCTCCCCTAAGCTATAGCTTCATGCTGAGGACAGCATGATTCTAAAGTTTGGGGTGGGTAGGGCGGTACACATCACCCTATCTCTCTATTTTTGTCATTTTGATATCACCCTGCCATCTAGTTTAGTTTTACTGTTTTTGTTCTTTTCATTGCATCTTTGCATAACATGTAGTTGATTTCTGCATTTTTGAGTAATTTTTCAAAATTTTTGCTTTTTTAGCCATGCATTGCATATCATGTATTTTGTTGCTAATTTATGCATGTGTTAGCTAGGATTTACTTGCTTTTTACCTAAAGTTGTGTTTGAATGTGATTTAGTGCAATGTGGCACCTTTTTGGCCAATTTTGCCTAGATTTGATGTTTCTTGTCCAAAAAGCATGTTTTGACTCAATCTTTACCATATTGAATGAAATTGCTTATCTTTGACAAATACAAGATGATATGTTGTGATGAAGTGCTATGTGGTATCAACGAGTGACTTCTTACATGCTCATCACCTCCCTTGGGAATGTGTTGGTTTGATTGAATTATGATCCGAGCAAGCATAGAACGTTTAATGTTTGTGGAGTTACTGGTTTGATATATGGATTTCATTTGGTTCATTCATGTGATGTGATATCTATGGTGAAGTGTTGGACTAGTTTTCATGCAGGAGACCTTATGTGGAAGATCGTGCCAAGTGACCCCTCTTTGACCCGACCACTCTTTCATCATCTTCATACCTCTCCGCCTCATAAAAAGATGCCAAAGTGCACATATTAGCCGTGGCCACCTCCAAAAGTTTGGGGTGGCCACATCTTTATCTCCCCGCTTCACTCTATCCACCATATACCCTATCTACACCAGGGGCAAGAAAAAGAAAAGAAAAGAAAAAAAGGAAAAACCAAACAAAATTAAAGGATGCTCCTGTTTAAGAGCATTCAAATAAAGAAAAGATGAGTGTGTAAAAACACTCCAAAAATCTTACCGCATCCCTTTCTTCCACTTTTATACCCATTGAGCTAGGAAACTCCAAACCTAGCTCACTTTATCCCTTTTTCCGCAGCCATGTGAGTCATTTGGCATAACTTGAAGCATAAGGTTGAACGCATGAATGTGAAACAACACTCCTAGTCATCGGCGATTAACATCATCATGAAACGGTCTATCCGGAACCTTATGAATGAGATATTGATGACTTGTGCAATCCATGCATTATATGCAAAGTTCATGTGCTTTGTGCTCTCTTCATGGTTGGTTTGTGAAAGTAGAAGAGGAGTGAAGTGATTTGCATGTACCTAGTCACCTTTGATCCCATTTAGCATTTATTGCCCATCATTTTGCATTTGTCATATCTTTTGATTGTGGAAAATGGAAAAGAGATTGAGTTGGAGCATACTTGAGGACAAGTATGTTTCAAGTTTGGGGTGGTGATCCAACCCTATTCTAGGGTTGTATCTCGTGTCATTTTGTACCTTTATCACATTCAAATGCATTAGAATTACATGTTATTCTCCCTAATATGATTATCATTGCAACTATGCTTATGGATGTTCTTTGCACTGTTTTTCAGGTACTTGGACCATGCTTAGATGGAAGAGAGAGAAGGAGGGACCCAAAGAAGGCCCCAAAGTCTCCCTCAACCTACCTCCAGTGGCCAAGAATCATCCCCGAGCAAAGACATCCGAAAATGACAAAGTTGGAAGAGAAATCAAGAAGTCGAGCCTCACCACGGCCGTGGCCACAATGCCACGGTCGTGGCTTTTTTGCCAAAGTCCAACAGGTTGCAACAGGGAATTCCATAGATCGCCCACGACCGTGGCCTCCCAGCCATGACCGTGGCCATCAGCACGGTCGTGGTCGGGAGAAGAGAACACGACCGTGGCACCCTGCCACGGTCGTGGGAATGAAATTGCAAGAAGCCAGTCGCCAACAGGGAATTTGCCTCACTGCCACAACCATGGCCAAGTCGCCACGACCGTGGCCGATGCTGATCAAGACGCTCGTGGCCCCGCCCCACGGTCTGCTCCAACTCCTCCAAAACGGTCGTGTTACCCAACACGGTCTTGGTGCATGCTACCCACCACGACTGTGATACTCCGCCACGACCGTGGCCACCCCCATCTCACCACTTCCTTCACCCCACGACCATGTTCCCCACCCCATGGTCGTCCCCCACTACCCTCACCACGGCCGTGGTACACCCACCACGACCGTGGTGATCACCTACCCTATACAACTTTCCACTGTTTTTCCTATTTTGCCCCCACTTAGCCCTAGCTCCTATATAAGCACTAGTTGCTTCGAGGGCTCGAGAGAGAGCACTTCCTAGCCGCAACCTAGCTGCTCCCTTGCATCCATTACTCCCATCCACCTACTTCCTTACATTCAACCCCATTTCCACCCACTTTCCACTCATTTCCACCATAGAAACCTAGCTTCTCTAGGTTTCTATCCATCCATTCCACCATTTTCATGCACCCTTGCACCCTTGGAGGAGGGAGGACGTCTACAGCAAGCTTGGAGGTGAAGAAGGAGGCTTCTACATCAAGCTTCATGGAGTCCCTACTTCTTCTACCCCTTTCTTTTCCTGTTTTCTTGATTATGTCTAGCTAAGCCCCCTTGTGGTGGGCTGTTTGGGATTAAAATGTTACTTTGATACCATGTTGGGGGATAAGTTCTTGTAATGAACTTAATTCATATTTATGATGATTACTTCTTGCTTCCATCTCTTCTCCTATCTTATTGCATGTGGTTTGTGCTTCTTGTATGAATTGCTTGTTTTGAGGTTTTTGATGACACTTCATTTCTAGGAGGAATTGGGGTGTATGTGGCAATCTTAGGAATGGCTCCTAGGTCCAATTAGTGGATCCCTAGCTAGCCCCCTTTGTTCCTACATACACATCCCTCCTCCTACAAATGAGTGTGAGATTTAAGTGGCTAGTGTAAGTGAGAGTGATGCAATTGCCTAGGGCCTTCTAAAGGCTAGAGTGGCTAGCGGCATGAGGTTAAACCCCTTCATCTCCACTCCCATCTCTACCCTCAACCCTTAATTGTCCACTATCACTTACCCTAGAAACCTAGATTTGGCCAATCTCACTAGAACTACACCTAACCCTAGTCTTCTACTAGTAGTATAGGGTATGTTCTAATGGCATTGCCCTTGTTGTTTGGTTTGGTAATCTAGATATGAATTGAGCACCATGCATGTTTAATGAACTCCCCCAACTAAAATCAAAGTGACATTCCCCAAACAGCCCATCCACCTTAATCACCTTGCTTAAAACCCTAATCGCTTAGTTTGCTTGTTAATGCTAGCTTAGTTCAATTGCTTTAGTCTAACTTAGTCAATTGCTTAGTTTTACTCTTCAGTGTTAACTTAGGCTCTTGCTCTTGCTAGTGGTTAGTTTAGTTCTTATTTGCTCCTTGCCTTGCTAGAGTAGTGTATACCTTCTTGCTCCTGCTTAGTTAGTTTGATAACTTAGTTTACTAATTTGCTTGCTCTTCCATAATTTAGTTTCCATCTCGCATTTCTTACTCGCTCACTTAGTTTAATCAACCAACAATCAACCTTAAAACCCTAAAAACCTTACTTTCCGCACTAGGAACGTATCTCACGCCGTCTAACTCTAGCGCCCCCTCTATCTCCGTGGATCGACCCCATACTTGCCGCCTCACCTATACTATGACACGACCCCGTGCGCTTGCGGGTGTAGTGTCTTAGTAGACGTAAGTAGTTAGTGTGGGACCATACAAATATCGAAAGCAAAGATCCCATCTCTCCCGTGCCTCCTAACCTCATGGATTGCACTTATTGCAAGCCTCTAGCGGGAGCGCACCAATGATGAAACCCTAACATCTGGCTGAATTTATTGCGTGATGAAACCCGAACATCTACATGAATCCCTATTGCATAATGAAACCCTAACATCTACATACTCTATATGATACCTAAAATTGTGATGAAACCCTAACATCAATTGTGATGAAACTAGGATTGTAGGTATTGGAATGACAACATACATGTATTTGTTGGCCTAGAAACCTGCCCAAGATTTACTCATTAGGAGTATAAATTTTGGATAGTCCCTGGTTTGGGACTGTTATTGAACACCTAATCTGACTTAGGATATTTTGTTTGATTTAAACATGATTGGGCATTATTGCATGTTTGAAACTATTGAATTCTTGATTTATTATTTAATAATGCTCTAATTGTGAGTGATGCAATGTAAGTGAGCAAATACATATAGTGGATATATACCCATTAGCCTAGAAACCCATCCAAGATTTACTCATTAGGAGTAAATCTTGGATAGTCCCCGATTTGGGACTATTCTTGAACACCTAATCTCGCTTAGGATGTAAGTGTATAATGTGTATTGGGTTTTCAAGAAAATTTCAGTAGCATTTCCCCATTTGTTCTCTAAGTACATATGTACTTGGAGAACAGCGGGGAAATGCTGCCAAATTTTTTTCGAAAACCCAATACACATTATACACTTACTAGTGAGATTAGGTGTTCAAGAATGGGATAGGTGGTACACATTTATTATATATAAGAATGACATCACATGTATTTGTTGGCCTAAAGTTTTAACCATGCAAAAACTCTAATCTATTAACCCTAGACCCTAATCTTGTTGTAATATATACTTGTTTTCTCTTTGATCATAGAATGGATAGATCATGGATGTCCATTCACAATCGCTGCACCCCAAAGTTTATATCTGGTCTTGACCAGTTTATTAGATTTGCCGAGGAACATAGGAAACAACCTGGAGATAGGTTCTACTGTCCATGTAGGCATTGCGGTAACAACTTGAAAGTCAGCACTGGTGACGAAATCAAAAGTCATGTCATGTGCAACGGGATTATACAAGGCTATACAGAATGGAACTGGCATGGAGAGATTTCAAACCCGAAACCAGTGGATGTCGATAGCAGTGCTTGTGTGGAAGAAGAAATTACCTACGATGACGTAGATGTGAATGAACCAGTTCCAGTAGATATCGTTGATGCGATGCTGGATAGTTGTGGGGTAGAGCACACCGATCCACCTCCCATTTTTAGAAACATTGTGCATGATGTTGAGATATCGTTATACACAGGTTGTACTAAGTTTACGAAGCTTAGCGCTGTGTTGAGATTGTATAAGCTGAAAGCTAACAATAGATGGAGCGACAAAAGCTTCACGTCATTGTTGTTTTGTTGAAAGAAATGCTTCCTGAAGGAAACGAGCTACCAATCTCAACATACCAGGTAAAGAAATTGTTGTGCCCAATGGGAATGGATGCCAAGAAGATACACGCATACTCGAATGATTGTGTATTATTTCAAAAGGACTATGTGGATTTGAAAGATTGTCCAAAATGTAGTGTGTCACGGTATAAATTGACGACTTCGGGGGAGTCCAAAACTGGTTCTCCTGTCAAGGTGATGTGGTATCTACCTATAATATCACGGTTTCAATGCTTGTTTGCCAAACCGATAGATGCGAAGAATTTGAGGTGGCATGCAGATGTTAAGAAAAATAATGATGGGATCCTACGACATGCGTCTGATTCCCCACAGTGGAAGAAGATTGATCTATTGTACCCTAAATTTGGTGAAGAAGTCAGGAGTCTAAGACTTGGGCTTTGTATAGATGGGATGAATCTGTACAGGACATTGAGTAGCCAACATAGCACTTGGCCAGTCATGCTTGTTATATACAATCTTCCTCCCTGGATGTGTATGAAAAATAAGTAGGTAATGTTGTCGTTGTTGATATCGGGCCCTAAACAACCTGGAAATGACATCGATGTTTATCTTGAACCTCTGATTGATGACTTAAATAAACTCTGGGGTGAAGGTGTGATGACCTATGATGCTTCACGAAGATAGACATTTCATTTGCATGCTATGTTGTTTTGCACTATTAATGACTTTCCAGCATATGGGAATTTGTCTGGATATAGTGTCAAAGGAGCTAAAGCGTGTCCTATATGTGAAGAGAACACTGATTCAACAAGACTAAAACATGGCGGTAAGATTGTATATCTCGGTCATCGAAGGTTTCTTACAAAATTCCATCCGTATCGTAGGAATCACAAAGCATTCAATGGATTGAATGAGGAACGGAGTGCACCTAAACCTATACCAGGGGAGGTTGTTTATGAAAGAGTAAAATACTTTGTCAATGAATTTGATAAGAGATCACAATGTACTATGGCCACACGGAGTGACAAATCTTTATTCAAGAAGAAGTCAATATTTTAGGATCTTCCTTATTGGAGTTCTTTGACAGTCAGGCATTGTATCGATGTCATGCAAGTTGAGAAAAATGTTTGTGATAGTGTCATTGGTACTTTGTTGAATATACCAGGTAAGACTAAAGATGGGATAAAATCCAGACTGGACCTATGTGAAATGGGAATAAGGTCAGAATTAACAAAATTTCGTGAAATGGAAAATTGGAGAACATACTTACCTCCCGCTTGTTACACATTGTCTAGAAAGGAGAAGAAAGCTTTTTGTGAATGTTTGGTAAATGTTAAGGTGCCACAGGGTTACTCATCCAACATCCGTAGATTGGTATCAATGAAAGATCTGAAGTTGATAGGTCTTAAATCTCATGATTATCACACTCTAATGCAACAAATATTGCCTATGACAATTAGATCTATATTGCTGAAGCATGTAAGATTTGCAATCACCTAACTTTGTTTCTTTTTCAACAGTCTGTACAGCAAAGTTATTGACCATGATACTCTCGATAAATTGCAAAGAGAAGTGGTTGTTACCCTATGTCAGCTTGAGATGTATTTTCCTCCGTCGTTCTTTTATATCATGGTACATCTTGTTGTCCACTTTACTAGGGAAGTGAAAATGTTGGGACCAATTTTCTTGCATTGGATGTATCCCTTTGAGCGATACATGAGCATTTTTAAAAGTGATGTTCGAAACAGTTATCGGCCTGAAGGGAGTATTATCGAGGGTTATGTGGCGAGAGAGGTTACAGATTTTTGCAATGACTTTCTCAGTGGTAATGACACTCCTGATAATGACAAGAATATTGACGAGCAATTTGGCAAAGGAATTTTGGGATCAAGTATGAAAGTAATCAGCCGTGAGCAGTTGGAACAAGGTCACTTGTATATTTTACACAACATGGACGAAGTGAACATTTATATCGAGGAACATACCAATTTCATCAAGAGACAATATCCTCGATCCAATACAATGTGGCTTGCTAGAGAGCATAACAAGACATTTATTAAGTGGTTTGAAGATAAAGTCTTACATCAACTATCTCAAACACCAGATGATATTACTGAAACTATCAAATGCCTCACCTTTAAACCAAAATTGACTGTTATGTCTTATGAAGGGTATGACATTAATGGATTCACATATTACACAAAGCGCCAAGATGATAAGAGTGTTGTCCAAAACAGTGGGGTCACCCTTCAAGCATCGACTATGTTTTTTGCAAGTGCAAAGGATAAGAGTCCACGTGAAGCTAAAATGTCATATTACGGTGTCATTGAAGACATAGGGGAGTTTGACTACATAGATTTCAGAATTCCGCTCTTCAAATGTAATTGGGTTGATAACACCAAAGGCGTTATAGTGGATGAATTGGGTTTCACTTTAGTGAACTTTGAAAAGATTGGCGAGAAGGTTGAACCATTCATATTGGCATCACAGGCGAAACAAGTATTTTATATTGATGATCCTGCAAATGATAAATGGCCGGTTGTTCTTCATGGTAAAAGACAGTTCATTGAAGATCTCATAGATGAAGAATAGTACTATGATAAGTATGATGACTCCAATACATTCTCAGTTGGGTTGCCAACACCAGCAAATATTGAAGCTAATGATGACTTGTATGTGTGCGGAGATCACAATGAAGGATTGTCAATTGATAAAAAATCGCAATATTAGAGCCATGTTTATATTTTTTTATATGTTATATTTTTCTAAATGTGAACTTTACAATGTGAATGTGAACTTTACAATGTGAATTACTTTACAATGTGAATGTGAACTTTACAATGTGAGCTTTACAATTTGAATTACTTTACAATGTGAACTTTACAATGTGAATGTGAAATTTCAGATGGCTGAGCATTCTCCTGATGAATGTGCTGATGATTACCGTGAGGGTGAGGACATCAATGCACCACCTCACAATGTAAGTTTTAAAAATATATCATATATTTATATCTATATGTCCATTTATAGTTATATCTTGTAAATGCGTTTATTTTGTCAAATTTTAGGTTGATGATGCACATGTACCATCTGAAGCACTTGAGGCACTTGATCAGCAACACCAAAAAGTTGAGAAGAGAAGGGCATCACTATGATGAAGAAGTTAATAGCACAAAAGGGCAATGGACCCAAACTTGTTGTGGATTTTGATAATGCAGGAAATGCATCTGGTGTGAATCGCAATTCGTTTGTTTCATATCTTGGGTATGTTACTCGTAGCCATTGCGGTTGTAAGATAGATTCTTGGCATAAAGTTCCTAAGGACAAGAAAGACGTAATATGGAAGGATTTATGCGTGAGTTATTATTAATTTGCAATTCTATTTTGTAGATTACTAATTTTTTAGATACTAGTTAATAGCAATTCTATTTTGTAGAGTATATTTGAATTGGATGAAAAGCTGCATCGTAAATGCGTGATGCAATGTTGTGGGAGAGTCCTAAGGAACTATAGGACAAATCTCACCTGAGAATACATAAAAGAAGGTGACAAGAGGAAGAAGACAACCACTGAACAGTGGAACTTCCTGGACAAAGAAGAATGGGACGTGTTTGTTGCTTCAAGACAAACTGATGAATTCAAGGTATTAGGCGTCAGTCCCAATCTCATTAATATATGTTGTATTCACCTATTCAAGATTAACATTTAGTGTTACTAACCAAATCATTAATGTGCATACTAACTAGGCCCTCAGTGAGGCACAAAAATCAAGGCGGGCACTGAATGTGCATGAGCATACAATGGGTCCAAAGGGGTATGCAAGAATTCACCAAAGACTATAGTCTGAGGCTACTGCTCAGTCTGCTGCTACTCAGGAGTCCTCTACTATAGGTAGCACACCTCTGCCTCACCATGATGTCTGGATAGCTAGGAGGCAAAATAAGAAGGGAGAAATAACAAAGCCCGCAACTGCTGAGGCGGCTGCAAAAATGGTAAAATACAACTCTTACAGCAATCGTTCGAATATTGATTATTTGTGGTGTTTACTTAATTACAAATTTTTGTTTTGGCGATTAGCGGGAGCTGCACGAGCTGAGGAAACAAGGCAAGTTCATCCCTAAGGGCACAAGGGATGAATTGACAGTTGCTCTGGGTAACCTAGAGCATCTTGGACGTGTTAGGGCTGCAGGTGATGGTGTGGACATCAAAGCTTTTTTTGGTCCATCCCAGAGAAAACATGTCCCAAAAGCGAGACTTTCACAAGAAGAGGTAACATATTCTTTCTTTATAATGTTACTGTAAAAGAGAATTCAATAATTAGAAGCTAACGTTTCTTTTATCCATGTATAGGTAGATAAGCTAGTTGATAGGAAACTCAAAGAAGCACTGAAAAAGTGGCAGGCATCTCAGACTGTCACTCAGCAGACAGTACCTATTATGGCATCCCGCTCTACTCCTACTGCAGAGGTTGGGAGTAATCCTGTAGACCCACCACCTAGCACATCCGTTGTAAGTATTTTTATGACATAGTAACTAGTTTTTTAATTCAAGATGATATGTTTTCAAGTTGATATGTATATATGAAATTGTAGTCGTTTCAAAAAAAGATGATATGTATATATGTATATAACATTCTTTACACAAAAATTTGTAGGGGTTGAAGCCATGCCGTCTAAAATGTAAAGAATATGTCATTGCAGAGGCATCGGCTTACCCATCCCTACCAGGGGAAATGTTTCACGGGTCTCCATTACCAACTGGTTGGATTCGTGTGAGCTCGGTACATATATTCCCCAAGTGGATGGATTTTCCATTGCCATATGCCCACCCAGATTGTGAAACGCTTGGTGAGGCAGAAGGAGGAGTGATATTGTGGCTAAAAGCGGATGTCCTCTTTACTGAAATTGTATGGTAAATTTACATTATGTTAAATTGTTAGTGTGTGTATATGATGTCAGTTGATCTGAAATTATATATATATATATATATATATATATACAGGTTAAAAAGAAGACACCCACAGCGTCTAGGCCTCCACTCCCACCTCCTACATTACCCAGTTGGGTTCCACAGGACCTACCTGTCCTGTTAGGTCCTAAATGTAGGGGTATGGCAATATGGTTAGGCGAACATGATATAAATTGCCCTATAACTATTTCTATAGATTCAGATGTTGCAGGTCAATCATACGAAACCAAACTATTTATACAAGATATTTTGGAGTTGTTTCGATATGATTGGCTAAATACATCTGTGATAGAGCTATGGATAAGGTGATATCTTCTTTATACATCCATATACCTTATGTAGGATCTGGTGATCTGGTTTCTTATTTATTAATGCATGCGTAATTAATACATATTTTGCAACTACTTAGACAAGATATGTGCATATTTTGCATTCGAACATGTAGAATTTTTTATTCCATCTTTGATTAGTCTAGTAGCAAAAGACCCTCCGTCAGTTCAACAATACTGCTGTGAGGCTTTTACAAATTTTGCTCAAAATAAGAAGACGGTGATAATAGCTCCATTCAATGTAGAGTAAGTTTACTTTGCTTATTATAATTTAGACTTAAGAAAATTACATTTTTATTGTGGATTTTGAGTTATTAATTTTTAACTTTTTTACCTCTAGTGGTATGCATTGGGAGTTACTAGTTATTGTCCCCGAGATGTTCACTGTCTATTATCTAGATCCTAAGGGGAGTAAATTGAATTAAAAATATGGACACAAAATGAAAATGGCATTATTCCGGTGAGAAATATTTCATTTTCATATCCGTTAACATATGTTATTACATTACTATTTAATTATGCAATGTACAATGTTACATTAACATGTAGGGGTTTAGATGAGTTCAAAAAGGCTGGAGGAAAGGTCCCCATGAAAAAGAACCAACCAATAATTTGGAACAACGTGAAAGTAAGTTCCCGACTGCAATATATGCATATATTATTTATGTGAGCAGTGCTTAATTAGTTGTATTTTTTAATATTTTGTATGTTTGAATTTATAGTGTGCTACACAAGACAACAGATGGGCATGTGCATACTATGTGATGTGATTTATGCACATGATTATTAAATATGCCGCAATGGACATCGATACTATTCGTGAGGTATTATATAGTCTCATTAGATAATATGAAATATATCAATCTTATTTATACCTCATTAGTTATATATATACATCATTCTCTTTACAGGTGTTTAAAACTGACCACACTACAGGAAAGGGCTTACCAGATGTACATGCTTCCTATACGACGGGAGAATTAGATGAAGTAAGAGAAGAATGGGAAAAAACCATACAAGTAGTGGGGGTTTTAAAATATAATTGGGATGTTGATAGCGAATAATGACTAAAAAATGATATTTTGTAAATGAATTTCTGAATTATAATATATGTGTGAATGTTTCTACATGTCTGGATGTTTCTACATGTGGCTGAGTGAAAATGAATGAAACGGTTGGTTGATATATGAATGTTTCTACATGTGTGAATGTGAAAATGTATGGAACTACAGATTGCTAGCTACATGAATGTTTCTAAATGTGTGAAAATCAAATGGAACTGCAGGTTGCATTGCTAAATGTGTGAATATGTTTGTTATTAATTTTTCAGGTTTGTGGCCTGTTGTTGGCTGATATCAATGGATGTCGTAAAACCTGCAGTTCATAACTGAACTGTAGGTTTCTCATCCTGCGACCAGCCACAACAGGTCTGCGGACTGACAGGAAAAAAAACAATAGGCGTCGGTTATTTGTATAAAACCGACACCACATAGTTACAGTGTCAGTTTCCCTACTCGTACCGACGTGTATTTCCTTAACACCATGGTCGTGCTGGGAGTGATATGGTGTCGGTTATTACTAATAAACTGATGTTGATAGTGCCCCAGATGGCGCCCTTTCTGTGGCGCGAAGGTATATGACGTCAGTTTCTTATCTAAGAACCGACGCCTATAGGCCCCTGCTGGCGCGTTTTTGGTGGCGTACGAAGGGTTTTGTCGTCGGTTTTTGAACCGACGTGTAACGGTTGGGCTTTTAGCATCGCCCACATAGGTGTCGCTTAGAAACCGACACTAAAGGCCTTAAATAACTGACACTAAAGGTCGGTTAACTCTGTATTTGGACTGCAACCAAATGCTTATTTCCTCTTGTTATGGGAGTGAGAGATAGGACAGTACGCATGATATACACCAAGGATAAAGATGATGTGAGTTGGAACATTGCTATAAGGTATGAGGATAGAGATGATAACATACCCATGTGGAGCGAATGATACATGTATGGTTTATAAACACTAAGAGTATTAAGGAAATCATCTTGTGAAGATGTTTTACCATGAGCTATGTGGAATTCGCAAGTTATGCAAGGTTGATTTGATCACCATGAGGATGAGCTCAGAGTTCCTTGATGAAGACAAACTTAGAGTTTGAGATGAGATGGTAAGTAGAATACATGGAGGTGTATGTCTTCAACAATACCTAACACCTAAGGATAAGAAGTGATAATGAATGCTCTGGTGGAGATATAGCTTCCTAGTTTAGCTGTAAGCTAGAAGAAGTTGAGGTTGCTAGGCTAACCTTAAGTTGAGAAAAAGAGATAAGGTTGGCTAACACCCAGATGTATCAATAACGGTTAATCAAGTAAATGATTGTTTGGTTAGCCAGTCTAGTCCGTGATATAATGAAAGGATGGTTGTAGAACCTCAGATGTACTTCTTTGGAAAGGAAAGTGATGAAACCCTGATTAGAGTGGTTTAGGGTTTCCGAGGTATCGATCTTGAGAAATCATGACCTACCGGAGATCATGGTTTTAAGATCACCAAACATTGTGATACTACAAAGATAGTAAGTGATAGTAGCACTTTGGCTGCTTGATGTGAAGTTGCATGTAGCATGTGGCCATGCAAGCCAAGAGTGAAGGACGAACACCAGTAACCCCGTGCTTTGACTTAGAGGTCAAAGAATCCCCGAGAGGGAATGGGAGTTCATCCACTATGGATGGTGGTAAGTCTCCCCTTGACCAAGAAGGTCAAGATGCAATATGGGTAATGGTAGATCACCTTACCTAGATGACATGAGAAAGAAAGGAGTACTGTCAAGAGACAGATTCTGTTGAACTAGATAAGAGAGAGAGATGTTTCAACTACACCATGATGCGAGTTCAAAAGTTGTTGAGTATGACCTAAAGGTTCACTTCCATGAGGTGGAAGTAGAAACATGCAGAACTCAATGTTAGTATTTCTTATCACCCCTAACTAATGGGTAGTATGATCCAGACTAGAGGGTCTGAGGTGAGCAAGTGTGCTTGCTCAGAGTGATACAAAGAGACAGTTCTTAAGATGTGATGTTGACCACCATAGCCTTTATCGGGATGAAAGAAGTTCTAGAAGGAGGTTGTGTTGGTCACCATTTCATTAAGATGATGTTGGTGAAGGAGGCCTCGCGAAGGTCAGGAAAGAACCACAGTGTGTGCAGATGAAGTCTCTTTGATCGTGCAATGGCTGAGAGAGAGCCCAGTGGTGACATGAGTCATGAGATGATGCAAAGCAGACTGACATGTAGTTCACTGTGGGAGAATATGTGATGTAAAAATATGACCCCTCTAAGCTATAGCTGAGAAAGCCGAGTCCCCGATATATGGGTCCATTTGAGATGGATTGGTGGAGATGGTTGTGTTTAGCCTTGCCCCTCAGGATAACATGATGTGTAATGTGTTCCATGAGTCTGATCTAGAGCATTATGTGAGGTACCCAAGCCATGTGCTGAGCCTTGAGCCTATTCAGCTTTTGAGAGGCTGAAATGTCCTGAGTCACCTATGAGGGTATGATAAGAAAGAACTCAGATGGAAGAATATGAGATGATGAAGGTTTTTGGGAAGCACTATGGAAAGGGTGAAGCCACATGGGAGCCCTGATGGACGTATGAAAGGCTTATCCTGAACTGTTTATTTGCTTGATGGTATTTTGAGGACAAAATTCCTATAAGAGGGGAAGGATGTTACAACCCCGATTTTGGGTTCATTTGATGAGAAAGGTAATTTCTCATATTGGAGATATTTGGACAAATAATGATGTAATTTCATTTACAATATCCTTGATGATTGTGTTGTGGGCTTTATTGGCTATTGGGCCCAATAACAAGGAAATTCAATTAATTAATGAATAATTGAGAATTTGAGTAAAGAAAGATGTGGAAACCTCTAGAAGGCAAAAGAATGTAATCCAAAGATGGATTTCGTGCCTCTTGGGTTCCTTGGGTTCCAAGGAGTCCAAAGTTGCAAAAAGAAAGCAATAAGAAAAGAAAAGATCAATTAATTATTTCTTTATTAAGAAAGAAATTGAAAACAATGGTAAAATGTGGAAAACAACTGAAAAGAGGTATAATTGAGTTATCCTTGGTGGAATTTCGTATCCCAAGGATTCCTAATGTTAAAAGGGATACCAATGCAGAAAAGAAAAGAGAAAATAAAGAGAAATCCTCAAAAAGAGATATTTTAATAAGAATAAAACAAGATAATGAAGAATAATGCATTTAGATGCATCTAGAAGGATAATGAGTATCCAATAAAAAGGATTTTGAAATAATAGAGTTTCTTAGGATCCAAGGAGTCCTAATGAAGAAAGAGGAAAGGGAAAATACCTATAAAAAGAAAATAAGAATATAATGTGAATACATTATTAATGGATTAAGTGGTATTGTTAAAAAGGAAATAGTTTCTACTAAAGGAAAATAGAAATTCGTGCCAATGGTTTAAAAAGCAAGATTAAAGAGAATAAGAGAGAGGATTTTCATATTTCTAATTATCCATGCAATAAAGAATATCAAGAAGGTAAATAGGAGAGAGAAGAATTTCTTCTCCATGAAGGAATTTGATTCCTATTGGAAAGAGAACTAGTGACCCATAGATGGTCATCTTAGGGCATGGATACTCACCCTATATTAAGGGGTAAAGCCATAGTTCGAATCCAAGAGAGAGAGAGAGAGATCCCACGCTCTCCTCCTTGTTCTTTCCATAGAAAACCCTAATCAAGAGGGTAGAGAGGACCCTGGTGCAACGAAGGGCCAAAGAGTGGCCTGGATGGTAGCTTAACGTTCCCACAATGACCACGGATGGTTAACCCTTATCCCTGGGCTCGCACGTAAGAACTACACCGTAGGAGGGCTACACTTGGGCATCAAGTTGCAGATAGACCCCGCTCTGACCAGCTGCGTTAGGCATGATCTGGGTGGCACCCTAAGGGCGGTGGAGGGAGACAAAGCCAAGGGAGGAGTCGGCTGCAGCCATCGGGGGCCATGGAGGAAAGAGGACGTGGCCGTAACCTGCTGCAGGTCAGCCGTTCTGTTAGGCTACGCAAGGTTGAAGAAGAAGGCTTGGTGTTGGACGATTCTACCCTGCGCGGGCTGAAGAAACCATGACTTAAGCGAGGGGTAAAGATGACATTTCATTATGTTTCCAAATAAACCAAGCAACGTTGCATGGGATGAAGTGACGTGGCGCCCTCCGATTGGCCCAAAGTAAGTGGATTTTGTTAAATTCATAACTAATTAATGGTATCTCGGATAGATGCACATTATACATGAATTTTGATCAGGAGAACTCAAGGAATGTAATAAAAATATATTTGAAGCCTAAGTCTGATTGCAATTTGAAAAGTAATGGAAGTTATTAACTTTAATGTAATGATGATTAAGAAACCCTATTTTGATATGATTAATGTGATTAGTAGGGTTTAATTGATGATTAAAGTTGATATTAGCCTGTTAATCATGAAAATGAACATTAGGAACAAAAAGGATGAGCTTTGCATGTAATTAGTTTAATTTAGAGTTTCATGTGCATGAAAATACTTTAATGGGCCTTGAAACCCTAATATTGGTGAATGCGACTCTTAATGGCTTTAATTATTCAAAATCATGAATAAAGTTAAGATATGATTATTCTATGCTATTTCAAGCATTAAAGTTCCTAATTGTGGTTAAATACCCTTAATGAGGAAATTAGGGTTTCCTAGTGGATAAAAGGTAGAATTAATGATAAATAACGTTCATATGAGTATTAGAGCATAATGAACTATGAATTGGTAATAAACGAGCATAATGACTTTGTCATAGATTAAAAAGGATAAAAATGGTAGCTTTAATGTAAAAGAGGCTTAACGGACTTAATTGATTGTTAATTGTGCATTCATCTGGAATTAAGGTTATGTGTTTGTAAAAGGTAACTTTCGTGAAGGATAGATGAGATAATTAAGGTTTAAAAAGAGTAAAGGGAAGTAAAACCGTAATTGCAAAGTAAACCCTAAAAAGAGAAAGAAACCCTAAAAAGGAATAGAAACCATAAGTAGCAAGATGGTTTCGATAGATTTTGATAAAAAGGAATTGAATGTAATTTCAGGACTGAATTGTGTGCTTGCTTGATTCTGGATTACTTGCTTGTTTGGATTATTCCTGCACCTGAGTCTACCCAACAGGTATGTGGTTAATTATGAATAACCGCCTTAGTTTCTCGAGGATTTTCCGGATGGTTAATCGCATTGAATGCAAATTATCAGTTTGGATGTTCATACTTGCAAAACATAAAGTCACTATGATTATCACATTAATAATAGAAGTATGCATTCTCGCACCTACATGCCACCCTGATGGATGATGCCAAAGGTCAGGCCCATATGGGTAGACCCATGGGCACCATGAGTGGTGACCCCAGGCACTAAGCTCGGGAATGAGAAGGTGGCCTATGATATTGCATGACTAGAGGGCACCATGAATGGTGACCCCAGGCACCAAGCTCGGGATTGAGAAGGTGGCCTTAAATCATTGGCAAAAGAAACCCTAAGGTGGGTATGCCACGGTTAGGGAAAAAGCGGTGGAGAATGTCATACTAGAAAATGTAAATTGTCTTGTTATTAACTTGATTGTGACAATTAGATTGTTATCCATATGTGCAAACTTTTGGTTGTCCCCACATACCAGTATATTTCGATATACTGACTATTGTTTTTTTGTCGGTGTTTTAGGTACAAGGTTGAAAAGAACCAATAGTAAAGTGGCATATGTGAAATTAATCAAGAATTAAAGTTCAAAGGAGGATTAGTTAGAGTAGACTCCTGATGTGGATAGATGTAGATATCCTAGTCTTGGAAAAGGTATGCAAAGTTTTATTTTATACCAGTTTTCAGTTTAGTTGGTAAAATTTGTTAATTGTTATTGATTATTTGTCAAACCTTTGATCATGTTAATTGAGATAATGACACCGACCTTTTGGTCTCCCTTAATTGGGGGTTACCGGGAGGCGGGGTCGTTACAGTGATAGACATAACTCTTGTTAGCTTTTTTTGTCTACATTGTTGCATGTAAATATGTATCTTGCCTAAGTCATACTTCATATGCCTAAAGATGAACTTTTATGTACTATTTTAATACAAGGGTATATGCATATGAATTTCTAAGGCTTTCTTAGTCTTTTAATGGTGAACCATGATGGCATTAACATGCTCTTACATGTATGTGCTGAAATTTGAAATACATGCATTTATGAACTAAAATGCTCTTTTTATATTATTTGGAGACCATGTTGGCGGAAAATGATATGTGCATCACTAATTTATATTTATAAGTGTTTCTAAATGAAATTAGGATGATTTCTTAACTGTATGTTTTTTGAAATTTTGCCAAATTCAAATTTGATAAATTAGTTCATTTATGCCTAAAATGACTTTTTATGTCTAATATTGACATAAGTGAAACTTCCTCGTACTTTTGAGTTTTAATTTGAACTTTTACATGGTCTCATACTGCTTCCATGTAAAGATTAAAATGAAGATTCATGTTGATGTGGAATACATATGTGGGTTTGGCCTTCATGTGACCTAAATTGATGAATTGGGCCTTGGTATTTCCAGAATGGGTAAATGAACCATGATTGAGTAACTTGACATTTGTTATGGTACTTTATGCATCTTTTGGATTTTTCTAATTTTAGTTAGGTTATAATACATCGTTAACTTGTTAGTATGTTTGGGTTTTTCATGAATGATGAGTTAACTGATCTAATTAATCAACAAAAACCCTAATCATGCACTACCCTAAGATCATAAGATTTATCCTCTACTTAGAGGGGGCTAGATAGTGAAATGAGTATCCTTATAAAAATATTGAATTGTGAAAAGGTGCTTGGAGTCATATACTATTGAGTATATGTAGGTGATTGAAGATTGTTTCTTCCACATCCAAGATGAGACCTGTTTGAGTGCGGCTGAGGTTGTATCTTCAGTGATATGTAATGTGATATGATGAAATGGGTATTCTACCTTAGTGATAGGTTCCATGACCTGAGTACCCATGATGTACCTTCTTTTTGTGGGCCGGCCTTTGAGTATTCCATGAGTAGTTTGGCCTTTAAGCACACTACAATTTTTATACTCTCGCCGGCCTTTGAGTATTCCATGAGTAGTTTGGCCATTAAGCACACTACAATTTTTATACTCTCACGAACTGAGGCGTGATGAGGTCTTATGGGGATAAATAATCATAAGAAATTATACTAAGCTAGAGGGAATCAAATCACTATCTAGTAATTTGAGTGGTACACCTCAGATCACCTAGTGCTTGGTAATAAAATAAGTAATTCAATTATGTAGTATATATATATGAAGGGTTTTTAGATGTTCACATTGGGGATGCATTTATTTCTCTTCTACACCTATAAAGTATTACTTGTTATTCTCATACTGCATTTATTACTATCTCATATTGAGCAATGACTACTACTTCCTCTTTCTACCTCTAGTAATATCTTATTAGTAAACTTGTAAACATAAGATATAATCAGTTATTATATCATATGACTGGGATATCAATATCACCCTTGTGGTTATCCACATCTTTTAGGTGACTAGTAGTGTAACCATGGCTTTAGTGGAGAGGTTCCCTCCTTAAGTGGTCAAAAATATCTTCGAGGTTGGTGGTGGTCCTTTGTTGTGTATCTTAGAGTCGTCCATGTAATCTCAAGTCTAGGAAGGGTATATTTAGACGGATGCATTCTTGTTTGTGGCTTGCATTTCTTGTATATATGCACATGATGTAACTATGTTAGCTATATAATTTTTTTGTATTTAGGTTGTGACAAAGATTCACAAAGATTCATATGGAAAGTTACCAGGTAATAATGAACAAAAGTTGGGTCTTTATGTGAAATAATTTGGAAATGAATTTAGATTCTTTATTTTGGTTTATTATATTCTACTGGTTGGTGATTTTAATTAGTGCAATTCTTTGATTGGATAAATCTATGGGGATAGGTTGGTCTAAGGACAACTTGGACCTGGGTTCCCCTTGGAGGGCTCAAGGGACATACAATGCTTACGAGTAGGATTTTGGGCTCTTTAGAGTCCCGAGGGACATGGATGAAGAGGAGGACATAATGATATTCATACAATCTCTATATGGGGACGACTGGGGGTATGTGGTCAAGGGGTTCAAAATCTCCTAAGTTATATTTCAGATTAGAGGTAGCACTATAGTCATTTAGTGGACAAAATCATAGTTTGGAACATGAGGGGTATAAACAATGATAGAACCAAAGAGCACCTTAAAGGTCTATGAGTAATGAAATTTGTAAATCTTATCCATTCCAGAACATTTCATGGAACACTAGAGTAGACGAGTTGGAATGCCTTCTCCAATTTTAGTGGATGGCCACCAATAAGGATATAGCGGGGGGGGGAATGTTTGGGTTTTCTCTTCGGCCTTCTTATTGTCAAGGGTGGTGGGATCATCAAAGAAACATTGACTGCAGAGTTATATCTTGGGGGGATATGGTTGGTACCTCGGTAATATATACATCCTATAACATAAGTGAAGGTGCCTTTGGAGGAGATCAAGGTTTTCATTACCCTCATGGGGGACATCCCATGGATCTTATCAATGGGCTGGATGGTAGATGATGGAAGAACATCTCATTAGGAAGCGGGCATCATACAATTGTCCCTTGATTTACAACATTATCTTGGGTAGGCATGGTGGGAAACCACCAAAATTCAAATTCCTAAAATGTGTTTTTAGCACTTATACATACTTAACTTCATCAAAGAAGACTATTTTATGGATACTTGGGGGGCCGTCTTATGAGATATTTGAAAAATGAAAATTACTAAAGAAAGATCTTAAAACATGGAGCAAAGTGGTCATTGAGGATATATTTGAATAAAAATCAGAAGAGCAAAGAGAGGATAAGGCAACTCCAATCCAAATTGAGTGCCTCATTATCTAAGGGATACCTAGAGGACCTGCATAAAGTGAAAAAAAGAGCTAGAAGAATTACACATTTGGGAGGAAATTTTATTGGAGAGAGACATCATGGATCAGATGGTTACAAGAGGGAGACACAAATAGAAATTTTTTCATGCTCATATCAAAGTAAGAAGGAGGGCCAAGGTAGATCATGGGTCTAGGGAGGTAAGAGAAAGTGAGATCATAATGGATCCCATTAATCACTTTACCAATGTCTTTATGTCAGAAGAAACCCCATGATAGAATATTATACTAGAAATATTGAATTGGAGGTTAATGTGCATGAAAACATGGGCTTGTTGGCATTAGCCATATAGGAAGAGAACAAAGCGATTTTCATGATTAGGAATGGCAACAACACTCTAGCGTTAGAAATCTATATCACATCCTTCTAACAATTTCTTGGGAGATTATTAGAGGTGTCCTAGTTGAGTTTTGTCAGTCATTGCCTCATGGGATATGTAGTGCATTTCAGTCTAAAATGTGTCAAGTTGATTCTAATTCCCAAAAGTGATAACCCTAGGAGGATAGAAGACTTTAAGCCAATTAGCATGTACATTCTCTCACTTAGGATTGAGTCATGGGTGATTCTATATAGACTTACTATCCTTACACCTAAATTAGTGTCCTTATAATAAGCAACTTTAATCATAGGACAAAACTTTAATGACAAGATCAGACTAGCTCAAGAGACCATACCTGACCTTAATGTTAGGGGAGGGAGGAGGGGGAAAAATGGCATACAAAGTGGACATGTCTAAGGACTGTGACAGAGTCAACAAGGCTTCCTCATGAATACCCTGTGTGGCATTTGGGTTTGACAATAGAGTGATCAACATCATTAAGAACAATGTCTATGGCCCTTGGTTCTCCATCCCCATGATGGCAAAAGATATGACTCCATCTTATCTTAAGAAGTGCTAGGGAGGCATATTTGTAAGGAAGTGGAAGGAAAGATCTCTAGGTTCAAAACCTAAGGTGGAGGGCTTTCCCCCTTACATATAATGTTCACAGATGGCCTCATATATTTCTTTGACATAGCTAATAACTCTAGGAGGATATTGGAAGTTTTGTTTTAGAAGAATACAAAACATTTGTGGGGCAAAAGTGAACAAAAATAAATACTCAGTGATGATTGACAAAACGACAAAGCTTAGGAAGAGAGAAGTACTATATGAATGGGGTTGTGTAAAGGATAGTGAATCAATACCTTACGCATGGAACCTGCTAATTAGACACTATAATAGATGGACTAACAAGATCACAAAGAGAGCTACATTATGCACATGTATTTTTCTCTTATACTCAAGTAGGATTACTCTAATCAAGTCCATCCTATTAGCAAGTCCATCCTATCACTATGATCTAGAGAGGAAGACGGAAACCTTCCTCGGTGAGTTTAGGGAGGAAGCTAAAAGGCGTCATTGGGTTAGATGTGACATCGTAGTAGTACCAACCTTCCAAAGAGGGTTAGGGTTCAAAAATTGCAGGATAGATACCAAGTGAATCTTATTAAGGTGGGTTAGAACTTCTTGTAGGGCTCATTGTTGTAAGAGAGATTTTGTATGAAGAAATATGGAAACGAAAGATGGGACCTAAGCCCTACCCACCCATAGAATATCAAGAGAAGGACGGGTTCATCTATTTACTGGTAGAGAATATGGGAGATATTTCTTTTGGTAATGAAGAGGTCCATTTCAGTAACATTTCTTTCTAGGGTTCCTCATGGGGCGAGGACATCATGGGTCGCTAGATGAATGATGATGTTCAACTTGATCTGAATCTTAGGATTCACAATCTCTTTGTGGACAACAGTGGTTATCGGTTGAGGGACCTCCTAGGTATAGGTTTATAGGCTAGCATAGTACACAACGAGTTTAGCCAATGACTACATT
The DNA here is from genome assembly GCA_963693085.1 of Alisma plantago-aquatica. Lineage (NCBI taxonomy): Eukaryota > Viridiplantae > Streptophyta > Magnoliopsida > Alismatales > Alismataceae > Alisma > Alisma plantago-aquatica. The sequence continues at coordinate 1,338,627,569 of OY856412.1, forward strand.
TTAAAAGTTCTTAGGACGATGACACCTCCCATACAAGCGGTGGGCATATTAGAGTTGGGGGACATTTCCTATTTGAAGCATGAGGCAATTGATACTTCCAACATATAGACAATGTATCGATTTTGTTTTAAGTCTCCTCTTATAGTGTCGAGGATCCATTTTTTAGCTAGTGTGGTGTCTCGTTGTAACCCATCATTTTTTTTTGGGCCCACTCAGGAATGGAATGAATAGAATTTCCCTACATTTCTTCGAAAAGAAATATCATAGTTAATTGGAATGTAGTTGTATAATGCAATAATGGTTAGTGTTAGAGGAAATGGCACGTGTACAATATCAAGAACATTGGTTAACTGAATTACACATTTAACAAGTCTTAAGTACTTTTTAAGCAAAAAAAAAAAGTGGTAACACGTCTTATTTGGTTAAAGATCAAACTGAAATACGGTTTACCTTAAAAACGAGGCTGCTTACTTGAATGTGCATCTCTCCCTACCAGATTTGCATCCTTTGTGTGTGTGACCATGACGTTACTAGATTTGGAACTCTTATCATGAGAAGATTGGAGATAACGTTATCTTTTTCAGCCAAAAAATGTCATCTTTTTCTTTTTTTTCGTTTTAGATAAAGCTCCCCTGTTACTGTATCAACGGCGACCAGGGTACAGCTACAGTACAATTTGGCACCACTTTTTTCGTGTTACTGAGCCAACTTCTTCTCCTCCACCCACACCTCGGCATTCCATGTGTGCTGCCAGGTTGAGATTGCAATCAATACAATCAGATATGGGGACCGGCCTACGGCGATCCGGCTGTACTAGAGCTAGTAGACGAGGCGCGGACCCGACAGGTAGGAGTGGCGGGATGACGGATGGATGGGCGGGCGGAGCCGAGGAGCTGTTTCATTCCCCCCGGATTCGCTCACGACAAGAAGAGAGAAGAGTAGGAGAGATAGATTGAGGATCTGGCGCGGAGGCCAAGGGAGATGCGGTCGCAGGCGGGAACCTCATCCCCCGCCACTCCGTTTCCTTCCCTCCACTCTCCTCTACCCTAATCACGTGCCTGAGATCCGGCTTGTTCTTATTAATGATAACAGTCTCTCTGATGCAGCATCCGTGTCCGTAACCCAACGTGGTCCTCCTCTCTCCTCTGTCAGTCTCACTCTCACCCTCATGGTTTCTGTTCTCCCTCGCCTGACGGCTAGTTGCTGTTATCGGGAGCAGGTAGACGCTTTTCCGGTGAAAGCGGCTGCCACTGCTGCTGGCCGTCACTGATGCGCTCATGTTTGCCTTTGCTGTTTTCTTCCGTCGACTTTTCCCTTCTGTTAGGCCGCCACCCCTTCTTCAGTGTCGCTCTGCTCGGCCTCCTGCTCCGGGCATGTGACGTCTGTGGAAAGCAGAGGGGCTAAATTAAAAGATGGCAACACATTTTGGGGGAAGAGGTTGAACATTACAAAAAAAAATGAAAAAAAACTGAAATAGCAGGGTTAAACAAAAATATGTAATTGAATAGCACAAAACAGATCTTGTTCCCGTCCTAGCCCACTATTGTGTGAAAGCGCCAAAATTTTAGCGTTTTAAGGACTTAAAAACACCCAAAAATTGGTATTTAAGTGGTAAGCGCCGAAAAATTGGCATTAAGGTAAAACGCCGAAAAGTTGGCGTTTTAGGTGAAAGCACCAAAAAAGTTGGCTTTTGCCGTCAAGTCCCTTTAGAGTCGAGCAACAACCATCAAAGCTCTGTACGTAGTAGTTGGATATCTCAACAGCAGCAGCGGCCATGAGATAGTCGGCCTCTGCTCTGAGTTTGGCACCAACACATCCTTCACGGCGATGCAGTGGATCATGGCCAACGTGGTCAAGTACCCAGAGACACAATCCAAGCTGTTCGATGAGGTCGTCAACACCAACTCAACCGACGCTAACATAGTTGTCGAAGAGGACCTGCCTAAGATGCCCTACCTAAAGGCAGTCAATACTAGAGGGCATGCGGCGTCACCCTCTAGCCCACTTCGTGTTGTCGCATACCATGACGGAAGAGGTCTCCCTCGGCGGGTACGTGTTCCCTAAAGGTGTTTCTGTCAACTTCGCCATTGCGGAGATAGGGTGGGACTGTAACACCCCTCCCTAGGGTTTCATACGTAACCAGGGGAAGCACAGCCTAATCCCCAACATTATCCATAATGTAGAGTACTTGGCATATCAGGGAGGGATTGTCACATGCATGATCTCATATCAAGAAATAAACAACACTTGGCATTCATAGAAACATAGATTCATACATGAGTTCGTGGAAAGAAAGCTACATCATGATTCTAAAGGTACGCTAAATATAAACTAGATAATCAAGAAAAGATAGGATCTCCATAGATGGACGTCCCACCAGGCAACAACTCCTTAGGTCTTTGGGTCCTTAGTATTCTCAAGATGATTCCTTCTCTTTAGCTCCAACGTCTGTGGACATCTCGTCCCCAGCCATGCAAAGGAAAAACAAACATGATAAGTAAGCGGTATTGGCATATTATAAAGCATAAAATAACATATAAAGTGATTTAACATAAACATGAACATGCATTAACCTTAATAATTTCTTGGCATCTTTTACATGAAGAATTTGACTAGAAGTATATGCTCCTCTCTTAATGCCCCATAAGGAGCCCATAATACTCAGAAAGCCCATAATTGCTCGGAAAGCCCATAATGCTCGGAAAGCCCATAACAAGGTGCATATAAATCTAAATCAAATTTCCTTAACCATGATCTTACTTAGACTTTACTTATCTTCTTAATAACCTAAACTTGATCTTAATTGGGATTTCTCCCTCCTGAACATCATTGGGATTTCTCCCCGTGACCATAATGGGATTTCTCCCTCTTAAGCATGAATGGGAAATTGCTTCCCTCCTAGCCTTGATTTCATGTATCTTAATCATAATTCATAACATTAATCGGGCGTCTAAACTTAGACTTAGATTATAGAAATCAACATCCAATAAACATGTACATTGAAGAAAAACATACATTTATCATGACTTAAGTATAAAGTGCATAATCATATCATAATCATTCAATAACTCAAGTTTACTATGCCAAGGGCATGGCCCGCTTACCTTGAGCTAAAAACCCTAGGTCGAACCTAGTTTGACTGATTGGATCCTTTTAATCACCTGAAATTAACAAAATTATCCTTTATCATATATCACTAAACCCTAATTTGTCCATATAAATATTGAGATATTAAAACAGCAAAATCAGTCAATAAAAACCACAAAATTGGATTCCTCATCAAAAATCCTTTCCAAAACATATTTATTTATGTTTTTCTGATAAACAGGCGATTTACTATGAATTTTTGAAGAACAGACCAATCAGTAAATCGAGAAAAATCCACGTATATAGAGATATATCCAAATCCAGAAACAATGGGCCAGCATCTGACTTGGCCCAATCGGGCTTGGACAACTAGGCCAGGATGCTTGCCCCAACGATCAAAGGAAACAGGGCATGAAAACCCAAAAATACCCTCGTGGGTGGAAAACACCAAAATAGGAGGACAGGGGTACCAAGGTCATTTCGTGACCTGGATTGCTCCCTGCCAGCTCCATGGTTTTAGGTGCGAGCGAGCAACCTGGAGGTTTGATTTTGATGAGAACCTGGGTAAGTGGTGATTTCTGGCGGTAAAAACAGCATCCATCACTCCCGCAGAACCAAGGCGACTCTAATGAGCCTGAGATCGAGCCCTGTTGTGCGTATGGGCACTGGTTCACATGGCACAACCATGACCACAGGGCACCGCCATGGCCACCGAAGAATGGAAGCTGAGAAAAGAAATTACGAGGTGCTAAAGAAAAAAAGGCAAGAGTCTCGCGAAGTCGAACTGAGGCGAAGGCATGGTCGCCTGAAGCAAAGATGCGCGGAAGAGCGATCGTAGTCGAAGAACAGAGAAATACCGGGGAAAACAGGGGAGGTGGGCGGCGGTTCAAAACCGGTGAAGGCATTCTGAATCGACGAGATGAGGGTCGGAGGAGGTTCACGGAGTGAAGGCGAAGCTACAACCATCACTTCTGTGGTCAGAGGACCACTGGTGTGGTCTGGAGCTAGGGTGCCGGCGAGCACTCCTACTGGTCCTATAGGACACAGCGATTGGGACCATCGCGAAGAAAAGGGGACACAGGAAAAGACGTGCGAGGGTCTAAGGATGCTTACCGGCCCTTCAATTGCAGAGAAGGTGCCAAAGGAGCACTGCGACAAGGTGGAGGTCGTCGGAGTTTCAGGTCGAGTAGGTTGGGGCTCTTGAGGGTGTCGGAGGTCGAATTGAGTGAGGAGGAGCGCCGCTTGGGGTCCGGTTGTGCTTGCGGGCTACTTAGGTGAAGGTTTGAGAGGCTAGGGGAGCATCAGGGAGAGCTAGTTGTGAACCCTAAAATGGGCATTTTTCCTACAGTGAGTGAGAGGGAGCTAGCTGGGGCTTGTTGGATTCGGGGAGGCGAGGCGAACTCAGAGGCGAAGAGATCTCGTGAAACGATCCCGTAATGAGGGTGAGAGAGATCGACGAAGGAGACTGTCGGGCTGACTGCAGGACTGACAAAACGTCGAGAGGTGGAAGACAAGCTGGAACTGTTGGATCCTGATCCCACGGTCACGGACGCATGCGGAGAAAAGGAACAGATGAATTACTTGTAACAGTGTACATCGAATAAGTGTGACAAATAACACATTGATTGGTATACTATAAATCATATAAAACGTGTAGTTAGCATTTGGAGGGTCATTTGAAGTCCAAATGACCTTAAATTTCACCCAAATGTTAAAGAGGTGCATTACCACACAATGGCTCAGTTAATTTCATATTTTAGCCCACCATCACTACTAATTAGGCAAAATGCATTCAATACACTTAAGTGAATATATTAAAGCATATAGAGATATTCATAAATTACTAAATGGAGATAATTCAGGTAATTAGTCCAAATATCAACAATAAACATTTTGAGGAACATTAAGCAAGCTTTTATGCATAAAAACCACTAATGATAATAAGAGAGAGGAAGAAAATGATATAAAAACATCCATTTCTATTTTCTAAACAAGAGTGCATAAATGTGCAAGGAAATACTTTCTAAAGTTAAACCATGGGTAATAAAGTAAGTGAACATAATTTTTCTTCACATGAAACGAAATCGTAAAGCTAATATGGGCAAATTGCATAAAGGTCCTCAACATTTATACTATTAGAAAAAGAGCATGCAAAGAGTAAAATATTTTGGAAATTTTGCATAATAAGATTGGGGTGTTACAATACTACCCACCTTAAATAAATTTCGTCCTCAAAATTTCCATGGGTTTCTACCCACCTTAAGGGTTTCACATAAACTTGCAAATTTTCCCTACAACTTTTATCATACAAGAAGCATTCACAAACAAAGCATTATGATTCAACATAAATTACTTAACTACCCTTACCTTGATCATCTCCCTCTTCTCCATCCGACATTTGTATGGTGAAGAGCCTTGGTTTAACCTTGGGTGGAGGATTAGGGTTCTTAGCTTGGTTATGGTTGGGATCCTTCTTTGCAAGCTTAGGGCAATTAGGCTTGATATGCCCTTCCTCACCACAATAGTAGCACACAGAAGTCCCAAACCTACAAGGACCACCATGGTTTCTCTTACATGTGGGGCATGGGGTTCTCCCATTCTCTGGAGAAGGCTCAGGGGCTTTTCTCTTGTGGTTGGAGGGTGGAGGGGGTTGATGGTGACGATTGTTTTGGGGTAACTCCTTCTTATGGTTCCTCCCAAGGTGTTCCTCCAATTCTAGGGCTGCATCCAAGGCTGATTGCATGGTCCTATGTCCTCTACCAGACAAGGCATAACTTAGGTCAGGTTTAAGCCCTCTAATAAACTTCTTAGCTCTCTTTTGTTTAGTGTACTCAAGACCATACTTTTGGAGCTTATGAAACTTCATGGCATACTCAGTGACAGTCATGTCACCCACCTGCTTAAGGTTGATGAACTCATCTTCCTTCCTTTCTAACATGGCCTCAGATACATAATGGTCATTAAAGACTTCTACAAACTCACCCCAAGAGAAAGGAGGGTCATCATCTTCCCTAGAGGCTAAGAGGTTTTCCCACCAAGTACGGGCTGCACCCTTGAGCATATGGGTGGCAAACCTAACCCTACTACGTGGGGGACACTCTAAGTCTCTAAAGCAATGTTCCATGTTGCTAAGCCACTCCTCAGCCTTGGTTACTACATCAACCTCATCTTCACCATGGAAAGCATCGGGTTTAATCTTCAAGAAATCTATGAGGGAGATCTATTGTACCCTAGGAGGAGCTCTAGGTTGGAGGACATTGGTCAAGGCTGCTACTAAGGCATCTAGGGTGACTGGTGGAGGGGCGTGGTTCATGTCTTCAGTCTTATCACCATTAGAGGATCCTTGTGAGTGGCTTAACTCACCAACCTTCTCCTTTTTCTTAGGGGCCCTCTGAAAGGGTAAACATAACATGATATTAGAACATAATATAAATCTCTAATGTTGCCTTAGTGGCCATCTATTCCTTGCTATGATACCATTAATGTAACACCCCTCCCTAGGGTTTCATACGTAACCAGCGGAAGCACAGCCTAATCCCCAACATTATCCATAATGTGGGGTACTTGGCATATCAGGGAGGGATTGCCACATGCATGATCTCATATCAAGAAATAAACAACACTTGGCATTCATAGAAACATAGATTCATACATGAGTTTGTGGAAAGAAAGCTACATCATGATTCTAAAGGTACGCTAAACATAAACTAGATAATCAAGAAAAGATAGGATCTCCATAGATGGACGTCCCACCAGGCAACAACTCCTTAGGTCTTTGGGTCCTTAGTATTCTCAAGATGATTCCTTCTCTTTAGCTCCAACGTCTGCGGACATCTCGTTCCCAGCCATGCAATGGAAAAACAAACATGATAAGTAAGCGGCATTGGCATATTATAAAGCATAAAATAACATATAAAGTGATTTAACATAAACATAAACATGCATTAACATTAATAATTTCTTGGCATCTTTTACATGAAGAATTTGACTAGAAGTATATGCTCCTCTCTTAATGCCCTATAAGGAGCCCATAATGCTCAGAAAGCCCATAATTGCTCAGAAAGCCCATAATGCTCGGAAAGCCCATAACAAGGTGCATATAAATCAAAATCAAATTCCCTTAACCATGATCTTACTTAGACTTTACTTATCTTCTTAATAACCTAAACTTGATCTTAATTGGGATTTCTCCCTCCTGAACATCATTGGGATTTCTCCCCATGATCATAATGGGATTTCTCCCTCTCAAGCATGAATGGGAAATTGCTTCCCTCCTATCCTTGATTTCATGTATCTTAATCATAATTCATAACATTAATCAGGCTTCTAAACTTAGACTTAGATTATAGAAATTAACATCCAATAATCATGTACATTGAAGAAAAACATACATTTATCATGACTTAAGTATAAAGTGCATAATCATATCATAATCATTCAATAACTCAAGTTTACTATGCCAAGGGAATGGCCCGCTTACCTTGAGCTAAAACACCTAGGTCAAACCTGGTTTGACTGATTGGATCCTTTTAATCACCTGAAATTAACATAATTATCCTTTATCATATATCACTAAACCCTAATTTGTCCATATAAATATTGAGATGTTAAAATAGCAAAATCAGTCAATAAAAACCACAAAATCGGATTCTTCATTGAAAATCTTTTCCAAAACATATTTATTTATGTTTGTCTGATAAATAGGCGATTTACTATGATTTTTTGAAGAACAGACCAATCAGCGTATATATAGATATATCCAAATCCAGAAACAATGGGCCAGCATCTGACTTGGCCCAATCAGGCTTGGACAACTAGGTCGGGATGCTTGCCCCAGCGATCAAAGGAAACAGGGAATGAAAACCCAAAAATACCCTCGCGGGTGGAAAACACCAAAATAGGAGGACAGGGGTACCAAGGTCATTTCGTGACCTGGATTGCTCCCTGCCAGCTCCATGGTTTTAGGTGTGAGCGAGCAACCTGGAGGTTCGATTCTGATGAGAACCTGGGTAAGTGGTGATTGTCGGCGGCAGAAACAGCATCCATCACTCCCACAACACCTAGGCGACTCTAATGAGCCTGAGATCGAGCCCCGTTGTGCGTCTGGGCACTGGTTCACATGGCACAACCATGACCACAGGGCACCACCATGGCCACCGAAGAATGGAAGCTGAGAAAAGAAATCACGATGTGCTAAAGAAAAAAAGGCAAGAGTCTCACGAAGTCAAACTGAGGTGAAGGCATGGTCGCCTGAAGCCAAGATGCACGGAAGAGCGATTGTGGTCGAGGAACAAAGAAATACTGGGGAAAATAGGGGCGGCGAGCGGCGGTTCAAAACCGGTGAAGGCATGCCTGAATCGACGAGATGAGGGTCGGAGGAGGTTCACAGAGTGAAGGCGAAGCTAAAGCCATCACTTCTGTGGTCGGAGGACCATTGGTGTGGTCTGGAGCTAGGGTGCCGGTGAGCACTCCTACTGGTCCTATAGGACACAGCGATTGGGACCATCGCAAAGAAAAGGGGACACGGGAAAAGATGCGTGAGGGTCTAAGGATGCTTACCGGCCCTTCAATTGCAGAGAAGGTGCCAAAGGAGCACTGCGGCAACGTGGAGGTCGTCGGAGTTGCAGGTCGAGTAGGTCGGGGCTTTTGAGGGCGTCGGAGGTCGAATTGAGTGAGGAGGAGCACCGCTTGGGGTCTAGTTGTGCTTGCGGGCTACTTAGGTGAAGGTTCGAGAGGCTAGGGGAGCGTCGAGGAGAGCTAGCTGTGAGCCCTAAAATGGGCATTTTGCCTACAGTGAGTGTGAGGGAGCGAGCTGGGGCTTTTTGGATTCGGGGAGGCGAGGCGAACTCGGAGGCGAAGAGATCTCGTGAAACGGTCCCGTAATGAGGGAGAGAGAGATTGACGAAGGAGACTGTCAGGCTGACTGCAGGACTGACGAAACGCCGAGAGGTGGAAGACAAGCTGTTAACTGTTGGATCCTGATCCCACGGTCATGGACACACGCGGAGAAAAGGAGCGGATGAGTTACTTGTAACAGTGTACATCGAATAAGTGTGACAAATAACACATTGATTGGTATACTATAAATCATATAAAACGTATAGTTATAATTTGGAGGGTCATTTGAACTCCAAATGACCTCAAATTTCACCCAAAGGTTAAGGAGGTGCATTACCACACAATGGCTCAGTTAATTTCATATTTTGGCCCACCATCACTACTAATTAGGCAAAATGCATTCAATACACTTAAGTGAATATATTAAAGCATATAGAGCTATTCATTAATTACTAAATGGAGATAATTCAGGTAATTAGTCCAAATATCAAAAATAAACATTTTGAGGAACATTAAGCAAGCTTTTATGCATAAAAACCACTAATGATAATAAGAGAGAGGAAAAAAATGATATAAAGACATCCATTTCTATTTTCTAAACAAGAGTGCATAAATGTGCAAGGAAATATTTTCTAAAGTTAAACCATGGGTAATAAAGTAAGTGAACATTATTTTTCTTCACAAAAAATGAAATTATAAAGCTAATATGGGCAAATTGCATAAAGGTCCTCAACATTTATATTGTTAGAAAAAGAGCATGCAAAGAATAAAATATTTTGGAAATTTTGCATAATAAGATTAGGGTGTTACCGGGACGGAATGGTGTGGACGGACCCCATGGAGTTGAAGCCCGAGAGGTTTCTCCATGGCAGGGAAGGTGAAGGGGTCGATATCACAAGGAGCAGGAAGGTCAAGATGATGTCTTTTGGTGTCGGCCGCCAAATCTAACAAATGAAAACGCCAACTTTTGGGTGCTTACATACTAAAACGCCAACTTTTCGGTGTTTTCATCCTAAAACGCCAACTTTTTGGCGGTTACCACTTAAACGCTAATTTTTTTAGCACTTTTCAGTCCTGTCGCAGTTAAAACACCAAAGTTTTGGCATTTTCACACAAAAGTGGGCTAGTAGGGGAAATAAGATTAGTTTCGTGTTATTCAAGTACATATTTTTGTTTAAGCCGTGCTATTTCAGTTTTTTTCCCCAAAAAAATCATAATTTTTTTTAGATGAGTTTAAAAGTATTATATATGTGTGGATATCTACGACAATAATTTTTTTGATAACATATTCATATACGGTCGACAAAAGATAAGCGAATGAAATGTGACCACAAGGGGTGCCAACAAGACTAAATGTCGGGAAATAGGTAAAATCGATCATGGGGTCCCTATGTCCGCAAGTGGTAGAGTAGCATTCAAAGTTAATGACCCCAATGGTAATTGTATCACCGACGTCTTGGTGAATGGAGAAGGCTCTATGTGTAGCCTTCCATTTGAGGATAAAAGTGGCATCACCTACAAAAATTTAGAAGGATATCCAAAGTTAGAGCGAGGTAATTAAGTGTGACAGTTTGCTTTTGCTACTATTATTCAAATCATGATTGTTAGGTTCCCTCCATATATTCCATATGATACATGCCACTAACGAACTAGCTATCTGATTGTAACATGGTATCGTGGCAAGACCAGGAGTTATATTAGTAAAAGCGAGTTTGATAGCCAGTATAAAGTGTTTTTATTATTGCAACCGAAAGCAATTCAATGGTCCTAGATACCTTTGAAGAGGGGAACATATATCCCGACTCTTCATTATTTCTTCAACAGAGGTAACATAAGAATAGTCTATGGAACCACCTCTTCATACCTTATGCACCGAGATATAACTTTTTGTGACCTAAAAACCATTATAGAATATTTACCCATTGAGGTCATTTGATTTCCATATACGAGCACGGTATCGAGATTTATACCCATGTTATATAAAGATTTATACTCTCTATTGATAGTGTATTCTGACCTCCGCATCCAACCAAATACATGTTTTTTTATAACTCTCTCTATTTAACTCGACCAATCACATGCTTGTTATGGGGTTTATGTAAAAAAATTTGAAGTAATCAATATGATCCGCAAGGCGTATGGCACCCGAGTGCATATTGAGAGAGAGCACTATGTCTAAGGAAAACACTCCTCGAATCTGATATCTTCTACGAAATAAGGAATGCGATGTTTGGTGTTATACCGGTCCAGGCGACCTAGAAGGGACCAGTTGTCATCCCAACATTTTGCATAGAATCCCAACAATATGGTCGAGTGTATATATTATCCACTGTAAGATTTGCACTATGGTTGGGATAACGCCTGGAATGTGATAGGTTCTTCAAATTGTATTTTATTTGTTTGATGGTGGTCTTTTCATGTAGTATTTGATTTTTTGTATATATGTCATGTAGTATTCTATTAGATGAACTAAAATTTTGTTGGTCGACATTTTCAGCCAATGAAGACTAATGATCCCCTGCCCTTTGAGGGATTTAAACTTGAGGATCAACTGACAAGATATACATGTTTATATCCAATATACTATCCCAAAGGAAATTCCATCCTATCTAATCTACTTTGTTTTACCACTTTTTTATGGAGGGGATGTAGCTGAAATGGTACGAGGATTGCCACTGATATCTAAAAATAATGGTGTCATCAAATTGTATGATGTGATAGTTGTGGAGATTGTTGACGGGTGATATGTGTCATTTTGTGCACCTAGTTTGAACGTCAAAGCAAGGATAGAGATGAAAATGATGAACAAATATAGGGATAGTATGCCCCCCTTGCCTAAGGCCATTGGAACATTTGCACTGTAGTCATGATCGTCTAAATTAAAAGTAATCACTGAACTAGTGGATCCATTTTGAAAGTCATAACCTTTAAGATTGAGTAATATGAATTCCCAATTTACATTGTCATATGCTTTCCCAAAATCTAATTTCATGGTGAGCATGCGTGTTCATTGTTTGTCATAACATTGAGGTCATCATTAAATGTCATGGATATGTTTTAGTGATGTAAATGTTGTACTATTAATCCAAGATAATAAATGTTTTGGTGGATCTAAAACCATTTTGTTATCATAAAAGTGCTCACTATTATATTTTTGTCTCATATATGTGTTTTTTCTCATGTGACCTATTTGATCATAACTTTGCATTGGTTTCTTTCTCTTCCCTGTCTAATTTTCTATCCTCCATCTTGTTGCAAATTTTTCATGGAGTTGTTTCTGCATCTAGGGAGGTTCATATGCATGAGGCAATTTTATTAATAGAGAGGTTGAGAGTATCTTTCTGTGGGTTCCCATTCTCTTGGTTGAGGTTGGTGTCCTTATGTGTAAAAGGTGATCTCTTGTGTTGACTCCATCTGAAGTCATTTTTAGGGTTATGGTTCTTGTCTCCTCTAAACTTTGGTGAAATAGTATTGTGACAAGGCCTTTTAGAGGCTTTGTTCATGTTAGTATCCTTGCATACCCATACATATCCTTGTTGGTATGCCCATGGTCATGTGATTGGCGTTCTTTCTATATTTTTGTATGGTTTAATTCCCTATTTCTTCCATGTGTTGTGTCCTTTTGAGGGAAATCCGTATGAAAGGGTGGCCATAGACATCATGTAACATACCCAAACTTAGGTAAACACTTCTCTTACCCCTTTACTACGTGTTCTTTAATACAAGAAATAGGAATAATACACTAATATGGGCCTAATTATACAAATTTACCACATTGAAGGATTTAAGTATAAAATTATTCTTTTATATTTTTCCTATGGATAGGTGTGAGCAATAAGGAGTCACACACGAAACTTGGTTATTAAATTATAAAAGAATACATTAATATGTTAAAAGTAAGATTTCCCTCAAGTTATGGATTTTGAGTACTGTCGTTTTCCAAAAGGAAAAATTGAATTCAAAATCGGAATCTTTGGGTTCCGGTTAGTCTACTTGCCAAGTTTCACTTTAATAGGAGGTTGTTTACTCATCCAATTTTATTGGGAAAGAAAAAGAAACTATTAATGCATCACTTTAGGCAAGTCGATTTGGAAAATGATTAAATGTCATGTGGACCTGGGACATTAGTCAGGGCATGCAATTTTTTCTCTATCATCAATCTTTGATCAGATGGTCACCACATCATCTTCAACCCCAATCCATAAAGGGAAATCTGTTGGTTTGAATGCGGTATAAAGAAATTGAGATATCTCCCTCCACACTTGATCATTTCTTGAGATTTCTTCTCCTCTAGCTTCCTTGTTCAAAGACGAACCCTTTACTACCCTTGAGTACTATCTCAAAAAATTTGATAAATGCAAAAACTTGGAGCCCAAGAATCTCTAAGCCATTAGCACAGAAACCCTAATACCTAGTATTATATATACCTAGCTATACCATTGTCTCCACCGTCCCTAGTCCAATCACCCTCTCACACCAATTTCATCAGAGCTTTCATCTTTTGTTGATGTCGAGAGGATTTTAGCTACTATCTTTGAGCTTTCTCCTCAGCTCCTTGGTTCTCCATAGAGAAATAAGTTTTCTAATAAGCAACCTGGATCTCTTCTCTTTGTGCTTCCCTTGACAAAATTCGTGATCATCGTCTTGATCAATTTTGGGCAAAGTTGGTGAGACCTGCACAGTGCACATGTTGTGGTCATGGCGCAACACTATGGGGAAAAAGAGACCCATGTGTGAGATTATACTTTTGCCCATGTTATCACCGTCTTAACTTTTTTCACCCGTAGGGTTATTTTGGTCATTTCAATTTCTTTGCTTTTATCTAAACACTAGTATATTCTTTATTGGTTTGACACCCATCTCCCTATCATGGCCTAAAGTCCCTATTTTCTTATATAAGGGAAATTTTATCATTTAAATTTTAATTTCAGGAATAAATCAGTAAATAATAAGAATCTCATTATAATTATAAGTTTTTCCCCAAAATTATAAAAAATATTTTATAAACATGAGATTTTTATCTATCTTTTGTTATGATTTTCATCGCCCGACTCCAAAGTTTTAAAGACATGATTTTAAGGTTTTACTGTTTATTATTTTATTATTAATAATAGAGGAAACATTATAATTAATAAAATTAAGATTTTGAGTCAGACTTATAGTCAATAACCATGAACCCTAGCTGGGTCGCTAGACACCTCAGTCTTGCCGGCAGGACTACCCTAGCTAAAGCTACTCTACAATCTATTCCAGCTTACACAATGTAGACGGTCATTCCCTCGCCTGGCCTTTGCGACAAGCTTGATAGACATGTCAGGAATTTCATTTGGTTCGGAAATAGGGAACAACGGCAGCTATCCTTAGTTTCTTGGAACAACATCACAACCCACAAGGATGTCGGCGGTCTCGGTATTAAAGACGCGCGCGATCAGAATCACTCTTTGATGCTCAAGAATGTCTGGACTTACCTCTCCTACCCGTCCAAGTTGTGGGTGCGGGTAATGAAAGGTAAATACCTCCGCAATGGAAGATCCAAGAGTGGCCCTTCTTCCACTGCTTGGAACTTTATTAAAAACCATAGTACAATGATCCAAGCTCTCAGCATGAAGATTATTAATAATGGGAATTATTCCAACGTTTGGCATGACAAGTGGTTTGGCAATCACAACATTGTTGCGCGTTACCCCAATACGCTGATTCCTCCTGAGTTATCTGACCTCAATGTATCTGCAATGGTACGAACCACAGGCCATTGGGACATGGATTTCATCCACTTTTATATTCCTCAAGCTTGCTGGCTGAAGATTCAACGGCTTCCACTCCCGCGTCCTGATGCTGAAGACGACAACTGGTGTTGGCCTCTGGAATCCTCTGGAGAGTTCTCAACCAGATCGAGCTATACATGGATCCGTAAGGACAAAGAAATTCACTCAATCGGTCCTTGGAAGGACATCTGGTCGCTTAAGGCCCCAGAGAAAATCAAAACCTTCCTCTGGCTCCTGGCTCATGAGTCACTTCTGGTCAATACAGAAAAGATCCGTCGTCACATTGAGGTTGATCCAATCTGTCCGCAATGTAACAATGCTGAGGAATCCTTACTCCACTGTCTACGTGACTGTCCACGCAACAAAGAAGTCTGGCTGCAGCTCAATGTTGAATCATCTTTCTTCTCGTACCACATTGAAGAATGGATCGTGGAGGTTGTCAAACGTTGCCATTGATCCATCAGCTACGGCGTCGCAGTATGGCATCTTTGGAAGGCCCGCAACGATGTCGTTCATTCAAATATAAGAACTCCTTCTTCTGTCCTGGTGAAATTCATCAACACCAGAGCTTCCACAATTACCTCTCTGCAGATTACTAACCACTCAGGTCCTACAAAACCACCACTCCCGCACCTTCAGGCCCTATCAGAGGCCTCCTTCCTTGTGTTCGTAGACGCTGGCTTCATGGCTCAGTCAGGTAGAAGCTCTGTTGGCATTCACATTACTGACATGAATGGACATTTCATTCGAGGTCTAGGGACCTACTCCTTTGCCGCTAGCCCTCTGGAGGCTGAATTCCAAGCTCTCATTATCGGCGCATCAACAGCTTGTTCTATGGGCCTGAACAATGTCCTTTTCCTATCGGACTCTGAGCAGGCTATCAAAATGCATACCGGCTCCTGTACCACCTATGTGAAGCTGCTGCCATTCCAGAGGCTTATTTCAAACAATAGTCCACAAAGTAGCAACTTTCTCTTCTTGCCCAGGAAGTTTAATATTGTTGTTGATGCTATTGCTAAACATGCTCTCCATAGAGCTATATCAGTAGACTTCTCTGATAAGCATGTATGGCTAAATCAAAACCCTTCTATCTGTATTACTACTTTAAGGGCTAGTTTAGCCAGTTAGTAATAAAATTTTAGTTTTTCAAAAAAAAAATAACCATGAACCCTATGTTAGGTTAATAACAAGAGTCAATCTAAGGTTTTTTTCAAAGATTGGATTTCTAGGATTTCATCTTATGCAACATAAATTGAACCCTAATTGATGTGCCAAATAATATATGTAGGTTTGAGGTGACTTTAGACTTGGAAGGGTATATTGTTGCCTCTAATATATACTCAATTCAAGGTATGTTGCATCTCCTAAAATATATATTTAGTAAATGACCTATGCTTCCCTCTTGGTCTATATGGCACTTGAAAATCCAGATATCCTTAGTGAAGTTATCTCTTTGAACTGATCTTATTTGAAAGATCCATTTTTGTTGCTAGAATCTCTTTCATCGTTGAGATTGTTTGGGACTTCTATTATGGATCTTTTAACCCCCTTTTACATTAAATGGATGTTCTCATGCCTCATGTTTTGGTTTATACTTACTTATTATTTTATACAAATCATGTGTTGACTACTAGCACAATATAATATGTGGATTAGTTGTGGATTTGCACATTCCCACACTTGATAATGTAGAGGTGATAGTTCCTATAAGTGATATAATTAGAGAATATGTGTATCTTGTCCTGCTCAGAGCAGATGTGTATGTGTTTCTGCTCACTCCATATTCATTGTAGATGTGTTAATCCTACCAACATGTTTATATTGTTCTAGTATTGTCACATTTAAAAACACATGGGTATTTCCTCATTTTATGTTACCCTCCTAATTAGTAAGATTCATTATGAACCTTTAATTTTGGTTCATCCATTCCATATGTTAACTCTTTTAAAATTCTCTCTGGGATTTTCCTTTATGTAGACCTCTTTATTTACTCTTACTCTAATACCTAGTAGTTATTTACTTTACATACTCAGCGTTTGTTGACTTCCTTTCTTTTGGTTTTATTCTCCTCATCGGTGTTCTGTTCAACCCACCTAGATGTAGAAAAACCCAATGTTTAGGAAGAGGGATGTTTTGCGCAAGACTAGTTTCAAGGATGACATCTGAGATGAGTAGGTTTCTCATAATAATCCAATCTTATTGGTCATCATGAAAGGTTTCTCAAATAAATTGTGTAAAACCCAAGTCATTGGTTATCATCATGAAAGAATGGGGTTTTACACAATTTATTTTCTTAAGTTAAGCAAGGAGTGGTCCCCTCTCGGGCCCCACTCCTTACAATATGGTATCAGAGTATTTTTCTGATCGACAATCTGACTATTTTAAAATTCATCCTTAGAACATTTTCCCTTATAAGTTATACCTACGTTTCAAAAAACCAACTGGTATAGTGACACCAGTGCTACCTCTGACATTTTGGACGGGTTTACTACACCGATAACCCTCACTTTGGCATGCCATTCAATCCCCCTCTAAGAAACAACTCTAACTCTAAGGTTACACCCACTATTCATGGTGTTGGCAACACCAGAGCCTCTGCTTCGATTGATCTCACCCCAGAACAAGAGTTATCTTTCCTATGGCAATTTCTCACCACAACTATGGTGGGAAATTTGAACACCCCTCTTGTGGGTGATAAGCTGAATGAGTATTCATTGACTAATTTCATGAAAATGCAACCAACCTACTTCAAGGGTGAAGGGGAACTAGATATGGTCGGTAAAGCCAATGACTGGGTTTCAACCTTAGAATAGACTTTTGAAGGTATTTCATGTTCCCCTCATCATAAGGTTCATTTTGCCTCTTATGTTGGATGCACCAACATGTGTCTACTGGAATGGGATATCTTGAACTTGCAAAACTTGTAGTTTGTCTTGGGAATAATTCTTAAAACTATTTTGTGAGAAGTACATCTGCATCGCTGCTCTTAGGAATAAGGAAGCAGAATTCTACAGTTTGAAACAAGGTTCCTTGTCTATTCCCTCTTATGTGGAAAAGTTTATGTTGCTTGAGCATTATGCTATTGGGTTAAGTGAGGATTGTAGGACAACTCTGTTCTTGCAAGGACTCAACTACAATGTGGGTCATGTTGTGGTTCCTCAACTTCCTCTTACTTTTTAGCAGATGGTGGATAAGCCTTAGCTATTGAGTTATATTCTAGTTTTTAGACCCTAGCACACAAAAATAATAACAACAAAAGGAATCACTATGAAGATGATCATGAACACAAGAAGATTGCCACTGTGTGCAACACCACTTTCTCAGTAGATGCCCACCAAAGAATCTCGTGACTTGAAGGATGAATATAAAACCAACATGTCAATACTACAAGCAAGTCAGTCACACTAGACCTTGATGTCCTCAACTTTAGGAAGAACTTACCCCTATTAGACTATATATGCAGCAAAGAGACAACAACAATCAGAAGGCGCCATGACCCTTGTTGAGAGGTGTGTGGGATGCACTTATGCCTTGCAGAAAGTGAGTTGTTAGAGTAAATGGAGGTAATATGCATATCAAACCATACTATGCCAATGATAGTTTCAACATGTTTTGGTCTTGATTAGATTTTGGTTCCATTTTTAGATTTACTTTGCAAGTTTATTTAAAATAAACTATTCTTCATTATAGTATTATATGTACAAAAAGGGGGGTTGACATGTATAGAGCTTAGAAGTATGAAACAACCGTTTAGACATAAAAAATCCTAAACCTCAAGGTTTGGAGTGATATATGAGGAGAAATTGCAGCTATTTATGAATTAGTTAACTAACCTTTTTTTACTTTGCTATGGATGATAGATGAACTCTTTTAAGGAGTGGAGTATCATGCCCTCTAGTCTTTAGTGATGGAATTTAAGTTAAGGATGCCCAAACATAAGCACAATAACTAACCCTTATTTATTGATACATAGACATAACTATAGCCAAATTTGGACTAATAAATAACTTAGTTGGTGGAATCACCATGAATGGAAAGTAGTTTAATGAATAACCCTTAGGCAATACTTGTACCTATCTAAATAATGGAACAACCCTCATGATATAGGTGACATTAATAAGTATTATGTTGATTAAAGAACTATTGGTTTAGATTGTTTGGATTTTGGGGACCAAATCATAATTAAGGAGTGGAATATTGGAACATATCCAAACTTAGGAAAATACGATTCTTACCCCTTTGCCATATGATCTTTTAGAACTCCCTTCTTAATTTGGTTTGAACTAGGATGTTAATAATCTTCAATTATAAGAGTTCTAACCAATAACATAATTATTTGAGGCTTTAATACAAGAAATAGGAATACTACACTAGTTTGGGCCAAGAGGCATCCCAACGTAGCAAGGACACCCGTGCAAAACCTCCAGGGAAAGTGTGCCAGATTTGGAGGCCATCCTACCCTCCAGATCAGCGGCCAAATCATATCATGATAAGAGTTTCTCCTAGATGCATAGTCTTGATGGCCTAGAAAGCCTAACCAAGAAGCTAAATTTTTGGTGTAGTGACCCTTTGAATACGGTCACCAGAAAGGCTGATCTCGCGATACTCTACAACTAATAGGTGTGCTATAAATCTCTTGGTGCGCTCCCGCTAGAGGGTTACAACACCGGCCAACTAGGGTGGCCGAGTGCAATCCACGAGGTCGGGAGGCACGGGATGATGGATGGGATCCTTGCTTTCAAAATTTATATGGTCCCAAATCAAGTCTATCACTAAAACTAAAACAATGCGCCCGCAAGCGTACGGGGTACTGTTGTAGTATAGATCAAAGGCAAGATGCGGGGTCGAACCGCGGAGATAGAGGGGGCGCTAGAGTTAGAAAGCGTGAGCTATGTTCCTTATGCAGAGCTTAGGGTTTTTAGGGTTTGAAGGTTTGTTTGATTGATTAAGCTAAACGAGCAAGTAGGAAAAGCAATGTGAAACTAAGTTATCAAAAGACTAAATTAGCAATCTGAGTTAACAAGCTATCTAAACAAGAGCAAGAACAGACTATACTAGACTAAGCAAGCAACTAGCAATTGAGAACCTAAGTTAACCACTAATCAAGATCAAAAACCTAAATTACCACTTAGCTAACAAAACTAGGCAATTAACTAAGTTAACTAAAGCAAATGAACTACACTAGCATTAACAAACTAACTAGGCAATTAGGGTTTTAAGCAATTAGATGAAGGAGGTGGGCCGTTTGGGAATGTGACCTTGACATTAGTTGGGGGATGTCACCATAATAAGCAATTAGCATATCTCATTCTAGATTACCAAACTAAACAACGAGGTGGGTGCTATGAGAATGTACCCTAAGCTACTAATTGGAGAACTAGGGTTAGGAGTAATTCTCATAGGACGTACCAAGTCTAGGTCTCTAGGATAAGTGGTATTAGTCAATTGAGGACCAAGGGAAAGGATGGGAGTAGAGATGAGGGTATTTGACCTCATGCCACTAGCCACCTCAGCCTTTAGGAAATCCTAGGCAATTGCACTAATCACACTTATACTAGTCACTTAGAAATCACATTTGCATGTAGGAAGGAGGTGATTATATAGGAAGATAGGGGGCTAGCTAGGGATCCGAATTAAGGACCTAGGAGCCAATCCTATGATAGCCACATAGAAACCAAAACATCCTAGAGACAAATGTCTTCAAACACCACAAGGCAAGCAATTAATGTAATCAAACAACAACCACATGCACAAGTAATGGGAAATGAGGTATAAGCAAAGGCAATCATCATAGAAATGAAATATGTTCATTAAAAATTATATTCCCCCAACATGGTATCAAAGTCACATTTTTGCCCCAAACAGCCCACCCAAGGGGGCTTAGCTATACATGATCAAAACTGAAACAAAGGAGAAGGGAAAGAGAGTAGGAAATGCCATGGATGCTTGATGAAGCTTGATCTTGTCACCTCCTTGCTGCCAGCCACGAGCCTCCTCCTCCAAGGGCGCCCAAGAGCATGGAAATGGTGGAATGGATGGATAGAAACCTAGAGAAACTAGGTTTCTATGGTGGAAATGAGTGGAAAGTGGATGGGAATAGGGTTGAATGTAAGGAAATAGGTAGATTGGAGCAAAGGATGCAATGGCAGCAGCTAGGGTCGACTAGGAGTGCTTGACCTCGAGCCCTAGAAGCAACTAGTGCTTAAATAGGAGCTAGGGTTAAGTGGGGGTAGAATAGGAATAACAGTGGAAAGTTATGTAGGGTATGTGATCACCACGGTCGTGGTGGGTGTGCCACGGCCGTGGTGAGGGTAGTGGGGGACGACCATGGGGTGGTGAACACGGTCGTGGGGTGAAGGCAGTGGTGAAAAAGCAAAGTAGGGTGGTGGCCACGGCCGTGGCGGAGTGCCACGGTCGTGGTGGGTAGCATGCACCACGGCCGTGTTGGGTAACGCGGCCGTTTTGGAGGAGTCGGGCTGACCGTGGGGAGGGGCCACGGGCGTCTTGATCAGCATCGGCTACGGTTGTGGCGACATGGCCACAGTCGTGGCTTTCTGGGCAACTTCCCTGTTGGAAACTGATTTTTCACAATTTAATTCCCACGACCTTGGCAGGGTGCCACGGCCGTGTTCTCTTCTACTGACCACGACCATTCTGATGGCCATGGCCGTGGTGTCTTCAAGGGCCACGGTTGTGGCAGGCGGCCACGGACGTGGGATTCTGTGGATTTCCCTGTTGCAGCCTGTTGGAATTTGGCAATAAAGCCACGACCGTGGTATTGGGGCCACGGCCGTGGTGAGGCTTGACTTCTTGATTTTGCTTCTTACTTTGTCAATTTCGGATGTCTTTGCTCGGGGATGATTCTTGGCCACTGAAGGTAGGTTGAGGGAGAGTTGGGGGCCTTCTTTGGGTTCCTCCCTCTCTCTCGTCCATCTAAGCATGGTCCAAGTACCTGAAAAATAGTGCAAAGAACATCCATAAGCGTATTTGCAATGATACTCATATTGGGGAGAATAACCTGTAATTCTAATGCATTTGAATGTGATAAAAGTATAAAATGACACGAGATACAGCCCTAGAATAGGGTTGGATCACCACCCCAAACTTGAAACATACTTATCCTCAAGTATGCTCCAACTCAATCTCTTTTCCATTTTCCATAATCAAAAGGTATGACAAATACAATATGATGGGCGACAAATGCTAAATGGGATCAATGGTGACTAGGTACATGCAAATCACTTCCCTCCTCTTCTACTTTCACAAAACAACCATGAAGGGAGCACAGAGCACAAGAACTTCGCATATAATGCATGGATTGCACAAGTTATCAATATCTCATCCATAAGGTTCCGGGTAGACCGTTTCATGATGATGGTAATCGCCGATGACTAGGAGTGTCATTTCACCTTCATGCCTTCAACCTTATGCTTCAAGTTATGCCAAATGACCCACATGGCTGCGGAAAAGGGACAAAGTGAGCTAGGTTTAATGTTTCCTAGCTCCATGGGTATGAAAAGAGAAGAAAGGGTTGCGGTAAGGTTTGGAGTGTTTTTACACACTCATCTTTTCTTTATTTGAATGCTCTTAAACAGGAGAATCCTCTTATTTTATTTTGTTTTTGTTTTTCTTTCCTTTTTCTTGCCCTTGGTGTAGATAGGGCATATGGTAGATCGAGTGAAGCGGGGAGATAAAGATGTGGCCACCTAAACTTTTGGAGGTGGCCACGGCTAATATGTGCACTTTGGCATCCTTTAATGAGGCGGAGAGGTATGAAGATGATGAAAGAGTGGTCGGGTCAAAGAGGGGTCACTTGGCATAATCTTCCACATAAGGTCTCCTGCATGAAAACTAGTATGACACTTCACCATAGATATCACATCACATGAATGAACCAAATGAAATCCATATATCAATCAAGTAACTCCACAAACATTAAACGTTCTATGCTTGCTCGGATCATAATTCAATCAATCCAACACATTCCCAAGGGAGGTGACGAGCATGTAAGAAGTCACTCGTTGATACCACATAGCACTTTATCATAGCATATCATCTTATATTTGTCAAAGATGAACAATTTCATTCAATATGGTAAAGATTGAGTCAAAACACACTTTTTGGACAAGAAACATCAAATCTAGGCAAAATTGGCCAAAAATGTGTCACATTGTACTAAATCACATTCAAACACAATTTTAGGTAAAAAGCAAGTAAATCCTAGCTAAAGCATGCAAAAATTAGCAAAAACCTACATGAGATGCAATGCATGGCTGAAGAAGCAAAAATTTAAAAATACTCAAAAATGTAGAAATGAACTACATGCTATGCAACAAAATCAGAAAAACTAAACTAGATGGCAGAGGTGATATCAAAATGACAAAAAGAGAAAAGGAGTGATGCATACCGCCCTACCCACCCCAAACTTTAGAATCATGCTGTCCTCAGCATGAAACTATAGCTTAGGGAAGATAGGGGAAGAATCAAGGCTGTGGTGGCTGTTGTGGCATCTGAGGAGGATCCGGAGGGGGAGCTCAAGGTCGTTTTCCGCCGCCACGGACGTTTTCTGGAGGTGGAAGATGAAAGAATGAGGGGGAGGGTCATTTTTGGACACTTAAAAGTATATTTTTTTTCTGAACCGGGTCCGGCCACGGTCGTGGCGGAGGGCCACGGTCGTGGCCAGGGTTGGGTAGCATGGCCGTGGCGGGTGCCACGGTCGTGTTTTCGATGAAGAACTCCTCGGTCTGACCTTGCCACTGTCATGGTGGCCCGCCACGGTCGTGGCTCTGTCCTCAAGCGACGGTCGTGGCTGATCTTCGAAACAACCTGTAACTTCGGCCAAAATGCAGCAATAACTCCCACGGCCGTGGCCGTTGCCCACGGTCGTGGCCAGCCTTCTTTAACACGGCCGTGGTGGAGACCACGGTCGTTGGCACTCTCCATCGCCACGGTCGTGGCAGCTCGCCACGGTCGTGGCCGATCTTCAAAACAACCTGTACTTTGGCCAATTTGGTGCTTTAATTCCCACGGCCGTGGCATAGAGCCACGGTCGTGTTTGGCCGCCTGTGCCACGGTCGTGGTCCAGCCCCACGGCCGTGGTGGATTTGTCTTTTCAATTTTCAAACTTTCAAACATGATCTTTTGGTTTTAATGACCACGATTAACTTCTAGATCCTCTCTCTCTGATGTCTATCACATGCCATCATCAAAACTCAAACAAAAACTGTAAAGCACAAGTGTGCGTGTGTGTATTTGTGTAAAAAAAAACTAATGTATCAAAAGAAGGGTTGAGAGTCTCAAACGATGTGGGTTGCCTCCCACTAGCGCTAAATTTACCGCCTTCAGCCAGGCTTATTGATTGTTGTGCTCCTTCATTTCTTTGGAACTTTCAAGAGATCTTTGTAGTAGATCCCTTTCTTATCCTCATCTAAGCATTCCTCTTCATCAAATTCTTCTTCTACCAGCATAACAACATCAAAGTCTTGGTTGGCCTTGTCCGGGCCGACTTCAACGATAGGTTTCACCCTTTGCCCATTAACAGCAAATTCCTTAGCTCCTTCTTTTGCACAAATGATCACTGCTCCGGATGGGTACACCTTCTTGACAAGGTAAGGACCTTCCCATGTAGAACGAAGCTTTCTGGGGAAGAACTTAATCCTTGAATTGTACAGCCATACCCATTTTCCGGGCTCAAACTCTTTCTTCTTTATGATATTGTCATGTAGAAACGTGGTTCTTTCCTTGTAGTTCTTTGACATTTCATAGGCTTCATGTCGCATCTCTTCTAGCTCATGCAATTGAAACTTTCTTCTCATTCTGGCACTCTCTTCATCAAAGTCCATCCTCTTCAAGGCCCACAGTGCCTTGTGTTGCATCTCAACCGGCAAATGGCAACTCTTACCATAGACAAGCTTGAACGGTGTAGTGCCAATCGGGGCTTTATATGCAGTCCTATATGCCCATAAAGCTTCATTGAGTCGAAGTAACCAATCCTTACGGTCCGGTTGCACCGTCTTCTCCAAAATGAGCTCTATCTCCCGATTTGCCAACTCAACTTGACCACTCGTTTGAGGGTGGTAAGGAGTAGCTACACGATGGTTCACCCCATGTCTCTTTAGCAGTCCTTCAAAAGTGCGGTGAATGAAATGACTCCCGCCATCACTAATCACAGCCCTTGGAACACCAAAATGGCTAAAGATGTTTGATCTCATGAAATCGCACACCACTTTATGATCATTTGTCCTTGTTGCCACAGCCTCAATCCATTTTGATACATAGTCTACGACGACCAAAATGTAGACATACCCGAAAGAAGGGGGGAAAGGACCCATAAAGTCGATCCCCCAAACATCAAACACTTCTACCACCAAGATAGGTGACAAAGGCATCATGTCCCTCTTGGAGATAGTGCCCACTTTTTGGCACTTGATGCAACTCTTACAAAAGTCATGAGCATCTTTGAACAATGTTGGCTAGTAGAATCCACATTGAAGAACTTTGGCGGCCGTGCGTTTCCCTCCAAAATGGCCTCCACACACTCCGGAATGGCACATAGATAAGACCTCTTGCTGCTCCATCTCCGGAATGCACCTCCTAATGAGTTGTTCCGGGCAATATTTAAAGAGGTGAGGGTCATCCCAAATGTAGTTCTTTACCATAGCAAACAATCTCTTGCTTTCCTCTCTTGTCCACATGCTCGGTATCCTCCCACTAGCCAGGAAATTCGCTATGTGCCTGTACCATGGCTTTTGGACATATGAGACTAAGAGGAGTTGTTCATGTGGCATTGTCTCTTTGATTGGACTTGTCACATCAAAAGGTCCATCAAGACGGGAGAGATGATCTGCAGCACCATTTTCTATTCCTTTCTTATCCACAATTTCTATGTCAAATTCTTGGAGCAACAAAATCCATCGGATCAGCCTTGGCTTTGAGTCTTTCTTGGACATGAGATACTTCAGCGCAGCATGGTCCGTGTAGATTGTCACTTTGTTTTGCAAGAGATACGGCCGGAACTTGTCAAGAGCGAAGATCACCGCAAGCAACTCTTTCTCGGTAGTCGTATAGTTTCTTTGAGCATCGTCTAACGTTTTACTTGCATAATAGATAGCATGAGGAATTCGGCCAATGCGTTGACCCAGCACAACCCCCACTGCCATATCGGATGCATCCGTCATGATCTCGAACGGCAAGGAGAAATCTGGGGGCTGCATGATAGGAGCAGAAATAAGCCTCTCTTTTAGATGATTGAAGGCTTCAACACATTTGTCATCAAACTGAAATTCAACATCTTTCTCAAATAATCGACAGAGTGATCTTGAGATTTTGCTAAAGTCCTTGATGAAACGCCGGTAGAATCCTGCATGTCCCAAGAAAGATCGAACATGTCTTACGGTCGAAGGAAAGTCGAGTGTAGAAATAAGGCCCACCTTGGCCTTGTCAACTTCAATCCCATCTTTTGAAACTCGGTGTCCCAGAACTATACCCTCAGGCACCATGAAGTGGCTTTTCTCCCAAGAAAGAACCAGCCGAACTTTCACGCATCTCTCGAGGACGGCAACCAAGTGTAGCAAACATTCATCAAAAGTTTTCCCGAAAACTGAAAAATCATCCATGAAGACTTCAAGTGATGAATCGAGCATGTCAGTGAAGATTGAGGTTACACATCTCTGGAAAGTGGAAGGGGCATTACACAGTCCAAATGGCATTCTCCGATAGGCAAATGTACCACTTGGAAAAGTGAATGTCATTTTTTCCTGGTCCGCCGGATGCACAGCAATCTGAAAATATCCCGAGTACCCATCAAGAAAACAGTAGAAGCTCTGTCGAGCCAATCTGTCTAGAATCTGATCAAGAAAAGGAAGTGGGTAGTGATCTTTCTTTGTCTTTTCATTGAGCTTCCGGTAATCCATGCACATTCTCCACTTTGATTGCTCTCTCACCGGCATAAGCTCACCATCGACATTTTCTGCAACTGTAATCCCGCCCTTCTTGGGCACAACTTGGATGGGACTCACCCACGTACTGTCAGAAATGGGATAGATGATCCCTGCATCGAGCAACTTTACAACCTCTTGAGTTACAACGTCCTTCAACTTTGGATTTAGCCTTGTTTGCATTTGACGGGTCGGTCTCACATCTTCTTCTAAGTATATCTGATGCACACAAATGGAGGGGTCAATCCCTCTCAAGTCAGCAATAGACCATCCAATGGCTTGGATGTTCTTCCTCAAGACTTCCATCAAGGCATCTTCTTGTTCAGGAGAAAGAATGGACGAAATGATCACCGGGAGGGTGTCATTTGAGCCAAGGAAAGCGTACTTCAATCCTTCAGGAAGTTTCTTTAGCTCAAGAACTGGAGGTGCTTCAAGGGAGTTCTTCAAAGGTGCAGAAATAGAGGGGAGGTCCTGGCTTGCAGCCACTAAGGCTAGCTCGCACTCTTCATCATCCTCATCATCATCGTCAGGGAACTCAACAATTGGTTCAAGACCTCTACCTTGAGTAGCAGTTTCAATCCACGCAGGTAGGAACTCTTCAACAATCTCGTCTAGGCATTCCACCAAATAACAATCTTCTTCGGTGGCCCCTATCACTTTGGCTGTCGTAGAAGACTTGAAAATGTTCAACCTGATCTTCATGTGCATGAATGTAACATACATGGTCCCCGTCCTCACATGGATCACGGCATCATCTATGGCTAAGAAAGGTCTCCCCAAGATGATTGGCACCTTTCTAGCTTCCCTTTCCATATCAAGAATGATAAAGTCGGCTGGGAAGAAGGCAGAAGTATCCTCATCAAGACGGACCAACACATCATCCACACGCCCTCTAGGCGTCTTCACATATCGGTCGGCCAACTGTAGGGTGCAATGGGCTGGCCTCAACTCTCCCATTTGGAGCTCAGCAAACAGATCATACGGCATCAAGTTTACGCTAGACCCCAAGTCAAGAAGAGCCTGGTCTATGCGATGTGCCCCGATGTAGCACGAGATGATTGGAGTACCGGGGTCTTTTCTTTTCCGGGGGATGGTGTGTTGGAGAATGGAACTCACTTGCTCAGTGAGCTTGATCTTCTTAGGCGTCCTCCCTGTTGTCTTTCTCTTGAAGGTGCACAGTTCTTTAAGGAACTTTGCATAGGACGAAATTTGCTTGACTGCATCTAGAAGAGGTACATTGATTTTCACTTGCTTGAAGATCTCCAAGATATCATCCGCATGCTTCTTCTTTTTCTTTGCAGCAGAAGGTTCCTCAAGTGCATCAGGATATGGCGGGAGTTGCGATCCCGAGCGCTCCAAATCAACAGTATCATCTACCGGTATCACTGGAATCACAGTATCACTACTCGGCGTCACGATATCAACACTGCCTCTCATCACAGTATCATCCATCCACATCTCAGTATCAACATGCCCTGCCTTGGTGTCATCTCTGCCAACAACTGTACCACGGGGTCTCTCCAGAGTCCTACCACTCCTCAATGTAGTCACAGCCTTCACATGCTCATGGGTGGTAGAAGGGGGAGCTTGTGGAGGTGGTTGTGGTTGTTGGGGTGGTGGAGGCCTTTGGTGAGGGGAATTTGGATTTTGGAGGATGAATTGGGGTTGCGGTTGTTGTTGAGGTGGGGGTGATATTGTGGAGGTGGTTGTTGGTAAGTATGAGGTGGGGGTGGAGCATATTGATAATTGAGCAGTGCTTGAGGAGGTGGAGGAGCATATTGAAAAGTCCCAATATTGTTTGGATTCGACATAGGTTGAGAGGGGAGTCTTCCTTCTTCTCTTCTAGCCAAAGAGAGGGACATCTGATCCAGCCTCTGCTCAAGATGGCTTATAGATTGGCCATGTGCATTAACATCCTTTTTGACTTCATCAAGGCTTCTTAGCCTTCCAAGAACCTCGTCCTCAAATTTGGAGCTGTATCGTGGCTTCTGCTGCCCCTGTCCTTGTCCATCCTCATTTGATTGTTTCCACGAGAAATTTGGGTGGTTCCTCCACTCGGGAGTGTAGGATTGGGACATCGGGCCCTGGTTGTTGCGGCCACCAAAGGAATGTAAGGCGTTAACTTCCTCGTCTACAGTCTCCACAGCCATTGCGGGTTGACTAGAAGAGCCACCCACTTGATTCTTCATCATTTGCATCATATCTGCCATCATTTTCATCATATCGGGGTTGGCGGTGTTGCGTGCGGGAGCCACGGAGGAGGGTGGGGAGATGTAGTCCCGGCCGCAATGCCCCCCTTTTGTGGAAGCTCGGTGGCGAGAGTTCTCGGCTAGATGCTCAAACAGCAGCCATGAGTCTTCGGGTGGCTTTGCCATGAACGTGCCCCCACAAGAAGAATCTACATTGTTTTGACTCTGCTCCTCAAGCCCAGTGTAAAAGGCTTGAACTAGCTGCCAAAGAGGGACCTCGTGGTGAGGGCAATCACGAAGCAACTTCTGGAACCGCTCCCATGCCTCATGGAAGGGTTCGTTCTCTTTTTGGGCGAAGGATGTGATGCACCTTCTCATGTAGGATAACTTGGCTATCGGAAAGAACTCCTTCAGAAACTCATTCTTTACTTCATTCCATGTGACGAGCTCGAGCCTCGAAATGTACCACTCCTTGGCTTTCTCTTTGAGAGAGAAGGGAAAAAGCGTCCGCCTAATCGAGTCGTCTGTGGCGGCGGGCGTACGGAATGTGGAGCACGTTTCCAAGAATGCATCTATATGGTGATAAGGATTTTCGTTCTCCATTCCGTAGTACGTGGGAAGAAGCCCCAAGAGTACCGGTGGGATAGAAAACTGCTGTTCGGGCATCTGATCCACCAGCGTGGCTATGGGGGAATTGTAGTTCCCCGACGTGAAATACTCATGAAGCGGGCGGTGTGGTGGTGGAGGTGGAACATCCGGTGGTGGGTTGTTTTCGGCCATCTCGGCCCCTCGGTGTAGATTGCGGCGCGCTTGACATCTTCTTCTCCCAATCTCGGGGTCGTAAACCACCAAGTCGGTGCAAGTCGAATGCGTGCTGCGCATGCACAGCTGTCACCTGCGCAAATCATAAACAAACAACAAAGAGCCAAGTGAGTGAATCAATATGCAAGAGTAACACAAAAAATAAAGAATATCAATGGTGAGGGCAAAAGGAAAAGCTAAGCTACGCTATCTAACTAGGCCGAGCGCCTCTATTCCCCGGCAACGGTGCCAGAAAGCTTGGTGCGCTCCCACTAGAGGGTTACAACACCGGCCAACTAGGGTGGCCGAGTGCAATCCACGAGGTCGGGAGGCACGGGATGATGGATGGGATCCTTGCTTTCGAAATTTATATGGTCCCAAATCAAGTCTATCACTAAAACTAAAACAATGCGCCCGCAAGCGTACGAGGTACTGTTGTAGTATAGATCAAAGGCAAGATGCGGGGTCGAACCGCGGAGATAGAGGGGGCGCTAGAGTTAGAAAGCGTGAGCTATGTTCCTTATGCAGAGCTTAGGGTTTTTAGGGTTTGAAGGTTTTTTTGATTGATTAAGCTAAACGAGCAAGTAGGAAAAGCAATGTGAAACTAAGTTATCAAAAGACTAAATTAGCAATCTGAGTTAACAAGCTATCTAAACAAGAATAAGAACAGACTATACTAGACTAAGCAAGCAACTAGCAATTGAGAACCTAAGTTAACCACTAATCAAGATCAAAAACCTAAATTACCACTTAGCTAACAAAACTAGGCAATTAACTAAGTTAACTAAAGCAAATGAACTACACTAGCATTAACAAACTAACTAGGCAATTAGGGTTTTACGCAATTAGATGAAGGAGGTGGGCCGTTTGGGAATGTGACCTTGACATTAGTTGGGGGATGTCACCATAATAAGCAATTAGCATATCTCATTCTAGATTACCAAACCAAACAACGAGGTGGGTGCTATGAGAATGTACCCTAAGCTACTAATTGGAGAACTAGGGTTAGGAGTAATTCTCATAGGACGTACCAAGTATAGGTCTCTAGGATAAGTGGTATTAGTCAATTGAGGACCAAGGGAAAGGATGGGAGTAGAGATGAGGGTATTTGACCTCATGCCACTAGCCACCTCAGCCTTTAGGAAATCCTAGGCAATTGCACTAATCACACTTATACTAGTCACTTAGAAATCACATTTGCATGTAGGAAGGAGGTGATTATGTAGGAAGATAGGGGGCTAGCTAGGGATCCGAATTAAGGACCTAGGAGCCAATCCTATGATAGCCACATAGAAACCAAAACATCCTAGAGACAAATGTCTTCAAACACCACAAGGCAAGCAATTAATGTAATTAAACAACAACCACATGCACAAGTAATGGGAAATGAGGTATAAGCAAAGGCAATCATCATAGAAATGAAATATGTTCATTACAAATTATATTCCCCCAACATAGTATCAAAGTCACATTTTTGCCCCAAACAGCCCACCCAAGGGGGCTTAGCTATACATGATCAAAACTGAAACAAAGGAGAAGGGAAAGAGAGTAGGAAACGCCATGGATGCTTGATGAAGCTTGATCTTGTCACCTCCTTGCTGCCAGCCACGAGCCTCCTCCTCCAAGGGCGCCCAAGAGCATGGAAATGGTGGAATGGATGGATAGAAACCTAGAGAAACTAGGTTTCTATGGTGGAAATGAGTGGAAAGTGGATGGGAATAGGGTTGAATGCAAGGAAATAGGTAGATTGGAGCAAAGGATGCAATGGCAGCAGCTAGGGTCGGCTAGGAGTGCTTGACCTTGAGCCCTAGAAGCAATTAGTGTTTAAATAGGAGCTAGGGTTAAGTGGGGGTAGAATAGGAATAACAGTGGAAAGTTATGTAGGGTATGTGATCACCACGGTCGTGGTGGGTGTGCCACGGCCGTGGTGAGGGTAGTGGGGGACGACCGTGGGGTGGTGAACACGGTCGTGGGGTGAAGGCAGTGGTGAAAAAGCAAAGTAGGGTGGTGGCCACGGCCGTGGCGGAGTGCCACGGTCGTGGTGGGTAGCATGCACCATGGCCGTGTTGGGTAACACGGCCGTTTTGGCAGAGTCAGGCTGATCGTGGGGAGGGGCCACAGGCGTCTTGATCAGCATCGGCCACGGTCGTGGCTTTCTGGGCAACTTCCCTGTTGGAAACTGATTTTTCACAATTTAATTCACATGACCGTGGCAGGGTGCCACGGCCGTGTTCTCTTCTACTGACCACGACCGTTCTGATGGCCACGGCCGTGGTGTCTTCAAGGGCCACGGTCGTGGCAGGCGGCCACGGCCATGGGATTCTATGGATTTCCCTATTGCATCCTGTTGGAATTTGGCAATAAAGCCACGACCGTGGCATTGGGGCCACGGCTGTGGTGAGGCTTGACTTCTTGATTTTGCTTCTTACTTTGTCAATTTCAGATGTCTTTGCTCGGGGATGATTCTTGGCCATTGAAGGTAGGTTGAGGGAGAGTTTGGGGCCTTCTTTGGGTTCCTCCCTCTCTCTCGTCCATCTAAGCATGGTCCAAGTACCTAAAAAACAGTGCAAAGAACATCCATAAGCGTATTTGCAATGATACTCATATTGGGGAGAATAACTTGTAATTCTAATGCATTTGAATGTGATAAAAGTATAAAATGACACGAGATACAACCCTAGAATAGGGTTGGATCATCTCTCTACAGACATCCATAGGAAAAAGTGTTTGCAGTTTCGACATATCTCGATCATATGCCTCCTCATCCAACAATTTGTTCCATGTATGGGTTTATTGTCACTTCCATCCCCTGTAAACTCTTGCAATGTGCCATTTGTCCTCTAACCCACCTATCTTTTAAAATGTCAATATTGCTACCATTCCCTACTCTCCATTTCAATCATTCAAGGAGAATAGATTTTCTCCCCACAAACTTCTCCACGTGTAGCTTGAGTTGTATCCTCAATTATCTTACAAGATAAAAGTATGTGGGATATATCTTGCCTTGAGAATTTTACCTGCTAAGGACTGGTCTTCAATAATAGTCTCCATAAGTACTTTTCTAGAAGAGTTGTTACACACATTGATGTTTTATTAACCTAATAGCACCATTAAAAGATCCTCCACTATGGAGATACCATTGTCAGTCAAAAGGTCTACCCATCCACTTAGTTACACACAAACTTGTCATTAATTTTCAACATCTCTTCTAGCATACTTGTGTCATGTTTGTTTGATGAAACGTAGTTACAAAAGATGACCTATTGTTGCATTTTGTCTTTGTAATAGTTGGTCCATCTTTGTGTCCCATAATACCTTTATTGTTTTCTTATTACACTACATACAGGGGATTGACACCATAGTTCATCATGTATATGGAACTAAATCTCTAGAAAACATATACCATACAAATAGTAGGATTGTCGTCCACAAATACTTTATTTTTTGCAACACTGCCATCCATGTACATTTGTATGGTGCATAAGATACCAGAATGACACACACAAAATCCAAAATCCATGACCTAAAAGCTAACCATTTTACAATTCAATGACCACATACATAACTAATGGAAAATTTTAGTTTAAAATGATGTCTTAAAAATGTGTTATCTAGAAACTTATCTTAAAATAGAAATATGATAATAGTATGGAACGCTAAGAAAATATACTAAAGACCGTATGCAAACATAAGAAATTAGTTTTTTCAAGTTCTCTATTGAGTAATCATAGTTGAGATGCTATGCCATCCATGGGCCTCACACCATGCTCAAGCTCCATATAATTAGCATGTTGACATGTGCTCTGTTGGTTATCTTTGCCATATGTGTCTCTATTTTCATTTGTTCCATCATCTTCTTGCATTATGATGTGTCACCTTGACATTTTAGTAAATTATGAAACATGTAAGAATGATTTATCCTTTCTTATCTACTGATAAAATCACAACAAACATTGATTGTCCCCTCTAACACAATTTTGGAGTTGGGAATATTTGCTATTTTTTCATGCATGCATGCCTACTCACTCTATATATGAAAATGTGGTAGGTTGTGTTCTAAAATAGTAAAAAAAAACTTTATGTATTTTTATAAACTATATCATCTAGATAATATTTTTCTCTATGCACAATTAACAAGCTAGTCCTTACTATTTCACACAACATCCACATGTCATCAATAGATCCCTCCCAATTCATCACAATAAATAAATATTCCATGTCAAACTTGATTATAGCCATCACATTTAGGGTCAAAAATCTCTTTTTGTCATAGTATCGCTTCTAGTCATCCATTGGCTTGAGTGGGTGTAAATGTGTATTATAAATTTCACTTCCACAATCCTAAGTGAAATAACTGAGTTAAAATTTATGACATATTATCATAATATTGAATGATACATTATACCTTAAAGAAGGGGTAGAAACGTATATTGTCCCCAATAATGTTGTGTAATGGAGTTTTGATAGAAATATAGTCAAATCTCAATCTAGTAATTGCTTCAAACATGTTATAGTGATCAATCATCTCTTTAGAGTGTACACATTCTTCATCCAATTTGCAATTATGTGCCTTTGCAAAACCCTATGCAAAAAGTAGCAAAGTTGTTGTCATGGAAAATCCTTGAGTATTGTGTTGTGGAGTTGTTTGTTACAACTTCATAACTATATCATGTATGGTGAAATACTTCATTGAAACCATGTCTTAGGCTCATCACTTAAGTAGCTTTAAAATTTACATTAGCTTTCTATGTCTTATGTGGATACTAATCAACCTTGGTCATGGAAAATGCCTATATTCATATTCTTATCATGTGTATAGTATAGACTCTGCAATAGGATTCAACAAAACATGAGAGTTTCCTAGTATGACAAACCACATGTAGTGGAAAAATGCTTTTGGGTTAGGTCAATATCATGCATATAGTAGTTCCTACAATGTTATATGCATCGAAAAACTAAGCCCAAGAATGCACAATTTTATGGTTAGTAAAATCCACACATTTATGAAATACATGTAAATATTTTGAAAAATCAAAATACACATGGAAAAAATATACATTATGACTTATGCATGATGAAAATGCATAACAGTAAGTCTATAACATACAAGATTTAAGAAAAATCTCTAAAATATCAAGATATAGATGTAAAAATTCAAATTAACCTCTATGATAGAAGATTAATTTCTAATCCTTTGGTGCAAGTTAATAGGATATCACGTCAAGGTTGACTAGTGTATGTGTTGTGGTATATTTTATGATGCTCAGTGAATATGCCATGTCAAATTTTATAATGAGGCATGATAGATAAAGTTTGTTGTTGATTTAATATTGCATTGAATGACTGCCACATTAGAAGTGGAATAGAATGGTGAAAGAACTAGGATGAAAAGATCATGATGGCCCCACGGGAGGGGAGAAATACATTCTTACCTATGACACGCGATGCCATGGCAAGAAGACAACACCAATTTTAATAGGTGGAGCCACTCTGGTATGTAGTCACCAAACTTGGAAACCAACCAATTAGTGGTTTTTGTTTTTAAGAAGGTTCACATATATTGTCTAAATAGACCCTTCTTTCTTATTTTTTATTACCAATATCTTTAATGTCAAAGGAACTTTAGGGAGTTTATCATAATAGTGGTTTATGAAAATATATTACTCATCCTTCTCGCCTATGCATTTCACCATATCATACCTCAACTCATGAACCTTATTATAGGCATGTGACTGGGACACAATTTTGTGACACCACCAATGTACTTCTTGTTCATTTGTCACAATGTTTGTTTTGAACATCTAGTAGGCATTGGTGCAGTTGAGCTTCCATCTCCAATCACATTGACATTATTCATATTAACCAAAATCCTTGTGCTAATGTTGGTGTCTCCTTAATAATAGGTTAAGTTCAAGATCTAAAGTGCTATGACATAAATCCACATAAGCCTCATGGTTGTGATTAAAACAATCAACTGCCATCATATCCTTATCATTAGAGATGAAAGTCCCCTTGCAATATTATTACATGCCATGAGCTCCAATCCTCAATGTGGAAATGGCTTTTTGAAAAACTTGGCAAGCTCATTGATAGTCTATAACCAAAACAAAGTATGCAATATGTAATGTCCTCTCCTAAATTGGTTTGTAAAAAGAGGCTTGTTTGGTAGAGGTCTAGTGAGTGGCTTCTATGCCTATGTGCATGTAAAGACACATAATAATTCCCTCCACTCATTTGGATATAGAACAATCGGCTCATATCAAAGGTTATCCCACCCAAAGTTTCTTAGGTTATCCAACAATCTAATTTTCACGTAATATTTCTTAAATTTTTTCCACCTCGGCTTAATTTGATCCATAGTTATTCTATCCATGTCATCCCTTTCTTGGAAATTAACATACATTAGTCTCCAACATTCACGAGTATTTCCCCATCATTGTACCATCCAAAGTCTTATTGATAAAGTAACACCACTATCACCACCACATCAAACTCCCTTCTCTAAGTAAACATACCTTATAAACATGTGAGGATATGGTTACGTATGAGCTCCAAAATCGATGACTGGTGAAATACAATCATTATTGTTATTGTATCTTCTTCATTAGCAACAATAATATTTTGAGGGGCAAACATTTATATGAATACCTAATTTAGATAACATTTTCTAGCATTGTATGCAAAGTTTATTCTCGGGGGTCTCGGGGAAAGGTGGTGCGGGCGACGTAGGGGAAACCCTAAAAGATGATAGAAGATCGGCCGAAGGCGGCAAGGATGGAAGGAAGAGTCCGATGCGGAAGGCAGTAGGGACACAACGTTTGGCAAAAGAAACAAGGCTGAATATTACTTACAGGAATATGTGAGGAGCGACCCCATATATCGAAGAAGAACCCATACCGACGACGGATACCAATGCCATGGATATGGATATGCCTTACAAGGACGACGGAAGCCCCTTTCTTCCTGATGACCCTACACAGAGGAAAATGTTAAACTTCAAGCAAGCCTGCATAGGGGAAGGAAACGGCGGCGCAACCAACCCAGTATTCATTGACGATGAACCGGAGGAGATATTGAATCCTGATGATATAGAAATCATTAACGTGCATGGCTACCCTGAAATATATGTTGCACCAGAGGCAGAGGAGATACTGAGTAGGCCTTTCAAATACTTGGTGATAGTTAAACTATTGGACAGATCGGTGGAGTTCCTCACCATGTCAGAAAGACTAAAACTCCTTTGGAGGCCAACAGGAAGATTCGAACTCTACAAACTCACTGACCAGTAATACGTGGTTCAGTTCTATAACAAAAACAACCACGAGAATGTCTTGATTGGAGGTCCTTGGTCACTGTTCGGTGGATGCCTGATGGTATGGACCTAGGATGGTTACTTTGAACCTTCCAAGGGCATACCAGATCATATAGTCACTTGGGTGCGAGTGATAGGCCTACCCATCCACTACTACAATATTGAGATCTTTAATGAAATTGGGCAAGCTGTGGGAAGGTTGATTAGAGCCGATAGCCACTCTATCAACAGAACACAAAGTCGATTCGCCAGACTGGCACTAGAACTAGATACCAGTCTTCCCATTAATCCAGCGATTCTGATTAATGGGAGGGAGTACAAGTTGGAGTATGAATCTTTGCCCACATTCTGCATGAGATGTGGAAGACTGGGTCATGATGAACAACACTGCAACGACCCTTCTGAAGAACCAGCCACTTCGGAAACTAGCCCTGTGGAAGAGGAAGTTGGGGTGAGATGGGTGGATGAAGAAGATAAATGGCAAGTGTATTATGGAAAGAAAATCATAGCAAACAGACCACCAAGGAAAAAAGAGAAAGATCCAGTCGCAAAGGGAAGAATTAAGAAAAAGAACACAGCAACAAATACCAGATTTTGGACAACGTAGAGGATGATGGGGCAACTAGGGGAGACGATGCACATGCGGCTGCTGAAACAAACCAACATCATGAAACTAGCCTGAAGGTTTGGTGAAAAAAATAATGTAGGGACAAAGACACTGATGTTTCTACCAAAGGTACAAAAGAGACAAAAACAAAAGATACTCCATCAAGCAATAACAAGGTGGAACATGTTATTTTAGTCCCTATTGATCAACCAAGACATACTGTGGTTACACCTATCGGGGATGAGATCATTATGGGTAGAACAGCAGGAGAAGTAGAGGTGAACAACAATGTTAGCAGTGTGGAGCCTGAGAGCTTGAAAGTTGTAGGAGACAACCAGCCCAACTCTGCTAAAACTTCTACTAAGAAATCGTCAATGGCTAGGAGAAAGGCTAAGGAGAAGGGAGAAGCTATGACAGTGGGCAGCCCTATCAAGCAGCAACCCTATAACACCCGTGGAACATCGAGGAAAGGAGGTGAGAAGATAGACACACAGCTACTGCAGCCAGCCAGTAATTGTTCCCCCTATTAGTTCTTTAATGATTAATACACTATCATGCAACATTAGGTGTGCCGAAAAGAAGAAAGCTCGACACTACCTTAAAAACATGATCAGGGCATGTCATCAAGATCATTTCTATCTACGAGCCCCGCATTTCTGGAGAACATGCTGACAAAGTTATCAGAGAAATTGGTCTCTCAAGTTCACATAGAGTGGAAGCAATGGGATTCTCTGGTGGCATATGGGTGCTTTGGAATGAAGCAGAGTGCGATATCCAAATCATTCAAAGCAATAGGTATTTCATCCACTGCCTTATTAACAATAGTTACTACACCACATTTGTATACGTGTCTCCATCCCCTATACGCCGCCCAGTTCTATGGAACCATCTCATCCAACTTAGCACCTCCATCAACAAACCGTGGATCACCCTTGGCGACTTCAACTGTATGTTGAGCCCTGACGAGAAGATCAGTAGTGATCTGTTTAACCTCCAGGAGGCTACGTCCTTCAACAATTCTCTCACCCAGGCGGGCCTTACTGTCATAGGTAGTACCGGGTATAGATTTACCTATAAGAAGGGGATCCTTCATGAACACATTGATAGGGTCGTCGCCAATGCATCATGGATTTGCAATTTTCCCAACTACGTGTGTGAGAACCTACCACGTATAGGGTCAGACTACAACCCTATTGCTATCCTCAACATACATACTCCTCTTCCTAAGGCATAGTTCAGAGCGAAAGCTTCTTGGCACAATCAACTTGAGTTCTAGAATTTTCTTAGAAGGAGTTGGGACCCAGAAAGGCATTTCCACTCAGCTTTAGACAGTGTTAAAGAGCAAGTCATCAGCTGGGACAAAAACTTCACCAGAAAACATCATAAGAAGAAGGAAGATCTCACTAAAAAGCTTGTTGCTACCCAAAGAGAAGTGGAAGCACATTACGACGTGGAGATAGACAGAATCAGTATTCAACTCGAGATGGAACTGAAAAATCTTATGCTTGAGGAAGAGGAGATCTGGAAACAACTGAGCCACATCAACTGGCTCCTCTATGGGGACAATAATAGTAAATTTTATCATGCCTCTAACAATAGGCAAAGGATGAACAGGTTGTTAACTCTACAAAATAGTGAAGGAGACTGGGTTACAAACCAAGCGGAGCTAGGAAATTTGGTCCAACAGCACTTCAAAGACATGTTCACAGCTCCTTTGAATCCTACCTTGAACAATATGAATAATATGTCGGTCGTGTTTAAGAAACTAAATAATAACCAGCATAGGCAGTTTGCAGGAGTGCCCACTGAACATGAGATTTGGAGAATTATAAAAAATGTTAATCCCTACAAAGCGGCTGGGCCGGATGGAACAAAAAATTTGTTGTTCATAAAGTAGTGGAAAATTATTAAATCTTCAGTGATCAGGACCTTACGAAGTATGCTGAATGGCCAACCAATTGAAGACTCCTTGGCTAACTCGAGCATAGTTCTCATCCCAAAGTGTAGAAATCCTACGAATTGCTCTCAACTATGACCCATCTCTCTAAACAACACCATCATGAAACTTGCTTCGAAAGTATTAGTGGAACGGGTGAAGCATCACATACCCTCTTGGGTCTCTAAGGTCCAAACCAGTTTTATTCCAGGTAGGAGAATTATCGATAATATCATTGTGGTCCAGGAGTCTATTCACAACATGAGGAGAAGCTCCAGTGCACCCTACGTGGTGATTAAAGTGGACCTTTCCAAAGCCTATGATAGGTTGTCATGGGCGTTTATTGATAACATGTTGGAACACATGAACTGGCCTCACAATATTCATCAATATGTTATGAATTCATTATAGGCAGGGGAGACTAGCATATTCTGAATCGTGATTCTTTGCCTCCGTTCAAAGCTACTAGGGGTCTCCGTCGGGGGGATCCCCTTTCCCCACACCTGTTTGTTCTTTGCACGGAAAGGATCACACAACTTATCAACAACTTTGTGAACGCGAAAACCTGGAAACCGGTGAAGATATCTCAGTAGGGCCCGACCATTTCTCATGTTATCCTCACAGATGACATAGTTATGTTTGCACAGTTATCCTTTGAACAGATAGCTACTATCAACAAATGTTTCAAAAATTTTGAATCAGCCACTGGACAAAAGATTTCTATAGACAAGTCAAAAATATTCTTCTCTAAGTCTGTGAATTGAGTGTTGCACACCCAAATATGTTTGACTAGTGATATTGCAGAGACAGCGGACCTGGGAAGGTACCTCAGTGTTCCTCTATTGCATAACAAAATCAATAAGGAGACCTATGCTTATATTACGGAGAACATTACATCGAAGGTTAATGGTTGGGCAGCGAGAACCCTGTCCCTTGCAGGTCGAATATGTTTGGCTAAGTCTATCCTTACTTCGATACCTACATACACCATGCAGACAGCTAGTATACATGCTTCAGTCTGCAACAAGCTGGATAGAAGCATACGGCAATTTATTTGGGGTGGAGGGCACAAAGATGGTCCCATCTCTCTAGTTTCTTGGGAAAAAGTCACTAAAAGCTTGGACAAGGGGGACTGGGCATTAAGTCCATGTTCGACTGGATTAAAGCGCTTATCTGGAAGAATACTTGGAATTTCCTTAATGCCAGGCCTTCCCTTTGGTAGGAGGGGCTACAAAACAAGTATAAGAGCTACAACACTTGGAAGGGAGGTAGAGCTACTCCTTTTTGGAAATCCATCCACAAAGGAGTAGATTTCATTATCACCAACAGTTCTAAAATTATAGGAGATGGTTAGGATACCTCTGTTTGGCATGATTGCTGGGTTCCCAATCATGGGAAGCTGGAAGACATCTATATTAAACCCATAAATGAAGAAATCAAGGACATGACAGTCTCTAGCATCATCAAATTAGATAATAGTTGGGATACTGACTTCCTTTCAACATATCTACCAACACGGTGTGTGGAAAGCATTATTAGCCTACCTACCCCTCACCATGATAATGGTAGAGATCTCTGGAGTTGGAGGCACGATACTACAGGGAGATTTTCTACTAGTACGGACTACGAGATTATCCACTCTGAAGAAGCAGAACAATCTGATGAGGTATGGGGCAAGATCTGGAACACCCAAGCTCCATCCAAAATTCAAATTTTCCTGTGGTTAGCTGCACATGAAGCCATCATGACTAATGTCAGAACACAACAATGTACTTTCACTGACTCTGCAACATATCCTAGATGTAAAAGCAGTGAGGAGTCAACACTACACACTTTGCATGATTATCTGCACACGGCCGAGGTATGGGCTCAAGTTGCAATCTGAGGTGATCTTCTGATCAACTCTGGAACGGACTTCAAAAGTTGGCTATCAAAGATTTTACATGAAGACATCAGAACCCAAACCAATTTCAAAATGACTTGAAGGACTATTTGGAAAGAAAGGAACGCAGAAGTGTTCAACAATCTGAATACCCCGACGAGCCACCAGATAAATCTGATCACTGTGCTGCAAAATTCTATTAATAAAGCATGGGGGAACAAATTTCGAGTCCACCGGGAGGACGTGTTCCAAGAATGTGCACAAATTTTGAACGAAGAAGGAAGGAATCTATGGATGACTTATGCATATGTTCATGGTAACATGGAAGCTATAGCGGTGGTAGCCATTGATCAGAATAGTCAATGGATTGGAGGTTGTGCAAGGAGGATCAAAGTTGCCTCTGTGGTCGAAGCTGAAACTCGAGCGGTACTCCTCGTTGCTGAAGCTAGTACAATAAATGGCTATACACGGTTTACTCTAGACACTGATAGTGAAATGACTGTGAAAATTCTGAAGGACAATGCTGACAGTGTACCCACAGTCAGACATTGGGTCATGAAAATCCAAAGTATTATGGCTAAAAGTGAAGACATTATTATCAAGAAAGTCAATAGAGGAAACCTCCATGTGGTGGACAGCCTTGCAAAACACCACTTCAAAAACTACCAAGACGATCGAATGTACATCGATCCTCCCCTCAACCCGGTGGGTCAACCCCTCTCTTCTCTCATCTGTAATGGTAGGAGTCCTACCAAATTTATTTTTCCAGTAACTTTTGGACTTTCTCTGCACGAGGAGAGCAGGATGAATAAAATAGTCTCCTGGCTTCACCCGAAAAAAAGGTTTATTCATGAAATATTGTTGTCACTGGTTTTAAATACTATGAAGAAAGAAGCACATTACAAATTTATGTATCATGTTTGAATATTTTCATTGGTTACAAATAAGACAACTACAATTGTAATTCCAAAAATAAAGGTATGCATACCACATATCATATTAGTATTATCCATCATATTACTCAACACACGCAAACCAAATGTATTGTGGATTAATACAAAATAAGCCTTAATAAAGTTACCAATATCTCATTGTTCTAATACATATGACATGTTTCTAACAAATGTAGTATGATTGTATCACAAAATTGTTCTATCACATTGGAAGAATGCACTGAAGAAGATGTTGAGTTCGCTGGGAGCATATGATGTAGTTAGAACAAACTGGTTACTGCATCGCCATATGTAGAAAGTCAAAAGTTGTATGTAATGTAAAGTATCTATGAAATAAGTATAATGTATGTGATTAAGCTAGTAGTAATTGTAATCAGAACAAATACAATAAAAACATGAATGAACAACAAATTATATACATATAAAGACAAAAATAATCTTATTATTGTTACTAGTAATATACAAAAGGAATGTCACAACAACTAAAAGTATAAATATGAATGGGAAAATTCAGATGAGTGAATGATCATTTAGACCAAATGGGTTATAAGAAATAAGAAAAATCACCACACTCAAAACTAACACTAAGATAGTGTAAAATTAAACCAAAAAAATCCTTAGAAACACGCTATAAAATAGAGAACACGAGTGCATAACGTCCATTAATAATTAGGGAGTAGGGTTTGTACCATAGGAAGCAAGTTATACTTAGGTGGAATTTCATGTATTGTGCATTTCCTAATTACTTAAGCTTAATGAATTTATGCCTCTATAGTATCTAGACTAGTTATATGGAGGTTTATAATTTGTTTGATTTGGTTGTAAACTAAGATCAACCAATACTAAATTATGTAATTAAAAATAGATTAATCATTGCAAGACTAGTATTGCAGCATCACCCAAGTGTGATCCATATGTAACAACACAGAAGCATGACCATTAAAATCACGCTCAGAAAATGTCACAGACATCATATATAATCCATTTCAATAATAAAATGACTTGCATAGGATATCTTACAATGATTCTCATATACATTCTTTGCACAAAGCTCACAAGAAGAAAACTTGGTACATAATAAGAGTGAAAATTAAATCTAATTCTCCTTGGATCATATAGATGGAACCCCGTCGGATCTTTACTTGTATGGACATAAAACACCCGAGAGCTTTCCCATGTTGTAGAACACCTATATGCATCCACAATTAGCCATGTGTTTGATATGCCATTTGTATGTGGTCAAGTTTCATAATAACATGAACATAACTTAACATAAACTTTAAAGTCAATAGGAGTCATAGGATGCATTCTTAACTTGATTAAACATTCTTATAAGGACATTTATTCAATGAACCTTATCTGATCTGATCTAGACTAATCTCACTAAGCACACACATGGTATGTGGGCTTGGGCTTGAACCCAAAAACTGAAGGGGGTGTATGAGGGACCAACCTTCCATAACATGTTAATGAGATAGGGCCTTATTATCAATTCTTAATCTGATATGATCTTACTTAGGGTTTTCACCCATAATTTCTTAATAGATCTTAAACATGGGAGGTATAACTTAAGTAATCTGATCTTAACATTTACACATGTATGCAATAAATTTTAACAAGATATGTGTACAACATATACCTCTTAAATAATTAAAGTGTTCACATGATAGCATGTATAATATAAGCTTTAAACATGATATGCAAGAAATATTAAATTTTGCAATGTATTGAAATCCAAGGTATGGACCACATACCTTTGGTAGTGAGTACATCTTTAATGTACTCTTTAATATTGGTTCCACAAACTACTAACCTAGACATCATCAAAGTTCAATGAGTCCATGTACATTTTTCTCTTTCAAATTCTATGTATTAAACCCATCACCCTAACATTATAAGCCAATTAATAGTTCTTAGTACACTAAGTCAAACTCTGATTTTAAATGTTTTAA
This sequence comes from Alisma plantago-aquatica, assembly GCA_963693085.1. Taxonomy (NCBI): domain Eukaryota; kingdom Viridiplantae; phylum Streptophyta; class Magnoliopsida; order Alismatales; family Alismataceae; genus Alisma; species Alisma plantago-aquatica. The sequence goes on from OY856412.1 coordinate 1,338,671,827, forward strand.
CTTTACATATTAACATAAAATCAAAACAACATATTACATGTCATCTATATATTGATATACCCATATACACCAATTCAATCGTCTTACACATTAATATTTGAGTACATATGTCATTTATATAGTAGAAACCTTACATATACTCACATATAGTAACCTTACTTAATTTTGTTATAGAACCATATGAAAATACAATTATATTGTTTTACATACTAAATAGGCATATAATCATATGTTGTCTTGCAAATAATCACTAATTATCTTACATGATGGTCACTTAAGCCCAGAAAATCAAATACTAATATGAAAATTCATGTAATGATGTTAAACCTTTGAAAATAGAAATAAAATTATACATAAGGGTTAAGGTAGAAATTTTATATCATTTCATAGCCAAATAATGGGTGAAATATCCAAAATACCCTTATGGGGGTTTATATTGTAATCCTTACAAAAGATCACATTAGAATGATTAGGATTAAAAATAATGTTTTGGACATCAAATATAATTTATGTATAATAATCATAAAATTTTAGAAGTGTATAAATATTTTTAATAATCAAAACCTTGAAACTATATATCTTTTCATAATAAAACTATTCAACTTTCAAAATACTATCCATATATATATTTTTATAACAAAGTACATATCAAAATCTTTCCATAGACACCTTGTTTTCTAGATTTAGGTATCCAAATGGATAGATATAAATTAGTGATTTCACCTTAGTTTGGAACAATCTTAACCATCAATGGATATTTGGTCAATCCAGATCTAGGTTGCTACCTTTGTTTCTTTCCTTCCCTTCTTGTGGATCCTTTGAGGGATCTAACTAAATAGGAGACCACACATTATTAGGAACCCCTTTGTTCTTTGTTGCTTGGTTTTACTGAGGGTGCAATCACCTTATGTGTGATGCACATGGGTGCTCTGACAACAGTGGCACCATCTCCAGTTGCTTCTCATGTAGGCTTTCAGGCACAAGAATATCCTCCATCACAAGACAATGCCCATCTGCCTCAAGGAGTTGCCAAGGCTACTTCATTTTCCATGACCATCTGCACCTCTATTTTCACAAGGAAATAGAGTGTCGACACTAACTCACTAGGCTATGGTGAGAAGCCATATATGATGATCCATCTAGCCTCGATTAGTGCTTTCTCTTCTCTACTTCTGATACTAGTCTATGTTACCTCCTCCTTCAATCTCCCATATAGTCCTTCTCCCGCCACTGGAATGGAAGTGAAGGGCTTCAACAACAACTTAAATGACTCCACAGCTACTCCTTTATCTACTGATCTCTCAATCAATGAGGCATTTGAGTGCTAGCCTAAAATCTATCTAGGGGGTTGAAGGTGGGTGATGATGATTATTGAATCTAATGTAGTTATAGGGTAGGTGGATGGGCACAAGCATGACCGATGTTGTAGATATGTTGTTTGGTAGTTGATATTTCTTCTCTAGTTATTGGGGCAAACAATATCATACCTCTCATTCAATAGAGTTTTAATCTAATGGGGAAATACTTGCTTAACATTCTATTTTAAGTGTGAATTGAGGATAATTCATTTATGGATATGCCCATTGGTTATTAGTCAATTTGGAATTCATGAAATCCTATAATATTCTCCATGCTTGTTACACAAGAACATCAAGAAACACAATACACATTCTAATTCCACCAACACATGAACCACTGAGCCTAATTCTACTATATGCCCTAGATATCCTTATGTATAAAAACTAATCCTCTGATTATATGATTTTCATCGAACTTTAGAAGAACATTACACTCAACATATAAGTCAACCATGTATTTTCTCATGACCATTGTAGCATCCCATGATGGTAGGTTTACCAAAATGCCCTCAGGCACTAGATATGCACAAATGGACTATAGCACATTTTGAAACTTATGTAACATGTCATGTTTGTCTCAACCTCACCAAATTGGAAATTTTCACAATTGAACTAACTTGTTAAAAAAATTAAGTGTGACAATCCTACCCACCTTATAAGGAATTTCATCCTCAAAATTTGATCCAATTCATAGATCCTTGATGTTATTTGGATATTTCTTATACATAACTTTCTTACTATGCATTTGTACCTTATTTACATGAATGATTCTTACTACTTTGGGGTAATCATTCATGGTTATTCCTCATACCATTTGATACATACATCAATGTATTTTACATCCTACTACCAAAAAGCATCATGTGATTCCTCATACATATACTGTTCTCAATTCCTCTAACTTACAAAATATAGTTTTTATTAAGATAATCGTTTTGTCATACTATTTTAGAAGATAATGATTTTCAATATCAATTCAATCATTAAACTTTTTATTTTCTAAAAAATCATCCTTTTACAATTGTACAAGAAACCCAACTTTATTTGTGAATACTTACATTCAAGTCCTTACCATCTTCTTCTCTTCTAATCATATTAGTCACTTAGGCTAACAATGACCTTCCCATGGGATTCAAATACCTTTTTTAGTTCTAATTATAATCTTGGGTGTTAACAACCACTGACCATCTTGATATGGGTTTTCAAACCTCCTAACATTATGGTAAATACTCTAGCTTACCCTTCCTCTTAAGGAACTAAACTACAGGTATACAAAAAAAATGTAGAAGGGTTAGGATTTAAGGTTGTGAAAACAAGCCTATGTTCTAGCCCAGCATAGACACTAAATATCATTCCATGTTTCCTCATTATTACCATGATTTATTACTTGAAAAGCATCACTCAACTATGGTGATTTGTTTACATGATCCTACACCAACGGGCTCACTTACCTTGGAGAAACACTACTTGAAATTACTTTCTTAACATTATTTATAATAACTTCTTCTGTCGACAAGGAGTGGCTCAAGTGGTCAAGCATGGTGTCTCCTCATGAAGGGGCCCGGGTTTGAATCCCAGTTGCCACCTTGATTTACCACCCTCACGGGTGTTCAACCTCCGCCACGGGCATGGGAGAGGGGGGAGAAATCTTTCTCTCTTAATCCCATAATAACTTCTTCCATCTTGTAATTAATCACCAGTCTAAGGAAACACATGTTACTTTTGATCAGCATCAAATCAATCATCTTTTAGGCTCTATCTCATATCAACCTCACTTGGAACATAATATTATTGTGACTTATACCATTGGTCTATACTACCATATATAACACTCATCATTTATAACCTTATAAGGCCCACTAGATACCTCTAGCCATCATATTTTTTGCATTAAAAACTTAAAGTTGGAGTAAAACATAATTCTGGTTGTCCTCAAGTACTTCCAAACAAAAATGATTCAACTTATGCCAAAAGTTCCTCCTAAAAAACAAAATTCAAACAGAATGAGAGTCTCCTAATCTTCATCCTACATAGCAAAAAAATACATAATTTACCTTGAACCACTAAACCAACAAGGACGAGATCTACTATCGAAGAAGAAGAAAATTATGGATGAAAAATATAGAAATGCTTGGTATGTCCTCATTTATCCTCCTTGCTAAAAAATTACAATAATCACCAAGATTATTTAATATCGCTAACCAAGAATTAGTTTATTTATTGAAGTACATATTTTCTCAATACTTAATCATTACATTGATTATATTTAGGAACATCTATATTTGAAACTGATCTAATCAGATACATTACATGGTGCCCACAAAATAGGTTGGGCCCTATCTAGTGTTTGGGCCACCTTACTAACATAAGTTGCTATTTCCTTACTCCATAATGTTGATGGATGAAAAGACTGAGTCACATCACTTAGTTCAATAGCTGAAACCCAGAATGGAGTCCTACATACAGTTTTCTTCATTTACTTACACTTTTGGATTTTCATCCACAGAATCACTTATGTTCATGAAAGATAATCTAGAGGCATGCTACACCAATCTGAACTTAAACTAGAAAATATGTACAATATTCATTTAATAAAAGAATTTATATTCATTTATTGTAGAGGTTAATTATCCTAACAAGTTCCATGATACACATACACCTATTTTGCATAAGAACCATAATCTTGTTTAAGTTAACTTTAACATTACCTTAGGTTTTTCATAACCCTGCGTATACCTTGAATCTCCATACACAAACATATTAGAGTATTCCTTCCTTAGAAAACATTATATCCTTACTTTATAGGTTAGTATTCATAGGTTATAAAAAGGATTCCTATATATACATATGGAAATTAAACTTAATATCCCATTTTGTTAGGAACCTTAGATAACTGTTATTGGTTATTACATGTTCATGCATTCTTTAGTTCCAATATTGAGTTTTGATTTGATTTTTTTTTACCATATGTTAATATCTTCCTAGCATTAATTAGGATAATTCCATATAATGTACAGTACAACGTTCTACATAAACATATAAAATTATGGAGTCTTACTCTTGCACTATTGAGGTATTTTCATGCAAGATATAACCCAAAGCCCCCTCATTTTATTCTTTATGTCAAGGAATATAATATAAAACATGGTTTGTTAAAAGTGTACCTAATTCTTGTACCATTAGGTTCAAGTGGTCACATGCATAGGCCTCTACAACTAACTCTTAATGGCATCTCTTGACATGACATATATTATTATACTGATCTCCAACATCCCCTAGTTTAAGTGTCCCATACAATAAGTACCAGAATAAAGGAGAGTATCATATTAATGTCGTGTGTCTTATAACAACCCTCTAAGGTTCCCAATTCATCTGGGTCCAATACCACAAACTATTGAGATGGAAAGAAGACATGATATGAGATATAGAGTCAATACTACAAATCCATTACAAATAGATACTTAATGCTAATTACTTATCCATCTATATTTCTTGCATTGTATATGAAAGCCTTCAATTTCTAAACCACAAAATATCGAGGAAACATTTCCTTAATCCATTTCTCTAAATGCTTGTAAGAAAATATATTTTTGCTATCCAATCATTGAACAAAGAGTTTACAATAGATTCAAAAACCACCAAAAATGTGGATTCAAAATCATTACTTGGAGAACACCCAAAATCAAAAGTTTTACATAATAAATGTTGGTTGTGCATTGAAAGTGAAGGGTGATATCTAAGCAATACTAACACAAACTTCATCCACTCCTTTATCATTACATTATCCTCAACTTCTAATTATATAAGATTTCAACCTACCTAATCTATTCTTAATTATCTTCCTTGTATGTATGTCCAATCTATGAGCTAGGATATCATATATCCTTAAACAATCATAATTTCCCAAATGTTAGATTGTGGTGACCTACACCTTTATGTTGATAAGAATATTATAACTAAAATACAGTTTGACTTTCCCTTAGTCTCACTTTCAGAACTCATGTAAGGGCTTGGGTTGTAAGAACGTGAGAATATTTTTGGTGGCCATCTATATTATTGCTCTTCTACCACTTTTGTAGAATCCCCAAAGTGTGATCCATATATAACAACACAGAAATATGGACCATTAGAATCACATTCAAATAATGTCACAAACAACCTATATCATTCATGAAAATATTAAAAATTACTTCAACCAAGACATAGTACAATGATTTACATAAAACTTCTTTTCAAAAAACTCACAACAAGATAACTTGATACGTAACAATATTGAAAAGTAATCTGATTCTCCTTGGATCATATAGATGGAACCGCACCAAATCCTTAGTTGTATAGACATCAACCACCCAATATCTCTTCCATGCGGCACACCACTTACGTGCATCCACGCATAGACATGCTTTTGATAAACTATTTTTTGGTGGTTTAATTTCATAATAAGATGAGCATAACTTAACATAAAACTTAAAACTAGTTTAAGCATGCATAAAAATTATTAGTCATTAAGATGCATTCTTAACTTGATTGAACATCCATATAAGGCCATTGTACCTTATTTGATCTTACCTGATCTCATTGAACACACATGGTGTGCATGCTTGGGATTGAACCCAAGAACTAAAGGGGGATCGTGAGGCACCAACCTTCTCTAACATGTTCATGGCACTATTACTTCTTATTCTGATTTGATCTTACTTAGAGTTTTCACCCACAATTTCTTAATAAATATTAAACATGAAGAGGTATAATTTAACTACTATGATCTTAACATTTAAACATGTATACAGTAAATTGTAACGAGAAATACATATAGTGTATATCTCTTAGATCATTAAAGTGTTCACACTATAGCATGTATAATATAAGTTTTAAACATTATATGCTAGAAAAAATGATGATGCAACATATTGAAAACCAAGTCATTGACCACATAACTTTTAGTACTTATTATATCTTTAATGTACTTTTGATTCTTGGTTCTGTAACTTAATCACCTAGACATAATCAAAGTTTGTAAGTCCATTTACGTTTTAACCCTTTCAACTTCTAAACATCAAACCTTATCACCCTAACATTATAAATCAATATAGATTTGATATGTAGACTAAGTCAACCCTGATTTAGAACACTTTAAATTCTAGATATTCACATATATCAAAAACCACATATTACATATAATCTATATACTAATATACTTGTATAACCAATTTAATCATCTTATACACTAATATTGAGTACATACCTCATTTACATAGTGGAAACCAAAATGTACTCACATATACTAACCTGAATGATTAGTTATAAAAAAATATGAGTATAAAATTAATATTGTTTTACATACTAAATAGGCATATAATCACATGTCTCAAAAATAATCACTAATTATCTTACATGATGGTCACTTAGGCCCAAAAAATCAAATACTAATATGGGTATACATAAAAACCTTGTCAAACCTTTAGAAATAGTAAGAAAAGTTTACATTAGGGTTAATGTAGAAATTTTTGATTGTTTAAATAATGGGTGAAATACCCAAAATACCCTTTTTGGGGATTTAATCAAAATCCTCAACAAAAGATCACATAGGAATCATCAGGATTTAGAATAATGTATTAGATATCAAAATATTATATACAAAATTATTTTCAAAGACTTTTGCTATTTTAATGAGTGAAATCTTGAAACTATATGCCTGCGTTTGGCATGGGACTGAAATCCAATTTAGGCTTGTCTCCTAGTGCCAACCCCGCCAAACAAGCGACCGATTGGGATTGGGTTGTGTTTGGTTGGTAAACCAATTTTTGCCCTATTTCAAGATAACGGAACCCCGAATACCGGCCCAAGCCAGTCCCACGACAGCTGGGATTTTGATTCGTAACCCAGTTTCTGCTCAGAATGTGAGTACCCCCATTTTCACCTCACCTACCCCCCTACACCCCCTCACCCACCTCCTGACACTCCCTCCCCTTTCCCCTCTCCCTCTTCTTCTCTCCATCTCTCGAGACCTCGACGTCCTCCCATCTACTATTGCCTGCGTGAGTTAAAGTTGTTGCCCCATCGATTCCATCACGGAATCAATGGCAGGACATGGGCGTAGGGTGAACAGACAGCTAATGAAGGTGACAGAATCGTTTCAGGGGTGTGCTGGTTCGCCTGCCATCACCGAGCTACACTGCCCGGCTAGACGGCGAGAATCAAGGTTAGGCATCCTGACTTGTCATCTCCCATTAAAGCCCCTTGACTCCCCCTTTTCACTCTGTACAAGGCATCGACTTAACCCTAGCAAGGGCAACGCCTGCCACAACTACTATATAGTGTTGTGTGTGTTTGTCGATATCCTGCCTGTTCAACTGCACATCCTCCACTAAGTCTTCTCTGAAGTCGCCGCTGTCGAGCCCCTATATTCTGAAGTCATCCAGCTACTTGAGAGGTATGTGTTGGCTGACCATCTTTTTGTTTCAGTAGGCAGGTGTTGTATCAGCTTCATGTATGTACCGAGAGTTTCTTTCAGTAGGATAATATGTATTCCCTTTACCTTATCTTCATGTATGTACCGACCCTTCCACTGTGACTGTTCGTGATCCCCTCTTCTACCTGGATTTTGGCTTATCAGGTCTATCTCCTGAGCAATACAAAAAAATTCTATAATTTGTTCTGTAAGCATAGCCATGTTGAATGCCATGTTGAATGCTTGATACTAATTTAATGTTTGTTGTAATGAATGATATTGATGTGTAACCGCATATAAAAGTTCTTGGTTCTAGGGATGTATGATCTATTTGATAAAAACCTATTACATAGTCTGATCCCTTGAATGAGGTATGACTGCTTCGTTCAGATTCATTCAGTACCAAAAAAATAAATGTCACTATTTAACTCATCTACCTTCATACCAAATAAATAAGAATGATTTACCTTGAATGCTTGTTTGAATTTCATGTCCAAAAAAGATTTTTTTGCATTAGAATTGTGTAGTGAATATTTCTATTTGTTAATAAATAGGTCATCACATATATAAATACTCCACCTATTGTGTATTATGTTTATTGTCAAGTATTTCATATGAGGACACGTTTTAATATGTAATGAAGATTAGGTCATCATTAATTCTCTGTGATGGACCCAAATATGTACATTTTTTCACTTGAATGGGAAGTGGTCCCTTGAATGAGGTCTGAATGCTTCGTCAGCTTCATTCAGTACTAGAAAAATTAATATGTCAATATTTACCTTGAATGCTTGTTTGAATTTCATGTCCAGCAAAGCGTGTTTTGCATTACGATTGTGTAGTGAATATTTCTGTCTATTAACAAATAGGTCATTATATATAACAACTACACCTATTGTGTATTATGTTTATTTAAGTTGGAACCTTATGTGTCAAGTATTTCATAACAGGACACGTTTTAATATGTAACAAATGATTAGGTCATGATTAATTCTCTATGATGGACCCAAATATGTACATTTGTTCACTTGATCTTGTTCTGATCCCTTGAATGAGGTTTGAATGCTTCGTTGAGCTTCATTGATTACCAAATAAATAAATATGTCATTCTTTAACTCATCTACAATCATATCAATAATGATTGACCAAAATATGTATATTTGTTCACTTTAATGTGTTATGATCCCTTGCATGTGGTCTGAATGCGTGGTTGAGCATCATTGAGTAGTAATCAAATTAATATGTCATTATTTAACCATTATACCATCATACTAAGAAAATTATAATGATATACCCTAGTCCAGATTGGTTGAATTTCATGTCCAATGTAGCCTGTTCATAATTACGATTGTGTATTGAATATTTTCTGTGTTCATAAATAGGTAAATATTTACCTAGTCCACCTATTATGTATTGTGTTTATTTAAGTTGGAACCTTGTCTGATCCCTTGAATGAGATCTGATCCCTTGAACTAGGTCTGTTATGATGGACTAAAATTCGACTCTGCCTATTATGTATTATGTTTATTTAAGTTAGAACCTATTATTGTGTAGTGTATATTTTCTGTGCTCATTAACATTGCATGTTCAACTATAATGATTGACCATAATATGTATATTTGTTCATTTTAATGTGCTATGAATTTGTGGTTGAGCTTCATTGAGTAGGAATCAAATTAATATGTCATTATTTAACCATTATATCATAATACCAAAAAAATTAAAATGATATACCCTTCTCCAGATTGGTTGAATTTCATGTCCGACATAGCCTGTTCAGCATTACGGTTGTGTATTGAATATTTTCTGTGTTCATAAACATGTTAATATTTACCTAATCCACCTATTATGTATTATGTTTATTTAAGTTGGAACATTTTCTGATCCCTAGAATGAGCTCTGAATTCATGGTTGAGCTTCATTGAGTAGAAATCAAATTAATATGTCATTATTTAACCATTATACCATCATACCAAGAAAATTATAATGATATACCCTATTCCAATTTGGTTGAATTTTATGTCCAACATAGCCTATTCAGAATTACGATTGTGTATTGAATATTTTATGTGTTCATAAAAAGGTTAATATTTACCTAGTCCACCTATTATGTATTGTGTTTATTTAAGTTGAAACCTTGTTTGATCCCTTGAATGAGATCTGACCCCTTGAACTAGGTCTGTTATGTTGGACCAACATTCGACTCTGCCTATTATGTATATGTTTATTTAAGTTGGAACCTATTATTGTGTAGTGTATATTTTCTATGCTCATTAACGTTATTTGTTCAACTATAATGATTGAACAAAATATGTATATTTGTTCAGTTTAATGTGCTCTGAATTCGTGGTTGAGCTTCATTGAGTAGCAATCAAATCAATATGTCATTATTTAGCCATTGTACCATCATACCAAGAAAAGTTAAATGATATACCCTAGTCTAGATTGGTTGAATTTCATGTCCAACATACCATGTTCAACATTACGATTGTGTATTGAATATTTTATGTGTTCATAAACAGATTAATATTTATCTAGTCCACATATTATGTATTATGTTTATTTAAGTTGGAACCTTGTCTGATCCCTAGAATGAGCTCTGAATTCGTGGTTGAGCTTCATTGAGTAGCAATCAAATTAATATGTCATTATTTAACCATTATAACATCATACCAAGAAATTATAATGATATACCCTAGTCCAGTTTGGTTGAATTTCATGTCCAACATAGCCTGTTCAGAATTATGATTGTGTATAGAATATTTTATGTGTTCATAAATAGGTAAATATTTACCTAGTCCACCTATTATGTATTGTGTTTATTTAAGTTGGAACCTTGCATGATCCCTTGAATGAGATCTGACCCCTTGAACTAGGTCTGTTATGTTGGACCCAAATTCGACTCTGCCTATTATGTATTATGTTTATTTAAGTTGGAACCTATTATTGTGTAGTGTATATTTTTTGTGCTCGTTAACATTGCTTGTTCAACTATAATGATTGACCAAAATATGTATATTTGTTCAGTTTAATGTGCTCTGAATTCGTGATTGAGCTTCATTGAGTAGCAATCAAATTAATATGTCATTATTTAACCATTATGCCATCATACCAAGAAAATTAAAATGACATACCCTAGTCCATATTGGTTGAATTTCATGTCCAACATAGCATGTTCAGCATTACGATTGTGTATTGAATATTTTCTTTGTTCATAAATAGGTTAATATTTACCTAGTCCACCTATTATGTATTATGTTTATTTAAGTTGGAACCTTGTGTGATTCCTAGAATGAGCTCTGAATTCATGGTTGAGCTTCATTGAGTAGCAATCAAATTAATATGTCATTATTTAATCATTATACCATCATACCAAGAAAATTATAATGATATACCCTAGTCCAGATTGGTTGAATTTCATGTCCAACATAACCTGTTCAAAATTATGATTGTGTATTGAATATTTTCTATGTTCATAAATAGGTAAATATTTACCTAGTCCACCTATTATGTATTGTGTTTATTTAAGTTAGAACCTTGTCTGATCCCTTGAATGAGATCTGACCCCTTGAACTAGGTCTGTTATGTTAGACCAAAATTTGACTCCGCTTGTTATGTATTATGTTTATTTAAGTTGGAACCTATTATTGTGTAGTGTATATTTTATGCGTTCATTAACATTGCATGTTCAACTATAATGATTGACTGAAATATGTATATTTGTTCAGTTTAATGTGCTCTAAATTTGTGGTTGAGCTTCATTGAATAGCAATCAAATTAATATGTCATTATTTAAGGTCTACTATTATTGTGTAGTGTACATTCTCTATGCTCATAAACATAGCCCAATCAACTATACTAATTGACCACAACACCCATTATTGTTCAGTTTAATGTGCCCTGAGCCCTAGAATGAGGTCTCAATTCATGCTTGAGTTTGATTCAGTAGCAATCAGTTTAATAGGTCTACTATTTAACCACTAAAACCCACATACCACATAATTCAGAATAACTCGGAATAATTTACCCTCAATGGTTGGTTGACTATTTTTTGTCCAACAGAGCCTGATGTGGATTACTATTGTGTACGAAATATTTTATATGTGTTCATAAACAGGGTCATATTTCCCTAGTCCACCTACTTTGGTTTATGTTGAATTTAATTTGGCTCCTTGTCCACAACCCTTGACTGAGGTCTGACCCCTTGACCTAGGTCTACTATGATGGTACAAAATTGGAATCCACCTATTACGTAGTATTTTTATTTAATTTGGAACCTATTATTGTGTAGCGTACATTCTCTATGCTCATAAACATAGCCCGATCAACTGTACTGATTGACCACAACACCCATTATTGTTCAATTTAATGTTCCCTGAGCCCTAGAATGAGGTCTGAATTCGTTCTTGAGCTTGATTGAGTAGCAATCAGTTTAATAGGTCATTATTTGTTCAATTTTAAATCATTATGTATTATTTTTGTTTAAGTTGGAACAAGTATCTGATCCCCTTAAGTGTGCTCTAAGACCTACATTGAGGTCTGAATTCATGCTTGAGCTTGATTCAGTACCAATCAATTTAATAGGTCATTATTTTTTCAGTTTAAAATCTATTATGTATTGTTTTTATTTAAGTTGGAACAACTATACGATCCCCTTAAGTGTGCTCTAAGCCCTACATTGAGGTCTGAATTTGTGCTTGAGCTTGATTCCATACCAATCAATTTAATAGGTCATTATTTGTTCAGTTTAAAATCAATTATGTATTGTTTTATTTAAGTTGGAACATATATCTGATCCCCTTAATGAGGTCTGACCCCTTCAGTTAGGTCTATTATGTTAAAGGGCACCTAAACTGTTGTTGTTAATCATCTTATAAATATCAATACACCACCTGCAGCTGTAACAGACAAAAATTAAACACCACCTACAGTTGTAATATAAATGCTTGTTATCCCTAAGCTATCACCATTCGATCAGAAAACATTGACCATATAATAGACTACTTTAATACAAGTTATCACTGTCAAGTACACAGATCCAAACTAGGTTCATATAAAGGTTTCGTTTAAACACCCTGATTATAGTGATCTATTGCAGTGTCATTGCTACTATGTCTGCACCAGACCCAAAGATCTGAATTGTATGGATGAAAGAGTTGGATGAGGCTCTGGTTGTGGTATTGAGGAGACAATATGGCCTAGGTAGGTGCGTCGATGGCATTTTTACTAGGGACGCATGGAGGGAGACGCTACGCGATTGGCATAACAGGATGGGGAGGAATGAGGGTTTAATGGAGTAGTTAAAAATTCGGTGGAAGAACCTCAGGAGAGACTTTTCAATGATAAAACTGGTGACCAAGAAAAGTGGTGTTGGATGGGATGAGAGCAGGCACAAGCCAATACTGCCTGACACCCTAGAGTGGAGGGAGGCACTTGCAGTATGTCTAATGATATACAGTCCCCTGGATATTAAATATTAACTTAAAGTTATTAATATTGACCTAATCAGTAGTGTTTGACCATTTTAGGGAAACAAGGAACTAGCGAGATTGATCACTAGACCATTCTACCACTACTACGATGTCGAGATGATGGGGGAGGAACATATCTAGGGGCCATCATGTAATGTCCTCAACGGATACACAACTTCCTTCTAATGTTGCATCTGAAGATGATGTTGTTGTTGACCTAGATGCATCTGATTCATTTGTCAGCTCAGAACCAACTGGTCCAACCAGTCTTACTAAAGATATGGGTTATTCTGGGATGCAAAGTGAGGATAAAAACGGTGGAACAAACAACCAATGTGTTGGGGCAAGGACTCCTACCATGCATAGATGCAGGAAGTGAGCTCAACCACACAAGACAGTTGTGGCCTGTCTAATGATGTCATTTCTGAATTCACAAAGGTGTTTTCTAAGGTACATGAGATGGGCAGTGGTATTGCTGGTAGATCTAATGACAAAGATGAGTATCAAACCATTTTGCACCATTTTCATGCAACCTGCCCTGACGCCCCTATCCCTATTTTTACCACTCTTGTGCATGCCATAAAGGAGTTAGCAAACCGTAACATTTACCTAAGCCTTCTGGATACCTTACACAAAATTACCATTTGGTTGCAAGACCTTTGAGAAATGAAGAACAGAGCTTATGGAGCTTCTGGATCACAAACACCCTTCACGCCACCACCATATTCACAATCACCACCGTCGCCGTTTAGTAGCACGAGTAGTTACAATAGAGGTCCTTCCCCGTAGTCGTTCTTCTAAGGTTGTCTAATTTAAGAACTATATCAATAGCCTGGCTTTAATTTAAGAACTATTTCAAATGTTGATGTTGTAATATTTGATTCCTTTGGGAACAATTTCTGAATTATGGTACTATAATGTTTTATCTTGTTATTTGCTATTTGGTCACCATTATGGTCATTTCATTTCTGCAATCTCTCTATATATTTCTTATGCGAGTAATCACTTTTAATTATAGACGTCATGGCCAGTATTGAACAACCTGAAACAACTGATGACATTGTACAACTTTTGGATCTTATGTCTGGTCCAACTAATGACATCGCTAACGCAATAGACTACTAAATAGCAGACCAAATATCACACAATATCATGGACAATTCAAATGACGCAACCACACAACAACCAATATCGAGATTTGTTAGTATTAGGAGTGGCCATCAAAAGGTTTTAGAAATAATAACCAGCCATGAAAGGAGGGTGTATGATCTGTACCATATGCTAGTCAACATGGTTTTAGCCTTTGTGGACAAACTTGAGGACTGAGGTTTGTAGAAAAGTACCAGAGGTGTGTCGTCAGTGGAGGCAGTTTGCTACTTCCTTCAAATGGTTGGACATGGCCATACCAACCATGTTCTGACTGAGGACTAAATTCATAGTGGTGAGACCATAAGTAGAAAGTTTAATGAGGTATTGGATGTAGTGTGTGCTTTCTGTAATGAATATGTTGTGATGTCAACTGCATCCACAACTCTGCACCGGCACATACTGGAGAGTTTAAGATTTTACCCTTACTTTAAGGTATGACCATAACTTTGTTGACCATGTGTATTCCATTGTTAGTATAACCACTTTCTTCATCACTGAATTTTGTATATACTTATCATAGGATGCCATTGGGGCAATTGACGGGACACACATCTCTGTTTTGGTGAAGCGCGATAAGCAGAACTATTATAGAAATAGAAAAGGGAATGTTTCCATGAATGTCATGGCTGTAATAGACTTCTCAATGGAGTTTACATATATCATGACTGGTTGGGAGGGCTCTGTGGCTGACCAAAGGTTACTACACGCAGCTACAACCACAGGCAGTTTCAAAGTACCCACTGGAAAGTATTATCTTGTTGATGCAGGATACGCCAACACCCAACAATTTCTTGCACCATACTGAAACGTAGCTTACCATATAGCCGAGTATCAAGGTAATAGAAACTCATACACCAGCAAAAAGGAGATGTTCAACCACCGACATGCTCAATAATGTAACATTGTTGAATGAGCCTTTGGTGTGTTGAAGAAGCGGTTTTCCTACTTTCCAAAAGGAGTGACTTTTCCTGTGCATTCATAGTCTCGCATTGTAATGGCTTGTCGTATCATCCACAATTTTATCCTACGCCAAAATGATGGTGATCCTTTGATGGAAGAAAATTTGGATGACCCTCGTAATACCCCTGACATCTTAAACAATTTGAGTTCTCTCCAACAAACAAGCCCGGCTGATGCTAGGGAGGGAGATGTTTTACGCGAAATACTTCCCAATTCTATGTGGAAACATCAGTGGTTTTCATATTTTTTGTAACTTTTAGACATTGAAACATGTTCTACAACATCTTTCACTTATTCCCTTTTCAAATTTCATTATGTAACTTAACAGTCAAACATCTATTCTCAAACTCTATTGTTGACTATAATTTTTCCTACATCTAAAAAATGTCACATTATGTTTCATTAGGTTATCTGTCTAGAAATGGATTATGGAATGTCGTCATGTCCATGTGGTCTCCAGTGCACCGTACGAGTGTACATGGATGCCACAGATCTAGCTAATGGACGGTTTGCAGACAACAACCCCTACAGGCCATATTTTACATGTGGTATGGGTATTGTTCCGACCAGATGTCGTATGATGTTGCCCGCACAGTGAGTACAACCTACAGTGGCCACGCTTACTGCAATTAGGGATGCATTGGTAACACAACTTGCATATGCACGCAATGAACGTAAACAATGGTCATAGCAATAAAATTTTGTCTGCTCCATAAGAGCATACACCAATAGTCTAATAGTAGAAATTGAAAGTGTGTGGAAGAGGTGCTTATATCTTCGCGAACGGCTTCACCTACCTAGTGATAATGAATCTTCAACAGAGGAATACAGATACAATACATCATAGGTGTAGTATGTAGTATATTTAGATCTATGCAACTAAGCTTCACTTGTATGTTAGAACACTCAAATGGTCATATCGAAATACTCTCCAACTATGTTTCATAGAAATCTATGTTTTGAACCCGAGTTTATGTTACTAATAATCAATCTTGTTCTAGATGTCGATGAATCCATCTGAAGTTCTGATGTGTGAATGTGGTCTGGTTGCAGCATTGCGGCTAAACACAGAGGATGCAGGGTTATATGACTTTGGCATTCTTAGAGAAAGGTTGGGAGAAATGCATTACATATGTCCTTCTAGTAAGGTGCACTAGCAAAACCAAAAACAATCAGTTGCACTTGCTAAGTACATTGCGTATTTTTTGTTATTAACTAGAATTTGGGGGGAAAATTAGGGAAAATACCGATGCAAATACTTTCATTGGGCAGTCGATCTCCCCCCAACAACTGATTTGTTGAAGGATGAGATTACGTTACTAACTTGTGAGTGCAAGTCAGTGTGGGACCAGGCGATGAACATGAAGGACTTTGTTAAAATCCATCACAACTTCAAACATGTTTACACCTACAGAAAGATCAATTGTGAAGTTCTACAAACTTCTGTTCATAAGTTGGAGGAGAGTTGTGCTCTTCTTTTGGATACTCCTTCACCTCCGATGACTCCATAACGCGTTCTTTGTCATTTTATTGCATGGTTATGGATGTATAAGATTGTATGCCCTATGTTATTTGCACACAAAATCGTAATATTTGAAATATAACATTACATCAACCATTGTCGTCTAATATGGTTCTACTTATGCTATTTCAACATCTTACATACAGAATTTGTTCTATGGGTTTTCGTCTAATATGGTGTGCAGAGCACGATCAAATCCTACTTGATGCGATGAGAAACCAGTATGACATGGGGAGATGTGTCAACAGAACATATACTATAAAGGCTTGGAGGGAGACATTGCTTGACTTTCATAGCATAACTAGGGCACTTAGCATTTATTTGAACAGGCTGAAAACCCGTTGGAAGAACTTAAGGAAACAATTTATCAGAAAAAATTGTTTCCTTTTGAGACATTTATTGCTTCCTCATCCCTTAGCGCAATATGTGATCCCCCTAGGAGTTGTTGAAAACCTAAGCAATGTTGACAACAATAATGACGCAACTGTGGGATTAGGTGGTGAAGCAAACGAATGAAGTTGCAAACAATTGTTGACCACCTTAGGGACGTTCAAATATTGTATTTTATATGCATTTAAAAACATTTGTCGTTATGTTCGATTCGGGAACATTTGTCATTATGATCAATAATTTGCATGTCTGAATCTATTTTAATGAATGCATAATTGGGCATACTCATTTCATGCACCTATAATTAAATGTGATACCGACTTAGCTATGTGTTTTTTACCATTCCTTTTGGAACAACATGTAGATGTCACACAATAACAAATTCAATACAAAGTATGTACGCTACACAAAGCGTAAGGATAAGTTGAGGAAAGCTGTAGTAGACTGGTCACAAAATAGAATGTGATGTAGATGGGATACCCCTTCACTGGTCAAAGTATATATGTTGTATCGATGACAACTCGAGTTATGGTTTTAAAACCACTGTATAAGGGAATAATTGGGTGTGCAGATGTAGTCATGCACCACGAGATGTTGTACCAGCCAAAAGAGAACAATTGATACATTTGGTAGAAAAAGACTACATTTTTGTTGACAAATAAGTAGAGTCCAATTAGCATGGTAGGAGTTGTACGGTTCATAGTGGTCATTCAATGAAACTCCTATGTTGGCTGCAAAATTTAGCTAGAATAGGCATGAGATGCAGTATGATTTGGTTTGGCTACTATTACAGTTGCCAAATTAAATCAGACTACATCATGTGTCTATTCCAGCTGAATTTAGTAACAAGTGTAGGTTTTTCATTACTTGACCAAACTGAACTGAAAAAAAATCATACCATGCCAAATCAGACTTCATTTCCTTGTTGACAAAATTATTGTCTTCTATCTACCAGCTGTTTACATTGCCTTCTTTAGGCCAGCGCAACAACTCTTGAAGCATGACCACTCACTGTATGATCATCTAATTCCCTTGCTACACTATTCTATATGAATTTGTCTTTGTCAATGTACCACATGTTTATTTGACTTCGTACTACACTTAGTGCAAACTAATGTATAATTGGAAGGTATGTTTCCTACTAACATCTTGAATGGTGGACATGTACTAAGATTATTCACACGATACTTAGATTTAAAGGCTATATAATTTCTCATTCTAGATTATCTCCATCATGAATGTTTCTTTACCAACTACACATTTATTTTTCAATTTAACAGATACAACGAATCAGTTTGTATGGGATGCAGAATGTGATGCAGCCTTAGGAATAGTGTTAGGTTGACAATATTACTTGCACAAACTACGTGAACCTTCTGCACGACAGGGTTGGCATGATGTCATAGCGGAGTTTCATGATATAACTGGCAAAATGGATATTAGTATGGGTGTGCTTAAGGCGAGATGGACTTTTTAAAAATTATGGATGCAGTTCCAAAAACTTTCTGGACTAGCCCACGAACTTATCCACCAGGACTATAACAACATCCGGTTAACCAACAACACACATCACATACTTCCACAATACATACAAAAGATACATGCAGAGTACCTAAGGATGTTGGTAGAAAATGAAAAACTTCGTGCAATGAATGTCACTTTGTATTTGATTGACTATTGTCTATTGTCTATTGTTTGCTTTGTTTGCTGTTAACTACGCAGAAAATATGTTATCTATTCGTTTGAAAAAATATTTATCCATAATGAATATCAAATAACCAATGTTGTTGTCTGTTGTTAGTACTTACATTTATAGTACTTGTTCTCAACATTATTTTACATTGTTGTAGGCATAACATCTAAATTGTTGACACTCTCTCCAACCACAACACCCTAGGACCATGGCATGGGCCTCTACCCCAATGTTACTATTCCCTATTGAAGAACATTTGGACATCATCCTAGATGATTGTTCCTTAGCACAACTCATTATACCTAAACATTGGAATTATCTAAACGGAAGACGCTACAAGGCTGGTGAAGTGTACCTAAATTATGGAAATTCAACATATGTTATCGAGGTTAAGTATGATGTTGTCGTAAATCTTGTATCCACATCTGGTTGGCATAAGTGGGTTACAAAGATGCTATTGGGTCGTATTGACAAACTTTTTCTTCGTCCAATTTACCATAATACCATCAAGGTATGGATAACCAACATCAACAATGAGACGCCCGATCATCTCAAATGAATTGAGTATTTGATAAAGGATAGCAAACATGACAAAAAATTCAATGATGAGAACACACCCGATGATTGCTACAAAGTCCTTTTTATTCCTTTGGGCACCATTGATTTTCCTATCACAATCAGTTTAGATTCGTGTAAAGACAACAACGAGCTCTACGACACAGCAACATCATCAAAAAAAACCAAAGTAGGTCCAATCAACAAATTGTTGATTCCAATCTTATTTTGTTTTTCCACTTTTTATCATAAATTAATCAAACTTCGTACCTGTTTTTTGTTGTTAAAACTTTAGGAGAAGACCACAATAATGAAAGGGCCCTCACAATTGCTGATTCTGAACCATGATGTTGTTGAGAAGACCACAACAATGAAAGGGCCCTCACAATTGCTTATTCCAGACCATGATGTTGTTGTTTAAGTTGTGTATCTAGTCTAGTAGTGTCTCTCTCTTCTAATTATTTTACTTATATTTAGTTAATGTCATTCATCCCTTGTAGTATTAGTAGAGTGGTTACAATATTTTTCATTTGTATTACAATAACAAACTAAACATGACTTAAATAAGTCTAAATTTAATACTATTGAAGTTAATTTGTGTTGTATAACCAATATAATATAATCAGTTAATTTTTGAATACCTTACCATAGAGGAAATCACCAACATCAAAACTACAGCCTTAGGCAGATGAATGAAATTGTAAAAAAGTTGGTCCAATTTGTATTTGTTTATGATTGCTTGGCAACATTTTCTTGTAAAATTTATGCCCATCAATACTTTGTTTTTAGCATCATTTCATCAAAGGTGTACTCACGTATTCTTTTTGGAAGTCTAACATCATGTTAAAACTTACATATCTAAATTTGCTTGCCAACTTTAACTTGTACAAACTGTTGCATATGTACTTTGTTATTATGATTATTTTGTCTTAGTTATATTTATTTTAAAAATTTATTAGATGTCGACATCGCGTTCAAAGTCACGATCAAAGTTTGAAAAGATATTGATGTCCCCATCAAAGATACACAAATATGTTGAGGAATACATAGTCTGCAAACAAAAATGTTACGACCATGGACACCAGGGTGAGCCTACACAACAGGGGTCCAAATTTGATAGCCATGAAGAAGAAAAGGTTGGGGTCAATAAACATGTTCCTCATGTGTCATTGCTATTTTATAACCTCAACCATTGCAGGAGGACTTTACCATGTCATGGGACGAGTATGAGGAGGCCCTAAAGTGGGCCAACTAGGAAGGTCCTATGTGGGAACATGAACAATCATTGTCCACCCCCAAAACCGGCCAACATAGTGGCTAGACACTTTTTGTGTATGGGTGTGTAGGTCTAGGCCCGGGGCAAGCAGCTTCTTTTTTGTCTGCTCTCCCTTGGTTCATGACGCTTTTTCCCCAAATCACATTATGTTCTTGTCAACTTTTCTTCGACGTTGTTTAAGTTCTGCTGCAAACGTTATTATCTTTACTCTGTCATATCTTTTACAATAATGGCCATTTTAATCAAACTATCTTTCAAATGATGATTGGTGTACTTGTGCGTAATTTATGTTCTATTATGCCAATCACAATTATCTTGTTAGTTACCAATTACTAGATCGAATATGCAAGACTTTATACATACATACAAAATGAACATGCCATGCAAGACAATTCTAAAGTTTAATTTATTTAAAATAAACATATACAATGACCATACTCATTACTATTCATTTCACTAAAAACAAACAATATCACCCACATTATGTATCGAATTACATTTATTTTGTTAATTTTATACTTGTACAGTAGTGGCATCACGGTTTTGCATAAGATATTATTGTTAAAACATCTCTATAAGAATAGGACAGAATAAGAAGATCTTATCTATGTTGCCAAACAGAACTAGGTTGAATACTGACTGGCATCCAAATAGAATCAGTCTGAAACTAGACTCAAAACTGACCAGCTGACCAGAATCAGACTGGGTTGCCAAACAAAAATCAGACTGCATCCTGACTACCCCAACCCAGATCATCAGACTAACCCCGACTAACCCAGTCCAGATTCCAGAATCCAAATCCCATGCAAAATGCAGGCTATATCTTTTATGAATCAAATCATCAAACTTCAAAAAATACTTTTTGAAACTATTTTTATAAGAAAGTACACATCAAAATATTTCAATAGACACCTTTTTCTAAATTCATATAGTCCAATGGATAGACATTCCTTGTAGAATAGGTTTCTTTCAGTAAGTAAAAAGAGAGTACATAGTCTCCTATATATAGAGGAGTGATATAGGAACCCTACTTAAGTATGAGTACATGACAATGAAAAGAGAGGATACAACCATATCAAATATACCAACATGACCCCTCAAGTTGAAGAGTAAACATTGAGAAGACCCAACTTGATGCCATTTATATGAATAAAGTAGGAGGAAGAGATTTGGTAAGGATGTATGCAACTTGATCGCCTATCCTAATGTGAGGAATGGTGATTTTCTTGGCTTTGACCAGATCTAGCACAAAAGGGCAATTGACTTCAATGTCTTTTGTACACTCGTCGAAGACTGGATTATTATTTATGTGTATACTTGCCTGGTTGTCATAATATAAAGTAGCTGGTGTTTGGAAAGGGGTTTTAAACTCAGTCAAAATGGATTAGACCCACTATAGATCACAACATACATGAGCCATTGCTTGATATTCTGCCTCGTTGCTGGAGCGAGCTACCACAAGCTTTTTTTTACTACTCTAGAAAACTAAGTGAGTGTCAAACATGACACAATAGTTAGAAGTGGAGTGATGGTCTTCAGAATCACCTACCCAATTTGCATCTTCATATCTAGATATAGAAATTACATTTGACATAGGATGTTTATACAGAAGTCTGCTTCTTAAAGTAATCTTGAGGTAGTAAAGAATGTGTTGAACATTGGACCAGTGGGCTTGCAGTGTTTCACACACATGTTGGTTGACTACCCCCAACAACATAGGTAATATCTGGTCGAGTAATAGTCAAGTAAACCTAATTCCTGACTATAAAACAATACTTCTTTGGATCAGAAAAAATTCTCCTTCATGCATATGCTTTGAGTGATAGTCAATCAGAGTAGAGATTGGTTTATCTTTCATCATGTTGATCTCTTGAAGGAGGTCTTAGATATAGCATTCCTGTGAAAAGTTGAACACTGAGGCTGAGTGGAGGACTTTGATCCTGGGGAAGAATCGTAGGGTGCCCAAGTCCTTCGTGTGGAAATGTACCCACAGGGACTTTTTCAGCTAAGCTATTCCCATCATATCCTTGTCGGATACGAAAATATCATAAACATAGACACCAACAAGACTATATCCTTTGGGGGACTTGGAGAAGAACAACAAGTGGTCTCTGGTTGATCTTTGAAAGTTAATTTGTGTAATGCCATCACTTAACTTGTTGTTTTAAGGCTCATGGACACTACTTGAACCTATAGAGAGATTGTCAAAGATGAGACACTTTTATAAAAGACACCCCATCAACAACAAAACTAGGTAGTTGTTGCATATAGACTTACTCTAGGAGATCCCTATAAAGAAAGCATTCTTGATGTTGAGATGATAGAGAGGCCATTCAAGGTGAGCTACAAGGGATATAAGGATGTGAATGAAGGTAATCCTTATCACTGGAGAGAATAGTTGTGTCATTATACATGCAACAATCACTAAGACAAGTCCTAGAGCTTAACCTTCTAAACATATTGTTAACTTGATGCAAGCACCAAATCAACTAAGTATAGAGAGGTATCAATCCCTAGAGATAGTAAAAAGAGGATATTTGAGTTTTAAATCTGATTATGAGAACAAGAAATAAAAGTCCAGATTGAGAAAGTTTGGTTGAAACTAAGAATAGAACTAAAAGTGTTGAAATAAAAATTAATTAATCATGATGGAAAAAATACGGGGTCTGGAGGGTCACCAACTAAAACCACCTCTCTACTCAACCAATCAATTCCTAGGCTCCAATGATCAAATCAGGGCCATGTAGATTGTGTCCTTATGGAGAACAATTTTACAAGGGTTGGACTTCACATAAACCCATTGGTCTCAGCATTACAGATCCTCGTCCAACTATCCAACACGCTACTATCCAAGGTCATATCAAGAAACATGTGAATTCAAACTGACATTTAAACCCATGGATCATGTGGTCATGTCACCAAGAATTATAACAAATATAAGATTAGAAGGATGAAAAGAAGATTATTGCAAAAAAGGGATTATAGTTTCATTCTTATGGGGGATCCATGGTCATATCACCCCATGAGAGTATAGTACATCATCTAATAACCAAGCATAAACAGAAATAAAACATTCTTTCAATGGAGCGAGAGAACCGATTATATTAATTAAAAATAGGCTATGGGAATACTCACCATGCCCCAGAAGAATCTATTCAGACATAATAAAACACAAGAATTGCAAATAAAATGAGATCCAACATGATACAAGATGTGGTCTACAACTAAAAATGGGATTTTCAAGCTAAGACTCTATTCCCCCTTTTATTTGGAGTCCCCCCTCTTTTTATAGGGGGGAAGAGGGGGAAACCCTATAGGAATGGTTATTGGCAGCGGCTAAACTACATCATCTTTGGTGTTAGTCAATCAACTACATTTAAGCCTTGCTTCAACCTGGAGTCACATTACTCAAACCTTGATTGCATTGATAATTTTATTGTTTCAACATTTGACCCATTTTTATTTGAATTCTTTCCGTTGCACAAAAACATATGGAATCGGACAACTTTCCCAATCAAAGAAGTAAATTTTTGTAATAAAAATTTCTTTCCCACATATAGAGGGATTTATTGAGTTGTTTCTTTAATATTTGACCATGTGACTCTTATTTCTTTTAATTCCCAAATCGATAGGCTTGTAAGGCCGGCCGACCGGATGGAAACTCACTGAATATATATTTTCCATGTAGAGCATTCCATTTCCTTTCCAACTCATACTTTTGCATTAAATTCTATCATGGGATGTAGTTGTTATGATCTTTCTGCCACGGGGTATATATATATATATATATATATATATATATATATGTGTGTGTGTGTGTGTGTGTGTGTGTGTGTATATATATAAATATGTATATACATATATATATATATATATATATATATATATATATATATATGTATCAGGACTATTGGAAATTGTAGCAAATATATTCTAAGAGTATTTAATAAAAAATTGGATGGATAACATACTAAAGGTAAATGATATAATAGAATAAGGCACTGGGTTATGCTAGGGGAAGTCATGAGGTACCCTACATCATTTGAACTCAGTATTGTTGATCCTAGAAAGGTAAAAATGAGATTTTGTTTCCTTTATAAAAATAGGGTTTCATAGAAAAACATAAAAATAAAAGTAAAGAAATATGAATACATGATAGTAACATAAGAAAAAGAGTTCCCACAATAATAATATATACAAGATCATCAATCTCATATGCTCATATCATCACACCACTTTACAATTGGAAGGGGTAGGGGAGATGATCTACATTATTGAGAGACCAAATATTCCTTGCTTGGACCTACTGAGAAGTGAAGAAGGATCATATTCCTTCTTTTTCAACAAAAGTATGTGGATTTCATCCGCAAAGTTTCTCCCTTTCAAGGCTTTGAAGCTTAAAGATCAATTATCACAGTGTTGTGGGGATGAAGAGTTATCAACTTGAGGGAAACGGGGACAACTTTGGTTCTTAGGGAATGCTTGGATGTAATTTAGATCAATGATCTCCAAGTAGTGTATTTGAGGAATATTCTCTCTAAATATGTTCTGGTCCATGCTAATGGTGTTCAGGAGGTTGTTTGTAAAGAAATTAGGGGGTTGTTCAAGGTAGGATTAAGCACAACCCTCAATTAACCAAAAGTAAAAGTAAAAGTAAGAGCCGAGAAGCTTGGTATGTGTGCCAATTGAGGGTACACCATCTTCTTGAGATTTCCACAAGTTTGACATGCCCAATCATGTCGGCAACAGGCATGAGAAAGTGTGGTGCACATTGGATGGGTGGTCTGCTTCTAGTTTGGGTAAAAGGTGTGATGATTTGGAGGAAGCATTGTCACCAAGTGCTAAAATCCAAAGGGGCACACACTTGGAGTATGACCTAAGTGACCTCATCCTTTGTTCTTACTAGAGATTTGGGTATAAAATCTACAAAATATCAGTAGATAGAAAGCGATGGTGTTTGTTTTGGGTGTTCTCTTTTAATTTTAGGTTTTTAGCTCAATCTAGTGTCTGTTTATCCAAAAAGTTGATGCAAATGAAAGGCCTTGTGGGTAGATTAGGTTGATAGGAAATGGTAAATTTGAATGAAATTGGTGCTTTTGATAAGTTTTTGGAGTGGATTTTGGTGTAATTGTAGAGCTTATTGGGTTGCTATGTTTGGCTCTTCTGGTTCTTAAGAACAACATAATGTCCATTGATTGGATATCCATCTCAACTAGAAGTTTTCCCATTGAAAGAATTAATAGATGAGTTTTCAAGAGTGATCCTAATAAGAGGGAAAACTACATCATTACTTGAGTAACTCCTATGATAGTGACAATAGTAAACCATTGTGATTTGGAATAATTTGGCCTATAATCATCATGTTAAGCATAGAAAGTCAATATGTTTGAAAATTTCACCAAATTTGATATAAAAAATCAAAATGAGTGGTAAATATTTTCCCCCTCTCAAAATGAGGTTTGAAGCATGATTTTTTAGTCCACTCATGATAACGGGTAAAGTCCCTAGATTGATTAACAACCATTATGGTTGAATGTGTGTCAATTTGATGATAATGGATATAGGTTGAAGATTGGGTGCAATCATACTCAAGGAAGGAGTAAAATTGATCCAAGTAGATTTATGTTGATCATGTGAGTAAGGCTCTAAAAGGTGTTCATATAGAAATATGACTTTGTTGATTTTGGTTGATATGTAGTTTTGGGTTTTATTTTAGAAGTGATGAAGTGCTTTGTAGGAGTTGTTGATCCTTGCTTTGGAAAAGGAATGAATGCATTATTTCTTCTCTATTCTTCTCTTTATTTCTTTATTGTATATATATATGGTAGGAACCTAGAATATTTTAATAGAAACACCCACTATTCATGACATATTTTGTGTTTTCAATGTGCATGTAATTAGTGAGAATCAGTGGTTTTTTTAAAACTTTGACTTTTTAGTTTGCCATGTAATGTTGGGTATATTTCTGGTTTTTTGATCCATAGAAGGCCTAACATTTTCCCATTCTTGTTTGAGTCGACCGTGTATAATGTGTGCTTGTTTTTTCTAGTTTTGACTTTTTAGTAGGTTTAAAGAATGCTAATTTGTTCTAATTTGTGTCAGACACATAGAACATATGCTTGTTGTATCTTGTTTACAATTCATGGCAGGCATAAAGAACGTCTAACCATTCATGTTTGTGTTAGCCTCGTTGAATGCTTTCCTGACCTGTCTTGTTTTGCTTCACACTAGGACTAAAGAACATTTGATTTTTCTTATTTGTCTCATCCTCGTAGAATAGTGTCTATTCTATCTTGCTTTTGCTTCATAGCAGGCCTCAAGAATGTTTGTCCATTCTTATTTGTATTTGTATATAAAATGTCTTCCCATCCTATCTTGTTCTTTGTTGTAGTGGTTCTAAAGAATATTCGTCCATTCTTGTTTGAGTTGTGTAATGCCTGGTTTTTCTCTCTTATTTTCTCATGTAGGTAGTCTTTTACATTTATCAAACACTTGTGTGTCCTCATGTTCTAGGAATTTGTGTTACACCTATGCAATATGATGTTGTTGGAACATATTATCATTCATATTTATTGTGGATATTATGGTCTACTCAGACTGTGTAATTATGGAATGTCTAACCATCCTTATTTGGTTAGGCATGTTGATATGTGGATCGATGTCTAGAACATTTACAAGTTCACATCATGTTGCTATTGTACTAGAATGCTTGTTCGTCCTGGAAGTATGATTTCTATCTCTCATCATGTTGTATATGGAGAGAGGTAGTAGCACCAATAGAAAGAGATGCCATATGTAGATTTTCTTGATGGTAAGAGGATATGTCTAAAAATCAAAAAAAATTTATACATGATATTCGACATCGATGGAGTCATTAGATGATGTTGACTATAGAGGCATACCCATAGGAATATATATTTTTTATGAGTACAAGCATCAATGTATGGAGAGTCCACTTCTAGAGGTGACCTATAATGATGAGGGCAAGTTTCAAGGGGAATTCAAGTTGTATTTTATTTATGTGTAGGACTTTGTTTCTTTATATTTTTGTAATTTTTTACTTTTTCCATGAAGTTGTATCCACAAGAAGCTTAATGAAATATAGTGTCATATATGGCCTTTTATGACATGTTGACTTGTAGCCCATAACATTATTTTGTGTATAGGACTTAGAACTCCTAATTAAGGTAGTGATAGCATTTTTTCCGAGCAAGGCGGGCCATGTTTGTCTGGTATGAAATGAGTGTGTGATAATGTCATTTGATATGAGTAAATCATATCTACCTACTATCTTCCTTTAGTCTTATAACCAATACCCTTGATATGTAGTGTGAGTGTAGTAGGACATTGTTTGCATTTTAGTTGAGCTTCCCTAAAGGATGTGTATTTTGTCTCTGAGGGATAGAATAAGACTAGGTGTCCCACTTGATATGGCCAACGGTTTCCATACAGAATTATATCATGCAGTGGTCTATGTTAGAGGTAAAATCTATCACAAGTACATTTCATAGTTTTTGTGCCACTTGTGATGAGAACTTTGACATTGGTACTTAAATCTTAGAAAGGAGCCTAGTCCCTTAGTGGTTGTTGACATTGTGTGGAGGAATAGAGTTTTTTAGAGATGATTGTTGGGGTGTATTGTCATGAGCACATACCCTAGGGGTAGTAATACTCAAAATCGTTAGAATGGAAAAAATTGCCTACATGTTGAGTGCATGGGGGTTACCCATACTTGAACATCTTGTGGTTGGGAATCCTTAGGTGAAGGATCCACCTATCCGATTAGCTCTAGTATAAAAAAACATTAGTTATAAGACCCCATCATTCCTTTTGAACAAAGGAGTGTTGATAGAGAGGGAAAGTACCTAACATGGATGAATTCTGTATTCACTAATCAATAACTTCTATCTATAGGTCTTGTATGAGGAGTAGAATTATCACCAACCAAATGATATATAGTGAATGGATCACATTCTTCTACATAGGATAACCTTATTAGGGACAAACTCTATAAATTATAATAGTTGTA
Source organism: Alisma plantago-aquatica (assembly GCA_963693085.1). Classification (NCBI taxonomy): domain Eukaryota; kingdom Viridiplantae; phylum Streptophyta; class Magnoliopsida; order Alismatales; family Alismataceae; genus Alisma; species Alisma plantago-aquatica. The sequence continues at coordinate 1,338,700,681 of OY856412.1, forward strand.
TAATCTTGTAGGCTACATTGGTTAGGAATGTATTAATTAATTGGATGGATTTAAAATGGTGATGTTGGGAATGATAGTCATGAAATCTCTCATATCAGCCTCAAAGCTCTAATTGGTTACCTTCAATTTCTCTTGTGATCTATGATCATCACCTTAGTAAATATAAGGTTTTACTATGCATATTTGGATTGGTTGTAGGTACAATTGTCCTACCAATACTAGTAGTACCTCTTGATATGAATAGAGTTGATATCAATAGGTGTATGTTTCCATTCATATCTTGTAGTCACACATGAATTTAATTGTTAACTTCATGAACAATGCAGAAGCCTTCTCCTTGTGGTTTGAATTTGTCCTGACTTTCTATGTTGAGGTACATGTTCAGTGTAAGATCCCAATTTTGGAATTTTTAAGGATGTATCTTTTTTGCACAGGATCAAGCCATGCCTGATTTGTAGCATTGTGTGTGGTGTAGGTCCCAAAGCCTTGAATCATTCATTGTACTAAGCGTGTATATGTGATCTCAGACCCAATCATCTTTAGGGTTGTTTGCTTCTTGAAGTATGCAAATGGAAGGGATCTCAATATCCACCAATGGAATGACTTTGGCCCCATGGATGGACAATAAGTCATTGTACATGTTGATGTGTATATTGACACTATCTATGCCCATTAAAACATAGGCAGTTGTTCGTGTCAATATCATGAGGACTCGATGATATTTTTGAGTATCTTGATGAGGTTCGTGTTGGGTTCTATGATTGTTATTCTCATTTATGTCACTCATGATTAGAACTTTTACTCACAACCTTATAATGGAGGTTGGTTCCTCATTGATTATTGACATTGTGTAGACTAATTTTTTTTTACTTGATGATTGCTATGGTGTATTGTCATGCGCACATAGCCTAGGGTTAGTGGTACTCAAAGCCTTGGGATGGGGGAAAATTTGTATACATGTTGTATGCATGAGGGTTACACAATATTGAACTTCTGTGATGGGAATCATAAGGTGAAAGATTCACATAGCCTACCAGATCTAGTGTATATAACACTAGTTATGAAACCCCATCATTCCATTGTACCAATGGGGAATTGATCAAGGTGATAGGTTTACCTTACTTATATGAAGGCTATATTAACTAATGAACAACTTCTATGTAGAGTTCTTGCATGCGGAGTGGAATTACATCACCTTAATGATATGTATTGAACATATCACAATCCTCTTTAGGGGGTAACTTGATTAGGACCAACTCTGTGAACGGAAATAGTTGTGCAATCTATTAAGCTACCTTAATTTGGAAATAGATACTCTTTAATTGGTTATGATGGGAATGAGGTCATGAAATACCTAATCTCAACCTCAAATGTTATATTGGTTAACATTTATTTTCTATTTTGATCCATGATTATCATCATCTTACTCAATTGGTTGGGTTTACTATGCCTATTTGGAGTGCATTCATGTATAATTGTACTACCATTAGTAGTAATGCGTCTTTATGTGGATGGCATTGATAATGATAGGAGGATGTTTCCATCCATATTGTGTATTTAGACAACAATGCTAATGTATACTTCATGATTATTCAACATGACCAACCATCATTATTTAAATGTAAGGGTATCATGAGGTACTCTCATATTGTATTGTCTTTAGGTATATTGATGAAAGTCAAGCATCCTCATTACATGTACCTTTAGATTCTACTGTTTACGATAAAGGTACATCATTATTTGAGGATAGGGTTATCAAACCCATAAGTTCACATGATTTTGCCCACTTTAACTATTTCACCATTTTATCCATCATTATATACTTCATCCATGATCAATCATGAATTAACCCTGATCATTGGTCTGTGCCATTATCCCAATGATGAAATTCATGCCACTACACTCATGGTGTTAACCTTAAAGCATCAAGCCTACATGTAGTATATCCCATATCTAAGATACATCTCGTGGTATCATGTTTTATCACATAATTATTCAATCTCCTAAGATTATATAAAAAGGAGACATAGGTTATGTAGGTGATTATATGAGTAAGATAATTACTCAATTAGGACCCTTTGTATCTCATAAAATAATGGAATCTATTATTAAAAGTCACATGTATTGATAAAATTTCGAGTTACATCATATGCACTTTATTAATTACCCCTATGAGGCATTTCATGTACATTTATATATTTATGCTTCTTCATTCATAATTACCTTTTACATCATTTATAGATCCATTAGTTTTTGTAACTTTAGGATATAAAATACAACTTACAATGTATCCCAAGGCACTCAATAGGGTACAAACCACCATTACTAGCCATGAAAGGCTAATTTCACCACGTAAGTTCATACTAAGGATAATACCTTAAACAAATATTGAAATCATATGAAATTTCATAGCCCACCTCATACTACTACAATACAACCCCATACCAAATTTCAACTTAAAATCCAAAGGTATGTGATAGTTACATCAAATACAAGATTACACCTGAAAAGGACCAATATCATGTATAGACGGGTTACCTTGCGATTACAGGTCTAGTTCAAACGAAATTTCAGCAGAATAATTGTTCTAATAGAGCCTTAACTTCATTTTTTATCCTCTTCCAAGAAATAATAATAACATGTATAATTATTTCCACATCATATAGCACCAAGATACCATGTAGATAACACTTTTAATAACATTTCACATGTATTACAGATTTTAGTATAAACATGTTTAAGTGGTTATGAGATTAACATCAGGGATCACTTAAAAAGGTTAGGAAGAAAATGAAATTTCGTATTTCCTTTTCAATCATCTAAAGAACAATCCTTAATAAATCGTATTTTAGCATGTAAGGTGATCATAGAGCAAGATTAGGGTATATTAGAGCAAGTTTAAGGATTTTCATGTACAAGTAGGAAAAGAATGTTAAAAAATGCTATATCACTCTCCTATCATGGTGATGATGATGAGGTTCATCTAAGAAAGCCAAGAATCTTTGAGATCCTATTTCAACTATCCAACAATCACAAAACCAAAGATCCAAGCAAGATTTAGACTCATTCAGATCAAAGAGAGGAAAAGGGAAGGTTCTTTAGCTAAAAAGGGGTAGGTCCCACCATGAAAGTCCTTGGGAAACAACCAAAGGAAGAACACAAGGTGATTAAAAGCAAGAATACCTCCAAGGAACCTCCTTTACATGCCCATGGTGGGTCTAGGGAAAATAAGGGAAAAAGAGAAGAAAAGAGGGTACATTATCCAGATGAGCAAGTAACCACCATGAAAAACCATGAATAGAGTCTAAGGAGTAATAAGGTGTGAAGAACATAAGGAAGAAGAGATCATGGGGGATGCTCGTACATTTTTATTCAAGGAATAAGGATGGGAAGGTTGAAAATAGTACGAAGTTGCTTGATCTCTTACATGCATCTGATGGAGCCTCCACTTACGTGCACCACTAAAAATCCTAGAGATAGTAAGTCTCTAAGTTTAGACTTGTGTATGCTATAATAAGATCTCCACCCACGTATGCTAAGATACATGGAAGTCTTATCTTTTTTTTTGGGTAAGTCAGGAGATTATCTTATTCATCCCGCTCTCCTTGTGCAGGGAAAATCAAATTATTACACAAAATACCTACTGGAAATGAAAACTTGGTAGGACTCCTACCATTACATATCAGAAAGGGAAAGGGATGACCCACCGGGTTGAGAGGAGGATCGATATACATACGATCATCCTGATAGTTTTTGAAACGGTGCTTGGCTAGGCCATCCACCACATGGATATTAGTTCTACTAACATTCTTGAGCACGGCATCCTCCATACCACGCATGAACTTCTGAGCTCTCGCTACCCAATGTTTAATAGCAGGAGCATCATCTGCATGGTTCTTCAAAGCTTTGACAGCCATAGCACTATTCGTAGCAAAGGTGATATGGTTGTGACCATTAACGCTACTGACATTAGTCGCGAGCTCAATAGCTCGGACTTCAGCTTCAAGGACAGATTTCACCTTGATCTTTCTAGAACACCCACTGATCCAGTGACCATTCAGGTCATACGCAACAGCAGCTATAGTTGCCAAGTTCCCATGAACTGATGCATCAGTCATCCATGTAACTTTATCCTCTTCATGAACAGCCTGGGCACTGTCTTGGGTCGTGTTCTCCTGATGAAGCCGGGATTGAGTATCCCAGGCTTGTGAAGTTGCATGCTGGAGACCCGCTATCTGGATAACTTGACGGCTCACTTGAGTGCTAATATTGTCAAACACTAGCTCATTTCTTGCCTTCCATATCACCCAGCAAGTCGTGGCAAACTTGATTTGCATATTGGTATCCTCCTTCAACATCTGTGAAAGCCAGTTTTTGAAGACCTCCCCATTGCTGCTCAGAAGATGTTGCTGGATACCACTCCAAGTCCATACCTCCATTGCTTGAGGGCAGTCACGTAAAGCATGGAGAGTGGTTTCATCTCCATTGTGACATCTAGGGCAGATCGAAGAATCAGAGAAGGTGTGTTGTTTCCTGCGCACATTCTTCATGATCGCCTCATGCGCAGATAGCCATAAGAACATTCGTATTTTAGATGGGGCAGCAATGGTCCAGAGCTTGCTCCACACCCCGTCCGGTTGTGCAGTATCATCTGAATGTAAGACATCATAGGATGTGCTTGTGGAATATTTGCCGGTAGGATCATGTTTCCAGCTCCAAAGATCAATACCATTGTTCCGGTGGGGGTAGGTAAATCAGTGATCTTCTCCACACACTGTGGAGGGAGGTAAAGATTCAGGAAGTCTGTATCCCAAGCATTCTCAAAATTAACCATGCAAGCTACCTTCATGTCATTGATCGCTTCCGATATAGGTTCGATGACAATATCAGCTAGCCTCCCCTGGTGAGGTACCCAGTGGTCATACCACATAGAAGTATTCTGACCATCTCCAATAACTCTAGAGCTATTGGCAACAATGAATTCTTTCCCTTCATAGAAAGGGGTAGCTCGACAACCCTTCTGGTTGTTGTAGTTCTTGTACTTGTTCAGAAGGCCCTCCTTCCAAAGCGTATTTTTCTCATTCATCAAGTTCTAGGTATTTTTCCATAAAAGAGATTTGTTCCAATTCGACATGCTTTTGATACCCAGTCCTCCTTCTTCCATGCTTTTAGTGACTGTCTTCCAAGAAACAAGCTATGTTGGCCTCTCTTTCCGTCCACCTCCCCAGATGTACTGCCTTATGTTCTTGTCCAGCTTTTGATAGGTAGACATCGGTAGTCTAGCAGTTTGCATAGCATAAGTCGGAATAGCAGTAAGAACTGACTTGGCTAAACAAATTCTCCCCGCAAGGGACAGGGTCTTTTCTGCCCAACCATTGACCCTCGAAGTGATGTTATCAGTGAGATAGGCATATGTTCTCTTATCAACTTTCTTATGAAGAAGAGGGACCCCAAGATATTTCCCCAGGTCTTCCGTCTTCACAATGCCACTGGTAGAACAGATCCGAGACCTCGACGCTCGGTTAACAGACTTGGAGAAGAAGATTTTCGACTTTTCAGCAGAGATTCTTTGACCTGAAGCCAACTCAAAGGTGCTAAAGATATTGTTGATGATAGCAATTTGCTCTACGGAAGCCTGGGCAAAGAGGACTATATCATCCGCAAAAACCACATGGGAAAACGCAGGCCCTTGTTGGGACATCTTCACAGGTTTCCAGCGTTTATCTTTCACATAGTTGTTTATGAGCTGTGTGAGCCTTTCCATACAGAGCACAAATAGATATGGTGAAAGGGGGTCTCCTTGATGGAGGCCCCTGGTAGCTTTGAAAGCAGGGAGGGAGACTCCATTCAAGCTAATACTTGTCTGACCAGCTTTTAAGGAATTCATAATGTATTGGTGAACATTCTGGGGCCACTATAAGTGTTCCAGAGTATTATCAATGAACGCCCAAGACAGCCTGTCATAGGATTTGGAGAGATCAATCTTGATCGCCATATACGGCGCACTGGACTTCCTCCTCATGTTATGGATAATCTCTTGAACCACAATGATGTTATCAGTAATGCTCCTCCCCGGGACAAAGCTCATCTGAACCTTAGAGACCCAAGCAGGTATGTGTTGTTTGACGCGTTCTACAACAACTTTAGAAGCAAGCTTCATAATGGTGTTATTGAGAGAAATGGGTCGAAGCTGAGAGCAGTTCGTAAGATTTTTATTCTTTGGTATCAACACCATACACGAGCTAGCAATAGAATCATCAATCGGATTTCCATTCAGCATGCTTCGTATCGTTCTGATCACTGAAGGCCTGATCACCTTCCACAGTTTTTTAAAGAAAAGATAATCGGTTCCGTCCGGTCCCGCCACTTTGTACGGATTGGCATTTTTAACCAGCTTCCATAGCTCATGCTCCGTAGGCATCGCAGCCAGTTGTCTGTGTTGGATGTGGTCAAGTTTCTTGAACTCAGCTGGCAGGCGATTCATATCGTTCACAGACGTGGTTATGGAGGAAACAAACATATCCTTGAAATGATGCTGGACTAAATGGTTCAGGTCGGGGGTATTTTTGATCCAAACACCCTCCGCATTTTGTAGTTTGGAAATACGGTTCATACGCCGCCTATTGTTCACAAAGGCATGATAATATTTGCTATTGTTATCACTGTATTTGAGCTAGTTAATGTGGTTGCGTTGTTTCCAGGCTTCCTCTTCCTCTAGCATAATCTTTTCAAGCTCCATTTTGAGCCATATACTCTGTCGATCTGCTTCGATGTTGTATGCAGTCTCTACCTTTTTCTGGACAATAGAAATTTTATTAATGAGTTCATTTTTCTTCTTCTGTTGTTTCATGGTGAAGCCTTTGTCCCAGTTGCTGATTCGGTCCTTCACCTCCTCCAAAGCATAATGGAAATGTCTGCTGGGGTCCCAGGAATCTCAAATTAAGTGTATAAACTCCGGTTGGTCTTGCCAAGACGCTTTCGCTTTGAAATAAGGCTTGCCAGCAGGGGTAAGTTTCCGAAGAATGGCAATGGGATTATGATCCGAGCCAATACGAGGAAGGTTCTCACAGATGTAGTTCGGGAAGTTTTGAATCCAGGATGCATTAGCAACGACCCTGTCAAGGCGTTCATGGAGGACACCCTTCTTGTAGGTGAATATGTGCCTGGTACACCCTATGTCAGTGAGCTCGGCCTGGGTAAGCAAGTTATTAAAATTTGCTGCCTCACGCAGGTTAAAACAATTGCTTCCAATCTTCTCGTCTGGACTTAACATGCATTTGAAATCACCTAAGGTGATCCAAGGTTTATCAATGGTTGTACTGAGTCGGAGGAGATGATCCCACAGGACCGGGCGGCGAGTGGGGGACGGAGAAGCATAGACAAAGGTAGTGTAGTAGTTGTTGTTAATAAGGCAGTGAATGAAGTATCTGTTACTCTGGATGATGTTGATCTCACAATCCTGTTCATTCCATAAGACCCATATCCCACCAGAGAAGTCGGTTGCTTCAACTCTATGCGAGCTCGAGAAACCAATTTCCCTTATAGCTAAATCAGCTTGTACACCTGAGATACGCGGCTCAAAGATGGCTACGATCTTAACAGCAAACTTCTTAATGTTGTTTTTAAGGGACTGCCGGGCTAGCTTCTTACCGGCACCCCTAATATTCCAAGCTATTGTATTAAGCATAAACAAGAGATGTGTAGAGTTATTGGTTAGCACCTGTTGCTACCCCTTCCTTCTCTTCACCCCCTCTCTTCATTCCACCTCGGGTATTATAGACAAGTCGCCTGGTTGGGCTGCTTGATTGAGTAGTATCTCCCTTCTCCTTTGCTTTCCTTCCTGCCATCACTGGTTTTTTACTAGCTGTTGTGCTAGCATTAGCTAAAGTCTCTTTAGTCCTTGTCGCATTGCTGGCCTCTGCAGTGGTGATCTTTACAGTAGCCTCCGGTTCACCTTCTGGTCTCCCCATTATGACCTCATCCCCTTCTGGTATAATAACAGTATGCCTTGGTTTATCACTAGGAGTCGTTGTAGCCTGCACCTCCTTGTCTTTTGTTGTTTTTGGGCTTTCAATTGGTGTTTCTTCTATGCTCTTCGAGGATACATCAGTATCTTTATTTCTTCTTTGCTTCTTGCGCCACACCTTTGGACTGCTCGCTTGAGGTTGGTGCTCTTCAGTGTTCATATGTTCCTCATCACCAAGGGTTGTCTTGTCCTCCTCTTCGCCATCTAACACCTGATACTTGTTGTTGTTTTCCTTCCCTTGAGGTTTCCCCTTCCGATTCATATCCTTTTCTTTCTTTCTTGGAGGTCTGCTGGCTATAATCTTCTTCCCATAGTACACCTTCCAGTTGTCTTCCTCGTCAACCCATCGCACCCCAGCCTCGTCCTCCACGGGCTTTAGATCGGCTGTTGTCGGTGCTTCAGAAGGTCCCTTGCAAGATTGTGCTTCATGACCCAGTCTCCCACACTGTGTACAGAAAACCGGTAGGGATTCATACTCCAGTTTATACTCTCTTCCATTGATCAATATCGCCAGATGTATAGGAAGGCTAGTGTCCAGTTCAAGAGCTAGTCTAGCGAACCTGCTCCTCATGCGATTGATGGAATGATCGTCGACCCTGATCAGTCTCCCTGCTGCTTCCCCAATCTTGTTGAAGATCTCCATGTTGTAATAGTGGATTGGCAGGCCTATAACTCAAACCCAGGTTACGATATGGTCTAGGATGCCTTTATAAGGTTCAAAGTAACCATCCCAGGGCCATACCATCAGACATCTGCCAAACAGAGACCACGGACAGTCGGTGAGCACGTTCTCATGGTCGGTCTTATTGAAGAACTTGGCCACATAGTATTGATCAATGAGTTCAAATAGTTTGAATCTCCCTGTCGGCCTCCACAGGAGCTTCAGTCTTTCGTGCATGGTGAGAAACCCTACCGACCTGTCCAAGAGCTTGATGATAACTGAATATTTAAACAGCTTGCTTAGGATTTCCTCCGCCTCTGGAGCAACGTATATTTCCGGGTAGCCATGGACGTTGATCAATTCTATATCGTCGGGGTTTACGGCATCCTTCAGTTCATCGTCGATAAAGACAGGATTTGCTGCCACCCCATTGCCGCCTCCTGTGCAAGCTTGCTTGTAGTTTAGGGTCTTCGGCGGAGGTAGCGCCTCCGATGGAGCAGGAGTTATAATGACCTCTTCGGGTACGTCTATATCCATACCAATAGGTTCATCCGCTGGGCTTACTTCTGCGGTGTTACTAGAAGTCGCCCCTCTCGTAGTTCTATATGTGATATGGATGCCTGTTTCCTGAACCAGCCTCTGCGTCCCAATCGGTTTCTGACTCAGACTCTTCCTTCCATCCTTTCCTCCTCCGGACGATCTGCTGTCATCTTTTAGGGTTTCGCCCCCTTCGCCTACACTGCCTTTCTCTAGAGCTCCCGAGACCTCCGTCATCCCCCTTTCTACATGGAAGTCTTATCATAGTATAGTTATGGGTCGAATCCACGAGACAACGGTCTTTTTAAGAGTTTAACAAGATGGAAAACGTAATAATTCTACTTATCCGCTTAAAAGTTGATATTTAGATCAAAGAATTGATTTGATGATTAAAGTAGCGTGCAAAGTAAAGTAAATGGAAGAAGAGTAAAATTGAGGTTGTAAACGATATTTGGGAAACCACTAGGATGTGACCGAGTTTCGCCACCACTACACATGGATCAAAACATACATCATAACAACAAGGCTTGCAAAGAAAAGAGTCTAAACAGTTAGTATCTTGTAGACTTAGCTTCCTTTCAGATAACTAACTATGAGAAACGTGGGAGTATTTCAATGCCAGCCATCCCCAAACGAATGGTCACGTACTTTGCATCACTCCCCTCGTAAAGTGTGTTCCTCGACCTGTTGAGGTTGTTCTTTCACATGTCAACTGATTCCATTTCATAGTATGAAAGTACAACGATGGAGGTGAATTTACTCCACTCCTTGGGAAATGTTCCTAGATACCAAACAGATGTATGGTGACTACTTACATCAAGAACCAACATGCAGTCGATATTCAAATCTAAAAGTACAAACGCAGACAATTCGCACTAGTAGATAATAGATAACACAAGTTGGTGATCAAGCAACTAGCATTCATTAAACGATTGATGTTGAACTGAAAAGATAGTATTTTTCTATTGCAAACTCATGAATTACAATGTATGAAGTGAAAACATGGGTAGCGGGGCTTCTCCCCACACCCTAGTGTATGGGACTAATCGCTCATGGCAAGAACAAAGAAGGAGGGGGGAAGAGAGAGAGAGCATCATCTCCATGTAGGAGGGAGGAAGGTCGACCCCTTAGAGTAGAGAGCAACTATCTTCACACCACGTGGTTGACTTGATGAAGAACTCTTCACTTCCCACCTTCTATGTCGATGAGAGAGAAAGCAGCTTGAGGATGATGTGTGGATCTTGGACCGGCAGCCTTGGGGCGAAGGATGGAGGATGAAACAGCTCTGGAACAGTTGGGGCAGCCTTTGGGCATCCAAGAATTTTTTTTCTTTGTGAAGACCCCTTGGGTCCTATTTATAGGATTTGAGTGAATCTTTAACGATTTGAGTTATATGGGTCTAAACGGTCATGGAGATCATTTGGACTCTTTTGGTTTGGAGACCGTTTGGACTCTCTCGATTTGGAGACCATTTGAGTCATCATGGTTTGGAGACCGTTTGCGTTCATACGGTCTCGGGACCGTTTGGCTTTCACACAGTCTCGGGACCATTTGGCTTCATGCGGTCTCGGGACCGTTTAGCTTTCACACGGTCTCGGGATTGTTTGGCTTCATGCAGTCTCAGGACCGTTTGGCTTTTACACAGTCTCGGGATCATCTCGCTTTTATTCGGTGTCAGGACTAGTTGGTCTTCATATGGTCTCAGGACCGTTTGGCTTTCACATGGTCTTGGGATCATTTGGCTTCATGCGGTCTCAGAACCGTTTGGCTTCATGCGGTCTCAGGACCGTTTGGCTTCCATTCGGTCTTGGGACCATTTGGAGTTTTTGTAAACTTTTTTTTGTATTTTTCTATAAGAAGAAAAGGATAAAAGTTAGTATAATGGTATATTCACAATAGAGTGGAAAGTTAAATATTTTATCTAATTTATCTAAGAAAGAGTATGGAAAACTGGGAAAAACTAGTAAGATAACATCACAAAATGGGAGGTTATCACCCCCCTAACTTAGAGTCTAGATTGTCCTCAAGCTAGATAGAGCTAAGGCACGTAGTGGTGAGGTGATTTTATTTAGTGAAGATTTCAATACTCTTGCTTCAATTCTAAACCAGAGATCTCCTAGAGTTTTATCGGGGCTTCCTCTTTCACTAACTCTTTCAAGTATCGAGAGTTGTGTGGATCTCAGATTTCTTCTGTATTGTGTAACTTGCATTGGGACCACCTTTTCCTTTATTGTATTCTATGCATGTCTTCGACTCTAAGCAGTTTTATACTTCTTTGAAATTCCTACCAGAGGCTAAGATAGGTATGAGGGTTGGCTAAAGGTTGTTGTGTAACTCCCCCTTTAAGTGGGGGAGGGTTTATCTAAACTTTTAGGATCTTACTACCGGACGCGACACATCTGCCTTTGTGAGGGCAGCTAAATGTACCGGTCGGGTGAGTCCTTTATCAGCTTTTTCATATACTTGGAGACATTAGGGTCTCACTACCGGGCGCGACACATCTGCCTTTGTGAGGGAAGCTGAATGTACCGGCCAGGCAAGACCTTTATTGGCTCTTCATATAAGTCCTTATGCATGGCACAACTCTCATGTTTTTATTCAACACTCAGGCTTTTATTCATATGCTCACAGGCTTAGGAATTGGATATTTAGGATTTGATTTGGGCTGCCAAGCCTCTTTTTGAAAAGAAGAAAACTATTTCGTAGGGTTTCCTGACATGCACTTATTACAGTTTCGTACTTGGTGGTCCACATGCGAGGTTCCGTGATTTGTATTTTGCCTGGTTCCCTCCCTTCCTTGAGAGTGTTTAGCTTGTTTCGGCCAAGATGTTAACCTATGGAGAGTCTGATGCAGAATTAAAGCAAAAGCATAAGAATCGAGTATGAAAGTGATTTATTAAATTGCCATTACATGCCTAAATGCTACTTATGTAGTTGCTTTTGAGGACTACTTTGTTTCTAATTTATCTAGGGGTGACTCTTTTCCGAAGCGAAAGTTGTTTTATATGCAAGAGTTATTCTATCAAAGAAATTATTGAAAAATCTAAATGTCAAAGGAAAGGAAAAATTTGTACAGAAGAACAGAGGTGAAAGAAAGAGTAGAGAGAAAGGGTTTGAATATGATACCTCGCCCTTGCCCAGTGTACCCCCCGTAACTTATCACTCACTCTGTCCTTAGGGTGTCAAAGTGATAGGTTGAGAAGTACACGGGAAAGGGTATTAAGGTTCTGTTAATCCCTTGTTTGCTCTATGAGATCGTAGGAGATTAGCTACAAATTTTCCACGTAAAGTGTGGTAATCCACGTCCTTCATGTCCTCCACTTGTTTTCCAAGAACAATGATGGTATACATCCAGTAGAGGACGTGGAAACCGCAGTCATTCGATTCTTTGATCTGCTGGAAACATTTGTGGCTGAAGGCTGGGCGACGGAAATGTTTTTTTCGTACACCTTTGTGTGTTTGCCCAGGAGATCATGTAGTCATTCAACACAATCCTTTGCCACTTCCTTCATCGGCGTCTTTGTTGTAACATCATACTGTCTTTGGTTTGGATCAAACTGGCTGTTGGAACTATTGTAAATGATTGTAGTTCCCTCATGTAAATGTGTTGCCAATAGCATCTAGTGCTGAGAGTGAAGAAAAGGAAACATATATAATGAACTTCGGAGTCGTGTTTTGAAGATATGAGATAAGGTCCTCCATGGTTCCAAAGTTCTTGGATCCAAGTAAATTTTCCTTCATGTATGTCGATGCCATATAAACCGTAGGCAGGTCATGTGCTAGAAGAAACTAGTAGGCAGTCATCAAGCTCACGGATAAAGAACCTTTGGTTTGTACGGTTTCACAGAGTGAATCTGCCATTATTAGGATGTTTTCGAGAATGAAAACAAGTTCATATTTCTCTACGTAAAGCCTAGACATGATGAGTCTGAGTTCATTATCAGAAAGGCTTTTGCATGCGGCAAGGTCAAATTTTGGAAACATTGGTTCTATGGCAGATAGAGGTACCATTAGTTGAGATGATCTGTTGATGGTGGCCCCTGTTATCAAATCGATGTCCCCCTGATCATCCGTCATATCGAAAGTATAAGGGTCCCATTGGCGTTGTTCTGGGGCTTTGGTGGTCTGTTGTTGCATTTTCTCCAACTCCTTTAGGATTGTTGTATATGGATGCTTTTGCGGATGTTGGATAGCGGAGAAAAGGTATCGAGGTACGTCGTTTGGCGCCATTGTTGGATCCCTAAAGAACCGTCTGTCACAGATAAGCTCCATGGAATAACGTCCTCATAGGGAGTGTATATATTCTGTGGCTAGCTCGGTGAAGGGGATTTGTCTATTGAGCGCTTCTATGAATCGTATTGTACAGAAAGCGCAATCCCCTGAACTAGAAAATGTTTGGACTGTTGGGTTGATGATTTGAAACCAAGGTTGGCTGCAACCATGTCGCAGAGATGGGCAAGCAGCCCATATTATTTTGAGAAGATGGAAAGGTATGCATCGTGCTTCCCCAGCTTCCAATTCAGCAAAATTTATTTGTCCGGCCTTTAGCTCACTGGTGCAGAAGTTGTACACCTTGGCGTCGCGGGCCGTGGTGTTGACAATCATGAGCAGCCAGTGGTCAGAAATTCTGAAGGGCAAGGAAATGTAGCATTCCTTTCGTGCAAGGCCAATTCACAGCCGCTCAATGGACTTTTCCTGGAAGTCCTTATGTAATAAGCTTAAGGATAGAGCAGGTGAAGCATTGAAGATAGGCTACAATTTTTTTGGGCTCTGGAATTCCTCAATAGAGTTGGCAAGAAAGACACGGAAGATAGCCATCTTCATCGTCGATTGTGGTCGAAGGATGATACGGAAGTCTTCTCATGTCAACTTGCGCTTTGTCTTTGTATTATTATAGATGATGTCCCCTCCAACTTTGGCATCGTCTACGATAGTGTTCAGGATGAAGATGTCCTGAACATCTAACGTAGAGATGGCTACCATGTCAAAGTCATGCATTTTGTGTGGTAGCGGTGGCGGCAGGAGAAGGTCTTGTGGTGGAGGAATCGAAGTATGCTCGTTGTCATCCAAGAAAATTCACAGATCTTCATCTTTATCAGAATCAAAATCAGAGTCGAGTCTATCATCTGTGTCTAGACTCACTCTGTCGGATTCTTCCTGCTCTGGGGGAAAGGCACAGGTTGCTCCGGAGTGAAGTATTGGTGAATGACTGTTGTGGGTGGGCTAATGCAGGTTCCTAGTATGCATTGTTGGAACTCAGCAAAAGTTGCGTCTTTGGCAGCGTCCCCCAAGGATCCCATAGCTGAAAAGTTAAAGAACTGGTCCCCATATGACATTGTTACATTGTCATTATTGTCGGGGGACTTGGGATCTTTGTTTCCACCCTCTTGGTGGTCTTTATCATCTTTTTTCTTTGCAGGTTCTGTCCCTCGGTCGGTGCCCTTGATGGAGCTGGGACTTACACTAAAAGATCACTCTTCCAATGGGAGTCCCAAAGATGCACCAAAAACCCTAGGGAGTTGATGTTCTCTCTAGGTTTACCTAGAACTGGTGCTTAGATAACAACTCCAACCCCATAAGAGTATGGAAGCCTTATTATAGTACAGATTTAGGATCGAACCCAAAAGACAACGGTCTTATTGCAAGCAACAAGATGAAAAACGTATAGAACTTCACTTAGCTACTCACTAGTTGGCACTTATATCGAAAAGTTGGATTTTGATGGTTTTAAACTAAAACACGAAAAGTAAAGAAAGCAAGCAAATCTAAGAGTTAAACTATGATAAAGATCACTAGGGTGTGATCGGTTTTTCACCGCCACTACACATCGATCAACACATGTAAAGCAAAACTTAACCTGCAAAAAGAGTTCGGTCAGTTAGTATCCTTGTAGACCTAGTCTCCTTTCGGATAACCTAGCTACGAGAAGTGCGGGAATGTTGCAACGCCAGCCATTCCTGATCAAATAGTCACATTACTTTACATCATTCCCCTCGCAAAGTGTGTTCCTCGACTTACCAAGGTTGCACTTCCATACGTCAACTGATTCCATTTCATAGTATGAAAGTGCAACAGATGATAGTGAGTTTACTCCACTTCTTGAGATACACTTCTAGATACCGAAATAGATACATGGTGGATACATGCATCAAGAACCAACATGCAAACGAGTTTCAAATCTAATAGTACAAACGTAGACAATTCATACTAAAAGATAAAAGATAACACAAGTTGGAGATCAAGCAACAAGTATTCATTAATCGTTTGATGTTGAACCGACAAAGATAAGAACTCTACATTACAACCTAAGGATTACATTTTACATGATATGAAAGTATGGGTAGCGGGGCTACTCCCCGCACCCTAGTGAAGAAGACTACTCCCTCATGACTAAGACCAAGAAGGAGGCGAGAAGAGAGAGAGAGAGAGCATCATCCCCACAAGGATGGAAGAAGGTTAACCCCTTGGAGAGAGAGAGCAACGATCCACCAGTCTTCGTAGGTTGCACGATGAGGAGATCTCCCCTTCCCACCTTCTTGACGAAGAAGGAGAAAGCAGCTTCAGGATGGAGTATGGACCTCAGACCGACAGCCCCAGGGAGGAGGATGGAAGTGGCAAGAGCTCTGGAACGATTGGGGCAGCCTTTGGACGTCTGAGAGCCTCCCTTTTTTGGAGGACCCTTGGGGTCTTATTTATAAGCTTTGAGTGAAGTCCAAACGGTTTGGAGACCGTTTGGACCTCAAGACCGTTTGGGGCCTCAAGACCGTTTGGACTGTGAGACCGTTTGGGGCCTCAAGACCGTTTGGACTGTGAGACCGTTTGGCTTCAAACGGTCTTGAGACCATATGAACTCCATGCGGTCTTGGGACCGGTTGGCTTCATGCGGTCTTGAGACCGTTTGAACTCCATGCGGTTTCGGGACCGGTTGGCTTCATGCGGTCTTGAGACCGTTTGAACTCCATGCGGTCTCGGGACTAGTTGGCTTCATGCGGTCTTGAGACCGTTTGACTCCATGCGGTCTCGGGACCGGTTGGCTTCATGCGGTCTTGAGACCGTTTGACTCCATGCGGTCTCGGGACCGGTTGGCTTCATGCGGTCTTGAGACCGTTTGAACTCCATGCGGTCTCGGGACCGGTTGGCTTCATGCGGTCTTGAGACCGTTTGACTCCATGCGGTCTCGGGACCGGTTGGCTTCATGCGGTCTTGAGACCGGTTGACTTCATGTGGTCTTGAGACCGTTTGACTTCATGCGGTCTTGAGACCGTTTGACTCCATGCGGTCTCGGGACCGGTTGGCTTCATGCAGTCTTGAGACCGTTTGAACTCCATGCAGTCTCGGGGCCGGTTGGCTTCATGCGGTCTTGAGACCGTTTGAATCCACTCGGTCTTGAGGCTGGGTTATTCTTTTATGATTTTTTTGTGCTTTTTCTGCATATATAAAAGGAAAAAGTTAGTCTGATGGTGTATTTACAAAAAGGGGTAAAATTAGTATAATGTATAGTTTAAACGTAAGAAAAGAGTATGGAAAACTAAAGAAAAAGACTAAGATAATCAACTAAAATAGGAGGTTATCACCCCCCCTAACTTAGAGTCTAGCTTGTCCTCAAGTTAGATAGAGCTGAGACATGTAATGGCGAGGCGATTTTATTTAGGATTTCCATACTCTTGCTTCAATTCTTGACCTGAGTTCCCCTGGGGTCATATCGAGTCTTATTACATGCCTTGATTCTTTCGGATTTCGAGAGTTGCTTGGATCTCAGGTTCTTTCCGTATCTCAAAGTTTGCATTGGGACCACCTTATTTTGTGCATGTTGTTGACTCTAATCAGCCTTATACCTCTCTGAAAAACCTACTGGAAGCTAGAGAGGGTATGAGGGTTGGCTAAAGGCTTTGAAGTGTAGCTCCCCCTTCAAGTGGGGGAGGGGTTGTCTATGCTTTTTTAGAATCTCACTACCGGGCACGACACATCTGCCTTTATGAGGGTAGCTGAATGTACCGGCCGGGCGAGTCCTTTATGAGCCTTTCATATACTTGGAAACTTTAGGGTTTCACTACCGGGCACGACACATCTGCCTTTGTGAGGGCAGCGGAATGTGCCAGCCGGGTGAGACCTTCGTCAGTTCTTCGTATAGATCCTTATGCGTGGCACAACTCTCATAATTTTATACGTCTCTCTGGCTTTTATTCAATAACTCACAGGCTTGGGTTTTGGGATTTTTGAGAATTTATTTTGGGCGGCCAAGCCTCTTTTATTTTGAAGAGAGGAAAGTTGTTCTTAAAGTTTTTCAACGTGCACTTATTTGGTTTGTGGTCCACTTGCAGAACTTTTTGATTTGGAAGTTGCCTGATTTCCCTCTCATCCTCGAGATCTTGGCTTATTTCTGCCTTGATTTTGACCTATGGAGAGTCAGATGAAGAATTGAAGCAAAAATATGAAATCACTAGTGGGTGGAAATTGATAAATCGCCATTCGATGTCTAAGTGCTATTTACTTATAGGGACTAACATGATTCTAGAGTTAGTTGAGGTGACTATTTTTGAAAAAGAAATTAAGTAAAAAGAATTGTAAAAAGAAATGTTTAAGAAAAGATTTAAGAATAAATAATTGTATGGAAAGTGTTAGATAGAAAGAGGAGTGTAGAAATTGATACCTCTCCCTTGTCTAATGTACCCCCCCCCAACTTATCACGCACTCTGTCCCCATAGTGGCAAAGTGATAGGTTTAGAAGTCATTAGGACAAGGGCCGCGGGTTAAGGTAAATCTTCATTTGCCTCCGGAGAACGAAGTAGATTGGATGCGAATTGTCCTCGTAAAGCGTGGTAGTCCACGTCAGTCATTTCCTCTACTGGTCTTTGAAGAACAATGATGGTGTACATACAGTAGAGGACGTGGAAGCCGCAATCGTTCGATTTTCGTATTTGGTGGGGGCATTTGTGGCAGAAGGCGGGGCGATGGAAATGTTCTTTGTCGTACGCCTTTGTATGCTGACTCAGAAAATCGATTAATTTCTCGGCGCACTCCTTTGCCACTACTTCTATTGGCGTCTTTGGCATCACGACGTAGTGTCGCTGTCGAGCGTTGAACTGGCTGTCGGAACTGTTGTATATTGTGGTTGTTCCGTCTGGGAGGTTTGTTGCCAGGAGAATCCAATGCTCATGATACAGGATGGGTAACATGATGAACTTCGGCGTTGTGTGTTGGAGTTATGAGATCAGTGCGTCGGTTGTGTCGAAGTTCTTGAGCTTTAGGAGATCATCTTTCATATATGGAGATGCCATGTATGTGTTTGGGTTGGTTTGGCCAAGTAGAAACTGGTAGGCGGCCATGAGGCTGACAGAAAGGGATCCCTTATCCTGTAGAGTCTCTCGCAGTGAATCTGCCATTACGAGTATGTCTCGAGACATGTATACCAGGCCATATTTGTCTGCGAAGAGTCGCGCCATAATGGTACGCAATTCGAGGTCGTTAAGACCCTTGCAAGCATCGCGATCAAAATCAGGAAATGTTGGGTTGATGGTGTAAGCAGGATCGCTCTTGCTTTTATCTTGCTCTGGCGACTTGGTCTGCTCTAACTCCTTCAAAACTTGTCGAAAAGGTCGCCGTTGTCGTCGCTGGACAGTTGAGAAAAGGTAGCGAGGAACATCATCTGGTGACATAGTTGGGTCTTTGAAGAATCGTCTATCACAGATGAGTTCCATGGCGTAACGTCCACGTAAGGAATGAAAGTCTTCAGCTACCAGGTCGTTGAATGGGATTTCCTGGTTCAACGCTTGAATGTGACGGATGGTGCAGAAAGCGCTATCCCCAGATCCCTCGGTGGCTTGGACTGGAGGGTTTATGATTTTGAACCATGGTTGGCTCCAGTCCTGTCAAAGAGATGGGCGTGCAGCCCAGATTAATTTAAGCAGCCGGAAGGGTATACACCTGGCTTCTCCTGCTACTTCTCCTACGAAATTTATTGTGTCGGCTGGTAGCTCAGTGCTACAGAAGTTGTATACTTTGGCATCCTAAGCCTCGGTATCCACGATCATAAAAAGCCAGTGGTCCAAGACTTGGAAGGGCAGTGTAAGATAACGTGCCCTTCGTGCCAAACCGACCCACAGCCGCTCAACCGATTTTTCACGTATGTCTTTGTATAAAAGGCCAAAAGACAAAGCGGGCGAAGCATTAAAAACCGGTTGTTTCCGCTTGTGACTTCTATATGTTTCTATACAATTCGCGAGGAGGACACGGAAGATCACCATTGGCACCGTGGACTGAGGTCGTAGGATGCAACGGAAATATTCGCGTGTCAACTTACGCCTGGTTTTGGTGTTATGATAGATTATGTCTTCCCCCGCTTTTGCATCGTCCACTATAGTGTTCAGTATAAAAAAGTCTTGAGCATCTAAAGTAGAGAAGGCTGCCATATCTAGGTCGTGCATTTTGTGTGGCAGAGGAGGTGGCGGGGGAAGCTCTTGTGGTGGAGGAGAAGTAGGTTGTTCGAAGGCCTCTACATGGCCCTCTAGATTATCGTCCAAGTCAGAGGCAGAGTCAAGATCCTCGTCCGTGTCTAGACTTACTCGGTCTGCCTCGTCATGGTAAGGGGGAGAAGGTGTTGAGAAGAGAGTAGAGGTTTTTGGCGGGCTGGCGCTGGTTCCTAGTATGCATTGTTGTAACTCAGCGTAGGCCGCATCCTTGGCAGCTTCCCCGATGGACCCCATAGCTGAATAGTCAAAGAATTGATCCCCATATGACATGTTGACATTGTCGTTGTGTGGGGACTTGGGATGATGGTCACTGTTCTGGTGACCTTTGTCGGACCCTTTTTGGGAGGGTCCTGCTGCATGCCTGGGGTCTTCTCCGTCATCATGCTTGTCATCCGAAGATGTATCTTTGTTGGAGTCAGCAGATGAGTCGGAGTCGTCATCTTCTTCATCATCGTCATCTTTGTCATCCGCAGCTTCGTCTGTTTGCTTTTTCTTGGCAGACTTTTTACACCGTCGATGAGTGGCTTGTAGCTCGTCGAAAGCCACTTGCAGATGCTCGTGTTTTTTGAGCAGTGCATCATGGGCTTCTTTGAGGTCTGTGAATCTGCCCTCGGCGGAGAGGAGATGTGCTGTCAGTTCTGTGACTTGGGCACGTAGCTGTTGGGTTTCATCGTTATTTGCCTCCTCTTGGTGATGATGTAGCTGCGTAAGTGTTCCATCAATGGTAGCTAAGCGCGTGCTCAGGGCCTCTTGATGTTGCTCAAGCTTGCGGAGATTCTCTGGCAGAGGTTGAGCCTGTTTGGAGATCTCATCGACTTTTTGTGCTGTAGCTTCTTGCTGACGCGTTGCTCCAAGGAACAGGTCCGGCAGGTTGTTGGTGTGGCTGTTGATGTGCTCAACTTGCTTAGCGACTTCGTCCTGTCGTTGCTGGATGCCTTGGAGGAAGGTAGGCAAGGCTCGGTGTTGTTCGTCGATCTTGGTTACCTTTCATGATAAATCATGTACACAAGAAAAAATAGAATTTAATATGTTAGAAGGATCGGTGAGGAGGTTTCGTACAACGTCAAATTGACGGCCGAATTCCTCATTGATGTTAGTAAAAGGGACCCCAGGAGCGGAAGGGTGAGATGACTGGGGTCTGTGTGGGACGGTGTTAGTGTCTTGCAGAAGAGACACTTATGATACCCCGAGATGCGTAGTGACTGTGGATGTAGTCACCAGCGGTGTCGGGGTGGTGGTGGATGTGAAAAGTGGTGGTATTTGAGGCAAAAGTGGTGGTAGCGACAATGATGGGGTGGAAACTATGGGAGTAAATGGAAGGGTGGTGAAGTCGGGCATAGGGATGGAGAAAGGGAAGTCCGACGTAAAAATGGGTGAAGAAGTGGATGTGAATGGTTGCGTGGATGTGGGGAGGAAGGGAGTGGTAGATGTTGGAATGGTGGAAGGCGGAGTGGTGGTGGCAGTGGTTAGCTGCTCGTGGAGACTCTAGATAAAAGAGTCGATGGAGGATGTTGTTAAGACTTCTTCGTGGAACTGCTCGGCCTCCGGATTTGGCCAAGATGTTGGTGTCCCCGACAGCTGTTGGGCCTGCAACTGCCTTCTAGAAGGCCGTTTGACAGGCATTTTTGTAGGTCGAGCTATCGGGGCTGTGATACTCATCTCTGTTTGACCCGCTGTTGCTTTCTTTTCAAGTTTTTTAACCGAAGCTAGCAGATGAGTAAGCTCCTCGTCAGAGAAGAGGAGCTGTGTCATATCATAGTGTGCTAACTCCGGGAGCGGGAGGAGAGTCCTTGATGACTTGACCATAGGGCAGAATACATAGTGTAGTTTTCCATCCTTTTCCTTGATTATGAACGAGTTCTTCAGAGTTTGCTCATTGGTGAGGATGTCGCCCTTTAGTTGCGTGCAGCGGGGTAAAGGTTTGTCCATCTTAAGATATTTGATGATAGATGTGACATGACCCCCCATGCAAATCTCTTTCCCCAGGATGGAGATTGAGAATTTCTGGATCAGATGACGGCCGATATTAATTGGCCGTTCGTTAAGAATAGACCAGAGAACAAAAAGATCAGAGGTTATAACGTTCCCCCCTTCTGTCCTGGGGAAGAGTGCGCCAGCGATGATTTTGTGTACAGTGCGAACAAAACCAGAGTGTATGTTTCACGCCTTGCACGTCTTTGCATCGTAAGTGGGGATCCCGGTTAAGGATTTCCAGAATGTATGTCTGTTGAATTCTGGATGATCGGTTCCCACTGTTTTAGCCTTTCGCAGCTGCTCCTGGTCGTCGATAAAGATGGAGTTCAGCATATTCTCTGTTATGACGACCTTGCTGCCAAAAATTTGGGTGACAAGCCTTCTGTCACCCCCGTCCCGAGACTTATCCGTGCTGTCAATGGGCTCCTTGGTCAGAAAGGAGAAGAATTCTGCGGTGGGTTCGTAGTAAGATACTTCAGGTATTAGACACAACCTGGTGAGGTTGACTTTGTCTAGCACGTTGAAGATACGATCATATATCCCCATCTTGATTAGTATGCTGGAGCAGACATACTTGGTAGGTTTTAGGGTTTTATCGGTGGAGATGGTGGTTTGGATGAAGAGGTTCTCTGGTGGTGGTACCGTGGTGGTGATGGGAATGAAAGTGGTGGTAGTGATGGGGATAGTGGTGGTAGGAATGGTGGTGATAGTGGTAGTAGCAGCGATGGTAGCTGCAGGGATGGAAGGTTTGGCGAGGGGTTGGTCCATGGTGGAAACGAGTCGAACTTGTTTTCTTGCCCGCTTTTTGGAGGGCTGCCCAGATGCAGTCTCCGGGACCTTGCGCTTCCCCTTTTTCTCTTTGACAGGTGACTCCTCTTCGGAGTTAGGATTGTACTCTGAATCTTCATCAGAAGAGGAGATGACAGTTTCCTCCTCAGGGGGCTCAGATAAGATCCTCTCTAGGCGATCAAGTTCGCACAGGACTTCCATCATCTTGACGTTTGGGGGTGCCTTCCCAGTCCTGTTGAAGTCTACTCTTATCTTTTGAAGCCTAGCTTGTTCTTCCAGCATTTCCTCTTTCGTCCAGATTTCAGGACCTTCGAACCTGATGGCTTTGCTTGGTGGTGATGCCATATCTGAAAAATAGGAATTTATGAGTTAGAGCAAAAAGATTTAGAAACAAATTAGATTTTATTTGTAGTTTATGTCTTTTTGTATTTTTGTGAAAGGTTAATGGGTGTGGGAGACCAAACGGTTTCAAGGACCGTTTGGTTCCAAACGGTTTCAAGACCGTTTGGTTCCAAACGGTTTCAAGACCGTTTGGTTCCAAACGGTTTCAAGACCGTTTGATTCCAAATGGTTTGAAGACCGTTTGGTTCCAAACGGTTTGAGGACCGTTTGGTCCCAAACGGTTTCAAGACCGTTTGGTTCCAAACGGTTTCAAGACCGTTTGGTTCCAACCGGTTTCAAGACCGTTTGGTCCCAAACGGTTTGAGGACCGTTTGGTCCCAAACGGTTTCAAGACCGTTTGGTTCCAAACGGTTTGAGGACCGTTTGGAAAACGAAAAGCCGCAGGGTTGCTGGCGCAGGTGAAGATGAAGGTGAACCGGCGCGGAGGTGGAGGGTGTGCCGGCGACGAAAATGGCGGTGAAACCAGTGATGTGATGAAAATGGCAATGGTGAAGATGGCGATGACGACGGTGATGTAGACGATGGTGAAGAAATCGTCGAAGACGATAGTGGTCTGAATCGAAGGTGATGACTGCGGTGAAGATGGTGGAACAGATGGTGAAAGCTCAGGAACGGCGATGAAGGCGGTAGGGAAGAGTGGCAGCGTGCTTTGTGGTCGTCGGACTACCTTGCAGGTGGTTGGTGAACGGGAGTGTGATCGCGCGGGAGCAAAGGAAGCAGAAGCAAAAGAACAGTTCTTCGCACAAGCGCTCCAGAGAGTTCGAAAGTTCGAAGAGAGAAAGACGAAGGGGTAGGGTTTATATTTATAGGGAACGGTTGGTGACCCAAGCGGTTTCGATGTCGTCTGGCTCCAAACGGTTTCAAGACCGTTTGGTCCCAAACGGTTTGAGGACCATTTGGCTCCAAACGGTTTGGAGACCGTTTGGAGTCCAAACGGTTTCAGGACCATTTGGCTCCAAATGGTTTGAGGACCATTTGGCTCCAAACGGTTTGGAGACCGTTTGGAGTACAAACGGTTTCAGGACCGTTTGGCTCCAAACGGTTTGGAGACCGTTTGGAGTCCAAACGGTTTCAGGACCGTTTGGCTCCAAATAGTTTGGAGACCGTTTGGAGTCCAAACGGTTTCAAGACCGCTTGGGAGGGCAAAGGCAGAAAGGTTTTTATATTTTTGTGTTTGTTTTTTATTTATGCATTTTTATGTTGTTTGTTTTTTATTATTTTTTTTTGATAGTTTTAGTTATGTAGATTTTTTTGTATTTTCTTAAGATAAAGCTTAAGGAAAAATTAAAGAACAGAACATAGAGTAGAAGTCTTGGGTTGCCTCCCAAGTAGTGCCTTGGTTTTATGTTGCTGGCTCGACGAAGTTAAAACATAGTTATGCTGCTGGCATAGTATTTGATTGTTCATGTCTATTCAGCCCATGTTTAGGGTTCGACTTGGGCTGCCCAGCAAAAGTGCCCGCCGGAGGTTTTAGTTGTGCAGCAAGCTGGGCTTCAACTACCTTCTATTGGGCTTGTTGGTTGGCCAGCATGGTTTGCTGAGATTGTAGCATTTGTCTTATCGAAGATATCTCATCCTCCGGCTGCGCAGTAGCATCTTTCTGAGGGCTTTGTTGTTGAGGCTGCTGAGTATGCAACTGCGGGTGAAGCAGAGGATGAGTGTACTGATAGTAGGCTGATTGATTTCTAGGGTAGTTAGCCCTAGGGAAATTGTTCCTTGGGTTCCCTTGACTTGGGTTAAAATTGTTTGGAAACCCTGGGGGCAGCCTACTATCAAATCCCCCTTGTGTCTGATGTTGCGGATTCACAGTTTCGGAAGGATTCCCATACTGGAACCAAGGATGGTTCCTTGGTTGACTGGAGCTGGGACTTACACTAAAAGATCACTCTTCCAATGGGAGTCCCAAAGATGCACCAAAAACCCTAGGCAGTTGATGTTCTCTCTAGGTTTACCTAGAACTGGTGCTTAGATAACAACTCCAACCCCATAAGAGTATGGAAGCCTTATCATAGTACAGATTTAGGATCGAACCCAAAAGACAATGGTCTTGTTGCAAGCAACAAGATGAAAAACGTATAGAACTTCACTTAGCTACTCACTAGTTGGCACTTATATCGAAAAGTTGGATTTTGATGGTTTTAAACTAAAACACAAAAAGTAAAGAAAGCAAGCAAATCTAAGAGTTAAACTATGATAAAGATCACTAGGGTGTGATCAGTTTTTCACCGCCACTACACATCGATCAACACATGTAAAGAAAAACTTAACCTGCAAAAAGAGTTCGGTCAGTTAGTATCCTTGTAGACCTAGTCTCCTTTCGTATAACCTAGCTATGAGAAGTGTGGGAATGTTGCAACGCCATCCATTCCCGATCAAATAGTCACATTACTTTACATCATTCCCCTCACAAAGTGTGTTCCTCGACTTACCAAGGTTGCACTTCCATACGTCAACTGATTCCATTTCATAGTATGAAAGTGCAACGGATGATAGTGAGTTTACTCCACTTCTTGAGATACACTTCTAGATACCGAAACAGATACATGGTGGATACATGCATCAAGAACCAACATGCAAACGAGTTTCGAATCTAATAGTACAAATGTAGACAAATCATACTAAAAGATAAAAGATAACACAAGTTGGAGATCAAGCAACAAGTATTCATTAATCGTTTGATGTTGAACCGACAAAGATAAGAACTCTACATTACAACCTAAGGATTACATTTTACATGATATGAAAGTATGGGTAGCGGGGATACTCCCCGCACCCTAGTGAAGAAGACTACTCCCTCATGACTAAGACCAAGAAGGAGGCGAGAAGAGAGAGAGAGCATCATCCCCACAAGGATGGAAGAAGGTTAACCCCTTGGAGAGAGAGAGCAACGATCCACCAGTCTTCGTAGGTTGCACGATGAGGAGATCTCCCCTTCCCACCTTCTTGACAAAGAAGGAGAAAGCAGCTTCAGGATGGAGTATGGACCTCAGACCGACAGCCCCAGGGCGGAGGATAGAAGTGGCAAGAGCTCTGGAACGATTGGGGCAGCCTTTGGACGTCTGAGAGCCTCCCTTTTTTGGAGGACCCTTGGGGTCTTATTTATAAGCTTTGAGTGAAGTCCAAACGGTTTGGAGACCATTTGGACCTCAAGACCGTTTGGGGCCTCAAGACCGTTTGGACTGTGAGACCGTTTGGGGCCTCAAGACCGTTTGGACTGTGAGACCGTTTGGCTTCAAACGGTCTTGAGACCGTATGAACTCCATGCGGTCTCGGGACCGGTTGGCTTCATGAGGTCTTGAGACCGTTTGAACTCCATGCGGTTTCAGGACATGTTGGCTTCATGCGGTCTTGAGACCGTTTGAACTCCATGCGGTCTCAGGACCGGTTGGCTTCATGCGGTCTTGAGACTGTTTGACTCCATGCGGTCTCGGGACCGGTTGGCTTCATGCGGTCTTGAGACCGTTTGACTCCATGCGGTCTCGGGACCGGTTGTCTTCATGCGGTCTTGAGACCGTTTAAACTCCATGCGGTCTCGGGACCGGTTGGCTTCATGCGGTCTTGAGACCGTTTGAATCCACTCGGTCTTGAGGCTGGGTTATTCTTTTATGATTTTTTTGTGCTTTGTCTGCATATATAAAAGGAAAAATTTAGTCTGATGGTGTATTTACAAAAAGGGGTAAAATTAGGATAATGTATAGTTTAAACGTAAGAAAAGAGTATGGAAAACTAAAGAAAAAGACTAAGATAATCAACTAAAATAGGAGGTTATCAGCCCTCCCAGCATTTCCTGGGTCATCGGGTTGATCTTCTGAGGAGGAGTTGTCGTCATTAGAGTCAGCCGAGGAATCAGAATCCTCATCTTCATCTTCACTTTCATCTTCATCATCATCCGCTGCCTTATCTGTTGTTTTCTTGGTTGACGTTTTCTTGCACTGCAGATGAATGGCTTGTATTTCTTCGAGTGCCACTTGCACATGCTCGTGGGTTTCGAGCAGTGTGTCGTGGCTCTCTTTGAGATCTGTATATCTTGCCTTGGTAGAGAGGAGTCGTGCTGATAGATCGGTTACTTGTGCACGTAGTTGATTGAGTTCATCGTTAGAGTGCTCCTCTTGGAGGCAGTTGAGCTGTGCAAGGTTGTTGTTGATGTCGTCCAAGCACGTGCTAAAGGCAGTTTATTGCTGTTGAAGCTAGTGAAGGGTCTCAGGAAAAGGTTGAGTTTGCTAAGAGACCCTGTCAACTTGCTGGGCCGACGCTTCTTGCTGGCCTTTCATCTCGAGCACCAATATTGGCAGGGTTTGTAGGGGGTCGTCGATGTGGTTGACTTGCTGGGTCGCTACATCCTGCCATTATTGAATGCTAGAGAGGATGTCTGGTAAGGCGTTGTTCTGTTCATCAATCTTGGAGACCTGTGTAGCAATTCCCTGCAGGCAAGAAAAAATTGATTATAATATGTTAGAGGGGTTGGTGAGGAGGTTTCGAATAGCGTCAAATTGTCGTCTGAATTCCTCACCGACTTGTGAAAAGGGGACCCCAGAGATGGATGGGTGAGATGACTAGGGTCGGGGTGGGAGGGTGGTAGTGCCTTGTGAAAGAGACACTATTGATGGACCCGTGAATTGTGTGGTGACTGTGGATGGAGTCACTAGCGATATCGGGGTGGTGGATGGGAATGGTGGTGACATCCCAGCTAAAAAGGGAGAAGCTAAAAGTGGTTGAAGTGAAGGTGATATCGGGCGTTGAGGTGGAGAACGGAATGCCCGAAGAGAAGATTGGTGAAGCGGAAGATGTGGGTGAAGTTGTGGATGTGGAGGAAGGGATAGTGGTGGGTATGGTTGTGGAAAATGGTGGAAGAGTGGGAGACGGGAGTGTGGTGGGGGTGGTTGTGGAGGGAAACCCAACATCCAAATCGAAAATGAATGGTTATGGTGTTGGATCCACAACGTTCTCTTCATTGTGTGGGGATTCTGCCTCTGGTTTGATCTTCGATGTGGGCGTCCCCGATTGCTGTTGTTTTTGTGCACGTAGTTTAGATGCCCGTATGAATAGAATTTTCTTTGGCCTTGTTGTTGGGGCATTGACGTTGTGCTCAGTCTGCCCTGCCTTTGCTTGTTTTTCTTTTGCTATGACTGAGGCTATGAGGTTGGCAATCTCTTCTTCGGTGAAGAGAAGCTTTTCTTTGTCATAGTCAGCCAGTTCTGTAAGAGGTAGCAGTGTTCTGGATGCTTTGACGGTTGGGTAGAAAATATAATGCAGCTTGGCATCCTTCTCCTTTATGATATATGAGTTTCTTAGACTTTGCTCGATGTCTCCCTTTATTACTGTGAACTTAGGAAGTAGTCTGTCCATCTTAAGATATTTCAAAATTGATGTAATATGACCACCAATACAGATTTCTTTCCCGATGGCATAAGCTGTGTGTTTTTGAATCAAGTGTCGACCTATGTTGATCGGCTGCCCTTTGAGAATGGACCATAGGATAAAGAGATATGAGATAATAACATTTCCACTCTCTGTCCTGGGGAGAAGGGTGCATGTAATAATTTTGTGCAGTGTGCGCACCAGGCCAAAATGTATGTTAGAGGCCTTGCAAGTCTTTGCCTCGTAGGTTGGAATCCCCGTTAAGGACTTCCAGAAGGTGTTTCGGTTGAACTGGGAGTTTTCCAGGACCACAGCTTTAGTCTTTTTCAATTGATCCTGGTTGTCGATGAAGATCTCATTCAGCATGTTCTCAGTTAAGACAACCTTATTTCCAAAAAGTGAGGTGACCAGCATGCGGTCACTTCTGTCTTTCCATTTATCCTTTGTGTCCATGGTTTCTTTGTTGAGGTATGTGAAGAACTCTATCGTGGGCTCAACATAAGAGGTTTCTGTGATAAAATAGAGTTTTGAGAAATTCGTGTTGTCGAGCAAGGTGAGAACTCTGTCATAAATCCCCATCCTCGTCAGTATGTTTGAGCAGACATACTTTGTTAGGCGCAATGCTTTGTCACCAGCCGGGAGGTTTTGGATGTATAGGTCAACAGGTGATGGTTCAGCGGTGGTAATAGCAGGAAAGGCAATAGTAGGGGTGGCAGATTCTACCATGATTTGTTCCCTCACAGTGGAGGGTCAGACTTGCTTCCGTGCCCTTTTTTGGTTGGTTGCTCTGTGGTGACCTCTTGGGCCTTCTGTTTCCCCTTAGACTTAGTGACTGGGGATTCCTCCTCAGAATTGGGTGTGTATTCCGAATCTTCATCTATTGAGGATATTTCTTCAACTTCTTCACTAGGATCCTCTGCTAAACATTTGTTGACTTGCCCAAGGTCGTGGATGACCTTGGGCAAGTCAACTTTTGATGGAATCCTTCCAGTCTTTTCGCATATATCAAGAAGGCATTGAAGCTTCGAGCGACACTCTAGGAGCTCTTCTCTAGTCCATTGGGTGTCAACAAGCTCCTTTGCAGGTGATGCCATTCTAAAGATTTGATAAGAAATGATGTATTAGAAAAGATTGAAGTTTTAGTAAAAATGGATTTATGAAATAAAGGATTGTAATAGTGTGTAGAAATGGAATTGTTGTTTTAAGATTTTTGAAGGAATCAAATGGTTTGGAAGATCGTTTGGGTCCAAACGATTTCAGGACCATTTGGGTCCAAACGGTTTCAAGACATACTTTTTTTTAAGTTCACGACCGTTTGGGACCAAACGGTTTCAAGACTGTTTGGGACAGTTTCACAACTGTTTGGGTCGAAACCGTCAGGAAGACGAAGCGGCAGGGGCGACGATTAGCAGCAAGTGGAAACGGTGAAAACAACGTAAAACGGTGAAAATGGCATTGGCTACGGAGGTGATGGTGGCAGAGATAGCAGCGGGAAAGGTGAAGGCTGGTAAAAGTAGTAGCAGCGACGATGATAATAGCAACAATGGCTAAGGTGGTGTAGCGGCAACGGCGATGGTGGTAGCAGCATTCTACCTTGCTGCTACTGCGGCGGAAATGTTGAGAGAGAGGACGGAGCAAGTCGAAGCGACGGGCAACCACGGAGACGACGGAGGTGAACTCAGAATGGAGCAACGAGGAAGTTGTGTGAACAGGTTGTGCGGGAGCAGAGAACTAGACGGAATGGAATAGGGTTTTTGCACGAGGGAAAGTTTGAGAATCGAAGGAAAGAAAAAGGGAGGGGTTGAGCTATATTTATAGAAAATGGAGGGGTGACTGTACAACTTCTCAAAAGCAAACGGTTTCGAGACTGTTTGAGCCCAAACGGTTTCGAGACTGTAAGGACCAAACAGTTTTGAGACTGTTTGGAGTCCAAATGGTTTTGAGACCGTTTGTGTCCAAACAGTTTCGAGATCGTTTGGGTCCAAACGGTTTTGAAACTGTTAGGATAAGATTATATTCGTTATTTGTTTTTATATTTTTATTTTTGTTTTGGTTGCTTATGTAAATTTTTATATTTCTTGAATAAAGATGATAGGTCTAAAATAAACAATAAGAAATTAGAAAATTATCAAACTAAGTAAAATAAAATAAAAGGTGATACTCAGTTCTTGGGTTGCCTCCCAAGTAGCGCCTTAGTTTTACGTCGCTGGCTCGACAAAGTTCTGACTTGGTTAGATCGATGTAGCAGGATCATGAATCTTAATAGTTTGTCTTGGAATTTTATCAGCTGGAGTATAGTATTTTCTCAGTCGATGGCCATTAACAGTTCTCTCTCCTCCATTGTCATCAATAATAATGATGGCTCCAGTTGGGTAGATGTGCTTGATGGTGAATGGTCCACACTACTTTGTGCAAAGTTTTCCGGGGAACATCTTGAGTCTGGAGTTGAAGAGAAGGACTTTATCTCCGATGATGATATCTTTCCTTTTGAGATGTCCATCGTGCCACATCTTAGTTTGTTCCATATAGATCCTGGCGCTTTGGTAGGCAGTCATTCATAGTTCCTCAAGTTCTTGTAATTGTAGTTGTCTATACTCGCTAGTGCTTTTGAAGTCGAAATTCAATTGCTTAATGGCCCACCAAGATTTATTTCCAGTTCAACTGGAAGATGACACGACTTCCCATATACCAAATGAAACTGAGTCGTTCTTGTTGGTGTTTTGTAGGCAGTGTGTGATAACCTCCCATTTTGTGATGTTATCTTAGTAATTTTCCTCAGTTTTCCATACTCTTTCACTGATAAATTAGATAGAATCCTTAACTTTCCTTCTTTACTGCAAATATACCATTAGATTAACTTTTCTCCTTTTTATCCTTATAGAAAAATACAAAAAATGTCACAAAAGTTCCAAACGGTCCCGAGACCGTTTGGAGACCAAACGGTCCCGAGACCGTTTGGAGACTACCCGGTCCCGAGAATGCATTAAGTCACACGGTCCCAAGACCGCATGGAGTCACATGGTCCCGAGACCGCATTGAGTCACACGGTCCCGAGACCGCGTGGAGTCAAACGGTCCTGAGACCACGCAAAGCCAAATGGTCCCGAGATCGCATGGAGTTACACGGTCCCGAGACCGCACAAAACCAAATGGTCCCGAGACCGTGCAAAGCCAAATGGTCCTGAGATCGCATGGAGTTACACAATCCCAAGACCGAATAAAGGCAAACGGTTTCAAGACTGCAAGGACTCAAACCGTTTCCAAACCACACGAGTCCAAATGGTCTCAGAACCCAAACGGTTTCCAAGACCGTTTGGGCCTAAGACTACCCAAACCGTTTGGACTTCACTTAGAGCCTATAAATAAGACCCAAAGGGTCCTCACAAATCATCAAGTTTCAAACGTCCAAAGGCTGCCTCTGCTTCTCCAGAGCTGTTTCATCCTTCATCCATTGCCCTGAGGCTGTTAGTCTGAGATCCACACTCCATCCAGAAGCTGCTTTCTCTCTCATCGCCAAAGAAGGTGGGAAGAGGAGGATTCATCATCGAGCAACCTGCCTCTCCAAGGGGTTGACCTTCCTCCCTCCTTCTTGGAGACGATGTTCTCTCTCTCTCTTTTCTCACCTCCTTCTTTGTCCTTGCTATGAGTGTGTAGTCTTGTTCACTAGGGTGCGGGGAGTAGCCCCGCTACCCATGTTTTCATTTCATGCAATGTAATCCATAATTTGCAATAGAGATATACTTTCTTTTCAGTTCAACATCAATCGTTTAATGAATTCTTGTTGCTTGATCACCAACTTGTGTTACCTTTTATCTTTTAGTTTGAATTGTCTACGTTTGTACTATTAGATTTGAATCTCGATTGAATGTTGGTTCTTGATGCATGTATCCACCATGCATCTGTTTCGGTATCTAGGAGTGTTTTTCAAGAAGTGGAGTAAACTCACTTCCATCATTGTACCTTCATACTATGAAATGAAATCAGTTGATGTATGAAAGTACAACCTTGATAAGTCGAGGAACACACTTTGCGAAGGGAATGATGTAAAGTAAGTGACCATTCGTTCAGGGATGGTTGGCATTGCAACATTCCCACACTTCTCGTAGTTAGTTCTCTGAAAGGAAACTAAATCTACGAAGATACTAACTGTTTAGACTCTTATTTCAGGTTATGTTTTTATGTTCCATGTTTTGATCCATGCATAGTGGTGGTGAAAGCCGATCACGTCCTAGTGGTTTCTTATCATTGTTTACAACCTTAAATTTACTTTCATGCTTTGTTTTACTTGCACTTAGTTTAAAACAACCAATCCAACTTTTCGATCTAGATACCAACTGTTAGGAGGTTAAGTGAAATTCTAAACATTTTCAATCTTGTTGCTCCCAACAAGACCGTTGTCCTATGGATTCGACCCTTAACTATACTACGATAAGACTTCCACGTATCCTAGCATATGTGGGTGGAGTTCTCAATTTAGTATAAGCAAGGCTAAACCTAAAGACTTACTATCTTTAGGATTTTTAGTGGTGCATGCAATTCCATGCGAGTGGAAGCTCCATCAAAAATTGGCACTGTTTCCGGGGATAACGGAACATTTTAATTTCATTTACCATCTTGCTAGTTGGTTAGGGTTTTACAATTTTCTTTAAACATTACTCCATATCCTTTTGATTTATTCACACCTTCCGCATCATCTAAAAAGTGTGTTTCTTCCTCTACTCAGGTAGAAGACGTGTATGCAACCATCGCATAATCTCAGATTCTCCCCTGATCCAAAGTACGACTCTGAGGTATAGAGAAGCTTCCACCGCCGCATCAGACTCAACCGCCAAAGAGCCAGACAAATGGCTGAGGATCAATGTCAATATGCGTTAGTAATGGAAAGGGTCAACGCCGCCATAGCCGCTCAGAGGGCACAACTCATTGCTGACACCCGTGCTCAGATCCAACTGGAGATCCGAGTTGAAGAACAGGCCCGCATCTGAGCCGAAAATGAAGCAGCTAACCAAGTTGCCCAGTTAGAGCTAAGAAACAAGCAATTGAGGGACTATGTCGTCCCCAAGAACTATGAAGATAATCATCCAGTCTGGCCACCAATCATCAACATACCCAATTTCGAAATCTGGACACAATGGATTCAAATCATGCAGGGTGTCTCATTCTCTGGTGGTTCTGGAGATGACTGCATGGATCACTTGAAGAGGTTCAAGGCACTTTGCCGACTTGTCCCACAAGCCGAAGTTGCCTTTGATGCAATAATGCTACATCTTTTCCACTTCACTCTATCTGGAAGGGCTTTGAGTTGGTACAACTCACTTGATAGGGAGCCAATCATCACCACCTCGGATCCCTTGGAAGAAAAGTTTCTAGAAAAGTTTTTCCCTCCTTCATTAACCTACGAAATTAGGGGGCAGATCAACCACTTCGCCCAACTTCCTGGAGAATCACTTGCAGAAGCATGGGAAAGATTCAAGGAGCTTCTAAGGAAGTGCCCTCATCACAGTATCTCTCAAAATCAATTAATAGAAACATTCTATAGAGGGGTGAGTGATGATATCAAGCAATTTCTAGATTCCTCATCTGGAGGAAATTTTATGAGAAAGAACTACGAGGATGCTTGGAAAATCGTTACACTTGGAGCTGAGAATCAATCCAATTGGGGACGATCATCCACCAAGGGAGTACTCAAAGTTTATAAGGCTGAGAAATCAATGCAAATGAAGGCTATTGTTGAAGCTTTAAAGACTATAGCTCACAAACAGTAGGCACTCGAAACTTCATTTAGAGAATATGATAAGAAGAAAAACCCCCAAGTCCAACAAGTTAAAACTTCTACAGGGACTTGTGAAGCTTGTCATGCATCTGATCACCCTACACTGTCATGTGGCCTACTTTACAATGTGATGATGGATATGCAACCACCACAATAGCAGTACGAACCAATCATCGAACACCCTGAAGATCAGATGCCTGAACGTGTTAATTCCATTCATTCCATACTAGGACAAGCTTACTATAATCCAAATCAACCAATAAACCACCCCGGTTTTCAATATGGGAATCCTATGGGGACTGCTAACCCGCAACATCAAACACAAGGCAGATCCTCCAATAGGTTGCCACCTGGATTTTAAAGTAACTTTAACCAAAATCAAGGGAGACTCAGAAATAATTTCCCAAGATCTAACTACCCTAGAAATCCCTCCGCATACTATCAATATAACCATCCTCCTCTGCACCCACAATTGCACCCTCAGCTGCAGCAACCTCAGTTAACATCACCTCCGCAACAACCACATCAAGGACAACAACAACTCACTCAGAAAAATGCCTCTTCCCAGCCAACAGACGAGATGACTATGATTAGGCAGATGTTATAGTCACAACAAACCATGCTTGCCAATCAGCAAGCTCAATAGAAGGTTGTGGAGGCTCAACTAGCACAAATTGATGCCCAACTGAAGCCACCAGCAGGTACTTTTACTGGTCAACCAGAGTCAAACCCTAGACATGACCAAAATAGACCAGAGCAATTAAATGTCGTCACTATAAGATCTGGTCGTGTCTTTCATGAAACTACAAGAATCGCTCATGATAATGATGATACACCTGTCTTTACTCCGAATGCAAGTCCGAATCTAGGAATTGAGAAATCTGTAGAGACCACAAAAGGCAAAGAAAAGGAACAAGCTCCCAAAGAGCCAGAAGTTCCGCAATATAAACCTAGGATACCATATCCAGGAAGATTGAGAGAGACTAAAATGGACACTAGGTTCCAAAAATTCAAGGAAGCGATGAAGAAACTTTATATCGATATCCCACTCCTCGATGCTCTCTCTGAAGTACCAACTTGGGCTAAATATCTGAAAACTTTGCTATCAAGGAAATACATTACTGAAGAGCAAGAGACGGTCAAACTGGATCAGACCACTTCCGATATCATTCTTAATAAGATGCCAAAGAAAAAGAAGGACCCTGGTTCTTTCGGTATTCAATGATGTATTGGAAATGCTTCGAGCAAAAAGGGATTAGCTGACCTAGGGGATAGCATATCTATTATGCCCTACACCATGTGTAAAAGATTGGGCTTTACCGACTTGCTACCCACAATGATGACAATTCAGTTAGTTGATTCAACTATCACTGCACTTCTAGGAATTATTGAAGACATTCCAGTCAGGATAGGCAAGGATTCTTATGTCCCATGTGATTTTGTCATTATGGACATCAAGGAGGATCTAAGATACCCAATAATATTCGGCAGACCCTTCCTTGCCACAGCCAGGGCACTTATTGATGTTGAAGCTGGCACGATCATTCTGAGATTGGGAAAAAGAAGTAATTCAGTTCCGGGTCCTCAACAGCATGAAAGGCCCCAACATTCAAGAGGAAGTCTTTCTCTTAGATGCAATACATCAAATGTCCCAATTGGAAATATCTGAACCATATGATGAGCTACAAAATGTCCTAATAAATCTAGAAGTCGAATTCTCAGCCAACGAATCAGTTCAACAATGCTAGCAACACTTAGAGAAAGCTGAAGAAGCACCAACAACCACTTTTGAGGAGCTCAAATATGTCACTATTGTAGAAACAACAGAAGCACCTAAGGCTCTCGAGATGAAAACCCTACCAATGGGACTTAAGCATGTCTTTCTGGATGAAGAAAAACTATGTCCAGTAATCATCAGTTCCACTCTAATGAAAAGACCAGGAAGAACGGCTTCTCATTGAGTTGAAGAAACATAAGAAAGCCATTGGGTACAAAATAACTGACCTGACAGGTGTAAACCCAGCCTTATGCATGCATAGACTGCCCATGGTGGAAGAATTTAAACCTTCAAGAGAGCACCAGAGAAAGATGAACCCCAATCTTAAAGAAGTGGTTCGCCTTGAGGTCCTCAAACTGCTGAAAGCCGGTATTATCTACCCAATTTCAGATTCCCAATGGGTCAGCCTTGTCCAAGT
Organism: Alisma plantago-aquatica; assembly: GCA_963693085.1. Classification (NCBI taxonomy): domain Eukaryota; kingdom Viridiplantae; phylum Streptophyta; class Magnoliopsida; order Alismatales; family Alismataceae; genus Alisma; species Alisma plantago-aquatica. The sequence continues at coordinate 1,338,736,864 of OY856412.1, forward strand.
GGTCCCCAAAAAGGGAGGAACCACTGTCATGCTAAATGATAAAAATGAGCTAGTACCCACGAGGACTGTCACAGGGTGGAGAATGTGTATAGACTATAGGAAACTAAACAAAGCAACACGAAAAGATCACTACCCTCTACCTTTTCTTAACGAAGTCCTGGAATGCCTAGCCCATCAAAAGTTCTTCTGTTATCTCGATGGTTATTTCGGGTTCTATCAAATTCCTATACACCCAGAAGACTAAGAAAAAACAACTTTTACTTGTCCCTTAGGACCTATGCTTTTAGAAGAATGCCATTCGGGCTGTGCAACGCACCTGCTACCTTCCAAAGGTGCATGTCTGCTATTTTTGTAGGGTTAACCGACTCCATAATGGAAGTATTCATGGATGACTTTTCAGTTTACGGAGATTCCTTTGACAATTGTCTACTCAACCTTGGACAAGTCTTACAAAGATGCGAGGAAACAAACCTTATCATAAATTGGGGAAAATGTCATTTTATGGTAACTGAAGGTGTCATCCTCGGACATAGAGTGAGTGATAGAGGGATCGAGGTAGACAAAGCAAAAATTGATGTCATCTCAAAACTATCGCCGCCAAAAGACGTAAAAGGAGTACGACCATTCTTAGGTCATGATGGGTTTTATCGAAGATTCATTAAAGATTTCTCAAAAATAGCAAAACCCATGACCCAATTATTGACCAAAGACGCTGGGTTCAATTTTGACTAAGAATGTCTACAAAGATTCACAACCTTAAAGAACGCTCTAGTCTCTACACCTATTCTGAGAGCACCTGACTGGTCGCAACCATTCGAAATAATGTGTGATTCCAGCGATTATGTTATAGGAGTAGTGTTAGGATAGAGAATTGACAAAAAGCCTTATGTAATATACTATGCATCCATGACTCTTGATGAAGCGCAAAAGAACTACACCACTACAGAAAAGGAGTTCTTAGTTGTCATCTATGCGTTCGAGAAATTCTGCTCCTACCTGATTGGATCAAAGGTCATAGTCTACACTGACCACTCTGCCATACGATATCTAATTCAGAAGCAAGACGCAAAACCCAGACTTATCCGTTGGGTGTTAATGTTTTAGGAATTTGATTTAGAAATCAAAGATAAAAGCGGAGTGGAAAACGTCATCGTTGATCATCTCAGCCGCATTGAAGTCGAGGACGATGATAAAGTACCTATCTGAGACTCCCTCCATGACGACCAGCTAATGAAAATTACCACTGGATTCCCCTAGTATGCCGACATAGTGAATTAGCTGGCTACAGGAATAATCCACCCTTCCGCCTCTCATCACGGCAAAAAGAAATTCCTCCATGATGTTAAGCAATACTACTGGGATGAACCTTATCTCTTTCGCCTATGCGCAGACGGACTTTTCCGTCACTGCCGACCTGAAGAAGAGATTACTCTTGTCTTAGAACATTGTCATTCCGGCCCCACTGGGGGACACATGAGTTCGAAAAAGACCACTATGAAAGTTCTACAATCAGGTTTCTTTTGGCCAACGATAGCAAGAGATTCCCATGATTTTGTAAAATCATGCAATAAATGTCAACTTTCTGGCGGTATAACTAAAAGGAATGAAATGCCCCTCACTATGTGGAAAGAGATTGAACTTTTCGATGTATGGGGGATAGACTACATGGGTCCCTTCCCCTCTTCATATGGATTTTCTTACATACTGGTTGATGTGGATTATGTCTCGAAATGGGTAGAAGCTATACCCACAGTTTCCAGCGATTCCAAACCAGTCATTAAAATGTTTAAGGATATCATCTTTCCCAGATTCGGAATCCCCCAAACTATCATATCCGACGGAGGGACCCATTTTCTAGAACGAATCTTTGAAGGCCTCTTAAAGAAATACGGAGTCAACCATAAAGTTGCCATGCCTTACCATCCACACACTAATGGTCAGATCGAAGTTTCGAATAGATAACTGAAGGCAATCTTAGAGAAAATGGTCAATAGACATCGTACGACTGGTCCACCAAGCTTCCCGATGCCCTTTGGGCTTACCGTACATCTTATAAAACACCAATTGGAACAACCTCGTTCTGTTTGGTATACGGGAAATCATGTCATCTTCCAGTTGAACTGGAACATAAGGCTTGGTGGGCCATTAAACAACTAAACTTTGATTTTAAAAGTGCTGGAGAAAACAGACAACTCTAGTTGCAAGAACTAGAGGAGCTCAGAATGACCGCATACCAAAGTTCCAGGATCTACAAAGAACAAACCAAGATGTGGCACGATGGTCATCTAAAAAGAAAAGACATCGCCATTGGAGACAAAGTCCTTCTTTTCAACTCCAGACTCAAAATGTTCCCCGGGAAACTTCGAACAAAGTGGTCCGGGCCTTTCACTATCAAGCACATATACACGACTAGAGCCATCATAATTGTTGACGACAATGGAGGAGAAAGGACAGTCAATGGCCATAGATTGAAAAAATACTATACTCTAGCAGACAAAATTCTGAGACAAACTATTGAGATCAGAGACCCCACAGCATCACCATAACAAAATCAAAACTTCATTGAGCCAGTGACATAAAACCCATGCGCTACTTGGGAGGCAACCCAAGATCTGTTTATCACCGTTTATCTTTTATTTTTGTTTTTAGGTTTATCATCTTTAATCTAAATATATAAAAATTCACATAAACAACCAAAACAAACATAAAAATATAAAAATCACAAACCTAAACCATCTTAAATGGTTTTGAAACCATTTGAGCCAAACGGTCCTGAAACCACTTGGAGCCAAACGGTCCTGAAACCGCTTGGAGCCAAACGGTTCTTGACGTGTATTTTACTACACGCTAAAAACGCAAGTGTACGCGTCGAGTAATATAGGCCTTGTGAGGCCCGAGTCGAACTCAGGGATACGTGAATTATTGGAGACTTCTACTAACTAATCGCAATCAGCTAGACCGATTAACAAAGTAGGGTTTTGTTGTTCAAATTAAAAGAAAATAAAAATCAAACAAAGAAAACAATCGATTAAAGGTTAATTTAATCAATTAAAAGGGATATCTTTAGGATGGCGGTTTCACCGCGGGTCAACATTGTATTAGATTTCATATAATTCCTCACACTTCTCTCTCTATCCGGGTAGTGGCCTGAAATGAGAATTACCCATTGTCGTGGTGTAATCCACTACTTAGATTTAGGTTGATTCCATCGTCATAGTAATCATTCCCCTAAACTAAGCGCATTAAGATCGGTCCCTCAGTTCCCACCATTAATTTTACAACTCCTTTGTCAAGGGTTTTATTAATTAATGTAGAATTCGTCTCTTTTCAACCGTTAATCCTTCTGTCGAAGTGATTAAGGGCATTAATTTATTATTATGGTGATCAAACATAACAATAGCAATAGAGAAAACGAATTTATACCACGGATATGAGAGAAAAATATGAATTATCAATATAAAATCATCATACAATGTCTCCCCGGGCTACTCCCGGTCCTAAAGATTGAGGGTTTTAGCCTCTCATGTTCATCTTACACGAATACATGGTAGAAATTGGGGAATTCATAAGAAAAATGTGAAATAAATGGGAAAACCCCTGAACGGAGAAGAACCGGTGGATCCTTGGCGTAGAACACAAGCTTTCCCCGCCTGTCGGTGGTGGAAATTGTCTTCGGCAGCATCCGAATCACCCAGGATGAGCTTCTCGGCCTCCGTTCTCCTTTCTCTCCTCCTCGGCACTCGTGCAAAACCAAAAACGAGATTCTCCCCCTTCTGGGCGGCCGTCATTAGGTATAAGTCCCTAATTAGGTCGTCAAATAATGACAGCCGTCCGATTGATATCAAAACAGATCCAACACATATCTGCCGGTGTCGATACCATCGACGCGGGTCGATGGTATCGACCCAGCGGATTAGCGGCATCTTTCCTTTCTTTTATTCTGAGCGCCTGTGGTGATCTCGATACCATCGACTTGCATGTCGATGGTATCGACACCTTTAGCGTCGGTTGTTGTCGTTTAGCGACGTTGTAGCTCTCCTAGTGTCGATGGTATCGACTTGCGTCGATGGTATCGACTTCATCCTCGCCAGCAGCCTGGAGACATCTCGATGCCATCGACATGGGTGTCGATGGTATCGACTCTGTATTGCTCTTCTTGGCTGACAACCTGTGGCTTGATCGATGGTATCGACATCCGTCGATGGTATCGACGGATGCAGATACTTGTTCTTCCTGAAATTTCACAACAGGCCCAAGTAAATCCACACAATTTATAATAAGATGATAAATAATGCTCAAAATAGTAAAACGAAGGGGATTTGATATAAAATGATGGCAAAAGACCAAATAAAGTGAATTATGCAATAATATCCATGAAAATGAGTAATTAAGGCACAAAACACATATGAAATAGGTCACTAAATGCGACTCAAAATCATCGCATCAAACTCCCCTAAGCTTAAACATTGCTCGCCCTCGAGAAACTAACCCTTAGAATAGAATTGCAGATGTCAACTAACAATCAACACATCACCCCACATCCCACATTACTCCCACTGGACATTCTCAAACCGGCCTTTCCTAATCACAGAACAGTAATTACCCTACAGGCGACAATAATCATCAATAAGAAAAATTATCCTTCAAACCGATGAACACTATCACATAAGGCAGTTAACATAATAAGGTTCGCCGATTCAGCATTGGTGCATCTTGTGATCGCCTACACTACGTTGCTCGCCCTAACTACCATCTACATGGAAGTTGTTCTCCTGATAAACATGAGTGAGGAGAAAATCACGGTGGCCTACCAATCCGAGCAACGGGTGGATGGAATGGGTGTTTCATGGAAGAATTTGGAAGTATTACACAGTTTCAAAATGCACATAACAAAATGTCCTAAATGATGCAAATGCACATTGAAAATGCCCCAATGCTTAAAATTGGGTGGAATGATGCATGCACTAACCTTCCACCTCAAAATGAGATGGAAATCTAATTAAGCCACATCATGTACTCAATTCCCCTGTTATACAAGTGATATCATTCCTTTCTCCCTCTTATTCCATTTCCTTCTAAATTCTCTTCTCTTTTTTTTTTCTTTTAGATTTTCAGATTTTTTTTTTCTTTTAGCCCTCATATCCATAATTGCTTAGAGCTACATGTGTTAGGCTATTTTCTTCATGATTGGAAATCTTTGTACTAATGCGAGGGTATGGAACAATTTAGATCACTTTTCAGGACAACTGAGGTACATGGTGTACTTATGCATGAAAATCATGAAAGTTATGAGTGCAACTACATGACATGCACCTAAAGGTAATGTGCATGTATCATCGTATATTTTTTTTTCGTTGTATGCAAAATTATGAAAATAGGAATGCAAACCCTATCTACATGCTATGCACGCAAAAGAAATTGAAACTGCACTTTACTTCCAATTCTTGGGTGGATTATAGAAAATGGGGTGGAATGATCACAAGATTAAGTGACTGAACCTTAGAAGAAAATTATGTGTCCCTCCTTACTGACATGTGTAGTAGTTCAAAGGGTTCTTTCTCTTATATCCAATTAAGGTCTCATTACCATTTGATTAGGTTAGGCTCAAACAACCGTTACTATCCACTTTTCATGAGTCAATGGGGTTGTGGGTGTGACAAATTGCTTCAAAGTTGACATAATCAATCATTTTCATAGGACAAGTTCCCCAAGGACAACCAAGTTAAGCTATCCAAAAGACACAGAAATTTTTAAATTCCCTTAAATTTCCCATGAAAACAGCGAGATGACAATTTTTAAGACATCCACGATTACACTAGATAGATGTGGATCCTAAACAAACTAAAATTGCAAGAACAGATAACAAAGCAAAAAGAAAAATTTCCCATGAAAACAGCGAGATGACAATTTTTAAGACATCCACGATTACACTAGATAGATGTGGATCCTAAACAAACTAAAATTGCAAGAACAGATAACAAAGCAAAAAGCAAAAACAACTAAAGACAAGATAAAAGATAGAGTTGTTCCAGCCACCCCCCTAAGCTTGAAATCGACTATGGCCTCATAGTCAAAAACCAACTTAAGGGTGGAACAGTGATACCATGATCATTCTTGTGGAGGCGGAGGTGGGTACTGCCAGGGTCGTGGGGTCCGGATTTGCTCTGGATGATGTGACTTCATTTGGCCAATAACCCCGTCTTGAACAACTGACACCGACACTGCTGTGTGCCCGTCGATACCATCGACGGAAGTCAATGGTATCGACTCGCTGATTAGGGCAACTGCCTCGCGAGTCCGGCTGCCGCCTTTTTCACTTGTAAATGTCGATACCATCGACCTGTGTGTCGATGGTATCGACTCTACTGAGTCGATTTCTTCTAAAAATCTCCAGAGATCTCGATGGTATCGACTGGCATGTCGATACCATCGACCTTTATTGCGCAGCCTGCCTGTAGGTATGTCGATACCATCGACGGGACCGTCGATAGTATCGACTCAGTGCGATTTTTGCAGCTGTCAACCTGAACCCATGTCGATACCATCGACCAGTGTGTCGATGGTATCGACCCTGCCTGTGCCTGCACATTGAACAAAAAGGATCAAGGTATCTTCTTTACACTAAAATTTAAACGAAATAAAAGCAATCTACAACTATATCTAAACTATCCTAATGTACCAATGGTTGGGTTGCCTCCCAACAAGCGCCCTTCTTTAGCGTCTTAGGCTAGACGGTGTGACAATCATCCTCTTTTCACCTTGGGAACTGGGCTTAGAGGATCATTCGGTAATTTGAATTCAACACGATATCCTCCAATGCCCAAAGACAGAGTACCTCTCCCTAAGGCAGTCACGACATCTGCCGTTGCTTGAAACGGTCTTCCTAGAAGAATTTCACAGCTTTGGAGTGGTGGCATATCCATGACGACAAAATCCACCGGAAATATGAATCTATCCACTTTGACTAGAACATCTTCACATACTCCATAGGGTCTCACTGTAGACCCATCCGCCAATTCAATTGTTGCAGCCAACTTCTTTATCTCTTTTAACCCCAGCTTTTGAAATGTCGCCAAAGGCATGAGATTTATGCTAGCACCAGAATCACATTGCGCTTTAGGGAAATGTTGACCACCTATTGAGCACGGTATGTAAAAACCTCCTGGGTCCTTTCTCTTCTTTGGTGAACTCCCTTGGATCATAGAGCTCACCGTCTCATTCATCCAATAAATTTCATCGTCTTTTATCTGCCTCTTCTTATTGATGATTTCCTTGATAAACCTCCCATAGGCGGGTACTTTCTCGATCATCTCCACTAATGGAATATTGATGTGGAGTTTTCGGAATATCTCCAGAAATTTCTTAAAGTGACGATGCTCTTTCTTTGACTTCGGATTTACCGGATCTAAAACATCAGCTGCATCAACACGCCTGTGAGGTGGCACATAAGAGCTTTTCGGGGGGGTACCTCCCCTAAGCTTGCTTCAATCATTCCCTCGGACGTGGGCTTTGGCGAAACATCATCAATAGTAGCAGCTTGTTGTGGTTCCTCTCTCGCCTCAGATGTCTCCACATGTGCACAAACAACCTGCACCTGCTCCTCTTGCCTAGATGGAGATACCATACTCACAACTCTCTCTGATTTTCTGAAGAAATGGTTTCCGCCCGGCAATCTATAGTAAGTGCGTGGATACGGTATCGCCGGTGTTGCATTCACATTGAAAGTCATTTTTCTTTCTTCTACAGTTTCTCGCACCTGAGATTCCTCATTTCTTACCACCGACATGTACTTAACTTGATGATGTGCTTGGGCCACGTTCGCATTCTCAGCTGGTTTCTGTTGATTGGCGTGCTTGATGGCCGCCACTTCACTTGAAATCTGAGCCACGGTGATCTCTAATGCCCGCATTTGCGCTCCATGGCTTTGCAGCGTCTGCCCAAACTTGGTTAGAATATCACCTTGAGATTGCAATTGTTTTCCAAACATGGCCATCATCTCTTGGTTTTGCTGGACCATTTGAGTTAGTAATTCAGTGTTCTTATCCTCAGTTCTTTGTTGTGGTTTGGCATCCGGATCCTGCAGAAAATTATTCGGATCCTTCCATGAAAACTTTTTATCCTTTCTCCATGCATAGTCATTGTTTCTATAGCCCTGTTGTTGCATGAACTTCACTTGGGCTTCCTCATCCTCAGATGCATCTTCCTTAGTTAGCAGCTTCTTGGCTAGAAGATCTAACTTGTCGTTCAGCTCCCTAACTGTTCTGGATTCGCCGGCAGCCTTAACATGTTCCACTGCACCTCTGTCGCCCCATGACTGTTTCCTAGCCATGTTCTTTAATATCTCCCAGCATCTTGTATCAGTGTTGTTCAAGAAAAATCCGGAGCTAGCCGAGTCCAAATTGCTTCTATCATGCTCGGAGAGAGCAAAGTAGAAGATTTTCACTTGGGTTTCCTTGTCCAGTCCATGGTGTGGACATCTCCTCAACATGACTTGGAATCGCTCCCAAGTCTCAGAATAAGTTTCACCCGCCTGTTGGGTGAAATTGTGGATCTTCCGGATCATATCATTGGTCTTCTCAGGAGGGAAGAACCTCTCGAAGAAAACCTCCACCATGTGATCCCATGATTCAACAAACTCATCGTCGAGGTTATGAAGCCACTCTCTTGCTACTCCAGCCAAGGAACTTGGGAACAACTTGAGATACAACGCATCTTGCAGGAACCTGTCGATCTTCACCATATCGCAATTTTCAACAAACTGACTAATGTGTGCCACTGGATCTTCATTTTTCAGCCCGTGAAATGTGTTAGATTTGACCAAGTTAATCAGTGTCGGGTCGATCTTGTATGTCGGTATGTTGATCGCCTGCTTCTTTATGGGCCCCTTTGATGCTGAGGAAGAAGACGCCTTGATCTTCTCCCAAATTGTCTGTGCTTCAGCCATTTCTTCTGCTTGTTCTTGCTCAGATTCAGAATTTATATCACTTTGGTGTTCCTCCTTGTAGTAATCCTCGTCCTCTGGTCCCGCAGATGGAACCTCAGGTGTGCGATTCACGTAGTCTCGACTACGTGTGTGCACCATGCAAAGTACCTGAAAAAAAATGGAAATAGGGGTTCAGTACAATGCTTTGAACGAGTCAACACAATTATAGAGAAATAAAGGAATTTTTTTTTGAAATTGTTTTAAAATAAATAAAAAAATGTGGCCTAGAATGGCCTCTCTTAGCACTCAAAGTGCCAATAATTCGCCGTATCCCCGGCAACGGCGCCAAAAACTTGACGTGTATTTTACTACGCACTAAAAATGCAAGTGTACGCGTCGAGTAATATAGGCCTTGTGAGGCCCGAGTCGAACTCAGGGATACGTGAATTATTGGAGACTTCTACTAACTAATCGCAATCAGCTAGACCGATTAACAAAGTAGGGTTTTGTTGTTCAAATTAAAAGAAAATAAAAATCAAACAAAGAAAACAATCGATTAAAGGTTAATTTAATCAATTAAAAGGGATATCTTTAGGATGGCGGTTTCACCGCGGGTCAACATTGTATTAGATTTCATATAATTCCTCACACTTCTCTCTCTATCCGGGTAGTGGCCTGAAATGAGAATTACCCACTTCGTGGTGTAATCCACTACTTAGATTTAGGTTGATTCCATCGTCATAGTAATCAATCCCCTAAACTAAGCACATTAAGATCGGTCCCTCAGTTCCCACCATTAATTTTACAACTCCTTTGTCAAGGGTTTTATTAATTAATGTAGAATTCGTCTCTTTTCAACCGTTAATCCTTCTGTCGAAGTGATTAAGGGCATTAATTTATTATTATGGTGATCAAACATAACAATAGCAATAGAGAAAATGAATTTATACCACGGATATGAGAGAAAAATATGAATTATCAATATAAAATCATCATACAATGTCTCCCCGGGCTACTCCCGGTCCTAAAGATTGAGGGTTTTAGCCTCTCATGTTCATCTTACACGAATACATGGTAGAAATTGGGGAATTCATAAGAAAAACGTGAAATAAATGGGAAAACCCCTGAACGGAGAAGAACCGGTGGATCCTTGGCGTAGAACACAAGCTTTCCCCGCCTGTCGGTGGTGGAAATTGTCTTCGGCAGCGTCTGAATCACCCGGGATGAGCTTCTCGGCCTCCGTTCTCCTTTCTCTCCTCCTCGGCACTCGTGCAAAACCAAAAACGAGATTCTCCCCCTTCTGGGCGGCCGTCATTAGGTATAAGTCCCTAATTAGGTCGTCAAATATTGACAGCCGTCCGATTGATATCAAAACAGATCCAACGCATATCTGCCGGTGTCGATACCATCGACGCGGGTCGATGGTATCGACCCAGCGGATTAGCGGCAGCTTTCCTTTCTTTTATTCTGAGCGCCTGTGGTGATCTCGATACCATCGACTTGCATGTCGATGGTATCGACACCTTTAGCGTCGGTTGTTGTCGTTTAGCGACGCTGTAGCTCTCCTAGTGTCGATGGTATCGACTTGCGTCGATGGTATCGACTTCATCCTCGCCAGCAGCCTGGAGACATCTCGATGCCATCGACATGGGTGTCGATGGTATCGACTCTGTATTGCTCTTCTCGGCTGACAACCTGTGGCTTGATCGATGGTATCGACATCCGTCGATGGTATCGACGGATGCAGATACTTGTTCTTCCTAAAATTTCACAACAGGCCCAAGTAAATCCACACAATTTATAATAAGATGATAAATAATGCTCAAAATAGTAAAACGAAGGGGATTTGATATAAAATGATGGCAAAAGACCAAATAAAGTGAATTATGCAATAATATCCATGAAAATGAGTAATTAAGGCACAAAACACATATGAAATAGGTCACTAAATGCGACTCAAAATCATCGCATCAGTTCTGAAACCGTTTGGAGCCAAACGGTCCTGAACCGTTTGGAGCCAAACGGTCTCGAAACCGTTTGGAGCCCAAACGGTCTCAAACTGTTTGATCTTGGGAATTTATAAAGTCAACCCCCAAATCCTATAAATATAACCCTACCCCCTCTCCTTCTTCTTTCTTTTGATTCTCGAACCCTCTAAACCCTCGCAAGCACTATTTCATCTCCTCTGTTCTTGCTCCCGCAAAGCTCGCGACGCTGGTTCTCTCCGCCACCATCACTCCCGCTTGCAGGTGTCTTCACGACGTCCGCACCTCTGTTACTGCCGCTCTTTGCATCGCCGTCATCATCATCACCCGCAGCAGCAAGGTAGACCAGCACACCACCATCACCGACACCTCCGTCATCGCACCACCTCCGTTTTTACCATCGTCGACATCTACATCGCCGAAGCGGCCCCCTTTTCTATCACCATCGTCATCTCTACCACCGTTGTCATCTCTATCACCACTGATATCGCTTCTCTACCATCCGCTGCGCCCCAGTTGTTCTACATTTCAAACGGTCCTAAAACCGTTTGGAGCCAAACGGTCCTGAAACCGTTTGGAGCCAAACGGTCTTAAAATCGTTTGGTCTTATAAACCTCTTGAATTCTGCTAAAACATAAACAAACATTAACACTTACATAACATAAACTTCTCTTTTAATATACTTGATATCTTTGCAAATCCAAACCATCTTAACACATGATTTTATGCAAAAATTTTCAGATATGGTTGGAACCGCCGACGACCCGCACTAGACAATGGAGCAACTAATGGAGGACCGCGCCAGGCTCCAGAAGATCAGAGATACCCATGAAAAGACTAGACAGATCCCACCGAAGGCCAACTTGATAGCGGTCATGTGTGAAATTGACCGCATCAACAGATGTCTAGCCGAGGAGCCTGAAGAAGAAGTGGAAGAAATCTCTTCCAGTGATGAAGGCTCCGCATACGAGCCAAACTCTGAGGATGAATCCCCAACCGAAAGATCCAAGGGGAAATGAAATGTCCAGGAAACTGCAACCGAACAACCCACAAAAAAATGAGCAAGAAAATAGGTCTGCCCCGCCACTACTAGGGAACAAACCCTAGCAGGATATATCCCATCAACCGCTACCACCACCCCCACTACCACTCCTGCAACCACCACTACCCCTGTCTTCTCAGTCTTCACCACCACCGCACCACCACCAGAAAACCATTTCATCCACACCATCCCATCCATCGACAAAACTTTAAAACCAACAAAGTACGCTCAAGCGTACTAATAAAGATGGGGATATACGACTGAATCCTCACCCTGCTCGATAACACAAATCTCTCAAGACTGTGCTTTGTCCCCGAGATCTCATACTTCGAGCCCACAATAGAATTCTTTACACATCTCACCATAGAATCGGTGGACATTATGGATAGAGCAAGGGACGGAGGTGACCGTAGGTTGGTCACCAAACTTTTTGGTCACAAAGTTGTCATAACAGAAAATCTATTGAACGAAATCTTCATAGACAACCAGGAGCAGCTAAAAAAGGCCAAAGATGTTAGTATAGAGAGCTCCCAGTTCAATAGACACAACTTTTGGAAATCCCTAATAGGGATCCCAAATTATGAGGCGAGGACCTGCAAGGCCTCCAATATTCATTCTGGGTTAGTGTGCACGCTTCACAAAATTCTCACAAGTGCGCTCTTCCCTAGAACAGAGGGCAGGAATGTTATCACCGCTGATCTTTTTATTCTGTGGTCTGTCCTACATGGGAAGCCGGTCAGCATTGGACGACACATGATACAAAAGTTTTCAGCATACGCCCTAGGGAAAGAAATCTACATGGGCGGACACATAACTTCCATTCTTAAATACCTCAAGATGGAAAGATTACTCCCTCGGTGCACGTAGATCAAGGGAGACATCCTCACTAACGAGCAAATTTTGAAGAACTCTTACATTATCAAAGAAAAGGATGCGAAATTACACTACATTTTCTGCCCTTCAGTAAGATCCTCCACAACTCTGCTATCGCTTCTGGAGCTAGCGGATTACGACAAGGAAAAATTACTCTTTACTGATGAAGAGCTTACTAAAATCCTAGCTTCGGTCAAAGTACAAGAGAAGAAGACCAAAGTGGGCCAGACAGAGCTTAGTATCACCGCCCTGGCAGCTAGGGTAATAAAAATACCAGTAAAACGACCATCTAAGGCACATTTACAACCACAATAGCTGTCAGGGACGCCGAAATCAAAACTAAATCCTATGATAGAATGCCCCCACCCCGAGGACCTTATCAATACCTCTTCATTAGACTCATTCATCATAAGCCTAACTGATGACCTCACCACCACCACTACTCCTACAACACTACCATCCACTACTATCCAACCATCTACCACCTTCCCACCTTTCTCCACAACAATCCCAACATCAATTCCTTTCCCCAAATCCACACCTCCACCCACATCTTCCACCTCAACCTTTTTCCCTTCAGGTATCCCATTCTCCACTCCAACACCCGACTTCACCTCCTACGCCCCCATCTCCACCCTATTCCCCTCAACATTTTTGGTCCCACCATTCTCACCGGGAATGTCACCGTTTTTTTCCACCACCACCCCGACACCGCTGGTGACTCCATATACAGTCACCACGCAGGTTGCGGGACCATCAACAGTGTCTCTTTCACAAGACACTTCCACCCTTCCACCTTGACCCCTGCCACCCCACCCTTCCGCATCTAGGGTCCCTTTTACAAATGTCGGTGAGGAATTCGGATGTCAATTCGACGCTATCTGAAACCTCCTCACCGACATTTCTAATATTTTACAATCTATTTTTTCTTGTGTGCAGGGTCTAACTACACAAGTCGCCAAGATTGATGGGCAAAACCATGCCCTGCCTTGCATCCTCTCAAGCATCCACCAACAGTAGAAAGCAGCGGCCATGAAAGTTGAACGCATCGACGACCGCCTGCAACAACTACCACAGTTGATGCTTGAAGTGAAAAGAGCAAGGTGATCTGTTCAAGCAAGTCGACAGGATTTCTGTGCAAAATCAACCATTGCCAGAAACTCTACGCGAGCTTAAGCAGCAACAAACTACTTTAAGCACGCGTTTGGACGACATCAGCACCACCCTCACACAACTCAATAAATGCCAAGAGGAGTCATCCAACAACGAAATCAACCAACTAAGAACTCAAGTGACGGACCTCTCTACACGACTCCTCTCCACCGAGGCTCGCTATTCAGATATCAAAGAAACCCACGATGCACTGCTTGAAACACATGAGCATGTGCAAGTGGCTTTCGACGAGCTACAAGCACTCCACCGGCGGCGCAAGAAGCCTCCACCAAAGAAGACAACAGAGAAGGCGGCGGATGAAGAAGATGACGAAGAAGAAAATGAAGATGAGGATTCTGACTCCTCAACTGACTCCAACAATAGCACATCCTCAGATGATAAATCTGACGACCCAGACAATGTTGGGGAAGGCCCCAGTCAAGGAGCTGCACCAAAACAACAAAAAGATCGCCACGAAGGTGATAAAGATCCCAAATCCCCTACTCACAATGACAATGTTAATATGTCATATGGGGATCAATTTCTTGACTATTCTGTAATGGGGTCTCTGGGGGAAACTTCCAAAGAAGTAGCTTTTGCTGAGTTCCAACAATGTTTATTCGGAACCAGCACGAGTCAACAACAAGAAACACCATCTCAACATTTCTCTGCACCAAAACAATCGGTGCCTTTTCCCCCAGAACAGGAAGAATCAAAAAGAGTCAGTTTAGATACAGATGAAGATCTCGAATATGCTTCTGATTCAGATAAAGAAGAATATCTGTAGCACTACATCGATGATTTGGAGCATACTTCTTCCCACCTTTCGCAAGAGCTTCCCCCGCCGCCACCGCTACCTCATAAGATGCACGATTTAGACATGGCGGCCATCTCTACTCTAGATGCTCAAGATATCTTCATCCTAAACATTATAGTAGATGATGCCAAAGAAGAGGGCGATGTTATCTACCATAATACAAAGACCCAGCGCAAGTTGACACGTGAAGACTTCCGCACCATTCTTCGACCACATTCATCGGTGAAGATGGCAATTTTCTGTGTCCTCCTTGCCAATTCTATCAAAATCTACAGAAGCTCTAAACGGAAGCAACCGGTACTTAACGCTTCACCTGCTCTGGAAATGAGTCTTTTATATAAATATTTACAAAACAAATCTATCGAGCAGTTGCAGTGGGGGATTGCCAGAAAGGCACGCTATATTACCGTGCCCTTTCAAGTTTCTGGCCACTGGATGCTTATGATCGTGGACACCACGGCTCGAGACGCCAAGGTGTACAATTTTTGCACCAGTGAGCTAAAGGTCGGAATAATTAATTTTGCTGGTATTGAAGTCGGGGAGGCCAGATGCATCCCTTTTCAGCTTCTGAAATTGATTTGGGTTGCATGCCCATCCCTCCGAAGTGGTTGGAACCAACCCTGGTTCCAAATCATAAACCCACAAGTCCAAACACAAGAAGGATCTAGGGATTGCGCTTTTTACACTATACGCCACATCCAAGCGCTAAATCAACAAATCCCTTTCACTGAGTTGGCCACAGAGGATTTTCATTCTTTACGAGGTCGTTACGCCATGGAGCTAATATGTGACAGAAGGTTTTTTCACGAACCCAACTATGGCGCCTAACGACATTCCTTGCTACCTCTACTGGGCCATCCAACGTCCTCAAAAATAGCCATTCTGGCAAACAGTAAAGGAGTTGGAGAAAGAACAGCCCGCCACGGTCCCTGAGAAGTAACAATAGGACCCTTACTCTATCGATTTGGCGGATGATACAGGGGACACCGAGTTGCTAACTGGTGCTACCATCAACAGACCACCTTCACAAAAGGTTCCCCTATCTGCCATTACACCGACGTTCCCTAATTTTGACCTCGGCACCTGCAAAAGTCTTTCCAACAATGAACTTCGGGTCATCATGTCAAGGCTTTACCCCGAGAAAGATGATCTTGTTTTTATAGCTAGAGATATTCTGGTTACGGCAGATGCGCTACGAGAAACTATGCAAATCAAAGGGTCTCTATCTGTGAGTTTGATGGCCGCCTGTCAATTTCTTCTCAGATAGAATCACCCTATGACCTATATGGCATCAGCATATATGAAGGATGATCTCCTAAAGCTAGAGAACTTCGGAACAACTGAGGCACTTATTTCCTTCCTCCAACATACGACTCTAAAGTTTATCATGCTTCCTTTCCTTCATTTAGAGCACTGGATGTTACTGGCATCAAATCTTCATGACGGAACAACAACCATATACAACAGTTCCGACAGCCAGTACAATCCAGATCAACAATAGTATACTACAACACCAAGAACGCCAACAGAGGAGGTGGCGAAGGAGTGCGCTGACCAACTACACGACCTTCTCAGCAATCACACACAAGCATACAGTAAAGAACACTTTCATCGCCCTGCCTTCAGCCACAAATGTTCCCAGCAGCTTCGCAAGTCAAACGACTGTGGTTTCCATGTCCTCTACTAGATGTACACCATCATGGTCCTTGGAAGACTAGTAGAGAACATGACAGACGTGGATTACCACGTGTTACGTGGAAAGTTTGCTTCTAATCTTCTTCGCACATATGGTGCTAATAAAGGACTAACAGAAGCCTGATGCCCTTGTCTTTGTACTTCTCAACCTATCACTTTGACACTCTGAGGACAGAGTGAGTGATAAGTTAGGGGGGGATTACACTGGACAAGGGTGAGGTATTTTTTTAAATCCTTCCTTCTCTACCTTCTTTTTCAATTCTTTACAAAAAAAATTTAGCTTTCTTTGCACTTTTAGATTTTGTTTAAAGAAACTCCCTGTTAAAATAAACCCTACACATAAGAATAACATCCCTCTTGGAAAAAGTCATCCCCAACTAACATTAGAATCCAGTTAGTCCTCAAGAGCAATAACAAGAATAGCATATAGACATGTAATGGTGAAATAATAAATTATCTTCACTCTAGATTTTCATGCTTTTGCTTCAATTCAACATCTGACTCTCCACAGGTTAACATCAGGGCCGAAACAAGACAAACACTCTCAAGGACGGGAGGGATATCAGGTGACATCCAAATCAAGAAGCCTCACAAGTGGACCACTAAGTAGAAACCAAATAAGTGCATGTCGAGAAACTCTAAGAACAGTTTTCTTCTCTTCAAATAAAAGAGGCTTGGCCGCCCAACCAAAACCCCTAAAAAATCCCAAATCCTAAGCCTGTGAGCTTACGAATAAAAGCCATAGTGTTGAATAAAAATATGAGAGTTGTGCCATGCATAAGGATCTATATGAAGAGCCAATAAAGGTCTCGGCCGGACGGTACCTTCAGCTTCCCTCACAAAGGCAGATGTGTCGTGCCCGGTAGTGAAACCCTAAGGTATCCAAATATATGAAAGGCTGACAAAGGACTCACTCGGTCGATACATTCAGCTGCCCTCACAAAGGCAGATGTATTGTTCCTGGTAGTGAGACCCTAAATGCATAGACAAACCCTCCCCCACTTGAAGGGGGAGTTACACAACAAGCCTTTAAGCCAACCCTCATACCCACTCTAGCTTCCGGCAAGATTTTTAGAGAAGTATAAAACTGATTAGAGTCGAAGACATTCACAGAATAAAAAGGTGGTCCCAATGCAGGCTACGAGATATGGAAGAAACCTGAGATCCAAGCAACTCTCAACACCTTAAAGAGTTAAGGCAAGCAAAAGCTCCGATACAACCTTAGGACATCTCTGGTTTAGATTTGAAGCAAGAGTATGGAAATCTTAACTAAATAAAATTGCCTCGCTACTACATGCCTCAGCTTTATCTAACTTGAGGACAAGCTAGACTCTAAGTTGGGGGGGTGATAACCTCCCATTTTGTGATGTTATCTTAATAATTTTCCTCAGTTTTCCATACTCTTTCTCAGATAAATTAGATAGAATCCTTAACTTTCCTTCTTTACTACAAATATACCATTAGATTAGCTTTTCTCCTTTTTATCCTTACAGAAAAATACAAAAAATATCACAAAAGTTCCAAACGGTCCCGAGACCGTTTGGAGACCAAACGATCACAAGACCATTTGGAGACTACCCGGTCCCGAGACCGCATGAAGTCACAAGGTCCTGAGACCGCATGGAGTCACACGGTCCCGAGACCGCATGGAGTCACACGGTCCTGAGACCGTATGGAGTCACACGGTCCCGATACCGCATGGAATCAAACGGTCTCGGGACCACGCAAAGCCAAACGGTCCTGAGACCGCATGGAGTTACACGGTCCCGAGACTGCACAAAACCAAACGGTCCCAAGACCGTGCAAAGCCAAACGGTCTCGAGACCGCATGGAGTTACACGGTCCCAAGACCGAATAAAGGAAAATGGTTTCAAGACCACAAGGACTCAAACGGTTTCCACACCGCACGAGTCCAAACGGTCTCAGAACCCAAACGGTTTCCAAGACCGTTTGGGCCTAAGACTACCCAAATCGTTTGGACTTCACTTGGAGCCTATAAATAAGACTCAAAGGGTCCTCACAAATCATCAAGTTTCAGACGTCCAAAGGTTGCCCCTGCTGCTCCAGAGCTGTTTCATCCTTCGTCCACCGCCCCGAGGCTACCCATCTGAGATCCACACTCCATCCAAAAGCTGCTTTCTCTCTCATCGTCAAAGAAGGTGGGAAGAGGAGGATTCATCATCAAGCAACCTGTGAAGTGTGAAGATCATCTCTCTCTAAGGGGTTGACCTTCCTCCCTCCTTCATGGAGATGACGTTCTCTCTCTCTTCTCACCTCCTTCTTTGTCCTTGCTATGAGCGAGTAGTTGTGTTCACTAGGGTGCGGGGAGTAGCCCCTCTACCCATGTTTTAATTTCATGCAATGTAATCCATAGGTTGCAATAGAGATATACTTTCTTTTCAGTTCAACATCAATCGTTTAATGAATGCTTGTTGCTTGATCACCAACTTGTGTTACCTTTTATCTTTTAGTATGAATTGTCTACATTTGTACTATTAGATTCGAATCTCGATTGAATGTTGGCTCTTGATGCATGTATCCACCATGCATCTGTTTCGGTATCTAGGAGTGTTTCTCAAGAAGTGGAGTAGACTCACTTCCATCGTTGTACCTTCATACTATGAAATGGAATCAGTTGATGTATGAAAGTACAACCATGATAAGTCGAGGAACACACTTTGCGAAGGGAATGATGTAAAGTAAGTGACAATTTGTTTGGGTATGGATGGCATTGCAACATTCCCACACTTCTCGTAGTTAGTTCTCCGAAAGGAAACTAAATCTACAAAGATACTAAGTGTTTAGACTCTTATTGCAGGTTATGTTTTTATGTTGCATGTTTTAATCCATGCGTAGTGGTGGTGAAAGCCGATCACATCCTAGTGGTTTCTTATCATTGTTTACAACCTTAAATTTACTTTCATACTTTGTTTTACTTACACTTAGTTTAAAACAACCAATCCAACTTTTCGATCTAGATACCAACTGTTAGGAGGTTAAGTGAAATTCTAAAGGTTTTCCATCTTGTTGCTCCCAACAAGACCGTTGTCCTGTGGATTCGACCCTTAACTATACTACGATAAGACTTCCACATATCCTAGCATACGTGGGTGGAGTTCTCAATCTAGTATAAGCAAGGCTAAACCTAAGGACTTACTATCTTTAGGATTTTTAGTGGTGCATGCAATTCCACGCGAGTGGAAGCTCCATCAGTGTGGTATGCCCAAAGAGCATCAGGGAGCTTGGTAGACCAGTCTGTGTGATGTCTGTTGACCGTCATTTCTAAAATGGCTTTTAGCTGTCTATTTGAAACTTCAACTTGGCCACTTGTCTGTGGATGGTAAGGTGTGGCAACCTTATGTTTAACTCCATATTTTCTTAGGAGAGCTTTGAAACTTTGTTCTAAGAAATGAGATCCTCCATCTGATATGATTGTTCGAGGGACTCCGAATCTAGGGAATATGATATCCTTGAACATATTGATAAATGGTTTGGAGTCACAAAAAATAGTGGGTATAGCCTCTACCCATTTTGAAACGTAATCCACAGTGACCAGTATATAGGAAAATCCATAAGATGGGGGAAATGGACCCATGTAATCTTACTCCCCATACATCAATGATTTCAATTTCTTTCTACAAAGTAAGAGGCATTTCATTCAGTTTAGATATACCACCGGAAAGCTGACATTTATTGCAAGATTGCACAAAATCATGGGCGTCCCTTGCTATCGTTGGCCAAAAGAACCCTGATTATAGAACTTTGAGGGCGGTCTTCTTTGAACTCATATGCCCCCCAATAGGGCTAAAATGACAATGCTCTAGAACTGGAATAATTTCTTCTTCTGGTAGGCAATGACGGAATAATCCATCTGCGCAAAAGCAAAAAAGGTATGGTTCATCCCAAAAATATTGTTTGGCATCATGAAGAAATTTCTTTCTGTCGTGGTAAGAAGCAGAAGGGTGGATAATTCATGTAGTCAAGTATTTTACTATATCGGCATACCAAGGAAATCTGGTAGTGATTTTCATGAGTTGGTCGTCAGGTAAAGAGTCTCGAATAGGTATATTGTCATCATCCTGAGGTTTGATGCAACTTAAGTGATCTATAATGACATTTTCTACCCCGCTTTTATCTTTTATTTCCAAGTCAAATTCTTATAGCATCAACACCCAGTGGATGAGTCTGGGTTTTGCATCTTGTTTTTGAATTAGGTATTTGATTATAGAATGGTCAGTGTATACTATGACTTTTGATCTGATTAGATAAGAGCAAAATTTCTCAAAGGCATAAACGATAGCCAAGAATTCTTTTTCAATAGTTGTATAATTCTTTTGGGTCTCATCTAGCATCTTTGATGAATAGTATATCACATAGGTCTTTTTGTCTAATCTTTGCCCTAGCACCACTCCTATAGCGTAGTCTCTTGTGTCACACATTATCTCAAATGGTTGTGACCAATCGGGTGCTCTCGGACTGGGTGTAGAGATTAGAGCATTTTTAAGGTCATGAAGTTGTTTAAGCATTCTTGATCAAAATTGAAATCTGCATCTTTTATCAACAAATAGGTCATGGGCTTTGCTATTTTGGAGAAATCTTTAATAAATATTCGATAAAATTCAGCGTGGCCCAAAAATGCTCACACCCCTCCAATGTCTTTAGGCGGTGACAGTTTTGAAATGACATCAATCTTTGCCTTATCTACTTCAATTCCTCTTTCACTCACTCGGTGTCTGAGGACAACACCTTCTGTCATCATAAAGTGACATTTCTCCCAATTTAGGATCAGGTTTGTTTCCTCACATCTTTGTAAAACTTTCCTGAGGTTAAGTAGACAGTTATCAAAATAATTTCCGTAGACTGAAATGATTGACTCAGTTAATCCTGTGAATATTGTAGACATGCACCTTTGGAAGGTTGTGGGCGCGTTACATAGCCCGAAAGGCATCCTTCTGAAGGCGTAAGTTCCAAAGGGGCATGTGAAGGTTGTCTTTTCTTGGTCTTCTAGGTGTATCGGGATTTGATAGAACCAAGAATAACCGTCAAGGTAGCAAAAGAATTTTTGGTGGGCCAAACGTTCAAGGAATTCATCAAGGAAAGGTAGAGGGAAGTGATCTTTTCTTGTTGCTTTGTTCAGTTTCCTATAATTTATACACATCCTCCATCCAGAGATAGTCCTTGTGGGTACTAGCTCATTTTTATCATTCAGAACGACAGTAGTCCCCCCCTTTTTAGGGACCACTTGGACCGGGCTAACCCATTAACAATCAGAAATGGGATATATGATACCAGCTTTTAGGAGTTTAAGGACCTCGAAGCAAACCACTTCTTTGAGGTTCGGGTTTAGTTTCCTCTGATGTTCCCTCGATGGTTTAAACTCTTCTACCATAGGTGGTTTGTGCATGCACAGAGCTGGATTTATTCCTGTTAGGTCAGTCATTTTATACCCAATAGCTTTCTTATGTTTCCTTAGCTCAGCAAGAAGTCTTTCTTCCTGATCATATATTAAGGTAGAGCTGATTATGAATGGGCACAGTTTTTCTTCGTCCAGGAAGACGTGTTTGAGTCCTATTGGTAAGGCTTTCATTTCAGGGGCCTTGGGTACTTCAGCAGTTTCCAAAATGGTGACAGATTTCAATTCCTCGAAGGTGGCTGCTGGAGCTTCTTCGGCTTGGTCTAAATATCGTAGACATTGTTGTACTAGTTCACTGGTTGAAAAATCAACTTCTGGATTTGTCAATACATTCTCCAGGTCATGAGATGGTTCCCTATTTCTTGCTGTAATTGAGACATTTTTTCTATTGCCACAAGAAGAAAAACTTCTTCCTGGATGTTGGGACCTTTTAGGCTGTTAAGGATTCTAAATTGAATGGCTTCCTTTCCTAGTCTTATAATAATTGTACCAGTTGCAACGTCGATAAGTGCTCTGGTTGTGGCAAGGAAGGGTCTTCCGAATATTATTGGATATCTTAGATCTTCCTTTATATCCATAATAACAAAATCGCAAGGGACATAAGAGTCCTTTCCTATCCTTACTGGGATATCTTCAATGATCCCCAACGGTGCAGTGATGGTAGAATCAGCCAGCTGTATTGTCATTGCAGTGGGTAATAATTTGGTAAAACCCAACCTTTTACACATTGAGAAGGGCATAATAGATATGCTAGCTCCCAGATCAGCTAATCCTTTTTTGCTAGAGGCGTTTCCGATCCGATAGAACATTGGATACCAAAGGAACTGGGATCCTTCTATTTTTTTGCCATTTTGTTGAGAATAATATCAGAAGTTGTCTGAGCTAGTTTAACAGTCTCTTGTTCTTCGGTCATACATTTCCTTGATAACAAGGTTTTTAGGTATTTGGCCCAAGATGATATTTTGGAGAGGGCATCAAGGAACGGGATATCAATATATAGTTTCTTCATTGCTTCCTTAAATTTTTTGAATCTAGTATCCAGTTTAGTCCCTCTCAGCCTTCCTAGATATGGTATTCTGGGCTTATATGGTGGGACTTCATGTTCTTTGAAATCTAGTTCCTTTTCCTTCCCCTTCTTGATTTCTACTGTCTTTTTAGTTTCTGGATTCATGCTTGCAATTGGGGCGATTACAGCTATATCTTCATCTTCCTGAATGATTTTTGTGGCTTCAGTGAGGACACGACCAGACCTTATGGTAATGGATTTCAATTATTCTTGTTTGGGTTGATCGTGTCTTGGGTTTATCTCTAGCTGACCAGCAAAGGTTCCTACTAGAGGTTTTAATTGGGCTGCAATATGAGCTAACTGTGCTTCGACGACTTTTTGTTGGGCTTACTGGTTGGCTAGCATGGTTTGTTGTGATTGCAATATTTGTCTTATCAATGATAGTTCATCTATTGGTGGAGGCAGATTATTCTTTTGTTAATTTTGTTGATATTGTTGTGGTTGTTGCTGCTGAGGTGCGGGTAATTGGGGTGGTTGAATTTGTGGTTGTTGCAGTTGAGGTTGTTGCAATTGCAGGTGCAACGGCAGATGAGTGTATTGGTAATATGCAGAAGGGTTTCTTGGTTGTGTGAATCCTTGCAATCCACCTCTGAAGTTTCCCTAGTTTCGATTATAGTTGTTCTGGAAACCTGGTGGCGATCTATTACAAACTCCTCCTTGGGTTTGGATTAGTGGGTTAGCAGTCCCCGCAAGATTCCCATACTGAAACCTGGGATGGTTTCTTGGTTGATTCGAGTTATAATAAGCTTGTCCTGGTATAGTGTGGATGGAATTGACTTGCTTCGGTAATAGATCCTCAGGATGTTCGATGATCGGTTCATACTGCGGTTGCGGTGTCTGCATGTCCATCATCACATTCTATAGGAGACCACATGATAATGTGGGATGATCGGATGCATGACATGCTTCACAAGTCCCAGTAGCTTCCTTGACCTGTTGGGGGCTCTTCTTTTCTCCAAGTGTCGTTTCAAGGACTTGTTTCTTGTGAGCTATAGTTTTTAGGGCTTTGGCGATGGCTTTCATTTCCATTGATTCTTCAGCTTTATAAACTTTTAGAATTCCCCCAGTGGATGACCTTCCCTAATTAGATTGGTTCTCAGCTCCAAGCGTAACAATCCTCCAGGCATCTTCATAGTTCTTTCGCATGAAATTCCCCCCAGATGAGGAATCTAAAAATTTCTTGATGTCATCACTTACTCCTCTATAGAATGTTTCTATCAACTGATTTTGGGAGATTCTGTGATGCGGGCATTTCCTCAAACGTTCCTTGAATCTTTCCCATGATCCTGCCAGTGATTCCCCTGGGAATTGAGAAAAGTGATTAATTTGTCCCCTAATCTCATAAGTCAACGAAGGTGGAAAGAACTTCTCTAGAAACTTTTCTTCCAAAGGAGCCCAGGTGGTGATTGGCTCCCCATCTAGCGTGTTATACCAGCTCAATGCCCTTCCAGACAAAGTGAAGTGAAAAATGTGTAGCATGATTACGTTGAAAGGAACTCCGGCATGTGGTACTAGCCAACAAAGAGACTTAAATCGCTTCATGTTATCCATACAGTCATCCCCAGCACTTCCAAAAAACAAAATGCCTTGCATGATCTGGATCCATTGTGTGCGGATCTCGAAGTTAGGAACATTGATGGATGGGGGCCTAACTGGGTGATTGTCTTTAAAGTTCTTAGGAATGGCATAATCCTGAAATTGCTTTTTTCTTAACACTATCTGAGCAGCAGCTGTGGCTGCTTCATTCTCAGCTTGAATGCGGGCTTGTTCTTCAGCTCGAACCTCAGCTGGAATCTGAGCACGTGTGTCAGCAATAAGTTCTGCTCTTTGAGCTACTATGGCCATGTTGACTCTTTCCATAACCAAGGTGGCTTGGCATTGTTCGTCAGTCATTTGTCTGGCTCATTGGCGGTTGAGTCGGATGCATCGGTGGAAGCTTCGTTCTACCTCAGAGTTGTACTCTGGTTCAAGGGAGATTCCGATGTTATGCAAAGGTTGCATACACATTTTCTACCCGAGTAGAAGAAGAAATACACTTTAGATAATGCGGAGAAATGATGAAATCAAGATTATATGTATTGTGGTTAAAGAAAAGTGTAAAATCATAATCAACTAGAAAGTTAACAAGTAAAATTAAAACGTTCTGTTGTCCCTGGCAACGGTGCCAATTTTTTATGGAGCCTCCACTTACGTGGAGTTGCGTGCACCACTAAAAATCCTAGAGATGGTAAGTCTCTAACTTTAGCCTTGCATTTGCTATAATAAGATCTCCACCCACGTATGCTAAGATACGTGGAAGTCTTATTGCAATATAGTTAAGGGTCGAATCCATGAGACAACGGTCTTGTTAAGAGTTTAACAAGATGGAAAACATAATAATTCTACTTATCCACTTAAAAGTTGATATTTAGATCGAAGAGTTGATTTGATTATTAAACTAGAGTGCAAAGTAAAGTAAACGGAAGAAGAGTAAAGTTGAAGTTGTAAATGATATTTGGGAAACCACTAGGATGTGATCGAGTTCCACCACCACTACACATAGATCAAAACATACATCACAACAACATGGCTTGCAAAGAAAAGGGTCTAAACAGTTAGTATCTTATAGACTTAGCTTCCTTTCGGATAACTAACTACGAGAAACGCGGGAGTATTGCAATGTCAGCCATCCCCAAATGAATGGTCACGTACTTTGCATCACTCCCCTTGCAAAGTGTGTTCCTCGACATGTCAAGGTTGTTCTTTCACACGTCAACTGATTCCATTTCATAGTATGAAAGTACAATGATGGAGGTGAATTTACTCCACTCCTTGGGAAACGTTCCTAGATATCGAACAGATGTATGGTGACTACATACATCAAGAACTAACATGTAGTCAATATTCAAATCTAAAAGTACAAATGTAAACAATTCGCACTAGTAGATAATAGATAACACAAGTTGGTGATCAAGCAACTAGCATTCATTAAACGATTGATGTTGAACTGAAAAGATAGTATTTTTCTATTGCAAACTCATGAATTACAATGTATGAAGTAAAAATATGGGTAGCGGGGCTACTCCCCACACCCTAGTGTATGGGACTACTCACTCATGGAAAGAACAAAGAAGGAGGTGGGAATAGAGAAAGAGAGCATCATCTCCACATAGGAGGGAGGAAGGTCAACCCCTTGGAGTAGAGAGCAACTATCTTCACACCACATGGTTGACTTGATGAAGAATTCTTCACTTCCCACCTTATATGTCGATGAGAGAGAAAGCAGCTTGAGGATGAAGTGTGGATCTTGGACCGGTAGCCTTGGGGCAAAGGATAGAGGATGAAATAGCTCTGGAACAGTTGGGGCAGCCTTTGGGCGTCCAAGAATTTTTTTCTTTATGAAGACCCCTTGGGTCCTATTTATATGCTTTGAGTGAATCTTGAATGATTTGAGTTATATGGGTCCAAATGGTCATGGAGACCATTTGGGCTCTTTCGATTTGGAGACCGTTTGGACTCTCTCAGTTTGGAGACCGTTTGAGTCCTCACGGTTTGGAGACCGTTTGCATTCATACGGTCTCGGGACCGTTTAGCTTCATGCGGTCTCGGGACCGTTTGGCTTTCACAAGGTCTCTGGACCGTTTGGCTTCATGTGGTCTCGGGACCGTTTGGCTTTCACATGGTCCCGGGATCATTTCACTTTTATTCGGTCTCAGGACAGGTTGGTCTTCATATGGTCTCAGGACCATTTGGCTTTCATGCGGTCTTAGGACCGTTTGGCTTCATGCGGTCTCGGGACCGTTTGGCTTCCATTTGGTCTTGGGACCGTTTGTCTTCCATTCGGTCTTGGGACCGTTTTGAGTTTTTGTAAACTTTTTTTTGTGTTTTTCTGTAAGAAGAAAAGGAGAAAATTTTGTCTAATGGTATATTCACAATAGAGTGGAAAGTTAAAGATTCTATCTAATTTATCTAAGAAAAGAGTATGGAAAACTGAGAAAAACTAGTAAGATAACATCACAAAATGGGAGGTTATCAGCATCCACTTTCTAGCTCTGATCCATCGCCATCGACCTCCAAGGGGTTTTCATTGACCTCCATGGATCCATCCAAGTTTCCACCAACACAAGGGGTGTCAAATGATCCTCTAGGTGGATGGTGAGGGGCTTATGTAGCATGCAAATGACCAAATTTCCATTAACCAATGTCCATAATTTTCATCCACCTGAAACTTTCATCCACCCAGAACTTCCATCGGCCCAAACAATTCATCCACCCAGTACTTCCATCGACCCAGAACTTTCATGGACCTAGAACTTCCATCAACCCAAAACTTCCATTGACCCAAAACTTCCATCAACCCAGAACTTTCATTGACCCAAACTTCCATCAACCTAGAACTTCTACCGACACTTCTATAGACCTAGAACCTCCATCAACCCAGAATTTTCATCGACCCATAACTTACATTTAACCAAAAAAAAAAATTTGACCCAAACATTTCATAGACCTAGAACTTTTACTATGGGACATGAAATTGCAAACCAAGGTTTCAAGGTTCAATCTATGTCATATTAGAGTCGTATGTTAACCAATTGTTTTCAAGGATTAAAAAGTATGAGTATGAAGGAAAACTCATGTTGAACTAATTTTCACATAATATTCAATAAAAATTGATACTTTTTTTAGTTTACAATTAAGTGACGTGTAAGGAATCTTTAAATCATGGTAACCAATGTGCAAACTGAAACCAAATAGAGATATATCTTAATCAATTGGTAACAAAAATTAATCTATCACACAATTATATAGTAAATCAAGACTAGAGGAGGATAATATTTAAGTTAGGTTCATGATCTCACAGTCATAACCCTCAAAAGGACTTTTCCCCTAAGATCTCAAGTGGGGCAGAAAACAAAGACAAACAACCTATACCCTTATCTCCAAGCACTTAGGTGTGACTTATGTTACAAAAGTCATAATTACTGCATGATTATCTTGGAAGTCACTTTTGGGTTCTGAAGTACATTTTATATTATTGATTGCATGTTTCAACATCTTATGCATCATATTAGTTTCCTACTTTCCTTGGCATGTACTTCGTAATTAGTGATACTACCATGCTCCATTATTCTTACTTGTTATCTCTTAATCATTCCTATGTCTCTTTCCTTATCATTATACTTGTCTTTTGCCTCTTAAGTGTTGAATCATTAAATTATGTGTTCTTTTCAAGCAATTAATCTTCTTATCAGATTTTAAATTATGTGTTCTTATCAGTTTTCATCTTGATTATCGGCATACCTCCTAGAATCTTATTCTATACCAAACTAGAGCTTCTATCTCCTTATCTTTCTTTAGATTCACTTCAATCTGTCGTGATTACTCGCACATTCATGGGATATCATTTCCTAAGTAACTTCTCTAAAATTATTGTTGTATCATGATTATTTACTTCCACTATTTCTTAACATGCCTTGATTGGTCTGAGATTACGTAAGGATCCACTCTTCTCATCTAGCATTGACATCTTTATCATCTCAAATCCTACTCACCAATTGAGTTTTCCTTTCCTTCTATGGATATTTTACCCTAAAATCCTTCTCATTGCATATATTCCCCATGAACCACCTTGTAAAAATTAGTACATTGGACACACTATATTAGGATTCCCCAACTTTTATGCACAACTTAAATCTTTACATTCTGAGTTATCTCTCCTAAATCACAAAATTCTCTAGACTGCCAACTTTAAATATCGGATTCCCATCCATATGAGGTGTCCTTTAAATAATTCATGCTAAGCATCATAGTTTAATATATTTCCCATTCATCATCAAACTATTAGGTTTTTATGAGTTGAAACATGGCCATTATCTTTTATAAGTTATTATATTGGTACTTACCTTCACTTCTTCAACAAGTTCTATATATAATTATTGTTCAAAATATCCAGACCTAATCCAAGTTTTGTATCTCCTGTCTACTTTTATCTCATTCATTTCACCGTGAGTTATTATCTTATTGTACTCTAGGGTTGTTTTCCAACTAATACCTAGTTAGAGTACACATAAGGAGAAAAACCAAAGAGTTCTACACCAAGTCTCCCTTAATACTTAAACACCTAACTAGGGCATCCTGACACTAAGTTCAACTAGCATGCACAATGCTCATGTCAGGTTCATCGTCTAGGTACATTTTAATCCTAATGCTTATTTTCCATGTAGACTCAGATAACATACAACCTAATACCACACTTGTAAGGACCCATCCTACTGATAGAACCCTAATAGATCACTAGGACGAATCCTCATATACAAACTCATCAAAATCTAACAGCCATCAAAAGCCTAGTTAAAAAAACTTGAATAAAATGATCATGTGGGGACCCAATTATAGGAAACTACCATCAAACCTTGAAAATGATATAAAGAAGTATACAACTAAAAATTTGAATCATTCCACGAGTACACATAATAGAATATCAATTGAAACCTCTCTATGTTTATTTCACCAAACAAATTACAAGATCGTCTGTGATTGTGAAACTATAGTAAATGGAAAAAGGAAAGGGACAAGGGCAGTCGTCGCTTGGCACGAAGGTTGTAGGTTCAGGGGTACTAAAGGTCCTAAGTTTACATCTCATTATCATACAGAAACACCAAGAGAAACAACTTAACAGATACATCATCTACTACCCACCCATAACTGGGGAAATTGAGAGTATATGGACATTTTAGACTTTGCTATATTGTTCATGGATACATCATGATTAGTGCATCCTTTTTGCAACTCCAGTATACCAAAAACATTTGGATAACCACAAGGGTGAGACCGCAAGTCCCAGTGATATGATATACCAAAAGCTAACACACTCATTTCTTAGAGACATATAATGATAGGGTTATTTAGAGGTAGATAATTCAACAATTAAATATCTCTATACAGGATATATGCATCAATTATTTAATCTCTTCACATGGATGTATACTTAATAACTAGAAAAGGGGTTATTCTTGTAACTATGTTTGATCCATATGTTTACCTCTATAGAGTAGGAGATATATATAATACTTACAATAAGCAAAATCAAAAAAAGTGAACATCCATGTGAATCACAATTTAAACCTAAACTAATATACTACATTGTTGAGTTATTTCTGGGGGTAGTTTAAGGTGTACCACTCAAACTACTAGTTGACTAATGTGAAGTGGCAATCAACCCCATATAAGATTAAGGACCATTATCCAAAATATATTTTCCCTTTAGTAAGTAAGGGTGACAAATTGTAGTGGTAATACGGTCCAACCTACTAGTATGGGGCACATCAGCCATCACAGTTAAAACTTATTTCATCATGGGTCTGTAGGTCGTGGCACCAAAGTCTAAGGTACAAACCCTCAAATATAAGTTACAACCACAACATCTCTTGATCTCATATAAATTAAGATACAGCCACATCTATTCTTTAATACCTTGAACTCAGGATGATAGAGAAAACCATCCCCAAACCTACATATACTTAATAGTATACAACTCCAAGCTCCTCAAAATATAAGATGCTACATGGAAACATGTTTCACTATCCAGCAAATTCTGACATTGAGATAGCTTTACGGTCACAAGGCGCTATATGATTAGGGTTACAGTTGATTAGTTAGCCAATTACTTGTATTTCAATTATGAAACACTTACAAACAATACATTAATCAAGACTAATAACTTCATATGATATAAAAAGTATTCATAGATTTTCAAACACTATATCAAGGTACAAATAACCATCTTTGGCCACAACAAGTCCAACATATCAATCTTGATCACAGCAAGCTTCATCATATCATTCTTGTATACAAAAAGGCTTACGTATCAAATCATGGAAGTCTTAATAAGGGCACAACAAAGGATATCTTCTTACTCTACTATTTCATATTCAATGTTCAAATAGTAACACAAAAGATATGCCATTAACCAATAAATAGAAATTCTAAAGAGCAACATATAGGACAAAACATGATTATAGAACATGATTAATCATCAGAACTCTCATATGTATTACAAAAGTTCCATAATACAAAACAATCTTAAAATCCCTTTGGTGAAATAAATAAAAGGGGTTTCAGTTGATTCTCTATTTGTCTACTTATTTAATAATTCAGATGTGCACGTGTTCACTTCTATATATCGTTTTTAAGGTTTTTTGGTGGTTTATTATAAGCATATCCCTATGTGTATCATTTTATTTAGAAATGTTGACTCAGTTTTTTATGATTGCTAGTTTTTGGTTGGGTTTTCATCTAATGATTTGTCCTAATAATCAATTAGAGTTTGATCAATGGGATGGGTCCTTACAATTACCATTACGACTTCAGTACTTCTTCATCTTGGTCTAAGATGTAGAGCTTAGGGTAGTTGTGATTCAAGACCAACTTGACGTCCTTTTGTTCCAGACATCTATTCTTGCTTATATTGATGAAAGTTAGATCTAGTCCATTTGTATGTCGCATAACTAATTTCTATAAGTCATTTATCTAGTTTTGTGATCTCTTGTAAGCATGAGGTATTGTTGCTCCTTGAGGGTCTAGTGGATCCATAAGGATTTGCTCAGTCTCCCTTTCCATATAGGGTTGTGGGATCTATGGTCTTTCAACCTCCTACAACACTCTCATTCCATCATAGATGAGGTCTAACCCTATGTCCTTCAGTTAGGCTTGTACATGGATATCTAAAATCCACACATTCGGTCCATATTTGAGTCTGAAATTTTAAAAAAAATCTAACATCGATGTAATTTGGGTTGAATTTTCAATATCAAATTTTAGATCCAAAAATTACATATTGGGTATTGTATATTCTTGTATCTGCTCTAAAAAATTCAAATTTGACAAATATGGACATATTTTACATATAGAGATATGAGAATGTAGAAATTTTTTCATTTACATTTAATATAATATCATTATTTTCTCTATATAATATATTTATTAACATTAAATGTATGATTTTTTGGTTTAAATCAGAAATTTATTCAATTTTGGATATTATCCATTCGGATCAGATTGGATATTATCATATGATATTTGTCGGTATCACATAAAAGTTCTTTTTATTTGGATTTTAGATATAAAAGTATCTACTCCGTATTTCATCTGTTTACAGATCTACCTTCAATGTTACTTTTACTCCTTGAGACTCCTAAGTACCAAAGTATTATTTAAACTAGTTTGGTAAAAGCACACTATTAAGCTAAAAAATGTAAATTAAAAGTTCATTAGTGTTTAGGATCTCACAATAGTGGGGACATGGATGTGAATATTGGTCTTTCCAAGAGTGGGGATCAATACGGGGGGCACTCGCTTACTCAAATGAACAAAAGGAAATATTACCAATACCAAAAACCATAATGAAAGTTTGCAAGGGTTAACAACACAATTAATCCAATTAGTGTGTGCAAAATAAAAAGTTTTGTAGCGAAAGAAATGAAATTGGCTAGTTTAGCTTTATAATGTAAAATGGCTAACACATGCATGAGTGAATACGTGAGGAAAAATATATAATAACTAATCTATAGAGAGTAATCCAATCACTTGAAATATATATCCCAAAGGACATCAGCTACCCGTGTTCATGTCCTCCTCATCTTCATCATCTTCTAAAGTCCTCTTCACTTAGTGATTAGGAACATCGATGCATAAAAAAGAACAAATGGAAGATTTATCAGTTGAAATTTGGTCGCACATAAAATATGAATTGGACAATATATGAGCAAAGGACATCGAAGTTAAGTAAAAACGCTCCCAATATAGATAGGGATATAGATGTATCCAATTAGATGTCAAGAGAAGTTCATATAATATGGTTTACAGTTATATGAAGAAACAATAAAGTTCTAATGATTACTTTTGTTTGTACAACAAAATATAAAGAACAATAATGTAATCAATGTGCAACAAATTACAAGAAACAATAATCAAAGTCAATTCACAAAAAATAAAGAACAAGAATGGAATTAATCCAATCAATTCAATTGTTGCATATTGAATAAAATTCCACAATCGTCTAAAAGTAGGGCCACAACACTTCTAAATTATGTGCCTAGGAAGGAGGTGATAGTTTATGTAATCCTTTGTGTAATGGTATATCATTTAGGTGAGAGGACCAATAGCCTACAAGTTGTACAATGGAATCCAAACCCATAATATAAATATAGAAATATTTCATTAGTCTAGCAAATAAAACATGATAATAGCCAATAAGGTTGTAGCTTGGTTGGTAAAGGCACGAGTTCCTCCAATGAAGGGACCCAGTTTCGAAACCTAGGTTGTATTCCTTAGAGAAAAATTATCCTGTCATCAAGGTCGACCCACAATGTGATTTAAATACCCCCTCTGGTGTGTGGGTAGTCTAGGGACGGGGTTTACACTTTGGGATGGGGTCACTAAAGTGGCTCCTCCTTGTATTGGTTCCCACATCATCCAAAAAAATGATTTAATGGGGACTCAAGATAAGTTCAATCGGATAGATCATTATTTAGGGTTTCCTTTTGAGAAATGAACGATGAAATGGTATAATGTAATCATGTGTAAATTACAAAAAAGAAATTAAGGATTCAATTTGCACTTATCAATTCATGAAAAATGAATGAATATCAATTCCAATAGAGGATCTTAAATTGAGATTAATATAATAGAACAAAGGTACTTTCAAGGAGAAACACATCAATCATAAAAAGAGAAATTCTCCTCTCTTTTTATGATTGATGTGTTTCTCCTTGAAAGTACCTTTGTTCTATTATACTAATCTCGATTTAAGATCCTCTAGAAGAACAAAATGGGGTAGCCGAGTAGTTATACACTAGTCATCGTGTCCTCACACATCGTACTCTTATTTTGCATATGAGTGTTCCCAAGGAATTTTGGGGCAATGTCATCCTCACTACCACATATCTCATAAATTGCATGCCATCGTCCACCTTAAACAAATTCATTCCCTTTCAAATTTTATGTCATGGTCAGCCCATTTATATTGTTCCTCCTAAAGTTTTTGGATGTGTATGTTTTGTTCATAATACTGGGACGTGTCATGACAAACTTAGTCTGAAGTCTTCCAAGTGTGCCTTCCTCAGTTATTCTATGACTCAGAAGGGATATCAATCTTATGATCCAGTTGATCATCGCTTTATGGTTTTAGTTGACGTCATCTTCTTGAATACACCCCATACTTTGGAAATCCCCAATTAGAGAGGGATCTTGAAGAATTTATTCCACATGCAGTTGTCACTAAGATCTCATCACTTGCACCTCCTATCCAGGGAGAGTCTTCTCCATTCGTGTCACAGGGAGAGAAAACTCCCATCACTCATGTTTACATATGTCATGTGCAGGACACCATCCAAGATCAGGGATCAAGCAATGCAAGTGTCAACCCTCCTTCAATCATCAATCGGTTTGGATCTTCAGGTAACAATGATAGTTTCCTTGATCTACAAATTGCTATTCATGAAGTAAAATGGTCATGCACTCTTCATCCCATTTCTAACTCTATTTCATTTGACTATTTATCTCCCTCGTATAAATCCTTCTTATCATCCATAATTGATATTTCAAAACCTAGTTTTGTATTTGTTGTCATGAATCACCCAGGATGGCGTCGTGCTATGGAAGATGAGATGAATGATCTTTGTCATAATCACACCTGGATTCTGATTCCTACTCCAATAGACAAGGATGTTGTTGGGTTTCGATGGGTTTACTCAGCCAAAGTCGGGCCTACTGGTGTTGTTGATTGTCTGAAGTTTTTTTGGTAACCAAGGCATGCACTCAAGTATATGGCAAAGACTATCTTGAGACATTTTCTTATGTTGCTAAAACGTCATTTGTTTGTCTTCTTATTTCTCTAGCATCTCATTTCTCTTGGCCCTTGCACCAACTTGATATGAAGAATGATTTTCTTTATGGTGGCCTATCTGAAGAAATCTATATGGAGCAACCCCCTAGTTTGTTGCTCAGGGGGAGTCGCATCTAGTTTGTCATCTTCATAAAACTCTATATGGGCTCAAGCAGTCTCTAAGAACTTGATTCATGAAATTTAGTCAAGCTATACTTGAATTTAGCTTCTATAGTCAGGTCTTGATCATTCAGACTTCCATCAGCAATGATCTTCAGGTTGTGTTCTCCTTATTTTCTATGTTGACGGTATTGTCATTACTAGAGATGATCAGTAGGATATCCTACAGATCAAACCTTTTCTTCAAAATAAATTTCAAACTAAAGATTTAGGCCTTCTAAAATATCTTCTGAGTATTGAGGTTGCTAGAAGTAATGATGGAACGGTCATCTCACAAATGAAATACACTCTTGATCTCTTGGAAGAGACTGGTATGCTTGGAGCAAAGCCTGTAGATACTCCAATGGATCCCAAAGTCAAGTTGTACAAGGAGGAGGGGAAGCCACTTAAAGATTGATGGAGATAGAAGACTGGTTGGAAAATTAAATTATCTTATTGTCACTCATCTATATTTATCCTTTTCCACTAGTGTGGTTAGTCATTCCATGGACAAACCTTGTAGTAGTCATATGGAGGTTGTCTACATGATTCTTCACTAGCTCAAGAAGTGTCCAAGAAATGGTATACCGCACACCAATCATGGACATCTCAAAGTGTAGTGTTTCTTAGATGTTGATTGGGCAGGACGTGTCATAGACAATAGATCAATTTTTTAATATTGTGTCTTTGTTGGGGGAACTCTCACATCTTGGAAAAGTAAAAAACCAAACAGTAGTAGCTTGATCTAGCATTGAATCTATATATAGAGAAATGGCTCATGCAACTAGTGATCTCCTATGGACCAAGAATATTCTGAAAGAATTGGGACTATAGAGAAATGGTTCATGCAACCAGTGATCTCCTATGGACCAAGAATATTCTAAAAGAATTGGGACTCATTTATCCTGAACCAATGGAACTCATGTGTGATAATCAAGTTGTTGTCCACATTACCTCTAACCCAGTTTTTCATGAGTGAACCAAACATATTGAAGTTGATTGTCATTTCATTCGGGAAAGGTATAAGATCACCAAATTGTACTTATTCCAGTCCATTCAGAAGATCAAGTGGTTGACTTTTCACAAAATCACTTAACGGATGTTGATTAAAATTCCTATGTAACAAGCTTGGTGCCTATGACATCTACACACCAGCTTGAGGGGGAGTGCTAGAATAAGCATTTATTGTTCCCTTTATTCATTATTCTTTATGTCCCTGTATATTACCAATGTATATGGGATTAGTCCCACATTGTGTAAATGGGCATTGGCCACCACCTGTGTCCATATATATAGGTGTGCCCTATCAATACTAAAAGCATCTTATTCCACACTTTACTTTTCTTGTTTACAATGATCAAATCAAACTAAGGAAAACTGGTAAAAATCACAAGAAGCATTATTTTATGATATGTTCTAAAAGGCATGAAAATGAAAGAGCAACAAGAAAAGATAGAGCCAAAAACTCTAAAACTTGACCTGTCACAGATCTAAAACAACAACCAACAAATATGAAGACAACCTTCATCTTACTTACACCTTGTCAGTCTCAGGGAGGATAGGAAAGATCCATAAGGATGATAAACATGTCTAATGTGAACTCCTCCATGGGTAGAAGCATTTGTCTATAAGAAGTAATAGATGGCATACCACAAACGGAATACAGGAGAACTTATGACCCCCCATAGAAGAGGAAGACAAAAAAAAGCTGAATTGAAGGAAGACACACCAAAACACCATATCAATTTACCGTTGGCAACAACAAACACAAAAAAGGGGAAACAGGTTATATGCCTCAATTTATCTAACTCGTAGTGCTAAAAGATTCACAAGGTTCAACTCAATAGATACAAATGATCTTCCTCACCTACAATGTCCACTAGTGCTCTTTTGAACTGACAAAGGTGATCACATGTGAACATAGTTAGTGGAGATGTGTGTGGAAAGAGTAGAGACCAAAATGTGATAGAAATGACTTCCAAGAGGTGTCATGAAGGTGATAGGGTAGGTATATATAGGGATTTACTCATTTGGTGACTAGGACTCTCATGAAACTTGGAAATAGGGGAGCGGAGGAACTCCATGCTCAACTAGGGGTGATGGATTCCTATAGAGATCAGGATCCCTGATTGCAAGAGGAATATGAAGAGAAGGAGAAGAGATTCGAGGTGGGTATAAGGAAAAAGAAAGCATGAGAGGAATAGACTACATGGACTATGAGGAGTCCATGGAGGTACAAACTAAAAGTATTAGAAAACTTAGGGTAAATCTAAGAAAATGGTCATATATCTAGCTAATTCTAATAATTATTAAAATTATAGTTTATATCATTATATATTATCTTACATTGATAAATTTGTGTTTCTATAAATCTCCAAATAGGTTGAAGCTTTTATTCTTAATTTATTAGGATCCAAGGAGTCTGATTTGAACATAAAAACTTGTAAGATAGCTTTTTATGAATTCTCAATGAATTAGAGTTTAGACTCAATATCTTCATATATATATTACTATTGTATTACACCATTATCATCAAATATTAGTATTTAGGTTCATTTTATAACAGTGTGCACATGGTGGGTCCAGTTGTATACGCATGTGGAATCTTGGTCATGAGTTCCCTTTCTTCACAAGAATTGGGACATTGAGATAGTAACACCGTGACACATGAGAAGACTGTCTCTCATTGAGTTCTCCATGATGAACCTCTTCAACACTTTGTCAATGTATGTGCTCTGACTTAGTCTAAGAAGCCTTCTGGATCTATCTCTATAGATCTTGATTCCTAAGATGTAGGATGTTTTGCCTAAGTCCTCTAAGAGAATGTATTTCCAAGCCAAGTCTTTACCATCTATAAAGTAGGTATGTCATTCCTCATCAATAGTATGTCATCCACATACAATATGAGGAATACAATCTTGCTCCCACTAACCTTCTTGTAAACACATGGTTCATCTTAATTTTGAGTAAATCCAAACTCTTTGATTGTTTTGTCAAATCAAAGATTCCGGCTCTGAGGTTCTTGCTTTAATACATAGATTGACCTTTGTAGCTTACAATATTTATTTTCATCCTTTGGATTAATAAAACCTTTAGAGGTTGTGTCATGTACACATCCTCAAGTAGATTTTCACTAAGGAATGTTGTTTTAACATCCATATGCAAATCTCATAGTCATATGTAGCTACAATGGCAAGCACGGTCCTTATGGACTTAACCATGGCAACTGGAGAAAAGGTTTCATCATAATCAACACCTTGAACTTGTTTGAAACCCTTTGCAACCAATAAACCTTTGTAAGTTTGTATATTACCATCCATGTCAGTCTTTTTCTTGAATACACACTTGCATCCTATGGGTTTTACCCCTTTAAGTGGATCCACCAAGGTCCATACCTTGTCGGTGTACATGGATTCCATATCATATCTCATGGCTTCAAACCATTTCTCAGATTTTGATCCCTTAACATCTTCTAGGTAGGTAGTCGGCTCATCATAAATTACCATCTCATTGCCTTCTTGAGTCATAATATAACCAAATCTTTCTGGCTCAAGTCGTCTCCTACTAGAAATGCAAGGTTCCTATGTTACTTGAGGAATTCGAGATTCCAAAATGGTTTGTGACTCTCTATGTTCCTCTTGTACCTCCTCAAGTTGAATGTTTTTCTTGTTGGTCTCAAACTTCTTCGAGTTCTATATTGCTCCCACCGATTCCTTTGGAATTGAATTCCTTTTCTAGGAATGCAGCATCCCTAGCAACAAACACTTTGTTGTCAGTTGGGTTATACAAGTAGTATCCATTGGTTTCCTTGGGATATCCAACAAAATAACATTTTCAGATCTAGGGCCAAGCTTATCAGAAAACATTTTCTTGACATAATCTTCACACCCCCAATCCTCAGAAAAGATAGTTTGGGGCACTTCCCAATCCATATCTCATATGGTATCTTTTGAACTGATTAAGATGGTACATGGTTTAGTGTAAAGGTTGTGATTTCAAAATCATAACCCTAGAATTAAGTACGAAGATCAACAAAATTCATCATCGATATTGCACTGTATCTAGCAATGTGTGATTCCTCCTTTCTAATACACCATTATACTATATTGTTCCACATGGAGTCCATTGTGATACGATACCACCTGCTCACAGAAGGCCCTCAAACTCTTGGCTTAAGTATTCTCCACCTACTTTTGCCAAGTTATTTTTGTACCACATTCATGAAATCCTTGAAATTTTCAAGAGTTTCTGGTTTATGTTTCATTAGGTAAACATAACCATACCTACTAAAGTCATCAGTGAAGGTAATGAAGTATTGATACCCACCTCTAGCATTTGTTCTAAAAGGGACAGACACATCACTATGTATTGAGTCTTAATAGATCACTAGCCCTCTCACTCTTACCAATGAAGGGAGTCTTTGTCATCTTTCCCAACAAATAAGGCTCACGTTCTCTATTGATTTAAAATCAAAAGAGTCTAGATATCCATCTTTATGGAGTTTGGAGATGTGATTATCATTGATGTGCCCAAAATGACAATGCCAAAGATATGTTTGATTTGAGTTATTGAGTTTCAACCTTTTGGTATTTACTTTATAAAAAAAATAAATTAAGATCTATTAAATAAATACCATAAGACATTAGGGCAGTGCCATAAAAGATCTCATCTTTTGAAATAGAACATTGACCATTCTTTAAATTAAATGCATGTCCATCCTTGTCCATGCGAGATACAAAAATAATGTTTCTAGTTATGGCAGGTACAAACTAGCAGTTCTTTAGCTCTATTACAAGCCTTGTGTGTAGAGATAAATCATAGGTTCCAACTGTAGTGGTAGAACCTCTTGCTCCATTTGCAACATGCAGCTCAACCTTGCCCTTTCGTAAAGGCTTACTTCTTTTTAGATCTTGCATATTCGAACATATTTGAGATACACATCTGGTATTTAGTACCCAAGATGAGAAGTAGATAAATTTATCTCAATAATGTATAAACCTTAAAGTGGAGATCTCTATCCCCTCCTTCCTTAGTTCCTCCACATAGAGAGGGCAATTTCTCTTTCAGTGTCTAGGCTGGTGATAGTGGTGACAATTGCCTCCCTTGGTAACCCCTTCTTTTGGCTTCAATGTAGAAGACTTACACTTCTGGATAGCTTTATAACTCTTCTTAAATTTTCCTTTTCCCTTAGACTTTCCCTTTTGTCTGTTGATCATCATCAAAAACTTGGGCTTATCTTTCTTCATTTGTGTTTCAGCTGTATTAACATGCCTAGCAATTCTGGCAATTGCTTGTCAAAATTGTTCGTGTTGTAGTTCATGACAAACTGGCTATATGACTCTAGCAACAACTGTAGAATCACATTTGTGGTCAACTCTTGACCCAAGAAAAATCCCAATCTTGTAAGGTTTTCCACATACCCAATAAGCTTGAGTACATGTGGACCTACTGGATCTCTTTGTGCCATGTTACACTTGAACAATGCCTTGTCAAGACATCATATCTCTCTTTTCATGTCTGATCTTTGTACATGTTCTGAAGATGAGTTACCATATCAATCGCATCCATATTCTCATGTTGTCTCTGCAACTCATAGTTCATTGGCATTTGACATCTACAACATCCTCAGAGTGCTTCTTGTAAGCATCTTTGTCAGCCTTATGCGCACTGGGAGTAGGTTCATCTGGTTCTGGTGTTTCTAGGACATAGAGATTGTGCTCTTGTGTGAGAACAATTCTCAACATCCTAAACCAATCATGGAAATTATTCTCATTCAACTTGTTCTTATCAAGGAACGTGACTCGACTGAAAGGAGAGGAACGAAGTAGCTCGACTGAAAGGAGAACAAAGAAAATGTGTTGTTTGTCATCATTTGATTCTACAAGAGAAATTTGCAATATGCCAAATTTTTTATTTTATTTGATTAAGCAAAATTTGATGATGTTTAATTAGGCATTTAATCAATTATCGCTCCCACAATTTTGTTCAAATTGATAACCCTCACATATCAATTCAAAAGATTGTAGCGCACAACCTTAGTGAGCCAAGATCCATATTTCATCAAATTATGAGTCATCTTTGGTTGATCGCCCATAACTTGACTGTTTAGGTAGGCAACTTTTGACAATTGTATCTAAATACAACTCTTAGATAGATGGTGTACCCAACTTTTTATCACAATCCATCTTTATGCCTCTAGGTACTTAGTCTCATTAAATCACCTAGTTAAGACTAACCCAAAATCCAACACCCTAGAATATACACCCTGCTTTGGCAGATCTGCATATCTACCATCACACTTCCACGAGATGGATAGTGCACCACACTTTGGTGTAATCTACGCTTAGTAGATAAAGTTTTTCATGTGTGTTTCTTAAGGAAAGAATATAAGACTTAATATTGTAATTGAGAAACTTTATATAAATACATATACATATCAAATCACCACATACTTATAGTGTGTATCATATACATGCTATAACCACAATGAAATATGCAATAATAAATACAAAGTAATGGTTATGGCCTCCTAATTTAATTCCTTGGAGCCACAAGTAATTACTGCCACCTAATGTCTACATCATATGTAGAAACATGTTGTTAATGATTATCTATGCCGAACTAGCCTGGGGATGATCGATTCAACTCTTGAACCGGTCGGTTGGCCTCCTGGTCAGTCACGTGGTTGTTCTAACCAGTCATCTGGCCTTCGTTCCTTGCGACGTTTGAACTCCTCCAACCAGTCGGTTGGGCCACCATCCAATTAGTTGGTTCCTCCTATCATTGCCTCCTCAGTCCTCCAGCTGATCAGTTGGTCTCTTGAACCGATCGATTCATCTGATGAGCCAGTCGGCTCACTTGGTGCAAAATGCCTTCTTTGCCATAACAAGAATTAAAATATATCCTATTATTATATTGTAATTGTGAAACCTCAAGTTACATTTGAGGGGAGCATAGTGAGGAAATAATTAACACTTTTACGTATGGAAAAGAAGAGAGAGGTTCAATATGCAAACTAAGACATAAAAGGGAACAACAACCATCCACCATGCACAAAAGGCCTAGGAGTAAGGTCATAACCATGCTACTAATCACCAACAAAATGATTTAAGGTGACATGTATAAATTGTATATATATCATATCTGTATATGGGATCATTTGTGGTGTTTAATCGGATATGCACATTAACTAGATTAATTATTCAGATCATATGTAATAAATAAATAATAAAACCAAAATCTGGTCCTATTAATTAAATCCCAAAATATAGTAACTTGATGTGGCTCTGATACCATTGTAAGGAAATATGGCATCAGGTATGGCAAAGGAAAAAAAATTTTACTTGTCATATTTCCTAAAGACAATAGATTACATCAACAACTATGAGATGGGAAGGATGGTTACGAGGTTATATCTGGTCCTGGAGTAAGTCCAATGACAATTCCCTCATAATAGTGTGTAGCTTTCTTCAAGTTGGACCTAGATGCCTGTCATCGTTGGCCTCCTGGTCTGGCACCATGAATGGTGGTTGATGTCATCCTCCTAATAGTATGCAACTACCACCTCACCTCTAACGTAATCCATGCGGATCATTGGGAACTAATGTCATTCTCGTAGAACAGATAGAAAGGAGTTGTCCTTCTAGTCAACATGCTAGCATCAACTTCCTCTTTCAATCGTCTCTCCCTTGTTGTTCCTCCCTTTGATGGGTATCACTTGCTTGAGTTCTTTTGGTTACCATAACCAGAGAAGACAACATTTTTTTAGAGATTATTGTTGTGCCTGGGAAACCCCCAGTACCCCTACATTTATGGGAGGGCCAGGGTCAGGGTTCCTGATCCATTTGGGAGTCGAAGAGATGGATTTTCATGAATTTTCTAGAACCTACAAATGGAGAACCGATTGGTTCACTCACCATCTGTCAGTTCGTGTATGAAACTTTTCGATTCATGCCCTGAACCGGTCATCTCGTGCATGTTTCTTGTTCTGAATCACATTGGTATTCAATGCACAATTAGTGCAGATCATGACATCATCATCAATACTTGATCCAATAAAACCATTCAGTTCATGCTTTGGTTCAGGCATTGTTCAACCCAGAGTTGTTTCTAATTGTCTTGACACTCCAAACGATCGATTCAACACTTGAATCGGTCAGTTCAGAGTCCAGTCAGTCAATTTTGAACTAGTGTTGTTTGATTTGAATGCCTAAACATATTTAGTAATCAAGTTAAACATCATTCTGAATAAACACCTATTGCAAGTGCATTCCTATGTTTGTGACCCTATAGGTCACAAATTACATTGGTCGTGAATGTTCCTAACTAATTTATAACATCACATGCAAAGATTGGTATCTAGAAAGACATCATTGCTACCCAAGTAATCTAGAAAGTTGGAGAACAACTTCAACCTATAATTTGTGGTTGGTGTTCCAGTGATTGTCTAGTTCCTTTGTCTCAGAAATCCAAATTGAACTCGAGGCATGATTTGCCATCCTCTTCGATGTTCAATCCATGTTCCTTGAGCTAGAGTAGACTGTCTGAGATATATGTGAACTCAACATCTTATATTGGCTCACATGTACATGGCCATACTTTTCTTAGCCTCTCTCATCAAGTGGCTAGGATATAAAACTTATGTAGGAGGGACAAATCCCATCCACATCACTCAGATTCATCCCCATGTGTCATATGCACCCCAACACCACCTTTATGGCAACCCCTATTCAAGATCATAGTGGATGATGTCAAAGCACATGGGACGACATGTGATGAGTGTAGTAATTTTAGGTCTAAGAACCATTATCACCACTGTCACTATGAGAGATGATTTTGACTACCATTCAATGGTTCCATGCATCACTCTCAAGGTGGGTTTTTCTGATAAATTGTTCTCTAACAAGTATCTATGTGTTTGGTTTGATATCACATATCATGTCTTAATGAGATTCTATCATCAACCATTACACACCCTAGTCTTATGTGTTATTGTTGTTTATTAGCCTTCCACAATAACATCTGACTAGGGACATAACAAGAATGTATATTCTCTTAACATCTTTATTATCTCATTGTTCAGGTCCTCAACCCAAAAAAAATGTCATTGTGTAATATTATTCTTTAGACATTCATTAAGTTACATCTTTATCTCATAACTGAATAAAATAGAATAAATTGGAAGATTTCCTTTATTATTAATCAAATTGTTTACAAGATATGTCATTTTAATCATCATATGACTGGCTCTATGGGCATACATACCAACAACAACATCCAACAGTTATATGTGGGGTCAGACGACCCATAAAAAGTATCAAATCATGTCCATAAGTAAGATACATCATAAGATCACAAGATATCTATAAGAATCCAGCATGAACATCCAATAAAGTAATATGATCACAAGATAAGAATCAACATAGAATCTTTCACATGAAATAAATTCTCAGAAGAGAGAGAAAATGAGTAGAGGATAGTATGTCCCAGAGGACTAAGAGGGAGAGATAAATCTAGGTGATTTGCTCAATAAGATAAATAGGGACTGGAACATACCTCTAGATGTGACTCAACTTGTCAAAACTTAGATCCAAGTTTGAAAATTTGGTGGTTGAGAAGGGATCACCGTAGACTTTTTTATGAGATTTGATGAT
Source organism: Alisma plantago-aquatica (assembly GCA_963693085.1). Taxonomy (NCBI): domain Eukaryota; kingdom Viridiplantae; phylum Streptophyta; class Magnoliopsida; order Alismatales; family Alismataceae; genus Alisma; species Alisma plantago-aquatica. Next base: position 1,338,781,505 of record OY856412.1, read on the forward strand.
TTTTCCAAGGAACTTGAATAGGTGGATAAGGGAGAAGGTTAGGAGTCGTGTCTTATTGGTCAAGTGATTTATAAGTGTGTGAAAGCCATGGTGAGGGTCTGTATATAGAACTATCCATCTTGACTAGCAAGGAACTTATCTATTTTTATTTACTAGGGAAAATATGCAACATATATTGTTAAAGGAGGAAGTTCAAGCATTCTTTAACAAATGATAGGAATGAATAAACATAAAATTGTCATTTCCATTCTATTTATTAATGTCTATGTTTTATCATATATTTACCCTCTTTGTTAACAACTTGATCATAGAAATATTGACTACTACATCTAAATATCTCATTGTATAATTATATGCTTAATGTAAATGTGTACAATAATTTGAAGTACAATTGTGTAGGATATATTGATTGAATTCCATTGCTATTATACCATTTGTCAACCTCTAATATACACTTATTCATTCCTTTACAAAATGACTTTCTCACAATGTTTCTCTTCTCGTGTTAGAGTCATTGAAAACATGTATGACAACTTTAGTTTAATAGAAGGCATCCATTTAATTAATATTAAGTCATATTTAAATTTCGAATTTGAGGTAACCATATATATATTGATAAATATTTTATACCAATTATTTTTGGATGAGATAGGTGTTAATAAATTTGTATATCCAAAACTAGTTATTACAGACACATGAATTTCAAACCAAAAGGGTGTAAACATTATCTTTTGAACCATTTTCCTTTTATTTTCTTGTTGTTAACGATTTTAGGAGGTAATGGGGAGGTTTACTAAGGAAATAATTTATTCAAGATTATTGTTATTTCTAATTTTAGTTAACTAATTGATTATATAAGTTTGGGAATGTTTATCTATTTCCAACCAAATTTATAATCAAATTAAAATATTTGTTTCCTTTATGATATGTTAACGTGATTGTTTTCATTTATTTATTGCTTTTGAGCATTGAGTAGAGAGAATTAGTGCTTTAAATTTTGTTATAATTTGTTAGAATATCTCACATATTCCACGTTGTTGCAATTACCTCAATCACATTGCATTTGGAAAAGTAAATACATTTTTAGATTTTTTTACCATGATAAATTTTCCATAGATTTCACATTCATGAACAACATTGTTTCCCTTTATACACCATTTATAAAAAAAATGCAATATAAAGTACACATGGTGGTAGGGTTTGGGAGTGCTGGACGAGGTGGCGGCCGCGGTGGCCAAGGGGGACGAGGAGGCCGGGGACATCGTCCGCCGGATGACTAGGATCCCGATAAAGAAGGGGAGCAATTTCGCGATGCTCAGGACACCATGCTGACGGATGGAGATGAGCTTTTACCCGATGACCAATCCGGGGAACCCCAAGGCACGCAAAGGACGACTGCAGTCGGAGTGCTACAGAGCGTAGGGATCAATCTCTAGTACACCCCTTATGCGGGAGATCACTCCCGACAACATAACCAATCGGCGGGTTCAACGGCAACGGCTGGCGTAACCCTTGATGCGGCGAATTTTCTAGATCTACAAGGGAGGCAATACTGGGAAATTCGACGCAGACCACACCGAACACCAGAATCTGAGTTTCCTACAGTGACATCGTGGACAGCACATCCAAATCCATCTTTGGATTCGAGGACACAGAAGTTATACTAAACAAGGAGGACATTATGATTGAGGTGCATGATGGTACGCCTCATATGGAGATCGCTCCGAGCAAATACGGCATGTTAATGAAGTCGTGGTGCTATACAGTCATCATAAAAGTCTTAGGCAAATATGTAGGCTTTATGGCGCTGCAAACATGTATTAAAGCTCTGTGGAATCTCACAGGCAATATGCGACTAATCGACCTGGAGAACAACTATTACCTGGTTCAATTACTGCGAGAAGACGATTACATCCACGCTCTAACAGCTAGACCTTGGTCAATGATGGGATCCTACCTCTCGGTCCAACCATGGGATCCGGAGTTTATACCCTCGAATACCAACCCAAGGTATGTGGTTTCCTGGGTCAGAATCCTGAAACTACCTATATTTCTGTACCAACAAAGGATCTAGAGGAAATCGGTGACTTTCTCAGAGCTACTGTTAAAGTGGATAACAACACATTACTCAAACGTCGGGGGAAATTTGCTAGAGTCGTTGTGAAATTGGACACAACAAAGCCCCTGGTCCCGTCCATTGTCATCCAAGATGAGAAATATTACCAGGAGTATGAGAACCTGCCCACAATCTGTATGTTCTACGGAAGAATTGGACATAAGGAGGATGCATGCAATGATAGGAAGGAGAGGGAGCAGGCCGCCACTAATCCACCCATGCAGGAGAACCAGGATATCTCTATTAGCTCTGCTCAAGTCGGAGAATTCACTAGTATCATGCACGCAAAACCCATGGTGCGTCACCAGCGAAAACCACCTGTCTCTACGCAGTAGGGTGGAGTTCCCATCAATAACAGATTCGCCCAATTGAATGAAGAGGAGACAACCGTGAACAGCCATGAGCACCAATAGGCAATAGCAGATAGAATCACTGGTATTGATTGGCAGGCAAGGAAAGAGATGACAAGAAGCAATAATCAGCAAAACATGACACAGACGAGAAGACAGACAAGTCGTGGTCCATCTCTAGAAAACACCGCAGAATCAAATAGACACACGGGAAGACAAACATCTGCCAAGGAGAACACCCACCAAGCTACCATTATACCGGAGGAGGACACAGTGATCGTTCACAAGAACGGGAGAGACGGTGACGTCGAGTCTATCCCTCTGCTTTGGGAAATATTCTGCAAAGGCTGGTAACTCCAAGCAGGTTGGCCGTGTTGCGAACCCACCGCAAGGAGGGGGGCAGTAGGCATTCACCTCAGAAATCGGAAGGTATATACATCATCAGAACTAATACGCCCAGGTACTAGGAAGAGAGGGAAACAACACCACCAGGAGATTGATCAACAGGCGAAGGAGGGTGAAACCCACCCCTTCGTCACCAAAGCCACAGTTTAGATGATTTTTGCCTCCTGGAATGTCCAAGGGATAGGGAAACTGGACATTCAAAATGCCATCAGACATTATAAGAACTACCTCAAAATTGACATCCTTGCTATTGTGGAACCATGCATTAGCAGACCATCGGCTAACCGAATCATACGCAAACTAAACTTTGATGAATCACACAGCGTGGAAGCCATAGGTTTCTCTGGCGGGATTTGGATTCTGTGGCAGCAGCGGGTAGGCAGTGTGGAGGTAGTGCCAATGCACCGTCAGTTCGTCCACTATCTTATTAACAAAAATCACCTGATCACCTTCGTCTATGCGAGCCCACAACAACATAGGAGGAGATTACTCTGGAGTCATCTGAGTACTCTTGCATAGGCTTCATCCCTGTCGTGGTTGGTCTTAGGGGATTTCAACGCCACTTTGACAGCAGATGAGAAAAGTGGAAGCGACAGAGTACAAATTTCGAGATGATGTGAATTCACTGAGGCCCTAGCGCTGACAAGTTTGGAGGATATTATCCGGCCGCTGTGGCTCGGTTGGTTAAGGCACGGTTGGCCCCCCCGGGGGTCCCGGGTTCGAAACCTGCCGTGGCACAGCGTATTTACAACCTCTTGGGTCATCCGGGCTCTGGCACCTATTTGGGGAGGGGGGGGGGCTAATGGCCCTTTCATATCCAAAAAAAAAAAAGTTTGGAGGATATGGGGGCATACGGACCAAAGATGACCTTCAAGCGGGGTTGCCTCCAGGAACATCTCGACCGAGCTGTATCCAACCGGGAATGGATAGACGCATTCCCCAACATGACTGGAGATGTCTTGCCAAGGGTGGCGTCAGATCATGCTCCCATCCTGATCAGAACAAATCACCGACGGGGTACTTCAACCCATCACCTCAAAACAACCACGAGATGGTCGGGTCGTGAATCCTTTCCCAACTTTCTCCAACAAGCATGGAATCCCAAATAGGAACACTACAGCTGCCAAGAGCTTCATGGTTGTTGCGCGCAATTGGGACCGAGATGAACATAACAAGGAGAGGAAGCATAAAGACACATTACAAGCTACACTGATCAGAAAGCAGACTGAATTGAGAAACAGATATACTGAAGTATTAGACAATCAAATTGGGTCCATCCAATGCGAATATATGGATGTTCTTGCTAAAGAAGAGGCAGAATGGCAGCAGAAGGTGAGATGCGATTGGATTAAACTAGGAGATTCCAATACAGCCTACGTCCAAGATCTGGTAAAGGCAAAAAGAAGGAGGAATATAATCACTAAACTAAGAGATGAAAATGGGAGATGGGTGGAGAACGAAGCTGAGCTATGTAACTTAATCAAGAACCACTTCCAGGAGTTATTCACAGATGACCGGCCTACCACCGCCTGCACTACTCCTATACACTATCCAGGCTTCTTTCTGCAGTGGTCATCGGAGACAATCCAACACGTGGGTCGCCCACCATCCCTAGAAGAGATACATGACACCTTATGCTATATGAATCTGGTGAAGGCTCCAGGGTCGGATGGCACTGACGCTGGTTTCATGCAGAAGAACTGGAACAACATCAAAAACTCTTTACATCTAACAATTCAAAATTGTTTTGCAGGACATAAAAACCCTGATCAAATGGCGAACTCCACACTGGTCTTAATCCCTAAGACAAACACCCCGGAACAATGCAATCATCTCTGGCCCATCGTCTGAATAACGTCAGTATGAAACAGCTATCAAAGATCATAGTGGAGCGGCTCAAACCCTTTCTAAGTGACTTGATTTCTGCAAATCAAACCAGCTTCATCCCAGGAAGACGGATCTCAGATAATACAATACTTCTCCAAAAGGTGGTCCACTTTATGGGTACTCACAGATTGGGGAAGCAATGCATGATCATCATATTGGACCTCGTGAAAGAATACGATAGAATGAGATGGGACTTCATACTTGATACTCTCAAGAGAACCCCTATCCCGCCAAACCTTATCACTGTCATCATGAATATAATTACAAGTGGGGATATATCCATCTCTTGGAAGGGAACGACGTTGCAGCCATTCAAAGCGTCGTGAGGAGTCTGGCAAGGGGATCCACTATCCCCTTACCTGTTCGTAATGTGCCTAGAATTCCTAAGTCAAGACATTGGACTATTAGAATGGAATGGTAACTGGAAGCCTCTGCTAATCACACGGCGAGGACCAAAGTTGATGCATCTGTGCTTTGCCGACGACATCACCCTTTTCAGAGAAGCATCACTGAAGCAGGCATGGACGATTATAAAATGTATCAAGCGTTTCGGCAAGGTATCAGGCCAGATGTTGTCCCCAGAGAAATCCTCAGTCCACTTCTCAAAAAACACAGACAGAAGGCTACGAAGAAGAATCAGTCGTGCACTCCGGATGATAGAAACTGAGGATATGGGCAGACATCTTGGCATTCCCATCCTACACAAACGACCAAACAAATCTGTATACCTCAACCTCCTCCACTCCATAGACCAAAGGATCAACTCCTGAACAAATCGCACCCTCTCGATGGCGGGTAGAATTACATTCACCTGTTCCATCTTAAATTCCATTTTGATATGCATCATGCAGATGAGCCAATTACCAACTTCGGTATGTGATAGCATCGACAGAACCATCTGCAACTTCATTTGGGGAAGGTCCAATGACAATCGGAGTATTAGTCTAATTTCTTGGAGGAAGATGATTGCACCTAGACATGCTGGAGGGTTGAATATCAAGCCAGTGTGCCTTCAAAACGAAGCCCTATTATCAAGGAACATATGGGAGTTCACAACATCCAGAAGTTGTACATGGAGAGAGGTTATGGAGAGTAAATATATGCACCGTAGTGACCAAGGTAGAGCTAGTAGGTCACAATTGTGGAAATTTATAATTGACAAGAAAGGAACTGTAACAAATAAACTGGCTAAATTAGTGGTGAATGGTAAATCCACATCCATTTGGACTGATAACGGGGTTGAAGCCTTAACCCCTCTTTCTCTCAAACCAAATCAAGTTGTGCCTCAAGACCTACAGGACCTGATAGTTAGTTCCATGGCCCCAGATGGAGAGTGAGATATCAGTTTCATCAGACATTGGTTTACCCAGGAGTCGGCGAGGAGAATTTTAAACATGCTTCTGCCTATCCCAAACTGGGAATACGATGTGTGGTGTCATATGGATGACACGCATGGTCGGTTCAGAACCCAGAACTACTACAAAATGCTGCTCAACACTTCATGCATTCGCACACCAGGCAACTGGTCGACGATTTGGAAGCTCTCGGTTCCACAAAGAACCAAAACTTTTCTCTAGAAATGCCTACACGATGGTCTTATGATGAATGCCAATAGAGCTATATGAGGCCTCATTGAAGAGGATAAATGTCTGAGGTGCGTGCAGGCTAGCGAGTCCATCCTTCACTGTCTCAAAGAATTCTGTTTTGCTCAACAGGTGTGGCAAGGCATTACGAACATGTACAACATTACCTTTGAACCAGGGCAGTCCATAGTGGAGTGGTTCTCAAACAACCTTAAGCACAATGCCAGTGGATATATCAGATCCTCGTGGTTCGCTGCTAGGTCAGAATCACTATGGCTACAGCGGAATGACCTAGTGTTCAATGGCTCACAAAGCCCGTATACCCAGACTATCAGATGCATCTTCTCCAGAGTAAGATGCATTATACTTGCCCATTAGCATCAACCTTTAACCAGGCCTCAAATTCATTTGGCTCCTTGGACCCCTCCTCTGACAAATACCATCAAGGTTAACATGGATGGTTCATTTCTGAAACGTACCAATCAAGCAGCTACTAGTTACGTTGCAAGGAATGTGCAACATGAATGGGTCACAGTCGAAGCACAAGAATCCAGTGGCCAACAAAGTCTTGATATCGAACTTCAAGCCATTTGTCGAGGCATCAAAGTTGTTATCCACAGGCCGGATAACATTTGGGTGGAATCAGATAGCAAGTTGACATGTTCAATCTTCAACTCAAGCATCACCAACATGCCCAAGTATAAAAATTACACTACTAGACTGGAAGAACTCAAGGCTCTGAAGCTGGACATCTAGATCCACTTCATTAGAAGAGGCACTAATGCATTGGCTGATTCCCTAGTCAAATGGGTGGTTAGAAATGTAACAGGTTTGATTGTATGGACGCAATGCCCCGAATTCATCCCAACAGAGATTTGGAATGAACAAGGAGTGAATAGTACCCATGTTATTCCAGAATGTTTGCCTGCAACCTGAGAGCAGGATGAATAAGAGATCTCGGAGGTAACAAAAAAAACATTGTTTCCCTTTATGTTAAACCACAATTTTATTATTACAACTTCACCTAAATTATATATGTATAAGTCATACAAGTTGATTTACACTATTTATTTATATATTAGATTTTTTTAATAATTAATTTAATATTTTTGAATTTGACTTACATTCTCTCTCCTAAGTGAAATTGGAATAGATAAGATCGTTCAATTAATATGAAAATTCACACATAGACTAATTTTGGTGTGTAGAATTTGAATTTGTGATTTATTTCCACTTTGATTTCATTTAACATATTATTTAATATTTTTGAGCAAAACTCACATTTTCTTTTGTACATGAAATTAGGATAGTTATGATTGTTCAAATAATGTGAAACTTGACTACCCAAGCTAATTGGGACCCAAGGAACATGATATTACCATAATATTTGAGTTTTGAAGTTTCCTTTTGGGAATTCAAATATGATTAGGATTTTCAGCTCATTACCATTATATTATTGTAACATTACATCATTACTCATAATTATTTATATTTAGAGTCATGTTATCCTCAAATTATTACCAAAAGAGTCCTTATATTATTATGCATGGATTTCCATATTTTACTTATTTAAATTATGTATTCCATTAAGTACATTAATTTAATGTGTATATAGATAATGGAACACTATTCGTATTTATGGACATGGAAACACCAAATATTATTCCAAAGCACATTATATTTCTTATTAAACATATTTTAGTCGTTATGTTTGTATTAATTAGAAAAGGAAGCATGTTTATCATATTTCATGAACTTACTCACATGTTAGCACATATAGATGTTATTATGTTAATATGCCACTTAATATGTTATATTTTTTTGGGCCTATATATGTCATGGGTTACTATTGAGTTATTCATCTTATATGCATTAACAATATACATTAAGGTGTAATTTCATCCTCGTTTGGTCGAATCAAAAGAACCAAACATTATAAACTCATAATCTTGGGAATAGGATTTCTAGAGTCAAGATGCTAGGTTTGGGTATGTTACAACACTCCACCGCTTGAAGAGTATTTCAACCCCCTAAAATCCATCCATCTATACTATACTAACCAATAAATCTCCACCCCTCATAAGGTTTTAACCTAATAATCCAAGCTAAGAACCATCATGGTACTAGGGTTACTTATGTATCTTTTAGTTGTGAATATTTTAGTGGTTTATTTTGTTCATAGATAATGCATCCAACAAATGGGTCATACTCATCTAGGGTTGAGTTTCAGGTCCTTGTGTTACTAACCTATCAACCCTAAGATTCATATCTCAAATCTAAAGATCATAGTGTAGAAAATAGTAGATCAACTAAACCTTTAGATAATTCCATATATTCCTAGTCAACACTTGATAGCCAAAACTAGGGTTAAGATTTCTATTCTAACTAATTGTAGGGTTTATCTATCAAAACTTCACATGTCTCTTCATTATGACTTAGTTTAAGAAAACCTCGATTAAATCCAAAAAAAAAAAATCTTATACATATAGTATCATAAGGAAAAATAATTTGTGACAAAACTTTGTGATGTAAAACTGAAATTGGAGCCAAAATCGATGTGAAACCAAGTCACAAATTCCATTTAAGATCTCCTTGTCCTGCTACCTTGACATCCTCATAACCTAACTCCATCATCAAGTCAAACCTCACTGTATTCAAAGATACAAGTCATAACTAACCTACATAATAGGGTTTGGTCAACTAGAGACTCGTCACATTAGGGCTTCCACATCATGATTATGTGTACCTCATATGATCCTAAATCGACTTTTCATCATACCCTGCATATCATAGGTCAATTATAGGGTAAATATTTCACTTAGAGGGTAATAACGTAAGGCAAGGGTTCTAATTAGGGAGACAAAACTAAAATAGTCAGAATCTGACTACCATGGTTCTGATACCAACTAGTAAGGAGTGGGACCCGATAGGGGATCCACTCCCTACTAAATTTGAGGAATATCCATATGTTCCATACACACTAAAAGGGTATGCTGGAATGGGTGTAAATTTTATCATTTCTCAAATGGTGATATACAAGAATAAGCAAAGTACAACAGTGGAAGAATATTTCATGAATATATTCAATTTATCAAGGTAACATAATATTCTCCCACTTGAGATTTACTTGAAAGCATCAACGTTGGGATCTAAATAGAGGTATATCTAAACTATCTCAAGTCCATCTACCCAAGAGTCAACTCTAAAATCTTGGTCCACATCTACATGTCATGTCCACCATGTCCCACGCCTGGGGTTGGAAGCATACCCCACAAGAGAAGATAAGATGGAAGTTTTCAATGTAAAAGTCAGCATATTCATATTAATTGGGATTTGAGAAATATAGGGGAAATAATACATCAAATATAACAAGGTTTCTCATAGAAGAGGGAAACTACTATCCAAGTGGATATCAAAAGAGAATATGAATTTCAATAAAATGATAATCAAGAATAAGAAATTTCCTGCATTAAAACAATGTCACAAAGATAATATGGCAATTCATAAACAGCCACATGGTAAGTAATAAGAATACTAGCATATAGGAACAAGAAGGATAGGAACCCACATTATTTCGTACCAAAGTGCAGGAGGACTAAAACCCCAGTGCCAAAAAATATAGTATTTTGTAAGGGAATAAGACCTAGTGCATGGTAGGGGAATAAAACTCAGTGCCTAATACCATATGTGGTAGGGGAATGAAACCCAGTGCTTATAAACATTATAAGTGGTTGGGGAATAAAACCCAGTTCCTGTATGGTGTCATTACTTCTAGTTATGACTAGTCAACTACTCATGCTAGTAGGGTAGGGGAGAGAAAGTATAGTCATGCTCAAATAATAGACGAGAACATCCAATAGTTATCATGTGAGGTTAGAGGACTCATAACAAATATGAAATCATGTCCACAAGTAAGATACATCATAAGATCACAAGATATCAATAAGAGTCCAATAAGAACTCCAACAATGTAATATGATCACAAGATCAGAATCAATGTAGAATCTTTTACATGAAGTAAATTCTCATAAGAGAGAGAAAATGTGTAAAGGGTAGTATGTCCCATGGGACCAAGAGGGAGAAATAAATCTGGGGATTTTCTCAATAAGATAAGTAAGGAACGAAACATAACTCTAGATGTGAGTCAACTTGTCAAAACTTAGAACCAAGTTTGATATGTCGGTGGTTGAGAAGGGATCACCATATGAATTGTTTTGTGATATTTGACAACTTTTCCAAGGAACTTGAATAGGGAGATAAGAGATAAGGTTAGGAGTGATGTCCTATTGGTCAAGTGATTTTTGTGTGTGTGAAAGCCATGGAGAGGGGTCTATATATAGAACTATTCTTTTTTTTTAAATAAGCCAGGGGACCATCTATTCACCCCACTCCCCTCGTGTGGGCACAATCAAAAAGCAAACATACAGCTCCTGCTAAACAGCAGGTAAAAAACCCATATATCACACCAACAAACACCACAAAAGACACTAGGCCACACAACCAGCCCACATCCCCTCTTACCTCTCTCTCTGCAACACAATATAAGGTGTTTTGTGTTTCTCAAGAAACACCATGCCCCTAATCCTACCAGGAACATCCCTCATATCAGAAACAACAAGCGGTTCAGTCAAATGCATACCCCATCTCCCTATCTCCTTCGGAATCGAATTGATAACTTTATGCACTAACGATCCAGCAATGTCCCTCTCCACAATGATCTCCTTCACCTCTTTGATCAAGTTGACGATCTTCCAAGGGGCAACATCAACACCCCACAACATACCATAGACCGAACGATCATCAATCTCCACACTAGAAATGTGTAAAAATTGATCTTCCGCAAACTTAACACCAACTCCGCACGCTTGAACAAGCGCCATCTGGTAACTATCAGTCGTCAACCAAGCTCTAGTAATCTGACAAACAGCAGCATGATGGTTCCTAACAATCCTAGCCATCCACCATCTATTACGTCCATAGAAGTCACGGTTCTGTCCAACCGCAATGTTCAACTTCAGATTGTAGATGTCAGGATTCATCCACCTCACCAAACTAATCTCCTTCAGCATGTACATAGGATCCTCCACCCCATAGACCTTAAGCCTGTTATGAAAAGAAGAATCAGCTATGCGGGTGAATCTTTTCTGCTTCATCAAGGCATTTATCTGATATATCAGCCAATCCACCTCCCTGTTCCATAGAATTTTCCTATTATCATATCTAGCCGCACACCTCATACGCCAAATACAGTAAGGAATAATGGTGGCCATGCATGCCACAAGCCACAGCTACAAATCGTCAGAACTACCAAGAGAGCAAGCATCAAGCAAAGACATCCGATCCGTGGGAGCAGGATAACCCGTAATCTCAGTGAACCTGGTCCAGAAGGATGTGGAAATCTGACTATGGAACATAAGATGGTCAACATCTTCCACACTTGGCTCATCACAACAGTCACACCGGGACACTAAAGCAATACAACAGCTGGCAACATTCTCATCAGTTGGGATAGCATTCTTCATCATCTTCCAAATGAAAGCACACTCCTTAGGTGAATTGACGTGCCATATTCGGTGAAGTCCATACGGTCCATCATAACTCGTACTCCCCAAGATCGTCTTGACAGAGTGAATGGAGAACTGTCCTCTCATATCTGGTATCCAAATGGGATAATCATCTGTGTCTGATACCTGCTGACCTGCCTTCCTAATAAGCTCCACACCATGCTCGTCGAGGACCTGCTGTAAAGATGGCCAATCCCATCCACTACCATGAATCCAAAAATCATGCACCAAAAAAGGTTGGTTGCGATCACTGTTAAAACGAGCGTGATCAAACAACCTCTCATCACACCACAAGAAGTCCCAAAATAGAAAATTACCCCTCCCAACAATCCAGCGGCAGTGAGGATAGATGCTCGAGAACATATTCCAAACTTTCTTCCAATAGGGAGACGCATTTGACCTATACTTCAGATGATTGGGATATAAAGCTGAGCGACCAACCGCTCTATTTGCATACTTGGCACTGCAGAACTTGGCCCATAAAGTGTCTCCCACAATCATCTCCCAACACGCTTTGGCCACAAAAGTGTTGTTAATGCTGTGAGTATTAGACAACCCTAGACCACCTTGTTTCATGGAAACCGCCACTCTGTCCCAGCTGACCCAGGCCTTCCTGTGAACGTTGGCACGATCCGCCCAAAGGAACTTAGAAAACATGGCATCAAGGCGAGAAGCTATACCATCCGGAATACCAATAGCAGTCGTTGTATACACCATAGTAGAAGAGAGAACATGTGCAATCAAAAGCTTCCTGCCTGCAAAAGATAATAGCCTGGACTTCCACGAGGCAATCTTATGAGAAACCTTCTGAATAAGATAGTCAAAGTCAGAAATCAAATTCCTTCCAGCTCTAATCGGCACTCCCAAATATACAAAATGATCAACCACATTATCCATCTAAATAGTTGCGCCTATATCCATCTTAGTAACCAGGTCTTTGCTGCCAACAACACAAGAAGACTTCAACCTGTTAATCCTCTGGGCCGACGCACTCTCATACATAGAAATAAGCACCTGAATCTCATCCATCGTGTTAGGAGTAGCATTCACACAGACCATAATATCATCAGCATAACACAGAAAGAGAGGAGGAATCCCGTTTCCCCTAGTACGAAATCTCGCAAGTCTCCTCAAGTCCCCCATAAGCGCAATCCTTCTGCATAGGATTTCTTCAAACAAAATGAACAGAAAGGGAGAGATGGCATTTCCTTGTTTCAGTCCTCTAAGCAAAGGGAAAAAACCCGAGGACTCTTCCCCAATTGTAACTGTCGCCCAAGAGTTAGAGAAGAAACTAATACATAACTCGATGAACTCCTTGACAAAACCGAACCTCGCCATGATCCGCTCTAGGACATCCCACTTAATCCGATCGTAAGCCTTAGACATATCAAGCTTAATCATGATGTTCGGCCTCTCACCCCCATAGTATATGTCATGCATCAGCTCCTTCACCAACCGGACATGGTGAGTGATCTCCCTCCCTCTAATGAACGCCGCTTGCTCCTCAGAAATCAAAGCCGGCATCAAGTAAATCATCATGTTACTAATAACACGTGCAAGAATCCTCAGCGCCACATTCTCTACAGAAATCGGGCGGAAATCCTTCTCCAGGAGTGTCGGATCGTCCTTCTTAGGAATAAGCACAATACGGCAACAGAACAAGCTACGGTGACAATTCTGTCTAAGGAAAAACGCTTCAGCGAGCCTCATAAAATCATCTTTTATATACTCCCAGGCAGCCATAAAAAACGGAATAGTAAAACCATCAGGACCAGGAGCAGAAAATTTGTCCATTTGGCTCATAGTATCAAACACCTCGGTCGCACTAGGAACAGCAGTAAGAGACATATTATCATCCATAGACACAGCCTCCGGTATACCAGCTAAGAACTCTTCCAAAACATCATCATCATGAGGTACCATCTCGCTGTATGCATTCCTATAGAACTCAGCAGCACATGACGCAATCTCCTTCGGGTCAGTGACCCTGTCTCCCGATGGTAGAGTGATGGATCTGACTCTCTTATTCTTTCTACGGGACTTCACAACAGCATGGTAGAACTTTGAATTGCGCTCACCGTCGTTCAACCATTGGATCCGGGACTTTTCTTTCCACACATTCTCCTACATATCTAAAACCTCTTGTAGCTCAAACTCCGCAATCCTCAAGGCTGTCTCATTGTCCATGCAAGGGTACTCATCAAAGGCAGTTTGGGTAACGTGGACCACATCCTCTAAATCTAGGATCTTTTGGGTCACGTCCCCAAAGGTCTTCCTGCTCCAAGACTTCAAAACCTCTCGCATCTTTCTAAGCTTATAGTAAAAAATATTTGACGGGTGCCCCTCTCTGGAATCATCCCACGTATCCGCAATGATCTTTATACACTCCTCATGCTGCAGCCACGTCTGCATGAATGCAAAGAAACTCTTCTTTCTAGCAATAGCTAAATTCCTAGACTTGTACAAAATCGGGCAATGATCCGACACTCTATAGCGAGTAAGATGAATCGTACTAGAATCCAGTCGCAGAGCTGCCCAAGTATCATTCAGCAACATTCTATCAAGTTTTTCCCAAATAGTAGGCGTATTGTACTGCTTATTTACCCACGTGAATCTGCTACCCTCAAACTGCGTCTCCTTAAAGTAATCTCTCTGTATGAAAGCGTTGAAGTCAACTATTTCCTGAAAGCTCCTGTTATTGCCCCCTCTCTTCTCCTGATCACTTCTAATGATATTAAAATCACCTGCTAGAAGCCAACTACTATCGCCAATGACACCCGACATCTCAAGGACGTCTTCCCAAAGAAACCGCCTGTAAATGTAATTACAACTTGCGTAGACCGCAGTAACAAAAAACATATCGCCACTCTCATCAGTATATCTCATTGTCGCATGCTGCCTATGAGATTTCACAACCTCCGGCTTGAGAGTGCTATCCGCATAGCACCAAATTTTACCCCCTTCAACTGAATTATCAGTCGCCCAATCCAAATTAACAATGTCCAGAAGTTCTTCGGCCACCCGAGCATGTAGAAAAGGCTCAAAAATACACACAATCCTGGGCTTATGCCTCCTGCATAACCTGCCCAAGACCCTTCTCATCTTATTATTCGCCGCTCCCCTAATATTCCAGAAAAGGTAGTTTGAGTCCATGGACTAAAACCAATCGACAACCAACCTTCCTCCATCATAAATTTCTATCTCTGTCCTCCCGAGCATCATAAGCAAACGGAAGCTCACCTTCAGATAACCTTCTTCTATGAATAACTCTGTGTGAAGCACCCATACGTCCATGCTGATCCATACGCTCCTCACGGCTGAAATCTCCACGATATCTACCACTCTTCCTTCTGAAATCGTCACCATCTTCTTCATTGCCTATGTGTATGTAGTCACGCAGACTTCTATCATGCAGCATCTTCCTTGCACCATCTTCATCAAACACAATCCTACGTGGAGCTACCTGCTGTGTTGTACATTCAACTTCCTCAACACATGGTTCAGTTTGCGGCGGCATCTGCTGTTCCTTCTCATGTTGTTCATTCTCACCATCGCCTCCATCATGCAATATCACCATTTGTCCATCATCACTAGCATATCCCGCTACGCCTCCATTCCGATTGATAGCCAACGCATGCAATGGAATGTCAAGGTCACGGCCAACCTCCGTCAGCGAGAAAAGATTTGAACCAGGTTCACCATGAGCTACCATCTGCAAGTGCACGCTAGAACTTCTGTTCCCATATGCCAAAGTAACATATTGAGGTACATCTTCATTGAAAGCTTCAACTAACACCAGTATACCAGCAATGTCATCGGGTCCTCTAATCCATCCAGAGGCCACTACCAATCTGCCAAAACTATTCACAATGTCGTCTATCGCCTTGTCATCCCGACATACAATAGGTAAATCTTCGATCCAGAACCAGATCGCCTCCTTTCTAGCACATTTCTCACCTTCCTCCATGCCATGCAAGCTAATATCAAACCCCTTGAACCCCATCACCTTGGGACTGGCTGCAGCCTGTGCTTCCTTCACACTCCCAAAAAAGATGACTGCTTTGCGCTTAGAAAATCTGTATAGGTCTGTGGCATACGACCACACATTCTTCAGGAAAGGAGATAGCTCTGTCCACGATACCTGGGGTGGCCAACGTATCTCCACCGCCTTGCACAAAGCTTGAGCCTTTCTTTTACGTTCCTCATCATCTGGCCCTAAATCAATGGCTGTTCTCTTCGGAACATGCTGAGGTGCACCACGAGCCGGGATACCGACGTGTAAGGGTGGGAAGACAGTCCTCGACATGATATTCGGGGGGAAGGATGACGGATGCTTAAATCAACATTACATCTTCTAGCAAGGTGACCCGGCCTGCGGCATTTGTAGCAAACTTTCTCCTGATTGCATTGTGACTGCCAGTGCCCTTTCTCCAAGCATCTGTAGCACGTGTCCCATGGGACGCCAATCACCTGTGTACGTCTATCATTATTGAATTCCTTCCTCATGCTCGGTCGATCTTCTTCAACCCTCCGATTAGGGTTTATCGTCATGCTTCTACTGTCCATAGAATTGCTGCCCCTTCCGTAGTAGTGTCGCTCCTCTTCCACGCGTGGGACACGGACAATCGACGCCAACCTATGGTTGTGAGCCGTGTGATTCTCCCTCTGCTCTCTCACCGGCGCTTGTGGAGTCGTGTTCAGATGTCTTTGCGTGTTCCCATCCACCAGCAAATGATCCTGCGCCTCTCCACGAGAAGCCGAACCTTCTCCACGCTCCACCATGTTGACCGCCGCTGATGGCCTCGACTCCGATTGAACCAGCAACCTGACGTCAGGAAGGATCTCGTCCATTTGCACAGCTTGCGCCGCCAACTCGGCTCTCCTATCAGCGACAGCCTCCCAGGCTCTGCTCCTTCCCCGACATCCTTGGCTCCCGCACCCAGGACGATCGTCGCTCATCTCCACCGCGTCACAGACTATGTAGACCACCGGGGGCGGAGCGCCGCACCGGTGATTAGGGAACGATGACACCGCCATCTACCGATCGCCTCCTATATATAGAACTATTCATCTTGGGTAGAAAGAAACTTATCTATTTTTATTTACTAGGGAAAATATGCAACATATATTGTAAAAGGAGAAAAGAATCAACATAAAAACGTCATTTCCCTTCCATTTATTTATGTTTGTGTTTTATCATATATGTCCCTTTTTTAACAACTTGGTCACAGAAATATTGACGACTACATCTCAATATCTCATTGTGTAATTATTTTCTCAATGTAAACATGTACAATAATTTAATGTAAAATTGTATAGGATATACTTATTGAATTCCTATTCTATTATTCCATTTGTCAACCTCTTGTATACACTTATTCATTCCATTATGAAATGACTTTCTCACAATGTTTCTCTTCTCATGTTAGAGTCATTGAAAACATGTATAGCAACTATATTAAATAAAAGACATCTATTTAATTAATATTAAGTTAGATCCAAAATTCCAAATTTGAGGTAACCATATATATTTCTACTATATTTTACATTGATTATTTACAGAGGAGAATGGTTCATATAAATTTATATATCCAAAACTAGTTATTATGACACATGAACTTTAAACCAAAAGGATGTAATTATATTTAGAACCATTTTCCTTTAATTTCCTTGTTGTTGATGATTTTAGGAGGTAATATGGAGGTTTACTAAGGAAATAATTTAGTCAAGATTATCATTATTTCCAATTTGAGTTAACTAATTGATTATATAAGTTTGGGAATTTTTATTTATTTCCAAAAAAAATTATAACCGAGTTAAAATATTTGTTTCCTTTATGATATGTTAATGTGATTGTTTTCATTTATTTATTGCTTTCAGAAAGTGACTAGAGAGAATTAGTTCTTTAAAATTTGTTCTAATTTATTAAAATATCTCACATACTCCAAATTGTTGCAATTACCTCAGTCACATTACATTAAGAAAGTAAATACATATTTAAATTTTCCACTAAGATAAATTTTCCGTAGATTTAACTTGCATGTAGAATATTGTCAATGTTTATGTTATACCATAATTTTATTAATACAATTTCACCTAAATTATATAAGCATAAGTTGTACAAGTTGGTTTATACTATTTATTTAATATATTAGATGTTTCTAACAAATCAATTTCATATTTTTACGTTAACTTACATTCTCTCTCCTAAGTAAAACTGGGATAGATAAGATTGTCCAATTAATATGAAACTTGACACACAGACTAATTTTGGTATCTTAATTCGAATATGGGATTGAATTCTTCTTTTGAAATTGTTGAACATATTATTTAATATTTTGGATCGAAACTCATATTGTCTTTTCTAAATGAAATTAGGATAGCTATGATTGTTCAAACAATGTGAAACTTGACACCCAAGCTAATTGGGACCCAGGGAACACAATTTTATCATATATTTGAGTTTTGAAGTTTTTTTGGGAATTTTAATACAATTAGAATTTTTGGATCATTACCATTATCAAATTGTAACATTACAACATTAGCATAATTATTTATTATTTTGAGTCATATTATCCTTGCGTTGTTACCAAAAGACTTTTCTTGTATTATTATGCACGAATTTACATATTTTATATATTTAAATTATCTATCTCATTAAGTATATTATTTCAATGTTTATATAGATAATGAAACATTATTCATTTATGGACAAGGAAACACTAGTTATTATTCCAAAGCACATTATACTTCTTATTAATCATATTTTAGCCATTATGTGCATATTAGTTAGAAAAGGAATCTTCCATGACTTATTTCATGAACTTACGCACATGTTAGCACATATACATATTATCATGTTTATATGCCACTCAATATGTTATATTCATTTTTAGGCTTATATATTTTATGGGTTACAGTTGAGTTATTCATGTTATATGCATTTACAATGTACATTAATGTAACTTTATGCTAGTTTGGTCAAATCTAAAGAACCAAACATTCTAAACTCATAATCTTGGGAATAGGATTTCTAGAATCAAGATACTAGGTTTGGGTATGCTACAAACATCCCTAGATTGACAACCATTATGAGAAGACTAAATGATGACATGATGCATGGAGTGTATACTCCCACCTCAAGAATGAACTATAAGAGTAACATAGGAAGGTATGAATGATCCACTGTAGTAAGTGAATTAGAAATATCTATATTGATCTTGAAGTGTGGCTTAGTGTACCTAGCTAATTACATATAAATTTCAGGGATGAAATCATCTATAAAGGGTGGTGTTGTAACATACTCAATACTAGGCATATAGGTTAATAATCCTTTATTCTAGGATCCTATTCAACTATGGTGTTACCCGATCTCCCTTTTCCCCTTAATTAACAATTTTCCCAATTAGATGCCTTTTAGTATTCTATTTTAGAATAGATTAGACCTTTTTGGGATCTTTTGACCCTAATTAAATCATTAGTATTCCATTGACATGAAATCTTAGGATTTAATAACCCTAATAATTGAATTATAGGAAATTGGTGAATAGTAATGCCAAAATATCATCCCAGTTGTAATTGAATGGCCTACTATGACCCTAGGATCTAGAGTCAGGGAATTATAGTGATAATTCAAAATTATTTACCCTACTTGACCACTATGACAAGATGAAAACCCTACTTTGATGATTAAGTGTATAAGGGGGGAATACAACACAAATAATTTCCATTTGCAAAAAAAGCCTAAATTTGTTTTTGTCATACTCTAATTAGCTGACATACAAATTTTAGTCTTAATCAGATAATGAATACACCCTTAATGGTAGTTTAGAAGGTAGGATATAATTTGAATTGATTTATTTCATTTCAAATCATATAAATTGTTGATTTTGACCTAGGTCCTGCATTATGTGTTTTGTCACCGAGTGGCACAGACTCATTTATAGGGTCGGGTAGATAGGCAATGCACTTCATCTTCAACTCCCAATTTCCCCATACGTGGGACTACCCTGTGTGATTGGTTCCCTGGGAGTGGTTCCACCTCACCATTCTCCCTCTACACTTCATCATTTATTGCAATTTCTTTGCCATCCAACTTATCTTCCCTTATTGAATCTTGTGAGCCATAACTCACCCACTCTCAAGCCCTAGAGAAGAAACACCCAATACCTCCTTCTCCCACCTCCATGTTGCCACTCTCATATACTACAAATATATTCAACGTTAGCTTGCATTGCATCCCACCTACCTAAATACATAGACCATCCATCCTTTTACCACACTCAACCCTCAATTCCATCGTACACTTACAGGAGAAACATCACAGAGCTAATTTTCTTTCCCACCAATGGCAGTCTAGTCTCTCCTCTACGGATCTTCATCTCCAAATTAGTCTCATGGTGAGTTTCACCATGGTCTCCTCTTCCTTTTCATATTCATGTGATGTTGTGTGATCCACTGATTTGGTCTATCCTTGAGCTCTAGCTCCATTGGTCCTTTTCCAATCACCGACATGAGCAATCGGTTGCTCCTGGACTCTAGAAGTCCTACTAGATCCATCAGGATCCTTTAAATATTCTTAGGAGGGCTTGGTTGGATGAACAATGCAATGTGTAATCAAATTTTGATCTTGGATTCATACACTTGTAATCAACCATGATAGAGTTTTCCCTGATGTTTGGTCCTTTGTTTGAGGTAGCTCTTAGCTTATCACCCTCCTCTATGTTTTCCAAAGAGGTTCTCATTAGCATAGTGTTCTTCCCTTGTTCCTCTACCTTAATGGAGTTATCTTAGTCCCCACTTCTCTTAGAAGATCCCTTCTCCTTGACCCAGTAGCTTGGGGCCTCAAGCCAAACTCACAGAACCTACCATTAGGGGTGGAAATCGGGTTGGGGTTACCAAGTTAAATTTTGGGTCATTTCATATCAACATTTTTTTGCTAGATCCTAAACTTGTGACATGTGGATTTTTGGGTCGAAACCCTTGACCCTAACCTGACCCGAAAATATTTTTTGGTATATCAGTTTTGAACCCCAAATCCAATACCAAAGAATAATAAAGAAGAATGTTATGGTCTGTCTATTCATTGATAATACTAAGTGTAACCAACAAATTTCAATGTAAACAAACTAACATGTGATTGAGTAATGTATATAAGGCTTATTCTATTTTGTTCAAGAGTTTTAAACACAAGTTTATAAAACAATTAACATAAATCATACCAGCCAATACAAAACTTTTTCTAATT
Organism: Alisma plantago-aquatica; assembly: GCA_963693085.1. NCBI lineage: Eukaryota > Viridiplantae > Streptophyta > Magnoliopsida > Alismatales > Alismataceae > Alisma > Alisma plantago-aquatica. Next base: position 1,338,802,657 of record OY856412.1, read on the forward strand.
GCCAAAATAAACTTCATAAGTGATGGATTAGTAATTTTGACAGGCCAATGGTTATCTTAAACTTTAGAATTTGTAATTTTGTTCGAATATATAATTGTAAATTTCTTGTCAATGGGGTCAATTTAGATCTAAAGTCCAAACCCAAACCCTACTATAAATAGATTTTGGGTTCTTAGAGTTTGGGTCATTTTTGGGTCAAGTCAAAAACCTTAGTCCCCAACCTACTTAAAATTTTTTATTTGGGTCAAATTGTTTAGGCTGAGTCTTATTTTGCTATCCCTACCTGCAATAACTCTAGGAATGCACAAGACACCCTGTGGTCATGCTAGAATGGGTAGAAGGAAGGGAATGGAGACATTCAATCGAGCTTTGCCCAAGATATGTTGATATGGCGTGTGAGAAGAAAGGATTTGATCACTGTGACAAATGTTCGCATCTCACCCGCAATGCCTATTTTTGCCAATTTTACCCATAAGGGTTATGCAGTTTAGCCTACTTTGATTGAAGTTCAATGCTAATTATTAGTATCAGAATGCTACCTTTATGTCAACGTAACACGGGTGTTTGTTAGCTTTCACACATGGGCATCTAGGTCTTTATGCAAATATTTTTCATTTAATCACAAATGGTTTTTATTTTGTAAAATTTATAGGAAATTATTGGGTTATACAAATAATACATATAGATACATTTTTAGAGTTATAACAACTGGTTTAATGAGCTAGGTTGTGAGGCTTGATTTCCAACTTACAGTAGGGTCACTTTCTAATCAATGATTCAATGGAATTATTATTAATTGAATGCATAAATATGATGATAAGGTTGTGAAATATCTAAAACTAATTCTAGGGAGTGTAGTTGAATAGCTATGTCTGATTATAAGGTATGTACATTCTCTATTTTATTTTGGGCATTATTTGACTAAAACCTACATTCATTTAATGAGGCATATCTTAAACTATTAATTCTAATGGAAATTCAATTACTTGGACCTTCCTATTTTCTGGTCTTAAATCATTATATTCGTGTTCTTTTTGAACTACTCTGTTTGTTAGGGTTCTTGGACCCACTTTTAATGATTATCTTTTTATGTGGAATCGACTAAAATGCTAGTCTTGCCTCTATATTATATGCATGTTATCTATTTGACTGGAATATGTAGAATACTAGTACTTGTGTACAACCATACATTTACATAGGACGTGCACATCCTACCTGGGATGTGCATTTCAACCCTTTATTTTTTGGCCATAATCATATGGTTTTATGGACTTATTTTATGTATATTTAGTCTATATTTTTACACATGCAAAAGCTTATTATTTTAAATTGAAATTGTGGTTAACTAATATGGCAAGGCAATTTATTCTCGAAGCTTGTATTTTGGATTTATAATGCCTCCTTTATCTTGTATAATTCTTTTGAATTTGCCTAATTGCACATAGCCCCCTTCTTGTGGTAACACTCTTTTACACTTTTAACCTAATACAATGTCCAAAGTATTTATTATATGTACATACTCAGTTTTGTTGATATGTATCTTGTTTCCTATATTTATGGGTGATGTTCCTTTCCATCCATGTATAGGTACATGAGGAGACAAGAACTCAGAAACATCACTTACAAGACATGGACTTAAGGATGGCATGGAATGACTGGGTTTGCCTCTATTAAGGGCCATGCATTGATTAGGTTTATTAGATGTATACCTTTTACCTTTTCTATACCACCTTTTATGGTGAGGAACAAATGTATATGGTTTATCGAGTAACCTTGTAATAGTTTTATTGTTGACGCTTCATAATTACATGGATCTATGCATTGTACCATTTGAGTGGATCCCATATTGGATCCCACTCTTTATAGGATCAGTTGACTATTAACTGGTCAACTAGAATTTACTCTAGACAACCCATTCAGAGGATTGGGAATTCTAATCGGCCTATAGAAGTTCAATAGGGAAGGTTTGATTTGAAAGCAAGTTAGATTTGGATCGGACTGACTCACTCGGCCAATTAAGAATCCCAATCAGCTAATTGGGAAACCCCATTGGCTGATTGGAATTCAAGATATAGATATGGACTTCTAGTCACCCCATGGAGGATCTCAGTTGACAAATTGGAAATCTAGTTTGAATTTTTAGCATTGAGGCTTTTTTGAGATTATGGTTAGGGAAGGGATTGGAGTTACGATTTTGCAAGCCCATGACTCTCCTATATAAAGATGACACATCCCAAAGGGTGGGACACACATGATACAACAAAATACAATTTGTGAGATAAGTTGTCCCGCATATATCTCTCTTGAAAAGAGAGGAAGTTGTCCTAAGAATGATTGTCCAAGATAGGAGAAGAGAGTTCTTGGATGACTAGCATGTTGAAAACTCATTTTCCTCTTCAACTTGGTGTCCAAGGTGGTCTGTCATGTTCTCCCTCCTCTAAGTGGAAAAAGTAGAGGTTGAGGCACATGTGTGAGGGCTAGGAGAATTTGTTCCAAAAGACAACAAAAAGGTGCTACGGAAAATAAGTGTGCAGTAGTTTGGTGGTTGATCCTAATTTCTTGTTAGACGATCTAAATTTTTTTTGGCTATTTCAGATCTAGATCTCAAATTTTTAGTTCTTCACCAAAAGATACATGTCTAGTTGATGGACAATTAGTGCATAAAGGTATAATGATTATCCTTTTTGCATCTTTTATTCACCAATATTTACAGCTACAACAGCTTTGATGGTTAGGGTAAAATGAGAAGAAAATTTCTTGTTATTTTGATGTGCCCCCTTCCCAAAAACCCTACTATGGTATTAGAGACGACGTCATACGATTTTAATGTTGGTTTGAGTTTTGAACTACAAATGATCTGCTTCACAAATAATGTGAGAAATTGTATCCATGTTAATTGCTTAATATAATTTATGATACAGTATATACATATTACATAAACCAATGTGACACTTTAAAAATCATTTTGCTTGGTGAATGTGGATATGGAAATTAGATCATTGTGCATTGATTTGAAACATATAACATTGTTGTTTTGATTTTGATCAAACATTGTGTAACACGTATATGGATTGCATATCATGTCTCTCTCTATATATATAAATTCTTCATGAAAATTAAATATGCAACTAAAATAGGATGATGCTATGACATCATCGGCAAACCATGGTGGAGAGGAGATAATCAGAAAGCCCACATTGAAGAGTATGGTCCTTGGAGGGTTTGTGAACAAGATGAGACAATGAATCCATCAACAATACAAGAAGTGCCCAAAATAGGGAATACTAGTTGGCTGACTAGCTTGTCAATTAGAAATCATGTAAAGGGCATATATAGTGTTACAATGGATGTGAATATCTTGGTTGTTTTTCTACAATACTTGTTGATTGAAGATGTTGTACTAGTTTACATATCATGTTTTATCGCATGTGGTGATTTTTGTAGTATATGAAACATATAGTAATGTATATGTAGTGGTTATTGGATAAATGTGGGTATATATATATAGTAGAGAGAGATCCCTCAAAAAATATCAATGTTGAAGATGTCTTTCCAAATGCAATATGTATGAAAACCTTATCCGATAATGTATATGCACACCAAGCATGGGTGCACAGTCTACCTTTAGGAAGTCTGATAATAAGCATGTGGGTCTTCTCTGTAAGGTACATATCTTATGGTAATGGCTTTGGGTTGGACTTGACTAGGTGATCTTAATGGGAGTAAGCTAATAGAGTCAAAAATATGGCATATATAACATATGTTGATTTATTGACACATAATTGTGCAACCGTCTATCCAAGATCATATTCTACAATTGATAATTGCTACCTACCTTATTTAAGTTGTGAGCGGTCATCCAAGTCAACTCATGACTTAATGTATTTTGGATCTTGTCTCACTATATATTTCTCGCTATAATCTTTTAAATTATAATGAGGGCTATTGATTTGAGTAAATTAGTGGGAGTGTAATTAATTAAAGGCAAAGTTATTTTCATCAAATAATATTTTTGAAACCAAATTTATTTTTTTCTATCAATACGTTGACATTTGCAAATATCTTATGTGTTTATCAAAGGAGAACACAAATAGTAATACTTTTTTACTATGATTGGTCCTTGATAAAGAAAAACTAAAATGGGAATAACTTCAATGACTAGTTCAGGATATCAGGATTTGTTCTCTCACACGAGTGTAATCTCTATGTCTTGGACACACCAATACCTAATGAACCAACTCTAAATGGGCCTAGAGTGAAAAAGGAATCTCATAAGAAGCATTTTGATGATGTCATGAACATCAAGTGCCTCATGTTATGCTCAAAAATAATGGGCTTCAGAAGCAACATGAAAATTTTATTGTTATTGAGATGATAACACATATGAGGAACACGTCAAGAACAAGCAAGGCAAGAGAGGTATGATGTCCCCAAGGCGTTGTCTAAGGGCAAGATGGCAGGGGTTGATCTAGTTAGATCCCATGTACTCATGTTAATTGAGTATCTAGAAATTCTAGCAAGATTGTGATTTCCTTTAGGCCAAGATTTTTTACTCAGATGTGATCTGGCAATCATTGCCAAATTCATACAAACAATTTCTCATGAATTACAACATGAATGATTTTATGAGGCCATCAACATAGCTACTTGGCATGTTGAAAAAGTTGAGGGCAAATGAAAGACAATCCCAAATCCAGATGATAGTCAACAAAGGGAAAAGAAATTCTAAGGGAAAAGTAAATCCAATAAAGGTTAAGACTGACCATAATTCTTATGCACTTAAGGAAAAAGGAGGAGTGGGTAAGGGAGGCAATTATGACCATTATCACTAGGATAGGCATCCAAAGAGAAACTATTATGTCTTCCTTGAGGAACTTAAGAACAAGAAGCAAGTGATAGAGATCTCCACTTCCAATAGATATGTTATAGAAATAAACTTATATACTTCTTCATCTTGAGTATTGGATATTGAGTTTATTTAACATATACTCAAATACACATGATCTGGAAGGAAGTAGACCCTTGAAGAAAGGGGAGGTGGAACTAAATATTGCAAATGAAACAAGAGTTGTTGCCACTATTGTAGGCTCCTATTGTCCATATCTACCCAGTGGGCTTGTGGACAAGGTTGATTTTGTACCTGCCAAAATAGAAACATTATTTATGTATCTTGTTTGGACAAGGTTGATTTTGTATTTCTACTAACAAATGGTCGAATTTCCATTTATAAAGATGATATATTTTCGGGAAGTACCCCTATATTGTGGTCTTTTTTTATTAGATCTTGATACATATGTATATAGCATAAATACCAAGAAGCCAAAAATTCAAGGACTTAGACAAAACTTGTGGCATTGTTGTTTAGGGCATATAGATGAGAAGCACAATTATAGACTCCAAAAGGACGGTTATCTAGACTCTTTTGCTTTTGAATCAATAGAGACATGTGAATCTTTTTTATTAGGAGAGATGACAAAAGCACATTTTATTGGAAATAATGAGGGAAACTAGTGACTTATTAGGACTCGCACATACTGATGTGTGTGGACATTTTAGCACAAGTGATAGAGGTACATGTCAATATTTATAACATTTACTAATGACTTCGGTAAATTTGGCTCTGTGTATCTAATGAAACACAAGTCAGAATCCCTTAAAAGTTCAAGGAATTCATGACTGAAGTATAAAATCAACTTGGTAAGAGTATTGAAGTAGTATTATCTAATCATGCTGGTGAATATCTTAGCTAAGAGTTGGAGGCTCTTCTGAGAAATTATAATATTATATCATAGTTGACTTCACATGGAACACAAAAACATAATGGTGTGTTAGAAAGAAGGAATTGCACCTTGTTGTACATGGTAAGATCAATGATAATTTTAGCTAATATTTGAATTCCCTTATGGGGATGTGCCGCTGAAACCAACATGTTTACAATTAAATGAATACATTAAAATATATTGAAAAGACACCACCTAAGATATGAAATGGGATATGTCCCAGTATGCCTTTCATGAAAGTTTAGGTATGTGAAGATAATGTCAAGAAACATATTTGTGAAAACATTGGACCCAAATCAGATAAATGTTTCTTTGTTGTATACCCTAAGGAACAAAGGGTTACTACTTCTATATTCTATTTGACAACAAAGTGTTTGTTGCCAAAGATGTTATCTTCCTTAAAAAGGAACTTATTTCCAGAGGACTAGTGGGAGGAAAACTGAGGAAGTTTGAGACCAACAAGATAACATTGAACCTATAAAGGTACATAAGGAACAAGAGGAACCACATACTATTGTGGAATATCAAGTCCCTACTATAGCACAAGAACCTCAAAGGTCTAGTAGGGCACGTCTTGAGACAGAGTGATGTGGATTTTTCAAGACTCAACAACATGATGTATTGGACATTGAAGATGATAATCCATCAACCTATAATGGGGCTATTGATAAATTGGATTCTGAGATACAACTTGAAGCCATGAGACCTGAGATGGATTATGTGTATACCAACAAGGTATGGACCTTGGTGGATCCACCTGATGGGGTAAAACCCATAGGGTGAAAATGGGTTTTCAAGAAGAAGACCGACATGGAAAGTAATGCACAAACCTACAAAGGTCAATTGGTAGCAAAAGGTTTCAAACAAGTTCTGGGTGTTGACTGTGATTATAAATTTCCACCAATTCCATGGTTAAATATATGAGGATCATGCATGCCTTTATAACTTATTATGACTCCAAAATCTAGAAAATGGATGTTAAAAACACATTCCATAACGACAATCTTCTTGAGGATGTGCTCATGACACATTCAGAACATTTTATGGCTCCAAATGAAGTTGCAAAAGTTTGTAAGCTAAGAAGATTAATCTATGGATTGAACCTAGAATCTTGGAGTTGTAATGTTCATCTTGATGATACATTCACATAGTTTTCATTTATTCAAAATAAAGATGAATCTTGTGTTTACAAGAAGGTCTAATGGAAGCATAACTATAATTCTCATATTGTATGTAGATGACATACTATTGATGGAAAATGACATATCTATTCTATAATTGGTTAAAATATGGTTGGGAAATATTTTATCCATTAGGAATTAGGCAAAGCATCCTATATACTAGGAATCAATATCTATAGATATAGATCTAGAAGGTTTCTTGGCCTAATCCAATGTACATACATTTACAAAGTACTAAAGAGGTTTAGCATACATGATTCTAAGATAGAAAAATTACCCAGGTCACATGGAATAAGTATCTTTAAATCCCAATGCCTCATCTCTTTGGAAGACAAAGAACACATGAGTAAGATTTTGTATGCCTCGATAATTGGATCTATCATGTATGCAATGATATGTACACATACAAATGTCTTGTATGATTTGAGCATGACAAGCAGGTACATGTCAAATCTTGATGATGGCCATTGTATTCCAGTAAAGAACATCCTTAAGTACTTAAGAAGAAGTAAGGACAAATTCCTAATTTGTGTAGGTGAGGAAGAGTTAGTTGTGAGATGTTACATTGATGCCAGCTTTCAAACTGACATAGATGATTACCAGTCAAGATATGCATTTTCTTAAAATAGTGGAGCAGTAAGATGCAAGAGTCCCAAGAAAAAGAGAATGGTTGATTCTACAACAAAAAGACTTTGTATAATTCCACATCCAATGCAACAAAGGAAGCAATATGGGTCAAGAAGTTCATTAGTGAACTTGGGGTGGTTCCAATCATTGAATATGTAGTAGAACTATACTTCAATAACAATAGAGCTCTTGCACAAGATAAGAAAACCAGATCGCATCAACGTCCACGCACATACTCATGTTTTACCATCTCATATGTGAGACCATAAAACAAGGAGATATTAAGATTTGCAAAGTACCAAATGAAAACAATGTTGTTGACCCCTTGATAAAAGCACTTTCACAACAGAAGGATGATGGTCATGTTATATCACTTGGAATTAAATTCATGAGTGATTGTCTCTAGTGCAAGTGAGAGATTTATATGCCCTTAGAGACATCGTGTGATGATTGTAAAAGGATTTTTTATTTGATTTTTATTATTAATAAAATTCAATTCCACTTCTCATGTTTAGTTTACTATTGAGATAATGAATAAATCTAATAATGTCCTAAGAATATTTTGACTTAGTGACATATGGTTCATGTTATGGACTTGAACATGAGATTATATGTATACTTAGAGTAATAATTCTTGTTATGTACCTATTCTGTTATTATAGGGGATATTATAGGACAATAATAATACATAAGACTAGCATATTGTCAGTGAAGACTATGTTTCTTTGGTCATGATATTGGATATCAACTCAGACACAAGGGTACTTGTTAGAGCACAAGTTGTACTAGACAAACTCACCTTTAAGATGACGCATGGAATTCATGTAATTACTTGTTAGAGTCATATCTCAATATGACAGTGGTGATTGTGGTCCTTAGACCTAAAGTCACTATAATAATCACATGTTATCTTGTGTGCTTTGACCACGAGCCCGGCGTGCTCTGAATAAGAGCTGCCAAAAAGGTCGTGATTGGGTGCATTGTCGCACATGGGGATGATGTTTAGTGGTGTAGATGGAATTTCTCCCTCCTTTGGGCTAATAATAAACCACTTGATAAGTGAGACTATGATATGTATGGCCATGCTCATGTTAGTAAATATATGATATTGAGCTTACAATATCTCATATAGTTTTTTATAGTTTAAGGAATATAGATATAATGATAAGAGGATCGTGTTTCATGCCCCAATTTGAATCTAGATATTTGTGATAAAGGTATAATATGAACATAGTAACATTAAGCACATTACACCTATTCTAGTTATTCTCCAACTCATTCCTAGTATACTTGGGTGGAAATGATGTATGGATAGACACCAATATTTTCTTGTGAAGTTTTAAACATTACTAACAATGTAATTAGGAACATACTGAGTGATGTCCATAAGGATGCATAAGGTGTTGGTATGTATGCCATGAGAGCCAATCATGGGATGATTGGTGGGATACATTAAGATTGATTTGATAAACATCAAAGGCAAGCTTCCAAATCTTTCTTCTTCAATCATATGAGATAGTGATGGAACAGATTGAATGTCTAGAGAATGACAGTACTCAATGACATATGCTTTCAGGTTGAGGACCTGAACGATGAGATCATACAGATTCTAAGAGTTTGTACATTCTTGTTATGTCCCTAGTCGGATGTCATTGTGGAAGGTAGATAGACAGCGATGACACACAAGACTAGATTGTGGTGTTGATTGATGATAGAATCTCATTAGTCATGATATAGATATATCAAACCAAACACATAGGTACTTGTTAAAGAACAAGTGTACCGGACAGACCCACCGTGAGTTTGACACATGGAACCATGACATGGTAGTCACAGTCAGTACTCACAGTGATGGTGGTGAGTGTGATTCTTTGACCTGAAATCACTACACTCAACACGTGTCGTTGGGCACAGTTTGACATCATCAAACACAGTCCTGAAACATGGGTTGTTATAAAGGTGATGATTGGGTGGCTTTGACACATGGGGCTTTTGAGGGGTGAGTGATAGATATGGGATTTGTCCCTCCTGAGGGAGTTTGATATCCATGGCCACTTGATGAGTAGGATTGAGAAAGGCGTGCACGCATGTGTGAATCAGTATGTGATATTTATGTCATACATATCTCTTCCAATCTACTCTGAGATCAAGAAATTGAATGAACGTTGACAGGATGATTATTCCATGCCTCAAGTTCATTCGGGATATCAGTGACAAAGGAATTATGCATTCACTGTAACACCATTCATGGATTGTAGGATTGAAAGTTGTTCTCCAACTTTCTACTTTCACTTGGGTAGCACTGATGTGTGACTAGGCACCGCTCTTTGCTTGTGAAGTCATAAGTGTTATGGACTTTCACTGCCAACGTGAAATGGACCTGCAGGGTCACACACATAGGATTTAACCTGGAAGAGGAGTTTTGTCCACAAGCAACGTTTAGATTGATTACTAAAGGAGTTTAGTAGTTCAATTAAACACTCAATCAATTGATAGCTCAATATCATATTGTTCAAGGTGTTGGACGCATTGATTGGAGTATTGGATTGATTGAAATCGCAATTGACTGATTCTGCACAACCTGCACTCCCAACCGATCAGTTCATGTGATGAACCGGTCGGCTGAGGTTGTTGAACCGGTCGGCTCAAGTGATGAGCCGATCGGCTCAAGTCTAGGGTGAACCGATTGCTTCAAGTGTTGAAACGATCGATTTAACTGGTGCAACCGAGCAAATTGGGAAAGTAGGATTGGTGAGAATTTTCCTTTCGTTTCGATTACCCAATTTGATTGGGAATAGGATTGGTATTCGATACCAATTAGAAACAAAAGAAGGAAAGTCAATCGGGAACCGACCAGGACCACCAACCGACTGGTTCACTTGTGAACCGGCCGGTTGAGGTGTCCCAACCGACCGGTTCACTTGTGAACTGATCATTTTAGGTTGCGAGTTGGTTGCTTTTGTGGAAAATCCCGAACTCTTCTACTCTTGCTTTTAGTCCCGCACTGCCCGGGATGGAGAACCCTGTCCCATGACCCTCCTATATATATAGGGGTATTGGGGGCTTCTCAAACAAAAACTCAGTGCAACCAGTTGCTCTACAAAGTTGTCGCTCTCTCTGGTTTTGGTAACTGAGAGAGAGCCCGAGCAAGTTCTACCCGTTAGGGAGGTGCAGCAAGGGAAGGACAACTACAGTTGCAACTGGAGGCAGGAGAGTGTGTTGGTGACTAGTATGTCAATAGGAGGGTGTGACTCCTTCCACTTCCTTGTGGGACAAGGAGTGTGGAGTTCCAGGTGGTCCGTGTGGATTACTTCAGAGGCGGGAGGTTTCTGCCGCTCAGGAGGACAACTGTCATCTGACAGTCCGGTGAGATCAGGAGTCGTCAGTCTCGGTGCGACCAGGAGCTACACAGACACCGTCGAAGACCGAATTTGAAGACCATGCAAGGCACGAGGTATTGTCGCCGAGCAAGCCTCGGGACAAGGTATGATTCCACAAACCATCCTTTCCTATTATATAGACGTTGATGCGTTTCCTTATTCCGGATTTGGGGGAGAAAATTTTTGTTTCCGCTGCCTTTCTCTGCCTCCCCTAAAACCCAACAGTGGTATCAGAGCCATGTCAAGTGCTCTATATTTTGGGAATATTGATATGATCGATTTTGGTTTGTCGCCTTTATTTATTGCATACGATGCGAATAATAATGTCTTTATGCATGTCCAATCCTAAATCCACAAATCCCAGATTACATATATGATATGTATTATTAATGCACTCGATACGGGTCGCCCTTAAACAAGTTTTGTGGTGGATGTATAGTGTGGTTATGGCCAACAAACCCTATCTGTGTATGGTTGTTTGTGGTTGCTTGCATCTCGCTCTGCGCACCGATCTTCCTTCTCCTATTCCTAATGTAACTCGAAATAATTCAAGATTCTTTCCTACCTTTGCTCCCCCCGAATGTAACTCGGGGTTTCCCTTTTAAGCAATGTAATATTAGGATAGATTTTATTTCCTGTTATGTCAAAGAACGGAGGACATCAAGACGACAGCTGAGACGATCGGTTCAAGGTGTGAACTGTTCGGTTGACGTTCCAGACAATCGGTTCAAGGAGTGAACCAATCGGTTGATGACTGGTTCGAGGAGCGAGATGAGCGGGTGGCGGCCATGAAGAGATGCACAACGAGCAGGCCAACCAATCGGTTGGAGGAGCCAACCAATCGGCTGGTGGCACCCAGACAACTGACCAGAGAAAGCATATCATTCATATGATGAGTTGATCAACTCGGATGGCAAGGCACAGAGTTCATCTTGTACAGGTTGCATGTGATGTAGACCTAGATGACCATGATTCCTCTTGGCTCGAGGAATCACATTAGGATGGCCATAATCATCGCTTTTATCGTTTTGCATGTTTTATGTGGGATATAGCATGTATATGATACGTACTATGTATTGTGGTGATTGGATATGTATATGTATATAAAAACCAAATCCCTCATTAAATATTAAGTTTTAGATGCCTTCCAAATGCAACACATGTGAAAATCTTGATCGACCAAGTGTGGGCACGCCCTAGTGTGGTGCACCATCTATCTCGTGGAAGTGTGAAGGATGAATGTGTGGGTCTGCCCTAGCAGGGTGCATATTCATCATGTTTGCTTTGGGTCGGACTTAACAAGGTGACCTAGATAGGATCTAGCACCTTGAGGCATGAATATGATCATGGCAAGGAGTTGCATATGACATCTTATCAAGAGTTGCATATGATACAATTGGCAAAAGTTGCCTACCTGAGAGATCTATGTTGTGGGTGACATCCCTAGCTGGTCCATGGCTTAGAGGATTTCAGGATCTTGCCCACTAGAAGGTTGTACGCTGCAATCTTCCGAATTGATGGTGAGGGCTATCAATTTGAAGTAAAATAGTGGGAGCGATAACTAATTAAAGGCCTAATTATATCGTCAAATTTTTCAAATCAATCAAATAAGTCAAAAATGAGTTTTTGGACTAAAATTGCATATTTCCTTTTGTAGTACGAATGATGACAAACAACAATCACTTCTCTTTGCGATCGGTCCTTGAAAAGGACAAGCTTAATGGGACAAACTTCCACGACTGGTATCGGACATTGAGAATTGTTCTCACTCAAGAGCGAAAGCTCTATGTCCTGGATACTCCAATTCCAGAGGAACCCGCTCCTAATGCACCAAAGGCAGAAAGGGATGCTTACAAGAAGCATGTTGATGATGCCATTGATGCAAAGTGCTTGATGTTATGTTCTATGAACCATGAGTTACAGAGACAGCATGAGAACATGGGTGTCATTGAGATGATTCAGCATCTCAGGAACATGTATGAAGATTAGGCACGGTAAGAGAGATACAATGTTTCTAGGGCATTGTTCAAGTGTGTCATGACAGAAGGAGATCCAGTTGGTCCTCACACACTCAAGATGATTGGGTATGTGGAGAACCTGCAGAGACTGGGATTTCCACTGAGCCAAGAGTTGGCTACTGACGTGATACTGCAATCCTTGCCAGAATCCTACAGTCAGTTTGTGATGAACTACAACATGAACAACTTTGATAGGCCACTGTCAGAGTTGTTGGGCATGTTGAGGACAGTCGAGATACATATGAAGAAGGACAAGCCTAAGCCTGTGACGGTGATCACAAGCAAGAAAGGCAAGTCTAAGCGCAAGGGCAAGGGCAAAGCTAAGAAAGGTTCTGATGCTAGCCAGGAGTCCAAGCCGTCTTCATCTCTCAAGGCCAAGGGAGGTGTGACCAAGAAAGGAAATTGCCACCATTGTCAAAAGCCAGGACATTGGAAAAGGAATTTCCTCTCTATCTGGAAGAACAAAAGAAGAACAAGGCGACTGATGTCTCTACTTAAAGGTGTCATGAAAGTAAACTTGTAACACTTTTTGAGGTATATGATACCAAGATGTAAAGTGTAAAGCACTCATAATTGGGGAAAGTGTTGCCGCCATAGATAGGAGTACTTTAGTTTATTTTCAGCCTATAAGGCATGTAATACAGTTATGAACTGCTATTTCATATTTGCCAATAGATAGAAACACTTTATTTTTGCATATGGTATGACAATGATGGCAATTAATAAAGTTGAGTTTTCAATCTTAAAGATATGATCTTTGTGGCAATGCCTTATTTATCTTGTGGTATTTGATATGCATAAGATAAAATGATACCTAAAAGTTATAGATAACTCAAACAATCAAATTAGCATCAATCATGGAAATTCATTTCTAGTTTCCATATGATGGATAAATCTAGACTCTTTTGGTTAGAGAACCAATAAGAGACATGAATATCTTGGACATGATTAATCAAACTTCACTAAAGGTAGTGGGATAATGATTTTCCTATTAGGTATAATACATGTGATGTATTTACATACCTATTGGAACAAATGCTAATACTTCAATTGGTGTTTAGAGAAATACCAATATGAATATCTTGAAGTGTTTAAGATTATCATAAATGAAGTACAAATTTGGTAAAGTGTTAATTCTTGATGAGATCAATGAATGAAATACTTGGACCAAACGTTTGAGATTCTTATGAGTGATTATGATAGTGTATCATAGTGAACTCATGATTAAGGCATGATGATGTCTAAATCAAGAAGGAATCATACTCTAAAAGTTAGGGAATGATTATCGAATAACTGAATTCTTCTTAATAAAAGAATACCCCACACTAATAAAAGGAATTAAGAATCACAAGGTTTGTGAGTTCTTATATACTTAACAGATACACCTCAATTATCTATGTGATAAGTTGTTCATGTGATGAGTCAACTATCTAGATGAATATGAGGAACCGAATTTTGAGATATGGTTTATGACCATTACATCCTAAATGACATCCATGTCAACCATAAGGTATGACCTTGATGGTATCACTCATTGGATGAAATCCATAAGTGCAAATGAGTCTTAAGTGTTAAGACACATGGATAACATTTTGATAAGGATGATGCTTGTTGATTGCAACTTAATCACTAAGACATTTGGCATATGGATACTAAAACCGCATTCCTATGAGGAATAAAACAAGGATGTGTACGTGACACAACCTAAAATGTTTATGAATCTACTAATGCAAATGAAGTCTATAAGTTACAATGGACTAATCAATGCGATTGATTAAGTACAAGCAACTCAAAATTGGATCTTTACTTTGATGATATAGTCAAAGGGTTTGACTGATATGTCAAAGACAAAGAAGGGATCTGTGATTTAGTGGGAGCGTATTCACATTTCACATGTTGATGTGAAATGGAAATGTTCTAAAATGGAAATCCAAAAGTGGAAATTATCTTTAAGGAAGATAGAGATGTTTCCTATGTGATAGGAATAGAGATCTATAGAGATAGTTCTCGAAAACCTCTTGACCTGAAAAAGGGAGAGCATACATTGGCAATCTGTACTGAAGTGTTCAGTATGCACAGATTCAGTGGGAGAAAACTTGTCCATGCTACATGGAGTTAGTATCCCAAGGCCAAGTGTCCAATTCTTATGAAGAATGGGAACACTACGAATAGATATGGATCTATCATGTATGTAATCATCCCATTATCTTGCATGTATGGACATGGCAAGAATAAAATGCATTCATCATCATGTATGTACGACATGACAATATGATGTGCTCATCCTGATAACTCGCATGTGGGACATGACGAGTGGATGTCTGTCGAATTCTAGTAAGGGTTACTGGAATACCATGAGAACTTTATAAGTACTTGTGAAGTACTAGTTCTATGGAGCAAAGGAAGAGTTCGATGTAAAGAGTTACATTGATGCGAACTTCCCAAAGGACAGAAAACTAATCACAAAATATACATAGGATGTATAAAAGTGAAAGTTTGTTAATAATTGGAAGTGTTCCAATAAAACCATTTAAAAGGAAATGTCGATTATCTATGTGTTAGAGAACAACAGTAGATATTATATGGATCTGGAAGTTCATGAGATGAACTTATAGATATTCCACTCATTGATGACAAGTATGGAATCCTTGATCATGTAATGTGGCTAAAGGTTAGCAAAGGAATACTAGATCGCATATTGCGGCAACTCCATCTCATACGTGTGACGTACAGTGAAGAGATGTGAGACATGCAATTTATACTGACTTTGGCAAGGTGTTGCCATTACTCACTATGTTAGCACTAGAGCACAGTAACATGTGGGACATGTTTGAAGATCACTATGAATATGATTCAAGGGTGATTGGCTCGTAGTGCAAGTGGGAGTCTGTTGGTATGTATGACCTGAGAGCCAATCATGGGATGATTGGTGGGATACATTAAGATTGATTTGATAAACATGAAAGGCAAACTTCCAATTCTTTCTTATTCAATCATATGAGATAGTGATGGAACATATTGAATGTCTAGAGAATGACAGTACTCAATGACGTATGCTTTCAGGTTGAGGACCTAAACGATGAGATCATACGGATGCTAAGAGTTTGTACATTCTTGTTATGTCCCTAGTCGGATGTCATTATGGAAGGTAGATAGACTAGATTGTGGTGTTGATTGATGATAGAATCTCATTAGTCATGATATAGAGATATCAAACCAAACGCATAGGTACTTGTTAGAGAACAAGTGTACCGGACAGACCCACCGTGAGTTTGACACATGGAACCATGACATGGTAGTCACAGTCAGTACTCACAGTGATAATGGTGAGTGTGATTCTTTGACCTGAAATCACTAAACTCAACACATGTCGTTGGGCACACTTTGACATCATCAAACGCAGTCCTGAAACATGGGTTGTTATAAAGGTGATGATTGGGTGGCTTTGACACATGGGGCTTTTAAGGGGTGAGTGATAGATATGGGATTTGTCCCTCGTGATGGAGTTTGATATCCATGGCCACTTGATGAGTAGGATTGAGAAAGGCGTACATGCATGTGTGAATCAGTATGTGATATTGATGTCATACATATCTCTTCCAATCTACTCTGAGATCAAGAAAGTGAATGAACGTTGACAGGATGACTGTTCCATGCCTCGAGTTCATTCGGGATATCAGTGACAAAGGAATTATACATTCACTGTAACACCATTCACAGATTGTAGGATTGAAAGTTGTTCTCCAACTTTCTACTTTCACTTGGGTAGCACTGATGTGTGACTAGGCACCGCTCTTTGCTTGTGAAGTCATAAGTGTTATGGACTTTCACTGCCAACGTGAAATGGACCTGCAGGGTCACACACATAGGATTTAACCTGGAAGAGGAGTTTTGTCCACAAGCAACGTTTAGATTGATTACTAAAGGAGTTTAGTAGTTCAATTAAACACTCAATCAATTGATAGCTCAATATCATATTGTTCAAGGTGTTGGACGCATTGATTGGAGTATTGGATTGATTGAAATCGCAATTGACTGATTCTACACAACATGCACTCCCAACCAATCAGTTCATGTGATGAATCGGTCGGCTGAGGTTGTTGAACCGATCGGCTCAAGTCCAGGGTGAACTGATTGCTTCAAGTGTTGAAATGATCGATTTAACTGGTGCAACCGAGCAAATTGGGAAAGTAGGATTGGTGAGAATTTTCCTTTCGTTTCGATTTCCCAATTTGATTGGGAATAGGATTGGTATTCGATACCAATTAGAAACAAAAGAAGGAAAGTCAATCAGGAACCGACCAGGACCACCAACCCACCGGTTCACTTGTGAACCGACCAGTTGAGGTGTCCCAACTGACCGGTTCACTTGTGAACCGATCAGTTCAGGTTCCCAACCGACCGGTTCACTTGTGAGCCGATCATTTTAGGTTGCGAGTTGGTTGCTTTTGTGGAAAATCTCGAACCCTTCTACTCCTGCATTTAGTCCCGCATTGCCCGGGATGGAGAACCCTGTCCCATGACCCTCCTATATATAGGGGTATTGGGGGCTTCTCAAACAACAACTCAGTGCAACCAGTTGCTCTGCAAAGTTGTCGTTCTCTCTGGTTTTGGTAACCGAGAGAGAGCTCGAGCAAGTGCTACCCGCAAAGGGAGGTGCAACAAGGGAAGGACAACTACAGATGCAACTGGAGGCAGGAGAGTGTGTTGGTGACTAGTACGTCAACAGGAGGGTGTGACTCCTTCCACTTCCTTGTGTGACAAGGAGTGTGGAGTTCTAGGTGGTCTGTGTGGACTACTTCAGAGGCGGGAGGTTTGTGCCGCTCAGGAGGACAACTGTCATCCAACAGTCCGGTGAGATCAGGAGTCGTCAGTCCTGGTGCGACCAGGAGGTGCATAGACACCGTCGAAGACCAGATTTGAAGACCGCACAAGGCGCGAGGTATTGTCGCCGAGCAAGCCTCGGGACAAGGTATGATTCCACAAACCATCCTTTCCTATTATATAGACATTGACGCGTTTCCTTGTTCCGGATTTGGGGGAGAAAATTTTTGTTTCCGCTGCCTTTCTCTGCCTCCCCTAAAACCCAACATAAGGGAATTGATGTTTGCAACCAAACTAATGATTAAAATAGTTTTGGACCATTAGTAGGTTATTTCCTTTCCATTCATGTGATTGGAATGTCTAGTCATCCAATTGGATTGGTTGGGTGAATGGATCAATTGATTTTTATTTGGTTGACTGGATTTTACTCTAGACTAACCCAGTTGGGTAAGTGGGAATCTTAGGCAAACAATTGACAGACAATAGTGAAGGTTTCAATTTGGAAATGAAGTCGATTTGAATCTAGACTGACCCAGTCGGTCAATTGGGAAACCCATACAACTGATTGGGAAATTGAGTTGGACGATTGGAATTCAAGATGTAGATCTAGACTGACCCAATCAGTCAATTGAGGATCCCAATAGGCCAATTGGAAATCCAATCGGAATTTTTAGCATTGGGGCTATTTTGAGATTATGATTAGGAAAGGGATTGGATTCTAGATTTTCCAAGCCCATGACTCTCCTATATAAAGGAGTCATGTCCCAAAGGGTGAGACATGCATGATACAACACTTGAGACAATTGGTGAAAGAATTTGGCAGTCATATTTCTTTCTTGAAGAGAGAGGAAGTTTCCCTAAGGATGGTTTCCCAAGGTAGAAAAAGAAAGGGAGTTTTGAGATGATATATGAATGAAGTGTATAATTAAATCTAATCTCATAATGTACCAGCACA
The DNA here is from genome assembly GCA_963693085.1 of Alisma plantago-aquatica. NCBI lineage: Eukaryota > Viridiplantae > Streptophyta > Magnoliopsida > Alismatales > Alismataceae > Alisma > Alisma plantago-aquatica. The sequence continues at coordinate 1,338,821,422 of OY856412.1, forward strand.
TAATGGTATGTAATTTAGGTTAAAGAACATGGGACTAGGTGAGAGCGCCAATCAACCATATATGATAAAAGTGTACAATTGTATCCAACCCTATAATGTACTTGTAACAATAGTCTAACAAATCAAACATGTATCTAATGAGGAGGCAAGATAACTTCAATCTAGTTAGATCATTATTTTTGGTGTCAATTTATAGAATGGAACAATGTAATGAAGCAATGTAATCATATGTATATAGAATAAAGATAACCATGGTACAACAAAATAAGAATTAAATTTTCACTTATCAATAATCAAGAGATGAATCCTTACAAATTACATTACAGGATTCTCAATCAAGATCAATGTAATAGACGAAGGTACTTTTAAGGAGAAATACATTAACCACTTGAAGAGGGAGATATTACAGTACAATTTGACTCATATGAATAATAAAAATACCAAAACATGTGTATCCACATTTGACCTCATGGCCTAGATCTAAACAAGGCATTCTTGACCTACTAGTTGTTGGCTAAATTGGACATTATTATAATCCCTTTGTTTTGATGATGACAAACATTTCTTTCTTGTGGTTTTAACTTGCTATTTAAGTGTTTCAGGTACAAGCATATAAGGTGGTGGATAGCGAAGACTTGGAAGATCAATTTCCTAAAATTGCTTTATTTTCATGATTGTAATCAATGTAAAAGCTTGTACAAGTTTATAATGTGCAAGTACTTAGATATCATGTAAATCAAGCGTTTAGATCTTTCTATCCACTCACAACACTTAGATAGGTCATCCCCCAAGATAGTGCACATTGATACATACACTTAGTAAATGAATACATTGAAACAGGGATATTCTTGGTCGACAAAACCTTCGACCGAGACACTCTCGGTCGATAAAGTCCTCGACCAAGAATAGACCCTCCTAGCCATTAGACTGAGTTAGAAAAGTGGTTGGGAGTTGGAATTGAATGTTACAATATATTGACTCAGACTCCCACTTGGTCGACAAATTCCTCGACCAAGAGACTCTCGGTCGACAAGCTTCTCGACTGAGAAAGGTTTTGGACTGCACTTTTCAGCATTAAACAACTAGATGTTGCAATGTAATTGGTGGACACATAATGGCTAGTTGAGCACTAAGAACACCCTAGAAGGTGTCTAGAATGTCCCCAAGCATTAACAAACCACTCCTATAAATAGGACAAGCTATAGGACACCCAAAGAATCACTTGTACATACAGTTACACTTGAGATTCATTCCTTGAGAGCAACAAGCTGAGCTTCACTTGCAATATGTTCTACATTACTGTCCTATAGCTTAGTATCTCCTAGACACCACACTACCATGTTCATCCACAGTGGATAGGAGATCAATATGCTTGATATAGGATCAAAGAAATGTACTTAATTGGTAACATTGATCCTTTCTTCCAATCTTGTTCCTTCTATTGTATTTTGTTCTCCTTTGCTACTCCTAGATTGGAGGTTGTGGAAAGGAGGTTGTTGGAGCTTCTTTAGGTGGAGAAGGTAGCTCTGTGGACTTTGGACTACTTCTAGAAGGTCTCAACAGGAAGCTACTTCAAGGAGGAAGGCTACTTCAAGGGGGAGCTTAAAGTTTCTCCAAGTGAAGGCTGCTTAAGGGTTGGTGAGACGACTTCGGGGTGAAGGTTGTCCAAAGGGTTTGTGAAGGTAGTTGTATCTTATGTAACATCCTTGTGAGGTAATAAAATACAATTGATTTAAAAATCCCAATTGGAAATAATTGGGTAGTGGACTGACTCCCTTAGTATTTGCTAAGGGTGGAACCACTCTAAACGCCTTGTCTCCTTCTCCAACATTTTGTGGTTGATTGATTGAATTAATTTTAAAATTATCATAAAACCTTATTCACCCCCTCTAGTGTTTTTCAATTGGTATCAGAGCAGGCTTCAAGGATATCTAATTGAGTCTTGAAGAAAATGGGTGATGGGGTACTAAACAACCTCAACTTGGAAGGAACACTTGTAGCTCGGCCTCCACCATTTGATGGCACCAACTACAACTATTGGAAGAGGAGAATGTAATTCTACTTTCAAGGGATCAGCTGGGATCTCTGGAGTATGGTTTCAAATGCCTACAATCTTCTTTAAATGGAGTATGCTACATGGGATGCTAACACGGTAAAATTAGCCCAATTAAATGCAGAAGTTGTAAGTATCCTTTATTATTCAATTTCCATAGGTGAGTTTAATAGAATATCAAATTGTGAAACTGCATACGAAATATGGCATGGACTTTCTATCACTTATGAAAGAACTATTCAAGTAAAGAAATCCAAAATTGGTATGCTTAAACAAAAGTTTGAACAGTTTTGTATGGATCCTAATGAGTCTATTAGTGAAATGTATGCAAAGTTTTCTTCTATTGTTAATGGGTTGAATGCATTAGGTAAAGCCATTAGTGAAGAGGATCAAGTATCCAAGATTCTTAGATGTCTTCCTCCCAAGTACAAGCCTAAGGTGACTGCAATTGAAGAAGCTAATGACCTCACTCAACTGAGGATGGAACAACTCATTGGAAACTTAGAAGCACATGAGGCAACCTTAGAGGAAGAAGAAAGATTGGATGCTGAACACAAGAAGGAGAAAAGAAAGGACATTGCATTTAAAGCATCAACCAAGATTAGTCATGACACAAGTGAAGAAGAAACTCTCATTGTAAACAGTAAGCAGTATAGAAGTTTTAAAAATAACAAAACTTCTAGTGTTTCTTCCTCCAGGTGCTTTGAATGTGGCAAAAAGGGACACTTAAAAGGTGATTGTCCCAAACTTAAGAAGAGAAAGAAATCATCTCACAAGAAAAAAGAAAAAGCCTACAAAGCTGCATGGGATGATTCAAGAGATGATAGTGAAGATGGAAAAGAAGAAGTAGAGTGCCTTATTGCTACAACAAGTGAAGTAGAAGATGAGGTAAGCCTTTTTTATTTATCTAAAGAAGAGTTAGTTGCTAGCATTGAGGAATTACATGATAAATATATTGATTGTAAAAAGAAACTAAAAAGAGTTACTAAAACTAATGAGGATTTGTATGCTCAATTAAATAATCTTGCTTCTGAAAAGGAAAGTATTATCTCTAAAAATTCTTCCTTGAAATCATCTTTTAATGATTGTAATACAAAGTTGCTTACTCTTGAAACGAATCATAATTTGCTTTGTCAAGAAGGTTGAATTACTTGCAAAATTGAATGATCTTCAAACTCAACCTATTTTATGCACTCATTTAGATTATGATGCCATTGTAAAAGAAAGAGATAGTTTGTCATCTAACTTAGATCAAGAAAACTTAGATATTAAAAGGAGATTGGATGAAATTGCTAAGTTACAAAAGGAAATTAGTAGCTTAAAAAACAATAGCATTCTTGATAAGATCTTAAAAGATTCTTCTGGTCAGATTGGAAGGAGAGGACTAGGTTATAAGCCCAAAGGTAAATCCTATCAAAAACCTAGAGTAAGTAGGACACAAGTGCCCAAGATGAAAGTTATGTATGTGCCTAAAGACAATCTAGCCAAGAAGAGAAATGAGATTGATTCAATCTATTATAACTATTGCTTAAGGCTTGGACATTATTCCTTCTCATGTCCTTACAAGAAAAAGGATGTTGAGTTGGTATGGGTTCCAAAAACCCCAAACTAAATGAATAAAATTAAGTTGAGATATGACCAAAGACTCTAATTTGACTATCTTTATGTCTTATCTCAACTTAACATAATAGAACAACAATTTATTTTTCCAAACTAAGAGATTATATATTCACCCCGCTCTCTCTGGTAGGCTCAAAAGCATTCAAATCAATGTCAACAGATACATCTAACCACGGAGGTTTATTGGAAAGAAAAGATAGAACTAGAGTATTAAAGTTAATAGAGCTCCTACTACTTGAGCTAAGCCTATTTGTATTGGTTTGCAGAGAGGCCTTGGCAATGCAGTCCGCTACCTTGTTGAGTTCCCTAGGAATCAGGCAAACTCGACAAGAAGGAAGGGTGGCGATCAGCTTTTTAAATCCCTCCACACAAGGCTTGTACTTCAGGAGAGTGATCTTATTATTGATGACATCTACAGCTGTTGCACAGTCTGACAAGAGGACAACCTGCGATGGCTGGAGCTTACTGGCGAGCACAGCAGCTTGGAGAATAGCTTGGACTTCTGCATGCATGGCACTGTCAGCAACCATGAAGTGACCTTCACCTTTCAAACTTTGACCCGAGGAGTTTACAGCATGAATACCCAGGCCAGATTTATTGGCTTTAAAAGACGCATCAGCGAATATCAGAATAGATTCTTTTTTAATCTGGAGAGGTTCATTCTTCCTAAGCTTCCAGCTCTTTTTTGGAGGATCCCTCTCAAGCTGTGTAATGGAATTAGCTCGTTCTTTTATGAAGTGTAGCATGACCTACAGAGGAGGAATAGTTGCCTTGTGGATGAACTTGTTTCTAGTATGCCAAATGTGCCAACATGCAGTAGCACATGTAGTGAACCAGACAGAATTTGTTGCTGCAATGTTCAAGATGTAGCAGATCCAATCATCTTCAGAAAGTGTGCACATGTCATTCTAGTACCCCAGTTCCTTCCAGATGGGGTTGCTCAGCTTACAATTGCGAAGACAGTGAATAAGAGTTTCATGTTCCGCACCACACAGAGGACAATCAGCGGAAGTTTCTATGTGTCTTCGAGCTTTCTCGATATTAGTTAGTAGGCTTTTGTGCTGCATCGGCCATAGAAACAGTTTGATGTGTTCTGGGAGATTAGATTGCCAGATGTTCTTCCAATTTCCTTGGACCTGGACTTCTTTGTCTTCTCGCAGCCATCTGTAAGCATATTTTGAGGTGAAGTTGCCATTATGCTTGAAAGGCCATGCATATTTATCTTCTCCTACCGCCGGGTTTGGTGGAGGAAGTCCTGTAATGTGCGGCCAATGCTCCTCAGGAATATGCAGATTGATAAACTCCCAGTCCCAGGATCCTTCAAGAGTTGTCATGTCTTGGACTTTGAGATCGGAGAGTCCTGTAGGGACTTTGTCCTGCTCTTCATTTGTCAAAATAGGTTTGGATCCACACCAGTGATCAAACCACACATTTGTGGAATCCCCATTGCAGATAGTTCTCACGCCTGCCTCCTAAAAAAGAGGTAAGGCTTTCCTTATGAAATTCCAAACATATGTGCCCGAAGCTGCTTTAATTGTTCCTTTCGACCTGTATTTTGATTTCATGATTTGCACCCATGGAACATCTTTGTTCTGCATGAAGTCCCATGCATTCTTCATCATTAGGGCCTGGTTTTGATCCCTAATGTCTTTAATGCCGAGGCCACCAATGTCTTTGTGGGATGTTAACTTTCTCCAAGAGACCTGGGATAGATGCTTTGTATCCGAGTTCCCTTACCAGATAAACTTCCTGATGTGTATACTGATATCATCACATAAGGTAGGAGAGATAGCTATGGACTGCATAGTATAAGAAGGAATAGCCTGTAAGGTTTATTTCGCTAAACAAATCCGGCCAGCAAGGCTGAGATGCTTAATGGCCCAGCTGTTCATCTTGTTCTTTATATTATCAAGCAGGTATGCGTGCGTTTTCTTATTGATGCGCTGATGAATGATTGGGACCCCCAGGTACTTGCCAAGGTCATTTGTTACTTGGATTCCCATGACTCTACTAATCCGGATTTGCTCCTATATAGTGACATTCTTGGAGAGAAAGATACGAGATTTTGAGATGGATACCTCCTGTCCAGAGACAGAGGTAAAATCAGCAAGAGTGTGCTTGATGATCTTGGCTTGCTGGGCCGTTCCTTCCGCAAAGAGGAGGAGGTCGTCCGCGAAGCAGACATGGGTAAGAGGCATAGATGTTCTGCTGATCACAATAGGTTTCCAGCTTCCCTTAGATACTTTGTTATTTATAGCTTGGCACAACCTCTCTATGCATAAAATGAAAACATAGGGGCTAATAGGGTCTCCTTGACAAACTCCTCTTCCAGTTTTAAAGGCTGGCAGCGGTTCCCCTTTCCATAGAATAGAGGTGTCTCCCATTGTAATAATCTACATGATGATTGCTACAAGATTTTCTGGAATGTTCATTTTTAAAAGAGTGTCTTGAATGAATGCCCATTGCATTTTATCGAAGGCTTTTGTTAAGTCAAGCTTGATCGCCATGAACTTCTTCTTGCCCTTTTTAAATCTCATAGAATGAAGCACCTCCTGTACAAGGAGGATATTGTCACTGATGCGTCTTCCTGGAATGAAACTCGACTGCATAGGAAAGATCCAGTTCCTTAAGTAAGGCTTTAGTCTTTCAACTATAATCTTACATATCAGCTTGAAGCAAACATTATTTAGAGCAATAGGCCTGAAGTCACCGTAGGTAATTGGACATTTAACCTTCGGTATAAGAACTAGGTGAGCATTGGCAAGCTGATGATCGATTCTAGCAATTTCAAAGCAGTTCTTCACTGTCTGATGCACAGACCTTCCAACATGAGACCAGTTTGTTTGGAGAAAATCAGTTGAGATGCCGTCAGGCCCCGGGGCCTTAGAAGCAGCCATCTTGAAGATAGTATCAGTGGTTTCTTGGAAACTCGGGCTTCCTGCAAGGACGGTCAGATCAGAGTGAGCCGGCGCTTCAAAGTTACCTGGGTATATTGAGATAAGGTTCCTGTCTTCCTGCATAGGAGGAGCCATCAGCTTTGTATAATAAGTAGTGATGAGCCTTTTCAGCTGTTTTGAGTTGGTCACCCAGTTCCCGTCTTCATTTTTGAGTCTGGTGATCTTGTTTTGGTGGTGTCGATTCTTCACTGAGGCTTGAAAGAATTTGTTGTTACTGTCTCCACATTTGATCCATGTGTTATGAGCCTTGTTCTTCCAGTCCGTCTCCTCTTGAAGAAGGAGGTTGCATAGCTTTTCCTGTAAATCAAGGATATACATATTACCAGAAAGAGTGTTGTTATGGGAAAGCTGTACCTGTGCTTGATCAAGCTTGTGATAAAGAGAGGCTTTTTCACATTGAGTCTTCCTCAGGACATCACGATCCCATTTGAGAGTGGTTGTCTGAAAGCTAGGAAGCGTTTCAAGGAAGCTGTTGTCCTTTCGCCAGTGTTTTGTAAGATGAGTCAGGAAGTCCTCTCTAAGATTCCAGCTTGCTTTGGTTCTGAAAGGAATGGCACGTCTTTGTGATTTGTCTTTTATACTTAACAACAGAGGGTTATTGTGATGACCGTCTCGCGAAAATAGGATTAACTAATGCAGAAGTTGTAAACTCTACGGAAGCGATTGTTTAACTAACAGCGGAATAATGAAAAATCACTAGAAATTAAAACATTTTAAGAAAAGATCCTTACACCATAAAACTTCTTTATAAGAAACAAGATAAACAGTTTACATCATGCTTTAACATTACATCTCTGTGGAATCACCTCTCAAGTGATTACATGCATCCATTGCCTTGTTATCTGTACAAGGCAAAATACAACAAAATATAGAGGCTTAAAGCCAAAAACCTTAGACCTACTGACTCCTAGGACCTGAGAGTACAGAGACGACATAAGACATGCTATCTACAAGACTAGACAGTCAGTATCTCCACCTGAGATTCACTGCTGCCCCTGATGTTGTTGTTGTTGTTGCTCATTCTTAAATGGATTCCTTCGTCCTCGGCATCTACCTAAAAAGTAGAATCCCACGGAAGTGAGACAATTTAAATAATTGTCCCAGCGAGAGTTATAACTCTCCGCCAGAGGCTTTGTTATAGCATATAAAGAATAACAGAAGCAAAGTAACTGAAAATATCAACAGCAGGTTTGGTAATAAGTAAAACAACATTTACTTAAGCAATCACTTCATTAAAGCATATGTAGAACATGTATGCTAGATACTTGAACAGACTATTAAAGTCAACAATGTAACATCAATCATTGTTTCTCGTAGTTCAACCTAAGCAGTTATACTATACGGCTGATTATATTTTTCAAACATTATTATGCCCTACGGAGATGAGGTATACCGCTCATACTCCAACCGACCATTTATAAAAATTGCGTCGGTACCATACATAGGTCATCAAAAGAGCCGGATTCTTATGACCTCATCTTCCTCAGTCAGTAAGAGGATTTACTTGCAGGACATCTTGTGTCTCTATTGTAGTAGTTATCCAGGGTATTCTGGAAACTTCGCTATAGAGTTACAGTGGAGTTCTGAACTCTCATCATCATCAGAAGATTTCTTGTTTATCTCTCATCGATGCGGTATTAGTAATTTCTTCGGGAGATTTGTGGTACATCACCCGGTATGAATATATAGTGAAGGGTTGAAAGATTAAAGTATATCTACATCAATTCCTTCACTAGGACGTAAGGATATTTGCTTCCATATACCCCCATATACTCAAAAGTATATGCTCCAGGAGTTCCCTTAGGAAAACTTGTTTCACCATCATTTGGTCTCTGACAATGATGCATCTATGGTCAGGTCCCTACATGGTACGATTATACTTGATTAGTTAGGTACATTTCAGTATTCTTTTATTATCAAGAATATTTCCAAACATAAACAATTAAAACAGTTGCAATAGAAGAAGAATATTAAATGTATCAAGTTTATTTCATAACAATTATCATTTCATAACCATCTCATCATTATGGTTCAAGAACAGGGGTGTTCAAACCCTTAAATCATCATAAGTCATCTAATAGCATGACCTTAATTGTAACAATGTAAATATTACTCAAGGCTCTTACAGCCCATCATTCTCATATGTTATCTCTTAACCAGGCAACATAGTATATCATTATTCATAAAGCTTATAAAATGCTTTTAATGAATAAAACATCATAATCCTTGCCTGGCTATGATTACCTTTTTGCTAGCAACCTGCATGATTAGCATAATCGAAGACATGCCTATATAACAATATCAGCACAATACCAATTCTTTTCAATCTATTCATAGAACACCACGGCCGTGCCACCTTGCACGGTCGTACAAAGTAAAGCTACCACGGCCATGCTCCTTAGCACGGGCGTGCTGAGAATCAGCATATCGCCATTGATTTCTAGGGTTTGGATTAAATCATTTCAACCTAGGGTTATTGAACCTCTTAGCTCACAAGGCATAACGATTCCTCATATTATAACTTGTAGTTAGGGTTTCATACCCAAAAGCATAACCCTGAATTACTACATTTATCAGATCACCCTAAATTAGGGTTTACTATTCACATTACATGTTATTATTCTAGAATTAGGGTTTACTATTCACTTCATAGTGAATTGAGTTCATAGCATCATTATGTATGAAAATTATCATCATTGATGCACTCAAGTTAGTTTAAGATTCATTAAACATCATAATTAGGGTTTCTATGATCTCACCTTGATGGATCATATCCTAATCATGTACATTCTTACATATTGAAGGTATGTTACTTGATTCACATTCATATTAGGAGCCTTCTCTCTCCTCTCACTACTAGATGATGTTTACATCACTCTAGGTTAGATTAGGTCAAGTCATCTTTGATTTACATAGATTAAGACATCCCATTATAATCATTAGGGTTTACTTGATCAAGGGTTGTTATCTACTTGAACCCTTCAAGGGTACTTTGGTAATGTTCAGCATTAACCATAAAATGGGTCAAGCTACTAATTACTTAGCCCCTTAATATCTTTAGGTATCATTAGGGTTTAGGTTAAACAACCATTGAACTATCTAAACCTTCAAAGCATTAAGCAATCTTAATCCTAAAAGTCCCCAAACGTTTTCACACTTCAACCTCCAAACAGTCTTAAGACCGTTTGGAAATGTTGACCATTTGGTTAGGGTTGACTTCAAGACCGCATGACACTCAAGACCGTTTGCCCTTAAACGGTCTTGAAACCGTTTCATCATGTTGACTGTTTGGACATGGTTGACTTTGAAACCGATTGAACAAATCACCATTTAAACCGCATGACCTTAAACGGTTTGGAAACCGCATGAGTCCAAACGGTTTTGAAACCGTTTGGGCCCAAATGGTCTTGAGACCGTTCTCCCCCAAATGGTCTTGAGACTGTTTGGACTCAAACGGTCTTGAGACCGTTTGGTCCAAATGTCTCAAAACCGCATGGACCTAGAAAGTGCATCAACACTTACAATCGATTAGGGTTTTCAAGGTTGAACCCTTCAATTGACCTCATATATGTTAACCACTTATCAATTGAGTCAATTAGGGTTATCCTTAACCAATTGAACACTCAATTGACCTTCAATTGATAGCCAAATAGGGTTGGAACCAATTGAATTAGGGTTTATAATCGATCAACCATCAATGTCCATCAACATGAGTCTAAAAGAAGTTGAACCCATCAATTAACCTCCAATTGGGCCATGACTTGGCCCAAACGGTCTTAGGATCATTTGGACATCCTCCAAACGGTCTTGAGACCGTTTTCCCAAAGTCTCATCAAAATCTAAGTCAACTAATTAAGGTTTGGATCATTGGATTGATCACCAAATCAGCACTTGACTACACTTTAACTTAGTAACATTGGATCATCAATTGCTTAACCATACTCACCCCTAGACCTCCAAATGGTCTTGAGTGACCTCCAAACGATCTTGAGACCGTTTGGCTCATCCAACCCTTGGATTCTATTGAAATTCAATCAAGGATTGGTCTATCAAATTGATCAACAAATCAGCCCTTAATTGTAATATGATTTGGTACATTTAGACCTTCAATTGGTCAACTATACTTAACCCCAGACCTCCAAACGGTCTTGGGTGATCCCCAAACGGTCTTGAGACCGTTTGGGTGATCCCCAAATGGTTTTGAAACCGTTTGGGCCAATCAACCCAACACATCATCTCATTCACTTGCAAAATCAGCATTTAGCCGATTAGGGTTCATACCACATCTTTGGATCTTCAAACACATATCCATACTTCACCCTAGACCTCCAAACGGTCTTGGGTGACCCCCAAACGGTCTTGAGACCGTTTGGGTGATCCTCAAACGGTCTTGAGACCGTTTGGGCTAATCAACCCAAAATCTCAAATTAACTCATTGGAATTTCAGCACTAATTTCAATTAGGGTTTGCCCAATTGATTAGCCTTCAACTCATGATTCCTTGAGAATTAACCCCTCAAATTTGGTGAGTTATTAACCAACATAATTAGGAACAGTAATTTCAAACGGTCAATGCTTGGTCAACGCACTCAAATGGTTTTGAAACCGTTTGCCCAAAAAGGTCAAGTTAATCAGGTTGAAAAACAGCACTTAATCCATTTAGGTTTATCTAATTGATTGGCCTTCAACTCTCGATTCCTTAGGATTTAACCCATCAAATTTGGTGGGTCATCAACCAACATAATTATGAACAGGAATCCCAAATGGTCAACCCTTGGTCAACTCAACCAAACGGTCTTGGAGACCATTTTCTCCAACCGACCTTGTGAAACCGTTTGCCCCCCCCCCCAAACGGTTTTGCAAACCGTTTGGCCAAGGGTGCAAGACCGTTTGCTAAAGTAACATTGGTATTCATGTCCCCTTCTTGTACCTCCAGATCCAGGTCTGTTCTTCATGGTTTTAGTTGCAAGAAAGTAAGGAAGGATGGGGGAAAGAAGAACAAACTACTTTTGCAAGAAAGAAAGATGCATAACAAAGTTTAAGGGTTTAGAGTTATAAAACCCGCCTTAGAACCAGCTCTAGAGCTCCAAGCTTCGAAGCTTTAATGGTGGCTTGAGCTCCACAGGTCGTCCAAGGTTTCTTCTTCAAGAATTGGTTGGAAAGGATGGCTAGAAAGAAGAACTTAGTAAGAAAAACTAGCAAACCAACCTTGTATTATGATTTCCTCCATGAATCCAAGCTAGAAGATAACCAAATCTTACCCAAACCTACTTGGCCGTTCTCCCCTACTCCTGAGCTCCTTCCTTAGTCGGCCACAGCAAGAGATAAGTGAAGAGAGAAAGGGAAACGATCCATTGGTTGTAAAAGAAAGGTGTATATATACTTTGGGTATGTTTTCAAGATAAGGACAATCTTTTCTTCTATTTCTCATATGGGTCCTTCTCTCCTTCTTGGCCAAGCCCCTCCTTCTTATTCTTAAGAAAACTCCTTTCTTAACCAAAGTCTAGTGAAAAGGAAGCCAAACATCCTACTAACTTGTATACATATAAAAGGGTCATTATGCTTATGACTTGGTTATTTAGTTACAAGGGTTATCCTTCTTATTTGTTTATTCAAATGAAGCACCCCCCCTATCATTTTTAGATTCCAAGATTCATAAAAGATATTATAAAAGGTATATTTTACATGTTGCACCCCATGTTTTGGGTAAATTGCACTTGACACCAAAACTAGGGTTTTAAGCGCAAGGATTGCTCCACAAGCTACCTTTTGGTGCCCAAGCTTGGATAATCCATAATACTTCATCAAATTCATTCTTATGATGTATTATCATCAGAGGAACATCTAAACATGTGCAATTTGCAAGTTAAACCCTTTAATTGGGTAATTTGCACATAAGTCCACTTTCAACAAAACAATATTACAATATTGTTTAAAAGGACAGAAAGGGAAATATATGTTCCTTAGGAGCTTTAATTACATTATCAATAGATAACCACAAGCATTTAATCACATGATTAAGAAAAACACCTGGGGTTAGTTCATAACCCATGTCAGGGATGTTACAAATTATAAACCCCTAACCAGGATTTTGCCCCCGAAATCCCAGAAAGAAAAGGGAAAGCAGATATTATTTAAGCATTATACCATTATGTCTTCAAGTGACATTTCATTATTATGGAACATGATAAAGTTTCGTTCAATAAATAGTTACTCCATACAAACTTTTCATGGAAAGATTCATATGGAACATATACTCTCATGTTCCTTAGTTAGATCAACATTTCTTAAGATCACAATTATACTCTGTCATTTATTTGAGACTATATAAGTCCTTTCATACCTTGATTGTGTTATCATATCTGGTAACACCATATTAACTTTCCTTATTATTTGCACTAATTCTCTCATTAGTTGTATATTCTCTTATCATAGGGAAAAGTTACTTATCAATCAAGGACTTATTTGATAGATATCTTGGAGAAAGGTATGTTTATGAAAAACATAAACCCCTAACAAGTGATGTTCATAATATTTTACATGTTTACTTTGATTCCATTGTTGACTATTCCAGGTAATCAACATAATTCATCAGATATATTATTACATTCTTATCTTGTTACCTATTACATGTGTTATCAACACATTACATCTTACCTTCCTTTCATCTTGGAACATTACTTATTACATATTTTCTCACCTTGGAACCAAAGTCCAAGATAAACTGACACTTTTATAAGTACTCATTACATAAACATCTTTATATTATGCACATCAAGTGTCCTAAAACCCACTTGATTGCCATGTTCCTAGTAGGAAAGAGAATAAGGAATCATATTATTTCATGTATTTTTCAACCATTCATGAAACATTTACCTCTCATCTCATCCTCGGTTCCTTGTTCTAGCATAGGAATTTTTATAAGGATGATTACATGACATTGTTCCTTTCCTTGTTATTATCTAACATATTCATGAAGGTCTTATGGTCTCATCACATTTTCACATCATGGGGAAAATCTTTATTATTATTCTTACAACTTTACTGGACAGGGTTAACCTCCCTTATTCCCATATTTCTTATTTCATGATACTCATTAGATTATCTCAGAATGACTACTTGATCAGAGCAATCAAAAAGATAACAATCTAAGAGTTTCTATATTTACTTTATCATCAGCAATTGTATACCTGGCCAGGGTATATAAATACTGATATAAGGTAATATGCACTTGTATATACCATATTCCTTCTCTTTTCTTATCATTATAAATATAAGTATTAATCTTACCGAATTTCTATCCAGACCAATTCTTTAATACCTCATCTTTCTTATGGAGGTAAGCATGTAACATGAAACATCTATTTTATACAACATTATAAGTCCTTATAGGATTAATCAAGAAAAGTTCAATCAATTACTTTCTCAGTTTTGTCCAAGAGATCATAAAAAGACATATAAGAATAACATTTATTTCGTCTAACCTGTCATGACTCGAGGATTATTCATTGTCTCAAGCTGATTCTACCTCAGAGGTTGATTTGCCATAACATTTCCGGCCGGGCAATCTCTTACCAGATGCCCTACCTGTCCACATTGATAGCAAGTTCTGAGTTTCCGGTGTGGTCTAAAGGGTTCCTTACCCTTTCTGGATAACCATTGCCTTGGTGCACTAGGTCCTGGTTGTGTTGGTGACACCAGAAACTTCTTCCTTTTATAACTACCAGGTCTCTGCTCCTGGATTTGGATAGGCCTTTTCTCATTTCTTCCCTTATATTTCTATTCTGGACAATTATAGTTGATATGTCCAGGCTTCCTACACCTATAGCAGGCCCTGGTTTCTGGTTGTATTCTAACCCCTATATTACTGTATACTGATTCATTAGACTGAGGTTGAGCACAAGCTTTCTCTAAGTTCAAAGCTTCATCATCTACTATTGCTTCAACCTGCTGTTGTGGTTCACATATTCTGTTGATATCCAAAACATCATCATTAGGAGTTGGTAATCTAGGTTGTATTGCTAGTGCTTGATCCACTAGATACATCATGGTAGCCCTAAATTCCCCAAGAGTGATTCCTAAGGAAGAATTCCTTATCATGGTTGGGTTAGCTAGGGGAATCTCAGGTAATTGTCCCTCTATTGCTTGCTCCTCTGCACCTCTTCTTGGTGCAGTATTTTTGCTCTCCGCAGCAAACTCCTCATCCAATCCAGTCATCTTCAAGTTCCTCTCCTCCTATGTGAGAAGAAGATACCATCAGATACACTGGATGACACTTAGAACAGACTCTACTACCTTAGTCCTATGTCTCTGTAGACTCAGCAAACCTAAAGCTCTGATACCACTAAATTGTGACGACCGTCTCGCGAAAACAGGATTAACTAATGTGGAAGCTGTAAACTCTACGGAAGCGATTGTTTAACTGGCAGCGGAATAATGAAAAATCACTAGAAATTGAATCTTTTTAAGAAAAGATCCTTACACCATAAAACTTCTTTATAAGAAACAAGATAAACAGCTTACATCATGCTTTAACATTACATCTCTGTGGAATCACCTCTTGAGTGATTACATGCATCCATTGTCATGTTATCTGTACAAGGCAAAATACAACAAAATCTCGAGGCTTAAAGCCAAAAACCTTAGACCTACTGACTCCTAGGACCTGAGAGTACAGAGACGACATAAGACATGCTATCTACAAGACTAGACAGTCAGTATATCCACCTGAGATTCACTGTTGCCCCTGATGTTGTTGTTGTTGTTGTTGCTCATTCTTAAATGGATTCCTTCGTCCTCGGCGTCTACCTAAAAAGTATAATCCCACGGAAGTGAGAAAATTTAAATAATTTTCCCAGCGAGAGTTATAACTCTCCGCCAGAGGCTTTGTTATAGCATATAAAGAATAACAGAAGCAAAGTAACTGAAAATATCAACAACATGTTTGGTAATAAGTAAAACAACATTTACTTAAGAAATCACTTCATGAAAGCATATGTAGAACATGTATGCTAGATACTTGAATAGACTATTAAAGTCAACAATGTAACATCAATCATTGTTTCTCGTAGTTCAACCTAAGCGGTTATACTATACGGCTGATTATATTTTTCAAACATTATTATGCCCTGCGGAGATGAGGTATACCGCTCATACTCCAACCGACCATTTAAAAAAATCATGTCGGTACCATACATAGGTCATCAAAAGAGCTGGATTCTTATGACCTCATCTTCCTCAGTCAGTAAGAGGATTTACTTGCAGGACATCTTGTGTCCCTGCTGTAGTAGCTATCCAGGGTATTCTGGAAACTTTGCTATAGAGTTATAGTGGAGTTCTGAACTCTCATCGTCATCGGAAGATTTCTTGTTTATCTCTCATCGATGTGGTATTAGTAATTTCTTCGGGAGATTTGTGGTACATCACCCGGTATGAATATATAGTGAAGGGTTGAAAGATTAAAGTATATCTACATCAATTCCTTCACTAGGACGTAAGGATATTCGCGTCCGTATACCCCCATATACTCAAAAGTATATGCTCCAGGAGTTCCCTTAGGAAAACCTATTTCACCATCATTTGGTCTTTGACAATGATGGATCTAAGGTCAGGGCCCTACGTGGTATGATTATACTTGATTAGTTAGGTACATTTCAGTATTCTTTTATTATCAAGCATGTTTCCAAACATAAACAATTAAAACATCTGCTATAGAAGAAGAATACTAAATGTATCAAGTTTATTTCATAACAATTATCATTTCATAACCATCTCATCATTATGGTTCAAGAACAGGGGTGTTCAAACCCTTAAATCATCATAAGTCATCTAATAGCATGACCTTAATTGTAACAATGTAAATATTACTCAAGGCTCTTACAGCCCATCATTCTCATATGTTATCTCTTAAACCAGGCAACATAGTATATCATTATTCATAAAGCTTATAAAATGCTTTTAATGAATAAAACATCATAACCCTTGCCTGGCTATGATTACCTTTTTGCTAGCAACCTGCATGATTAGCATAATCGAAGACATGCATATATAACAATATCAGCACAATACCAATTCTTTTCAATCTATTCATAGAACACCACGGTCGTGCCACCTTGTACGGTCGTGCAAAGTAAAGCTACCACGGCCGTGCTCCTTAGCACGGGTGTGCTGAGAATCAGCATATCGCCATTGATTTCTAGGGTTTGGATTAAATCATTTCAACCTAGGGTTATTGAACCTCTTAGCTCACAAGGCATAACGATTCCTCATATTATAACTTGTAGTTAGGGTTTCATACCCAAAAGCATAACCCTGAATTACAACATTTATCATATCACCCTAAATTAGGGTTTACTATTCACATTACATGTTATTATTCTAGAATTAGGGCTTACTATTCACTTCATAGTGAATTGAGCTCATAGCATCATTATGTATGAAAATTATCATCATTGATGCCCTCAAATTAGTTTAAGATTCATTAAACATCATAATTAGGGTTTCTATGATCTCACCTTGATGGATCATATCCTAATCATGTACATTCTTACATATTGAAGGTATGTTACTTGATTCACATTCATATTAGGAGCCTTCTCTCTCCTCTCACTACAAGATGATGTTTACATCACTCTAGGTTAGATTAGGTCAAGTCATCTTTGAGTTACATAGATTAAGACATCCCATTATAATCATTAGGGTTTACTTGATCAAGGGTTGTTATCTACTTGAACCCTTCAAGGGTACTTTGGTAATGTTCAGCATTAACCATAACATGGGTCAAGCTACTAATTACTTAGCCCCTTAATATCTTTAGGTATCATTAGGGTTTAGGTTAAACAACCATTGAACTATCTAAACCTTCAAATCATTAAGCAATCTTAACCCTAAAAATCCCCAAATGTTTACACATTTCAACCTCCAAACGGTCTTAAGACCGTTTGGAAAAGTTGACCGTTTGGTTAGGGTTGACTTCAAGACCGCATGACACTCAAGACCGTTTGCCCTTAAACGGTCTTGAAACCGTTTCATCATGTTGACCGTTTGGACATGGTTGGCTTTGAAACCGATTGAATAAATCACCATTGAAACCGCATGACCTTAAACGGTTTGGAAACCGCATGAGTCCAAATGGTTTTGAAACCGTTTGGGCCCAAACGGTCTTGAGACCGTTTGCCCCCAAACGGTCTTGAAACGGTCTTGAGACTGTTTGCCCCCAAACGGTCTTGAGACCGTTTGCCCCCAAACGGTCTTGAGACCGTTTGCCCCCAAACGGTCTTGAGACCGTTTGGACTCAAACGGTCTTGAGACTGTTTGGTCCAAATGTCTCAAAACTGCATGGACCTAGAAAGTGCATCAACACTTACAATCGATTAGGGGTTTCAAGGTTGAACCCTTCAATTGACCTCATATATGTTAACCACTTATCAATTGAGTCAATTAGGGTTATCCTTAACCAATTGAACACTCAATTGACCTTCAATTGATAGCCAAATAGGGTTGGAACCAATTGAATTAGGGTTTATAATCGATCAACCATCAATGTCCATCAACATGAGTCTAAAAGAAGTTGAACCCATCAATTAACCTCCAATTGGGCCATGACTTGGCCCAAACGGTCTTAGGAATGTTTGGACATCCTCCAAATGGTCTTGAGACCGTTTTCCCAAAGTCTCATCAAAATCTAAGTCAACTAATTAAGGTTAGGATCATTGGATTGATCACCAAATCAGCACTTGACTACACTTTAACTTAGTAACATTGGATCATCAATTGCTTAACCATACTCACCCCTAGACCTCCAAACGGTCTTGAGTGACCTCCAAATGGTCTTGAGACCGTTTGGATGAGCTCCAAACGGTCTTGAGACCGTTTGGCTCATCCAACCCTTGGATTCTAGTGAAATTCCATCAAGGATTGGTCTATCAAATTGATCAACAAATCAGCCCTTAATTGTAATATGATTTGGTACCTTTGGACCTTCAATTGGTCAACTATACTTAAACCCAGACCTCCAAACGGTCTTGGGTGATCCCCAAACGGTCTTGAGACCGTTTTGGTGATCCCCAAACGGTTTTGAAACCGTTTGGGCCAATCAACCCAACACATCATCTCATTCACTTGCAAAATCAGCATTTAGCCGATTAGGGTTCATACCACATCTTTGGATCTTCAAACACATATCCATACTTCACCCTAGACCTCCAAACGGTCTTGGGTGACCCCCAAACGGTCTTGAGACCGTTTGGGTGATCCCCAAACGGTCTTGAGACCGTTTGGGCTAATCAACCCAAAATCTCAAATTAACTCATTGGAATTTCAGCACTAATTTCAATTAGGGTTTGCCCAATTGATTAGCCTTCAACTCATGATTCCTTGAGAATTAACCCCTCAAATTTGGTGAGTTATTAACCAACATAATTAGAAACAGTAATCTCAAACGGTCAATGCTTGGTCAACGCACTCAAATGGTTTTGTAACCGTTTGCCCAAAAAGGTCAAGTTAATCAGGTTGAAAAACAGCACTTAATCCATTTAGGTTTATCTAATTGATTAGCCTTCAACTCTCAATTCCTTGGGAGTTAACCCATCAAATTTGGTGGGTCGTCAACCAACATAATTATGAACAGGAATACTAAACGGTCAACCCTTGGTCAACTCAACCAAATGGTCTTGGAGACCATTTGCTCCAACTAACCTTGTGAAACCGTTTGCCCCCCCCCCCAAACGGTTTTTCAAACCGTTTGGCCAAGGGTGCAAGACCGTTTGCTAAAGTAACATTGGTATTTATGCCCTCTTCTTCTACCTCCAGATCCAGGTCTGTTCTTCATGGTTTTAGTTGCAAGAAAGTAAGGAAGGATGGGGGAAAGAAGAACAAACTACTTTTGCAAGAAAGAAAGATGCATAACAAAGTTTAAGGGTTTAGAGTTATAAAACCCACCTTAGAACCAGCTCTAGAGCTCCAAGCTTCGAAGATTTAATGGTGGCTTGATCTCCACAGGTCGTCCAAGGTTTATTCTTCAAGAATTGGTTGGAAAGGATGGCTAGAAAGAAGAACTTAGTAAGAAAAACTAGCAAACCAACCTTGTATTATGATTTCCTCCATGAATCCAAGCTAGAAGATAACCAAAGCTTACCCAAACCTACTTGGACGTTCTCCCCTGCTGCTTAGCTCCTTCCTTAGTCGTCCACAGCAAGAGATAAGTGAAGAGAGAAAGGGAAACGATCCCTTGGTTGTAAAAGAAAGGTGTATATATACTTTGGGCATGTTTTCAAGATAAGGACAATCTTTTCTTCAATTTCTCATATGGGTCCTTCTCTCCTTCTTGGTCATGCCCCTCCTTATTATTCTTAAGCAAAACTCCTTTCTTAACCAAAGTCTAGTGAAAAGGAAGCCAAACATCCTACTGACTTGTATACATATAAAAGGGTCATTATGCTTATGACTTGGTTATTTAGTTACAAGGGTTATCCTTCTTATTTGTTTATTCAAATGAAGCGCCCCCCCTATCATTTTTAGATGCCAAGATTCATAAAAGATATTATAGAAGGTATATTTTACATTTTGCACCCCATGTTTTGGGTAAATTGCACTTGACACCAAAACTAGGGTTTAAAGCACAAGGATTGCTCCACAAGCTACCTTTTGGTGCCCAAGCTTGGAGAATCCATAATACTTCATCAAATTCATTCTTATGATGTATTATCATCAGAGGAACATCTAAACATGTGCAATTTGCAAGTTAAACCCTTCAATTGGGTAATTTTCACATAAGTCCACTTTCAACAAAACAATATTACAATATTGTTTAAAAGGACAGAAAGGGAAATATATGTTCCTTAGGAGCTTTAATTACATTATCAATAGATAACCACAAGAATTTAATCACATGATTAAGAAAAACACATGGGGTTAGTTCATAACCCAGGTCAGGGATGTTACAGTTATGGTCTGACTTCACCCTGGGAAGAACAATGACAGTGTTGTTGGGGTAGGAAGAAACCCAGTCTTCATTTAACAGAGCTCGATCGAGTTTCTCTAATAAGAGTTTTTTGTGGTAAGTATAGAACTGTCCCTCAGTCTTTGCTTTGATCAGTCCAGTTTCGTTAATAACATCTTGGAACTGCCTGCTGGCTCTATAATCAAAGTAGTTACTTCCGCACTTCTCCTCAATGCTGAGAAGAGTATTAAAATCTCCAATTACTGCCCAAGGGCCTTTGACAATCTGGCCAATTTCGCACAGCTTGGACCAAAGAATCTCCCTAGGCTTAGGGGATGGACTTGCGTAGACGAAGGTGACGGCGTTCCCATTGATTAAACAGTGAACAAACTGACAATGACAGTAGAGAATTTCCAGATTGCATTTTGAATTATCCCATTGATTAAACAGTGAGACAGGTTAGTTGGTTGAATGACTCCTTACGTCTAGACAATGAAAACCATCTGCATGATTCTTTGCTAGCCCTTTGGGAAAGATGCACGTCGGAAGAGCTTGACGAGCTTATGGTTGTTTGGTGGACTACTTGGACATGTCGAAATAATAAAATCTTCAAGGACGAGGCACCCTTTCCTAGACCAATTCTTGTCAGCCGTAGAGCCTTGATTGCAGACTATAGAAGGGCTATTGGTGGAAGGAGCACAACAACCAGCAGCAGCGGGGGGGCTGGTCAGCTCGGTCATGCTGCTCGGTCAGTGGCCAGCATGAGAGAGCTTCACGTGCATGGAGTCGACAGCAGCTGGTGTTGTTTGCATGTGGACGCTGTAGTGAGGGAGAGCAGAGGATGTGGATTGGGGGTGGTGATACGGGATGGAAAGGGAGTTTTCTTGGGTGCTGTCCAAAAGAAGGTGAGGGTGACTTGGAACTCTGACATAGCCGAAGCCATGGCCGCAAGGGAGGGGATTCAGTTCGCATTGACGAAGCTGGATCAAGGAAGCAAAGTGGTACTATGCTCGAACTTGCTAAATGTGATCAATGCCTTGAAGGATTCGAGGAAAAGACCGGACTACCTGGGAATGATAGCTGAAGATATTTGTCATCTTATTTCTTCTTTTGATTCTGCATGTCTTGTCCATGTAAAAAGAGCCTACAACACTCTGGCTCATCTAGTTGCTCAAGATGCATTACTTCTAGCTGGTCATATTTGCCATCAGGTATCCTTGCCTGTTAGATGGAAAACAATAGCTGAAGATGATGTATTCTTTGTACCTTGATTTTTTCCTAAATGAATGAAGGGCGGTGACATCAAAAAAAAATCCCACAATATCCAGATACCTCCAGAGAATCCAATGGATTCCACTCTGTGCGACGATTCCAAGCCAAAGCTTTGGATAATATTGAGTGTTTTCTCTCTGCTACAGCGAGGCTCAAGGATAGCAAGGACATCAATTTTGAGAGAGAGCTTGTAATCTTTAATTAGACGGGCCTTCTGCTACGAACCAGCCCCTTGAATTTTCCAGACGATAATGCTCATAGATAAAGGGTTGGATAGCAGTTGTTTATGTGAGGATAGATTAACCATGGGATGAGGGTCCATCTGTACCACTCTCCTCCATGACTGTGTTAATATCCATGTCTAAATTCCTGGCGGCTGAGGTACCAGTGAATTTAGGATGGGAACCGGTGTCTTTGCCCTTCTTCCTTACCCTATCAGGGCTTGGAGGTATTGGGTTTGCTTGGAAGACAATCGGTTTGCTCCTTAGGATTACTTGTCGATCAGCTGAACTACTCTTCTGTGTACTAGAGGGCTCGAAGATCACTATCTGCCCATTTTTCTCAGGATTATCCTGCCTTCCATATGATACATCATCTTCGTGAAGTGATACAGCCGAGTTAACTACTGGTACCGTAGTTTTATCTTGCTGCAGGTTCTTTTGTTTCCTTTTGTTTTTTTTACTGAGGACTGTTTGCCAGTCATCTTTCTCGGCTTCCGCCTGTTGGGGGTGATGAGGATCATCATCATCAGAAACTTCTTGGATTTCCTATGATGATTTCTTCGGTTTGGGGTTGTCCTTCTTAGCAGGTCTTTTTTCTGGCTTCTTTGCATGCATACTCATGCTGTACTGGTTAGGAACTAGAGTAGTCTAGTTCACTTCATCTGTTCCAGGCCCCTTCGGGGCGGCTGGCGTAGAGAATTGACAGACTCCTTCGCTGTGGCCCAGTCGTCCACACTTCATGCAGATTTGTGAGATGTTTTCATATTCTAGGTTGAATCTCTCCCCGTTGAATATGATAGCCGGCAGCAAAGGCTTGGTCGTTTCCACTTGCACTGCAATTCTCGTGAATTTATCCCTATGTTCAAGGGTTGTGGTTGAATAGATCTTAATCGTTTTCCCGATGCAGTCACCAATGCTCTTTAGAAGTTCATGTTGATACAGATAAACTAGAAGATCTGCCATCCTTGCCCACACCAGTAGTCGTCTGGGGATTGGGTCTGAGGGACGGAAATTAGGTGTCCATGATTCAACAGAGATGTATGATATGAAGATCGTCCATGGCCCTCCTGTCATGGAACGGATGTAGTCGGTTTCGTTTGACAATTGGATTATATAGTAGCCTTTCTCAAGATCGATTACTCTGAAGTTTTCCGTTGGTTTCTAGAGATATGACAGCCTATTTACCAGAGCATGATATGCCACGTTAATCCCAACAGCCTTGATGATTACGGAGTGTTTCCAGGGATCCAGAAGAGGCTGGATCCGGTCCAGATTAACTGTGATTTCTGGTAGCGGACCCGAGCGGTCAACTACGATCTTGGTAGATTTGATGAAGTATGCCGGCAAATTCTTAATGTGGCTTGTATCTCCAGCGTTTCCTACCATATTGGCATAGGATTTCTTTTGGCCTTGAGGGTTTCCATTGTCTTTCCTGTTATCTGCAGGATGTTCCTTTTTCGGTGCTTGGTTCTTATCAGGCTCATTCACTAACTCTGTAGGATGCACTGTCTCATCGTGATGCAGGCGTTCCTGGGCAGTAGAGGTGTCAGGAGGGCGAGACCTCCCGGCGAAGGTACCTCTGTCGCCGCCTCCCCAACTAGCGGAGCCTCTCCCTCATGCCGAACAACAAATTGACCAAAGTAATTTAATCCATAACTTGAATAAGCATATTTCTGAAATAACGTACAGAGATACGCTCGGTCGACAAACAATTTGACCGAAAGTAAGTCGGTCGAGAAACTATTCGACTGAAAAAGGCTCTGCATTGAACTTGAAATTATTGGCAAAATAGTAACTTATTCGGTCGAAGTAGAGTTTGACCGAGCAAATACCCAGTTGAGAAATGGTGGACTGAATCTGGCACTGATTCAACCTGATAAAACCTGTAAAAATAGCAGAAAACTCGATCAAGAAAATCATTGACCGAGATGTATTCGGTCGAAGAAAGGTTTGACCGAATAAAGTCTTGTTGAACCTGCTTAATTGATTCAGTTTGCTATCAATATACCTAGTGGGATTAAAGGAAACCTTTTGAAGAAAAGAACGTTGAGACAAATTTGTCAAATAAAAACATATTGATAAGTCTTGCATCACAAAAATTGTGAGATAATGTAAATGATGTTCTTACCCAAATTAATGCAAATAATGTTACTTACAAAGATTAATGATGTTGATTGAAATATATACTCTTACTACAATTGGACATGCTTCAATACAAATAAAGCATAGATTGCAAGTTCATTTTCAATTGCTATGATCTTATACATGGTTTGCCTAAAAGTATTTCTTGGCCAATCTGAAAATTATGAACCATGTTTGAGAAAACTTCATAAATGGAACTTATGGACTTGTTTCTATTGATTAAGAAAGATATTATCATGGCAAATCAAGAGCAAGACACCATTTCAAAATCAAATATTGCTAACATGAATTAAGTTCTATACAAACTTGATCCTAAGCTATAATTGATATAAACTCTTTCAAATTGGTATCCACCTATTACATAAAAACTTTATATTCAATCAAGTGGATTATTGTAAATGCTTAAACTAGAAATCTGCATAAATGCCTCTTGATCGAAAAAGAGTTCGACCAAGGGGCACCAAGGTTAAAGTTATGGTTTACCTAAAATAAGCTTGACAAAATGCTTAATTGTGAATCATTTCTTTGCACTCAATCTTAGTACATTGATCTGAAACTCGTTCATCATATTAAAAACAAGATTTTAGTGCAAATCTCTCATAAAAGTTTAACTCAAACTTTAATGCTTATTATGACCTTATGATTCTTAAATTATCTTGATTATAAGATTAGGGGGGGCTCACAAAACTTTGTAAACATTGATCAAATCAAACTTTAAAAACTAGCCATGACCTTAGGATTGTTGAATTATCTTGATCTTAAATGGACTCTCTATATCAATATGGGCTTAACATCCCTCATTATTGATTAGAGATATATTTCTTGATCCTACTATGTTGTAAAGAAAATATCATATCATTTTCAGGGCTTAACATCCCTTGTAAAACGAATGAGAAATCAATACATGTATCCATCATGAGCCTAAATGGATCTCATATCATTTTTAGGGCTTAACATCCCTTGTAAAATGGATGAGAAATCAATACATATATCCATCATGAGCCTAAAAGGATCTCATATCATTTCAGGGCTTAACATCCCTTATAAATGATTGAGAAATCAAAACACATATGCCATGAACCTAAAAGGATCTCATATCATTTCAAGGCTTATCATCCTTTGTAAATTATTGAGAAATAAATTGTGGCTAAATTTGACATAAAAATAAATGGTTTGTGCTAAATTGTGTTGATTACCCTTGATTTAAAAATTGAGTATCAAATTATCAAATTAAGGGGGAGAAATAAAAGTTATACTTAATGTTTAGCTTGGTTATCTTTTTGAAATGACAAAGGGGGAGAAATAATATAAAATCAATAACATAAAGACATAAAGTAAAATGAGTTTCATAATCTCTCATCTATCACACACTTGCATTCACAAATAAGAGAATGGCAACAAAAGGTAAACCTCGGGTCTGAAACTCATATGATTTATATTTCCTTGATTTATGTTTTGGAAATGTTTGTCATCTTCATAATGGGGGAGATTGTTGGCTAAATTGGACATTATTATAATACCTTTGTTTTGATGATGACAAACATTTCTTTCTTGTAGTTTTAATGTGCTATTTGAGTGTTTTAGGGACAAGCATATAAGGTGGTGGATAGAAAAAACTTGGAAGATCAATTTGCTAAAATTGGTTTATTTTCATGATTGTAATCAATGTAAAAACTTATACAAATTTATAATGTACAAGTACTTAGATATAATGTAAATCAAGCATTTAGATCTTCCTATCCACTCACAACACTTAGATGGGGCATCCCCCAAGATAGTATCACAACTGCACATTGATACACACACTTAGTAAATGAATACATTGAAACAGGGATATTCTCAGCCGACAAAAACTTCGACCGAGACACTCTCGGTCGACAAGGTCCTCGACCGAGAATAGACCCTCCTAGTCATTAGACTGAGTTAGAAAAGTAGTTGGTAGTTGGAATCGAATGTTACAATATATTGACTCAGACTCCCACTCAGTTGACTAATTCCTCGACCGAGAGACTCTCAGTCGACAAACTACTCGACCGAGAAAGGTTCTGGACGGCACTTTTCAGCATTAAACAACTAGTTGTTGCAATGTAATTAGTGGACACATAATGGCTAGTTGAGCACTAAGAACACCTTAGAAGGTGTCTAGAACATCCCCAAGCATTAGCAAACCACTCCTATAAATAGGACAAGCTATAGGACACCCAAAGCATCACTTGTGCATACAATTACACTTGAGATTCATTCCTTGAGAGCAACAAGCTGAGCTTCACTTGCAATTTATTCTACATTAGTGTCCTATAGATTAGTATCTCCTAGCCACCACACTACCACATTCATCCACAGTGGATAGGAGATCAATAAACTTGATATAGGATCAAAGCGATGTACTTAATTGGTAACATTGTTCCTTTCTTCCAATCTTATTCCTTCTATTGTATTTTGTTCTCCTTTGCTACTCCTAGGTTAAAGGCTGCAGAAAGGAGGTTGTTGGAGATTCTTCAGGTGGAGAAGGTAGCTCGGTGGACTTTGGACTGCTTCTAGAAGGTCTCAACGGGAAGCTACTTCAAGGAGGAAGGCTACTTCAAGGGGGGTTGAAGTTACTTCAAGTGAAGGCTGCTTCAAGGTTGGTGAGATGACTTCGGGGTGAAGGCTATCCAAAGGGTTTGTGAAGGTAGTTGTATCTTATGTAACATCCTTACGAGGTAATAAAATACAATTGATTTCAAAATCCCAATTGGAAACAATTGGGTAGTGGACTGACTCCCTTAGTATTTGCTAAGGGTGGAACCACTCTAAATGTCTTGTCTCCTTCTCTAACATTTTGTGCTTGATTGGTTGAATTAATTTTAAAATTATCATAAAAACCTATTCACCCCCCTCTAGTGTTTTTCACTAGTAATTTACGTATACAAACCATTAATTAATATGCATATTAGAAACCCTAAATATAGATTTATTATTATAGGGGAAATATGTTTCAAGACCTCGACCAAATGGTAGTGTTTGTATTTCTAATTTTGTAAACATACTTATTTGTACTTTTTTATAAGAAAGTAGTTAATTACAAATTTATCAAGTTATGTTTGTTTACAAAATTACAAAATGAAATTGCTTTGGTTAGTTACTGACACATACTCGCATCATATTTTGGGATGATGGTGCATGAAAGGGTAAGGATGTAAGAAAGTGACTTACTAAAACTAGTGAGATCAAATAAAAACCAGTCGTGAAAAGACCACAAAACCCATGTGAGTGTGAAACATGATTAAATCATACTAAGGCAAACATATAAATGATTAGAAGCATTGTTCATTGTTTCATTCTCAAATGTGTGAACACACATACAACATCAACAAAATATAAAGCTTTAGAATCTCTAAAACCCAATCACTCATGGGTCTGAAATGACAACCAAAAAAGATGAAGGTCGCCTTCATTTTCCACTAATCTTGCTGATCTTAGCGAGGCTAGGCAAGATCCATGAGGAGGCTAGAAAAGCCTAATTGGACTCTATAATGGGAACAAATGTCTATCTATAAAAAGAAGTAGATGACATACCACAATTCAAGAAAGCAAAACACAATCCAAGCATTGAGGAGAACCTGTGACCTCTCAATGAAGATGATGACAACAAACACAAATGAAATCAAAGGTGGACATGACAAAATACCATCTCAAAAATCATCAGCAACAACATGCACATTAAGGGTTAACATGCTACATACCATAATCGGTCTAACTAGTAGTGTTAAAAGCTTGACAAGGTTTGATTAGAGAGATATAGATGATCTCCCTAACCTATAATGCCACTGGTGCTCTGTCAAACCCATGGAGGTGATCACAGGTGAACACAATCAGGGGAGATAGGTGTGGAAAGAGAGGATTCAAACAAGCATAAATGGATTCTAGGAGGTGTTGTGAATGTGAGAGGGTCGGTATATAAATAGGGAGTTAGTCATGTGGTGGTTGGGACATTCATTGGACTTGGAAACATGTGAGTGGAGGAAGTCTAGGCTCAATTGGGAAGTTGGGATGAAGGAATCCCATTGAGATTAGGGTCTTTGAGTCCAAGATCAAGAGATAAATATGAAGATAATAACGAGAATGAAGTTGGGGCACTGGAATCCCATTAGTTATTCATAATTACCACATACCTGATTTGGGGAAGAGATATGTCCAAGTCAACTCAAACTATATGTCCAATCACATTTCTATATAAAATTAATATCTAACACCAAGTGTTACAAACATTTAAAAAAAATTCTTCATAGGGTTTTGAGGTCTATTTTAGGGTTTTTATTATCAATTATGATTTTTTTCATAGATACATGGATTAGGATTAAAACCCCAAATCATCACATTGAAGCTTAAATTCCTTTCTTCACACTTGTAGTGTTCAATTCAAAGGAAACACATATTAATATTAAGGACATCATGGTTGACCATGTGATAAGTTTAATAGATCAAGAAGGTATCCAAAACTTTATAATAAAACAAACCAAGGTTTTGTACATGTAATCCATATTAAGAGGGCACAAAAGGGTACTTTTGAATCAATTTTAGAATCAGGTCTTTAAACCACGTCCATTTAATTACTCCCTTTCATTAAAATGACATATATATTATGTTATGATCTACCCATAATTTCATATATTTATTATGAATTGGACAGTCTATACCAACCTCAGATAGACACATCGAACCACTATCAAGACAAGTAATCATGGTTAGTTTATTGTGGGATAGGGTCAAAGACCAATTACCCTTGTATGATGATGTATTGATATGCACAGAGAGGGGGGATTTCTGGTCAGAACTTGATAGTAATAGTTCCCTCCTTGACGTGCCCAACCATGGTAGCCATGGAGTCAACATAGTGTTGACTTAAGGCTCTAGGCGTCGATCGCCACCACTAAGGACATGGTTTCCTATAGGAACCTCTTCTGAGCATAATAACTAGATTAGCATGGGAGGTGGTCATTAGGGCAAAGATTTCCTAGGTCTAGTCAAGGGCACATGCCAAAGATGGGGAGAGGGAAGCTTACCCCAGATCTGAGCATGTTGGGGATCCATTGAGGTTTGTGGGAAGTTTTTAGAAAATTGTAGGTGTTAAAGGAGGCCTTTACAACATCTGCACTAGAGGTTGTAGAAAGTGGAAGTTGGAGAAGGGGTTTGTACTATCCTCGCACCCAACTAAGTAGCAAAGCAACATTGATTGATCCCCATAGAATTTTAGGACAAACAGAGAAGGTGAAGCAGGCAGAGATAGTAGGGTTCCTATGTCAGGTACCATATCATGGGCTTCTCATTGATCTATTGAGGCTTGCAAATAACCTGGGTTGAAGGTGACGCTCCTATGATATCTTATATAGGATCTAGACAGAGCTCTATGGTTAGTAGGGGGAGGACAATGAGAAGGGAGAGAGAGAGAGTTGATCATCTATTACATACCCCCATATTAATGATGGAAGCAAGGGTCAAAGACTAACTCAATCTGATGACTCCACAAAGATTTTGGAATTACTAGGAGAAAGGGAGAGAGAGCAATGTCTTAGGGTTTGATACAATATGTACCTAAGTATGGGTATACTACAATTTTCCTCTTGAGTGTGAGGTAGGTGATGGACTCATAATCATGAAATTTAGATATGAAGGCTCATTGCAATGTGATAGGTTAGGGGTCGAGTTTGTGGCTAGTTTAAATTTCAATGGTACTAAATGTGATTAGTTACACTAAAGCCCACCAAATATTTATTTCTCCCTTTAAAAAGAAATTCTTCACAATTTTCCATAGGCCACTAGGATTGGTCAACTTGCCTAAAACTTTAGACATAACTTTATATTAATTCCCTTTTGTCACAAAAAAATGACTAGATTGAATTATGTAAGATTCATGCCAAAAACTTACTCCTCAAGTTAAGCTAATATAACTCCATGAAATGGATAAAAGGGAAGTACAAACTAGTATGGAAACCATTCAATTTCTTAAATGCGCTTATGAGGAAATAAATTGAACAAAAGAGCTTTAATCAACCTCTATATAAAGGAGCCATTTGGTTTACAAATTGAATGGTGTTCACAATATGATACCATAAACTTCAAGGTTTATTGACGCAATGGACTTAATCCTAACGATCTAACCAGCTTCATTTATTTTGAAGATTATATTCAATATAACTTCTAGAAAAATGGAGAAAATTCCAAGTCCTCATCTCCTTCCCCCCTTATAGGATTTTTCCAATTAAAAATGGCTTAACTAGTAAAAGGTTGGGGTGATCTTTTCTAATGTCAACTTTTAGTTCTTATGTGGCTTCATCCTCTATGTGGTGATTTAATTGAACCTTATTATCTCTATTTTTTTCATAGATCATCAATATTTGGATTGAAGATCCTCACAGATGCCTCTTGGTAGGTCAACTACCTTAGAGCATTAAAATACTCAACATTCAACATATGAGCATGATCCTCCATATCGTGCTTTAAGTTAGACACAAGGAATGCAGTTTATATCAAATTATATAGGGTTCCATGGGTAAAGATGATAAATAGATGACATATTAATTTTCACTGAAGGCCACTCCCACAGTTTCTATCTTCTCAAGACTCTCCTCCAAGATTTTGGGAATGAGTAGGGTATGCAATGTAATCCTTCTAAGACTCACTTATTCCTTTCTTCCTCATGCAGGTAATAAGGATGTGTTAATTGAAACAATGGGCATTCAGAAAGGCAATTGGCCAACTAAGTATATAGGTTTTCCTATGGCAAGTGGCAACTTGTGAATGAAACACTACCATGATTGCTTACATAGGCTTAGATATATGATTAATAAATGGCCAGAATCCAAAATATCCATGGTTGGATGTCTTATGTTGATTAAGTATTGTGCTATGGGACTAGTCACATATTGGATGAGGCAAGGCAAGATACCTACCTCAATTAATAGAAGAATGTAGATACTAATGTCTAACTTTGTTTGGGGCATCTCAGCTCATCCGACTTCTTGGTCAAAGATTGCTTATCTGATTGAAGTAGGTGGTCTTAACCTCAAAAAGCTGGATGAGATGTCTGATTTTTATACCTTAAAAAGAATCAAGAGGTTATTATACATCCCTTGTATCTGGAGCACGTGGATGGCTAGAAGATATGGGAGCATTGCTCATCCTGTTACTATGGGTGTATCTACATGCTGGGGGAGAATGACTAAACTTTGTCCTAGTTTCATAAACTCAGATGATGTTAAGTTTTTGAACATTTTTCGTCAGACACTTCCCAAGGACAAATCCTTTGAGAATTTATGGCCTTCTATGAACTATCCTCAATGGAGATCAACCACTTTATAAAGCTCTAAAAACCTGCTTCCAACATCAGAAAGAACCTATAAATGGAGTGGCTCAAGCACTGCCCATTGTTTTCTTTGCCTTCAGGAAACTGATTTTGTTGACCATTTTTTTGGCTCCTGCAAATACTGGAGATATATATGGGGCGGTTGCAACAAAATTCAACATTAGGAGTTCTTATTCACTGCATATATGTCTCTCAATAATTGGAAGTAGATCTAAATAGAATGGTATCATCGAGCTATGGGCGATCACAGGAGCAGTTCACCTAATCTGGTCTGCAAGGAACAAGTTGTGCCATGGTGATAGATCCTTAGATTCTGTTGAAATCTTTAATCGTCTTACCAGGGAAATGAAATACCTAAACTTCACCTACAAGAAGAGATTATCAAACATCTCACCACTCATTGCTAGGAATTGGGAATTTTCTCAATTTTGAATTCATTCTCCTTTGTAAGCTATATGCATTCATATTATCTTGTTAGCTACATATGTAAACTACATGCTTGGATGTAGTTTGTAACTCATCCCCTATAAGGGTTTGGAATATATTTACCCAATTTTCCAAAAAGAAAAATGAGACTCCAAAGGGCCCTCATTTCTAGGGTTCAACTTCCCTTGACTCATGGCAATGTCATGGCCGTTTGGGTTCTTAATATACATAATATTCTATGTAGATGGGTAAATTTATGCATCATCATAGGGTTTTTGTTTGTCTAGGTTCCTCAAAAATTCAAAGCATATATGAGGTGGGTGGACAATTTTATCACAAATAGTGAATCCAAACATTTCATGGTTTATAGGGTTTGAATAACCAAAAATATCTGAGTGACTTATTATCCATTCAAATTGTGTCTCTATATCAACACAATTATTCAAAAGGAGCATAATTTCTATTCAATAAATAACTATTCAAGGATGGATTCATAAGCAGTTGAGGATGAGCTCTCAGGGATCAAGTCACTCAAGCTAGGGTCTACCCAAGTCAAACATCTACTCATGAACATATATTACCCATTTATATTGGGTACAATGACTAGATTCCTATATAAGGGACCACTAACTTGGGTATAAGCTCTAATAACATACCTCCTCTAGGGTCTTGGGATTCTTACCTCACCCATATGCAGGGTGCATTATGTAGGCCTCGTATATGTATTGGGACTCTTCCTTCATCTAGTAAGGTTCATCAAGCTTGAGTACCATCTCCTTTCTACAAAGTCATATATATATATATATATATATATATATATATATATATATATATATATATATATATGTTGGTTAGGTCCCCTTAGGATATCTAGGGTTTCCAACACCATCATTTATAACCATGACGTAGTCTAACTCTTGTATTTGAGGAGTATATTAACATAGAAATTTCATCAAATTTTGTGTTATAATTTGAGTTCAGACTTTCTAGCCACAACCTCTTTCCTCTTATGCTTGAATTTTTCCTCTTCAAGGTTTGTCCTTCCTTGAGCAATGACTAACAATAAGTCCTAACACTAGTTGACCTCCTCTATAGAAAGCTCACAACTCGTGTTGGTCATGTCATTTATCTTAGATCAATACATGTTTAAGTACATAGGTATCGAATGGACAATCCATGTTACCACCAAGGTCAAATCCTCAAGATGACATCACACATGTTTCTCATTCATTGAAGAATCTCCAACTTATCTATGGTTTCAACACATGATTGGGATAATCAACCCATTGAAAAAGTTTCTCTACAAACCATCATTGACCTTTACTAAAGTGATCTTAAAATATATATGCATATATATGTATATATTGATTTAGGCTATAATACACTCAAGTGTATTCATCACACCGTACACCTCAATGATTTTCCATCATCTAAACCATTGTTATTCTTAAGTATCTTATGAATATATTATATATGAAATTTGAGTTCATTCGGATACGTATAGGTCGTGCATATAAAGACAATAAAAATGATGCATTAGAAAATAGTTTTGTGAGTCTATTTTATTTTTTCTTAGATGAGTGAACTACACTCATCCAAATTGTCTCAAACTTTGTATGTGGGCTATTTTTATTATGACAATGAAGAGAAATGCTTTAGATTTTATGAAAATTAATCTGCATAGGAAAACACCATTGGGGTGTACGGTGTGATATGTATGCAAGAGTGCATTCTAACCTAACTCCCTCTCTCTCTCTTTATATATATATATATATATATATATATATATATATACATACATACATGCATACATACATACATACATACATACATATACCACTAAGACTAGAACCAAGACTTTTGTAAGTATGGTTTCACATTCTCAATAATTTGCATTATTTGATCACGTGATGTTAATATTTTACAGTCTTGCTCAAGCAAGGTTTATACGTTAACTCTAATTATAAGCTATGATGTAAAACCTCAATATATTCGGATCGTATCATTACTCTGTGCTTAAGATTTTCATCACAAAGTTTGTGATTAAAGGTGGCTACTGTTTCTCTTACACCTACCTTAAGATGAAATAAGTATTTGACTAGAGTCCAATTACAAAGTTTACCTTATTCACATGTAGAGATGGTGAGTCCACAAATCATTAAAATTTTTAATTTAGGTGGAATCATGCTTAATGAGTGACTCCTCATAAATGAACATTTTTCTAGCTACAAAGAGTTATCAAAATGCATTATCCAAGGGGAAATGTGATTTTCTCAGGGCTCTTAAGTTTGTTCACAACCTCCTTTAGGGTTTACTCATTACATAATATCATATACCCCTCATTCATGAATCTCCTTAGTCATTCCCTTAGGGTACCTAGGGGAATGGGCACTTATGGTGTGATCTCCTTCCCACCGCTCGGGCCTTGTGTACCTATGGAGTGAAACTCTTCTCCTGACCCCTCGAGTCGTATGTACTGATAGAGTGAGACTTTTCTTCTAAACCCTTGGGCCCCATGTCCCTCTATATAGCCATACTTAACCCTAGGGTTTATTTAGGGATAGGATATTCTATACGTAGGGATATCTGAGGTGTGCTAAGATTTATTTTGATTTTATCACCATGTGTGATTTATTTCAACGTAAGGGTCTCATAGATTGTCGAGATTACATGTATTACTGACTCATCATGAACAAGGCAGCCTATAATCTCACAAGTATTGTGGCATACCTTTATTTTAGTCTATAAATCTATCATGGAATTATTTACCATATTCATTCATTAATGTGTATTCAGATGCATATACTAAAACCATTTGCTCAAACATCAAAATAGAACATTTTATTATGCATAGTTCATTAGGTATTTGTAAGGACTTACACGTTGATCTATTATAAGGATAGGGAGCATCATGAGTAGAATCTCCATCTAGATTTATAGTTGTTGGGACACTATTAGCTATACATGAAGTCTAACAAGTGTGAGTTTTGGCCAACCGACATGTATTTTCTTTGTCATGCCTTATCTGAGAATCAGATTTGTGCAAGTTCCAAGAAGGTTGAGTCAGTGTTGATGTGGGAACATCCTAAGACACTAATTGATGTGCATGGTTACTTGGTTAAGATGGGTACTATAGAGAATTTATTAAATACTTCAATGCTATAGACTTTTCTATTACTAGACAACCAAGAAGGATGTACCCTTTATGTGGACAAAGGAGTGTGAATGAAGATTACATTTGTTGAAGGAGAAGTTGATGTTAGCTCTAGTGTTAGTTTTTATAGATCTAGGAAAAGAATGCATAGTCTTCCATAGTGCATTAAAGAATGGAATTATATGTGTGTTGATGCAAAACAAGCATGCAATCTCTTGAACTTCTCATTAGCTTAAGAAGCACAATGAGAATTGCCAGACAAATGATCTAGAGTTGATAGTAGTGGTCTTACCAATGAAGACTTGGAGGCATTATATTTGTGGGGAGAAGTGTTAGATCTTCACTGATCACAAGAATCTTCAGTATCTCTCTTCAAAGCAAAAGTTGAAATGAGACAGAGAAGAGGGCTTGAGAATAAGGGAATATGATTGTATGATATAGTATCATCTTGGGAAGGAAAATGTGGTGGTGATGCATTGATAACTAGGTCATCTTTGTCTTCAACATATCTGACATAATTGTGTTCTTTGGCTTGCGACATAAGGACGTGCTAGTAGCTCTAGTTAAATGAATGTGTAGATGGAAGTCTTCTTGCTTGAAGGGTTATTATCTCAGTTGGATGCCAAATCAATGTTTATATAATAGATCAAAGATGCACCACAAGATGATATTTTAATACAAAATATTCGGCTAGAGATCGACAATAGGAAGCATGATGGACTCCATGAGTCATAGGATGAGATAATGTGCTATTACAATAGGGTGGTAGTTCCTTATGCAAATAGTTTGAGGAAGATGGTGTTTAAGAAGTCACACTCTTACATGTAAGATATGTGTCTTGGTAATACAAAGATGTACCATAATCTCAAATATTTAAATTGGTGGCCCAAACTAAAGTGTGATGTGGCAGAGTTCATGGCAAAGTGTCTAGTTTGTCAATAGGACAAGGCAAAGTACCCGAAACCTAAAGGATTGTTGCAACCTTTTTTAGTTCCATAATGGAAGTGGGATCATGTCACCATGGACTTTGTGGTTGGTCTCCCTATGACTTCTAAGGTATATGGTTCCATATGGGTGTTCATTTATTAGTTGACCAAAGTAGCCCACTTTATAGCAGCCAAGACTACTTTCACATATGAGAATTTGGTACATATGTATATAGATGTGATAGTTTGTTTGCATGGTGTTCCTAAAATGATATTATCTGATAGAGGACTACAACTCATGATCGATTTTTTGAATTGTTTGCATATGCATTTCAACACATAATTAAAGTTCAACATAGAATTTCATTTGCAGATAGATTTTTGGTAAAAAAGGACCATACATACTTCAGAGGATCTGTTGAAATTTTGAGTGCTTCAATTTCTTGGGATTTGGGGCATTCACCTAAGTTTTGTTGAGTTTGACTACAATGGTTATCACATGAGATTAGACATAGCACCATGTGATGATTTGTATGAAGGCATTATAGATCACCTCTTTGTTGGTACGAGGCATGTGAATATTAGTTGTTAGGTCCTTAGTTGGATCAATAGACTACAAAGAATATTGAAGTAATTGAATACTATTTGAAGGCAACATAAGATAGGTAGAAGTCATATGTAGACAAATGATATAGACTGGTGGAGTTTCAAGTTGGAGATCTTCTGTATCCCAAGGTTTCACCTTGGAAAGGTATCTTGATAATTTTTAAGAGGGGTAGTTGGCTTCTAGCTTTATGGGGGCTTACCCTATCATAGCTTGTGTAGGGAAGGTGACATACAAGTTGAATTTTCCACATGAGTTTCACATATTGAGCAATGTCTTCCATGTCTCCATATTAAGGATGTGTCATTCAGATACAAAGCAATCCATACAACCAGTTGGAGTTTAGCTTGATGATGATATTCTTACATGGAAACTCCAATGTTGATCTTTTTATCATGTATAAAAGTTAAGAAGAAATATATATTGTTTTTGAAGTTGTTATGTACCACCATGGTATAAAGTAATCCATATGGGAGATAGAGGATGAGATGTGTAGTACATACCCATATTTGTTCTCATTGGATTTTAGGGGCAAAATCCCTATTAGGGGTTTATTATTGTAAGACCCTTGATCTAGTTTATCCCTCAAAAATATTTTTATATCCTAATTATATGCTTGGGTACCTTAATTACATGTATAGGGTAATTATGTAACTAACTGGTCATTTTATGCGTTGTGATCCTGTGTGTGGAATCTCCATGCTTGGAGGTCCTTTTTGTAGTTTGCACATATCATGTTTGGGCTTTACACCCTCCATCTCATTTGACATTGGTTTGGTGGGCCTTAGTTCCCTTAAACAACCAACCTACTTTCCATCAGTTATGACTAGTCTCTACCTACATGTGAGTCTTCATTAGTGGATGACATGCCAACCTACAGAACTTGTGTGCAGTGCTAATAAGGTTTTCATCTATGTTGGAGTAGCTGACCTCCATTAATGAAGACTGATTTGTATGTCACATACTAGTGGAATTTTAAAATGTATACCTTTGGGTTCCCATCAGTTTAGGAGATGTTGTCAATTAATGGAGGTCAATGTGTCGTCTATTGGAGAAAATCCTAGCATGATCACCTATTGATTAACTTCTTGCTTTCGCCTACTAATGAGAACCACCTAGTGTTTAATGATGAGGAGCACGAGTTGTCTACGGATGATGATACTAACAATGAATATATGGGTAAAACAACCAATGGAGTTACAAGATTCACCCACTCCTTCTCTCTCCTATTATCTTTCCTTCCAAGCCTACACATACCCATGCTTTCCTCCTCCTTAAACCAGTTGTTTGAGCTGCTAAAGAACATTAGTTGACGACAATGTACGAGATCATTGCATTCCTATAACCAATGATTAACAAACTACTACTTCTATTTGATCTTTCCTTCTTCTTCCCCAGAGACCGTCAACTCTTCTTTCACCCCATGATCCTTCTGAACCTTGTTCCATGTAAGTGAGCTTATTCCCATCTTGTTTTTATGGTGGTTATCCATCATTTTATACCTTGATCCATACCCGTGGATGCTTACTTATCTAGGGTTCTACCTTATTCTATACCTTGTATTCTCATTCCCTCTTTCCTTAGCTACTCTAGGAGCATGGAAGAAGGACCATGTGGAGCTTCGTATAAGCGAGCTTTGTATCATGTGTAAAGATCGTGGTTTGCTTGTTGGCTTGAAGCTTGTTCAAAGCTTTAAAGGAGTCATTCTCGAATTTTATCATCTTCATTGAGAAGTGGACTCTTCTACACTATTTATAAGGTGTGTGATATAATATATGATATATTTAATAGCTAAACAACACACGCAAACCTTATTCTTGCTTCTAATCCATTTAATAAGCTGAAAGATGGAATCTTTATGCTGATCTCTAAGTATCTAAGAATGGAATATGAATATGCATGCTCATCTTAGTCTCTAAAATATCTTCATTGATTCTAAATACATGAAAAGTTAGATATGCATGTGCTTAAATTCGAACTATGAAGAAAAAGGATTCAAAAAGTGAAGCCTATATGATGTTAGTGTACTAAAAATGGACATTTTTCTTTTATAGAATTTCTTTATGGTTTAGAACTCTTACATAATGTTATTAAGGTTTTTCCTAGTCATTATGTTGTTGGAAACTAGTTTGAAATAGACTTATTGTGTAATGGTAGCTCATTTATGTCTAGTTTGGCCTTCTTATGCCCTAATTTTGAAATTTGCATAACTTTTGCATCCTTTCAAGTTTGATTCAAAAATTTGGGTGATGTCTTGTTACTAGTTTGTAAATCTTTGTGCAAAAATTCAGATCATAACGAGGTCCCTACGTCAATTTATGCTTGTTGTGCCTTTATTGGTAAATGGGCCCTTTGGTGCTCTAGATTGTTGGTTTGGGCCTTGTTATTGACAAGAATAATACATGAGACCTTTTTGTATGGTCTTGTATTTATACAATATCCTAGAAAGGATTTGACCTTGATATGGTCTTTTTGAAGAATCAAGACTAGTGGTGCCCTAGATGATTCTTTGTCCTTAGTGAGGTAAGAAGCATAACATACACCCTGACAGTATGGTAATATGTTTTTATCTTATAAAGTTGCAAGGATTGATTAATATTTGAAACTTTTTGTTGTTTTTGTATATAACTTGATCGATGCATTCATAAAATTATTAATTGATCAAGTTAACCAAGTGCAACCCTACTCATGTAGCACCCAGAGTCTGTAGATCTATTTTTGAGGTCGTTGGGGGGGGGGAATAATGACATGAGTTAATCTTGTAACAAACTATAGTTGTGAGAAGATGATCAAAGCCGTATATTAGTGAGTACACAAGGTTGATTAGGTTTGTTAGATTTCGACATTTCTAAATCTTATTAGGACTCAATTTTGACCAATAGTCCAATGATATGTGATGGAGAGCAATGACGGTCATGTCTTAGTATATGATTGGTTTTTATATCATGTGTTTGGTGTTGTGGCATGTGTGCCTAAGACCAAACAAACTATCATATGTGGATCCACTTTTGAGAAGTTTCACAATAGATCTAGTCTCTGAGTAGGGATGGCAATGGGGTTGTGAAAAAAACATATATATGGATAATCGCATCCTATTTTACGCCATCTAACCGCACAAAGTATGCTGGTGTGTATATAGTTTTCGAATTTTGAAATCAATGTGGTGTGGTGCGGTTATGTATCTTGATAAAAAATCATGGATAAAAACTACACCACAATAGTTATATATATGCATATATATAATAATGATGTAGTTTATTATTCTTATTGCATAGATGACTAGATATATTTTTTAAATCAAATTTGATATATACCCAATATAGAAGTAGGAAAGTACATTTTGTGCAACTAGTGCACACATAGTTTCTCATTTTTTTAAATTAGTAAACATGCATGTGCCCTTTTCACTTTAAAATATCACAAATATATTTTACTTTAATGTTGTTTTGTGTGCTTGACATTTATATGGTTTTTTTTTGCAACATTATGTAGTCATTTTTGTGATGGAGTTAGGGATTTTAGGTCTTTTAAGGAATCAAGTAATGTGTAGTGTTTACATTTTGTTGTCTTATTTGATTTATATCTTAGATAGAAAATGTGCAACAATTAGATAAGGAGAGAAAGGTTATTAAGGTAGGAATTGGATTTTTTACAATAAGCGGCCTACTATTCATTCACTGAGAAGTGTAGTCATTGATGGATATAACAAGTTAATCTAAATAAATAAAGGTGAAATTTTTATGTAGAAATAAGTGAGAGAGAGTCAAGAATATATAATTATAAACATTATTATTAATCACTCTATGTCAATAATTAATTCATATATTCTACCACTTTTTTAGGAATCATTTTGACTTCCCCCCTAATCTCTTGGAAAATAGATCATTATATTTAATTCTTAATGTTGTATTACTTCTTTCCCATTGTAGATATATATATTTTGAGGAAAAAAACATAACCCACGTGTTTGAAAATGATGATACATGTTAATGAGAAGAAAGAGAGAAATTCAAATTAGAAATTATAAGGACGATAACTTAGTAGGGGAGAGAGACTTCAAGAAATGTTTTGAATGGGATAATGTTATTAGAAAATGAAAGAATGTATAGTAGTGTGTGTGTGTGTGTGATAGAGCGAGAGAGAGTTAATTAACCATCTTAGTGGAGTATGTTGTGTAAATTTATGGTGGAAATAAATTCGTAGTTTTAAAGTAAGATTGGTGATTGGTGTGGTAAAAGTCAATGAGAAGTGTCAATGAAAATGAGCAAAAAAAAGTGAAAAATGAAAGAAGAAGGATACTCAAGTAGGAAGCATCATTTTATAAAGCAAAAATATTATCATTTATTTTTCAAGAAAAATGA
Organism: Alisma plantago-aquatica; assembly: GCA_963693085.1. Taxonomy (NCBI): domain Eukaryota; kingdom Viridiplantae; phylum Streptophyta; class Magnoliopsida; order Alismatales; family Alismataceae; genus Alisma; species Alisma plantago-aquatica. The sequence goes on from OY856412.1 coordinate 1,338,862,441, forward strand.
AAATGAAATGTTAGTAACTTAGTATATTTTTTCAGCAAAATAATATTTTTATAGAGGTATAGAATAGTGAATGTGTAATTCGTGGGTGACAATGTGTCTGGCATTAGGCTACTACATTAATAACAAGTGTGTTCTTTCAATCAACTATAGATAGAAGAAACAACAACTTTTCTTATTTTCACTTTTTATCTCTAGTGAATGAGACAATATTGTTGTGATCTAAATTGTTGTAAGTGAGACCATAATATTTTTTCATTTGAATTACAGATGTGAAGTCAGTGCCAATCTATCACCTTCTCTTCATGCCTCCTTGACACAAACAAAATTTGAGTATAAAAACTTGCAGCATGTTGGAGGGATGGGTAACCCTCCTCATTTGATAATCATTTTATTAAGGACAATGCAATAGGGGGGCGATAATTGAAGGAAAATCTAGAAGATTAAAGTAAACATGCAAAATGGAAAAGGATGACATCAGACGTATATGAGCATTTCATTACAAATAAAGACAACTCAGGAGTATACAAATCTTATTGCAACTACAACCAAAAACCTATAAGATAAAATATGAGGAGCGAGACCAATAAAATGGAACAATATTTGCATTGATTCCCGAGAAGAAAGCAAAGGGATGGAAACAAAATGTTGATCGACCACTCTAAGAATTCATATGGGATGGTGAGTCTATCAAATTATTATTTTTATCAACATTCTATTAGGTAAATGTTCATGCGCATAATATAAAAAATTGTTTCTTTTATTACAAAATATGAGTAATATATTATTGTTTCATATTGTTTTAAAATACATATATGTTGTTATTTTAATGTATAGTATACAACTTATTCATACATTTCAAGTTAATATTACTAGGATCAATAGAATCTTATGCATCATGTGGTCTGGTTTAGTGTGGTTCACCTTAGTTTTTATATTATGTCCATATGGTTTCTCACATTAAAAATCATGGTGGATATGGTGTATATGTGGTGTTTGATTTTTCTATCGTGTTCTTATTATGGTTTTGATATAAACCAAACCACATCCTCACCATTGTCAGTCTTTCCTTTGAGTAATCTACCTTTTGTTACCCTCATTACGACTCATGTTGTGTGGAGAGGCCTATAAGAATCCAGATATTCTTAGTTCTTATACATATTGATAGAGATGTGTCACAACATCTAGCTATAGTTTGAGTAGTATGCCTCAAACTATCTAGAATATAACAAAATGTGACACTTAGTGGTGTAGTGTATTTGTTTAGGTTTAATTGTTGAATAACATGGGTGATATTTGGTTTGCTCTACTTGCTAAAAATATTGTATGTAATTAATACTCCACACAAGTCTATGTATGACTCAAGTATATTATACATACGATCTATAACCTTTCTTCTTGTTGAATTTCCTACTCCATTAATTCAAATATTATCTTCTTTGTTAAGCATAACTATTAAAACTATTAAAAATAATACATGTTATCAGCTACTATATCATATTTTGTGACTGAGGGTCTCACCCCACGGGTTTTCATGTCTTTTTTGGTGACTAGAAGCAAAACCAAAGTTGTGGTGGAGAAGATTCATCTTCTGGAGGACATCATTCACCTAGAGATAGGAGATTTTTATGGGATCACTTGGAGGAAGGTGATGTTTGTTGGAGCAATGAAGGTAGGTGATATTTGTGTGTTGGATGTAGCTAGTCCTAGAGTTGTTCATGTATCTTAGGTCTTGGCTGGAAGTTTTATATGGATGCATCAGTGACTTGGGATTTTGGTATGTATATCTTGTATTGTTGTAATAGTTGTACATGTTGTAATATATGAACAAGCACACCTTCCTTTTGTATGGATTATGACTAAGGTCACTAATCCATATGTTGTACATAACATGTGAAAATGAATATATGAAGGACCTTGTTGATATTTATTTCATGTTGTTATATGGCAAGTTTTTGGTAATAATGGTTGTTTGGTTTTAAATTGAGATTTGATTGAGTAATATCGATCTTTTGGTAGTGGGGGTCATGAAATGGATGTTATTTGGGTTTTCCAATGAGGTTTGAATATGAACAAACAAAGGAAAAATATGTTTTTTTTAATTGAAGTTTGAAAGGATAGTGATATTGGTCTATACCTTGATTGACCAAAATTGGTTGTGTTACAATTTAGATTGAGTCAATTTTTTACATTATGCCATGTGTATATGCGGGTGCCTAAAATCACTAAATAATTTCATAGTAGCTTGTTCAAAATTACATTTTATATTGATATCAAGCATTGGAACTATATGACAAGATAACTTTTTCATAATGTGAGCTATATTCCAATGTTCACTCACGATAGTAATTATAACATCTACAAAAAATATGACCATCTACATATGCATGTAATATACCATTGTGTCATCAATATTTACATGTTCCAACTAATGTGCAAAATAATATCAAGCATCAATATGAACACCATTCCATTGATCAAGACAATTATAAAAATGTAACTTCGTGATCAATTAATGATACATGTACACGTGGATGTGTCACCAACTGAGTCAAAAACATGTTCACATATAAATCTTGAAACTTTATGCAAATTCTAACATATAGTGTACATATTTGGAATTTACAATTAGACTATTCTAAATTAATATATTAAAACCATATAGATAAACAACACGAGTAAAATGAAAATACATGTCAATTGATTGAATCACAACAAAATTTTAGTAGGTAACACTTACCCTATGTCAACATCATCATGATATCTTGCATATGTATGATGTTTATACTTGACTGGTGATAAACTTTAGGACTATCCTTATAGGCATATTGTGATGGATTGTTTTTTTTTCAATTACCAAGTGGGAGTCCATGGTAAGGAAACCATTTCAAGGTATTTCACTTATTGAGATGAAAACAAGCCCATATAAGTATTGTGTGTTATTGTGTCCCTGTAATTTTTCTCAACTTCTAGTAAGTATGTCTACAAAACGATCGAGCAACTTTAAGAGCTAGGGATACTATGGTCATGTATGTTTACCCAACTTATAATGGACTTTGGTTATGAAAAATGAATGAATATGAGTGTTCATGTTGATTGTATTGTCGTAACATCGTCACAATCCATGTTATTTTAAGTTTGGTCAAATCATCACCACTCTACATATTGATTTAGTGATCCTAATTAATCTCTTGTTTTAGTATAATACTCTAGATTTTCTTAACACAAAATTTTGAGGGAAAGGGTGCAACAAAAATATAATTTTTCCCAACAAAACTCTTAGCCAATGGATCTGATATATCCATAAAATGTCAATATATTAAATACATAAATGGATATCAAATATACATTGGTGCATGTTAGTTTTCTAAAAGTAAAACATGTCTCATGATGGTGTAGACTTAGACTTCCGAATTTGAAGTTGTAGGTTTATTTCTCCATATCATTATGGTATTTGAATCAGTTAGGGGCTAAGAACTGGTCATCCCCTTTCCATAGTCGACCAACAAATATGATAGGCTCTAACTTTCTTGGGATACCACATAGATAGCTCTTTTATTGGAAGTGGAGGTGGTTAACAACAATTGACATTTTAAGAGCAAGCATCACAGTTTGGAACCTATTTGTTCTTTAGGATATCAATTACAATCCTTCACTATTGACCCATTGTTCTAGTAGTCAAACCCTCGACCTTTTTGGCCCTCCATAAGTATAGTCCTCCATGATGGCAAGGGTTTTGTTGGATTACTTCTACGAATAAAATTATGCTTATTAGACCCTTAAATCTCAAGATTTTTTTTTAATTAAACCCCAAGATGTTGAATGAGAACAATGCGTCACATAAACACAATTTTGGTCTAAGCCTTACATTGTATGACCTCCCTTTTGACAAATTGACCTTATTTCATTTCTTATATTTTATGGTTGTCTTATAATACAGTTTTACTAAGGCACCTTTTCATTTTCAATAGGTAAACTACTTTATTAAGACGGTGTTAGAATGTGTAGGGTGCATGTTACTACCATTTTTTATCAAGTGATGACCATTTTTTTCCTATTTGTAGTGGGTGACACAGGTGTTGTGGTGATATGCATCTCGAGTCATTCTTTCTCTTTCAATCCCAAACTTCCATGTCTAAACTGTAGTCATCAACATAAGTGAAACTCTTCAGTTTCAAATCGATCACATTTCTATGTAATCAATTGATTAGTTGTATTAATTGTCACATGGTCGTCACATACATGATATCATTGTAATATTTCCTTTTTAATTAGGTCTTAATACTTTTCCTATACTATAAGAGCCTAATGTAATACTATAGCTCAAGTTTGAAGAATTTTGGACATTGTATGAGAGAGGAGGTAGTTTTTTGACGGAAAATGCACATTATTTTAACTTAAATTATAGCCTATGTGGACCCGTATATAGGTCTAGGTGGCACCACACCCAAGGGAGTCATCTCCCCCATCAAAAAAATTGTGGTTATCACAATGCACAATGGCACAGATTTGCAAAATCTCATAACCTCCTCTCCTTGAGTCATAGAAAGTCAAAAGAAACTACATTAGATCATGTTTCTTCTCTTCTAACAAATGATCCATAACAGCCCCTTTCTATTAACCCTTAATAAAGCACAAAAATCACCATGATGTGAACATGAAACCACTCTTGATGAAACCCCACACCACTACATTCGTAGATCATTGCCCACCTTCCTTGATCCTATTAATCACCACTTTCACTTTTATTTTTTCCCAAGCACCCATTGATCACTCCACATGACCTCTCCTCTGTCGATTTGCACTAGCAAGCTTCTCATGCAATTGTATTCTCTAACTCCATCTATGGACCCTACAAATCTTCCTTGAGTCTCAATAAGTGGTGTCATCTGATGAGAAACGTCCCTAGCTCTAGCTGAAAGGCGCAGACTCATGAATATGGTGTTGGAGATTTTGACCTTAGTAAAAGTAGTGGAAAGTAGTGAAGCTCTCCTTGGGCCTTTAGGGAGATTATTTTATCCCCAACTGCCTCCCAAATGTGACATAATCTCTCAACCCATATCTTCCTTTCTCTACTTTGTCTGCTCCTCGTTGGCCCTTGCTTAGGCTTGGTTTTGAGCCCATGATGTCTCTTTGACCTTGCAAGAGCACCACGAAGGTCAAGCAAAACTTCATAATTTGTCCTCCTAAAGGCTCCTGCCATGATTGTGTGTTTCCTTCCTTTCCTCCTATGTGGCTATGCTGCTATGTCGCAAGCCATTGCTCTTTGAGAAAACATTTGAGGGACTATTTTTAACTATTTCCCAAGACTCTGCCATATATGTTATTATGATCACATGGTAAATATTGACATTAAAGTCACCCTATTGTTCCTCTTTGAGCCAATTATGACTTGCAAGTTAGAGACTGATCCACTTAGCTGGACCTCTCTTTTGATCCATCAAACCTAGCTGGATTTTCCTTCTTTCATTTAAGATTGATAAATTTAATCAACTAATCTAGTCTCTGATTGATTCATAACTATCAAATCATGTTAAATATCTCCCTAAAACAATAACTACTTAAAAGTATTAATGTGATCACGAAATTGCCTAGAATATTATGAGACCCTAGATTGACTTTGACTAACTGACTTATGATGATTAATCTTTTATACCCTAATTAATCATTATACAGGGTTTCCTTGTTTATTTGAACAAATATTTTAATAGAATCACAATAGACACGATATGTTCACAAAAAATAGAATCTCAATATAGCATGATTAATACTTTTATAATTACTCTAGTTGACCTTGAGCTCACCAACTTGATACCACATCAACACCCATATGGCAATAAAATAAAAGATAAGGTAAATAATAGATGGATAAATACCTTAATAGATCATTACTTAAATGAACCCTATATTAATACATGGATATTTTTTATCTAGTATATGCATTTACTCATTTGGATTTAGATTGTGGGATCTACTCTAACACTCTTAGATTACAAAGGTTCACTTTATATCATACGGTCGGGATTATGAAACCTCCAGTTGTATTCCTATGATATATAAGTCTTAATCTTAGCATATGATATTCAATAAACTATTTAGTGCTCATGTATGCTATCTTTTGATTATGGTATATTTACATACATTGAAGCCTTGACATAATTGTGAACAATCCATTATACATTAATACATGCACTATATACTCACCTATGTGGGTATGATTCAGATTAATGCAAGATGATACATGCAATTAGATCCACACTTGTAGGTGCATAGAGGGTCTAATAAAAATATAATAGTCTTGAGAACCTCAATGATGGTAGAGGCAATGCATCATTGTAATACCATGACCATAATCATGGTATGATGGCAAACTGTGATATAATATAAAGGTTAAGTTTTTTAGTTTAAATTTATGGGTATAATACTACATATAAAGTAATTTATTATGCCACTTAATTGTTTAAACCATTGTACCAATGTAATTGCATTGTCATGCATTCTTTCATGATTTTGTGATTGTTGTCATAATATGATGATATTTATGTTGATGAAGATAATAATGTGAAAACCAAAACTCCACAGTGATATGCTTCATTAAGTGGATGTAGACATCCTCCATACTTTATATTTCTTCTTTATGTCACTCTTTCTTCATGCAATTCCTTCTAATAACTAGTTTACCAATGGTCCCCTTTGTAATAACATTTGATTCTATTTACAAGATAAACGTTCACTTTGGTATTTTTATATATGTGTTTGTTCAAACCAACCAGGGTTGGACACATATATCCCTCTACAAATGATTCCCTATATGGATATAATAACGTGATTAGTATCAATATGTTAACTCATTGCAGATGGTATAAGAGCAAGCATGTTGGTCCATGTATGGTGCATTACCAAATAAATGTTCATGTATAAATCTAAGGTGTTCATATTTAATTACAATTGCATTGGAGTCTCTATGATGGAATATTTGCAAACGAGTTGTGATTGTTATTCTTCCTATACACCCTCACTAGGGTGGTTGGAGCCTCCCCCATATACACATGCATCCTACATGGAAGAAGTAGACTATGATTCAATATGGATACCCCAACAGTAGAAAATTCCTTATCATCTATAATAAATTAGGATACTCCAAAACACCTATCTAATGAAATTGGTATAGTTTCTAATCTCCCTTATACTATGACCAGTGTACTACTCTCTCTATTACACGTAAAATAGAAAGGGAAATAACTTTAAATCATGAAAATGTGAATATGCAGAATAAATAATGATCTTGATCCTATGATTTATGATTGAATGATTATATAATTTATATAATGACTTTTATACTTGTAATCTTGTAGATGTCTCCTAAAACTATATCAAATAAGGTCGAACCATCTAAGTCCAGTAACAAGACACCACTCCAAAAAAAAGATGAGGCATTGTGGGGAACTGAAGGATACCTAAAAGCCTAATTATGAAACTATGGTTTTAGGTACTTTGTAAGACCAAAGACACACTTTATAGACTACTTTAATGCCCTAACCATAAGTACCATGTTCAAAAACCCTAACTCATAACCCCCATCCTTAGCCAAATCAGCCAAGTCTATCACCGTTAGCAACTCCTTAAAGGTTAGCTTTGAGGTTTTCCATGGTGAGGTTTTGATGAAGTCATTGACACAACATATACCTAAATTTTATAATTAGAGACCACCTTTAGAGTTTTTAGGTGTCTTGAGGAAGGTAAGGTAACCTATGCCACCTACCATATTAGGGGATCAACTGATTTCTTATGGGAAAATATTCAAATCCATGCACAATAAGGCTTGAATCCTTTGAGCTCACCCATGGACTGAAAACATTTTAAGGTGATTTTAGATCCTGGTTTATTCTTATTTTAAAAAGGAATTGGGAAGGACATCTAATTATATAACCTCACGTAGAGTAATCTCACACATATCGATTATGTTGGGTCTTTCCCTCTCCTTGAATGTGACTTCATCGACTTACCTTGGAGGAGGGAAATGATAGGTTTATACATAGCATGAGCCCACTATTGAAAATATTTTCCATATATTTAGGAATAAAAGATTTTGAAATTTTATATACCTAGTCATTTCCTTAGAGAGGGACTACGGTTAGCCAAAGTACCAAGTGTAGGTACCTAGGCCATAGTGAGTTGGAACCCCCAAGGAAAAAGCATGATAGAAAGGAGTCTTTCAGCTGGTTTGGATCCCAATTAGAAGGACAAAACTCTTAGATGCTCCAACTATGGGACCAAAGCACCCAAAGCCATGTTGTTGTCGTCATAATCCACTCTATTTTTAATGGAATAAGGAGTGGTATACAAAGACAAGTGACCTACATACTGTTGGATCTAGGGCTCTAGAGGGGGTGAATAGAGCTTCAAAACTTGCACAAGAATAGTTTGACATTCAAATTATATCAATTGAAACCAAATGCTAAAAGTGAATTTGAAGTAATATCTAAAAAAACATGTCAAGGATGAGAAGATTGAAACATACACTTGGACAAGGTGTTTATAGTGGTTACAATCTCCAAACTAGGAGACCGTTAGTCAACTACCTGGAGAGGTCAACCTCTAGGACTTTGCAACCCATGTATACTTATATTCCATTATAAGACATATAAGATGACCACCTTACACCCAAGGGCTTATCTATCCAAGAGCTAGTCTTCTACCTCACAACATGTCTTACCCACTCTTGCAAGCAACTCTATTCCTTCTCCTAGGACATCTCCTCCTTGCAACAATTCTTCAACCTTGAGGATTTACCCACCAAGCTCCTTGGATCTTTTGCCTTGTCCTTCTCCTTCACTTGGATAAGATCTTCACACTTTCTTTAGCCTTGGAGAAGAACATCAACTCCTCCTTCACTCATAGAAGATCACTTCAGCCTTTCCTCTTTGAGAAAGGGGATTGGGAAGATGGAAGGATGGAGAGCTTTACAATGTAATAATGAGGTAGCTCTCTTACAACATGTCGAACTCACTCATAATCACAAAATGCTTTGTAAATAAGAGAGATAAAGGGGCTCAAAGGGGTGTTTCACACTCAACTATAGCAAAGAATAATGATAATATGAATGAGCAACCTTAGAATGAACTCTAAGAGGTCCTATTTATAGGTGGGGGTGTTCCTTTGAGTGTGGGATCACATAATAATGAGAAATAGTTGTTTTACAACTTGCAACATACATATTTTTTATTCTAACAACTCTCCAACGGTTGGAATCACTTTTTCTGCATTTTTTGTATAATGTATTTGGTCGAGTTTCAATAAAGATAACTCGAACGATCCACTATCCGACAAAGCCAATTTTCAAATGATTAGTTGAGTTTATATTGGGGTAACTCGACCGATTCACCAAATCAACTTTGGACAAAAAGTTGGTCGGTCGAGTTATGTGAGTGTACAACTTGACAGATCCAATCATTTCTAAAAATCCATCATGGATCGGTCGAGATCCAAACTCGACAGATAAAGTTGTTGAGATGAATTTTCGAAAATGATTTTAAAGTGATTAATGATGGAATTAAGTGTCCCTGATATTTTCTCATCTTAGTTACAAGTCATATCATCAATACAAATGATTAATTTTTTTAAAAGGTAGTTTGGAGTGTTTTCCACAAAAGTGCATTTGTATTGCTTTTGACTTGAACTTTGACAAGATAGGCCTTGATGAATTTGATCATTTTCATGTACCTAATACTTGAAATTTATCTCAAACAAAGATATTAGATACATATGAATGAAATGGTTAAGTTATTATCAAAATATGGACAATGTATAAATCTCAAGTCAACATTCTCCCCCTTTTTGACAATGACAAACCATTCCTCAACATATTGAAAAGGATATATAAAGTTATACCTTAGCCTTGTGAATTGTAAGGGGATTCATAATTTTAACAATGTGAATTGCTCCCCCTCAACGTACTCTTACCTACATTGTTAGTATTTATACACAAAGCTATATAACATGTATACTACATGGTCCTTTAGCAAATCACATGATAAAACATATACTTAGACAAGAAAAGAATCATATACATGGTGAAAACAATATGGTTGAGCTTCAAAAACTCTCAAACTTCTCTCCCCCTTTTGGCATTACCAAAAAGAAAGGGGGGTAGAAGATCATAAAGATCGGTCTTTGCCAAGTATAAAAAAAAACATGTAACAACAACATAAAACATGCAACCACATAATAGACATCAAACAAAGACGAGGTAAAGAGAAATAAGCAATTCAATGTTATAATCAAAATATGGGTAACATACCACAAACTCATGAGATACAGTCAAACAGAGAGTAAGGATACACATTATTACAATTACAACACTGAAAACATAATCTCAAAACAAATACAAGCCAATCGATGAAAGCAACATGATGATAAAAATAGTACATCTCAGATAATGTGCCCAAATGTCTTTAGTACAAAATAGTCTAGAAAGATATGTATGATCAACATCTAAAGACTAAAAACTAAAACATTTAGACATCTAGGCTATCTATGTCCAAAGGGTCATCGTCAGCAACATCAGCCTCGGGCTCGTAGTCCTCATCACTATCTGAAGGTGCAGTAGTGACAACAACATCTTCATCACTAGAGGCACCAGCAAAACCATCAGTGGAGCCATCCTCCTCACAACAACTTCCTCATCAGCCTCGTCAGGCATCTCCTCATTGGTAGAAGGATCGAAACCGCGATCGGGCCACATGACATTATGCTCATCCCACGATATGCCAAGATCATGTAGCTCCTTGACCTGAGGGAAAGAGGGAGTAGAAGTGCCAAGGCTGGAAAGTAGGGTAGCAATGAAGCCAGCTGACAAAGGAAGCACACCAAGGGTAGGTCCACCAGTAGTAGAGGGTGCGGCAGCAGAAGCAGCAGGTGGAGGGGTTGGGTATAAGTGACTATATGCATGGTAAGCACAATCATCATATGGATAGGGCTGGTAGGCAGGGTAAGGATGGGAAAAAGATAGGTTCATGGTTGACATTATTTGGCAGAGGTCCTGGTGCAGGTGCTCCTGAACCTATAGGCCGTACACCTGCTGATGCACCATGTAACCCATGAGGGCTTCATTGGATACATAAAACGAGGCGCAGGCAGGTCGGGATGGTGATGGAGGTGGAGGTTTCTGGGTGGAGGTAGAGGCTTTAGGTGTGGTGGAAGAGGATGTAGGCAAGAAGGTTTTCTTTATTATGGTCTCGCTGATACATACTCCTTTTCTAGAAGGATTGTAATGAAGATCATGAAAAGAGGCTTCTCAGTCACAAAGGTGAAAAGACCACATATTAGGACTGGGTAGGGTGGGTGGGTACCTCAGGTATTCTTCCTGGAGTCAAAGCAGGTCATGTGGTGGAGAATGAATCTAGACCACTTGACTCTTGTGTTCTTCAAAAGTCAGTACATAATAACTGTGATATTCTCTACAATTTCAGTTTGATTCTTTTTGGGGTGAATATTGCAGTTGACTACCAGAGCAATTATGTAGTTTTTGAGACCCAAGGAAAAGGATGGTATGATGGACTTCTTCTTATAGGGTGTTTAAGGCTTCTTTAAGAACTTATGAATATCAAGGAGATTAATACCATTGTGCTTGTAGAAAGACTCAGGGTCAAGCAAGCCAAAATACTCAGGATGATCTTTCCTACATGTGTCAGTGACCTCAGTACCATTGAGAAAGATGTTCAAGGTATCTTCTGGGATAGTGAATTCCTTACTAGCAATCATAGAAGTGAGAATAACTTGAGTATTAGGAGGGGGTACAAGAGAGTCATAGTTCCATGAAAGATTGGCGTAAAATTCATGGACCGCCTTAGTGCTTGTAATGAAATTTTGAAAGCAACAACATTCGACACTCAGGGCTACTAGGTGATGGTCGTAGGGCAACTCAGCTACCTCATCTATCACCTCTTGTTTACATAGGCAAGGCTCAAACAAGGAAAGGAAAGGGAAAGGGTTCCTAGGAAGGAGCTCCTTGTACCTATTTAGAGCTTTGGTTGAAACAAAGAAGGTGTCATCATAAGGAATGAGGCATGAGTTGGAGGATGATGATGGAGTTCCAATAGGTGTGGCCCTCTTTCTTCTATTTGAGGCCATGAAGGCGAGATGGAGAATATTGAGAGCTGACACTAGAGGAAACCACCACAAAAGGTTGTCTAACCACCTAGGACATATAGGAAAAGGTACTAGGTAGATCAAACGGAGGCTGGCTTGGGCTAGGAGAAGGAGTGTTGAGGCTAGGGTTGATGGTTCTTGGGAGCTAAAGTAAGGATCAGTCGACTTTTCTCTAGTTGAGAGGGAGAATAGTCAGCCGAAAACTATTTAAGATTTGGTCCAGCCTGACCATAGGTCGAGTTTTAAGAGAAAGAAACTCAACTGAATGACTTTTCTGCATAATCCCTCGGCCACAGATTGGTCAAGTTGGCAACTCAACCAATGGTCAGTCTGACCTAACATTAGAAATTCTAGATTCTAGCCATTTTAGTGCTAATTAAATTTATTTTTCTAGTCCAGTTTACATTTTAGATATATTAGGGCACATATCACTCATCATAGGGTTTATGGTAAAATGGTTGTTTGCAAAAGATACCCAAAACAAGTGAAAACAAGGTATAAGAACATGAAATTTTAGAACTTTAGCAAGAAAAGGCGATCAAGACGAGAGCAAAACATATATGATAGTTAACAACTAGCTAGATGGCATATCAATATCATCCAAAGCAGTTATGTGTAGTTTATATCTAATAATATTAAATTGCTTTCTAGCTAGAGGTTTAGTAAAAATGTCTGCCAACTGATTTTTTGTGTCCACATGTGTGATATAAATATCCTTCTTGGCAATGTGATCATGAAGAAAGTGATGATGAAACTCTATATGCTTGGCTCTACTATGTAATATACAATTGTAAGATAAATTGATTGCACTAGTATTGTCACAACATATAGGAGAAGCATCAAAATAAATGTTAACATCTTGGAGCATTTGCTTCATCCATAGAACCTGGGCACAACAACTCCCGACTGCAATGTATTCAGCCTCGGTAGTTGATAGAGCCATTGTGCTCTGTTTCTTAGAGAACCAAGACACCAAGGATGGTCCTAGGAGGAAGCAAGTGCCACTTGTGCACTTTCTATCAATCAAACATCCTATGTAATCAACATCACTATAAGAAATAAGAGTAAAGTCCCTCGACTTAGGATACCATAGTCCAAAATGTTGGGTTTTGGCTAAGTACCTCAAAATCCTCTTAACAACTATAAGATGTGATTTCTTAGGATTTGATTGAAAGTGAGCACACAATCTAACACTAAACATTATGTCAGGTCTAGAGGTAGTTAAATAAAGTAAACTTCAAATCATACCTCTATAGAGCTTCTCATCCACTTTCTCACCTTCTTCATCATGGTCCAATTTGGCAGTGTTGGATATGGGCGTGTCCATCGGCTTCATATTTTCCATCCCAAAGCACTTGAGTAGTTCACTTGTGTATTTGCTTTGGTTGATGAAGTTTTCATCTTTGATTTGCTTGATTTGAAAGCCGAGGAAGAATGTAAGCTCACCCATCATGCTCATCTCAAATTCACTCTGCATTATAGAACTGAACTCCTTGCAAAAATCAAGATTAGTTCTAAAAAAAATAATATCATCTACATAGATTTGAATGATACAAAAATTGTTAGAAGTGTGTTTAAGGAATAAGGTAGAATCAAATTTTCCCATGATATAACCATTATCTGACAAAAGGTTCTTTAGTTTCTCATACCAAGCTCGAGGTGCTTGGTTGAGTCCATAGAGAGCTTTTTGTAATAGACATACATGATTTGGTAAACTATCATGTTCAAAGCCTAGAGGTTGAGGAACATATACTTCCTCCTCAATTGTATTGTTCAAAAATGCACTTTTAACATCCATTTGATATAACAGGAATTTTTTTTAGCTAGAAAAAGCAAGTAACAATTTAATAGACTCAATCCTAGCAATAGGAGCATAAGTTTCATCAAAGTCAATACATTCCCGTTGATTGTAGCCTTAATCCACTAACCTTTCTTTGTTTCTTACTACCTTGCTGCTTTCATCCAGATTGTTGTTGTAGACCCACTTCGTGCCAATGATCTTTCTATCGCAAGGTCTTGGCATGAGAGTCCACACTTAGTGCTTTTCGAATTACTCCGATTCTTCCTGCATGGCTAGGATCCACTCATCATCCGCAAGAGCTTCTTTGACATTATTTGTCTTGAGTTGTGAGATGAAGGCGTTGTTGGCTTGTTCTTTGTTGTGGGCAGCATGTATCTTCACTCTTTCAAAGGAATCGCCTATGATGAGCTCTTTAGGATGATTCTTTGTAAAGTAGGAGGTTGGATCCTTCTTCTCTTCATATATCTCTTCTTCTTTAGTGGTCACCACTTTTCCCTTTTGAGTAATGTTGAGTTCTTTTTATATAGGAATTACTTCATCTGCAACATCATCATTAGTAATATCCTTGGAAACAGAGGGGTTAGCCTCAATAAATTTGACATTAATAGATTATTCTACTTTAGATGGATCAACATTATACACTCTATAAGCCTTGCTAGTAGTGTTATATCCAATAAAGAAAGCCTTATATGATTTCGGGTCAAACTTGTCAAGAGACTCTTTCGTGTTCAAAATAAAACAGGGACACCCAAAAACATGAAAATACTCAATGAAAGGCTTCCTACCATGCCATAGCTCATAGGGGGTTTTCTTTAAAGAGGGATGTGTGAAAAATCAATTTTGCACAAAACATGAGGTACTAATAGCTTCGGCCCAAAAATTCTTTGGAGTATCATACTCTAGAAGCATGGTCCTAGCCATTTACTGTAATGACCTATTCTTCCTCTCTACAACTTCATTTTTTTGAGGTGTTCAAGGTGAAGAGAAGTTATGTGCATATCTAGACTCTTCACAAAAATGTTCAAAAAGATCATTTTCAAATTCTCCCCCATGATCACTAGGATAGAAATAATGTGGCAAGAAGCTTCATTTTCAAATCATTTGCAAAATCTAGAGAAAATATTAAGAGTATCGCTCTTGGAAATGAGAAAGAAAGTCCAAGTATATCGAGAAAAATCATCAACAATAACAAGACAATACTTGGAACCACAAAGTGATTGGGTTCTCATAAGTCCAAATAGATCAATATCGAGAAGTTTAAGAGCTCTCTTGGTACTAAGGACTCCTTTATATTTGAAGGAGGACTTGATTTGCTTTCCTTGTATACAAGGTTGGTATTTCTCATCCTTTTCGAGATCCAATTTGAGAAGTCCCTTAACTAAGTCCTTTTTGCTCAACTTCTTCAATTTATGCATATTTGCATGACCTAGCCGATGATGCCAAAGAGAAATATCATTTGAATTGACTACAAGACATCTACCAACAATAGACTTAATAGAGTCAAGCACAATTACATAAATATTACCATTCCTAGTTCCCTTTATCATGGCATTGTAAGTGAGGGAATCTAGGAGCAAGCATTCAAAAGAAGTAAAAAGCACAAGGTAACCATTATCAAATTATTGACTAACACTTATTAAATTGTGATGTAGACCATCCACAAAGATAACATTCTTGATATATAAGGATTCACCTTCATCACCCTCACCTTTTACTTTACCTTTCTTATTGTCCCTGAAAGTAACTGATCCTCCTTTCTTCTTTGTGAAATTGTTGAAATGGCTTATATCACCTATCATGTGCTTTGAGAAGCCACTATCAACAATTCATTTTCCTTTCTCCTGCAATAAAGGAGAATGTTAGTTCCCAACTCAAACTTTGGGATCCAGAGTTAGCTTGAGGACCCATTTCATCTTTGGGTTGGTCCCCTTAGGCTTGTATGGAAAATAAGTACAATAGTGATCATCACTCTTGCAATGAGAAAAAATCATAGGATTCTTTGAGCCAGAAGACTCTCCATGGAATAAAGGATGTTCTTTACTCTTTTTCTTACCTTTTGACTTACTATTGCCCTTAGGATCTCCCCCTACAAATCCCAAACCACTAGTACCACTTTGTTTGGTAGAGTGATCAAGGATTTCATTTAGGGAGTTCTTCCCTTTGAGGATTTTTTTTGCATAGAGGCTCCAAGTCTATGATTGTCATCACTAAGAGAGATAACATTAGAAGACAAACTAGTAAGATCATCTCTAGCATGTAAAAGATCAGCCTTTAGACTAAGAGCTTTAGTGAAATATGAATCTTTTCAAGAGTAATAGAAGCAACATCATTGCTAGGAAAAATAGGTCTAGAAGATATATCATTTGCTTGAGTAAGTAACCTAGCATTTTTAGATTTTATCAATTGAATTTCTTTAAGATAAACATCTCTCTCGTCTCTACGAGCATCACTAATAAGCTTAAGTTCCACATTTTCAGTTTTAAGCAACTCAAGCTCATCAAGGTATTTTTTGTTCTCTACCTTAAGAATAGTGATATTCTTGAGGTAGATCCCATTCTCAACTTCAACCCCATTGTATTGGAGCTCAAGATCAAGAAATTGGCCTTGTAAAGAATCAATGCTCTCAAGATGAACTTTCTCATTTTTCTCAAGAATATCAAGCTTAGCATACAAATCATCAATAATTTTACCCAATATGTTCTTTTTAGATTTACATTCGGAATAAGAAGAACAAATAGCATTAATCATGTCAATAAGAGTTTCTTTAGCTAACTCATGCAAACTTACCACACTTATCTCACTTACCTCACCAATGTCTTTACTTATAGAGGACATGAGGGAAAGATGGCATTCTCCATCTTCATCGGAGCTTGAGCCACTATAGGATGATCCTTCCCATGTGGCATGACCTACATCTTTGTTCCTCCTATCCTTCTTGTTCTTCCTCTTGTATTTGCTATCTTTCTTGTAGTCTTCCTCCTTGTAGATGCTCTTGTGATGTGACTTTCTAGACTTAGGACATTCACCCGAGCAGTGTCTTTTTTACCACACTTGTAGCACCTTAGAGTAGATGAGAAACAAGGCTTCCCTTTGAAATTCTTTCCCTTGAAGAAGTTGGCTTCATGCTCACTAGGTCCATCATATTCACTAGAGGAGGAGGGAGAGGTTCGGCAAGCAAGTTGTTGTTGAATAATGAGAGTCTCCACTTGAGCTTTGAAGATACTATCTTTTATCTTTCTTAATTCTTTTTCTTCTTGCTTGTCAAGTCTTGGCTCATGAGCTTGTAGATTACTAATAAGCTCCTCAGTTGGAAGATCACCAAGACTTATTAATTCTTATATGAAGGTCACCTTTGACTCCCATCTCTTTGTAATATACCTTAGGATCTTGGAGTTGATTGCTCCTCTATCCAGAGTATGCCCCAAAGTAGCAAGGCCGTTGAGGATGATGTTGAGCCTTGAATACATCTTGGTCACTCCTTCTTTCTTCCCCATCTTAAAGTTCTCTAAGAGGCTATTCAACGTGTAGATCTTTGCCTCCTTCACTTGCTTTATACCTTCATAAGTGATGTACAACTTGTCCCATTTCTCATGGGTTGTGTCCCATGAAGAGATGCGGTTGGACTCATATGGAGTGAGGGCATCATAGAGGATGCTAATTGCTTTGGCATTGAGTTGTGCCACCTTCATAGTTGCTTCATCCCAAATAGCTACAACTCCGTCCGACACCTTGTAGGGTACAATAATCACGTTCCACATGTCAAAATTCATTCCTTGAATGTAGAACTACATCCGCTGCTTCTAATAGAGGAAGTTGGTGTCATCGAAGTCTGAGGGGCACATGGAGAAGCCTCCCTCTAGGTTCAGGGAACCAATTAGGTTCTCACGCATCTTCTCGTCTCATAAGATAGTGGTTAGAGAAGATCCTTGCTCTAATACCACTTGTTGGATCTAAGGCTCTAGAGGGGGGGTGAACACAACTTTAAAACTTGCACAAGAATAGTTAGACCTTCAAACTATATCAATTGAAACTATATGCTAAAAGTGAATTTGAAGTCCTATCTAAACAAACATAGCAAGTATGAGAGAGATTGAAACATACACTTAGACAAGGTGTTTAGACTGATTCCAATCTCCAAGTTAGGAGACTGTCAGTCTACTATCTAGAGAGGTCAACCTCTAGGACTTTATAGCCCATGTATACTTATATTCCATTATAAGATATACAAGACGACCACCTTACACCCAAGGGCTTACCTATCCAAGAGCTAGTCTTCTACCTCACAACAAGTCTTACCCACTCTTACAAGCAGCTTGATTCCTACTTCTAGGACATCTCCTCCTTGCAACAAGTCTTCAGCCTTGAGGATTTACCCACCAAGCTCCTTGGATCTTACGTCGTGTCCTTCTCCTTCACTTGGATAAGATCTTCACACCTTCTTCAGTCTTGGAGAAGAACATCAACTCCTCCTTCACTCGTAGAAGATCACTTTAGCCTTTCCTCTTTGAGAAAGGGGATTGGGAAGATGGAAGGATGGAGAGCTTTATAATGTAATAATGAGGTATCTTTCTTACAACATGCCTATATCACTCATAATCAATACATGCTTTGTAAATGAGAGAGAGAAAGGGGCTCAAAGGGGTGTTGCACACTCAACTATAGTAAGGACCAAGGATAGCATGAATGAGCAACCTTGGAATGAACTCTAAGAGGTCCTATTTATAGCTGGGGGTGTTCTTTTGAGTGTGGGAGAACTTAAGAATGAGAAATAGCCATTTTACAACTCGCAACAGACATGTTTTAGATTCTAACAACTCTCCAACGCTTGGAATCACTTTTTGTGTGTATTCCATACAATGTATTTGGTCGAGTTTCAATAAAGGTGACGTAACTGATCCACTATCCGACAAAGCCAATTTTCAAATGATCAGTCGAGTTTGTCTTGGGATAACTCGACCGTTTCACTAAAATCAACTTTGGACATAAAGTTGGTTGGTTGAGTTTTGTGAGTGTACAACTATATTGATCCAATCATTTCCAAAAATCCATCATGGATCGGTCGAGATCCAAACTTGACCGATGAAGTTGTTGTGATAAATTTTCTAAAATGATTTTTAAGGGATCAAATAATGGAATTAAGTGTCCCTAATGTTTCTTATCTTAGTTACAAGTCATATCATAATACACATGATTACAAATATTCTAAGGTGGTTTGGAGTGTTTTCCACAAAAGTGCATTTGCATTGCTTTTGACTTGAACCTTGACAAGATTGGGCTTGATGAATTTGATCCTTTTCATGTACCTAATACATGAAATTTATCAAAACAAACATATTAGATACATATGAATGAAATGGTTAATTCATTATCAAAATATGGACAATGTATAACTCTCAAGTCAGCACATACCAACTACATGAGCCAATGATCCCATACATGGACACTTACATACCCATGTTTTCGTGCTGAACATGATTTTTTTAGGGAAATGAGAACTAGATTAAAGGTAGGGTAATATTTGAACTATGCAACTTATACACATACATAAACCTTCTAAACTTATATGTAACAATCTTGTATATGTAAACTATAGATGAATGATCAAAATGAAATTTCCTTGTCTTGTTCATGATCAACTAACAACATCATCAATAGAATTATGGCTCTATCATCATCATCTAAGCCTCAATCCCAACTATGTTTGGGGTCGGCTACATGGATCCTTCATTTCCATTCAGCTCTATCATGGACCATATTCTGATTGAGATGTAGAGATTCAAAAACTCTCTTTATAAGCTCATCCCATGTTAATTTAGGCCTTCCACTTCTTCTATTTATAGTGTTTGTCTCAATAGCATTGCTTCGTATAGGCGTACTAGTAGGTATGTGTTGCACATGTCCGTACCATCTGAGTCGGCCCTCACGCAACTTGTCCTCAATGCTCGCCACCCCCACTTTATTCCTAATATAGTCATTTCTCGAACGATCTTTTCTTGTCTTCCCACACATCCATCTCAGCATACGCATTTCAGCCACGTTCATCTTGTTGAGACCTTATTTCTTCACCGCCCAACATTCTCTCCCATAGAGCATGGCTAGTTGTATAGCTATTCTATAAAAACTTACTTTTTAACTTGAGAGGGATCTTCTGATCGCATAAAACTCCAGTTGCACTCCTCCATTTCAACCATCCTACAGTGATCCAGTGACAAACATCATTTTGGACATCCCCGTCTATTTGAAAAATAGAACCTAAGTAACAAAATTTGTCACATTTTGGTATATCTACTCTGTCCAACTTGGCTCCATCATTCACACTGCGAGATTGGCTAAAATTGGCTGTTCTATAATCCATCATTAATAGAATTATGGCTCTATACTCAAATTAAATCTCAATTATCTTGGGTATACTTTGTATGTGTCTACTCTCAGTGGGATGATTTATACATCATATCATGTAGTTTAGAGGGTCTTTATTAACTTTTAATGTCACTCAAAAGAATACAAGTTCATTCTTTTGGGAATCGAGGACTTTGTTAACATCTTAGGGATTGACTCAGCGTATAAGCATTATGTTGTAGAGCCAAAATGTGATTATTTCAATTACAAAATTACCCACTATTATTATTCTTGAAAAAGAAGGAATGGAATTATGATATCTTGATATGATAAGTCAAATATCATCCCATGGTTGTTAAGGTATGAATGAATTATGTTGTTATATTTGTAAATGGCCATACTAAACGCTAGGAGTCATGGTTTCTTCGTCATCAGGTTTTTTGAGAAGTCTGACTTAACTCATGCTCTCGAAGATGGGCCCTGGACGGTGAAGGGTAAGCCTCTTATTCTCAATCCTTGGCAAATCGGAGACAGACTCGAGAAGGAATCCCTGGATTCTGTTCCTGTGTGGATACGGCTACCTAACCTTCCTTTGGAATTTTGGGATAACTCTATGTTTTCCAGAATCGGAAGCTTTTTAGGATTTCCAATTGACACTGACCTAGCCACCAAAAAATGCTCTAGGCTTGAGTATGCTCGTATCCTTGTTCTGATTAGGAAGGATTCAAAGTTTCCAAGGATGATTAATATGAGAAGCAACATAGGTAAGGAGCATATGATTGATGTCGTCTATGAGTGGATTCCTAGTAAGTGCCCTGGATGTCTATCGTTCGGTCATGATAGCAGATCTTGTCCTAAAGTCGGCGCCACCCGCCAAGGTAAACCAGTAGTCTTAGAGCAGGCTTCAAAAGAGAAGGGAAAATGGATTCCTAAACCTGTAAGTGTTTTGAGCACCCTGGAAAACGTGGATATCGCTCGGAAGGATAATGATGTGGCCATTCTTACTGATGATCATTCAGCTGAAATGTCAAGAACTCTGGTTGAGGATACTTCAAGCTCTCAATAGGAAAACGAAGCTGGCTGTGTCCCCTGCCTCATGAAGACACCTGATGTTGTCATTGTTGATGATAACGAGTCCCATCCTAAATCTCTGATGTGTAAATTAGAAGCTATGGAAAGTCTCAATAGCTCTAATAGACCTGCTGATTTCCAAGGTTCTACCTCTGTCCCAGGTACTGATGCCAATCATATCTTGATTGATAACGATGGATTTCAACTGGTTTCTAGATCTAAAGTTCCCCCAAGAGGGGCTACAAAGACTAAAACGAGAAGTATGCTATCCAAGGACCCCAAACTGTTTTCTCCTAACAAGTTTAAAGAATTGGAGTTATGTGATTCTATTGAGAAGGGAACTACTGAAGCTAGCAGGTCTCTAACTCATAAGTCCCAAAATGACTGAAGACATGTCTATTACCTGCTGGAATGTTAGGGGTCTTAATAGAGGACCTCATCAAAGTAGAGTCAAGGAGGAGTTGATGAGGATCAGTTCTCCTATTATTTTCCTGTCTGAAACAAAAATTTGTAGGAATAAGATGTATAAGACTATGAAGAGGATATGGCCTAATCATCTTTGGTTATCTAACCATAACTCTCATGTGCTGGGGAGAGTGGTTGTTATCTGGGATCCTTCCAGAGTTGACGTTACCTATATTAACGAATCTGATCAACATATCCACATGAAAATTTGTTCCTGTGATATTACTTTCTTTGCTACTGCTATATATGGCTCTAATGAAGATAGACAAAGGGGTATTTTGTGGGATGAGCTTAGTAATATTGCGTGTAATATGAATGAAGCTTGGATTGCTGTGGAAGATTTTAATGCTGTCAGGCAAGTTTCTAAACGCATTGGCAGATCTAATCCTTCATATAAGTCCATGCAGGATTTCAATAATTTCATGTTCACCCATGCTATGTTTGAAGCTCAGATGAAAGGTCATATGTTCACTTGGGATAATAGACAAGAAGGTGGTAATTTTACCACTTCTTTGATTGATAGAATCATCTTTAATAATGTGTTCCTGGACTCATGGCCTAATTACATTGGGGAAATTTACTCTACCCTGTATAGTGATCATAAGATTCTTAGAATAAGTTTTGAGCCTAAAGGAAGGAAGAAACATATTCCTTTTAGATTCATAAATTCGTGGATTGATAAAGAAAAGTATAAAGAAGTGGTTAGTGAAGCCTGGAACACTGATATCAAGGGCTGTCCCATGTTCAAAGTGGTCAAGAAATTAAAAGAGGTTAAACAAAAGCTTATTGCCTGGAATAAACGTGAAGTGGGTAACATTTTAGATAATGCTAGACGTCTTGAAGCTGAAGGTCTTGCTGCTCAGTATAACTCTGATATTAACCCCTCGGATTGTATGCTCAGAACTTTGGCTAAAGCTGCTAGAATTAAAGCTATTAAGGCTCTGGAAGAGGAGGAAGCCTTTATTAGACAAAAGTCTAGAGCTCTTTGGCTGAAAAATGGTGATAGTAACACGAAATATTTTTATAATTCCTTGAGAACTAGGAGGCAGATAAATTGTATTACCTATCTTGATATTGATGGAGAGAGAGTTTCTGATATCAATACTATCAAAAACCATGTTACTCAAATTTATTCTGAGTTATTTTCTGAATCTAATCATGCAAAGGTCACTTGGAATAAGAAGTGGACTCTCCCCTCTCTTAATAATGATCATATTGATATTCTGTCGAAGGAAGTTACCAGGGAGGAGATAGATGTTGTTATTAAAGAGGCTAATCCGGATAAGGCCCCTGGGCCTGATGGTTACAGTGCTCATTTTTTCAAAGATTCTTGGCATCTGGTGGGTGATCTTATCTCCAAAGCTATTATGGATTTCTTAAAAAAAAAGGCAGAATTCTTAAGGAGATAAATAGAACTTTTATTACTCTGATTCCTAAATGTAAGAATGCCAACACCTTGAAAGAATGGTGCCCTATTGCTTTATGCAATTTTGTTCAGAAAATTATCTCCAAAATCATGGCCAAGAGACTGAGTCGGGTCCTGCCTGATCTGATTGATAAAAGTCAATGTGCTTTTGTGAAAGGCAGAAATCTTAAGGATGCGGTCCTGTTAACTAATGAACTGCTTAGTAACTTTAACAAATGTAATTTTGGGAAGAAATTCTGTATTAAAGCAGATATTACCAAGGCGTATGATTCTGTAAGATGGGATTTCTTGATGTGTGTCATGGAAGGCATGGGTTTTCTTAATTTTTGGTGCAATTGGATTTATACCATTCTTGACTCAGTGACTTACCAAATTCTTATTAATGGAGAACCCTCAGAGCCCTTTAAACCCTCTAGAGGTTTAAGACAAGGCAATCCTCTTGCTCCCCTCCTTTTTGTTCTATGTATGCAGGGGTTCTCTAGTATCATCAATCACTATGTGGACAATAAGGAATTTATTCCTATGGGAACTATTCCGGGCAGGCAAGTATCACATGTCATTTTTGCGGACGACCTTGTTATTTTTGGGGAAGCTAGTCATAAGAACCTTGCATGCTTGAAGCATATTACTGATTCCTTTGGTCTTCTTTCTGGTATGAAGCTTAATCATGCTAAGAGCATGGCTTATTTTAGTAAGAATGCTGATGTTGAGGGTCTTTCTCAACACATGGGTATCCTTAAGAGTGATCTTCCTGTTACTTACTTGGGAGTGCCTCTTTTTTTGGGTAGGTTGACAAAAAAGCTTTGCTACCCTTTGATTGATAACCTGAAAAATAGAATGGATTCCTGGAAATCCAAATCCCTTTCCCTGTCTGGAAGAGTTGAGCTCGTGAGATCCATGTTATCCTCTATTGTCCAGTTTTGGGCTAGTATTTTTCCTCTCCCTTGCAGCATTAATGTTGAGATTGATAAGATGTGCAGGAAGTTCATTTGGGGTGATGCGGATGGTGAGTCCCATATCCACTTAAAAGCTTGGGATAAAGTGTGCAAACCTAAAAAAGAAGGAGGGCTCAACCTAAGGAAAACTTCTGAGATCTGTAAAGATGGCCTTATTTTAAATTTCTGGAGTGTGGTGTCTATGAAGGAATCTGTTTGGGTTTGTTGGATTCATGGGAAATATCTGTTGAAGAACACTATTTGGAAAGCTGGTTGTTCATCTAATTATTCTTGGTTTTGGAACAAAATTCTCACTATCAAAGATGAGATCAAACGTGAGGTTATCTTCATCTTAGGTAAAGGTGACAAGTTCACTATATGGAATGATCCTTGGCTCAAGGGTCATCTTTATCTGGAAGACGTTTGTGATTCCTATTCTTATTTGAGCTTGGGAAAACCAAAGATGGCTCAGTTGGAGTCTATTATCCTTGATGGTAAATGGAATATTCCAGACAACAGAAGGTGTTCTGGCTTAAATAATTTCCTGATCTCTAACTACTGTCCTAATAATAATGAAGATATTATCTTGTTTTCAAATGAAAAGGAGGTTGATCTGAATAAGGCTTGGGACGTCTGCAGAAACAGGGCAGAATCTGTTAATTGGGCGAATTGGGTGTGGAAGCAAAAACATCCTATGAGATTCAAACTGCATGCTTGGAAACTTCTTTCTGATTGTCTGCCTACTATGGATTTTCTCAGAAATAGGGGTGTGTACATCACTTCCTATTGTTTATTATGTAAGAATCATGGAGAAGACATTAATCATCTATTCTTTAATTGCGAGTTCACTCAAAGGATATGGAGTCTTGCTGTTACAAAGCTTGGTATTCCTAGAATCCCTATTTTGCTGCTGGATGTTCTGGATTGGAATAGCTACCATTTGAAAGGGGTGTGCCTTACCATTCTCTATCATATATGGATTTATAGGAACAACATTACCTTTGAAGACCTGGTTCCTAACCATACTTCTTGCTGGAACCGTATTTTTTGTGATTATAGTTCTTTGTATAGATAGTTTGCTGTTTTTGTTTAATTCTTTCTGGTTGAACTTGGATTTGGTCACATTGACCTATCCTCTTTTGGACTGTTCTCGGATGTGGTTCTTGGGCCCATCCTTTTTCTAACTTTCAATAAAAAGGAGCAACACGCTTGGGTGACCCAAAAAAAAATGGCCATACTAAACTGGTTATCCCATGTAATATAGAGAAGGTGATAGAGTACCCAAATATATTTCATGGGAAGCTCTCAAGTATGCCTCCATGTGTACGAGATAAGTTCATGATATATGCAATACCAAGTTGAAACGAATTTTACGTGCGTAGAATGCAAGTGTACGCGTTAATGTAATATAGGCCTTTATGAGGCCCGAGTCAAACTCAGGGACACTGAATTATCAGAGACTACTACTAACTACTCGCAATCAGCTAGACCGATTAAAATGGTTGAGAGTTGTTTTAAAATTAAAAGAAAATAAAATGAAACAAAACAAAATGATCGATTAAAGGTTTAGTTTAATCAATTCAGGTGAAGATCTTTAGGATTGCAGTTTCACCGCGGGTTTTCATTGTATGAATTTCTATATAGTCACTCAGGTTTGTCTCTCTATCTGGGTAGTGGCCTGTAGTCAGAATTGCCCACTGTCATGGTATAATTCACTACCTATGTCTAGGTCGGTTCCACCGTCGTAGTAACCTATACCCTAAACTAGGTGCATTAATATCGACCTCTGGGTATCCACCATTAACCTTACACCACCTTGTTCAAGGGATTTGTCAATTAATGTGAAATTCATCTCTTTTCAACCGTTAATCCTTATTTCAAAGTGATTAAGGGCATTAGGTTATTATTATGGTGATCAAGCATAACAATATAATTGAGAAAACGAATTCATACCACGGATTTAAGAAATAAATGATGAATTACTATGATAAAATTGTCATACAATGCTTCCCCGGGCTACTCCCGGTCCTAAAGATAAAGGGGATTAGCCCCGCATGTTCATCTCAAAGCAAAACATGGTAGATAAAAGGGGAAACATGGAGAAAAACATGATTGAGTGGTGAAACCCCTGAACAGAGAAGATCCAAGCGCTCCTTGTCGTAGAATATGTGATCTCCCGCCTTTTGGTGGTGGAAAACGTCTTCTTCGGCGTCCGGAACGGCTGGGGTGTGCTTCTGGGCTCCGTTCTTCTCTCCACACCTTCTCGGGATGTGTGCAGTGGCTAATGACGTGATAGATTGCTCTTGACCGCCGTCATTGCGTATAATCACCGAGTTAGGTTGCCAAAATATCACAGCCATTGGATTTAGATCAATCCGAAGCAAACTTGTATTTGACGGTGTCGATACCATCGACACGGGTCGATGGTATCGACCTTGTGCGGTATCGGCAATTCTTCTTTCTCTTCGTTGTTGCGCCTGATGCTAGCTCGATACCATTGACAACCTGAGGTGACGGATTTGTCCTTTTGTGTCATTGTAGCTCCACCTATCGATAGTATTGACATATGCATCGATAGTATCGACTCTCTTCTCACCAACAACCTGATGGTAAATCGATACCATCGACTCATATGTCGCTAGTATCGACTTTCTTCTACTCCTTGCGGCTGGCAACCTGTGGTCGTGTCGATGGTATCGACCACTGTCGATGCTATCGACAGCAGCAGATACTCGTTTTTCCTGAAATTGCAACACAAAACCACATAAGTCAGAATAAAACATATTATTGTAATAATTTATGCTCAAAATACTGAAATAAGGGAGATTTGACATAGAGAAGGATCATAGACCAAAGTAGATGAATTATGCAATATTAACCACCAAAATGACTAATAAATGCATAAAACACAAATAAAACAAGTCTATAAATGCGACTCAAAATCATCGCATCAAACTCCCCTAAGCTTGAACATTGCTCGCCCTCGAGCAACAAAACCTTAGAATAGAATTTCTAGGGTCAATTAAAGAACAGATCATCACAACAAACATTACCATATGATCCCCACCGGACATTCACATTCTGGCCCTCACTAACCACGGAATGATAATTACCCTAAAGGCGACAGTAATCATCCATAAAAGATATCTACCTCAAAACTGATGAAGACTATCATATAAGGCAGTTAACATAATAAAATTCGCCGGTTCAGACTCGGTGCATCTTGTGATCTCCTATTCTACGTTGCTCGCCCTAACTACCATCTACATGGAAGCAGCTCTCCTGATATTCACAAGTGAGGAGAAAATCATGGTGGCCTACCAATTCGAGCAACGGGTGGATGGAATGGGTGGCTAATGGAAGAAATGGAAGCATTATACGATTTCAACATGCGTAAAACAAAATGCCCTAAATGATGCATTTGCACATGAAAATGCCCTAAATGCCTATAATTGGGTGGAATGATGCATGCACTAACATCCCTTCTCAAGATGAAGAGGAATATCTAAAGTAGCTACATCATGTACTTACTCATCTTAAAATGTAGGTGAGACTATGTTCCTTTCTCCCTCTTGTTCTACTTGCTTCTCAATACTTTCTCTTTTTTTCTTTCTTTCTTTTTCTATTTTTTTCATCATTTTTTTTCATTAGGCCCTTACATCCATAAATGACAATGAATTATTTGTTGGGCTCACTTTTTCTGCATAGCTCAAATATTTGAAGCATTTATGAAGGTATGGAACATGTTACTCACCCTTAAAGAAGAAATAAGATACATGATGTACTGTATGCATAAAAATTATGAATGCAGCTAAATGACACGCACCTAAGGATAATGTGCATGTATAACTACTCTTTTTTTTATTTTCATGCAAGACATGTGAGAATACTTTGCAATGCAAGACCTATCTACATGAGGTGCAATCAAAAAGATTAAAACCGTAAAGTACTTCCAATTCTTATGGTGGATTGTGAAAAACAATGAGGTGGAAAGATCACAAGAGTAATTGACTGAACCTTTGAAAATTATTATGTGTCCCTCCTTACTAACATGTGTAGTAGTTAAGAGGTTTCTCTCTCTTACTTCAAATTAGAGTCTCATTATCATTTGGTCAGTTTAGGCTCACACAACCAATTCCGTCCACTTTTCATGAATCATTAGGAATGTACAGCTGTGATTTTTCTGTTTTAGAGTTGACAAAACCAATCATTTTCTTAAGTTATGTGCTCAAAGTTGAACAACACAAGCTTGTGAACACTCAATTTTTTTTTAATTTTCCCTTAATTCCCATGTATAAGAAATTGAGATGACACAAGACTTAAGACATCCACAATTACAGTAGATAGAGTGTGGATCCTACAAACAAACTAAGATTGCAAAAACAAAATGACAAGAAATAAAACAATAAAAACTAAAAAGTAAGAAAATTAAAGGATAGAGTTGTTCCAACACCCCCCCTAAGCTTGAATTCGACTATGGCCTCATAGTCAAAAACAATCTTAAAGGTTGGAACAGAGGTACCGATCACTCTTCTGGCGGAGGCGGGTACTGCGGGGCAGTGGGGTCCCAGGATGGGTATTGCTCCTGAAAGCTCGGATCATACTGGGGCATGGGTGGAGGTTGTGGATACCCCCCAAAGTAGTTCTGGCTCCAGTAGTGATCATAGAAGGGCTGGTGCTGCATCTCCATCCTATGCAACCTGTTATGAATCTGTTGTTGGTTGTCGAGGAGGAGGCGCTCATTTTCAAAGATAGCCCTCTGGTTGTCAAGTAACCGGTTCGTCGTCTCCTGAATACCGGTGTACACTGTGATGTGGTGCTGCTGCATCTGTTGTATATCCTGCAGCATGGCATACATTCCTTGCATTGAATAGACATCCTCGCTTGGCTGCGAGGGTGGTGGTGGTGGCGGAGGCTGCGAAGATGAAGATGCACCTGGATGCATGCGAGGATGCTTCCTAGGTGCCACTCGTGCCCGAAGAGGAGTGTAGGCCTCCTCTTCCTCTTCAGCCTCGTCGTCATCATTGTTGTTGTAGTCGTTGCCGCCGTCTCCATCTGAATCATCAATGGAGATAACCGGCCATCGAAAATGATGAGCACCCTCGATGTGGAAGATAGGGTCAGGAAGCGAACATTCTTGATATGCTTGGTTTACATGGCAGTGAGCATAGGGTAAACCATCACAAAGCAATATAAGGTTGGAGCGGTGCAGATGCTGGAGGTTGACCTTGCTCCTGGTAAAGAGGGGGTAAGCTGAGAAAGATCCAGCCCAAGATAGACTTCCAATGGCGTGATCAGCCCTCCAAAATGAATTGGTGCTTTCCTCGTACTCCGCTTCACGGCCACCACACGCATCAAGAAGAACGCGCCCCAGTTGCACTCCTTCCGCTTCAATAGCTTGTACAGAAAGAACAAGTTTGTCTCTTGAAATTTGCTGAGAGATAGATCACCACGGGTGAACAAAGTGGTGCACACATGCGGTGAAGATTCCACACGAATGGATGCTCAAAGTTTGCCACCGCCGCATTGTGGTAGCTCACAGATTTGCCAAGCGGCGTAGTCACCAACTCGGAGAAGATATCAGTCCTATTATCTGGCCGCCAATGTTGATAGTCGTGATGAGCCCAGTTATAAATGGAATTGAACTGGGCAAGGGTGATAGTGTAGTTGTTGTTGAAAAGCCAGAATGACACCCTCCCTTTTCTCCATTCTCTGTCAGCAGCGATCACGTCGTTTGGCAGCACGTTGATGTCGAGTGATGCCATGAACTCCGCCATGAGTTCCTTGTAGGTCGTCCACTCGCCGAAGAATGGATGGCACTCAGCGTAGTACTGGACTTGGTCAAGCGTCCAGTTGGTTTGGTGCACTTGGCCTTTGAGAACATACTGAAGATTGGTCTCGAACCCTAAATACTGCACCATGTCCCGGTCGACGTATCGGTTCGGCTCTATTTTGCGCTTCAGCAACTCCTCGTACACCTTCTGGACCTCTACGGAAGGATGGACAATCTGCGGATGCAGAATAGAGTGAGGAGGAGGAGGGACGAATGTCGGAATCTCCATGGGAAGCGCATGTGAAGAGGATGCACCGGCTGTACGCACCATCTTTGTGGAAGAAGAAGAAGTAGAAGAAGGAGCTCGGTGAAGCTTGGAGAAGAAAATCTCCGCTCGGTGAAGAACGCACTCCGTGGATGCTTGTAGCCAAGCTTCAATTGCTCACAAGGACACACAACACAAGTGGAGAAGGAACTCGTTGAAGGTGTGACGTCATATGATGACAAACCATCCCTTATATAACTGTTGTCAGCGCTGCTGTGTGCCCGTCGATACCATCGACGCGAGTCGATGGTATCTACTCGCGTAGCACAATCCGACCACCGCTAGTATCGACGGTTGTCGATGGCTTGATGTGGGGGCCCAGATCAATGATGTGTTGTGTCGATACTATCGACGCAAGTCGATAGTATCGACCTCTGGTTAGGGCAACACCCTCGCGAGGCTCGGCCGCCGCTTTCTGCCTGTATCTGGGTCGATACCATCGACAGGCCCGTCGATGGTATCGACTTCACTGAGACGATTTCTTCTGAATATCTCCAGAGATCTCACGAGTATCGACACCCATGTCGATACTATCGACCTCATTCTTACGATCAACCTGTTGGTGTGTCGATACCATCGACAAGGTCGTCGATGGTATCGACGCAGTGCGATTTCTGCAGTCGCCAACCTATACCCAACTCAATACCATCGACACTAGGGTCAATGGTATCGACTCTGCCTCAGTCCTGCACATTGAGCAAACGATCACGGTATCTTTTTTTACACTAAAAACAAAGTCAAAACAAACCAAAGTACGAATGTGAAAGAAACTAAACTAAACTATCGATGGTTGGGTTGCCTCCCAACAAGCGCCCTTATTTAACGTCTTAGGCTAGACGACATGAAGCTCGTCATGCATCCGGAAGTGCAATGAGTTTGACCTCATTCACTTTCCTCGTGTAATCTTCACAAAAGTAAAACTTCAAATGTTGCCCATTGACCAAAAATGTGGTCTCGCCATCACACACCATGATTGCGCCATGTGGCCTGACCTCCTCTATGGTGAATGGCCCACTCCATCGGGATTTCAATTTCCCGGGATGCATCTTCAGCCTGGAGTTGAACAAAAGTACACGATCTCCTTTCTTGAAGACGCACATCTGAATATGGCGATCGTGAATCAACTTTGTGTGCTCCTTGTAGATCCGCAAGCTTTCATACGCATTCATTCGCAGCTCATCAAGTTCATTGAGTTCAAGTAATATCTTCTTTCCCGCTTAATCATAACTCAAATTTAGCTTCCTCAGCGCCCAATGCGCTTTGTGCTCCAATTCCACTGGTAAGTGGCAGGCCCGACCATAAGCCAACCTAAAAGGCATAGTGCCTATAAGTGTCTTATACGCTGTCCTGTATTCCCACAAAGCATCTGGTAACAGGGTACTCCAATTCTTCCTCGTGGAAGCCACAGTGCGCTCTAAGATCTTCTTAATCTCCCGATTGGAGACCTCCACTTGCCCTTGAGTTTGCGGGTGGTACGGGGTACCAATGTTGTGTTTGACCCCGTACTTTCTCAACAATGCCGCGAACTTTTGATTCCGGAAATGTGTACCCCCATCACTTATGATCATTCTTGGTACACCAAACCTGCAGAAAATATATTCTTCTACAAACCTGCACACTACAGCGGCATTGTTAGTCCTTGTGGGTATTGCTTCTACCCACTTTGACACATAATCAACAGCCAAAAGAATGTACAAATTAGAATTGGAGGACACAAAGGGTCCCATAAAATCTATACCCCACAAGTCGAACACCTCAACCTCCTGGAATACATTAAGGGGCATCTCTTGTCTTTTCGAAATGTTACCCGCCCTTTGGCAGGAATCACATTGTCGCACAAATCATAAGCATCCCTGAATAAAGTCGGCCAGTATAGGACACTTTCAAGTACTTTGGCTGCAGTGCGAGAACTTGCATGGTGGCCCCTCGTCGGTAGTGTATGACAATGACAAAGAACACTTTCGTATTCCACCTCCGGTACACACCTGCGTAAGACACCATCCCTGCACTGCTTCAAAAGAATAGGGTCATCCCAGAAATAATAACGTAAAGAATGGAAAATTTTCTTCTTCTCTTGGTACGTCCAATCATCCGAGATAATTTTGCAAGCAAGATAGTTAACAATGTAAGAAAACTAAGGGTCTTTCGATTCCAATTTTAAAAATTGTTCATCCAGAAATGTCTCGGTAATGGGTGTGTGCAAATCCTTTTCATCTACCCTCTCCAACCTAGACAAATGGTCCGCGACCACATTTTCTATGCCCACCTTATCTTTGATTTCAATATCAAATTTCTGTAAAAGTAAGATCCACCTAATCAATCTAGGTTTGGCATCCTTTTACTCCATCAAATACTTAATGGCGGCGTGGTCCGTCCATACCACAACTTTTGATCCAACAAGATATTGCTGAAATTTTTCAAAAGCAAAAACAACGGTGAGCAGTTCTTTTTCAGTTGTCGTGTAATTAAGTTGAGCATCATTCAAAGTTTTGGATGCATAAAAAATCACAGCGGGTTTATTGTCCACCCGTTGTCCCAAAACAGCCCCAACCGCGAAATCGAATGCATCACACATTAATTCAAACGGCTTAGTCCAATTCGGTGTTTGCACAACCGGTGCGGAAATTGGTTTTTCCTTAAGCACGTTGAACGCATGTAGACATTTTTCATTAAAATCAAACACGAGATCCTTTTCTAACAACTCAGATAAAGGCTTGGCGATTTTAGAGAAATCTTTTATAAAGCGGCGATAGAAACTGGCGTGACCTAGGAAACTCCTCACCCCTTTAACCGAATTCGGTGGGGGCAATTTGGAAATCACTTCAATATTTACTGGGTCTACCTCCAACCCTTTGCTAGACACTTTATGTCCTAGCACTATCCCTTCTCTCACCATCATGTGGCATTTCTCCCAATTGAGGACCAAATGTGTGTCCTCACAACGTTGCAAAACCTTATCCAGATTGTAAAGACACTCGTCAAAGGATGCACCATAGACAGAGAAATCATCCATAAAAGCCTCTAGACAACGTTCAACCATATCGGAAAAAATGGCGAGCATGCAACGCTGAAAGGTTGCCAGTGCATTACATAACCCAAAAGGCATACGACGGTACGCAAACGTTCCATAAGGACAAGTGAAGGTGGACTTCTCTTGGTCCTTAGGATCAATTGAAATCTGATTGTACCCCGAATAACCATCAAGAAAACAAAAATGTGATCGGCCGGCTAAGTGCT
This sequence comes from Alisma plantago-aquatica, assembly GCA_963693085.1. NCBI lineage: Eukaryota > Viridiplantae > Streptophyta > Magnoliopsida > Alismatales > Alismataceae > Alisma > Alisma plantago-aquatica. Next base: position 1,338,895,960 of record OY856412.1, read on the forward strand.
CTAAAATTTGATCAATAAACGGAAGAGGGAAATGATCCTTAAGTGTAGCAGCATTCAATCGACGGTAATCTATGCAAACACGCCACCCGATTACCAAGCGGGTCGTGACATGTTCATTTTGAATATTATGGGTAACAGTGATTCCCCCCTTTTTAGGGACTACCTGTGTAGGACTCATACACATCGAGTCGGAAATAACATAGATGATACCTGTAGAAAGGAGCTTAATCACCTCCTTCTTGACAACCTCCATCATGCTCGGATTTAGTCGACGTTGTGGCTGAATCACCGGCTTGGCTCCCTCCTCGAGCCGAATCTTGTGTTGGCGCAATGTAGGGGAGATCCCCTTGATATCTGTGACCGATCACCTGAATGCACCTCAGTGGTTCTTCAATACAATCAACAACTGGTCCTCCTCCTCGGCACTCAGATAAGCCGATATAATCACAGGCATCTTTTCTTCCTCAGCTAGAAATGCGTACTTCAAGTGCGGTGGCAACGGCTTCAACTCCAAATCAGGCGGGATGATTAAGGATGACTGAAGCAGTGGTGGGAGTTCGCCTAGGTCTTCATAGTACCTAGCATAAAAGCACGGAAGAAACTGAAGCATCTTGGCACACTCCTGCAGTGACTTGCTTCTCATCCAATCATGTGTGATATTGACCAAGCAGGCTTCAAGTGGTAGTTCTGGATATGCATTGAAAACCGAACTTGCTATGGCCTCATCTTCAGTAGAGGGGGGAATGTCCTCCTCCTCATCATTTGGAAAACCTACAGCTTTGCTAAGGGATACAACCTTGGTCTGCTCCATGATATCTACAGCCAATGTCCCTCTCTCCACCTTAGTCATTACATGAGCCATATCTAAAAATGGCTTCCCTAGACAAAGTGAGATATTGTGATCAAAATGCTTTACCATACGACACTGCTCCTTGGCTTTAGATGACATGGTGTTGGAAGGCATGCCCATCTCGAAGCGATCATCAGCGATGCTCAAGGTCAAATGACCTCTCCCCATCTCAAGTATCATGTCGGCTGTAGCTTGGAAGGGTCGTCCAATTAATAACTCATTGCCTTGTTCATCTTGCATCTCCATTACGACAAAATCTGCTAGAAATACAAAACGATCTACTTTCACCAACACATCTTCACATATACCATATGGCTTCACCACCGAATTATCCGCCAATTGTATTGTCATGTTGCTCGGCCTTGACTCTTTTCATCCTAGTTTCTTGAATGTAGAAAGGGGCATCAAGTTTATGCTTGCCCCGGAGTCACATAGCGCTTCACCAAACTTTACCTTTCCAATGTAACATGAGATGTTAAAGCAGCCTGGATCCTGCCTCTTCGGTGGCAATGTGCCCATGATGAAGGCACTCACCTGCTCCTTAAGCACCACAACCTTTGTGTCTGGGATTTTCCTCTTCTTAGTAATGATGTCTTTCAGAAACTTGTCGTAAGATGGGATTTGCTCTATTGCTTCCAATAATGGGATGTTGATTGAAAGCTTTCTGAAACTGTCTAGAAACTTTTTAAACTGGGCGTCCACTTTCCTTGCTTTTGCACTATTCAGATATGGGACCGGGACAGCCTATGCCCTTTGATGCGGTGGCACATATGGTGTCCTTTTCTGCATCTCCTCCTCATCTGCAATAGGATTTTCAATAGCATCCGCTGCTATATCCTCAACTAGTTCTGTGACTGGTATTGGCAGCTCCTCAGTGGCCTTACCTTCGATTTCCGCTTGGGGTTTGCTTGGTTCATCGGCTCTAGGGTTTAAAAGCTTCTTGCCACTCCTTAGCAAGATGGCCTTCGCATGTTGGTTTCCTCCTGGAATATTCGTGTTACCCAGAAAACCTTGATGCGCCGACTTCTTCAGATTGGCTATCTCAGCTGCCATTTGCGCCATGGACGTCTCTATTGTCCTCATCTGAGCCCCATGGCTCTACAGTGTCTGGCTGAACTGATTCATAAATTCCCCCTGTTGCTTTATCTGCTGGCCAAAAGTAATCATTAATTCCTGGTTTTGCTTTATCACTTGGTTGAGCAACTCCGTGCTCTTGTCCTCCGCTACCGACTGGGGTTTTGCATCGGGGTCCTGCAAGAAGTTGTTCAGATCCTTCCAGGAGAACTTCTTGTCCTTCCTCCATGAGTAATCGTTATTTCTGTAACCTTGCTGCTGCCTCATGAATTTGACTTGAGCCTCATCCTCGAATTCAGTATCCTCCTTTGCAAGCAGTTTCTTCGCGAGAAGGTCCATCTTCTCATTCAGCTCCTTGATGGACTTTGACTCTCCTGCAACTCGTACGTGCTCAACAGCGTCCCTGTCACCCCAAGATTGCTTCTTGGCCATGTTCTTAAGGATTTCCCAACACCTCGTGTCTGTGTTGTTCAAGAAGAAGCCTGAGCCTGCGGAATCTAGGTTACTTCTATCATGCTCAGAGAGAGCAAAATAGAAGATTTTGACCTGTGTCTCCTTGTCAAGCCCGTGATGCGGGCACCGCCTAAGCATGATCTGAAACCTCTCCCAAGTCTCAGAGTAGGTCTCTCCAGCCTTCTGGGTAAAATTGTGGATTTTCCTGATCATGTCATTGGTCTTCTTGGGCGGGAAGAACCTTTCAAAGAAAACCTCCACCATGTGGTTTAAGGATTCCACATATTCATCGTCCAAATTGTGCAACCACTCTCGTGCATTCCCTACTAGAGAACTCGGGAACAACTTTAGGTAGAGTGCATCCTGCGGGAACCTGTCAATTTTGACCATGTCGCAATTCTCCATGAATTGGCTTATGTGAGTGACTAGGTCTTCATTCTTGAGCCCATGGAATGCATTTGACTTGACCAAGTTGATTAATGCACGATCAATCTTGTAAGTCGGAATATTGATCGCCTGCTTCTTGATCAGCCCCTTTGAAGCATATGAAGAAGACGCCTTGATCTTCTCCCATATTGTCTGTGGCTCTACCATTTCTTCATGTTCGAATTCACAATCTATTTCTTCTAGGTTGTCTTGATTGTAATCCTCCTCATCTTCCGGTCCCGGCAATGGAACCTCTGGTGCCTGTTGCGTGTAGTCGGTGCTACGCGTCTGCACCATGCACAGTACCTGTAAAATGAAAATTTAAGTTCAGTATCGTGCTAGATGATTACAAAAATGGGAAAGATAGACTATAAATTTTAGAAATGATTTCACAATAATAATAAAAAAATGGCCTAGAGTGGCCGCTTGCAGCACTCATAGTGCCGACAATTGTCGTGTCCCCGGCAACGGAGCCAAAAACTTGACACAAATTTTACGTGCGTAGAATGCAAGTGTACGCGTCAATGTAATATAGGCCTTTATGAGGCCCGAGTCGAACTCAGGGACACCGAATTATCGGAGACTACTACTAACTACTCGCAATAAGCTAGACTGATTAAAATGGTTGAGAGTTGTTTTAAAATTAAAAGAAAATAAAATGAAACAAAACAAAATGATCGATTAAAGGTTTAGTTTAATCAATTCATGTGAAGATCTTTAGGATTGCGGTTTCACCGCGGGTTTTCATTGTATGAATTTCTATATAGTCACTCAGGTTTATCTCTCTATCCGGGTAGTGGCCTGTAGTCAGAATTGCCCACTGTCGTGGTACAATTCACTACCTATGTCTAGGTCGGTTTCACCGTTGTAGTAACCTATACCCTAAACTAGGTGCATTAATATCGACCTCTGGGTATCCACCATTAACCTTACACCGCCTTGTTCAAGGGATTTGTCAATTAATGTGAAATTCCTCTCTTTTCAACTGTTAATCCTTCTTTCAAAGTGATTAAGGGCATTAGGTTATTATTATGGTGATCAAGCATAACAATATAATTGAGAAAATGAATTCATACCACGAATTTAAGAAATAAATGATGAATTACTATGACAAAAATTGTCATATAATGCTTCACCGGGCTACTCCCGGTCCTAAAGATAAAGGGGATTAGCCCCGCATGTTCATCTCAAAGCAAAACATGGTAGAGAAAAGGGGAAACATGGAGAAAAACATGATTGAGTGGTGAAACCCCTGAACGGAGAAGATCCAAGCACTCCTTGTCGTAGAATATGCGATCTCCCGCCTTTCGGTGGTGGAAAACGTCTTCTTCGAAGTCCGAAACGGCTGGGGCGTGCTTCTGGGCTCCGTTCTTCTCTCCACACCTTCTCGAGACGTGTGCAGTGGCTAATGACGTGATAGATTGCTCTTGGCCGCCGTCATTAGGTATAATCACCGAGTTAGGTCGCCACAATATCACATCCGTCGGATTTAGATCAATCTGAAGCAAACTTGTATCTGACGGTGTCGATACCATCGACATGGGTCGATGGTATCGACCTTGTGCGGTATCGGCAATTCTTCTTTCTCTTTGTTGTTGCGCCTGATGCTAGCTCGATACCATCAATGGGGGTCGATGGTATCGACAACCTGAGGCGATAGTTTTGTCCTTTTGTGTCGTTGTAGCTCCACTTGTCGATAGTATCGACATATGCGTCGATAGTATCGACTCTCTTCTCGCCAACAACCTGATGGTAAATCGATACCATCGACTCATATGCCGCTAGTATTGACTTTCTTCTACTCCTTGCGGCTGGAAATCTGTGGTCGTGTCGATGGTATCGACAGCAGCAGATACTCGTTTTTCCTGAAATTGCTACACAAAACCACATAGTCGGAATAAAATATATTATTGTAATAAAACATGCTCAAAATACTGAAATAAGAGAGATTTGACATAGAGAAGGATCATAGACCAAAGTAGATGAATTATGCAATATTAACCACCAAAATGACTAATAAATGCATAAAACACAAATAAAACAAGTCTATAAATGCGACTCAAAATCATCGCATCACAAGTGCAACTCCAATTTTTGAGACACCTTTTTCGATGACACCTACATATTTTTAAGAGAAAATTACATGTATTATTAGAATCAAACATCTGCAAGTTAGACATTAAGTAGATAAATGTAGTAAAGTATGTGAGTGATTTGACTACACAATGATAGTAATAATGTTGAGTGAGAACCCAACTGTCGTACGGAACATAAGTTTCTTACTTTTTTGAGTATGTGTCACTTTTAAACACAAAATTAGTTTGAAAGGGGAGAATGTGATAAAGTGCATTTCAAGTAACTATATTTCTCTGTGCACTCTCACTATTTTTAAATTAGGGTCTATATTTTGGATTAGAATTCTAAACTTCCATATTTGACTTGTATTTGTCACGTAACTAAAACCCTAAAGTTTGAACTCAATTATGTTTCCATATAATTAGTTGAGTAAATATATTACTTGTTGCATACATATCATCAATATCATCTTTAACTTTTGAATTAGGTCTAAAAACATTTATTATTAATATAAGAAACTAATCAAAGACTATAATTTAAATTTTAAAAATTTTGGACATTGCATGAGAGAAGATCTTTTCCCCAAGAAATAAATGCACAAAATCATTATTTTAACTCAAACTCTACCCTGAGTGGTTTTGGATTTGGGTCTCGCCCAGGGGAATCATCTCCCCATTCCAACAATTGCAACTATATTAGTGCATAGTTCCACATATTTTCAGAACCTTGTAACTTCCTCTCTCAAAGTCCTCACAAGTCAAAACAAGCTATACTGGATCCAACTTCTTCTTCTCTACCCAATGATTACTAGCAACCCCCTTCATGAAGCACTCAAATTACACGACCTATACATGTTGAAACTAATCTTGATGTCATTCTGCACATCATCACTCCTATTTTTAATCCCTCACTCACCTTCTTTGCTCCTCTTATTTGCCAATTCCACTTGCAATTGCTCCCAAGCACTCACTTATCACTCCCTTTAACCTCTCCTTCGTCAATGTGTACAAATGAGCAATGTTATGCAATTGGCTTCTCCAAATCCATCTACACACCTCAACAAAGCTTCCTCGATTCATAGTGATTGACTCTATTTACTAAGAGATTTCAGTGGAGTCAACAACAGAGAAAGATTATGGCCTTAGTATAAGCAATAAAAGTAGTAAGCTCTCCTTGAAACTTCGTAAAGCTTGCTTGATCCCAAGATTCCTCCCAGTTGTAGTGTAGTATATTAACAAAAATATTGCCTTTTCAACTCTACTATACCTACTTCTCACCCCCCTGCTTTAGGCATTGTTTCAAGTCCATGAGGGCTTGTCCACCTCAGTTTGGCTTCATAAATTTTCCACCATGATCACATGTTTTCTTCTTTTCCTCCTCTCCAACTATGTTTCTATGGCACGACCCATTGTCGTTTGAGTAAATAATTGATGACTTGTTTTTTCTAATATACACATACTTTGTCAAACTTATTATTTTGTCTATGTGGAAAATTTTGACCTTTCACTCGGTATCTCAACCCATTTTAGCCAAGTTCAACTTGCTTATTAATGACATGATTCACACAGTCAGATCTCTCTCTAGACCTGTGAGGCACAATTGGACCCCTATTCATTAAAAGAGATTAGCTAACTTGTGTACTCTATATTGTGATTGGTTCAATAAAGTAATAATGATGTAACATATTAAAAAATAATATCACTATGGTCATAAGATTTCCTAGAATAATATGAGATCCAAAATGACTCTGATTCATGAAATTTGGACAATGAAAATTTAGTCTCCTTGTTTAATAATTAAATAGGTTTCCATGTCTATTTGAACCATCATTTTGACAGAAAATCCTCCAAACATTATTATTACCTTATTAATTACTAAATCAAGCTTTGATCAGATAATAATGACTTGATATTATGATTATATCATCTTATTGTTTATTGGACATGTTCGTGATGGAAGTGGATTAAATGATCTAATATACTTTTAAGTTAAATTAGACCACGGTCCCAAATATCTGACCATGATCTCATACAACTTGACACTAGATCATCACTCATACGATTATAGGTTTAGTAAGGAAATATACATGGATAAATATCCCGACATGCCATTATTTTGATGAGCCCAAGGATTTTATTTTTGTTCTAAGATCTTCAGTTACTCATTAGGATTTCTGCTATTGGTTGTACTCTAATGTTTTTAGAATCTAAAGGTGCCTTTTACCTCCTACTGGCCATGATTGTGATATTATTGTTTATATGGATAGGAATAATAGTATTAAACTTGGCATATGACAATCAATGGAGTATGTGGGGAACTCCTATAAACATGATTATTACCTTGTCAATGACTATGTCTAGCTTTGCTTAGATAATAATGACTTGATCTTATGATTATATCATCATATTGTTTATTGGACATGTTCCCGATGAAAGTGGATTAAATGGTCTAATATACTTCATTTAAAATAGACCCTATTCCTAATATCAAATCATGATCTCACCAACTTGATACTGGATCATCACTCATATGAATATATGTTAAGAAAATAAGGTAATATACATGGATAACTATCCTGATAGGTCACTTTTAACGAACTCTATATTAGTACAAGGCTTTTATTTTTGTACTAGGATCTTAAATTACCCATTGGAATATTTACTGTTGGTTATAGTCTAATACTTTTATATTGAAAAGGTACTTTTTACCTCCTACTAGCCCTGATTGTGTTATTGTTGTTTATATTCCTATGATATGATGATATTAGGCTTGGTATATGACATTAGATGGAGTATGTGCCCCTATATCTTACCTTTTGATTAGGGCATATTCACATGTTTGTGAAACCTTGAACATATTTTGAATTATCCATTGTGGGTTTGACTAGGGTCAATGCATATATGATACATGTGTTTAGATTTAGACGTGTGGGTGTAGAAAGGATCTCATGCAAAATATGTAATTCCTCAAAACATAAAGGTGTAGAGGATCATGCAATTGCAATGCCATGGCCATAAATGGGGTATAATAAAAAGTTGTGATAAAATGAGATGTTGTTTTTACAGAAGGTAAAGTTGTTTAGTTTGGATTTATTGCCTACATATTATTTCCACTAAAAAATCTTATGACACTTAACTATTCAAACCAACATACCATAGTAATTTCATTGTTGTGTCTTACTTTTTAGGATTTAGCAGATGCTACCAAAAACTCATGATATTTATTTTGATATAGAGAATGATGTGCCAACTAGAATCTCATATGTCTATGCCCAGTAAAGTGGGGTGTATACCTCATTCATACTTTTATTTTTCTTATCTATATAGCTCTATCTTCGTAGTATTCCTTCTAATAAATAGTTCACGAATAGGCCTCTTGTTGATAACATTTGTATAATTTATGAAATTAAATATATTTTTACACCATTACTTATATACTTGTTTGACCACTGAATGATAGACACATTTGTCCATGTACCACTATATAAACCCAAGACAAGGGCCTTCAAATGGTGGGTTGAACTTGTCTCCTCAATATACCTTTAAATCACTACAACATCCATATTACCCTTCCCAAAATCTTGCGGAGTGCACCTTTTTATTGAAGGATCGAGTGACTCAAGTTTGGTTACATTTATTATTATGGAGTGCATTTAATATTCTCTATTTAAGGGAATTGAATTAGTCTCAATCATTGATTAAATAGTCTTCTTGATACCAAATTCATCACCATATGCTAACTAAAAGTGTAAGGACCCTGACCTTCGTTTAGGGTTTACCCTGTTTGCTTTGCTTAACCTTGGTGCTTTGTTGCTCACTAATCACCTTAAGTGGTGATTAGGGTTTGGTTGTGCTTTATTGAGAGTTGGAGGTGCTACTTGCAAATAACCCAAGTCTAGGGTTTGTGGGCAAGTTTGCCACCTTGTGAGGTGTTCCTCTCTCTCTTTGCTTCCTCTAGTGTAGAGAGGAAGGCTTGGGCTCATTTCTTGGAGTTCTGATGAGCTTGGTTGAGCTTGTTGGGCCTTGAAGTGCCTTGCTTTGGTTTGGTTGCACCTTGTATCGGGCAAGAGAGGAGTGTGTCGCCCATGGAGGTGTGTCGCCCATGGGGAGTGTGTCGCCCTAGAGTCTTTGACCAAGCTTTGACCTCGTTTGTGCCACCACTAGTGGACACTTGGTGCATGATGCTTGCATGTGGCAATGACCTTGGACATGTGTTTAGGGCTTGCTAGAGTGGTGGCTCGTGCACTAGGACAAGTTTCCCTAGGTAGGCGACACCTTGCTTGGTTCTACCTTGTTTTCTCCTCCATTCCCTTCTATATATGTGTTTCCCTTTCTTTGCAAAGGATCCCTTTAGCTCTTTAGTCTCCCTCTCCTTGGTGTGCACGAAACACCCTTCTCCTTTGCAAGTTGGTGGTCGATACCCCTTGGAGGAGCAAGCTTAGTGGCCGATATCCTTGGTGTCTCCTTCTTCCTTGCTTGGTGGTGCTTGGAGCTAGGAGCTCGGAGCTTGCTTAAGGTGGGTTACATAACTCCTAACCCTAACTACCTTATCTCCTTCTATGATCTCACTTATATATTGTTAGATTAGTATCTTGCTTAAGTATCCTTGTTGGTCGATCCTTATGGTTTAGGGTTTCTTGGTGAGCAATACTCCTTTCTCTCCTTGGTCTAGAGGAGTGAGTTTGAGCTTCTAGTAGAATGGTCAACACCCCTCTCTCATTTTAGTTGAGAGGTGAGCTTGTGCTCTAGTTGCTTGAGCAACACACTCCTCTCACCATGGACTAGAAGGGTGAGCTTGGTGATAGTGGTGACTCTTTCTAGGGTTTTTCCTTGTGGCCTTTTGGTGATAGATGATGTGCAAGACCCCTCTTTCTTAATCGATTGAGGTGAGCCATCTTCTTGACCCTTTAGGGTTTTGGGTACCCTTGTGCTTGAGGAAGACGATGATCTTGTGAGTGGTACCTTGGTCATTATGAGTGTGGGGAGGTGTTGCCCGACAGCCCTCTTGACCTAGACCCCTTGCACGACACATGAAGTGCTGGTGGTGGACGATACATGGTCTCTATGATGGGCGTCACACCATCACCTTGCCCTGTGACGGCCGTTAGGCCCTGGTTTACTTAGTGCACGATAGTTCCCTGTTGGTTGGTTGAGCAACACCCCTGGACGATATCTTTTGTAGAACATCTTGCTCGTTGCATACTTGTTTTAGATTGGGGGTTTAGTATCGTTGTGCGTTGCTAGTTGTGGTGGGTGTCATGCTGGCTCTGTGTCGGCCGACAGCCCTATTGGGCGTTGTGCGACACCCTGTCGCCCGTCATGCCTAGCTGCCCGGCAGGCCCTTGGCTGTTGCCCGATATGCCTAAGTGTGCGACACCTGACGCGGCGTTGCTTAGCTGCACGCTTGGGTGTGGTTGTCCTTTGTGGTAGCGTAGTGTTGCAGGTTGCCCTTGTGACGACTATTATGAGATGAGCATTATGAGTTGGGCGATAGAGTGAACCCTTCCCGATACCATTTTTGGTGAGGGCAGAGGGTACCTTTAGTGAGGATTCTTGGTGCTTCTAGTGAGGGTTTTACGTATCATGGAAAGCAGATTTGTTGTATATGATCTTGTTTAACACGATGGTGACTCCTTGCATGCTTAATGGCATTTATTATGATAATGTTTGTCCTCTTAACTTAGCATGGCTACACATATGAATGTGATCACCTTGACTATTCGTATAATGCTGAGATAATGATAAGCATATAAAATGGTTTGCTTAATGATGTGTCTTATGCATATGATCATCAGTTGATGTAGGATTGATAAGTATAGAATCTTTAATGTCACTCTATATTGATAGCATGGTCTTTCTATTGTGTCCACTAACCATGTAGGTGATGATTAGCCAAGAAAAAGGCTATGAGAAATATGTGAGGAGTAACATTACCTTGATAGTTACTCTTGTTGATGAGATTACATGTATGAGGTGTTTTTCCTATGATGATGGTGTAAGCCTTGAAAGGCAGTGGCAATATATGATGAGGGATTGAGATCCCATGGCATGTGATGATCCTTGAGATATATCTGGATGATTGGCAAGAGACCAAGTGATAACATGTGAGGTTGGATCCTTGTGATGGATCAGGTTGATGTGATCACAATAAAAGCATACTGTTAAGTTTCATACTGTTTATTTTGTTATAGTTTGCATGTTATACAACTTGGTTGAATCTTGTAATCCACATAAAATACACTAATTAATCACAGTGGAATATATCATGTAGTTGCCCTGGCCATGGATCCATCATCGTCAGCAGCTGGTGATGGTGAAACAGGTTCTCCTACGGGTTAACCTGGAAGCACATATTGTTGAATATGTGTGGTTTCTCCTAGCCTAAAATAGAGAGGGAATCGAGTGCAGCTACGGTTGCAGACTCGGATATATATATATATATATATATATATATATATATATATATATATATATATATATATATATATATATATATATATATATATATATATATATATATATATATATATATATATATATATATATATATATATGAAGAGCATGGTGAGCAAGCCCATGGCTCAGTATGATGGAGCATGAACATGTTCATGGCTCAGAGCACGGTGAACTAGCCCGTGGCTCAGATATACTAGCACCGAGGCCTGTACCAAGGTGGGCTAGAAAGGGTAGCCTATGGATCTGACCCTATGGCTAAGGCCACTCCAACATGAGACTACGGTCCTGCTTTAGTTTTCGTGCACTGACCACGAAGTGGGAGGTCGTGGAGTCCGGCTCTTCCATTGACCTTGTATGGCACCGGCTTGGGCTTCGTAGCCGAAGGTTGGATTTGAACGGTACGATTCACTTCCTCAGGGCATAATAATACATAATCCAGCCGAATAGTATTTACTGCTTAAGTTAAACACGAAACAATGGTTGAGGCCTTGTTTGTGTAGTTAATATTGTTATATCTTGCAGTTACTTATATGTTCCTCATGTTATGTGGCACTATATCTTATCTTGTTAATCATGTTCCATAAAAGGATTGGTTATATGCCTTGAGTACATCTGGTAAGCTTAATAGTATGAACAACTTTACTTTATTTACTGCTCACGTTATATTCTTATCAGTTATTTGCTTTATCCCTCTGAGGTTTTGTAGTTCGGTGGGGAGTTATGTTTCTCGCTGGGACTATGTGTCTCCCCCCGCTGGTTTACACCCTTTTTAGGTGGTCGAGCTAGATGTAGTGGTGGTCGTGGAGTTGCGGCCGAGCAGCTAGACGAGCAGTAGAAGGCAAGCGATGGATATGCTGCTGTTTTGGATGTTTATAGTAGAGTATTAGAGTCATCCCTGTACTCTCAGGTCCTTGGAGGTGTTTTGACGTTGTTTCATGATGTATAGTTGTTGATGTTTTGTATATCCTGCTGCTGGTCAGATGTGGACCTTTATGTATGTATAAACATGTGATGAACTCAGGTGATGGTTAGACAGCTATTGCTCTAAGCTGTGGACATGTATCAAGGCTTGTATATGCTTATATAATCAGTTCCTTGCAGGATGATGACTTAAATGTAATAGTTTCTCAGTTTATCAGTTTTCTGCAATCGATTTTAATTAACCAGTGTTTTTGGGTAATCTGTGGTCATTGTGATTTCCACACATTTTCGCGTAACACCTCGCTGTTTGTGTGATAGTGGGATGTGTTGCCATAAGTTTTGGTATCAGAGCTCTAGGTTCGCTGAGTCTACAGGGATTTAGGACTAGGTTGAGTATGTTCTTGTGAGTTTTCCAGATATTCTTACAATCATCTTCTTCCCTCAGCTGAAGAAAAGCCAAGATGTCTGGAAACCATGAAGAACATGCTCCTGAGCACAGTGATGATGCATTAGTTTATGGAGCTTTAGGGTAGGCACATGAAGATCGAGTGCCTGAGGTCCCCCAACCTGACTCAGCCATTCTTGAACACCCTGCCTACCAACAGCTTATGAGGCAGATGATGGCTACAATGAATCTGATGGTTGAGCGATTGCCAGTGCCTCCTCCGAGAGCACAGGCTCCCCATGGAGAAGCATCGGGTATTGGGAAAACCTTCGAGTGGCTTCGCCGAGTTGGAGCTTCGGATTATGCTGGAACGGCTGATCCAGCGAATGCAGATCTGTGGTTGACAAGTCTTGAGAAGGCTTTCCGGATCCTCGAAATCCCCGAGGCAGACAAGGTAAAGCACGCTGTCTACCTTCTGAAAGGTAGTGCTGGTCACTGGTGGACCATCGAGGAAGAGAAGCGGCCTGGTGAGGTGATCTGTTGGGAGGTTTTCCGGCGTGAGTTCGTCAGCAGATACTTCCCGAAGACGTATCTAGATGAGAAGATCAGCTAGTTTGAGCGTTTACAACAAGGAGCGATGTACATCACTGAGTATGAAGCCAAGTTCATAGATCTGTTGAGGCTTTGTCCTCATATGGCAATGACAGATGAGGAGCGGATCAGACGCTTTGAGAAGGGTTTGAGTGCTGAGCTGACAACACCTGCTTCTGCGTTGGAGAATCGAGAACGGTTTTCTATGGCTGTGGAATCTGTCTGGAGAATCGAACGATCAGTTAAGGAGAGAAGAGAATCCTTGTCTAAGAAGAGACCTACTCAGTTCCAGGGTCGGAGGTTTGGTGGCCTCAAAGAGCCAAGGTTTTCAGTTTCAGCAACAGTGACAGGGCCATCTAGGCCACGAGTTGAAGATAGGGCATGCCACCGTTGTGGTCAGATTGGGCATATGAGGTCCAATTGCCTAAACAGAGATGTCAGAGTGACACAACTTCGAGGCAGAATCATCAAGGGTCAGATAGACAGCAGCCCAGTGGTAGTAGAGGACAAGGACGAGGATGCGGTCAAGCATATCAAGCAGGTTCGTCTGCTCAAGGGAGCAGGGGATGTGGACAGCAAGCAACGTCTCGATTCTATGCTATGAGTCAGCCGGAGGCGATAGTCAACCCGCGAGTGGTGACAGGTCAGATGGAGTTATTTCATTCTGATATGTCTTCTTCTTGCTTTATATCTGTTCTGGTTGACCCGGGTGCTACACACTCTTTTATCGCCTATAGTATGCTTGAAAACTGTCGTTTACCTATTAGTTGTAAGAAGGATAGCTTGTTGTTAGAAACCCCTCTTGCTGGTTCCTCGATGCTTTGAGAAGAGTTTCCATCTTGTGTCTTATCTTTCTCGGGACACCGCATTCAAGTGGATCTTATACCACTTGATATGCATGGTTTTGATGTTATCCTTGGGATGGATACCTTAGAGAAGTATAAGATTGTTTTGGACTACGGTTCCAAGCAGGCTGAGTTTGATGATGATGGAGAGAGGTGGATCTTCCAAGGAGATAGGAAGATTCTTTCGACATGCTTAGTATCAGCTATGGTGGCAGAGAAGTTGTTACGACAGGGATGTGAGGCCTTCTTAGCTCACGTTGTGGAGACCAAGGAGAAAGGTCCTAGACTCAAGGAGATGTCAGTTGAGAGTTTGTAGATGTGTTTCTGGAAGAGTTTCCTGGTGTTCCTTCGCCCCGAGAGATTGATTTCGAGATCAATCTGGTACCAGGAACGCAGCCAATTGCACAGACGTCGTATAGGAAGGCTCCAATAGATATGGCAGAGCTGAAGAAGCATTTACAAGAGTTGTTGGAGAAAGGTTTCATCAGACCGAGTACGTCTCCTTGGGGTGCTCCAGTGTTGTTCGTCAAGAAGAAGGATGGATCGATGTGGTTGTGCATAGACTACCGACATTTGAACAAAGTCACAATCAAGAACAAGTACCTGTTACCAAGGATAGATGATATGTTCGATCAGTTGCGAGGTGCTACAGTGTTTTCAAAGATCGATCTACGGTCTGGGTATCATCAATTGAGGATAAAGGTGAATGACATACCAAAGTCAGCTTTCAGGATGAGGTATGGACACTTCGAGTTTGTGGTTATGTCGTTTGGGCTAACGAATGCACCTGCTTCTTTCATGGACCTGATGAACAGAGTGTTCTGTCCGTTCCTAGATCAGTTTGTTGTAGTCTTTGTAGATGACATCTTGATCTATAGTCAGGACAGGCAAGAGCATGAGCAACATCTTCTATGAGCGTTGACTCTTCTTCGCCAACATCAGCTATATGCCAAGTTCAGCAAGTGTGAGTTCTGGTTGGAAGAAGTGACTCTCTTAGGTCATGTGATATCTGCTGAAGGAGTCAAAGTGGACCTAAAGAAGGTAGAATCCATTGCAGATTGGGAGCAACCGAAGATGCTGACAGAAGTTCGTAGTTTCCTAGGATTAGCAGGATACTACTGGAGGTTTATCAAGGACTTCAGTGCGATTGCGTTGCCAATGACGAAGTTGACTAGGAAGGATGTACATTTTGTCTGGGATGACCGATGTCAGCAAGCTTTCCAGAGTTTGAAGGAGAAGCTGACCAGTGCTCCAATGTTAATCCTGCCAGAGCCTGGAAAGAGCTATGTTGTTTTCTATGGTGCTTCCAAGAAAGGTTTAGGTTGTGTGCTGATGCAGGAAGATCATGTGGTTTCTTTTGCTTCGCAACAGCTTAAGAAACACGAGGAGAACTATCTGATTCATGACTAGGAGTTGGCAGTAGTGGTTCATGTGTTAAAGATTTGGAGACACTATCTTTACGGGGAAGTGTGTCAGATCTTTACGGATCATAAGAATCTAAAGTACATCTTTTCGCAGCATGAGTTGAACATGCGACAACGTCGATGGATGGAGTTGATCAATGATTACGACTGCACTATCGAGCATCATCCTGGTAAGGCGAGTGTGGTAGCTGATGCGCTTAGCAGAAAGTATTCTTCTCTTTCTTCAAAGAAGGCACAGTTGAGTTCTCTGGTATGCCATAGACAAGATATGTTCATTTCTTTGCGACAGATGAATGTGCAGATGGAAGTTTCCTTGCTAGTTGGACTTTTAGCACAGATGCAAGTCAAGCCTACGTTGAGACAGTAGATCAAAGATGCACAACAGACAGATTATGCGGTACAGTTGATCAGATCAGAGTTTGGCAGTGAAAAGCGTGACGGGTTCCATGAGTCCGAGGATGGGCTAGTTTGCTATCATGATAGGATGGTGGTTCCAGATGTTGATGGACAGTCTGAGAGGACTATTCAAATTCTAGAGGATCTCCTTCGAGCTTGTGTTTTGCAGTTCCTAGGCAGTTGGGATGTACATCTCAGTTTGATAGAGTTTGCCTACAACAACAGTTATCAGCAAAACATTGATATGGCTCCTTGTATGGCAGGAAGTGTAGATCTCCTTTGTGTTGGTACGAGTCTGGTGAATATAAGCTTTTGGGTCCTGAGTTAGTACAACAGACAACAGAAAAGACCAAAGTGATACAACAATAGTTTAAAGCGGCACAGGACAGGCAGAAGTCTTATGCATACAATCACTGATGACCTTTGGAGTTCCAGGTAGGAGACAAAGTGTATCTTAAAGTCTCGTCGTGGAAAGGTGTGTTGAGGTTTGGCCATAGGGGTAAGTTGGCACCCAGATATATGGGGCCATAACCAGTCATAGCACGTGTTGGCAAAGCAGCTTACGAGTTAGAATTGCCTCTAGAGTTACACAGGTTACATCCAGTGTTCCATTTCAGTATGCTGAAGAAAAGTCTTCCAAGCTCGGGAACAGTGATACAGCCAGTGGAAGTTGAGCTTGATGAAGATGTGACCTACGAAGAAGGTCCTGTGGTGATCCTTGACAGAAGGATTAAGAAGCTGAAGAGGAAGGACCTGGTTCTTGTGAAGGTTCTTTAACATCATTGTCACATTGAGGAAGCCACATGGGAGCTTGAGGAAGAGATGAGGAGGAAGTATCATTTGCTTTTCTCTTCGGATTTCAGGGACGAAATCCCTTGAAGGGGGTTAGCTTGTAAGGACCCTGACCTTTGTTTAGGGTTTACCCTGTTTGCTTTGCTTAACCTTGGTGCTTTGTTGTTCACTAATCACCTTAAGTGGTGATTAGGGTTTGGTTGTGCTTTGTTGAGAGTTGGAGGTGCTACTTGCAAATAACCCAAGTCTAGGGTTTGTGGGCAAGTTTGCTACCTTGTGAGGTGTTCCTCTCTCTCTTTGCTTCCTCTAGTGTAGAGAGGAAGGCTTGGGCTCGTTGCTTGGAGTTCTAATGGGCTTGGTTGAGCTTGTTGGGCCTTGAAGTGCCTTGCTTTGGTTTGGTTGCACCTTGTATCGGGCAAGAGAGGAGTGTGTCGCCCATGGAGGTGTGTCGCCCATGGGGAGTGTGTTGCCCTAGAGTCTTTGACCAAGCTTTGACCTCATTTGTGTCACCACTAGTGGACACTTGGTGCATGATGCTTACATGTGGCAATGACCTTGGACATGTGTTTAGGGCTTGCTAGAGTGGTGGCTTGTGCACTAAGACAAGTGTCCCTAGGTAGGCGACACCTTACTTGGTTCTACCTTGTTTTCTCCTCCATTCCCTTCTATATATGTGTTTCCCTTTCTTTGTAAAGGATCCCTTTAGCTCTTTAGTCTCCCTCTCCTTGGTGTGCACGACACACCCTTCTCCTTTGCAAGTTGGTGGCCGATACCCCTTGGAGGAGCAAGCTTAGTGGCCGATATCCTTGGTGTCTCCTTCTTTCTTGCTTGGTGGTGCTTGGAGCTAGGAGCTTGGAGCTTGCTTAAGGTGGGTTACATAACTCCTAACCCTAACTACCTTATCTCCTTCTATGATCTCGCTTATATGTTGTTAGATTAGTATCTTGCTTAAGTATCCTTGTTGGCCGATCCTTATGGTTTAGGGTTTCTTGGTGAGCAATACTCCTTTCTCTCCTTGGTCTAGAGGAGTGAGTTTGAGCTTCGAGTAGTATGGGCAACACCCCTCTCTCATTTTAGTTGAGAGGTGAGCTTGTGCTCTAGTTGCTTGAGCAACACTCTCCTCTCACCATGGACTAGAAGGGTGAGCTTGGTGATAGTGGTGATTCTTTCTAGGGTTTTTCCTTGTGGCCGTTTGGTGATAGATGATGTGCAAGACCCTTCTTTCTTAATCGATTGAGGTGAGTCATCTTCTTGACCCTTTAGGGTTTTGGGTGCCCTTGTGCTTGAGGAAGACGATGATCTTGTGAGTGGTACCTTGGTCGTTATGAGTGTGGGGAGGTGCTGTCTGACAGCCCTCTTGACCTAGACCCCTTGCACGACACATGAAGTGCTGGTGGTGGACGATACTTGGTCTCTGTGACGGGTGTCACACCATCACCTTGCCATGTGACGGCCGTTAGGCCCTTGTTTACTTAGTGCACGATAGTTCCCTGTTGGTTGGTTGAGCAACACCCCTGGACGATATCTTTTATAGAACATCTTGCTCGTTGCATACCTATTTTAGATTGGGGGTTTAGTATCGTTGTGCGTTGCTAGTTGTGGTGGGTGTTGTTGTCACACCCCGATCTCACACTAACCTCTAATCACGAGATTAGGGCGCGACGGAGGGATTATCACATAAACAAATCACTGAGAACTTTTTCTTTTTAAAACCTCATAATGATATTCGGATTATTGTTGTAAACTAAAACATAATAAACTATTGCGGAAGCATTTCAATTAAACTGGCTAGAGAACATAAACAGAGTTTACAACATATAACATTGTTTAACAGAAAGCAAAACAATAACAGTTAATTTACATCTTATACACATTCTCTCTCACCCACACCTTGTCCCAAGGATCGAGGGGAAAGGACTAAGAGACCTCTAACTACTAACTACGTATACCTTCTACAGACTAAGCGTTAGGATGAAAGGATCCTTCAGATTCCTGCTGTTGATGATGACCTGAAAATGTTTTGAGTAGAGGTATGAGCCTACTCGCTCAGTGAGTAGCCTTTCATTTAACTATCACTAAACAACTCATCAATTGTATAAAGTTGAAATAAAGCATAAATGCAATATTAAACAGGGCAGTTCAAATGTCACAACAGATTTACAGATAACTATCTCATTTCTACGCTACATCTTATGTCTTAAACAATTAAACAATTATAGAGAATTGGCATAAAAGTTTCGATCTCTTAACATATTAAATTTACTGCGATCCTATGTGATTCATATTTATATTTTTATTATGCCCTAATCATATGCAGTGTACTCTGCATATGAAGATCCGTAGCGAACTACGATCCCACCGTACAAGACTTAGCGACACACCCGGGAAATGCTAAGTCTGACTGCCAGCCCTGGTCTGCTGCAGGACTCTCAGGCTCACAAGGCCTCACTACACTCTCAAAAGAGTGAACTCTAGACTCCTCCTCAAACCTGAGCACACAGGCGGAGAGTCTCACCGGGTTACCACCGTGACACAAGCACGGATTAATGTTGAATAACCCCTATTTTCCACAGTGCCACCGTGACACAAGCACTGTTCTTGTTGCAACACGGTCTCTCTCTATCCTCGTGCCACCGTGACACAAGCACAGTTATTGTTGCAACACGAGTTTCACCCCCCTGGATGCAGACCTCTCAAAAGGGGTTCTACGGTGTTAGGGCACCTAAGTCTATTAACTGATTAACATATAACCATATAAACAGGAATATCACATTTCATGCATATTGCACACTCTGAATATTCACTTGAAACACATGTATATCCTTTGTCATCCTTAAACATGATTCAGTATCATTTATCCAGTTTCAATTCTAAACATCTACTTTTAAATCAGCAAATACATTGCGACTATAATACAGGAAATTTCATCATTTTCATTAAGCATATCAAGTATTTCAAGTTCCAATGAATCTAACATACTCTATTGTATGTACTACACTGTTTAAAAGTTATACTAACTGATATAGAAGTAATTAAGCATTTAAATTGAGTTAAATAATGATTTCTAAATGAACTACTACTCACCTACTTCGGAGTGTTCGTATACACCAAAAAACGTCCACAACCACGCCTAATTCTGCCCTTTACAGCAGCGTGCACGCCGTGCACCTGGGCTGCACGTCGTGCACCTTCAGTGCACTTTTGTTCTACTTTTCTACAACTTTGCACGCCGTGCAACTGATCTGCACGCCGTGCAACTGGTCTGCACGCCGTGCAACCTGTGCAGAAACAGAAATCCCCGATATCAGCTTTCTGTAACGTTGCACGCCGTGCAACCTGCGCAGAGACGGAAATTGCAGAAGTAAAAGAGGAGCTCGGGGTCGATTCGGTGGATGATTCTTACCCGAATCACTCCTATAGCTTCGGAATGACCTAGCAAGCAGTTGGCAAGAAGAAAGAACGGAGGGGAAGCATCGTTCGCTCCCTAGACCATCTCCATGGTCGGCTTCTTCGCGGCTGCAGGAGGAAGAGGAAGGGGAAGAAGAAGAAGAAGCTACTAAGTTCGGGCGGCTAGGAGTCGGCGTCGATGGCGAGGAGCTGGCTACTGGGAGCTGCGATCTTCCTTCTCTCCCGCTCTCAGATCCTCTCTCTCGCTTACTGCCAACGAACGGTAGAAACAATGGAAACGAAATGAAATACTTCGTTTCCAGAGTCGGCTAACAGAGTTAAAAAGGGAAAACTGAAGGAAAGGATAAGGAAGGACGCCCAGGGGGCCGGATGCAAATTGCCCAAAAACTTTCCAAAATTACACATAGGTCCCTGCACACTAAAAAGCTTATATCTTTTTACTCGTAGGTCGGTTTCGTGTGATTTCTTTGGCAACGGATTAAACACAAACTTGTCCTCAACCTCAGGACAAGAAAACAAGTTAAGAATACATTAACACTAGTTCAAAGCCCAAAACACTATTAACAAAAGCAAGTACTCATCTCAACATAACTAGTTCAATTATGCATTAACCAAGGTACTTACTGGTAAAACGAAACATGGGTCATAACAATATCCTTCCCTTATAAGAATTTTGTCCCGAAATTCCTAAAAGAGAAAAGGAAACTTGTTACGCATCTCAGACTCGAGCTCCCACGTAGCTTCTTCAAGGTTATGATTCCTCCACAGAACCTTCACCAACGGTATCTCACAGTTCTTAAGCTTCTTGATTCGGCGATCAACTATCTATACTGGTCCTTCCACGTAGGACACATCTGTCCTAAGTTGTGCCAAATCTGGATCTAATATTTTCTCTGTACTGGGGTGACACTTCTTCAGCATAGACACATGAAACACATCATGAAGATTTGCCAACTCAGACGGCAAATCCAACCTGTAGGCTACAGGTCCAATCCTCTCAACGATAGGATATGGGCCCATATACCTAGGAGTCAATTTACCTCTCTTGCCAAACCTTAGCACTCCTTTCCACGGTGAAATTTTCAGATAAACCTCATCACCAACCTCAAACTCAAGAGGTCGACGTCATCTTTCTGCATAACTTTTCTGCCTATCCTGAGCAGCTTTCAACTGCTCCCTGATCACAGATATCTTCTCTGTAGTCATATCGACTATCTCAGGTCCAAGAATTTCTTTCTCACCAACCCCATACCAACAAACTGGTGATCTACACTTCCTGCCATATAGAGCTTCATATGGGGCCATTCCAAGACTAGAATGGTAGCTGTTGTTATATGCAAACTCCATCAGGCTTAAGTGTTCTTCCCAGTTACCTCTAAACTGCAGAACGCATGCTCTCAGCATGTCTTCAAGAGTCTGAATGGTCCTCTCAGATTGACCATCTGTCTGCGGGTGAAACGCTGTACTGAACCTCAGCTTTGTGCCCAACGCACGATGTAACTGATTCCAGAATCTAGATGTAAACTTAGGATCTCTGTCAGAAATAATGGAAACTGGAATCCCATGTAATCTGATTACCTCATCCACATAAATCTTGGCCAGCTTTGGAACATCAAAGGTTGACTTGACAGGGAGAAAGTGAGCAGACTTAGTTAGTCTATCCACAATCATCCAAATCGAGTCCGAACCTCTAGACGTCCTGGGTAATCCTACCACAAAATCCATCGTGATGTGTTCCCATTTCCATTCAGGTATAGGAAGCGACTGTAAGGTACCAGCAGGTTTCTGATGCTCAGCTTTAACCTGCTGACACACTCCACATCTAGCCATGTACTCAGCCACATCTCTTTTCATACCAGACCACCAGTACAGCTCTTTGAGATTCCTGTACATTTTCGTGTTACCTGGATGCATAGCATACATAGAAGCATGCACTTCTTCAAGAATTTACTCTTTCAGCTCACTGTTCCCAGGTACACACAACCTGTCATGAAGATACAACACACCATTGTCAGAGAACCTGAATTCTGACCTTTTACCTTCCGACATATCCTGCATAATCTGCCTCAACTCATTATCACTCTGTTGCAATTCCTTAATCTGATCATAGAAAGTAGGTTTGACCTGCATTTGAGCAATCAACCCACTCTGTCCAGTCACATCCAAGTCTAAGTTCAACTTTCGCATATCTACAAGCAAGTCTCTTTTGAAACATGCCATAGAAAATGCATTTGCTGTTGAACTTGACTTTCTACTCAAGGCATCTGCCACAACATTCGCTTTACCAGGATGGTAATCGATTGTCACCTCATAATCTTTAATCAGCTCAAGCCATCTGCGCTGTCTCAGATTCAAATCCTTCTGAGTGAAGATATACTTCAGGCTCTTATGATCCGTAAACACCTGACATGTCTCACCATACAGATAGTGACGCCATGTCTTAAGAGCATGAACTATAGCAGCCAATTCCAGATCATGAGTAGGGTAATTCTCTTCATTCTTCTTAAGTTGTCTAGATGTGTAAGCCACAACTTTGCCTTCTTGCTTCAGTACACAGCCCAAGCCTCTCCTGGAAGCATCGCAGAACACTGTATAACCCTTTTCTGCTTCTGGAAAAACCAACACTGGTGCTGAAGTCAACTTCCTCTTCAAGATCTGAAAACTTTTCTCACAGTTATTAGACCAAACAAACGGTGCATCCTTCCTCGTCAAGCGTGTCAAGGGTGATGCTAGCACACTGAAGTTCTGTATAAACCTTCTGTAATAGCCTGCTAATCCCAAGAAACTTCTAATCTCAGTAGGAGTCTTAGGCCGTTCCCACTGAAGCACAGAATCAACCTTCTTAGGATCAACACTAACTCCATCTCTCGAGATAACATGTCCAAGAAATGCTACCTCAGCCAACCAGAACTCGCACTTGCTAGACTTAGCATATAGATGATGTTGTATCAACAACTGCAACACTACTCTCAGGTGTTGTTCATGCTGTACATCATCTTTGGAGTAGATCAGTATATCATCTATAAAGACTACAATAAACTGATCTAGGAACAGTTTGAAAATCCGATTCATCATATCCATAAAGGCTGCTGGGGCATTGGTCAGTCCAAACGACATGACCAAAAACTCATAATGCCATACCTGGTTCTGAAAGCTGTTTTGGGAATATCAGAAGCCTTTATTCTAAGTTGATGATATCCAGATCTCAAATCTATTTTAGAGAAGATCGTCGCTCCACGCAACTGATCAAACAGATCATCTATTCTTGGCAAAGGATACTTGTTCTTAATAGTGATCTTGTTCAGTTGCCTGTAATCTATACAGAGACGCATGGTACCATCCTTTTTCTTAACAAACAGGACTGGAGCACCCCACGGTGAAGAACTGGGTCTAATAAAACTCTTATCCAGCAACTCCTGCAGCTGCACCTTGAGTTCCTTCAACTCTGCAGGTGCCATTCTATAGGCTGGCAGTGCTACTGGATGATTTTCTGGATATACCTGAATCTCAAAATCAATGTCTCTGACAGGAGGTAAGCCTGGTAACTCTTCTGGAAAAACATCAGAAAACTCACGAACCACAGGCACATCATAAACACTGGCGGTGCTCTTCTCTGCTCTGGTGTCAACCACATGAGCAAGGAACGCTTCACATCCTTTTTGTAACATCTTATCAGCTACAGTAGCTGATACTATGCATGTAGGCAGAACTTTCCTGTCTCCAGTGAAGACATAAGAAAATTCACCTTGTTGAAAGGTAGCTTCCTTCTTCCAACAATCGAGTTGCACTCGATATGTCTCAAGACAATCCATACCCAAGATGACTTGAAAAGTATTTACATCCAGGGGTATGAGATTAGCAGCAAAGGTGTAACCTCCAAAAGATAGCAAACATCCGGGACAGAACTCAGTCAGAGCTGTTGGTCCACCTAGTGGAACCCTCAACACTAACTCATCTACCAACTCTTGAGTTAACAGATTAAGTTTACCAACTAAAGAACGTCGTATGAAAGAGTGAGTAGCACCCGGATCTATCAAAACTGAGACTGGTATACTATTAAACAAAAGCATCTCTCCTGTAACAACTTGTGAAGAAATTATACCTTCCTGAGGTGTCAAAGAGAAGAATCGTGTTGAAGCTCTCCCTCTGCCACGCTGTCCTCTCTGACCACTCCTGCCACTAGGCACTCCACCACCTCTAGAACCAGAAGCCACAGAAGAACTCGGAATATCATGGTACTGAGGCTGGAAAGCTTGCGATGCTGTTTGTTGAAGCTGAGGACATTCCCTTTTTAGGTGTCCTATTTGTCCACAGACATAACAACTTGGACCCCAACACTGACCAGTATGTGGTTTCCCACATTTGTCACATAGCGGTATCCCTTGTCCCTGGGGACCTGTCACTGACATTGACGATCCAGAAGACTGTCCATTAGAGGCACTACCCCTTCTCTCTGGGTTGTATCTCCCTCTGCCTCTAGAAGAAGTAACATCTTCAGATCTCTGTCTGTTGAAACAGCTAAAGCCACACCCAAGTTTAGAAAAGAAACCTCTACCTCCACCTCTATATCCGCTACTGGACTGTCCTCTACTAAAATCTGCAGATCTCTTCTTAGACTCAGGCACCTTGTCAGCATTCACAGATTCCTCAACCTGTCTAGCAGCCTCAACAAACTCACCAAAGTTCTCTCTGTTCCTCCTACTAGTAGCAGAAACTGTATGTCGAATCTCTGGCCTTAGCCCTTCTTGAAACCTTCTACATCTTTCTATGTTGTCAGGAACAAGCTGTGGACAGAAGTTCGCTAACCGAGTGAAAAGCGCTTCATACTCAGTAACTGACAGGTTCCCCTGCTTAATGTTCTGTAACTGCCTGATTTTCTCATTAAGGAAGGTAGGTGGATAAAACTTAAGATGAAACTCTTCAGAGAAATCCTGCCAAGAAAGCTCTGTACCTCTCCTCTTTTCCTCCACACTACGCCACCACAGCTCTGCATCGCCTGTCAAAAGATAGACTGCATGATTAATCTTTTTCTCTTCTGAAAGCTCCATCAGGCGAAAGACCTTTTCTATCTGTCTCAACCACTCATCAGCCTCTGCTGGATCTGTAGTGCCACTAAACTCTGTGCCGCCAAGCTTATTTACAAGCTCATATGATCGCATCAGATCCTTACTGCTGGTAAAAGAAGAAGCTCGCCTATCAGCCTTGTACCTCTCTTTGGTTTCCAGAAACATCCTGTACATACGGGACGCTTCATCCACATGGTCACCACCACCTGGACCCAAGTACAAAGGATCAGGGCCAACATGACTCTCGGCCTGATCATCATGATCAAAGCCTCTTACTGCCATCTGCAATGATATAACAGAATATTTCCTGTTAGAAAACTACAGATAGAAGAAAGACACCTAAACCTTAATCCTATTGGTCTCTTATCGTCCCCTGACTTGGACTCTGAGTAACTATGTACTCAACCTATGCTCTGATACCAAGAGTTGTCACACCCCGATCTCACACTAACCTCTAATCACGAGATTAGGGCGCGACGGAGGGATTATCACATAAACAAATCACTGAGAACTTTTTCTTTTTAAAACCTCGTAATGATATTCGGATTATTGTTGTAAACTAAAACATAATAAACTATTGTGGAAGCATTTCAATTAAACTGGCTAGAGAACATAAACAGAGTTTACAACATATAACATTGTTTAACAGAAAGCAAAACAATAACAGTTAATTTACATCTTATACACATTCTCTCTCACCCACACCTTGTCCCAAGGATCGAGGGGAAAGGACTAAGAGACCTCTAACTACTAACTACGTATACCTTCTACAGACTAAGCGTTAGGATGAAAGGATCCTTTAGATTCCTGCTGCTGATGATGACCTGAAAATGTTTTGAGTAGAGGTATGAGCCTACTCGCTCAGTGAGTAGCCTTTCATTTAACTATCACTAAACAACTCATCAATTGTATAAAGTTGAAATAAAGCATAAATGCAATATTAAACAGGGCAGTTCAAATGTCACAGCAGATTTACAGATAACTATCTCATTTCTACGCTACATCTTATGTCTTAATCAATTAAACAATTATAGAGAATTGGCATAGAAGTTTCGATCTCTTAACATATTAAATTTACTGCGATCATATGTGATTCATATTTATATTTTTATTATGCCCTAATCATATGGAGTGTACTCTGCATATGAAGATCTGTAGCGAACTACGATCCCACCGTACAAGACTTAGCGACACACCCGGGAAATGCTAAGTCTGACTGCCAGCCCTGGTCTGCTACAGGACTCTCAGGCTCACAAGGCCTCACTACACTCTCAAAAGAGTGAACTCTAGACTCCTCCTCAAACCTGAGCACACAGGCGGAGAGTCTCACCGGGTTACCACCGTGACACAAGCACGGATTAATGTTGCAACAGTGTCTCTCTCTATCCTCGTGCCACCGTGACACAAGCACAGTTATTGTTGCAACACGAGTTTCACCCCCCCTGGATGCAGACCTCTCAAAAGGGGTTCTACGGTGTTAGGGCACCTAAGTCTATTAACTGATTAACATATAACCATATAAACAGGAATATCACATTTCATGCATATTGCACACTCTGAATATTCACTTGAAACACATGTATATCCTTTGTCATCCTTAAACATGATTCAGTATCATTTATCCAGTTTCAATGCTAAACATCTACTTTTAAATCAGCAAATACATTGCGACTATAATACAGGAAATTTCATCATTTTCATTAAGCATATCAAGTATTTCAAGTTCCAATGAATCTAACATACTCTATTGTATGTACTACACTGTTTAAAAGTTATACTAACTGATATAGAAGTAATTAAGCATTTAAATTGAGTTAAATAATGATTTCTAAATGAACTACTACTCACCTACTTCGGAGTGTTCGTATACACCGAAAAACGTCCACAACCACGCCTAATTCTGCCCTTTACAGCAGCGTGCACGCCGTGCACCTGGGCTGCACGCCGTGCACCTTCAGTGCACTTTTGTTCTACTTTTCTGCAACTTTGCACGCCGTGCAAACTGATTTGCACGCCGTGCAACTGATCTGCACGCCGTGCAACTGGTCTGCACGCCGTGCAACCTGTGCAGAAACAGAAATCCCCGATATCAGCTTTTTGTAACGTTGCACGCCGTGCAAACTGATTTGCACGTCGTGCAACCTGCGCAGAGACAGAAATTACAGAAGTAAAAGATGAGCTCGGGGTCGATTCGGTGGACGATTCTTACCCGAATCACTCTTATAGCTTCGGAATGACCTAGCAAGCAGTTGGCAAGAAGAAAGAACGGAGGGGAAGCACCGTTCGCTCCCTAGACCATCTCCATGGTCGGCTTCTTCGCGGCTGCAGGAGGAAGAGGAAGGGGAAGAAGAAGAAGAAGCTTCTAAGTTCGGGCGGCTAGGAGTCAGCGTCGATGGCGAGGAGCTGGCTGCTGGGAGCTGCGATCTTCCTTCTCTCCCGCTCTCAGATCCTCTCTCTCGCTTACTGCCAACGAACGGTAGAAACAATGGAAACGAAATGAAATACTTCGTTTCCAGAGTCGGCTAACAGAGTTAAAAAGGGAAAACTGAAGGAAAGGATAAGGAAGGACGCCCAGAGGGCCGGATGCAAATTGCCCAAAAACTTTCTAAAATTACACATAGGTCCCTGCACACTAAAAAGCTTATATCTTTTTACTCGTAGGTCGGTTTCACGTGATTTCTTTGGCAACGGATTAAACACAAACTTGTACTCAACCTCAGGACAAGAAAACAAGCTAAGAATACATTAACACTAGTTCAAAGCCCAAAACACTATTAACAAAAGCAAGTACTCATCTCAACATAACTAGTTCAATTATGCATTAACCAAGGTACTTACTGGTAAAACGAAACGTGGGTCATAACAGTTGTGCTGGCTTTGTGTCGGCCGACAGCCCTATCGGGCATTGCGCGACACCCTGTCGCCCGTCATGCCTAGCTGCCCGACATGCCCTTGGCCGTTGCCCGATATGCCTAAGTGTGCGACACCTGACGCGGCGTTGCTTAGCTGCACGCTTGGGTGTGGTTGTCCTTTGTGGTAGCGCAGTGTTGCAGGTTGCCCTTGTGACGACTGTTATGAGATGAGCATTGTGAGTTGGGCGATAGAGTGAACCCTGCCCGATACCATTTTTGGTGAGGGCAGAGGGTACCTTTAGTGAGGATTCTTGGTGCTTCTAGTGAGGGTTTTACGTATCATGGAAAGCAGATTTGTTGTATATGATCTTGTTTAACACGATGGTGACTCCTTGCATGCTTAATGGCATTTATTATGATAACGTTTGTCCTCTTAACTTAGCATGGCTACACATATGAATGTGATCACCTTGACTATTCATATAATGTTGAGATAATGATAAGCATATAAAATGGTTTGCTTAATGATGTGTCTTATGCATATGATCATCAGTTGATGTAGGATTGATAAGTATAGAATCTTTAATGTCACTCTATATTGATAGCATGGTCTTTCTATTGTGTACACTAACCATGTAGGTGATGATTAGCCAAGAAAAAGGCTATGAGAAATATGTGAGGAGTAACATTACCTTGATAGTTACTCTTGCTGATGAGATTACATGTATGAGGTGTTTGTCCTATGATGATGGTGTAAGCCTTGAAAGGCAGTGGCAATATATGATGAGGGATTGAGATCCCATGGCATGTGATGATCCTTGAGATAGATCTAGATGATTGGCAAGAGACCAAGTGATAACATGTGAGGTTGGATCCTTGTGATGGATCAGGTTGATGTGATTACAATAAAAGCATACTCTTAAGTTTCATACTGTTTATTTTGTTATAGTTTGCATGTTATACAACTTGGTTGAATCTTGCAATCCACATAAAATACACTAATTAATCACAGTGGAATATATCATGTAGTTGCTCTGGCCATAGATCCATCATCGTCACCAGCTGGTGATGGTGAAATGGGTTCTCCTACGGGTTAACCTGGAAGTGCATACTGTTGAATATGTGTGGTTTCTCCAAGCCTAAAATAGAGAGGGAATCGAGTGCAGCTACAGTTGCAGACTCGGATATATATATATATATATATATATATATATATATATATATATATATATATATATATATATATATATATATATATATGAAGAGCATGGTGAGCAAGCCCATGGCTCAGTATGATGGAGCATGAACACGTTCATGGCTTAGAGCACGGTGAACTGGCCTGTGGCTCAGATATACTAGCACCGAGACCTATACCAAGGCGGGCTAGAAAGGGTAGCCTATGGAGCTGACCATGTGGCTAAGGCCACTCCAACATGAGACTACAGTCCTGCTTTAGTTTTCGTGCACTGACCACGAAGTGGGAGGTCGTGGAGTTCGACTCTTCCATTGACCTTGTATGGCACCGGCTTGGGCTTCGCAGCAGGTTGGATTTGAACGGTACAGTTCACTTCCTCAGGGCATAATAATACATAATCCAGCTGAATAGTATTTACTGCTTAAGTTAAACACGAAACATTGGTTGAGGCCTTATTTGTGTAGTTAATCTTGTTATATCTTGCAGTTACTTATATGTTCCTCATGTTATGTGGCACTATATCTTATCTTATTAATCATGTTCCATAAAAAGGATTGGTTATATGCCTTGAGTACATCTGGTAAGCTTAATAGTATGAACAACTTTACTTTATTTACTGCTCACGTTATATTCTTATCAGTTATTTGCTTTATCGTTATGAGGTTTTGTAGTTCGGCAGGGAGTTATGTTTCTCGCTGGGACTGTGTGTCTCACCCCGTTGGTTTACACCCTTTTTAGGTGGTCAAGCTAGATGTGGTGGTGGTCGCGGAGTTGCGGCCGAGCAGCTAGACGAGCAGTAGAAGGCAAGCGATGGATATGTTGCTGTTTTGGATGTTTGTAGTAGAGTCTTAGAGTCATCCCTGTACTCTCAGGTCCTTGGTGGTGTTTTGACGTTGTTTCACGATGTATAGTTGTTGATGTTTTGTATATCCTGCTGCTGGTCGGATGTGGGCCTTTATGTATGTATAAACAAGTGATGAACTCAGATGATGGTTAGACAGCTATTACTCTAAGCTGTGGACATGTATCAAGGCTTGTATATGCTTATATAATTAGTTCCTTACAGGATGAGGACTTAAATGTAATAGTTTCTCAGTTTTCCGCAATCGATTTTAATTAACCTGTTTTTTTGGGTAATCTGTGGTTATGGTGATTTCCGCACGTTTTCGCGTAACACCTCGTTGTCTGTGTGATAGTGGGATGTGTTGCCACAAAAAGGATCCCAATATCAACTAGTTGAGCCATTTCCATCCTATGCAACAACAAATAACGCTGACTAGTTGTGCAAAAGTAGTCTAATATGAACATAATGATGTTGTCACTTTCTCATGCCAATTAGCATGGAAACTAGTTATCTTATTCACATTTTTTAATTGGTTGCTTACACAAGACGAATAAATTTATAAAATATCATTTTTCGCAAGTGTTAACTTCAACAAACGCACAAGCATATTTTCTCATATTTAAATTTAATGAGATCATGGTGCATGACGATATAGACTAGTTTGAGGGATGTGGAGGATATATATCCCTTCTCATAGAGTTCAAAACAATGTATACATGAATTTAGCAATATATGCCATGAATCTCACAAAAGATTTTCCAATGTCAATGTGCTACTCAGTGACATGCATGTTTTATTATATTGATGTAGGAACCCTGGTTCTCCTTTAATATTAATAGTAACATAACTTACATGATTTGTGATCTATCCTAATATCATATTCTCAGGTAAATTAGTGATTTTATATGGTTTACTAATACGACATCTAAGTCATATATGTGCATTTGCTCTTCTCCTTATATCTTTCCTTGATAAGGTAGAATATTGGTGTAGGAACCTTCGTTCTCCTTTAATATTAATAGTTTAACAATAACATAACTTACATAATATGCGATATACCCTAAATATCATATTCTTTGGTAAATTAGTGATTTTGTATGGTTTACTAATACAACATCTAAGTCATGTAATTGCATTTGCTCTTCTCCTTATATCTTTCCTTGATAAGGCAGATCATAACCTCAACTAGTAGTTTCTAATACTTGTGTGTGCACCTATGCTTTCTTCTTCTCCATTTGTTTCTATTTCAACCACATCATACTTGCACAAACAAACAAGTTGTACGAGCTTCTTCTTCCACTACCCTCCTACATTACCCCAAACTGAAGGTACAACCACTCTTATAATATCTTCGCAAGTCACCACAATTGATATACTTTCTCTAGAACTCCTCAGGGTAAAAATAGGCAAAACCTCTGAGGATCATTTTATGATAGTAAAGGTCTTATTGGGCACCCAAATATAAATAAATTTTGAGTTTATAACGGGAGTTTGATCAAATATTACCACTTGAACTAAGTTCATACCAAACATCTTCACTGGAATCTGCCATCATAGTGCCAACTAGATAGAGTTTGGGTGACCCAATAGCCGTAAACCCAATATGGACCATTTGGAATATTTTTGGGGTCCCCAAGAAGCTCATCAACCCTCGTTGTAAATATTAAATGGTCAAGCTTTCTTCCCACATAGCTCCTCAGGATTCAAATGAGGGACCAATCTCCCAAGGTGACCATGCCACCATATGATAGCAAAAGCATGTCGTTAAGAGCACATAAGGGACTAGGATTCCTAAAACTGACGAGAATTGATAATAACATGCAAAACTCTAGACAATTCTATTGAAAATCATTGGTCTATTATTGCTACCCCTTCGTTGTAGTTTGAGGTACGATATGATCCCAGATAGACATGTCATGATATGCATGCCGTGCACCAAAATCAACCAATTTACTTTTAGTCCACATGCCAACCGGTCATATGATGTCCTTTAGTCATTCAATTAAGGCTCAAATAGGTCTGATGGACTAACTAATATTTCACAAAAACTCATATGAAGTACTTTTTCAGGATTTTCATGACAACATTACAACCCCAAATTTCTAAAAGTTCAGTCAAATTACACTCTCTTCATTTCTTACAATAATTACTATGAACCTTGTTTTGTCAAAATGTTCCCATATTTGAAAGTACTATCACCCATTCGATCAAGTTTTGATGGTGGCTCTAACAACCTCCCATAATTTCACTAATACAAACCAAACTTCATCGCACTTGCAAGTCTATATATATGTTCAGACTTCATGCTATTTGAGACTCTACACAATCCTAAATAGGTCTTCAACCACTAACTCGAGCACTTAGGCCTTGTTTATCTAAATGAAACCAAAAACTGGCCCACAAGACCCAAAATGTTGGTCCAAATAATACCGAACTCATTTGAATGCTCAACCATTCATCATGGCACTCAAATTTCTAGAGATGAAAATTGTGATGACAACTTGAACATGACAAAAATGGTGAAGACATTGACATTGATTATGACAGTGACAATGACTATGATGGTTATGGATTCAAAGTAAATGATCATGACAACAACAATGACGATGACACCAACAAAGGGAAGTGAAAGCAACAAGAATGACACTAGTTGCAACAATGTTGATGAAAATAAGCATAACAATGGCAATGCAAATAATTAGAACAATTGCAATGAAAACATCGATGACAAGTAAAATGATGGCCAACTTCATTGCAAGTGATGTTTTCAACAACAACAATATTGAAGTTGTCCTCGATGGCTGTGTAGCAATAACGACGACAAGTAGGAACGACACCAGCCAAGACATCCT
Source organism: Alisma plantago-aquatica (assembly GCA_963693085.1). NCBI lineage: Eukaryota > Viridiplantae > Streptophyta > Magnoliopsida > Alismatales > Alismataceae > Alisma > Alisma plantago-aquatica. The sequence goes on from OY856412.1 coordinate 1,338,928,865, forward strand.
CGATTGCACAATGAATATAGTGGCAACGACTACAACAATATGTTAATAGTCTTGATAAATGCAATGACAAGACATGGCGTTGGGGATAAATATGTAGGTATGTGATTGAGTGTCGAGGAGGGTGAGAAAAGGTGTACCACTTGGGATGTCTGTAAAGTTGAAATGACCATATTATGCAAAACCAGTTTCCTCTTAGATATACATCTCCTTTTCTTGGGTAACCATATATAAGAAAAGGACAAATCATGTTATTTACTTGCTATCTTGTATGAAGTCCTTAACACCAGCTTATTCTTAGATATATTTTTTTCATTTCCTTTTGTTTAAGTGATGGGGAAAGCTATGACCGCAAGAGTTGAAGAAGGTGAGAGTATGTTTAGCCGCGGATCTAGTGAACTATGCTTCGTTGCCATTCTAAAATCTCGCGGAGCGATTTGTTGCTGGGCTCTTACTCGGTCCTCCAAGTTCCGACCCATGCAAGCCCAGTTGTCAATTTCCAAGCATTTTCTTCTCCCTCGATTCCCGCCCGTCCTGCGCGGCCGACGGAGGGAAAGTGGACAAACCCCAAAATTGCAAAACCTGCACCTCACTAACACCACTCCTCCGGGGAATCCATGCGGCGGAGGCGCCTCCACATCGTCACTTCCGACTCTGATGACGACGACTTCGAGTGCACTCCTCGAACCGCAGTTCCGAATCACCCTCCTCATCCTCCTTCCCCACCGCAACCCGAAACCAACCCTCTCGTAATCTCCGATGACGAGGACGGCGGAGCATTTATGGAGGCTGCTGAGGTATTCTCTCCGCATATTTCCCCTCGTCATCCTACTGGCGCCGATGCCTCCAGTGCTTTTCACGGGGAAGACATTGATGCGGAGTTCGAGGAGGCTGCCAGTGCATTCTCGCCACCGCATTCACCCCGTCCTCCTCCCGCCCCCGAAGCCCCAGCTCCGGTGCAGTTCCTAGGATCGACCATTATCTTCCCTCCGGAATCTGCTCAGCGTCCGGGAGCGCCGCCACGGTCGTGGGCAGTGGAGGAGTGTCTGAGAGGGCTCGGTCTACGGCTGCGGGGAGAGTGGCTGGAAACATGCCTTGAGGAGCTGCAGAGTTCGCGGCCCGGGTTCGGAGGCCTGAGCTCTGAGGAAAAGGCTAAACTCTGCTTTGAACGGTTCATGTTCGCCGATATGCACGCCTGTGGCGGAGGCGTACTCCCTGAAAACGTGCAGGCCCTACATGGCGTTGAGCTCAAAGGACCTTTCGTGCTTCAGGTGCGTGCTATTTATTTAAAGGTACTACATGGGTTTATTGGGGCAATGCTGCATTGAAATTGATATACTTTACACGATCAATACAACTGTCGATCTTTTCCTGGGGGAATTGTTGGTATCAGTAAGGGTGCCACATCAGGTTTAATTGATCTACATGATCGCATCTGACTTCAGTTTAATTTAATGATTATTACATGTGGTGGTTACCCAAGCAGTATGGATACCCAGTTGCTAACTTAATAAGCATCAAAGCTGTATTGCTTGTTTATCTAGTTGGAATATCCTATATATAGTACTTGGTTTGTTATGTGTATAACTATAATCTATGCATCTAGTACATTGAAACTCATAATTTTGGATATTTCCTGTTGCATACTATAGTGACCGCTTTATGTATCTAATTGTCAACTTCCAAAAACAACAATAGGTTGACGAGATAATCAACATCAGCGCTGCTCTTCGCGACAGATACCGCGATGCACCCTCAGGGCCTAAGCGGTGTTTGAAATTAGCGCTTACTGATGGGATTCAGCAGGTTTTCGCGATGGAATACAGGCCTATCAAAGAACTTGACGCCCTAGCTCCAGCTGGACTTAAGGTTACCTTTTCTTCTCTTTTTGACTGATGTTGCCATAAAACATACAAAGTCACTGGTAAACTGTGATCCATTGTTTGAATTTTCATCTTCCCTGTGGTAATAGACTAATAGGATCATGTTATATCTGGAAATGGTAATTAAATCACAAGGAAGCTTGTCAAAATGTAGATGCATCAAGTTATATCCATAGCTGTTGAGGCACCTGTCTAGTTTCCGCCTAGTCGGCAGGTGCTCCAGGGTGGGGTGAGGGACCCGGTAAGTTGCCTAATCCTGGGGTCCAACGCCTGCTTGGGTGGGCTCCTGTAATTTTATTAGTTTTAGTTGAGATATACTCGCTCATTTTTCGTGCTGAAGCCAAGACTACAAGCATAGGGATTATAGTACTGCATTGCATCATTTAAACTATTAAACTCCATTCCTATCTTGATTCTAAATCTACATTAGCTTGTATGCCTTCCTTATCATTTGTAGTTCCTTTCACAAGAATTTAAGTAATTAAATCTAGTAAGGAAGACATATTGCTAAAAAAAGAAACCCATTAATACTGAAGTGGCAAGAAGAATTGTACAGGTACCGCACTGTGGTTATCAATTGCTGTTGGTTCCCAACTGTCTAGGTCGGCTAGAAACAACTCATCCACATCTGCATATGCAGAGACATTTTCACACTATTAATATGTTTCACTTGTAAGACATTATACTTATAGCAGAAAATTAAAAATTGCAAACATATTCTAAATGTTAATGGGTATGAGCCGTATATTTTGGAATCAAATAACTATGTTTTCAGTTGAAAATGTAACTTATTTGCATCAGTGCTGACCAAAACTGTGTATGCTGAATATGGGAATCGTGAAGCTTTTTCTTGCTTTCAACAATTAACGCGATTCACACAGGTGATGCACAATAAAATACTAAGTCAAAGATTGTTGCTTTCGGAACTTGCCCCTCATCTGTAACATTTACTGCAGCTTTAAATGCCTTCCCTAATCAAAGCATGCTACAGGAGTATAAAGAATTAAATACACGAACTTGTGCATTGTTTCTTATTACACACTGCACTTGTTGGTGAGCAAGCTGCGATTTGTGATCATCATAGTTAAGACTACCTCCACATTGCTGCTGAGAAGAAGGTTAGAGGACAGACACAATAACAGAGACAATACAAGAAGGTTCATATGATTATAACAAGGAAGAGGAGAAAATACAGAGTGTTGACGAGAGAAGGTATAGGTTTGTGAAGAAGAGGGCTAATTAGAGAGACATGAGCTTATACAGAACAAGGTGTAATGGGCATGTCACAATATAACTTTTTTTGGTCTATTGTTCAGGAGGGCAACAACTCTACTATGTAATAAAAAGATCAACGAGTAAAGGCTGAGTTTTTTCATGTTTATAGAGACTTGAATCATCAATGCATATTTAGACACAATAAAGTATAGGCATGGTATCATTGGATGGTTGGTACTTAAACACACCATTCATGACCGTGAGAAGGAAGGAACCATTGAATTAGAAAAGACTTTCCATATTCCAACCACTTTCACAATATACTCCGACTTTTTTGGAAAAGTTGCATTTAAAACACGAAATTTTCCCTATACATATAAAACAGTCGAATAAGTCGCGATTCCCAAAAGTTATGTTTTGTTCGTGAATTATACATGTTTTGCGCCTTTTTCTCATTTTAAATTGTTTAATACTCTGACTTAGTTTGACTGTATATATATGTGTGCACATATGTAAATACATATATGTAAATACATGTCTATGTATGCAAGATATGTTTATGTATGTATGTGATTGATGTGTGTGCATGTGTGTGTGTGTGTATGTGTGTATATATATGTAGATATACATGTCATATTTATGTGCATATATATAATATATGTATGTATATATTCTGATTTTTTCCCGAGTTTTCCCGAATTGTTGACCATATCTTAATCATACGTTGACAAGATTTTACTTGAATAACGAATTTGTGACTATAATACCAATAAAGGGACATTTTCTGAATACAAGTATAATGAAAAACTTTATATAATTTTACCGTATATCAATAACAATTGTGAAACATAGAGAGAGAGAGAGAGGGAGAGAGAGTGTGACCATTTAGGGACGTAGTGGGTGGGGATTTTAATTAAAAAATATTATCAAAGGAGAGAGAAATGATGTATACGAACCATGAGTTATGGGCTTGTTCAAGTAAACAGGGTAGTTTGTCGTGTAACAACAGTGTATGGCATCTAACAAAATCAACGATTGCAGATTGAGCTCTACCTAAACATGAATGAATCAATTCTAGAGTGGTCTCACTCACTCTCTCTCTATATATGCATATTATGTGTGTGTGTGTGCGCATATATATATATATATATATATATATATATATATATATATATATATATATATATATATATATATATATATATATATATATATATATATATATATATATATAGGCGGTCCTTCCCGCCCCAAGGAAACCTAGGGGCCTAGGCGTTTCTAGGCATTCTTCGTATTTGTTTATATTATAAATATATACAAATGATTTTCCGTATACATTTAGCTATACTCAAATATATACATCACTATATACATTTGTATTGGTAATCCCTAAGCTTAATCAATCACAACTTCACCTACATCACACATGTCGTGACCTAAGCTAGACTCATTCGGCCTTAATTTGACCTATCATGATCGAAATTGGACCTAAACTTAATATGCCCTAATTTGGCCTAAGTTAGACCTATTTTGGTTTAACATGACTTAATCAGATGTAACTTCTCGTAGTTTATGCTACATTGACCTAAGTGATCTCTAATTTGGCAAAACCAGAGTTAATTTCCCAAATAAGACATGTTTTCCCCAAACCAGACCTATTTCCCCCAAACCAGACCTAATCTGCCCAAATTAGATCTGATTTGGCCTAAATTAGATCTATTTCTTTCCTAAACTTACAAAATTTGATCTAATTTGACCAAATTCAGATCTAATCTATGCTAATTTGATCTTTAAGTGTCTTGATATGGGCTTAAAAGCCCTCAGGCATCCACTTTTGTTATCTGAAAGCCTAGGCGCCCAGTTCAAGGCGGCCCACTTAGAGCCTAGCAGGCCTAGACGAGAGCCTGGATAACTATGATATATATGCATACTTGTCAAGGCGGCCAGTCGGTCACCTTTCCAGCTTGGGCGATCTGCCGACTAGTCGTCGACCAATCGACTAGTCGGTCGCCCAGTCGTAGGTATGATATTTACATAATATTGATCATCTACATATAGTTATATATAATAATCATATAGATCCAATAATGTAAGCATGTATCCAAGCATATAATAACCTAGATTTGGTAAATAATGTCATAAAACACCTCAAAATTTTTGAATGAAGACTATTTGATGTATTCAAATTAAACAAATATAATTAGATAGAGAAAAGTGATATACCATTATTGAATTTAGACTTTTAGTGCTTGTTGAATTGTTGTAACTAAATTAATTGAACTAGTGTATTGTCAATGAAATTGATGTTCACATCAAATTATTGCACGAGATAAGGGGTGGGGGATTAGAATAGCAAAAAAAAAAACTTAATATTCTTGGCTCTAGCCTAACTAAGCGGCCGCCCAGGCTTGGTTTGGGCCGACCAGTCGGACTAGTCGGCCGACTAGTCGACCAGTCGGCCTAGGCGGACGACAAACTGAGGTCCAAATTTGGGCGCTAGGCTAGTCGGACCCCCCTCCAACGACCAACCGACTCAACAAGTATGTATATATGTATGCATATTTGATCTAATATATAAATATATACATATGTATGTGTGTATGTATGTATTTACATATATGTATATGTGTGTGTGTGTGGCTATATATATATATTTTTATATATATATATATATATATATATATATAGAGAGAGAGAGAGAGAGAGAGAGAGATGGCGGTAGGCAGTAGACAGAAGGCAATAGGCAAGCCTTGTTACAAGATGTGGGATATGTGACGTTGTTGGAAATAATAAGAAAGCTACTATAGTTTATACTTGAAAGTCTTCACAATTGCAGTTGACTGTAACACTATTGCTTGGTCCCATTGTTATATTTGTTGCTATGGCTTTGGGTAGGTAAAAAATGTAAATTGTCACATTTTCCATAAAAGTAAAAATGATTTTTCCATTGTCTCCTCCTATCTGTTGCTTTGACTGCTGCACAATGCGATCACCACTACCATGGCATACAAATATACTACATCTCTTCTTCCTCCCTATTTATATCCCCTTCCCCACTTATGAGAAGGAAGTACAAGGTTTTTGTATCGAATTGGTTATCTAATCCACACATGGATTGACGTTGTAATTGATGTTAAATTTTGTTTCTCGTATTGTCATAAGTTATATTTTATGAGTTCTAATGAACTATCTTACAGAGAGCTTTCCATTCGGAAAAACCTCACCGCAAACATTTCATGAACATAGTTTCATTAAAAAAAAGAATTTTATACAATATCATGTCAAGAAGAAAATTAACCAAAATTGAGGCTATTTGATTGAATTAGTGCAAGTTCTTGCGGTTGTTTGTTAGGCCAGCCTAAGTCTACCTCAATTTAACATAAGACTTGATTTGCAGTATGATCAATTTTGGATGTGCAAGGGGAAAGAAGCAATACACAACAATGGGATGGGTGGGGGAGGGAACAAAAGAGGAGTTGGGTGAGGGTAAAGAATGAGGTAGCTGTTATTTGGCTCTAGACTTGGTGCACATCACCCCTAATTAGGTTTATGTGGCAACAATTTGAAGATTAAGGTGAAGTTTGAGAGAGGAAAACCAGAGGTTGAGTAGCGGTGACACGATATAATATCTGCTACACTAGTGGATGACAATCCTTGCATCAATAGTGACAAAGGTAGAAGGGGAGTATAGGAAATTGATGCAAGAAATTATAATGGGCAATCTTATGACATGACTTCAGTTGCTTTATTATAATACCAATAGTTGCGATGTAAAAGCGTGAAGTGGTAGGTGAGCGGCTGAGACCTTATAAGAGTCTAAGGAAAATGCTTCAAGAATAAAGATGGTGAAGTGTTGGTAAAGGATGTTGCTATTAAGAACCAATGGACAACCTACTTTGAAAATCTTTCAATGGAGGTATTTTGAATAATGTAAGAGTCTCATGTCATATTAATAGAAGATATTTCACTCACACACGACGAGTCTCACTATCTGAGGTCAAGAATGTTTTGAAAAAGATGAAAATGAGAAAGGCATGGGACCAAACAATATTCTTATTAATCTATGGAAGAGTATGAGGGATGGAGGCATGGAGCCATGCGGTTAATTTTTTTTCTTTATTCCGGATGAGCGGAGAAATAGTACAAAAGTCCCCAAATACAAGAACAAAGAAGATGTTCAGAGCTGCACAAACTATAGAGATATCAAGTTGATGAGTCAAACTATGAAGCTTTAGGAGAGGATGGTTGAGCACAAGCTAAGATCTACAACGCATATATCAGGCAACGCGTTTCTTGAAAAAGGAACAACATATGCTATTTTTCAGATAAGGAGGCTAATGAAGAAGTATAGAAAAAACAAAAGGGATCTTCATGTGGTTCTTATTGATTTAAAAAAGGCTTATGATTAAGTATCTAGGGAAGTGTTATCGTGGGTTTTCGAGAAAGGGTGTGCCAATTCAATGCTTTGACTTGATTAAAGACATGTATGATAACTCAACTACAAGTGTTAGGACTCCTAGAGGAAATACCAACATTTCCTATCACAATTGAGGTACAAGGATCAACGCTAAACCCATTTCTATTCGTTCTTGTTATGGATGAGTTGAGAAAGCATGTTCAAAATGATTGGTGCATGTTATTTACTGATGATATTACATTGCGTTGAACTTTGGAGAAATGCATTTAAATTTAATGGATATAAGACCTGTAAAAACAAAATTAAGTATATGCATTGCAATTTAAACCACTCTAGAATTATGAATGATGTGGCCAAGTTGGATGGAGTGGATGTTCCATTATGTGATAAGTTTCCTTACTTGGTGTTTATTATTTATATGAATGGTGATGTTTAGATGATTTTTGTCACATGATCACAATATGATGGTTGAAATGGAAAAGTGAACTGGAGTATTATGTGACTGGAAGATTCCTCTCAGATTGAAAAGTAAGTTTTATAGAACAACTATATGACCGACATGTTATATACGAGTAAATGTTGGACAATGAAGAAACAAAGTCTCAACAAGATATACATACGTCAAGATGGATGTGTGAGAAGACAAGGAAAGATCGCTTAAGAAATGATAATATCATGAACAAATTGCGGGCGACGAGGACTGAGGACAAGTTGCATAAGGGTCATTTGAGATGTTATGGACATGTACAACACATACTGACTAATGCGCCTATTCAAAGCAATGCTATTGAGTCGAGCAAAGTTAAAAGAAAAGAGGCATGCTGAAATTAACTTGGGAAGAACTTATAAAGAGGATTCTAAATCTTACATCTTGGTCAAAATATAATGATCCATTACATAAGAGAAAAAAGAAGGATCCATGTAGCCGGCCCAGCATGGTTGGGATTGAGGCTTAGATGATGATGATAGATAGATAGATAGCTAAATAGAATGGAGATAAAGTATCATATATATCAATTGGAAGCTACCGGTGAAACATCAACGTTTTACAACAAAGCTGAGAATGATGACAGATCACGTCCTAGAAAACGACCAACTGTGCGGCCAATCAAGTGGCAAAAAAGCATGTGTTATATGCAGCTACCTAGCCCTACTCCTGAGAACTGAATTAGGCATCTAGTGGCCTTGGGCTCTTAAGTGCTTTCTAGTGTGGCGATTGTTTATAATAGTTCAAATAACAGGAAAATGCAGTTGAGATATATATTAGACCTAAAATGTAGTCAATTTTTATAATTTAGCGGTAGTGCGATACGATTCTTTATTGTTGGCTAGACCTATACTAGCTTGCTTTATAGAACCCTTGCTTCGTTGTGCTCTTCATTTCAATTTGTAATCTATAAATTTTATGGCACATAGTGATCTTTTGCCGTCACTTTATCTATAATAGTATATGTCTATTTTAGTTTTTTCTATGACATTACTTACAATATGTAATTATGCTGGTCTAAGAGCTTGCCCGACACTTCTAAATAGGCAAGCATGATTTCCCATTTAGACTCTGTTCAACATACTCGAATTTAGTGCTTAGCTGGTGTGCAGGTTGCACTTTCTAATGTGAGTGTACGGCATGGCATGCTTCTGCTTGTTCCTGAAATGTTCAAGCTCCTTGGGGGTTTGGTGGAAGATTTGGAGCTTGCACGCCAGCGGTTAGTACAAGAGATCAATAAACCTCCTAGAGGGAGAAGGTACATATATCTTTTTATTTATTGAAATTTCAATCTGACATTATTACATCCAAAAGGGCTGATTGCTGCTCTCTTACATCCCGACTGTTTGTTAAACAATGGAGTATCTCTCTACTTTTTGAAATTTGTATGTGACATTTTGATACCTTCTTTAGTTCCAAGGGAATCTACTATGCTACTTCTGTTTGAAGGTTCATGTGTGTGTCTCTCTGTATTTTTCTGTTACTCCATACGTTACTTACTAAATGTTTTACTTTATCGAAACCACTTCATTAGATTTCCCAAATGCTTCAAGCCCAAGAATGTTTTTCAGATTTAACTTTGAGAAGTCAGCACCAGTATATATTTCAGTCACAATCACTCAATAATATAGGGGATCTATAATCTTGCTCTATTGTTTTAACTCATGGCTAGTAAAATTTTCATCTTAATTCCAGCGCTCCTCTTCTCCAGACATTAGTCAAACGACCAACCTCTCTTAAGTCTCTACCTTGTGAGGGGGATTTCTGTTTCATTCACCTGCATCCAGTCGAAAGTTGATGCCAAGTTGAGATATGGAGGAGTCATATTGAGCAATAAGTGTGAGACATATCGAGCAAAAAATGAGACAACTTGCAGTTAGCTTCTATGTAGGTTTTAATCCATAATCAATAAGCTTCATCTTCCAAGTATCATCTGTGCCAATGAGCAGGGTATAGAAGTTCAGTTCCATTTTGATCTGTTGCAGATGAAAATTTTAGAAACATTGATAGAGTATTGACCAATTGCTCCTGGTTAGTTTTGCATTGAAATGAACATATTATTTCATGAAATGTGGTGTGTGTTATTTTTGGATACATAAATTCAGTTATCCTAATTGTAAGCAAGAAAAGATGGTAATCCATAAATGGTTCACACTATTCACTATTTATAGAAGACTGGGAAGTGAGTAGCCTTAATACTTAAGAGAAAGGTAAAAGAGTACATGAACATACAAATTAGAAATATGTAACGATGCACAGATAGAAAAATGGAAAAAGTATAAAGGTGCTTCGCCTTAAGTTGTAGTATAAATATCGTTCATGCTAGCTTACAGCTTACTTCTGGAACTGTCTTCCAGCTTTCCATGAGAGAAGCTTGGTGAAGAGATTGGCTGCCTGGTCAAGAATTTTTGTTGAGGCCTAGATATTTTGTTCAATATTAGAACATCACAACAAATGAAAGTCCAATTCAAACACATAGTTATCTTATGAAACTCTAGAATGCTAGCAATGAAGATGGCCGCCCCCCCACACAAGAATAGCATTAACAATATCATGCCGAAACTCAGAGAGAAGAGCTTTTACCCACTGTTACTCAAAGGTGGAATGTGCCATTGCCCCATACTTCAGCCTCCACAGTAGACCAGGGCACTGCATTCTGTTTCTTAATCTATGCCACTGAAATACCACGGACCGCATTATAATAGTCAGAAGTAGATTTCTTGTTAGAGCGAGTGCTTGCACAATCAAACATCAGAATATCCAACAAGATTCTCATGTCCACTTTTCTTATAGAACCGGCCTGTTCCAGGAGAATTCCTAAGACAGTGCAATATGTGATAAACAACATCCCAAATGGCTCCTCTTGGGATTTTCCATGAACAGACTAGTGACAAAAACAAAACTAAACTCTGGTCCATTGATGGTAAGATAGAAACAACCACTGGTGTTCTTACCTCCTTTTAGCCTCTAGTCATTCTAATTTGTCATCCATAAGTTGTGTATATGGTCCATAGGGGATTTTTCTGGTATGCATCCTAGCATAATTGTTTCTTGGGATTCCGCGTTCTTCCCCTGTGAGAGACACCCCACTTTACTTTGGGTAACCACATTTTCAAGAAAATACCACAACTGCCCGAATCTTTAGTGACAATTAATTTAACAGGTATATCTCTGTCATCTATACCAACTCTGTCACTGCTAGAGGGAACAGTATCATGTACAGACACAATTAGAATTATCTGTACCTGTAGTATAGTTTTTAACAAACAAATAACGATCATAGTGGAAAATTTTCAAAGCTGTACCAAGCAAGGATCTCTAATAGTTTGTCAAACCAAGCTCAGAACCATGCTTAAGTCCTTAGATGACCTTTAGTTTACACACCATGCATGCATTCTCCTCTTGAGCAAAAAATCCTGGTGGTTGCTTAACCAAATTTGTCTTTGGTGAACTTCCATATAGAAAATCATTTTTGAGATCAAGCTAATATAGTGGCCGGCCCATGATTAAGCAGAAAATATAAAGAAACGTATAAAAGCAAGTCAAATCATGGGGTAGAATGCATCAAAGTATTAAATACAAGACTTGAGTGTAACCTTTTGCAACTAGCCAAGTCTTGAGCTGCTTGACTGTCCATCAGGAATATATTTAACAATAATCACCTAACAACAACTGTTTGGACTTTGGAGCCTAGAAAGGAGATCAACTGACTATGTGCTAGTGACTCCAAGGTCCGCCTTGCGTCAAACACATACTTGTCTAGGCGGCTAGGTAGTCCTTCCCACCCAAGCAAGGTACGGCTGTCAATGTGGAGGGTATTACCCGCTTACCCTTTATCCATACCCTGTAGGGTAAGGGTAAATGTTTTTGTTACCCGTTCCCCGTTTGCTCTTTCCCCATTTCCTTGCCACATTAAAAAGGGGAGGGTAAGGTATGGACATTATCCATACCCTTTTACCCTTTTACCCACATATATTTAACAAAGATATATAACTATATAGAAGTTTCTAGTTTAGTTTCCACCCTTTTTATTCCAATAGAAAAGCTTGTGGGTTACGGCTTGCTTCCCACCCCCACTCATACTCAAATGCTTGTACTATATTATTATTAAATGTTGAACCAGTTGATAGGGTTGCGGAACAATGAGAATTGCGCCACGCTAAAATAGTTTATTCGTGGACCAATGTCTAAAGATATTACACAAGTATAACATTGTCCTGCTTATATTCACATTTGTGAAAATACAAGTCAAGAAATATGCGACTTAAAACTTTATCACCCTACACACCACCTTAAAATAAGTTAGTTTTTTGTAAAATTTGTTTTATATCAAAATTACCTGTTTACCCTTTATCCTTCCCGTTTACCTTGTGGGGAAGAGGGTAAGGGTAAGGGGATGGCTAAGAAGGGTAATTACCCGCTACCCTCTAGAGGAAAAGGGTAAGGGTAGAGCTTTACGCCCCCCCCCCCCCCAAACCCTCCCCGTTGACAGTCTTAACCCAAGGGAAGCCTTGGGGGCCTAGGTGTTTCTAGACGTTCTTCATATTTGTTTATATTTTACATATATATAAATGACTTTGTGTATACATTTAGCTGTATTCAAGTATGTCCATCACTATGTACATTTGTATTGGTTGTCCTTAAGCTTAATCTATCATACGTTCACCTATATCACACTTGTCATGACCTAAGCTAGACCTATTCAGTCTTAATTTGACCTAACATGATCTAAATTGGACCTAATAAAACTTAATCTGCCCAATTTGCCCTAAGACCGATTTCGGCATAACATGACCTAGTCAGATGTAACTCCCCCTAATTTGTGTTACATTGACCTAAATGAGCCCTAAGTTGGCAAAATCAGACCTAATTCCCCTTAATCTGACATATTTCCTCCCACATCAGACCAATGTTCAAAATTTCGTTGAAATTGGCGAAATTTCGCTAATTATTTCGATGCCGCCAACGATCGGACATAGAAATGGCCTTACATGTCTGTACGTAGGGAATTTTGCCAGAAAAAAAATTAAATTTCGACAATTATTTCGAATTTCGACAAAATTAGGTAAATTTCGATAAAAAAGGCCCATTTCGTCCGCATTTCAACGAAATTTCGAGAAACACATCTATTATTTTGAGAAATGGGGTACGATGTCTGCAGATTTTACTATGTGATTCCTTGGGCTTGTTAGGGGCAATCTAAGTTATGTTTCTTCTCTTCCTAGCCTAATTCTACCTCTCTCTCCTATTTCTCTCACTTCTATAAAGATCTACAAAGGAAATATTTAAAAATGTGTCTAGGAGTGATATCTATGACTATGATGACCCACTAACTTTCATTTTTGAGGTCACATGATTTATGTTATAGTGCACAAAATTAGCATCACTAACGAGATTTTTTGTATGTATGCTATTATCAATCACACCTCTAACTACATGGTTTCCTCCTATAGGCTCTCGCTACAAAAGCACACGACCAAGAACAAAGCTTGAGTTAATCCATTAGTATGCATTTTATCACTTGTAAGCATATGGAGATTAACAGTGAGACACATCTATGCTTGTATAAAACAAAATAAACATGAGCCAATATGTTGATAGGTATAATCAACAAGGAGGATGAAAACCATCATGGTTCAACTAGATGCATAAACCATAATTGTTTCATGCTTCCTCAATACTCACTCACATACCACTGCAACATTGTTTATGTATTACGTCCTGCCATCCTACCGAGAGGTCCTACCATCCTAGATCATGCTATGTTTCCATAAATTTGTGTCTTTTAAGTCTATATATTGCGCTTGCAAACTATGATGATTTCATTCATTCATTTCTCCATTCAATTGACCTCAAAATCTCCATCGAAATGCCCATCGAAATTGTTCAACTTCCTTCACTCATACATGAGGAGCCCCACCCCCTCACGTATCCAATATGAAATATTATTGCATATTTTAGTAGATCTACACTAGTAGATTGTTCTAGTAAAATTTCGATAAATAATTCGATCATTTGGTCGTCGAAACGCCAGGAATGCATCTGTCGAAATTTCCGTCGAAATTTGTCGAAATTTCTGTTTTTGTGGCTACCGAAACGGCGTCGAAATCGGACATTTTCTTCCTTGCATCAGACATATTTCCCCCCGAATCAGATCTGATTTTGGTCTAAATCAGATCTATTTCTCACCTAAAATAACTAAACTTGATGTACTTTGACCAAATTCAGACCTAATCAATGTAATTTGGTCTTTAAGTGTCTTAATTGAGCCTAAAAGTCCTTAGGCGTCCACTTGAGTTGTCTGAAAGCCTGGGTGCCCATTTCAAGGCGGCCCATCTAAAGTCTAGGGGGCCTAAAACATAGTCCGTTCCGTTCCTGGATGAGATAATGCCTCTGCAACAATTTTTGTAACAAAGAAGTATCAAAGATAGGCATGTTTTATTCCGATTGCGAGGTAGAAACGATACGAGAACTCCAATGTTTAGTGGAAGTGCGGTTGCTCCCTCAAGGACATAGGCAGGTCTATATCAGATGAAGGCGCTGATACAGGAAAATGAATCAGGGTACCTGAGGTAAAATAAAATCTAAATGGGCGATAATTTAGATGCAGCATGTCGCTTCCGACCACACCTTGCCTACCAGTGATTCTGTAAATTTAGGAGACAGACTCAGGTTGAGAAAGTAGTGGAGATAACCTAGGAACTTGCAAAGGAACCCTGAAGACATACACAACAGGCATAGTGAAAAAGAGCCCTCAAAAAGGCACCATCCACATCAACATGCATCCTTTTAGCAATTTGACCATGACAACGATAACCAGTATGGGTACAAAGCCTACAAAGCAACAACAAATAACACGTGGAGACAACCTGTTATTCCTCAGGCAAAAATTATGATCAAAGCACTAGAAATCAAAGGTCTAAAAGCCAACAAAGAGAAAAAGAAGGCAATGTTTAAGGTAATTGGTTATGAAATACAGGTGAATTCATCCAATAAATCAGATAATTTGCAGTAAGAACTGCATCAGGCAGATGGATTTCAAAAATTTGCAGTTGAAAAAGTAAAATGTGAACAAGCCCGATAAATCAAGATTTTGGCACTCAACAATAGGGTTCCAAGTACATGAAGTCTCATGTATGTAACCACAGAGGCACAGACTTTTCAGTAAAACACGTTTCATAAATTCTAGACCATGATAACTGATAAGTAGATATAATTGTAAAGACAGAAAATGGATTTTGAGTTCTGTTTTAGAAAAGGTGAAAAACATCAAGGACCTCCGAGGAGTCCTATATAGAAACTGCTTAATCATTTGTTTTAGTAAGTAATACCTTATGAGACACCTCGATTCTTTTGGATGCCTCGTTATATATTTATGTTACAGTTTTCGAAAGGTGTTAATGCAGCTTTTTGATATATACCTCATATTCATTAGAATGGTCAAAATTAGATTTCGATGCAAGATAATTGGTCAAATATATGTTGAAAAATGGGTTTATCATGTTATAGCTGTTTATTATATATCCTCTGTAGGAGGGAACCTGCACTTACCTTGGCGGAAAGAGCTGGACGTGCAGCATGGCCTTCTAGTTCTGTAAATACTACTGCACAAGAGAATTCATATCCTTCCCAAACAAATATTCCAGGTATTGTCTGCTTGCATTATGCGTTGTGTGTTTTCGGTATTAACAGAATGCATGACTTCCATGTATCAGTGTCACTGTTTTTGGAATTTGTGATCAGGGATCTGCTAGATATAAAATTTCCAATATTAGTTTCGCCATTTCAATTGTTAACGCTAGGCTTATATGTCGCTGAGGATCATGGTACAAGATGTTGACTTTGTGTCGACTAATATACTTCGTTATCAAGGCAAGACGCCTCAAACTAGGCACCCAGCCTATTAAGTGTATTATGTGGGAGTCTAAGGCCTTTTAAGCCCAAATTAAGCCTTTTAAAGGCTAAATTAGCATGAATTGGGTCTGGAATTGGTCAAATTAGACCACCTCGAGTCATTTTATGGTTGATATAGGTCTGATTTAGGCTAAATCAGGTCAAATTTTGGCAAATTAGGTCTGATTGGGGGAAACAGGTCTGATCTTGGGTAATTACATCTGATTTGGGGAAATTAGGCCTGATTTGACCAAATTGGGTCCGACTTAAGTCAGTATATGATAAATTAGGGGAAGCAAGGTCTGATTAGGTCTAATTTCAGGTAAAGTTTGGGAAAATTAGGTCTGATTTGAGGGAAATACATTTGATATGCGGAAATTAGGTAAGATTTGGCCAAACATGGGTTTCATTTAGGTCAATGTAGGATAAATTAGGGGAAGTAAGGTCTTTTTCGGTCATGTTCGGTCTGATTTAGGCCAAGTCAGGTCAAATTTGAGCAAATTAGGCCTGATTTGGGAAAAATGTTTGATTTGGTGAAATAGGTCTGCTATGGGGAAATTTGATCTGATTTGGCCAAATTAAATCTTATTTTGAGTAAATATGGGGTAAATTAGGGAAGTTCAGGTCTAAGAAGTTTATGCTATGCAAGATTAGGTTAGATTTAGGTCAGATTAGGTCCAATTTATATCAAGATAGGTCAATCAGGTCTAGTTTAGGTCATGTTAGGTGTGATATAGTTCAAATATAATTGTTACAACTAAGGCAATACCATTAGAAATGTGCACGGTATTGTGTATATTTGAATATAGCTAAATATATATGTAAATGTTACTATAAATTTACCGACCAAAAAATGTTACTATAAATTTGTAAAAAAGTTTTAAAAATTTGCAACAACGCCTAGGCTCCCTAGGCTCTCCTTGGGAAAAAAGGGGTGCCTAGCTGCCTAGACAACTATGTAATATAGGTAATAGGCGTGGAAGTGAATGCTTGTGAAAACATTGAGGAAACTCTCGAGGAAGTTTCCAAAGTAAAATATTGATACAAGCTAAGCTAAAAAACAAGATTATGATGAAATAAAAAAAATCAAATTTGTGATATTTTTGTAATGTATTTGTATTTTCTTCGATGATAAATGTCTAAACTATACATTTAAACATATAGATATTAAATTTGTTATTATCATTTTTTCTTCATAAATGTGGAGACATAGAGTTGATGACAAATAACTGTTGTTGTAAGAAGAAATGAAGAAAGGAAGAAGACAGGAACACCGATCACATGTCGGCTGCAAGATGCAGCAAACGTGAATAGGGCTTGAGCCTACTCACTTGTATTTATATATTAGGGTAAGTACATGAGGTACAAAGAGAGAAAAAGAATAAAAAATAAATTTCATAAGCAAAATAGAGTTGCCGCTGGATTGTCGTTCCGCCGCTGTGCCGGTGTCGATACCATTGACATACATGTCGATGGTATCGACAGAACTTTGTCTTGCGCCTGAACCAAGCTCGATACCATCGACATGTGTGTCGATAGTATCGACCGAGATGCATGTAGCTTCAACTTGAACCTGAACTGATCTCAATACTATCGACAGAGTGTCGATAGTATGTCGATAGTATCGACCGGGATGCAGGTTGCTTCACACCCCCCTCAAGCTGGAGAGTACACATCGTGTATGCCCAACTTGCCGCAGAGTCTCTGAAAGATTGCTGAACCCAAAGGCTTTGTCAGGATATCTGCTAGTTGATCCTCAGATCTGACATATGGAGTCACAATTGTGCCGTCTTTTATTTGATCACGAATAAAATGGCAATCAACCTCTATGTGTTTTGTACGCTCATGAAAGATAGGATTCCTGGCAATGTGCATAGCAGATTGATTGTCACACTTGAGCTCCATAGAAGGTAGAAGATAAATTTGTAATTCAGATAAAACAGATTTGACCCATTTTAGTTCACAACATGCATGGGCCATAGCACGGTATTCAGCCTCAGTGCTAAATCTAGCAACCACATGTTGCTTCTTACTTTTCCATGTGATAAGGATCACCTAGAAAGGTACAATAGCCTGATGTAGATCTCCTATCAGTATGATCACCAGCCCAATCAGCATCTGAATATCCTGTGAGAGACAGAGTAGATGGAGGTGCCTTTGGTCTAGAATATGTGATACCCTTACCGGGAGCACTTTTCAGATACCTCAGAATTCTGCAGACTGCTGTCCAGTGTGACTGTCGCGGAGAATGCATATATTGGCTGACCACGCCCACAACAAATGAAATATCAGGTCGGGTGACTGTTAGATATATTAACTTACCCACAATTCCCCTGTAATATGCTGGATCTTGATACTCAGCATCATCAACCACCTCTTTGATGTGATAATCCATTGGTGTAGATACCGGTTTAGATTCAGCCATGCCTGTCTCCTGTAACAAATCAAGTACATATTTCCTCTGAGATAAATTGACACCTGCATGAGATCTAAGCACTTCAATGCCTAGAAAGTATCTTAATTTGCCCAGATCCTTTGTATGGAAGTGTTTTTGCAAACCCTCTTTGACACGAGATATTCCCATGGTGTCACTGCCAGTAATTACTATGTCATCAACATATACAATAAGAATAATGGATCCACGAGAAGAACTGGAGTAAAATAAGGAATGATCAGTCATGGAGCGAGAAAAACCCATATGAAGAATAACTTCACTGAACTTGTCAAACCAAGCTCTAGGTGACTGTTTCAGCCCATATATAGCTTTTTTCAATTTGCATACTTTCTGACACTCCCCCTGAGCAACAAACCCAGGAGGTTGCTCCATAAATACCTCTTCCTGTAGATCACCATGGAGAAAAGCATTTTTTACATCCAGCTGAAATAATGGCCAATCAAAGGTAATAGCAAGAGAAATAATGATCCGCACAAAATTCAGGCGAGCAACAGGAGAAAAGGTTTCAAAGAAGTCAACACCATAGGTTTGGGTGTAGCCCTTTGCAACCAATCAGACTTTCAACCGTTCAACTGATCCATCCGGATTGTGTTTAATAGTGAAAACCCATCTACAGCCCACTACTTTCTTTCCTGCAGGAAGATCAACCAGATCCCAAGTACCATTATTTAAGAGAGCTGACATCTCAAGTTGCATAGCCTGTGTCCAGCCACTGTACTTCATAGCATCATAATGGTTTCTTGGTATCGACACAGAATCAATCCCAATAGCGAATGCACATGCCTGCTTAGACAGATGAGACAGACAACATACATTTGTAATAGGGTGTTTAATAGTACAGGACCTAGTACCTTTCCGAACAGCAATAGGAAGGTCGAGATCTGATGTCTCTGTAGGATTCTCTTGAGTAGAAGGCCATGATGAGGGCTCAGGGACTGGTGCCTCTACCTCTTCTGGATCCTGCCTGCCTCGCCGATGGTATACATGTGTGTAATGCTCAATGGTAGGTCTATCTCCTGCTTGTTCATCCGGAATAGAAGTAAAATCCGGAATGATAGGTGGCACTCCCTCACTCTGCACCGATGGTGCCAAACTCTCATTTTGTATTTTTGGTGGCTCTCCCTCTCCCAACTGCTCCCCCTTGCTCATAGCATTGGAGAAATATGGAGTGGTCTCATGGAAAGTGACGTCCCTAGACACAAACATGCGGCGAAGACTAGGACAGTAACACCTGTATCCTTTGCTCGTATTAGAGTAACCCAGGAACAATGTTTTAATGGACCTAGGAGACAGCTTGTCGGCCTTAGGGTCAAAGTTATGGACAAAGGAAGTGCAACCAAACACTCTAAGAGAAATAGGATAGGGAGAGTCCATGGGACGCAATACAGAAAAAAGGGTCTGTCCTTGAAGAACAGAAGAAGGTTGCCTATTAATCAAGAAACAAGCAGTTAAAAGAGCTTCAGACCAAAACTTCTTGGGCACATTAGATTGAAACATAATAGATCGAGCAATATCAAGAAGATGGCGATTCTTCCTCTCTGCCACCCCATTTTGCTAAGGGGTGTGAGGACAAGATGTGCGGTGAATCATACCAACCGAGCTACAAAAATCAGACATCACCTTTTGAACATACTCCAAAGCATTATCAAACAGAAGAATTTTTATATTGCAATCAAACTGGACTTTAATTTCAGTATGAAAATGTTTCACAATAGACAACACAGACTCTCTACTTTTAAGAAGGTAGATCCATGTCATGCGTGAGAAATCATCGACAAAGGAGATAAAATAACGAAAACCATTATAACTCTAGTCTTTTACAGGACCCCACACATCACTATGCACTAACTCAAAGGGACAAGAGGCCCGCTTATTGACTCGACTGGGATAGGATAACCTATGGTGCTTTCCCAGTTGACATGACTGACACTCTAAGGAAGATAATTGGGACAACTCTGGATTCAACTTCCGCAGGTTCTCCAAAGAAGGATGTCTATATCTGCAATGCCATAGTAAGGGGGAACCACTCAACAGGATAGATGGAGCAGGAGCAGGCATTTGGCGAGGTAGACTGTCACCGTTGAAAAGGTAGAGATCACCTTTCCTAGGTCCCCCACCAATCGTCTTCATACTCTTGAGATCCTGTAATATAAAACAAGAAGGTCCAAATATTACCCAACATTTTAGAGTGTCAATCAGTTTTGCAACAGAAAGAAGATTAAAAGGGAATTCAGGCACAAAGTGAACTGATTTAAGATTAATCTTGGGTGTTAGGGAGACAAATCCACTAGCTAAAACTCTTTTCACTGAACCATCTGCCAGTGTAACAGATTGGTGAGGAATAGATGAGTCAATAGTGTGGAGCAATCTCCTCATACCAGTCATATGCTGTGAGGCGCCAGAGTCAACCACCCAAGATGAGGATGAGCCAGATGCTATGAGAGATGTAACCTGATTACCAGCTGTAGATGCCAGATTTGCCGAGGAAGAAGATGATGATGACCCCATACTCATGTGCTGTGTCGTCTGAAAGAACCGACCATATTCTTTTTGGGTAAGAGTGATGCCGGTGCCAGAGGTAGTACCTACAGTTGTAGAGGATGAGGATCCTGTGGTGGTGGCACAATGAGCTGCCCCCACAGGTGGTGCAGCAGGTCTTCCATGTTTCTTCCAACACTTCTCCACTGTATGTCCCGGTTTGTCACAAAAGGTACATTTTGGACGTGTCCCACGCCCTCTACCCATACCGGGTCGTCCTCCTCGTACTGCAGCAGCAACAGACGCATGAGATTCTCCAGAAGGTATATCAGAAACAAAGGAAGCAGACTCAAACAGAGATTGCTGGATCCTTGAATAAGCCTCCACAAGACTGGGTAGTTTATCAGTAGCCAGAATAACGCTCCGAGCGGAGCTACAAGCCGAGTTAAGCCCATGGAATGAGGTTTCGTCGAAATCATCGAAATTTCGCTCGAAATTTCGATTTCGATGCTATGTGGTACCGAAACCTGCGACTGTTTCGATTTCGATGATTTCGATGAGTTTCACCAAATTTTGACGATTTCGATGAATTTCGCCAAATTTCGATGAATTTCGCCAAATTTCGATGAAAATTTCGATAATTGCAATCCTTGTTGTTTTTGTTGATTTTTGAAGAGGAGCAAAGGGGGATTGGGGTCATTTCACCATTTAGTACTCATACATAGTATATAGTTATAGTATATCATAATTGCATTACATTTCCCTAATATTTGCTATTCAAATTATTAAATACTTATGTGATGCATGCTATTTTAGTTTCTGCAATGTGGATGACATGTATCCTAGTGGTGATTTATTAGACAATGAGGGTGCTAGGAAGCCAACCACACCAACAAATGATGATTTAGCTTGGAAACATTGCACTAGTATTCTTGGGACCAATGAAATGGTTGACACAATAGTCAATATCAGCAACAAACTATAAACCCAAGTAAAATGTGTGGGATGCCCTACATATCCAATATTTGATATTATAACATGAACAAATACATGCATGTATATAGCTCATACTTACAAAATTGCATAACTTAATTCCTACATTTTGTCATCGAAATCATTCATTGAAATCCTCAAGAAACAGGACAGTTCCCTTACCTCCCACATGAAGGACCCCCTCCCTAACCTACCCCCACATAAAATTTTATTGCATAAAACGATGCATTTAGGTGTAGAGATCACACCTGTAAAATTTCATAAATTAATTCATTCATTTTGGCGTCGAAACAGGCACAATTGCATTTATCGAAATTTCTGTCGAAATTTCCATAAATTTCGATTTCCATGCTGTCGAAACGGTATCGAAATCGGATACCTCGTTCCTTGGTTAAGCCCAGATAAGAATTTGGCTGTAACCAGATCATCTCTATCCTTTATCTGTTCAACAACTGTCACATGATGATAATAACTTAGCTCTTGAGCAAGAGCCTGAATCGCCCCAAAATACTCCTCAAGAGATTGGTCACCCTATTTTTCAGCAAACAGACGATCATAGATCATAAACTGACGGAGAGCATTCTTCTCTTGAGAATAATGTTGCTTCACTGTGTCCCATATCTCCTTGGCCGTAAAGTAGAACATGAACCTTGCGGCGATTGCAGGTTCCATACTATTCCACAGCCAAGTCTTCACAAGACTGTCATGTCGCTTCCATTCAGCATACCCTTCGTCAGTAGAAGCCTTTGAACCCGAGTCAACATGTCTTGCTCTGTCACGAGCCTCCAAGACGGTGTAGATGGCATTCATCCATAGAAGATAATTTTTCCCGTTGAGTTTAATGGAGGCGATAGGTGACACCTCGTTGTAGATCATAGGTGTCTTGATATCCTCCATTGTAGAACAAATTATATGACGGATTGATACACGTCAAAAGGAGTGTGGTGACGGAGAGATACACATCACACACGGAAGAAAAACAAGATGAAATGCGTTACTGACGCATTCACAGCCTCCAAAAGATCTTCCTAATCACACATGGAGGAGGTGTGACTAGGATGATGGCTGAGACAAAACTAGTCCTCCGGTGGTGTTTTTAGATGATCGTTGGATCACTGAAGATCCTCAACTGCTTTGTGATAGTGGCTACGGTAGAGTTAGATATCTACCGCAGACCCAGGGCAGCGAACAGTGTTCTACGCAGTCGGTGGATTACACCAAGTTGACGGGTGGGAAACAGCCGACCGTCAAGGAGAGAGAGACCTAGAGAGATCCGCCAGAGAGAGAAAGGAGAAACCCTAGATAGATCTCCGCTCTGATACCATGTAAGAAGAAATGAAGAAAGGAAGAAGACAGGAACACTGATCACATGTCGGCTGTAAGATGCAGCAAACGTGAATAGGGCTTGCGCCTACTCACTTGTATTTATATATTAGGGTAAGTACATGAGGTACAAAGAGAGAAAAAGAATAAAAAATAAATTTCATAAGCAAAATAGAGCTGCCGCTGGATTGTCGTTCCGCCGCTGTGCCGGTGTCGATACCATCGACATACATGTCGATGGTATCGACATAACTTTGTCTTGCGCCTGAACCAATCTCGATACCATCGACATGTGTGTCGATAGTATCGACCGAGATGCATGTGGCTTCAACTTGAACCTGAACTGATCTCGATACTTTCGACAGAGTGTCGATAGTATCGACCGGGATACAGGTTGCTTCATAGTTGTAAAGTAAAAGAAGGCTATGTGATATGATGGGGAAATCCACTCGTGTAGTTTTTCTTATTGATAGAAGGACAACCCCCCTTTCCTATAAATAGGATAAGGGGGAAGCATACAGACACAAGACAAATCCTAATGGGCCAATACACAATTGGGCCCATATTACAAATAGACTAAACAATTTAACAAAATAGACTAAACCGTTAAGTAAATAGACTCTCTAACACTCCCCTTCAACCTGGAGCTTGGAAGAATCCCAAGTCAGCTTGCAAGCAAACATATAGATTAAATAGAATATAAAGATAACCAATCCGTACAAGAATTTCTCCCCCTCAATTTTATAACAGATCACTCAAGCATTCAAATGCTCCCCCTTAAGCAGATAATCCAAAAGCAAATAGCAGGGGCTTCTTGATCAATATGACATAGCATCTAGAGCAGATTAAACAACATGTAGGCATCATGGTCTTCATTGCAGTCGCTAACGTCGTAGACTCGTAGTCAAGACAGTATTGGGTTACAACAATACTAGTAGTCAACGTGCAAACAGAGCACAAATGAACCAAAGAGTGGTGGATCGAAGTAGCAGAAAGTCAACATGCATACAAGGCATGGACAAGAAAGGAGGTCAACATGCATAGGGCACGAACAAGCCAGAGAGTGTTGGAACACAATAGCTGAAAATAGATGACGTAGCCGGATAAAAGACCATTGTGCTTGAAGTAGAAAGTAGTAAAAAAAACTCCCAAGATAAATAGCAGTAGCAGAAAAGCATGAAGCTCCATCATAAATATGTAAGTCATCAAAAATACCATCATTATCTCATCATATAATTTCCATCTAGTAGCAGAGTCACAGTCCAGAAAGTATTGGGTCACAGTTGCAAGAGAAAGCTGGGTCACAACATCAGTAGTAGACATGTGCAAGGCACATACAAAGGGTCAACGTGCAAACAGAACACGGACAACAGATAGTGCAAATGCAGAAAACAAGTAAAATGTGCTAATCATAGCACAACGCAAGTAGCAAGAATGATGTCGCCAGATAGAAAAACAATCAACAAATAGCATCAATGAAGTAGACAACTCCATAACAACAGTCGAGATGATGATGAATAAGGAATAATAGCAGCAGAAAGCTACTAACAGAAAAAGCAACAACAAAACTAGCATGAACCATCCACATAGCAATAGAAGCATTCACATAGAAGCAAAAAGAAAACCACATAGTAGCAGAAGGATCCATATAGTAAATGTAGCATGAAGATTCATAGAACAGCAGAATGAAAGTCTTCTTCTCCCCTCCTCTTCCCTCTACTCATCATCCTCTATTCTCCCCCTCACGCCAACTATGAAAAGAGTCAAGAGAGTGGTTAGGGTGGAGAGTCAAAAACAATGGTAGAGGTAGGGTTTATATAAGCAAATATGTGGAAGAGGTGATTGACAACTCGAGCCAATGTGTAACATGACCCGATTACGTAGATCTGGATAGAAAAATAAATGGATCTTTTTCTGACTGAAAAGTCTAGGGGTGCCGGGGCGGAGCCCTCGTCATTTTTATAGACAAGGTCAAAAGTTGTAGGATCTGATTAGCAGTAGGTGCACTATGTATATGAGGGGGTTAGAACAAGTATTGAGGAGGTCGGCAAAAGGTATATAACGCTAGGAAGGGTAGGGGGTAAACAACAAAAGACAAATAAAAGTGCTTGAAAAAGAAAGATAAATGTTTTTGGTAAGGATAAAGAAGGGACTCGCTATGTATAGATACCTTCACCATGTAACAAAATCATTGTAGATGGTGAAACACACCAAGTAATAGCAACAATTGCATTTGACACACTGTGTCAGTGAAGAGCCACACCGTGTTGCACATCAATAGATGCACCAGTAGAAGTTAGTGCCGACAAGAAGCAGGGGATATGCCGTGTCGTATAGTGACACGAAGTGTCGTTGATAGAATTCGAAACCGTAATAAGTAGCAGGTGACACAGTGTGTTTGATGAAGAGACATCATGTCTGATACCACAACGACAGGAGTCAGTGCCGACAGGAAGCAAGCTACATGTCGTGGCGTACAATGACACACTGTGTTACTACATCGTGTCTAACAACTTAAGTAAATAATCAAAGACCTTGGGCGTTTGCGGTATTTTCTTGGCATTGGGGTAGCACATAACAAGGATGGAGTGCTTTTATCACAAAGAAAGTATACTCTGGACTTACTAAAACTGGAATGCTTGGATGCAGACCTGCAGTCTCCGCTACGGATCAAACTCATTATCTATGGGCAGAATCGACTCAACCCTTGGCAATTAAATTTAGTTATAAATGCTTGGTTGACAAATTTTATATCTTAGTGTTACTAGGTCAGATATATGCTTTGCAGTTAGTGTTCTTAGCCAATTCATGGATTGTTCTAGGTGGTGTCACTGGGAAGCTGCATGCTGAGTATTGAAATAATGAAGAATGCACCTGGACATAGATTGTTTTATAAAAGAAATGAGCATGTAGATGTCACGGAATATTTTGGTGTTGATTGGGTGTAAATCTGACAGGAGATCCACTTCTGCCTATTGTACCTTTGTCGAGGGTAACTTGGTTACCTGGAGAAGTAATAAATAAAATGTTGTTGCTAGATCCAGTGTAAAATCTAAGTATCGTGCAAAGACACATACTACTTGTGAGCTATAATGGATCAAATCCATTCTGTCTAAGTTTGGGTTTTCCATCACTCATGCTATTCCAATGTATTGTGACAATCATGCTGCTACTTTCATTGCTAGTAATCCTTTCATGAAAGGACCAATCATATTAAGGTGGACTGCCATTTTCTCCGAGATGCTTTGCTGATTAAGAAGATCGCTACCCCTTTTCTGCCTACCTATGAGCAAAATGCAAATATTTTTACAAAGCTTCTCTCTGACAAGAGAGTTGCAGAACTATGTTACAAGCTGGGCATGATTGATATCTATGCTCCAGTTTGAGGGGGGAGTATTGAGATATATATTTATCTTTAGTTGTGTTACTCCCTTTTATTTCTGTTTTTTCTTTTTCACTTAAGTTTTATCAAATATGAGCCTAAGTATAATAGGCCCATTAGGGTTTGCTGTGTGCTTCCTTGTTGTTTCCCCCGCTAGTTATAGGAGAGGGTTGTACTCCTTTTTCATATAGAAAGACAACCGTCTCGACAATATATATGTAATATGTATATTTATCAATTGATTACATAAATAATCTACTATTTTTATTTTAAGCATAAATTTATGGTATCAGACTCCCTGACTACTTATGGTCATCTACATTTCTGACAGTGATTTATATGTAACATACTAATATGTAGCACACAATATTTTTGAAAACTTGAAGGGGTAGGTGCACATACTTGTTAAGGCTATCGCCCAGGCGACCACCTAGGCAGTAAACCTTCCCAGGGGGTGCGCTTTGCCTAATTTGCCGTCTTATCAATGTATTAAAAAGCAGAAAGCGGGAGGCGTGCAGACGGCACCTTGTAACCGATTAAGCGGTAGGCGGATGATTTTTGAAAAAGCGGGTGCCTAAATGCTTATATATTTTACACAAAATTACACGTGTATATAAAAATTATATTTGTAAGGAACATTTATACATATCTAATCAGCAAATCAGTAATCAACTCAGCAAACCAGTAATTAACTAAGTATTAATCAATGCTTTTCTACTACTAAATATTTCTAATCACTATAATCAGCAAGCAGATCAGTAATATTGTAAATAACAAACTATCAATTATTGATTTAATACTTTACTAGGAAACAATTAATCAGTATTGCACCAAAAAAGTAATGCTAACCAGTAGTACCAATCAGTGACCACTGAAAGCAGCAAGGAAATCAGTAAAATAAATCATGCTTTAGAAGTATAACAGACTAATATGATATTTACTTAGACACATTACAGAAGTACCCTATCATTAGGGCTTACACACAAAGTATGCATTCTAAATTGGGACTAGGTATATCATAGAACACTTAAATGCATACAAGTTTCATAAATTATAGTCAACACTACTTGGACCATGTAATTAATTAATGTTACATGCTTCCAGTAGATTTTTTTAAAAAAAGCGGGCAAAAAGCGGATAAAAAGCGGGAGAAAAGCGAGTGAAGCGGACAAAAAGCGGGCGATTCTCTTCAAAACGATTAATCGGGCGCTTATAGGCTAAATTAAGCGGCTGAGGGTGTTGGCTGATTAAGCGGCCGCTTAAGCGGCCGCCTGGGCCGTTTTTTAATACAATGCGTTTTATGTTATGTTCACACTTTTTTTGCATATTAATCATTTTAATGGTATATTTCTGTTTACTAGTGTTCAAGACGTACATTCTTGTGATTGTTATGTGCCAACTATTGGATTTTATAACAACCATCTGTGATCTCTATTAATAAACATTTTCTTGATTTTCATATTTTGCCTTGTTGCCTTAAATTCTATTTTAGTTTAGTGGCTATTTAATTAAAGATACTCAACAATAGATGAATCTTTATTTATGTATTATATCTCAATCGCTTGCATTATTTGGAATTGTCGTCTTCTTGTTTTGGAAATGCTAAGTACACTTTTTTTTTCAACAATGTAATTTTTCATGCTCACTTACCAAAATATACGTGAATGTCATTTCGTTAACCACAAGTCTATGTACTTACACATATAATTGTGAAATAAATGTATATGAAGGGAGAAAAGTTTTTGAAAATCATTAATATATGTATACCTACATGTTAAATCTACTAATACTTTAGCTTTTTTAAAGCCGTCTAAGAGTTGCGATTAAGCGCAAGGCTTTGTGCCTAAACGCCGTGTCGCCTTGCCACTTGACAAGTATGGAGGTGAGCAGACATGAATGTGTAGCCGCTTAAGTGCCTGGTGGCATGGAACAAAATTTTGCTCAAAATTTCGTTTTTTTGCAACCGGACATCGAAACGTCAATACATAGGAATTGGTCTGCAATTTTGCAAAAATTTCGCAGCTAAAGTTGAAATTTTGCAAAACAGTGGGTGTTTTAATTGCAAAACAGTCCAGTTTGGGCCTTGATATTGCGAAATCAATGCGAAATGCAACACCTATTTTGCAAAACAGTGTTCCGCCGACTAGTTTTGTTGGGACTTTGATCTTTTAGTGATTTTTGTGATATCTTGCTCTCGAAGGCTGCTCTACTTGATTCTAAGGTATGTAACCCCTCTCCCTAGCCCATCTACTACTACTATTTCTACTCCCTTTTAGACATATCTTAATAAATACTCCAAAAATCCTAAATTTTCTTTTTTGGCCGGTCAAAAGCGTGTTACTATAAAACCAAAAACTTTAGGCACAGAGTACCCCATTACATCACAAGGAGCTAAAAAGCTCGACCAGGGACAATACCCCACGTAGGGGGTATAACACTACAACTAAAGATAACAGTCACTGAGAAGAACATCAAAACTAACAAGACTGAAAAAATCCTAAATTTTCTAAGTGCCATTTCTCTTAAAATTCTCGAGATCTTGAAGTGAACTTGTAAATCTAAGAAACAATTGTGTGAATACGTATATCTATCCTAAATTTGAAAATCTAATCAATATATTTTGTATTTATAAGCAAATAGCTACAAAAGCTTTTTTAGTGGAAGTTCTTATATTTTTTATATTTTTCACTTATGTAACCCTAAATATATTATATTAGTAGTCTTATACAAAATGTTAAGCGTGAGTTGTAACTTGTAACCCTAAATATATTTTCTTAATATTCTCTTATGTAACCCTAAATATATCATAAAAGTAGACTTATACAATAAATATATTAACCTACAATATTGTAACTTGTAAGTGGTAACTCTAAGTTATAAAGTCTAGTACTCTAGTTGTTTTAACTTGAGTTTGCAAGTTTATAACAGTCTAACTGTCTAACAGACTTGACACTTCTGTTCATTTGTGCACTCACTCATCAAGACATGGATCCCACCCTAACCTCTAAACATATAAATTTATTATATAATCTAGTGTGTCTATGTTTAAACATTGTGTTTTTAAAATTTCAAAACTTGATTCCTTCATTTTGTCATCAAAATTGCCATTGAAATTCTGTCAAAATTGTTCGGCTTCCTTACAGATGTGGGAGATCTCGCCCTCACATATCCAATATGAAATATGTTGGATCTAAGGGCTCTAGAGGGGGGGTGAATAGAGCTACAAAATTTCTCACAAAACAGATTAGACCTTCAAATTATATCAAGTTTAATGCAACAACTTAATTGCAATTTGAAGTCCTATCTAACAAACATAGCAAGGATGAGAGAGATTGATAGCAAGCACTTGACAAAAGGATGTAGAGTGGTTCCACACTTCAAACTAGAAGTGAGTCAGTCCACTACCTAGAGAGGTCAACCTCTAGGACTTTGCAAGTGATTTTCTCTATATTATCACCAATAAGAGTTACAACACAAGACCACCAAAGGACTTACCCATCCAATCACAAGGAGATATCCACCTTACCAAAGGACTTACCCACTTAGCTTGAGTCTTCAGCCTTCACCAAGGTCTTACCCACTCAAGCTCAAGTCTTCTGCCTTGAAGGACTTTGCTTCTCCTCTTGAATCTTCAGCCTTTGCGTTCTCCTTCACCTGGAGAAGATCACCACCTCTTCATCAACCTTGAAGAGGACCAGCTACAACTCCTTCACTCGATGGAGCTTGCTTCACCTTTTCTTCATGTAGGAAGGGGATAGGGAAGTAGGAGAAGATGAGAGCTTTACATGCACAAGGGTGGAGCTGTCTTACAATATGCCTAACTCACTCACAAATCACGAAATGAAGTGTAAACTAGAGAGAGAAAGGGGCTCAAGGAGTTGTAGAATACTCAACTATACTAGGACTTAGAATAGCTTGAATGAGAAAACTTGGAATGAACTCCAAGGGGTCCTATTTATAGCTGGGGGTACTCCCTTGAGTTGGGGAACACTTAGGGCCGAAATATAGCCGTTTTGTGTAAGGCAACAGATCTATTTTCACCCAAACCAAGTCACCAACGGTTATAATCACTTTTTTTGCGTTTTTCGTACAGTGCATTCGGTCGAGTTTCAATAAAGGTAACTCGACCGATCAATTAAAAGACAAAGCCAATTTTCAAACTATCAGTCGAGTTTGTTTTGGGGAACTCGACCGATGAGCTAAAATTGAGTTTGCTCAGTGAGTCGGTCGGTCGAGTTCTGTGAATGCACAACTCGACCGATGGGTCATCTTCAGAAAATCCATCATAGGATCGGTCCAGATTGTAACTCGACCGATAAACTTAGACGTTTGGGTGATTAAAATTTGGTATAAAGCGTCCTACATATTTTTCTCATCTTAGTTACAAGTCATATCATCAATACAAGTGATTACAAAAAGCTTCTAAGGGGCCGTTCGGATTCTCTCTTTCAAAATGCTGGTAATTCACGTGTTAAAAACTACGGAATGGTATTTGTAGCAACCGATGCTGGCTGGGAGGGAATACTAGATTGCCGCAGGCTGACCGTGACCCACAGGAAAAATGATGCGACGGAGCTCGCGGCTGGCAGTTACAAAACCTGTCATTTTTGACGTAATTTATGAGTTCCGTGTTTCTGTGTATAAAATACAACTACTTTTCGGTGACCACTAATCTATAATGTATTTTTTCATATGAATTACCATGATTTGAAATGATGGCACCCAAACTAGGCCTAAGGTCGTTTGAAGTGATTTCCTAATTAGCACACTTGCATTGCAATTGACTTGAACTTGAACAAGTTAGGGCTTGTGTAATTTGATCTTTTTTATGTACCTAAAGCCTGAAATCAATCTTGAACAAACATATTAGATATATATGAATGGAATGGTTGAGTCATTATCAAAATATGGACAATGTATAACCTTTAGGTCAACATTCTCCCCCTTTTTGACAATGACAAACCATTCCTCAATCATATTGAAATGGATATTGAAATTATACCTTTGCATTGTGAATTGTAAGGGGATTCAAGATTTGAACAATGTGAATTGCTCCCCCTCAATCTATGCTTACTTTAACCTGCATAGTTAGTCTATCTACACAAAGCAATATAACACAAACATTCTATATGGTCCTTTAGCAACTCACTTGATAAAGCAATTAAGGAACAAAAAAAGGATCACATAGGCAATAAAAGCAATATGGTTGAGCTTCAAAACATTAAAATTCTCTCCCCCTTTTGACATTATCAAAAAGGAAGGGGGGGTAGAAGAGCATAAAAATAGGTCTGCTCCAAGCACAACCAAGCAAATATCCAAAACATGCAATCTCAAAACATACACTAAACAGAGACGAGAGAAACAAACAAGTCATAATCAAAATATGGTGAAACATGACACCAACTCATAAGATATAACAGATCAAAGAGTAAGAGTGCACAAAATATAGATTACAACCCAGAATGCAAGTTCTCATAAAACAGCTACAAGCCAAACCGATGAAAGCTAAAAAGATAAAATAGTACAACTCAGATCATGTGCCCAGATGTTTCTAATACAATAGCGAAAGATATATATGATCGGTTTACTAGACTAAAAACTAAGAACATCTAGAAATCTAGGTCATCTATATCTACATCATCTACAACGTCATCAACATCAGGCTCGTAGTTGTCATCTCCGTCTGAAGGTGCAGCAACATCGCCTTCATCACCGGAGTCACCAGCGAAGCTAGCAGAGCCATCATCATCGTCAGATGCAGCACCATCATCCTCACCATCACCAGCAACCTCGTCAGCCTGGTCCGACATCTCCTCATCAGCAAAGGGACCGAAGCGACGACCTGACGAACGAGCATTCTGCTCATCCCAAGTCATACCAAGAGCATAGAGCTCATTGGCCTGTGGGTAGGAAGGAGCAGAATTGCCAAGGCCGGCAAGCAGAGTGGCCAAGGGGCCAACATGTAGAGGCAGGATAACCGGAGCAAGGCCACCAACAGCAGAGGGTGTGGGAGCAGCGGAAGGTGCAGGTGGAGGGGCAGGGTGAAAGTGATTGTATGCATAGGAGGCATAATCACTTCTTGGGTAGGGTTGGTAGACTGGGTAGGGATGTGCACATGATATGTTCATGTTTGACATGATTGAACATTAATCCTGATGCAGGTGCTCCTGGACTTGGAGGTTGTATGCCTGTTGATGTATCGTGTAACCCATGAGGGCTTCATTGGACACAAAACGAGGCACGAGCAGGTCGGGTAGGCTGAGGAGGTGGATGTGCTCGGGTAGAGGTCAAGGCAGGTGAAGAAGCAGAGGCAAAGGCACCGGGTGTGGTGGAGGAAAGGATAGACACAAACTTCTGAATGGTGGTCTCACTGATACATACTCCCTTCCGGGAATGTCTGTAATGGAAGTCATGGAAGAGAGATTTCTCAGTGGCAAACTGAAAAAAGCCACATATCAGAGTAGGGTAGGGAGGGTGGGTGCCACGGGTATTTTGCCTGAGTCGAAGCAAGTCATATGGTGGATCTAGACCACTTGACTCCAACATTTTCTAAGAAGCAATACATGATTACCACAGTGTTCTCTGCAATATCCGTTTGATTTTTCTTCGGATGGATGTTGCAGTTGACCACTAGGGCAAGGATACACCTCTTGAGATCCAAGGCAGAGGAAGGAAGGGTGCTTTTCTTCTTGTAGGGGAACCGAGGTTTCTTCAAATAATGATGGATGTCAGGAAGAGTGAGATCGTATTGCTTGTAGAAAGCCTCAGGGTTTAGAAGGTCAAAATACTCGCCGTAATCCTTACACCAGGTGCCAGTCTCATCGGTACCAGAGAAGAAGATATTCAAGATATCCTCTGAGACTTGAAATTTCTTCCTGGCTATCATAGACGTTAGGATCACTTGAGTATTAGGAGGGGGCACAAAGGTGTCGCAATTCCAACGCAAGTTCGCGTAGAATTCGTGAACCGCTTTTGTGCTAGCCATGGAATTGTAGTAGCATGCACGTTCAACACCCAAGGCTGAGAGATGGTGAACGTGTAACAACTTCGGCGCTTGATCGATGACCTCCTGGCGTTTAGAGCTAGGCTCAAAGAGGGCGCGAAAAGGGAAAGGATTCCGCGGGAGGAGGTCCTTCTACCTATTAACAACCTCATTTGAGACAAAGAGAGTCTCATCAAAGGGGATCAAGCGGGAAGACGAAGAGGAAGATGGTGCATTACTGGGGGCGGCTCTCTTCCTTCTATTTGAAACCATAGAGACGGAATAGAGAGGAAGAAGAAAGCAAAAGCACAAAACACACCATAAAAAACGTTCACACACCTAGGTTTAGCAAGGGGGAAAGTCAAGGATGGTCTACCTAGGTCGGATTAGGACTAGGTTGAGGAAGGGGAGGTCAAAGGTGGAGAGCTTAGGGCTAAGAGAGGTGGAATCGGTCGACTTTTCTCTAGTTGAGAGGGAGAATAGTCGGCCGAACTCAACTTAAGTGTGCTCCAACCCGGCCATCGGTCGAGTTTTGTGAACTCGGAAACTTGATCGATTGGCTTTTTAAAAAAGCTCTCAGCCATCGATCGGTCAAGTTTGTCCTGGGGTAACTCGACTGATGGTCAACCTGACCTAAAACCATCAAACTTAATTCTAGCCATTTGAATGCTAATTAAATTTATTTTTCAAGTCCATTATGTATATTGAACATACTTAGGCACATATCACTCATCATTGGGTACTATTTTGCGATAAAACATGTGTTTGCGAAAAATACCAAAAAATAAGAGAAAAAAGGCAAAATGAACATGAAAAACTGATTTTAAGCATATTAGCAAACAAAAATGATCCAATCAAAGATAAGACATATAGGATAGATAACAACTAGTTAGAAGACATATCAGATTCAATCAAAGCAGTTATAAGCAATTTTGATCTAATAAAGTTAAATTGCTCTCTAGCTAGAGGTTTAGTGAAAATTTCCGCCAACTGATTTTCCGTGTCCACATGTGCGATATAGATATCCTTCTTGGCAATGTGATCACGGAGAAAATGATGACGAACCTTTATATGTTTAGCTCTACTATGCAAGATAGGATTGTAAGACAAGTTAATTGCACTAGTATTATCACAATATATAGGAGAAACATCAAAATAAATGTTAAAGTCTTGGAGCATTTGCTTCATCCGTAGGACCTAGGCACAACAATTTCCGATTGCAATGTACTCAACCTCGGTGGTTGATAATGCCACTGTGCTCTGTTTCTTGGAGAACCAAGACACCAAGCATGGTCCTAGGAGGAAACAAGTGCCACTTGTGCACTTTCTATCAATCAAACAACCTGCATAATCGGCATCACTATAAGCCGTAAGAGCAAAGTCCCTTGACTTGGGATACCATAGTCTAAAGTTTGGAGTTTTGGCTAAGTACCTTAGAATCCTCTTAACAACTATAAGATGTGATTTCTTAGGATTTGATTGAAAGCGAGGACACAAGCCAACATTAAACATTATATCAGGTCTAGAGGCAGTTAAGTAAACTTCCAATCATACCTCTATAGAGCTTCTCATCTACCTTCTCACCTTCTTCATCTTTATCAAGTCTGGCGGTGTTTGACATGTGTCCATCAGCTTGGTGTTCTCCATCCCAAAGTGCTTAAGTAGTTCATTTGTGTACTTGCCTTGGTTGATGAAGTTCCCATCTTTTATTTGCTTGATTTGAAAGCCGAGGAAGAATGTGAGTTCACTCATCATACTCATCTCAAATTCACTCTGCATAAGATCACTAAATTCTTTGCAAAGATCAAGGTTAGTTTTGCCAAAAATGATATCATCAACATAGATTTGAATGATAAGAATATTGTCAGAAGTGTGTTTTAGAAACAAGGTAGAATCCACTTTGCCCATGATATACCCATGATCTAACAAAAAGTTCTTTAATTTCTCATACCAAGCCCTTGATGCTTGTTTGAGTCCATAGAGAACTTTTTGCAACAAATAAACATGGTTAGATAGACTATCATGTTCAAAGCCCGGGGGTTGTGCAACATACACTTCCTCCTCAATTGTACCATTCAAAAACACACTTTTAACATCCATTTGATACAAAAGAAAGTCTTTATAACTAGCAAAGGCAAGCAACATACAAATTGACTCAAGTCTAGCTACATGTGCATATATCTCATCAAAATCTATACCTTCTTGTTGATTGTAGCCTTGAGCCACTAACCTTGCTTTGTTTCTTACCACTTTGCCGCTTTCATCAAGCTTGTTGCGGTAGACCCATTTGGTGCCAATGATCTTTCTATCACTTGGTCTTAGCACAAGGGTCCAGACTTTGTTCTTCTCAAATTGTTCCAGCTCCTCCTGCATAGCTAGGATCCATTCTTCATCACCAAGAGCTTCCTTGACATTCTTAGGCTCGAGTTGTGAGATGAAAGCGTTGTTGGCTTGTTCTTTGTTGAATGCAGTCCGCGTCTTCACTCTTTCAAATGGATAACCTAAAATCAACTCCTTTGGATGATTCTTTGCAAACTGGGGGGTTGGATCCTTCTTTTCATCATCTTTGTCTTCTTCTTGTGTAGCCACCTCTTTTCCCTTTTGGGTGATGTTGAGCTCTTTAAGAATAGGAAATACTTCTCCTGCAACATCATCTTTTGGAACAATATCTTTGGGAATAGAGGGGTTAGTCTCAATAAACTTTATATTAATAGATTTTTCTACTTTAGCAAGATCAACATTAAAAACTCTATAAGCCTTGCTAGTAGTGCTATAGCCAAGAAAGAAAACCTTGTACGATTTTGGATCAAACTTGTCGAGAGAATCTTTCGTATTCAAAACAAAACAATGACATCCAAAAACGTGGAAATACTTGATAGAAGGCTTCCTACCACGCCATAGCTCATAGAGGGTTGTCTTCCGCGAAGGATGAGTAAAAACTTTGTTTTGCACAAAACATGAGGTACTGACAGCTTCGGCCCAAAACTTCTTTGGAGTATCATACTCTAGAGGCATGGTCCTAGCCATCTCCTATAAAGACCTATTCTTCCTCTCTACAACCCCATTTTGTTGAGGTGTTCGAGGTGAAGAGAAGTTATGTGCATAACCCGATTCATGACAAAAACGCTCAAAAAGCTCGTGTTCAAATTCTCCCCCATGGTCACTATAGATGGAAACAATGCGGCAAGAAGCTTCATTCTCAACTCGTTTACAAAAGCTCGAGAAAACATCAAGCGTATCACTTTTAGAAACGAGAAAGAAAGTCCAAGTATATCTAGAGAAATCATTGACAATAACAAGACAATACTTGGAACCACAAAGCGATTGAGTTCTCATTGGTCCAAATAGATCAATGTGAAGAAGCTCAAGAGCTCTCTTAGTACTAAGGACTCCTTTGGATTTGAAGGAGGACTTGGTTTGCTTTCCTTGGGTACAAGGTTGGCATTCCTCATCCTTTTCAAAATCCAATTTAGGAAGACCCTTGACCAAGTCCTTTTTGCTCAACTTCTTCAACTGATGCATATTTACATGACCAAGTCGGCAGTGCCAAAGAAAAATATCATTCGAGTTGACTACTAGGCATCTACCAACAACATGCTTAATAAAGTCAAGAATAATAACATACAGATTACCACTTCTAGTTCCCTTATATATAACTTGATAGGTGAGGGAATCTAGAATCAAGCATTCAAAGGAAGTAAATAGCACAAGGTAACCATTATCACAAAGTTGACTAACACTAATTAAATTGTGATGTAGGCCATCCACAAAAAGAACATTCTTGATACATAAGGATCCACCTACATCACCTTCACCTATGACTTTACCTTTCTTGTTGTCCCCAAAGGTGACCGATCCTCCTTTCTTTTTGGTGAAATTATTGAAATGGCTTATGTCACCGGTCATGTGCTTTGTGCAGCCACTATCAACAATCCATCTACCCTTTTCCTGCAAGAAAGAAGAATGTCGGTTCCCAACTCAAAGTTTGGGATCCAGAGTTAGCTTGAGGACCCATTTCATATTTGGGTTGATCCCCTTGGGCTTGTAAGGACAATAAGTAGAGTAATGATCATCACATTTGCAATAAGAACAAACCATAGAATTTTTAGTGCCGGAAGACTCTCCTACAAAGAAAGAGGTCTCCTTGCTCTTTTTCATATCTTTGGTTTTGCTCTTGCCCTTTGATGCCCCCCCTTCAAATCCCAAACCACTAGTACCACTTTGTTTGGTAGAATGGTCAAAGATTTCATTTAGGGAGTTCTTTCCTTTGAGGAATTTCTTTAGGGATGCTCTAAATCTATTGTTATCGTCATTTAAAGAAACAATGGTAGAAGATAAACTAGATATGTCATCCCTAGCATGCACAAGATCAGCCTCAAGACATAAAACTTTAGTTAAATATGAGTCTTTTTCAAGAGAGATAGAAGCAACATTAACACTAGGCAATAAAGGTCTAGAAGATACATCATTTACTTGAGCAAGCAACCTAGCATTTTTAGATTTAAGTATTTGAATCTCTTTGAGATAGACATCTCTCTCTTCTCTACGAGCATCAATAAAGAGCTTAAATTTAGTATTTTCAGTTTTAAGCAATTCAAGCTCTTTAAGGCAATTTTGGTTTTCTTCCTTAAGATTCTCAATGTTCTTAAGGTAGATACCATTCTCAACTTCAACCCGATTGTATTGGAGTTCAAGATCAAGATATTGCCCTTGCAAATTATCAATACTCTCAAGGTTGGTTTTCTCATTCAATTCAAGAATTTCAAGCTTAACATAAAAATCATCGATAATTTTTCCTAGCCGTTTTCTTTTAGATTTACATTTAGCAAAAGATGAACGTGTCGACATAAGCATGTCAATAATAGCTTCCTTAGATAATTCTTGCAAG
This sequence comes from Alisma plantago-aquatica, assembly GCA_963693085.1. NCBI lineage: Eukaryota > Viridiplantae > Streptophyta > Magnoliopsida > Alismatales > Alismataceae > Alisma > Alisma plantago-aquatica. Next base: position 1,338,967,258 of record OY856412.1, read on the forward strand.
CTTACCTCGCTTACCTCACCAATATCTTCACTAGTAGATGCTATGAAAGCAAGGTGGCACTCTCCATCTTCTTCCGAGCTTGAACTGCTTGAAGATAAAGCTTCCCAAGCTGCATGAGCTACATTCTTGTGTCTCTTCTTCTTCTTGTCTTTCCTCTTGTATTTGCTTTCCTTCTTGTATTCCTCTTCCTACTTTGAGCTGCCCTTGTGGTGTGACTTTCTTGACTTGGGGCATTCACTATTGTAGTGCCCCTTTTGACCACACTTGTAGCATCTCGGAGTAGAAGAGGAGGAGGCTTGCTTTCCCTTGAAGTGTTTGTCCTTGATGTAGTTGGCTTCATGCTCACTAGGGCCTTCATCTTCACTAGAGGAGGAGGGAGAAGTTCGGTAAGCAAGTTGTTGTTGAAGGATGACAGCCTTCACTTGTACTTTGAAAGCACTATCTTTGATCTTCTTGGCTTCCTTCTCTTCTTGCTTTGCTTCTTCTTCTTGCTTGTCAAGTCTAGGCTCATAAGCTTGAAGATTGCCAATGAGTTCTTCAGTTGAGATGTCACCAAGGCTCCTCACTTCTTCAATTGAGGTGACCTTTGACTCCCATCTCTTTGGTAGAGTCCTCAAGATCTTGGAGTTGATTACACCTCCATTCAAAGTGTTGCCCAATGCAACCAACCCATTGATGATGACATTGAGTCTTGAGTACATCTCCGCAATCCCTTCTTTCTTACCCATCTTGAAGTTCTCTAGAAGGCTGTTCAACATGTAGATTTGCCTCCTTGACTTGCTTTGTGCCTTCATAGGTGATGCACAACTTGTTCCAAATCTCATAGGCGGTGTCCCAAGATGAGATCCAGTTGAACCCTGTAGGGGTGAGTGTTGCATAGAGGATGCTAATGGCCTTGGCATAGAGTTGGTCTTCTTTGAGTGCAGCTTCACCCCATGTTGCAACAACTCCGGTTGGCTCATTGTAAGGTGTGACCATCACCTTCCACATGTCAAAGTTCATCCCTTGAATGTAGAACTGCATACGCCTCTTCCAATAGATGAAGTTGGTGCCATCAAAGATCGGAGGATGTATGGAGAAGCCTCCCTCTAGGTTGAGAGAACCAAGTAGGTTGTCGTCCATCTTCTCGTCTCGTGGGAGATTGTTGGAGAAGATCCTTAGCTCTGATACCACTTGGATCTAAGGACTCTGGAGGGGGGTGAATAGAGCTACAAAATTTCTCACAAAATAGATTAGATCTTCAAATTATATCAAGTTTAATGCAATAGTTTAATTGCAATTTGAAGTCCTATCTAACAAGCATAGCAAGGATGAGAGAGATTGATAGCAAGCACTTGACAAAGAGATGTAGAGTGGTTCCACACTTCAAACTAGAAGCGAGTCAGTCCACTACCTAGAGAGGTCAACCTCTAGGACTTTGCAAGTGCTTTTCTCTATATTATCACCAATAAGAGTTACAACACAAGACCACAAAATGACTTACCCATCCAATCACAAGGAGATATCCACCTTACCAAAGGACTTACCCACTTAGCTTGAGCCTTCAGCTTTCACCAATGTCTTACCCACTCAAGCTCAAGTCTTTCGCTTTAAAGAACTTTGCTTCTCCTCTTGGATCTTCATCCTTTGCCTTCTCCTTCACCTGGAGAAGATCACCACGTCTTCATCAACCTTGAAGAGGACCGGTTACAACTCATTCTTCACTCGATGGAGCTTGCTTCACCTTTTCTTCATGTAGGAAGGGGATAGGGAAGTAGGAGAAGATGAGAGCTTTACATGCACAAGGATGGAGCTATCTTACAATATGCCTACCTCACTCACAAATCACAAAATAAAGTGTAAACCAGAGAGAGAAAGGGGCTCAAGGAGTTGTAGAACACTCAACTATAGCTAGGACTTAGAATACCTGGAATGAGCAGGCTTGGAATGAACTCCAAGGGGTCCTATTTATAGCTGGGGGTGCTCCCTTGAGTTGAGGAACACTTAGGGCCGAAATATAGCCGTTTTGCACAAGGCAACAAATCTATTTTCACCCAAACCAAATCACCAACGGTTATATTTACTTTTTTTGCGTTTTTCGTACAGTGCATTCGGTTGAGTTTCAATAAAGGTAACTCGACCGATCAACTAAAAGACAAAGCCAATTTTCAAACTATCGGTCGAATTTGTTCTGGGGAACTCGATCGATGAGCTAAAATTGAGTTTGCTCAGTGAGTAGGTCGGCCGAGTTCTGTGAATGCACAACTCGACCGATGGGTCATCTTCAGAAAATCCATCATATGATCGGTCGAGATTGTAACTCGATCGATGAACAACCTGTGATCAATTTTCTAAATTGACTTTTGAGTGATTAAAACTTGGTATAAAGTGTCCCACATATTTTTCTCATCTTAGTTACAAGTCATATCATCAATACAAGTGATTACAAAAAACTTCTAAGGTCGTTTGAAGTGATTTCCTAATTAGCACACTTGCATTGCAATTGACTTGAACTTGGACAAGCTAGGCTTGTGTAATTTGATCCTTTTCATGTACCTAAAGCCTGAAATCAATCTTGAGCAAACATATTAGATACATATGAATGGAATGGTTGAGTCATTATCAAAATATAGACAATGTATAACCTTTAGGTCAACAAAATATTATTGCATATTTGAGTAGATCTTGGCGTTTATGTCCTGGTAAATTTTCATGATTTAATTTCCTTATTTGGTCGTCGAAATCGTTAGGGCTGTAAATATCAAAATTTCGGCTGAAATTTCAAAAAATTTCTGTTTCTGGGCCATCGTACGCCACATCAAAATCGGAAATTCAATTCTATGCCTAGCGGGCGCATCGGCTAACTCTGTGCCAGCAGCCGCGGTAAGACAGATGATGCAAGCGTTATTCACAATGATTGGGCGTAAAGCGTCTATAGGTGGCTTTTCAAGTCCGCCGTAAAATCCTAGGGCTCAACCCTGACAGGCGGTGGAAACTACTAAGCTGGAGTAAGGTAGGGGCAGAGGGAATTTCCGGTGGAGCGGTGAAATGCGTAAAGATCCAAAAGAACACCAACGGCGAAAGCACTCTGTTGGGCCGACACTGAGAGACAAAAGCTAGGGGAGCGAATGGGATTAGATACCCCAGTAGTCCTAGCCGTAATGATGGATACTAGGCGCTGTGCTTATCGACCCGTACAATGCTGTAGCTGGTTTATTCAGAAAGTGGGTGATGAAATTTACACACATACCTATACTTATATACATGTGTGTATATATAATACTAATGATTGAAATTTAGTTATATATATCTAAACCTGGTACATATCATCAACTCAGAACTCATTAAATCTAGTTTAATTGGAATGACTAGTAGTATAATATAATATGTGACTATGTTAGAGTTAGTGTCTATATTCTAATTATAAATATTAGTCAATCAGTGTCTTTCTGTACTTAGTAATATGGTACAGTTAGAATAACAGGATATTCATGTTAACTGTGTGTCATATTTTAGTAACTACTAGCCAGCACCTTTATAATTGGCAATAAAGTAAAAAAAATCTATGAAATTAGTACACTATATTATATAGTTATTATACAATACAAGATGAACTCTTATAGTTATTTACATACAAATTCGACCCGGAACAGTAATCTATATCATCTGCAGTAGACTCCAAACAGTATATGTAATTACATACACAAAATTATTCATGATCTACATACTTTATGTCAGATGTGTAAGTTAATATATAAATAATATTCATATATGAATATATGATCATTCTTATCTCTATAGATTTTGATGAGTACTATGTGTATGAATTGGAAACTACTAACTAAGCATACTTAGATGGTTTTTTCATCCTAACATGTATAAAACCAGGAAACATCCCAAAAGGCGGCCCATAAAGCAGCCTAAACGGTAAAAAGTGGGCCCACTCAGCAGCCTAGGGGGGAAGCGGGCGCCTACTGCCCAAATTTAGAGCCCAGGGGCTTGGGCACTTAAGTCCACCTTGGGTGCTTTTTAAAACAGTGGTAACACCCTGTCACTGCTTATCTAACAGGATGTACCTTAAAGCCTTCAAAAAGAAGATCTATCAATATGTGTACATATCTAAAAACTGAAAGTATAGATGAATTTACAACGTCAAAGCTAATTAATGTTAACATTTCAGTATCATTCTACCACTGAGTTTAATCATCATCTATGCTTTCCTTGGACCCATTTTCATATAGGTGTAGGGGGAATATTCATTTAACCTTGTATGGTACCAAACAAACCAAAGCTCTAACAACCTGAAATATAGATAGATTTCTAGATTTGTCTTTTCAAAAGGATACACGCAATTTAATACAGTCTTAGTGGCTAAACACTATTTTTCTAATCTAGATATTGGAAAATTGCTTCTGCAAACTAGCATTGGTTAAATCTAGCCAAATCAAGCCCCAAAAATAACATCTATATGACATTTGTTTTCAAATGAACACATCTTGTTTAGCCGACCAAAAAATGAACACATCTTGTTCAGCTGTAGCTATGTATCTGAATTTGTAATTTTTTTAACTGTGTTTCCGTTTTTCTAGCTCCCTTATCTAGCAATGTAACTGCTGAAAGGTTTGCTAGTGTTCATTCTAGAGGCACAACTACGGAGTTTGTTCAACCAGTTGGAGCTGTCTCCCATAATCCTCGAGCTCCAGTTTCAAGGACAGACGAATCCACTTTCTGTTCTAGAGGTTTGTTTTCAAATAAAAATATCTTTGTTCTGCTGTAGCTGTGTATCTGAATTTGTAATTTTTTAAACTATGTTTCTATTTTTCTAGCTCCCTTATCTAGCAATGTCACTGCTGAAAGGTTTGCTAGTGTTCATTCTAGAGGCTCCGCCAGTGAGTTTGTTCAACGAGTTGGAGCTGCGTCCCATAATCCTCGAGCTCCAGTTTTAAGGACAGATCAATCCACTTTCTGTTCTAGAGGAACCACAGGAGAGGAACCATCTGCTCTGCATGTGGGAGCTATCGCACGTAACGTTTCTCCAGGTAGCACAGAAAGGAGGTCCATGAGTGAAGTTTCTACTCGTTCAGAATGGACAACTGAAATCCACATCGCACCTGATAATGATCTCTCAGTTGCTAGAGCAAACACTAGCGAGATAACTACAGGGTCTAATTCTAGACCAGATACTGAAAATTGTGCTCCTTCAAATTTCTGTAATGATGCGACTGGCGAAGTTCTACACCCTGTTGTATTAAGTGGATCTAATGAGATACCATTCACATACATGACTTGCTTATTGGCTAGGTGGGATTCAGTGGCAGAACACACACCACTTGTTCAAGGAAAAGTAAAGGTATGGCCTTCTATTGCCTATTAAATAGATTATTGCTTTGCTGAATAACTATGTATTAATGATACCAAAATTCTTCTATATTATAGCAATACAATTAATCATACTCCTCACATTTGGTTTATCTTTTTTATATATCTTAGTTATTCTGCATAGCAATTTTAGCATGGTATATTTGTAATTAAGTGTAGGTGCTTCAGCTTCCCTGTCTTAACAATAAAGTGCAATATTTTAAGGTGACATGGATTTCGTACCAACTACCTTAAACTTTTTTTTTTCTGAAGTCGGACTATAGAATGTTATGGGTCAGTCTAAAAGCTTGGCATTCTGAGGTTAGCTTAATTCAAGCTTTACAGAATAGTTAATTTTTGTGTGTGATTCAGTTAAATATTTAAGCATTTTAGAGAGATGCTCGAGGATTGTAGAGTCGGTTATTTGTTTAAGTGTATCCAGGCTCGAAGATGACAATTAGCTATATATTGTGAATATGTTAAGGTGATAAAATGCCCTGCAATGTCTAAGTTGGCTTAAAGTGTTTCAATTTTAGGTTAATTTTCCCCTTATATAATATATTTCAATAATTATGATGAGCATTTAATTATCTTGTAATTTTATAATACTGAGGGGCTGTACATAGTTTTGTAATATTTCACATTGCAATCCAAGCCCCAACAAAAATAATTAATGACTTAATTTGTAACATAAAGCTTGGAGTTAAGGCACACATCAAGATAATCTTAAATTTGAACATGAAGGGCATTAAGCCCTCACAAGAAGCGTATTTTGTCACGAGTTTTGAGAAAAAACTTTTTGAACACTAAGGCACTAGGACTTAACCTAAAGGCCCAAAAATAGGCCCCGAAACCTATATAAAAGGACTCCTGGTGCACAAATATAAGTAACTTACGAAGGCGACCCTCTAGACGTGCCTAGACATGGCTGTTGCAGATTGGTTTGCCAGCACCTATACCATCTATTTTCATGAGTCGATGCAGATGCCTTGGTGAGGTTGGTTCTGCCAGTCAGGGATGAGTGCCATTAAGGCATAAACCTGCTATTCTTTTCATGTTTTATGGTTATTGTCTGATTTTGAGGTTCCTATAATATGGAGGAGGGCTCAAATATAGTGGTACGGTCCTTTGCATTGCACTTAACCCCTAAATTAGGTGGCACAGTTTTTCAGATGGAAACTATATTCAAAGTGTGGTTTATGGTAAACCTGAAAATATACTTTTCTAAGTAAAAAGGCCTAATAACAAGGAGCTGTTTGGTTCCACTCATTTTAAGTCCTGGTAGTTATGTAGAAAAATCCGTTCAGATTATATGCCAGTTTATTCTTCTACGTTTAACACTGTAGTTACACTAACGTAATAGTTGTATTTGGAGTCACACCAAGTTTAAGGACACTGTAAACTCACGCATTCCAGCCGGCTGCATATTGATCCACATGCACACATCCGTATTAGACAACTTGACTTGTCCCTTTCACAACATGGTTCTCTGGAAATCAAGTAGCATATTCATATAGGACTATCAAGTCTTAGTATGACAATGGCCAAACGCCCCCTGAGGGTAGTATGCACCTGATAAAAGTGATAAACATGTATATTATGATTTATGACTCTAAAGAGATCCACAAAAAATATCCAACACACAATACATAAAAAGCTCAATCCAAGATAAATCCCCCTTTTAGGTGCCTAGAAGCTCACGGATACCTAGGTGTGTTCCTTGATAAGGATGACGACTTTATGGTCATCTGACTTCAAGTTAGGCTAGTAATTCCGAACTGTGCATTGAGCTTCCGATCTTGTGGGAGTCTCACTTTTAAGCAGGGTTTTCAGGACCAGACCTAACTGACCAGTTCAACGATTGAACCAAGAAGCAGTGGGCCTAGTGGTTTGGTTTACTCAAAAACTGAAAAATTAGTTGAATCGGCAAAAATTGGTGAATCAGTCTGTTCAACGGGTGAGCTGGTGGACCTGTCCGGTTTTGATCCAGCCGGCCGATTTTCTGTTGGGACATTTTTACTCCCACATCTGCTGTTCACATGCTGCTGTAACAGTGTGGAAAGGTCACCAACCACCAACCTAGAGACAGAATCTTTGCCAAAATCTCTCTCCTCTGCTCCTTTGCCTGAGAATTTGACATATGACCTCCTCTTCTTCCTCTATTCCTCTTCTTTTTCCAGTACTGCCCCTCTTTCTCTCCTTGTCCTCATCTGTCAGAGCAGCTTCTTCCGAAGCGAATTCCCTTTGTGCTGCTTCTCATATCTGCTCGTGCATTGTTGCTGATATATTGCTATTCTATTGATTATATGTAATGTCTATTTCGTTAAGATTGGCACTCCTCCTTTTGACTATCCTCTAATGTAAACTGCTATTAGCCTATTCTTCTTCGTTTTTGGGTCTCTTTTTGGCTATTGTCTGTAGGACAAGATTTTGATCTCAATGTTGGGTATTAGTAGAGTAATACCATTGTGGTTGCTAATATTGCAAAGGGTTTCCGTTCTTCATTTCTTTTAGTAACAGTGCCTATGTGTTTGTTTTGTGTGCTGGTGTGTTGTCCTGAAATAATTTTGTTTATGTTGTATGATTTTTGAAAGTATTAGTTGATTTTATACTATTAGTAGATATTTGTGCTCTACCTGTATGCTAACAGCACTGGTTGAACTGTCCCAACCACTGGTTGAACCAGTGAACCGTGAACCAGTGGCCTCGCCGGTTTACTCAACAATTTTATTATGAAAGCTTTGCTTATTAGTTTTGTCAAATGTCGACCAATCCTCCAAATTAGTTGATTGTGTTCCCATTCCGATAAATTGTATCCAATGAAGTAAACTTATCAATTCGATCCCATCTTTGTGTTGAAAGAGCTATCTTGCTCTTTGTTGTGATTTTTTTGACGTTTTACCCTTCTTTGATACGTAACCACTTTTGCTTATGCTTACATCATCAATCCTATTAGTGTATAAAATCTTAAAGGTTAGTCAACACTCAATATTATTTAATAATCACGAAACTCTGTAATGTCATAGAACGGCATAATATACATGGGTTTACTGCTTTAGTACTAATTTATAATGTTTTCCCTCAACATGGATCTAGTTATAGCCAGTTATAGCAAACGCTAACTCAAGGCTAGATGTCTTTTTATTATTTGAGCACATGGCAATCAGTCTTAGAGGTTTTATTTGAACTCTTTCATTCATCGTCGATTTAGAGTCGGGAAATACTAGTAACAAAGCATGAATGGTGAATTCTAACAACCAATTATTGAAGTATAGATGGGCAAAGAAGGGAAGAAAATCATCAAAACTCAGCCTGTTACTCCCGGTGTCACGTCTGTAGCTAGCAATTGCAAATATATCAGGCCACAAATTTAATTTTGCAAATACTACTATCTATGCATAAATAGATCAGAAACACTTTGCTTTTACAATGAAAGTGACTATTTTTCTCTTGCAGTGTTTCCTAACAGGGGTAAAGAGTTTCCAGTTTAGAAACAGAAATACTTATGAACTCTATGTTCATGTTGATGATGGAAGTCTCATTTATGAGGTTCTTGTTGATGACACTGTAAGCAAACATGTGTTATTAGACCATATTATCAACAAATACATCTGTTCATAATTGCTATCTGAAGCCATTTTCATTTTAGTGTGTTGAAAGAACTATAGGGCATTCTCCAATGGTGGTTACTGCTGCTTTAGCATCAACAGAACAAGAAAAAGTTTCTGAAATGAAAGAAATTATGAAGAGATTTCAGAAATTCCTGACCAATTTTGAGGTATGTTCCTTTTCTTTAGATCTCATTTATTATTGCTCGTTCATCCATAAAATTTGTTCTATGTTCACTTTGACTTTTATCATATGCATACTTCAATTGAATGACTAATATCCTTATTTTGTAATTTTTGTTACTTTGTCCGGATTCAATGAAGATATTGATTGGTGTGCCAATAAAGCAAAATCAAAAGCTAATCTAACTATAATGGATATATTGACTTTGTTGGAAGCACTACACTCAGTATAACGTGAAAATGAGTGGGTTCATGCATCAGTGGTAAATGAAACTTAATTAAACACTTGGCTGTAACTAGTGATTAATGCATAAAGAGCTTATTGTAGGCACACCCATCATCAAAGTTTATGAATTATGATGCTCATAGAATATGCTTATAACGAGGAGTACTAAGAAGATAAATTTACCTAATTTGAAAACCTGTGAAACACAGACCTCAAAACAGGTCCCATTTGTACTAGAGACATTGCATGCTGAAAATTTTTGTACAAACCTGGGTACAGAACCATAACCATTTGTTCCCTTATTTTGAATGTTACTTTCACTTATGCCTTCATCCATGTCGCCGTGATTCCTTCCTCGGAAGTGGGATGAGCATCAAACTTAGTTTTGTTTCTTCAGGAGGTCTTTTTTTGGCTTCCTTGGTCGTGCTTAGCAACAGCCAACAGTGAGATTCCACAAGTATGTATGAATCTAGGAAGCATGGACACGGACACGGATATGGACACGGACACAAACACGGGAATTTTCAAAAATATAGGACACGGACACGATGCTGTACACGGCGAAAAATATACATATACATATTCATATATATAATATATTTATATATAACACAAAAAAGAACAAGCACATTCAAACTTAAAGATCATTTCATCCAAGCAATATTCACTTTCATATGTTCACTCAAACACATTGCACACATCATGAAATTAAGCCATCAAAGGTATACGATCAAACAAGTTCACATTGTAAACACAATAATAGTAATATAAATATTATTCACAAACAATAACAAGTTAAGCACTACAAGTATGGACCCATAGAAAATAAAACTGCACATGTAAATTTGGACAGTAAAAAGATAGTAATGGTGGTAAACAACAAAGAAAAAAGAGGAGGTCTGTTGTTATTTGTAGAAGAGAGTGAAACATTGATGTACATTTAGATTTGGGAAGAAAAGTAAGGGAAAGAGGAGGTTGTTGTTGGTGGTGGTGGACAAATAAAACACAGATATTGGAGATCGAAGAAGAGGAAGACGAGAGGTTGGCAATGAGTGGAGAGAGAGGAGAGGCCAAAGTCTTTAGGTGGATGAAGAGGAGTAATTACCTAGGTGGCGATGTGATGAGGGGAAGACATGTGCATCAGGGGTGCAGAGGAAGTTTATGTGTTATAGGATATTTTCCCTTCTTAATTTGTGATGTGTTGTGTCCTAGTGCGTCCAAGCCGTGTCCAGGACGTGTCCAACTCCTAATAAAAAAATGGGAGACTTGGACACGTCTGAGAAGTGTCCACCACGTGTCCACGTGTGTCCGTGGTGTGTCCATGTTGGACACGGACACAACGGCCTCCGGGAAGTGTCCATGCTTCCTAGGTATGAATTTAAATTCCAGAAACAGAGTATGAACTAAAGCAAATTGTGTTGTAGGATGTATACAATGAAGTAAAGCAAATTGTGTTGTATGATGTATAATTATGTAGGCGTCTCTGTGGTGCCCTCTTGGGATGAAGCACCTAATTGCTTAAGCGCCACTTAGTCAACATTTCCCTTTTTATTGAAATTTATTTTAGCTGTTATACATATCTGTATTTGTTAAATAAACATAAGAAAGGATAGGTATCTTTAGAAAGGATCTGAACTCTTTTATAACATTTAAAATTGTCATTTCAGTTCCAACTGCAATCTCGTTTTGCATAATGTACAATACAAGCTAGAAACACACCATGCAATAATCGACCCAAAAAGGCTATACAACAAAATAAGCCTGTTCTAAACATTGGCAAAATGACTAGAAATGTGGTTGGGTCTAGTATTCACGCTTGATATGCGTATCTGGCCCGATCTGTACCCAGTGAGTACAAATGAGAGGTATGTTGCCATAGGAAGCATATGTGTGTATATGGAGGGCATATAAAATAACTTTTGGGTCAGATGATGTGGTTTCTACTTATGTGGAGGGATATTTCTAATATCTGTTGGATTCTAGGATGGGTGATTGGATGCTCTAGAGGGGGGGTGAATAGAGCTGGATGCACTCAAACAAAATTCATTAGACCTTCAAGATATTTCATAAGATAAGGTTGCTAATATGGGAAATTTGAGTGCAACTAAAACATACATAGCAAGGATGAGAGAGATTGAAATAGCACCAAATGACAAGCTATGTATAGTGGTTCCATACTTCAAACTAGAAGTATGTCAGTCCACTACCTAGAGAGGTCAACCTCTAGGATTTCTTAACCATGTCTACTCATTATATTCACTTATAAGAGTTACAACATAAGACCCACCAAAGGACTTACCTATCCAACCAAGAGTCTTCTACCTCACCAAGGGCTTACCCACTTTACAACGAGTCTTCCGCCTTCATCAAGGACTTACCTACTCTTGTACAAGTCTTCAGCCTTAGAGGAATTACCCACTCTTTTTGGATCTTCAACCTTTGACTTCACCTTTGCCAAGGAGAAGCTTTCACCAATGACTTACCCACTTGAGCAAGGAGTCTTCTAATGAATTTACAACATGAATCTAATGGATTTACATCATATTCCACAAAAGTACACTTGCATTGATTTTGACTTGTCTTTTCTTCAATTTGAGATGCGCAAGTTAGGGCATTTGGAGTGTGTCTATACCTAATCTGAAATCACTCAAATAGAAGATTAGACACAAATAAGTGGAATGGTTTAGTCATCGTCAAAACAAGGGTTTGGTCAATTTAGACCTAGAGTCAAACAATATCAATATTTGATGTTAAGTTGTATCTTGAGATACTTAATATTATAGAATGGCTGCAATTATTGCTGAATGTTATTTGATATTTTCTATGATAACTTTTAGTTTGTACCAAATGAATTTTTCATTGTATATATATATATATATCTTTTTAACATATATACACAGTGTTATGTTATTTTTGGGACATGCTCATGTGTTAAACTGTTAATAGCTTCTCCATTAAGTTTATTCCATCCAATTAATTTTATTATGCTTGGAGATACTTTGGATGCATGTTTTATTGATGTTCTTCCCTTGAGAGTGTGTGCATGCCACAATAATATTATAGCTCAAATATTAATATCAAACTAAAGTAATTGCATGTATATAAATTAATAAAAATCACCCTAGGCGGGCCACTTAGAGATGGCAATGGTGTGGATATGGTGCGGTTTAAACCAGAACCATAACTGCACCATGGTAGAAAATCAACCACCATATCCGCACCATATCCACTACAACTTTTAATATCAAAAACCTTTTCCGCACCGCTAAGAAACCGCAGTTAACCAGTGCACCACACCACACCACATCAGGCACAAATTTTTAATTACTCTTAGTAAGTTAGTAGCATTGTACAAAAGCTTTACGAGGAATTTGTAGATAATAGTTGAAAATAACAACATAGACAATATAAAACAATAATGTTTTTTTTTGTCGGCTAAAATTCTGTTACTATATAAAAACCAAAAACTTTGGGTACATATACATAAAGGACAGAATCCCTAAACAAATAACAAACAAAAAAACTGGAAAATGGAAGCAGGCCACCATTTCCACTCAGATCCGGGAACAGAAGGATCAAGAAGACCAAACACATCCCGAGCAGAAGTATAATGACATATGTCAAAGCCCCCAAACCCTGACAAGTAGAATACAACAATAATGTTTTGTTCATATTACATAATAAAAAATCATTTTTTTTGTTCATGCGAACAAACATTCCACTTTTTTTAATATTACACAGTTTCTCATTCAACGTTCAAACACCATCTCTCTTCTAAAATGGCTCATGAAATCTTTCCCACCAATATACATTCTTTCTTTTTTGAAACAACATTATCCCCTATAAAAACGACTCCTTAACTCTCTCTCCCCTTTTAAGTTGTCCTTTTCATTTTCAAACATGTAAGCTATCTTTCTTTTCTCTATCGATTTATTTATAATGAAAGAAAAGTAAGACGATATATAGAATTTGATGTAATGATTTTTTTTTTCAGCGAGAGATGGAGAAGTCAAAGTTATTGGTATAGGAGGGTGGTAAAATATTTGAATTAATTATGGAGAAAGATGACTACTAATAATGGATGTAATTATTCTGATTTATCCATATTCTTTTCACCTTTCTTTATTTTTCTTAACTTGATTTGATCTTCACTAATAACTACATCTCTCAATCAACGAATAATAGTTCACTTATAGTAACAACAATTTTCATCTCAATTATCTCTCACATTTTTATTTTTTGTACATTTCTATTTGAGATTTGCATGATACAAGTCAAGAAAAACTAAACATAATACACAAGGTGATTTCTCCAGCAACCCAACTCTCTCTGCCACCATTATATAAATGACTATATAAGTTTGTGAAACTTCACATATAAACATTAAGTGTAAAATATATATAAAGGTAAAATATGTTTGGATATATTTTCATGTACAACAAATGGCACATGTAGGTTTACTAGTTGTACAAAGAGGACATCCATGCATGCAATAATTACAAAAAGTGGAAGTTTCTACTTCTCCATACATGATATGCCATTTAAAAGTAGAGTTATGTAGTCTACATGAGAACAACAATAAATTGTGTGATTAAAATAATATTCTGCACGTAGGCGCGCACACACACATATATATACATAGTTTTAAAAACGATGTGTTGTACGTTCGGAGAGGTCACTGAATATAGTATCTGTGGTATGTGGGAGTATATACAGTTTTGGATTTTTATGTCAATATTATATCTATATATTTATACAATAATCATATTATTGCATATTTAATTTGAAAATATACATATTTTAGATGCAATCATGCAAATATACAATCAAACACAACTTATATATACATATATACAAATATGCAATAATGAACTGAATGTATACCTATCATAGATGAATGTAATGTCGAAAAAGAGGAAATGGAGGCAGAAGGTAGGTTGAATGTAGGTAATGGTTTTAGTTACGTGACAAATAGGGCGTGATGTTAAAAAATTGCCAGCTTATCAGTTTGACCATTCAAAATCAGGGATTAATCGACCTTATGTGTGGCTATGCGTCCTTATATGCGGTTATGGTCTGTTTCAGGCATCGATTTCTCATATGCGGTTCGGTCAGGGGTTCAAACTGAATATGCGACCGCATGAATCATTTTTTGAAACATAACACACATGTATATTAGATTGTTTGCAGTGCAGTTTTATCCACAATTTTTTTCTTCCGGAACCATAACCACACTACATTACAATGGTTTTTAAAAATTCAAAACCATATCCACATCGTAATCACTCCGTGCAGTTATGCGATGTAAAATTTGGTGTGGTTATTTGCGGATATGGTTTTTTTTGCAGCACCATTGCCATCCCTAAGGCCACACAAACCACTTTAGAAGCATGAAAGGCTAGACACCTATGTTTCAACCTCTGCTCCAACATTGAATATGTCTAGGTGGGTGCTTTGACAACCAAAATATGATGAGTTTCTAAGTAAAACAAGTTATATCATTCCAAATACATGTTGATCGCCGATGAGGAGTGGTTCAAGTGGTCAGGCACGACATTTCCTTACAAAGGGACCCATGTTCGATTCACAATTGCCGCCTTGTTATTTACCACCCTTTGGGCGTCCGACGTTCGCTACGGTCCGAGGGAGGGGGGAGACAAATGTCTCTCCTAACTAAAAAATACATTTTGATTTTATATTTCATTTTAAAATGAAAGGCAAAATTTTCTCATTTGGTTGTGGATATGATATGATTTTCTTCATCATCTAATGTTCGTCTCCATTCAGTCACTCCAACAAATTCTCAACTAGCTATTACAATCGTTACTTGTGGACATGGCCATTGACGTCCTCCGAGGCCCAAGTGCACATTCTGCAATAAATTGGGTGACCTTGAGGAAAAGTACTACCAGATGCACGGTCATTCCCACAGGCGCAATCATGGTACTGGTCATGGAAAAGAAAGGTGCGCCTTGAGGCACCAAAGACATACACCTCGAGACTGAGGCGGCCCTTGATGCGCCTCACCTTCAATCCAAGAGGTTGTCACCTCAATTTTGCAAGGCGTAGAAAAAAGTGTGAGGTGCCGAGGCGTTGGAGAGGTGTAAGCCTCTTAGAAGAAGGGAGAGGAGAAGTAAAAGGAGGAAGGGGAGGGGAGGCCTATTGGTGGCTGAGGTGTAGGGGGTTTACGACGGCTTCCGCTGCTGCTCCTCTGTGCAGTAGTTGTAGGTTGTTACAACTCCTTACAGCAACTGCTCTTGCTCCTGCTCTTTGTGGTAGTGGCGGGGGCTGTTGTTGGTGCTGACGGCAATAATAGGGCCTATCGCCGTCCTCACGACAGCGATGGCGGCTGTTGGTGTTCCTTGCGGTAGCGGCTGCTATTGTTGGTGGTGTTTCTCGCAGTAACCAGAAGGGTTATGGAAAACAAGAGTGAGAGTTGGGAAGTTTGGGGAGAATGGGAGGGTTAGGGTGGAGGATTTGGCCTAAGTGGACTAAGTCTTTCTTTCAACATGTTAAATGGGTCAAGACAAGCATATGGGCCTGACACATTTATTACCTTGATTCTGATATATTTAAAAAAATATTTAGTGTTTGTGTTTATTTGTACGCCTTGGTACTATCTAAGACTTACGCCTCGACCGCGCTGAGGCTTACTTCTCGTCTACTAAGACAAAAATGCCTTGATGCTCCTCACGCCTTTTCAACCTTGGTATTGGTACTGTCCATGTTGCCTAAGGGACAAAGACTCCATTCGTCACCATCTCGTTAGTCAAGTATGAACAACTTCTGCAAGCTTCTCTACATGCACCTCAACAACCTACAAGATCTGGGGATATTGTGACCATACAACTTGCTGCTACATCTTCGACCCATCTGGCCTCCAACTAAGGTAATTTCAGTGCCTCCATGTTAGCATCCATTTCTCTCTGGATAGTCGATTTTGGTGCCACACAACATATGACAAGTATGAGACATCTTCATCTACCGAGTTCGATATTCCAACTTCATCTCACTCTAGCAAATGAATCCCTTAAACTATCCAACAATGTGGGTGTGAACATTTCACTAATCTTAAACTTAAATTTGTGCATGTTATTCCCAAATTTCCATTTAATTTGATGCTCATTGCTAAATTGGTTGATGCTTTTACCTATAAAGAACATTCGGTAGCCATGGTTTTGTCATGCATGATTCTTTGACGATGATTGGCTTGGGTTCTAGAGCTGGAGATTAGTGCTATTTTGGTGATGACGCCCCTCAATATGCCCTTCTTGTGTCACCTCTTCAACTACATCAACGATATGATCACCCCTCTCTTGAAAATCTCAAGCATGAAACCATCTTTATCTAGTGTATAGAGTCTTCCGTGTGTCAATTTGGGAATCATCATATGATTTCTTTTCCCTACAGTAGTAGTTTATGTTCTAAAACTATTTTTGATGTGATGCATGGTGACATTTGTGGTCCTTCTCGAACCATTGGCTGTAATGGATTTCGGTATTTCATTACATGTGTTGGAGATTTCTCGTGCATCACTTGGTTATATTAATCTAAATTCCGTGAAGAGATGCTAGATGTTTTCAATCTTTCATAAAATGATCTCAATACAATTTAATAAATTCATCAAAATCTTTCTAACTAACAATGCTTAAGAATATGTTTTGAGTTAGGTATCTAATTTTTTTTCTAACACAAACAATCCATCAATTTTACTCAAACCCCAAAATAAAATGGCGTTGCTGGATGTATGGTCATTTATTTGACATTTCTCACACTCTTATCTTCCAAGTCAAATTACTAAAGTCCTATTGGTTTGTAGCTGTCACCACGTGCTACCTTATCAATTAACAAATGTCTACTGTTCTATAAAACAAGACACCTTTTTTCGCTTTTTTTCCCACTGAGAAGCCTTTTCACCTTCCTCTTTGTATTTGTGGGTGCACTACCTTTGTTTATAACTTTGATCCAAAGGCAGATAAACTTGATCTCGGCTTCGTCAAGACGTTTTTTCTTGGCTACTTTACCTATTAGAAAGGTTACTAATGTTATAGCCCAAGTAATTATTGGATGTACGTCTATGTCGACGTTACGTTTCACGAATCAGATGTGTTCTTTAATTCTCCTTCATCCTCTTCACCTCAACATGAATTTGTCGAGTTAGATCTTTCTGATCGAATGAACTATGTACCAGTACCACATCCCATCCTCATGTGATTCCTGTCGTTCCTCCACCATAGGCACATCCCACCGTGGTTGAATTGCCCAAGGTTTATCATTGGCGTCCAAAGCCTAATTCCTAACTGTAGGACTTGATATAATCACTCATTTATGGGGATTCATCATGCCATGTGGCTCCGTAAAGGTATATGTTCTTGTACCCTTTGTCATCCAATTTCTCATACCTATTGCCTATCCAAACTCTCCCATACTGCTAAAACCATTGCCGAACACCTTGATTCAAAAAAATTATTGTGAGACCCTTTAGCACCCTGGCTGGAAAGCTGCGGTGTTTGAGGAAATGACCTCATTGCATCAAAATGAGACCTAGGATCTTGTTCCACCCCCTCTAGACAAGAATATTGTCCGCTACAGTTGGGTCTTCTCTATCAAATTCAAGTCTGATGGATTGGTGGAACGGCCCAAGCCCGTCTTGCTGCCAAAGGATTCACCCAAACTTATGGTGTTAATTTCTTTGAAGCCTTCTCATCGATCATTTGCATTGTGTCAAGATTGTTATCTCTCTTGCTACTCTCAGACTCACTCTTATTTCAACTTGATTATGAATGCCTTCCTCCATGGTGATTAAAGGAGGAAGTCTATATGTAACAACCCCTAGGATTTTGAGCTCAAGGGGAGTCTTCACGTGTCTGCCATCTCAAATGCTCTTTGTATGGCTTCGAGCAAACATAACTCGTTAGAGTTCTTGTTAGTCAGGACTTTATCTGATCTTCCAATGATGACAACCTCTTCTTTACTACATCACAAGCTGAAACTATTAACCTCGTTGTCTATATTGATAATATTGTTATCACTGGTAGTGATGCTCTTGGGATTTCAAGACTGAAGCATGCTTTCCAGCCTTACTTTCATACCAAGGACCTGGGACAACTTCACTACTTGGGAATTGAAGTTCTAAGCTCTAGTCATGGCACTTATCTGTCAACGTAAGTATATACTTGATCTCCTGTGAGATTTTGGTATACTAAATTCTAAACATGTTTTTTGTATACTAATTTCTAAACATGTTTTCTATCCTATGAACTACCACGCCAAAATTTCGTCTGTGCGGGAGTCCTTTTCCGATCTCGATAATATAGACATACAATTAGAAAACTCATGTATCTTATGATAATCCGTCCATGCATAACATTTGCTGTTAGTGTGGTCAGTCAACACAAGGCCATACCCCTTGTATGCCATTGGAGTCAGGTACAACACATTGTGCAGTACCTGAAAATTGCACGTTGTCAGAGATTTTTTGTACTAGACACCTCATTCTCCAGACATCTCTTTGACTTGCTATGTTGATGCCGACTGAGCTGGAGATGTAAATGATAAAAGATCCATATATGGCTTCTGTGTTCTATTGGGAAGTCATCCCATCAGGTTGCAGAGTAAGGGAGTAGTTTGTTCTTGCTTGTATCATCACTAAGGCAGAATATCATGCCATCACACATGCCTATTGTGAAATTCAATGGGTGTCATCCATTCTTCAAGAACTAAGTCTCCCTCTTTCATCCCCAAAAATTCTCAATGTGCAGAATTTTGAAACCCGATTGAACTGACCAATTTAACCGATTTAAGCGTCACCCAACCAGTGTGGCGCTTTGGGTGAGCTAGAAACCCGTTTTAAGCCCAAAAAAATAGCTGACCCGTTGGGTCCAATAACTGAACTTTTGACCCGATCCGGTTATAGGCGACCCGTACAATTCCTCCCCCCTCCCCAAATAGTAACTTAAATCCTCAAAAGAAAATAAAAGCATAAAACCCTTTCTATAGGCCCATTACTCCGACCCCCGACATCAGTTCTCTCTTGCGCTCCCTCTCCCCATGCCCCTTTGTGCCGGCTAGGACCGTGGCTAATAGAGCCACCGGATGAAGCTCCATCGCCGAATGGATTTTTAGCTGGAGCTCTCACAGGACAACAACGACCGACCTCTCTCACATCACAACGCTCAATCTCTCTCTCCCTCGTCACTGCTGTCGAGGCCATGATTCTTGAGCGTTGACTCCTCTCTAGTTGTTAAATCGTTACACCCGCCACATCATTTGTTGTTGAGCGCGTCTGCGTCTCTCGCCCTCATCCTTCCTCGCAGCCGGTAAGCCCTTTGCTCCCCTTTTTCTTGTCCTAGTTCCTTCTCACTATGTTCCATTGTCACCGTCTCCCCTGCTGTGTCTTTGTGTATAGTAGTTGCTGTTGTTGTGCTATCTATGTCTAGCTATTGAGGAAGTGTGACTGCTGCTTGAAGGTTTATATTGGTCAATTTGAAAAGTGTTGACTCAAGATTACTGTGGCAAGTTCTACGTGCTACTACTCTTTTATTGAGTCATTGACTACTGTCTTCTCCTTTTCCAACCTCCAGGTTCTTCCTTCTCCAATCTCATCTTAAATCCCCCAAATTTTCTCTATGTTATTAAACAAGTTAACTTGCATGATTTATTTTGAGAATACTAATGTACTGATATCATATTTTCGTTTAGATATAATTGCCATTTGCCATGCCTTTTTGTGCGTATGAGAATTATTTATAAGGCATGACTGATACCTGATCCATTGCATATATTGTCATGCTCTCTTATTTGGAATTTAAATAGTCATTTTGATGCAAAGTTTATATATATATATATATATATATATATATATATATATAGTCAGGCTAGAATACACTCGAGTGTACAAATCACACGGATACACTCAAGTGTGTTTGCATATGAAGACTATTTTTTGCATGATGTAAACCATTGATCTTCATTGTCATACTATAATTAGGCTACGTACAAATTTTGAGCCCATTTGGATGTGTAAGTCACTCATCCTAGGGCAACAAAATCGACGCACGAAACTAATTTGAAATGTATAATTTTTGCGGTCTTTATAACATGACCTATAAATGTCCAAATGTGCTCAAATTTTTTATGAGTTATTCCCAAGATGATTAAGAAGATGAACGGATTAGATTTTTGAAAAAAATATTGCATCATGAAAAACTACTTGAGTGTATTCTGCTCCGAATACACTCGGGTGTATTCTAGCCTGACTATCTCTCTCTCTCTCTCTCTCTCTATATATATATATATATATATATATATATATATATATATATATATATATATATATATATATATATATATATATATATATATATATATATATATATATGACGCCGCCTAGTTAACGCAGTGGTTGAACTCGGGACCTTTGTCGAGTCGGCCTCTTGGCCGGGTATGAAAATTTTGCAACTAACAAACATAATTTTTTTATGAATGTACCAAGTACATTAAGGTTGACTGTCGCTTCACGAGAGATCTAATTTGTACTAAAAAGATAATCACACCATATGTGAAAACTGCAGAACAGACCGTTGATGCCTTCACCAAGTCACTTCTACCTTCATCCTTCTCCTGTTTGTGTGGCATGATGTGAATACATGATGTGTACTCTCTAGCTTGAAGGGGAGTGCCATTTTTATTTTGTGTTAGTTGTCTCTATGATAACTAAATGGGATGACTTTACTAAAGCCCATTAGTGTTGGTCTAGTTTGTGTCATGTTACGTCTCCAGTACACCGTGCCATGAGATGAGTAATATATCATCGTCATCATCATCATCTAAGCCCCAGTCTCAACTATGTTGGGGTCGGCTACATGGATCCTTCGTTTCTGTTCAGCTCTATCAGGGGTCATTCTGGTTAAGATGTAAAGATTCAAAATCTCTCTTTATAAGCTCTTCCCATGTTAACTTCGTTCTTCCTCTTCTTCTACTAATTGTGCTTGACTCAATAACATTGCTTCGTATAGGCGCATTAGTCGGCCTGCGTTGCACATATTCATACCATATGAGTCGGCTCTCGCGCAACTTGCCCTCAATGCTCGCCACCCCCATTTTATTCCTAATATAGTCATTTCTCAATCGATATTTTCTTATCTTCCCACACATCCTTCTCAGCATACACATTTCAGCCATGTTCATCTTGTTGAGACCTTGTTTCTTCATCGTCCAACATTCATTCCCATAGAGCATGGATGGCTGTGCAGTTGTTCTATAAAACTTACTTTTTAATTTGAGAGGGATCTTCCAATCACATAATACAACAACTGCACTCCACTTCGACCATCCTGCAGTGATCGTATAACAAACATCATTTTGGACATCCCCTTCTATTTGAATAATAGAACCCAAGTAATGAAATTTATCACTTTTTGGAATATCTACTCCGTCCAACTTGGCCCCACCATTCACACTGCAATATTGGTTGAAAATTGCAATGCATATACTCAGTTTTGCTCCTACTAATCATCATCCATTTGATTCCAAT
Organism: Alisma plantago-aquatica; assembly: GCA_963693085.1. NCBI lineage: Eukaryota > Viridiplantae > Streptophyta > Magnoliopsida > Alismatales > Alismataceae > Alisma > Alisma plantago-aquatica. The sequence goes on from OY856412.1 coordinate 1,338,989,147, forward strand.
GCCTTTCTCCAAAGTTCAACTTTATCATTCAATCTCTTTAGTATCATCATTCAATACAATATCATCGGCAAATACCATACATCAAAGAATATCATTCTGAACATTCTTTGCCACTCATTTATAACAAGAATGAACAAATTTGGCTGAGTGTGGATCCTTAGTGTACCTCAACTGTGATAGGAAAAGTTGGTGTCTCTCCTCCAGGAGTCTTCACATAGAGCTATCATACTTATCTTTAATCAAGTCAATGTATTGGATCGACACACCATTTTTCTTCAAAACCATCCATAACACTTCCCTGGGTACTCGATCATAAGCCTTTTCCAAATCAATAAAAATCATATGAAGATCTCTTTTGTTTTCTCTATACTTCTCCATAAGCCTCCTTATTAGAAAAATAACATATGTTATTGATCTTCCAGGCATGAAACCAAATTGGTTGTTTGATATCTGTGTTAGAGATATCAGCCTCTGCTCAATAATCCTCTCCCAAAGATTCATTTTGTGGTGTCATCAACTTGATACCTTTGTAGTTTGTGCAACTCTGAACATCACCTTTTGCTCTTGTAGATGGGGACTATAGTACTATTTCTCCACTCATCCGACATCTTCTTGGTCTTCATGATCTTAACAAAGAAATTTGTTAACCACATAGCTCCTTTATCCCCCATACTCTTCCATACATCAATTGGAATATCTTATCGTCCACATGCCTTTCTCATTTTCATCTTTTTCAAAACATTCTTGACCCCAAATAGTGAAACTCGTCGCGTGTAAATGATATCTCTTGTATTAATGTCACATGAGTCACTGACATTATTCACAATATCTCCATTGACAAGCTTATGGAAGTAAATTCTATACACACACAAATATATATATGTTTGGGTGCCTATACCTAAGGGTATAAGCAATGTTCTGAAATGCGTTATGCGGTATGCATTCGGTCAGGGTACCGCATAGAGTATAAGCGGAATGCGGGAGCATAAGCGGGGCATATGTGTTTTTGGATTTTTTTTAAAATAAATTCTATATTTTATAAATATACTTAATAAAAAAATCATATTCATAAATTTCATACTATCTAGTTTTGTAGCCTAATAGCCCAAAATGTACCAACAGATCATTACATCATAGAAAAAGAAACACATATTTTCCAATCATCAAGAAGAAAAATCAATCAACAAAATTCTAAGCTTATATAATGTACTAGAATATACAAGTAATACAACACACTAACACATGCAGTTCATAGCTGAACATTTATTGAATGAACACAATAAGAATAATCACAGTAATACAACACATGGCAGTTCAAAGTAGAAACAGAAAAAGAACATCAAAAACAAAATCAAAACATCAAAATGATATGAAGAAATCAAGTCAGTAATAAATAGAGAAAAAGTCGTAGGGAATATAAATTACTCCCTAGGCAGCACACAAATTCGATACTTTGTAAAAGTAAATATTATATCCAATTAATATCTGCAATAGATTCCCCTTTTATACAAGACAAAATAAGAACTGTGGCAAGTGCAACATGTTCTAATCTTAGAGCAAAATAGAAGAGAAAAAAAAGAGGAAAGGAAAGAGCATAATGAAACATTAACAATTGTAAAATGTAATAATATATTTTGCACCGTCAGGTAGTAAAATTTCAAAATCTGATTTAAAACCAACTATATAGAAGTAGTCCTTTAATCTGGTTGATTTTATTTGAGGTTTTATTTATTTTTTTACTTAAGTCACCAAATGAAATGCGGGGCCTAAGCGGCCGCATATGCGGACCACATGCCGCATATTCAGTCCATGCCCAAAACTAGCACTGCATAGTTATATGCGGAGCGGCTGAGGGCCGCATACGCATATGCGGCCGCATAAGCGGCGTCATGCGGGGCATATGAGAACACTGGGTATAAGAAATTCCCTATGCCGAAGTCTTTTTAACAATGGTTTAAGTGATAATTAATATAGTCCAACTCCACAAATGCGAAATATATAGTTTGGATTAGATGCTATTAAAATTTCATGATGATCAGATTTTTAATTTATTAGATATAAATCAAAACATTTCTATGGTAGCTGCTGATTTTCAGAGTTACCATTCATTTACATGATCATAAAACTCTTAGATGAAGGTGCTACACATATCTGATTGGAATGATTTTTGAAATACAATTTATCTACCTAGTATATTTTATATCCATACGGTTGGATTATTGCCTAAAGTCTTGAGAAATATGCAAAAAGGTTTAGGTATAGGTTTCCTATCCCTTAGGGATAAAGTTTCTTTTCTGCGATAATCAATTACAATTACAATTACTAGTATTTAAAGAAATATAAAAAATTATGGATCAAGATGGTCCAAAGATTTCAAATAAACATGATATTGAAGAAGATGAAAAAGCATATGGAAGTGAAAAAATAGTTACCGGACAATAAAAAAGTTGTGGTAAAAAACAATGGTAAAAAATAAAAGTAAATAAAAAATAACGGTCCATTAAAAGATAACAGTAAATAGAATTAATGATGTGGTAAGAGTCAAAGTAAAACCGTTAACATATTTTACTTAAGATTCCATATATAATAAACGAAGTCACTCAAACATGGAAGTGACACCTCTATAAAAACTAATGGAGAAGAAGACAAGAATATCTTACAAGGAATGCTTGCAAGAGACACTTCTACTCATACTTGGTCAGTAAAATGGTCACTACAAACAAAATTTTCAAATTAGTTTTTCTATAAATTTTGTATATATATATATATATATATATAGAGAGAGAGAGAGAGTCATGCTAGAATACACTCAAGTGCACAAATCATACAATACACTAAAGTTGTGTTTATATATCAAAACTATTTTTTTGCAAAAGCCATTGATCTTCATTGCTATACTATAATTAGGCTACATACAAATTTTAAGTCCATGTGGATGAGTGTAAGTCACTCATCCGAGGACAACAAAATCAATGCACGAAACTAATTTCAAATGCATTATTTTTGTGACCTTTATAACATGATTTATAAATGTCCAAACGAGTTCAAATTTTATATATGAACTATTCATAGATCAATAGATTAGATTTCAAAAAAAAAAATACATCATTAAAAGTTACTTGAGTGTATTCTGCTCCAGATACACTCGAGTATATTCTAGCCTGACTCTCTCTCTCTCTCTCTCTCTCTCTCTCTATATATATATATATATATATATATATATATATATATATATATATATATATATATATATGCCCATTCATTCACTACCCGTGCGGGTGACTAAGGTTAGTTACCCATGCATCTATTTTGTAATAGTAAGATACATTTGTAATGAGACAACCAATGTTGTAATGAGATGACAAAAAATGTAATAAAAAGACTCGTTTTGTAATACTACATCAAATGCTGTCATAAATATTATTTTACTATTTCAGAAGGATAATAAAATTTTCACGATGTATGTACAAAACGAGTCTTTGTATTACAATTTTGATTCTCATTACAATTAGGTGTCTTTCTATTAGAAAACCGATACGTAGGTAACAAAAATATGTTACCAACGCGGGCATTAAATATATACCCTATACACACACACACACACTTTCGGAACCTCTTTCAGAATATACTAAGAATTTCTCTTATTGAAAATGCCATCAATGTTATGATCGAAGAAAAGGAAAGTTACGGTAAGTTTGTGCCTTCATTGTTGCCAAGGTTCACTTTTGTATTCTCAACTAGGTGCTCTATTGCCTGGCTTGTACTTAGGTTTTCTCCAATTGGCACGATGGAAATTAGATGGCTTTTAGACATCAGCATCAATGCCAATCGTTTTATCACCTCCAATGTGTAAAAATGCTAATTTTCTGTTTCCTTTTTCAGTGTGGTTATCTTATGCTAAAGGTTTTGTGGCAGGGGACAGTGCTTGTGGAGTTAAATCGGGAGTCCTCTCTCCCGATTGCCCGTGAAATGAGTCAGGGCTGTTCAGTATCAGAGACACGGTCTCTATTAAGAAGACTGAAGACATTGACAGGGACATACCTGGAGGTTCCAATTGATTTATCACCATGATGTGGGGATTCATTTAATATCTGCAGTTAAAGCTTTTAACCCGAATTTGTCGCAACCTGGCATGATTATGGTTTAAGGCTTGACTGAATTTCACTGCAACAGTTATGTAAGTATTTTTCAGTGCCTAATTTTCTTTCCTTGAGACAAATCTCAGTAAATGCCAAGCCACACAATTCAACGTGCAAACTACGCATACGATGAAGTACTGCTTAAAGTTAATTCATTTTTTGATTTTTCAAAGTGCACTGTCATGTCTTTTTTAATCATGGTTTTAGTGCTCAATAGACAATGTAACATGCTTCACTTCAATTGTATTCAAAATGAATACACAAATGTTCTTTTATCTGATGTTAACAGAACGTAATTGTTTGGGGGGTGCAGAATGTCATATCCTTGGTGCATTTCTTATTCAAAGTGTCTTCCGTGGATATCCTTCGATCCTGGTAGTGGATGTGCATTGGTCTCTAGGAACTGTTGGTAAACATTCAGCAAGAGCCATTGGTCATTGAAGATACAAGTCTCACTAATGTTGTATGCGAGTAGCCATATAGCTAAGAAAGAGGTCAGTATGTGTTTTACGCTGATTGCCCCCCCCCCCCCCCCCCCCCCCCCCCCCGTTCTGGGGCAGAAGATTAGTTGAAGTCAGTTCAGTACAAATCATCATTTTTTTTCTCTCGTTAATGCTATACATTTAACGTGCAGTGATTTTCAACGCTAGATGATTAAAAAATGGACATCATTTTAGGTTTCTGCCTGGAGTTCAATGTCCTCTTATGATGGCATATGCTGGATCAGAACGCTACGCCTTGTGAAGTGGTAAAATGAGGTGGGGTGCTAGCTTGTTTGCTGTAACATAGACACCAAAACTTTCTTGTGTGCACACTCTTGAAGGTAATGAGAGCAATGTGTCTAAAACTTCTGCTGCATTATCTGATGGCATACCTTGTGGCAAATTGCTCTGCACATAGTCATTTATAATTGTATTCACAAAGGATTGTCCACGTCTATTGATTGCATATATGTTTTACAAAGGAAAGTCCAAAGACAATCACAAACTATGACAATTTCTGTGCCAAAACCACCTGCTACCGATATCTAAAATGACTTGTGTAGTTGAGATTTTTTGTGGTATATGTGATGTCTACAAAGAGACTTGTATAGTTGACCTTTCATTTAAAAAGATGGAAACATCCACGCTTATATTTCAAAATTTGGTAACGTTCTTTGAAGTTTTTATCAACCTTATGGTTTAAGAAAATAAAAAACCTAATGTAAGCCCCTTAGTTTGATACGCTTTTACGTGATGATTTATCTTCGTTCATTCCATTGGTGCTATTTGCGTCTTTGATCAAAGCAGTTTTTTTTTTTTGGGTTTTCAAATTCAAGTGTGGTGCACTCAGCTGTGAGGGTCAGGTGATCATATACTAAGACTTTGACTAGAACTGCACTTAAGCTAACATATTAAAGTATCACCAGGTAGAATAATTTAGTTTGTGGCCGTCAACTCAAGTCTGGTTTACCATACTTGCCCTGAAGTTAACCTTCAAAATTTATGCACGTGACGTTATCAATGTATCGTGGGCCTTCATGCAGAATAGGTTGATTGATTGATTTAGGATGAAAGAAAGATGATTTAGCATTTTTTGAGTTGCTATGTTCGTTTCAATCAAAATGCAGATACAAGATCAAAGTGGTCATGCTGCACAGTTTAAGCAGACTTAGATTTCCTGATAATATATGTACTTGCATATGTTTTGGTTAGAGTAAGTTTTTCTTTTGCTTGACTAGGCTTGGCAATGAGTCGAGCTTTAAACCTATCTCGAGCGCAACCCGATCTAAGAACAATAAAATGTTTGGCCCAAAGTCACTTGAGTTTTTCATTGACCAAATACAATTTGACTATATCAACATAAATAACATTTCTATAGATGTTAACAAAGAAGACAATTTAAAATGAGGCAAACTTGAACATGGATTTAATTTGAACTGTACTCAACCTAATTAGATTGAATCTACATCTAACCTAACATGAATCAAGTTGAACTATATTTGATGCGACATGTGACACATATAGACCCCTAAAAATCTATTTTTTCCTTGGTTGGGCCAATATTTATTCTAGCACTTGTAGGCTTGGCATAGGATTGACCCATCAAAGATTTGGAAATATCAAGGCCACATTTGCTCTATAGTTTAAATTGAAATGACATGTTTTAACTAGAATTTCATAATTTTCTATCAAATCAGACTCATCATCATCATCATCATCATCTAAGCCTCAATCCCAACTATGTTGGGGTCGGCTACATGGATCCTTCGTTTCCATTCAGCTCTATCATGGGTCATATTCTGATTGAGATGTAGAGATTCAAAATCTCTCTTTATAAGCTCATCCCATGTTAATTTAGGCCTTCCTCTTCTTCTATTTATAGTGTTTTGCTCAATAGCATTGCTTCGTATAGGCGCACTAGTAGGTTTGCATTGCACATGTCCGTACCATCTGAGTCGGCCCTCACGCAACTTGTCCTCAATGCTCGCCACCCCCACTTTATTCCTAATATAGTCATTTCTCAAACGATCTTTTCTTGTCTTCCCACACATCCATCTCAGCATACGCATTTCGGCCACGTTCATCTTGTTGAGACCTTGTTTCTTCACCGCCCAACATTCACTCCCATAGAGCATAGCTGGTCGTATAACTGTTCTATAAAACTTACTTTTTAACCTGAGAGGGATCTTCTGATCGCATAAAACTCCAGTTGCACTCCTTCATTTCAACCATCCTGCAGTGATCCGGTGACAAACATCATTTTGGACATCCCGGTCTATTTAAATAATAGAACCTAAGTAACGAAATTTGTCACATTTTGGTATATCTACTCCGTCCAACTTGGCTCCATCATTCACACTGCGAGATTGGCTGAAATTGCAATGCATATACTCAGTTTTGCTCCTGCTAATCATCAATCCATTTGATTCCAATGCCTTTCTCCAACATTCAACTTTATCATTCAATCCATCTTTTATTTCGTCAATCAAAACAATATCATCAACAAATAACATACACCAAGGAATATCATCATGAACATTCTTTGTTAACTCATTCATAACCAGAACGAATAGAAATGGGCTGAGTGTGGATCCTTGGTGTACCCCAACTGTAATAGGAAAAGTTGGTGTCTTTCCTCCAGGAGTCTTGACACTTGCAGTAGAGCTATCATACATGTCTTTGATCAAGTCAATGTATTGGATAGGCACACCCTTTTTCTCCAAAATCATCCATAACACTTCTCTGGGTACTCGATCATAAGCCTTATCTAGATCGATAAAAACCATATGAAGATCTCTTTTGCTTTGTCTATACTTCTCCATAAGCCTCCTTATCAGAAAAATAGCCTCTGTTGTTGATCTTCCAGGCATGAAACCAAATTGGTTGTTTGATACCTGTGTTATAGATCTTAACCTCTGCTCAATAATCCTCTCCCAAAGCTTCATCGTGTGACTCATCAGCTTGATACCTCTATAGTTTGTACAACTCTGAACGTCACCTTTGTTCTTGTAGATTGGGGCTATAATACTATTTCTCCACTCATCCGGCATCTTCTTGGTCTTCATAATCTTGTTAAAGAAATTTGTTAACCATGTAACTCCCCCATCCCCCATACTCTTCCATACATCAATGGGAATATTATCTGGTCCGCATGCCTTTCTCATTTTCATCTTTTTCAAAGCATTCTTGACCTCAAATGGTGAAACTCGTCGTGTGTAAATGATATCTCTCATATTCATGTCACACGAGTCGCTAACATTATATGCAGTATCTCCATTGAAAAGCTTATGGAAGTAATTTCTCCACTAATTTTTGATATCATCGTCCTTCACCAATACTCTACCATCTTCATTCTTTATGCATTTTACTTGACTCAAGTCTCTTCCTTTCCTTTCTCTTATACGAGCCATTTTATATATATCTTTTTCCCCTTCTCTAGTGTCCAACTTCTTATACATATCATCAAAGTATCCAGACCTTGCCTCCCGAACCACCTTTTTAGCTTCTTTCTTTGCTTGCTTGTATCTTTGGAACGTCGCATCATCTCCAGATTTGGGTAAGCTCCTATAGATCTCCCTTTTCAGTTTAATAGCCTTTTGTACTTCATCATTCCACCACCAAGTCTCCTTCTGTGGAGGTCCACAACCTTTAGACTCCCCCAAAACCTCTTTGGAAATTTTTGTTATGCGGGAGCTCATGTTATGCCACATAGTGTTAACATCAGACTCCAAGTTCCAAGTTACCTCCTTGATGAGTTTATCATGAAAAGTCAATTTCTTTTCTCCTTTAAGATTCCACCACTTGATCCTGCTATCTTGGTTTTCGTTATGTTTGCCTTTATTGATCTTCATGTTAATATCCAAAACTACCAACCTATGTTGGGCCGTGAGTTCTTCGCCAGGAATCACTTTACAATCCTTGCATATGTTACGATCCACCCACCTTGTAAGGAGGTAATCAATTTGGTTACAGTTGTGCCCACTCTTGAAAGTAATCTTATGAGATTCTCTTTTCTTGAAATGGGTGTTTGCCAAAATCATATCATATGCAACTGCAAAATCTAATATCCTCTCTCCTTCTCCGTTCCTGTTGCCATATCCAAAACCACCATGAACTCTCTCAAATCCAGCATTAGATTGAAAATTTATCAAAAATTTAGATTCTAATCAAATCAGACTAAAGTATTGAAAATTTATTGCAACAATTAGATTGTGAATGTATCACTATGTTAGTTATTCATAGATGTCATAAACTTGTTTCACTATAAATATAAATTTTCATAATCGAATTCACTTACGTTGATATAAAATTTTAGTGATGGATTTTTATATACTCAATATTTTTAATATGATGCAAATACATATTTACTAATAGATTATATGATCTCCCTATAACCCCTTTCACAAATGTTGCTATAGATCTATTGCAAAAAACTCTTACCAAAACTTCATTATTTTGTATGTTTTGGTCTTGAATAGAGTACTTTTAATATAGATGCATTATTCACATTTCATTTTGTGTTAATATTTTTTAAAGGCTTGATGAATTATAGCTTTACTTTCACAGTTTAAACTTTTTGTCATTGGGGTTGTGGATCAAACCAAATGATATTTGAAGGCCAGGTTATCAATGGTTAGGACACACTAATCTATCTATTGCGTGTTTATGATTTTGGCAAAAAGTGACAACTCAAAATGTCTTAAATGTGAAACCTGATAAACTTGAACGCAATTACTTCTTTTCTTTCAAATTAACAACCAAGTTAAAAGTGAGTTTTTATATGCCTCTTAAATAAATGAACAAGCTTAACCTTGTAAAAGAAATTTCTTCTTTTCTTTCAACATACAATCAAAGCGTCCCTAGGATTCGTATTTTCTTATAGTCGAATTGCTATGTATGTTGTTCCTTCACACACCTATTGTCTGGCACTACACATGCTTTTTTGGGATTAAATCCGTATACGGAGGAGACAAGGTCAAAAAGGCGATAACAGTGCGGGGAGGAGAAAGCTAGACAAACCCCAATAATCTCCCACTAGTTCAGAGACTCGTACAAAGTGTAAGATGTTGACCACCTGACTAGTGTTGATGTTTATACTAGTTAACATCGTAAAGTAAAGTATCGATCACTTTACCGGCATCAAAATATTCTACACAAGGATAATAGTAACATTTGCTTTTCAAAGACATGTCTTCTTTTCTAAAATCCAAATTGTGAAAAAACATGTACAAGTTTAGAAGGCCAAAGGAAATGAAAGGAAATAAAACTAACTCTATATATACATATAAATATATCCCAAATCTTGAACATCATCCTACAAAGTAGTTTGATTTTTGTCATATTTAAATTAAATTGGTTTGATTTTAATCATTTCACAAGAAATATAAGATAAGAATATATAACAAGTGTTTCCTCTTCCGTTTGTGTTGATAATTTTAATCATGCCTTATATAGTAATAGGTAGGATGTCATTTTAAGTAGCACACACCACACGCCATTACCAATCACACATATTACGGGACATGATCACTTTTTATACAATTTTGACATAAACAATAGTTTTTGGATAACTTTAGGTTGCACCCTGGAGCAAATTTTAGCCATCTAGCATTGGAGGAAACTTTTGCACATGTATGTTGAACCTTCTTGAACATATGCATCTTTCCAAGTTAAGAATGTGGTGATTGGAACCCTTCATCTCCCATGCTATGTGAATAATATCTATTCAGATCCCTTCACAGTAACACATGTCCTAATTGACTTTGATATTCGAAAACTTTGCCGAAACATATTCTAAGGGTTAGAGACCTCAAAAATAGCAAAAATCCCTTACAACATTTCACATATAAGGACAATGAACACCTATTCCGTCCACACTCAAATACATTATTTCTCCTTTCACTAATTATAATAGAGAACTTCTTATGTCTCACTAACCATGGTAAGCTCTACATACACTTTTGAGTTAGAGAAGGAAGTTGTATGTAAAAGCAAGTAAAATTAATCCAAATCCTATATAACACCTTGAATATTCTCTTCTTATTGAGATTGGTTTGGATGAGCACAACACATGTGTTGACTCTTTGCAATTCTTCTCAAATAGCATGTAAACCCGATGGATACATACCATTTTTTACATAATTTTATTTTAAGAAAAATTGTATAATCATACAAATCATCCAACTACACAAAAGTCATAAGGGAAACCTATACATACACTACATATGAAACAATATCTCCACTCTACCATTGTCTATAATAGAGGGCATCTCTAGAAAGGTCTTCACTCATTCTTCCTTTGCTAATTTCATAACATATCTGGTGTTTTCATGCATCCTCGATGGAATATATCACACATGAACATAAAAGAAATAGGATGGTCACAAAGACTAACACAAAATCAATTTTAGGAGAAATGTAAAAAGTGTACTAGCTAGCAAGAGTTATTAGGAGATATGCATGGAACATCACAATTTGGTACTATTAAGGGTATGCTACCAATATTCAAATATATTTCACAGTGTCTCACTTGATGATATTGACATCGAACAATTTTTATATGATAACATTTTAACAAGTAAGAACTATAATGATTTGGGCACCTTGTATAACTGTCTATGCTTGGCAACCGAGTTCCTCACTGAAGTCAAGAATAGTCATGAAAAACTAAGTTCTAGAAAACTAGGGAGTCACCTATCCCCCATTATTGCACAAAGTCATGAAAGATAAATATAATAAACAAGTGAGCCTTAACTCATAATCCTCCACAAATATCGATAATACTATTATGTGCGGTGAATGAAATTATATTATAATTGGGGTTTTGTCAAACAAAATGGCTAAACGTATAAACAATTTCAATCCTCAGTTTAGTAATAGTAAAGCTTGATTTCAACAAGGGATGAATATTCCAATTAAATAAATATAGATCTCAGACCTCAGATGATAAGAAAGAGTATCTAATGTATATTTTTGAGAATTAGTGTTCAAGGTATATCTAGGAGAACTCATATTTATGAGCGAAAACAACCAATTTCAAGCAAGTCTTCAAACATATAACCAAGGATTACAAACTAGTAACTCAAAATCATTGTCAAAATGGAATGGTGTTTTCATGGGGTTTAAAATACTGTTAATTATGATCTCCATGTCTGTACTGGAAAATTTCACCACTAGGGTTTTGCTTATTCAAATTGTGTAATATTTAAGACACAAACTTCGAAACAAGTTAGCACATGCTTTATCTTTCCAATTAGTAGAAGAAGATGATAATTAGAGTTTAGTTATAGATCAATACACTTATAAAATGATAGTTATGAACACAAGTACATCACACAAATAGAGTTACAGATTTGGGATTTCTAAATAGAAGCAACATCAACAAGTTTAGATAATAAAGTGCGATAACATCACAATACTCAAGTAGTTTGGGACTAATTATTCCAGAACTATAACTATAATCACCTTTTGAGAATCCTTAGATGGTGTTTCCCTATCGTCAAAGTACACTTATACTCTTAGTACACACAAGATATGGTTCAATAGACAAAATAAATAAATTATGTAAATATATCAAAAAATTATCTCAAATAATTATGCACAATAGAATATATCTAGATATGGCTATGGATTGAGTTTGGTGATTTGGTCTATTATCTATTTTTTAGAATTAGTTTACACTTTCAATTATAGGAAAACACACCTCTATGAAAGAAAGCAATAAGGAATCTATATCTAATATTTTTAAAGAAACCAAGTGTCCAAAATATAACAAATACTATTATCTGGGATTTTTCCAGCACTAGAATTAGATAAAATAAGGAACTAGATAAATATTCTAGAAATATAATTTATTCAAAAATAATTATGATCATGGAAGAAGTTAACCAAATGATATACATGGATATATATATTATCATAATGTACTTCTAGTAAAATTTTCAATCTTTAATAATGTTAGTAGAATTGGTTATGTGTTTTCCAAATTAATCCCAAAAAAGGAAATAAGAAAATAAGAATGGTTCGGGGAGACAACGTGTCTCTAGTAGATTTTTTATTCCAATTTGACAATTGACTATTGACAATTTGACACAACACACTGTTTGGGTGAAATGATGTGTCACACACTTATACAATGTTTTATAACATGGGGCATGATGTTTTCGAAGGAAGACACGACATGTCACCTTTATAACATGCCAAATCTCTATAAAAATGTCACTGAAGAAGCTTGAGAACTTCACTATGATGCTCGATAATTCACAAGAAAAATGAATTTCAAACTACCTAATGTTTGAGTGATGGAAAGGAGGTGACAACAAGGTGAAAATGTGGAGGAATGTTTGGCATCAAGGTGTTTTTCAGTGAGATCACTGGAGGGTGACTAGAACCTAGTGGAGGTTCTAAAGGCAAGAAAACTTACTTCTAAGCTAGGGTGGTGGAGTTTACATAAATCTTTGGGCATGCGTAGGACATTATGATAGGGTGTACATCTATGTATAGGATGTCACACCAGACTTGCCAAGGTGAAGAATAGAGGGATTGATATTGAGTGAGCTAGGCTCATTTAAATGTTCTATAAAGTGGTCTTAGGGGAAAGATACTGATAGAACTCTCATTCCCACTCATAACCCTAAAGACTATAATGTCTAGGGGGAAATGATAGACCACCCTGTCTCTCTCCCACTCTCTTCCCCTAGACAACCTATATATCTTGTAGGTTCAAGTTTAGTGATATCTTTTCCGAAAAAGGATAGACCACCATGTCTCTCTCTCCCACTCTCTTCCCCTAGATAGCCTATATATCTTGTAGGTTCAAGTTTAGTGATATCTTCACTGGTTCTATCTCCACGACATGGCACATGAATTTGTAGAAAGTTAGATGAGGAGGAAGAAGTTCTTGACATGAAGAAGGAAGTAGAGGCAGGACAAAATCTTGTAAATATTTCTCTAGTGGCCATGATCCTATCAAGGTTGTGCCATTCTTGGGGAATGAAAGGAGAATTCATGAAATCATGGGTCTGACTAATAAAATTCTCTTCAAGCAAATAAAGCCTACCATCTTCATAGTCCATTTTCTCAATTGGAAAGATTAAAAGAGGGTGATTGAAGGGGCTCCATGTAACTTTGAAAACAAGTTGCTTCTTTTCAAGGAGATCAAGGATGGAGATAATCTGACTGACATCTAGATCACACAATGTCCCTTCTAGATTTGGATTTATGGTCCCTTTGCTCTATAGATTTGAAACAACTATTTACATGCTTGCTCTCTATAGATTTGAAACAACTATTTACACGATTGCTAGAAAAATTGGCCAAGTACTAGTGTTGATCATGATGAACTCAGTTAGGAGTAAGCCTATAAAGGATCGAATACAGAACAAATATTGCTATATTCGATATCCAAATTTGAACAAATTCAGATCCGATATAGGATCAGATATCCGACATATATCACATGGTAATATTCAAATCCAATTCGAAAGGATAATATCCAAATTTGGATAAATATTTGATGAGAATAAAAAATCTTACAATTTAACATATTATATATACAAAATGATGATATTATATTAAATAAATATGACAAAATGTCTATAATTTCATATTAATTTGTATTAAATTATATATTTTTAATAATATATGTATATATTTGTCAAATTCATTTTTTCTCAGAGCAAATACAACAATATCCGACATCCAATAAAAAATCCTTGGATCCAAAATTCAATACCGAATCCTGATCAAATTATGCAGATATTGATTTTTAATCAATGTTTTGGACTCGAGTTCAGACCAAATGTGCAGATTTTAGATATCTATTTATAGGCCTAGCTGGGAGGTATGTAGATCACGATACCCTTGAAGAAAAGTTGTTTCTTTTCAAGGAGATCAAGGAGGAAGATAATTTGGGCCCCATCTAGATCACACAATGTCTCTTATGGATTCATATTTACAGGTTCATTTTGCTATATACATCTAAAATAAATACATACCTAATTTATAGAAAAATTGGCCAAAGTTGGAGGTTTATAATGATGAACTAGGCTGAGAGGCATCTGTGCAAGTCTGAGTCAGTCTAGACATCACAAAGTTGATGAGAAGGAACCAAACGATCCTTAATATTTTTTTTGAGTTAGAAATCAAGTATGAACGACTACCCAACTTCTGCTATATCCCTAGTTTGATGGGCTATTTTGACGGGATTTGTGAGAAAAGATGAGGAAAGAGAGATGTTGCGACCATGGGGGACATGGATCCAGTCCTCACAACAGAAGCCTAGCATTACGATGAGTGAAGAAGTCTATGGAAAGGGTGTTACAAAAGAATTGTGGTGTTCCTCACCAAATCAAACACCAACCACCATCAATAAAGGAGGAAAGTAGAAAACAACAAGGGTCAATGTGAAATGAAAATGAAGCCTCAATGGAAATCAGAGACCAAAGGAATTATGGATATATAATGAGCACTAAGATAGAAGAAATATTAAAGATGGTGGTTCCAATCCAAAACTGATATAGTGGATGAGTGGAAGAAGAAAAAAATAGGTATGCATGACATACACGAACTAGAATGTCTATAAGAACATAAGAAACACAGAGTAAGGAGTGAGCACAATGAACAATGCCTTTAAGTATGAAAAGTCAGCCACCAACCAAAAGGTCCTTAATGGATATTCTAAATCATTATATACACCTATGGTGGTATATGTGAGGCCCACTTATACCAGGACTACAACATTAACCAAGAATTGTGAACACAACATAGTTGAGGAAAAACATGTCAATGGGGAAGCATCATAGGAGGGGAATATGAAGACAAGGAATTAAAGTGAGTAGAAGAACTCTCCTTCAGTGAAGGGCTAACAATACCAAGACGTCAAATGAAGAAGTGGGAAATAAAAATCTTGACCCATCCCCAAAAGAAGTCAATATATTGAGAGAATTGCAAGACAACTTACCCCCCAAACCAAAGAAGAATAAGAGAGTCCCTTTAGTTTTTAGTGAATGAGGAAGATCGAACATATATGCAAATATCTTAGAAGAGGAACAATGTCTAAGTGCCATTAGAAGGAAATTCAAACCTATCCTTTGAAGAATATCGAGACAATTGAGATCATTGCAAGATCACTTAGCTTCAAACCAGAGAAAAATAGAGTCTCATTAATTTTCAGTGAATGGGGAAGATCGAGCAAAGACCCAAATAGCCGAGAAGAGGAACAATATCACAAAAGAAGGTTTGGCAAAGAATAAAAAAATACTATTTGAATTTTCTAGATGTGACATCACTTGTCAAAGTCGTGGAGGTTAGTGGGAACCAACTGCATGAATTCTGATGAAAAATTTAAGCCAGAACTGTAGGAGCACGGTCCACCCTGACATGGTAAAGGATATTTTAGCTTGGTGCTGAAGAGAGAGGTGACATTCTTAATGGGACTATGATAGCTGATAGAAAATAACAGAAGTTAAGAGGAACTGTAGCTTTGTATATGGAATTTGTCTATTAGAATAGGCAGGTCATGTGGATTAGAGATATTGTGGAAAAATACTAAGGTGGAGGTTCAAAACTTCTCATAACACCATGTAAGGTGTCTAATTACTAAAGGTACATGGATGTAGAGCCAAGCGTTAGGTATCTTGGTTGGGCTGAACAACAAAAAGAACACAAAACTAGGGACACCATAAAGTAGTTGAGGATCAAATCATTCCTATCAATGACTATATTTGATGATTTTAATGAAATTGTGTCTCACTCTAAAAAATAGGGAGGACCACCAAAGGAAGAAAACTTTGTGTAAGACTTCAGGGAAGCCATTGATGATCATGAGCTCATTGATCTAGGTACATATGCTCTTACTTCACTTGAAAAAAGGGACTTACTGAAGATACACATGCCCAAGAAATATTGGATCATTCTTAGCTTAGACTGTTGGTATGTATGCCCATAGAGAAAGTCATGTGATGATTGTAATGGGATACTTTGTAAATGATTTGAATAGTAATAAAGGCGATTTTCGATCTATATGTTTTAACTATTTCTGAGATGATAGTATAACATGATAGATGTGTAAAGAATTGTTTTACTCAATGACGTATGCTTTTGGGTTGAGGACCTAAATGATGAGATCATACGGATGTTAAGAGTATACTTTCTTGTTTAGTCCCTAGTCGGTTGTTATTGTGGAAATAAACATAGAAAACAATAACACTAAAGACTAGATTGTGTGTTGGTTGATGATAGAATCTCATTAGTCATGATATAGTGATATCAAACCAAGCACATAGGTACTTGTTAGAGAACAAGTGTACCAGACAGACCCACAGTGAGAGTGATACATGGAACCATGATTTGGTAGTCACAGTCAGCTCTCACAGTGATGCTGATGAGTGTGATTCTTCGACCTGAAATCACTACACTCAACACATGTTGTTGGGTACATCTTAACATCATCAAACACAGTCCTGAAACATGGGTTGTTATAAAGGTGATGATTGGGTGACTTTGACACATGGGGCTTTTGAGGGGTGAGTGATAGATATGGGATTTGTCCCAACTAAGGGAGTTTGAAGTCCATGGCCACTTGATGAGTAGGATTGAGAAAGGTATGCACATGCATGTGTGAATCAATATGTGATATTGATGTCACACACATCTCACCCAGTCTTCTCTGAGATCAAGGAAATGCATGAATGTTGAAAGGATGACTGTACCATGCCTTGAGTTCATTCAGGACATTAGTGATAAAGGAATTATACATTCGCTGTAACACCATTCACGGATTGTAGGATTGAAAGTTGTTCTCCAACTTTCTATTTCACTTGGGTAGCACTGATGTGTAACTAGGCACCACTCTTTGCTTGTGAAGTCATAAGTGTTATGGACTTTCACTGCCAACGTGAAATGGACCTGCAGGGTCACACACAAAGGATTTAACCTGGAAGAGGAGTTTGTCCACAAATGATGTTCAGATTGATTACTAAAGGAGTTTAGTAGTTCAATTAAACACCCAATCAATTGATAGCTCAAAATCATAGTATTCAAGGTGTCGGATCAGATGATTAGAGTATCAGATTGATTGAAACTGCAATTGACTGATCTACTGCCCCAACCGATCGGTTCATGGAGATGAACCGATCGGCTCAGGCTGGTGAGCCGAGCGGCTCAGGTCAATGAACCGATCGATTCACATGGTTGAACTGGTCGACTGACCAACCGAGTTCATTTCACTTGTCAAATTTGATTTGGATAAGGACTAATATATGATTAGTTGGAAACGAACAATGGAAATTCAATTCGAGTTGGACCAAGAGCATGAACCGATCGGCTCAAGCATGAACCAATCAGATTAGATGCCCCAAACGATCGATTCAGGTGTGAACCGATCGACTGAGGTCACCAACCGACCATTTTAGGGTTGAAATGATTGGTTCAACTGGCGTAGTTTGTCCGATTTTGTGGAAAATCTCGAACCCTTCTACTCCTACTTTAGTCCCACATTGCCCGAGGTAGAGAACCCTGTCCCATGACCCTCCTATATATAGGGGTTTTGGGGGCTTCTCAAAGTACAACTCAGAACACCAGTTGCTCTGCAAAGTTGTCGTTCTCTCTGGTTGTGGTAACCTAGAGAGCCCGAGCAAGTGCTACCCGATAAGGGAGGCACAGTAAGGGAAAGACAACTACAGAAAGGCAACCGGTTGTAGGAGAGTGTGTTGGTGGCTAGTGCGCTGATAGGAGGGTGCAACTCCTTCCGATTCCTTGTGGGACAAGGAGATCGGAGTTCCAGGTGGTCCGTGTGGACTACTTTAGAGGTGGGAGACTTCTGCCGATCGGAGGACAACTGTCAATCTTGACAGTCTCGGTGAGACCAGGAGCTGCACAGACACCGTCCAAGACCAGAGGTGAAGACCACAAAAGCTGCGAGGTAACATTGCCGAGCAAGCCTTGGGACAAGGTACGCCTCTACAAACCATTCTTCCTATTGTATAGACGTTGACGCGATTCCTTTATTCTGGGTTTGGGAGAAGAAATTTTTTGTTTTCGCTGCCTTCTCTGTCTCCCCTAAAACCCAACAGTGGTATCAGAGCCACGTCAACTGCTCTATGCTTTAGGATTATCGATGTGATCGATTTTGGTTTGTCGCCTTTATTTATAGCATACGATGTGAATAAAATTGGCTTTATGCATGTCCAATCCTAAATCCACAAAACCCAATTAACATATAAGATATGTAATATAAATTCTCTCGATGCGCGTCGCCCTTAAATGAGTTTTGTGGTGAATGTATAGCATGGTTATGGCCAATAAACCCTATGTATGTGTGCTTGGTTGAATGTGGTTGCTTGCATCTCGATCTGCTCACCGATTCCCTATCTCCTATTCCTGATGTATCTTGAGATAACTCGAGATTTCTTTCCTACCTCTGCTCCCCCCAAATATAACTCGGGGTTTCCTTTTTCAAATGTAAAATAGGATATTTTTTTATTTCCTGTTATGTCAAAGAACGGAGGACAATCTAACGACAACTAAGATGATCGGTTCAAGGCGTGAACCGATCGGTTGGCGATCCAGACGACCGTTTTAAGGAGTGAGACAAGCGGGTGGCGACATGAGGAGATGCACGATGACCAGTGAATCGATCGGCTGGAGGCACCAGTCGATTGGCTGGTGGTACCCAACCGACCGGCCTAATGGCAAATCGATCAATCATGGAGATGAGTTGATCAAACCCAGAATGGCGAAGCACTTAGTTCATCTTGTACATGTTGCATGTGATGTGGACCTAGATGACAATGATTCCTCTTGGCTTAAGGAATCACATTAGAATGGCCATAATCATTGTTTTTATCGTTTCACATGTTTTCTATGGGATATAGCATGTATATGATACTTACTATATTGTGGTGATTGGATATGTATATGTACCTATAAAAACCAGATCCCTCATTAAATATTAAAGTTTTAGATGCCTTCCAAATGCGACACACGTGAAAAGCTTGATCGGCCAAGTGTGGGCACGCCCTAGCGTGGTACACCGTCTATCTCGTGGAAGTGTGAAGGATGGATATGTAGGTCTGCCCTAGCAGGGTGCATATTCATCGTGTTGGCTGTGGCCATAATCATTGCTTTTATCGTTTCACATGTTTTCTGTGGGATATAGCATGTATGTGATACTTACTATATTGTGGTGATTGGATATGCATATGTACCTATAAAAACCAGATCCCTCATTAAATATTAAAGTTTTAGATGCCTTCCAAATGCGACACACGTGAAAAGCTTGATCAGCCAAGTGTGGGCACGCCCTAGCGTGGTACACCGTCTATCTCGTGGAAGCGTGAAGGATGAATATGTGGGTCTGCCCTAGCAGGGTGCATATTCATCGTGTTGTCTTTGGGTCGGATTTAACAAGGTGACCTAGATAGGATCTAGCACCTTGAGGCATGGAGGTGATCATGGCAAGGAGTTGTGCATGACGTCTTTCAAGAGTTGCATATGATACAATTGGCAAAAGTTGCCTACTTGGAAGATCTGAGTTGTGGGTGACAATCCTAGTTGGTCCAAGACTCAGAGATTTCAGGATCTTGACCCACTAGAAGATTGTACGCTGCAATCTTTCGAATTGATGATGAGGGCTGTCAATTTGAATCAAAATAGTGGGAGCAGTAATTAATTAAAGGCCTAATTAACTATTGTCAAATTTTATTCAAATCAAATCAAATAAAATCAAAAGGAGTTTTGACAAATGCAATTTTCTCTTGTAGAATGGCAAAAGAATCATTTTTTAAAATGGGCAAATTAATTGAGAATAAATTCCATAACTGGTTGGGGATTGTGAGAAGTGTTCTGCACAATCTGGATGAACCGGTAGCCTTTGAATCCACTCTATGTACGCTTAAGAAGAAGGATAGTTCATTGATGAAGATCAATGGAAAAAAGTCTAATGACAAAGGTGAGGGAGAGAAGGGTTCTCTTGCCAAACCAATGTCAGAATCTTCTATGCTCTAAACATGGAGAGGATGGAAGGAACGATGGAAGAAGAAGCGAGAGATAGAGATCTCTACTTCTGGTGTATACATGATAGAGATTAACTTTAATACTTCTTTGTCATGGATACTTGATACCAGATGTGGATCTCACATTTGTTCAAATGTGAAGGATCTAAAGAGAAGTAGGCCTTTGGGGAAAGGTGAGGTTGAACTACGTGTTGCCAATGGGGCAAGGGTTGCCGCCAGTGCCGTAGGAACCTATGAGTTAACTCTACCAAGTGGGCTAATAATAGAGTTGAAGAACTGCTATTATGTACCTGCCATAAATAAGAATATCATTTCCGTCTCTTGTTTGGACAAGGATGGTTTTGAATTTCTTATTAAGAATGGAAAGTGTTCTATTTCAAAAGATGGGATCTTTTATGGCAGTGCCCCAATGTCTTATGGTCTATACTTGATAGATCTAGAGACAAGTGTATACAACATTAACACCAAAAGGCAAAAACTCAACAACTCAAACAAAACATATCTTTGACATTTTCGTCTAGGGCACATAAATGAGAAGTGCATTTCTAGACTCCATAAAGATGGTTATCTAGATTCTTTTGATTATGAATCAATAGAGACATGTGAATCTTGTTTGTTGGGCAAGATGACCAAGACTCCCTTTTCAGGTAAAGGTGAGACAGCTACTGATCTATTAGGACTCATACATACTGATGTATGTGGGCCTTTTAGAACTAATGCCAGAGGTGGGTTTCAGTACTTCGTTACCTTTATTGATGACTTCAGTAGGTATGGCTATGTGTACCTGATGAAACATAAGTCAGAAACCCTTGAAAAGTTCAAGGATTTCATGAATGAAGTACAAAACCAACTTGGTAAAAGTATTAAAGCATTTCGATCCGATCGAGGTGGAGAATACTTAAGCCAGGAGTTTGAGGACCTTCTGCGAGCCCGTGGTATTGTATCACAATGGACTCCGCCTGGAACACCACAACATAACAGTGTGTCTGAAAGAAGGAATCACACTTTATTGGATATGGTGCGATTAATGATGAGTTTTTCTGATCTTCCGATTTCCTTTTGGGGTTATGCTCTTGAAACCGCCGCATTTACACTTAACCGAGTACCATCTAAATCAGTTCAAAAGACACCATATGAGATATGGCACGGGAAGCGTCTTGATTTGTCTTTTATTAAGATTTGGGATTGTGAGGCTTACGTCAGGAAAATGTTTCCTGATAAGCTTGGACCCAATTCCTATAAATGTTATTTTGTTGGATACCCCAAAGAAACTAGGGGATATTATTTATACCACCCTACTGACAGCAAAGTGTTTTTTGCTAGGACAGTTGTATTCCTAGAAAAGGAATTTATTTCCAGAGGAAACAGTGGGAGGAAAAAATAGCTTGAAGAGGTTCAAGCCCAACAAGAAAACATTGAACCAATAGATGTACAAGAGGAACATAGAGATTCATAAGGTGTTGTGAAATCTCAGTCTCCTCAAGTAACACAAGGACCTCGTAGATCTAGTAGGACATGCCTTGAACCTGAGAGGTTTGGATACCTTGTGACTCAGGAAGGTGGTGAGTTGATCATAGATGATGATCCAACTACCTATCTAGAGGCTATGGAAGGACCAGATTCTGAGAAATGGCTTGAGGCCATGAAATCTGAGATGGAATCCATGTATTCCAACAAAGTATGGACTTTGGTGGAACCACCTGAAGGGGTAAAACCCATAGGGTGCAAGTGGGTCTTCAAGAAGAAGTCTAAGATGGATGGCAATGTGCAAACTTATAAAGGCAGATTGGTTGCAAAGGGTTTCCGACAAGTTCAAGGTGTTGACTATGAAAAAACTTTTTCTCCAGTTGCCATGATTAAGTCCATCAGGATCATGCTTGCTATTGCGGCTTACTACGACTATGAGATTTGGCAAATGGATGTTAAAACTGCATTCCTTAATGGGAATATAAATGAGGATGTGTACATGAAACAACCTGAAGGTTTTGTAGATCCAAAGAATGCCAATAAAGTCTGTAAGTTGCAAAGGTCAATCTATGGATTGAAGCAAGCGTCTCAGAGTTGGAATCTTCGATTTGATGAGGAAGTCAAAGTGTTTGGCTATATTCAAAATGAAGATGAACCTTGTGTGTACAAGAAGGTTAGTGGGAGCACGACCACATTCCTCATATTGTATGTGGATGACATACTATTGATGGGGAATGAAGTCACAGCCTTAGAGAAGGTAAAGACTTGGCTTGGGAATACTTTCTCAATGAAGGACTTAGGAGAAGCATCCTACATTCTAGGCATTAAGATCTATAGAGATAGATCTAAAAGGCTACTTAGACTTAGTCAAAGCACGTACATTGACAAAGTGCTGAAGTGGTTCAACATGGAGAACTCAAAAAGAGGCTACATCCCCATGCAACATGGAGTCACCATCTCTAGAGCTCAATGTACCCAATCTTGTGAAGAGCGGGAGTGTATGAATGGGATCCCATATGCATCAGCCATTAGATCCATCATGTACGCTATGTTGTACATACGTCCAGCTGTCTCGTATGCCCTCAGCATGACGAGCAGGTACCAGTCAGATCCCGGGGATGCTCACTGGAAAGCCGTAAAGAACATCCTCAAGTACTTGCAAAGGACTAATGATCAGTTCCTTGTATACGGAGGCAAGGAAGAACTGGTTGTAAGAGGTTACACCGATGTAAGCTTTCAAACCGACAAAGATGATTACAGATTGCAGTAAAGATTTGTATTTTGCCTAAATAATGGAGTTGTGAGCTAGAAGAGTTCCAAGCAATAAACAGTTGCTGATTCTACTACAGAGGCCGAGTATATTGCTGCCTCACATGCAACAAAGGAAGTTGTGTGGATCAGGAACTTCATCACTGAACTTGGTGTAGTTCCTAGTAGCTGTGATGCAATTGAGATTTATTGTGACAATAATGGAGCTATTACTCAAGCTAAGGATCCCATATCATATCAGCGGTCCAAGCACATACTGCGGCGCTTCCATCTCATACGAGAGATCGTACAATGAGGAGATGTGAAGATTTGTAAAGTACCAACTGAAGACAACATAGCTTATCCAATATTGTCACTTTGCCCTTTCTCAGTAGAAGCATGATGGTCATGCTAGGTCACAAGGACTGAGGTTCCTAGGTGATTGGCTCTAAGTGCAAGTGGGAGTCTGTTGGTATGTATGCCCATAGAGCAAGTCATGTGATGATTATAATGGGATACTTTGAAAATGATTTGAATAATAATAAAGGTGATTTCCGATCTATATGTTTTAACTGTTTTTGAGATGATAGTATAACATTATAGATGTCTAAAGAATTGTTTTACTCAATGACGTATGCTTTTGGGTTGAGGACCTAAACGATGAGATCATACGAATGTTAAGAGTATACTTTCTTATTTAGTCCCTAGTCGGTTGTTATTGTGGAAATAACCATAGACAACAATAACACTAAAGACTAGATTGTGTGTTGGTTGATGACCAAATCTCATTAGTCATGATATAGTGATATCAAACCAAGCACATAGGTACTTGTTAGAGAACAAGTGTACCAGACAGACCCACAGTGAGAGTGATACATGGAACCATGATTTGGTAGTCACAGTCATCTCTCACAGTGATGGTGGTGAGTGTGATTCCTCAACCTAAAATCATTACACTCAACACATGTTGTTGGGTACATCTTAACATCATCAAATGCAGTCCTGAAACATGGGTTGTTATAAAGGTGATGATTGGGTGACTTTGACACATTGAGCCTTTGAGGGGTGAGTGATAGATATGGGATTTGTCCCTCCTAAGGGATTTTGATGTCCATGGCCACTTGATGAGTAGGATTGAGAAAGGCATGCACATGCATGTGTGAATTAATATGTGATATTGATGTCACACACATCTCACCCAGTCTGCTTTGAGATCAAGGAAATGGATGAACGTTGAATGGATGACTGTACCATGCCTTGAGTTCATTCAGGACATTAGTGATAAAGGAATTATATATTCGTTGTAACACCATTCATGGATTGTAGGATTGAAAGTTGTTCTCCAACTTTCTATTTCACTTGGGTAGCGCTGATGTGTGACTAGGCACCGCTCTTTGCTTGTGAAGTCATAAGTGTTATGTACTTTCACTGCCAACATGAAATGGACCTGCAGGGTCACACACAAAGGATTTAACCTGGAAGAGGAGTTTGTCCACAAATGATGTTTAGATTGATTACTAAAGGAGTTTAGTAGTTCAATTAAACACCCAATCGATTGATAGCTCAAAATCATAGTATTCAAGGTGTTGGATCAGATGATTAGAGTATCAGATTGATTGAAACTGCAATTGACTGATCTACTACCCTAACCGATCGGATCATGGAGATGAACTGATCGACTCAGGCTGGTGAGCCGAGCGGCTCAGGTCAATGAACCGATCGGTTCACATGGGTGAACTGGTCGGCTGACCAACCGAGTTCGTTTCACTTGTCAAATTTGATTTGGATAAGGACTATTATGATTAGTTGGAAACGAACAATGGAAAGTCAATTCGAGTTGGACCAGGAGCATGAACCGATTGGCTCAAGCATGAACCGATCGGCTCTGATGCCGCAAACGATCAGCTCAGGTGTGAATCGATCGACTGAGGTCACCAACCGACTGTTTTAGGGTTGAAATGATCGGTTCAACTAGCACAATTTGTCCGATTTTGTGGAAAATCTCAAACCCTTCTACTCCTGCTTTAGTCCCGCATTGTCTGGGGTAGAGAACCCTATCCTTGTTGGCTAAATTGGACATTATTATAATCCCTTTATTTTGATGATGAAAAACATTTCATTCTTGTCGATCTAACGTGCTACTTGAGTGTTGCAGGAATAAAGTGGATGACAAATATATGGAAGATCTATATGCTAGATTGTTTTAATTTCATGAATGTAATCAATTGTAAAACTTGTACAAATATATAATGTACAAGTACTTAGACATCATGTAAATCAAGCGTTAGATCTTCCCTAGACAATCAGTACACTTAGATATGTCATCCCCTTCAATAGTGTCACATATGCACACTCATACATACACTTAGCACTTTATTTGAAACATTGAAACAAGGTCAATCTCGGTCGACAAAATCCTCGACCTTGACACTCTCAGTCGACAAACTTCTCGACCGAGAAAGACCCAAGTAGCCGTTAGACACAGCAGACAAGGTAGTTGGCAGTTGGAGATGAACGTTGCACATACTTGCTTCAGACAGTCCCTCGGTCGACAAGTCCTCGACCGAGAAGGACTCTCAATTGACAAATCTTCGACCGAGATGTGTTCTGTCTGCAACTTTCAGAATTAATTAACTAGCCGTTGCTAAAGCAACTGAAGTGTACCTAATGACTAGTTAAGCACTTAGAACCCCCTAGAAAGTGTCTACAACGTCCTTAAGAACTTGTAGGTCATTCCTATAAATAGGACATGCCTTAGGACACCTAAATACACCAATCTCCACTTGTGATACACTTGAGCTTACACTTGCAATTGTCAATCTATTTTGAGAAATTGAGCAACACTTGCATTGGCTATTCTTCTCCTTGCTCCAATTTCATGTCCTATAGGCTAGCATCTCCTATCCACAACAATTACACTTCTATATACATTGGTTAGGAGATCAAAACGCTTGATATAGGAAATTAAGCCTTGAGCTGCAAAGTGGTATTGTAATTTCTATTTTTCCTTCTTGTTCCTTTTATCCTTTGTATTCTCCTTGCTACTCCTAGGGTTGGAGGATGCGGATTGGAGAAGGTTCTTCTCAGTGGAGAAGGTGGACTTTGGACTACTTCAAGAAGGCTGTTGCAACGGGAAGCTACTTCAAGAGGAAGGCTACTTCAAGGGGGAGCTTGAAGTTACTTCAAGAAGGCTGCTTCAAGGTTGGTGCAACTACTTCTAGGTGAAGGCTGTCCGAAGGGTTTGGTGAAAGAATTGTAATTTTATGTAAAGTCCTTGCGAGGTAATAAAATTTGATTCTTTCAAAATCCTGGTTGGGTAAGCAACCGGGTAGTGGATTGACTGCCTTAGTATTTGCTAAGGTTGGAACCACTCTAAATCCTTGTCCCCTTGCCCAATATTTTTCTGGTTGGTTGTTTGAGTTAAATTACTTTAAAATTATCATAAAACCCTATTCACCCCCCCTCTAGTGGTTTTTCAATTGGTATCAGAGCAGGCTTCAAGGAACTCTAACCAAGTCTTGAAGAATGGGTGACAGGTTGCTCAACAACCTCAACCTTGAAGGAACGCTTGTGGCTAGGCCTCCTGCATTTGATGGTACTAACTACACCTACTGGAAGAGGAGGATGCAATTTTACTTCTAAGGGATTAGTTGGGATTTATGGAGGATGGTGTCAACTCCCTACGAACTTCCTCAAGCGGAATATGCAGCTTGGGACACTAATATGGTAAAGTCTACCCAAATGAACGCAAAGACTGTAAGTATACTTTATTGTTCAATTTCAGTTGGAGAATTTAATAGAATATCAAATTGTGAAGCAGCTTATGAAATATGGCATAGACTTTCTATAACATACGAAGGAACCGTTCAAGTTAAAAATTCTAAAATTGGAATGCTTAAACAGAAATTTGAACAATTTTGTATGGATCAAAATGAATATATCAGTGAAATGTATACAAAATTTTCTTCTATTGTAAATGGTTTGAATGCCTTAGGCAAAATAATTAGTGAAAAAGACCAGGTGTCAAAGATCCTTAGATCTCTTCCTCCCAAGTACAAGCCCAAAGTGACGGCCATTGAAGAAGAAAATGACCTCACCCGACTAAGGATGGAACAACTCATTGGCAACCTAGAAGCTCATGAGGCAACTTTGGAAGAGGAAGAAAGAAGAGAACGTGAACTTCAACAAGGGAGAAAGAAGGACATTGCATTCAAAGCATCAACCAAGAACAATCATGATACAAGTGAAGATGACAGTGAAGAAGAAACTCTCATTGTAAATGGTAAGCAGTATAAAAGTTTTAAAACTAATAAAACTTCTAGTGTTTCTTCTTCCAGGTGCTTTGAATGTGGCAAGAAGGGACACATGAAAGGTGATTGTCCAAAACTCAAGAAAGGGAAGAAATCATCTCACAAAAAGAAAGAAAGAGCATATAAAGTTGCATGGGATGATTCAAGTGATGAGGGTAAAGATGAAAAAGAAGAAGTAGAATGCCTTATTGCTACAACAAATGAAGAAGAAGAAGAAGAAGAGGTAAGTCTTTTTGATCTGCCAAAAGAAAATCTAATTGCTAGTCTTCAAGATACCCATGAGAAGTATATTGAGTGCAAGAAGAAATGTAAGAAATCAAATAAAGTAAAAGATGAGTTAAACGTTAAACTTCTTGCTCTCACATCTGAAAATGAAAATCTCAAAAAGGCTATTGAAGATTATGATATTAAGCTGAAATCCGTAGAAGCAAATTGTAATCTTCTTTCCCTTGAAAAGTTAAACTTGCAAACTCAAGTAAATGATCTTCAAAAACAACCTGTTTTGTCTACACATCTAGATTATGATATTATTGTGAAAGAAAGAAATTCTTTGTTATCTAATATAGATCAAGCAAAATTAGATATCAAGAAGAAAATGGATGAGATTATGAAGTTACAACAAAAAGTGAGTAGCTTGAGTAACAATAATATTCTTGATAATATCTTGAATGATTCTTATCATCAAATTGGAAGAAGAGGACTAGGTTATAAGACTAAGGGAAAATCTTATCAAAATCCTAGTTGGAGAAGGACACAAGTACTAAAGAATCAATCCATGTATGTACCAAAGAACAACTCAACTCCTAGAAAGAGAAATGAGATTGACTCTATTAGTTGTCATTATTGTTTGCGTCTTGGACACTACTCTTTTTCTTGCCCATACAAGAAAAGGAATGATGATCTAGCTTGGGTTCCTAAAACTTAGAAGTTTGAATTTGACTAGTTGAGATTTGACCTAAACTGATTCTTGATATAAAAATGTCAATATATCAACACAATTGAGTTTCCACTTTCATATTCTTATTTTACAATTACTGAAAACAGTTCTGAAATAGTACAGAAACTTTCTTACTCAAGAAACTATTCGACCGAGAACATTGTCGGTCGAGAAATCGTCGACTGAGCAGGTTACTGTTTTCAAGCATGCAATAAATCTGAACCTATTTTTTTTAATTAATCTAGTTTGCTATCAATTTGTTGTTAATAATTGATTTAATATGCAAATCAAGAATGATTATTGGAGACCATCTTTTCATCAAGACATATTGATCTTTAGCATCATGAATTGTTGAATTAAAGTATAACATTATGAATACGAAATTCATTACAAAAAGTGCTATATGAAGATTTATTTTGAGCAAACCTTATTCTTTGATTGAAAACGTTTATCAAGCATGTTCATGGTGTGTCTTAAACTTGAAAATCCATAAATGAGATTATTTTGGTTTATCCTAAGTATTTCTTGGTCTATCTATGTAGGAACTATGTATATTAAAATTTATTTTACATGATCATTATCATTGTATTCAATCTTGATCATTGCATTGTGGATATGTTACTACTATTCTATCATAATTATTATGCCATGATCATTGTGTTTCAGCCCATACGAAGATTCCATTTTGCACAAATAGTAAACTTCCATGGAACAAATGCATTTTAATTAAAAATCTGCAGAAATTATACTTCACATATAAGTGTTCAAATTGGAAATCTCCAGAAATTGCTTCTTGGTTGCAATCAAATTTGACCAAGGGGTGCTATGGTCGTAGTCAAGGTCGACCTAAAATAAGCTTGACAAAATGCTTATTTGTACATCATTTTACTCCACTTAATCTTAGTATATTCATTCAAAAGATATTCATCATATTGAAAACATGATTTTAATACAAAAGCTCTAATAAAAGGTCAAAATCAAATCTTAACAACCTATTGTGACCTTAGAATTCTTAAATTATCTTGACTATAAGATTAAGGGGGAGCTCACACAAACTATCTTGATTAAAAAATGAAGAAGCTTACAAAATTTTATAAACATCATTTGAAGCTTGTTATGACCTTAATATTTTTAATCTTGGTTATGAAATTAAAGGAATTTACAAATTTCATGAATGTGATATATATCTTGTTATTAATGGAATTCTCTAAACAAATCAGGGCTTAACATCTCGTGTTTTTGGTTAGAGACACCTTTCATGAACTCTAAGCTTAAGGGATTCTTATATCATTTTTAGGGCTTAACATCCCTTGTAAAATGGGTGAGAAATCAATACACAAATGCCATGAACTTAAAAGGAACTCATATCATTTCAAGGCTTAACATCCTTTGCAAATGATTGAGAAATACATTGTGGCTAAATTTGACAATAAATGGCTTACATTTATATATTAATCCCTTGAATTTAAATTTAAGGGGGAGCATAGCATAAATTTAAGGGGGAGAATTAAAAAGTCACACTAAATGATTATCTTGGATATCTTTTTGAAATGACAAAGGGGGAGAAATAAAATAAAATTAAACACATAAAATAAAATGAGTTTCATAATATCTCGGCCAGCACCCACTTGCAAAACAAGAATGGATACAAAAGGTAAGCTTCATGTATGAAACTCATATGATTTATATTTCCTTATTTTATATTTAGGAAATGTTGGTCATCTTCAAAAAGGGGGAGATTGTTGGCTAAATTAGACATTATTATAATCCCTTTATTTTGATGATGACAAACATTTCATTCTTGTCGATCTAACGGGCTACTTGAGTGTTGCAGGAATAAAGTGGATGACAAATATATGGAAGATCTATATGCTAGATTGTTTTAATTTCATGAATGTAATCAATTGTAAAACTTGTACAAATATATAATGTACAAGTACTTAGACATCATGTAAATCAAGCGTTAGATCTTCCCTAGCCAGTCACTACACTTAGATAGGTCATCCCCTTCAATAGTGTCACATATGCACACTCATACATACACTTAGCACTTTATTTGAAACATTGAAACAAGGTCAATCTCGGTCGACAAAATCCTCGACCGAGACACTCTCAGTCGACAAACTTCTCGACCGAGAAAGACCCAAGTAGCCATTAGACACAACAAACAAGGTAGTTGGCAGTTGGAGATGAACGTTGCACATACTTGCTCCAGACAGTCCCTCGGTCGACAAGTCCTCGACCGAGAAGGACTCTCGGTCGACAAATCTTCGACCGAGATGTGTTATGTCTGCAACTTTCAGAATTAATTAACTAGCCATTGCTAAAGCAACTAAAGTGTACCTAACGGCTAGTTAAGCACTTAGAACCCCCTAGAAAGTGTCTAGAACGTCCTTAAGAACTTATAGGTCATTCCTATAAATAGGACATGCCTTAGGACACCTAAATACACCAATCTACACTTGTGATACACTTGAGCTTACACTTGCAATTATCAATCTGTTTTGAGAAATTGAGCAACACTTGCATTGGCTATTCTTCTCCTTGATCCAATTTCGTGTCCTATAGGATAGCATCTCCTATCCACTACAATTACACTTCTATATACATTGGTTAGGAGATCAAAACGCTCGATATAGGAAATCAAGCCTTGAACTGCAAAGTGTTATTGTAATTTCTATTTTTTCTTCTTATTCCTTTTATCCTTTGTATTCTCCTTACTACACCCAGGGTTGGAGGATGCAGATTGGAGAAGGTTCTTCTCAGTGGAGAAGGTGGACTTCGGACTACTTCAAGAAGGATGTTGCAACGGGAAGCTACTTCAAGAGGAAGGCTACTTCAAGGGGGAGCTTGAAGTTACTTCAAGAAGGTTGCTTCAAGGTTGGTGCAACTACTTCTAGGTGAAGGCTGTCCGAAGGGTTTGGTGAAAGAATTGTAATTTTATGTAAAGTCCTTGCGAGGTAATAAAATTTGATTCTTTCAAAATCCCAGTTGGGTAAGCAACCGGGTAGTGGATTGACTGCCTTAATATTTGCTAAGGTTGGAACCACTCTAAATCCTTATCCCCTTGTGCAATATTTTTGTGGTTGGTTGTTTGAGTTAAATTACTTTAAAATTATCATAAAACCCCATTCACCCCCCTCTAGTGGTTTTTCAATTGGTATCAGAGCAGGCTTCAAGGAACTCTAACCAAGTCTTGAAGAATGGGTGATGGGTTGCTCAACAACCTCAACCTTGAAGGAACGCTTGGGGCTAGGCCTCCTGCATTTGATGGTACTAACTACACCTACTGGAAGAGGAGGATGCAATTTTACTTCCAAGGGATTAGTTGGGATTTATGGAGGATGGTGTCAACTCCCTACGAACTTCCTCAAGCAGAATATGCAGCTTGGGACACTAATATGGTAAAGTCTGCCCAAATGAATGCAAAGGCTATAAGTATACTTTATTATTCAATTTCAGTTGGAGAATTTAATAGAATATCAAATTGTGAAATGGCTTATGAAATATGGCATAGACTTTCTATAACATACGAAGGAACTGTTCAAGTAAACAATTCTAAAATTGGAATGCTTAAACAGAAATTTGAACAATTTCGTATGGATCAAAATGAATCTATCAGTGAAATGTATGAAAAATTTTCTTCTATTGTAAATGGTTTGAATGCCTTAGGCAAAATAATTAGTGAAAAAGACCAGGTGTCAAAGATCCTTAGATCTCTTCCTCCCAAGTACAAGCCCAAAGTGACGGCCATTGAAGAAGCAAATGACCTCACCCGACTAAGGATGGAACAACTCATTGGCAACCTAGAAGCTCATGAGGCAACTTTGGAAGAGGAAGAAAGAAGAGAACGTGAACTTCAACAAGGGAGAAAGAAGGATATTGCATTGAAAGCATCAATTAAGAACAATCATGATACAAGTGAAGAAGAAACTCTCATTGTAAATGGTAAGCAGTATAAAAGTTTTAAAACTAATAAAACTTCTAGTGTTTCTTCTTCCAGGTGCTTTGAATGTGGCAAGAAGGGACACATGAAAGGTGATTGTCCAAAACTCAAGAAAGGGAAGAAATCATCTCACAAAAAGAAAGAAAGAGCATATAAAGTTGCATGGGATGATTCAAGTGATGAGAGTAATGATGAAAATGAAGAAGTAGAATGCCTTATTGCTACAACAAATGAAGAAGAAGAAGAAGAGGTAAGTCTTTTTGATCTGCCAAAAGAAGATCTAATTGCTAATCTTTAAGATACCCATGAGAAGTATATTGAGTGCAAGAAGAAATTTAAGAAATCAAATAAAGTAAAAGATGAGTTAAACGTTAAACTTCTTGCTCTCATATCTGAAAATGAAAATCTCAAAAAGTCTATTGAAGATTATGATATTAAGCTGAAATCCATAGAAGCAAATTGTAATCTTCTTTCCCTTGAAAAGTTAAACTTGCAAACTCAAGTAAATGATCTTAAAAAACAACCTGTTTTCTGTACACATCTAGATTATGATATTATTGTGAAAGAAAGAGATTCTTTGTTATCTAATCTAGATCAAGCAACATTAGATATCAAGAAGAAAATGGATGAGATTATGAAGTTAAAACAAAAAGTGAGTAGCTTGAGTAACAATAATATTCTTGATAATATCTTGAATGATTCTTATCATCAAATTGGAAGAGGAGGACTAGGTTATAAGACTAAGGGAAAATCTTATCAAAAACCTAGTTGGAGAAGGACACAAGTACTAAAGAATCAATACATGTATGTACCAAAGAACAACTCAACTCCTAGAAAGAGAAATGAGATTGACTCTATTAGTTGTCATTATTGTTTGCGTCTTGGACACTACCCTTTTTCATGCCCATACAAGAAAAGGAATGATGATCTAGCTTGGGTTCCTAAAACTTAGAAGTTTGAATTTGACTAGTTGAGATTTGACCTAAACTGATTCTTAATATACAAATGTCAATATATCAACATAATTGAGTTTCCACTTTCATATTCTTATTTTACAATTACTGAAAACAGTTCTGAAACAGTACAAAAACTTTCTCGATCGAAAAACTGTTCGACCGAGAACATTGTCGGTTGAGAAATCGTCGACCGAGCAGGTTACTATTTTCAAGTCTGCAATAAATATGAACCTGTTTTTTTAAATTAATCTAGTTTGCTATCAATTTGTTGTTAATAATTGATTAAATATGAAAATCAAGAATGATTATTGGAGACCATCTTTTCATCAAGACATATTGATCTTTAGCATCATGAATTGTTGAATTAAAGTATAACATTATGAATACGAAATTCATTACAAAAAGTGCTATATGAAGATTGATTTTGAACAAACCTTATTCTTTGATTGAAAATGTTTATCAAGCATGTTCATGGTGTGTCTTAAACTTGAAAATCCATAAATGAGATTATTTTGGTTTATCCTAAGTATTTCTTGGTCTATCTATATAGGAACTATGTATATTAAAATTTATTTTACATGATCATTATCATTGTATTCAATCTTGATCATTGCATTGTGGATATGTTACTACTGTTCTATCATAATTATTATGCCATGATCATTGTGTTTCAGCCCATACGAAGATTCCATTTTGCACAAATAGTAAACTTCCATGGCACAAATGCATTTTAATTAAAAATATGTAGAAATTATACTTCACATATAAGTGTTCAAATTGGAAATCTGCAGAAATTGCCTCTTGGTTGCAATCAAATTTGACCAAGGGGCGCTATGGTCGTAGTCAAGGTCGACCTAAAATAAGCTTGACGAAATGCTTATTTTTACATCATTTTACTGCACTTCATCTTAGTATATTGATTCAAAAGATATTCATCATATTGAAAACATGATTTTAATACAAAAGCTCTAATAAAAGGTCAAAATCAAATCTTAAAAACCTATTGTGACCTTAGAATTCTTAAATTATCTTGACTATAAGATTAAGGGGGAGCTCACACAAACTATCTTGATTATAAGATTAAGAAGCTTACAAAACTTTATAAACATCATTTGAAGCTTGTTATGACCTTAGTATTTTTAATCTTGGTTATGAAATTAAAGGAATTTACAAATTTCATGAATGTGATATATATCTTGTTATTAATGGAATTCTCTAAACAAATCAGGGCTTAACATCTCGTGTTTTTGGTAAGAGACACCTTTCATGAACTCTAAGCTTAAGGGATTCTTATATCATTTTCAGGGCTTAACATCCCTTGTAAAATGGGTGAGAAATCAATACACAAATGCCATGAACTTAAAAGGAACTCATATCATTTCAAGGCTTAACATCCTTTACAAATGATTGAGAAATACATTGTGGCTAAATTTGACAATAAATGGCTTACATTTATATATTAATCCCTTGAATTTAAATTTAAGGGGGAGCATAGCATAAAATTAAGGGGGAGAATTAAAAAGTCATACTAAATGATTATCTTGGATATCTTTTTGAAATGACAAAGGGGGAGAAATAATATAAAATTAAACACATAAAATAAAATGAGTTTCATAATATCTCGGCCAACACCCACTTGCAAAACAAGAATGGATACAAAAGGTAAACTTCATGTATGAAACTCATATGATTTATATTTCCTTATTTTATATTTAGAAAATGTTTGTCATCTTCAAAAAGGGGGAGATTGTTGGCTAAATTGGACATTATTATAATCCCTTTATTTTGATGATGACAAACATTTCATTCTTGTCGATCTAACGGGCTACTTGAGTGTTGCAGGAATAAAGTGGATGACAGATATATGGAAGATCTATATGCTAGATTGTTTAAATTTCCTGAATGTAATCAATTATAAAACTTGTACAAATATATAATGTACAAGTACTTAGACATCATGTAAATCATGCGTTAGATCTTCCCTAGCCAATCACTACACTTAGATAGGTCATCCCCTTCAATAGTGTCACATATGCACACTCATACATACACTTAGAACTTTATTTGAAACATTGAAACAAGGTCAATCTCGGTCGACAAAATCCTCGACCGAGACACTCTCGGTCGACAAACTTCTCGACCGAGAAAGACCCAAGTAGCCGTTAGACACAGCAGACAAGGTAGTTGGCAGTTGGAGATGAACGTTGCCCATACTTGCTCCAGACAGTCCCTCGGTCGACAAGTCCTCGACCGAGAAGGACTCTCGGTCGACAAATCTTCGACCGAGATGTGTTCTGTCTGCAACTTTCAGAATTAATTAACTAGCCATTGCTAAAGCAACTAAAGTATACCTAACGGCTAGTTAAGCACTTAGAACCCCCTAGAAAGTGTCTAGAACGTCCTTAAGCACTTGTAGGTCATTCCTATAAATAGGACATGCCTTAGGACACCTAAATACACCAATCTACACTTGTGATACACTTGAGCTTACACTTGCAATTGTCAATCTGTTTTGAGAAATTGAGCAACACTTGCATTGGCTATTCTTCTCCTTGCTCCAATTTCATGTCCTATAGGCTAGCATCTCCTATCCACAACAATTACACTTCTATATACATTAGTTAGGAGATCAAAACGCTTGATATAGGAAATCAAGCCTTGAGCTGCAAAGTGGTATTGTAATTTCTATTTTTCCTTCTTGTTCCTTTTATCCTTTGTATTCTCTTTGCTACTCCTAGGGTTGGAGGCTGCAGATTGGATAAGGTTCTTCTTGGTGGAGAAGGTGGACTTTGGACTACTTCAAGAAGGCTGTTGCAACGGGAAGCTACTTCAAGAGGAAGGCTACTTCAAGGGGGAGCTTGAAGTTACTTCAAGAAGGCTGCTTCAAGGTTGGTGCAACTACTTCTAGGTGAAAGATGTCCGAAGGGTTTGGTGAAAGAATTGTAATTTTATGTAAAGTCCTTGTGAGGTAATAAAATTTGATTCTTTCAAAATCCCGGTTGGGTAAGCAACCGGGTAGTGGATTGACTGCCTTAGTATTTGCTAAGGTTGGAACCACTCTAAATCCTTGTCCCCTTGTCCAATATTTTTGTGGTTGGTTGTTTGAGTCAAATTACTTTAAAATTATCATAAAACCCTATTCACCCCCCTCTAGTGGTTTTTCAATCCCATGACCCTCCTATATATAGGGGTATTGGGGGCTTCTCAAAGTACAAATCAGAACACCAATTGCTGTGCAAAGTTGTCGTTCTCTCTGGTTGTGGTAACCGAGAGAGCCCGAGCAAGTGCTACCCGAGAAGGGAGGCATAGTAAGGGAAAGACAACTGTAGAAAGGCAACTGGTTGCAGGAGAGTGTGTTGGTGGCTAGTGCGCCGATAGGAGGTTGCAACTCCTTCCGATTCCTTATGGGACAAGGAGATCAGAGTTCCAGGTAGTCCATGTGGACTACTTCATTGGCGGGAGACTTCTGCCGCTCGGAGGACAAATGTCAATCCTGACAATCCCGGTGAGACCAGGAGCTACACAAACACCGTACAAGACCAAAGGTGAAGACCGTGCAAGCCGTGAGGTAACATCGTGGAGCAAGCCTCGGGATAAGGTACACCTCTACAAACAATCCTTCCTATTGTATAGACGTTGACATGATTCCTTTATTCCGGGTTTGGGAGAAGAAATTTTTTGTTTCCACTGCCTTCTCTGTCTCCCCTAAAATCCAACATAGACTAGCACCATATCTTTACTTACTACAAAGTAATTCAATTACGAAGAGTCTGACCATGCCTTACTTATCACCACGGGTAGTGGGAGGGAAACTAACAAGAAAACAAGGAACTATTTTTCTTTGGATCTTGTTTTGTTCTTGGAACCAAGATGTGCAGAAAAATCCAAGAGTCTTCGGAAGAAGCTTTGTACAAAAATCTACTAGGGAAAACAAAATGCTATGGGAAAGGCTACAACTATGGTCTAGAAATCACTTTGGAGATATTAAAAATAAGATCAAAGAAATTCAGACACTCCTAAGAAAAGAGCAATGAAAGCTTTCAGAAAGCCCTACTATGAGAAAATGTGAGGATCTAGATGAAAATTTTAGTGCTAGCACAAACAAGAGGAAGCTACTGGAGCGTAAGAGCTAGAGTCAATGAAATGAAGGTTGGAGGAAAAAATACAACCTATTTCCATCACAAAGTAAAACATCAAAAGGAGCAAAATAAGATATAAGGTCTCAACGACAACACCGGTATTTAAGTGCAAATGACAAAGAAACTATAGAAGTGCTCACTGACTTCTTTGTAGACCTCCTCAAAACCATCAACCCTATAAGGTTTGAAGAAGATTCTATGGGCAACCAAGAAAAGATTGATTTTTCTGCTAGATAAGTATTGGAGCAAGATCTTACAAGTAGTGAAATCTAGGAATAAATTAAATAGATGCACCCCAAAAAAGTACCAAGGCCACAGAACGAAAGATTGTTTTATGAGAAGTATTGGCACATCATTGGAAAAGGTGTAGCAAACTAGATAAAAGACTAGTGGAAGGGGGAGGACAACCTAACATACATAAATTCCTCCCTTGTAGTTTTTATTTTTAGGATATGAACTAAGAAGATGTTAGACTTATGACCGATAAACCTATGCAATGTGCTCTATAAAATTGCCTCAAAATTCCTAGCCAATAGAGTGAAGCAACTCATGAATAAAATTAACTTAGGATCAAATTACCTTTATCCTAGGAAGAATGACAAATAACAATGCCCTCATTGCCTATGAAATTTTGCATGCCATGAAGGGGATATAAGAAAGAAGACCTATAATATTTCACTCAAGCTAGATATGTCTAAAGCCTATGAACAAAGTTGAGTTGTATTTCTCCAAATTTATGAAAAAGAAGATGTGGTTTGGAGAATGGTGGAAGAAAAATATTTATAACCATGTTTCATCTCCCAGTATGCCTTTTCTAAAGTGAAGATTGGACTATAAAGATAACACCTTTTTGAGGACTTTTCCAGGGAGACCCTCTCTCACCTATCTCTATATTTTATGTGGTGAGGCTTTCTATATGTATCTATCTCTTGCTATTAACAATAATCATACATGGAGTGGAGGTCATCCGGAGTACACCACACATTTCTCATCTCTTTTTGTGCGTAGATGATAGAACATATTTATAGCAGTAAATTGTACAAAATGCTTGAAGATAACTAAAATTATCATCTGACATGAACATACATCGGATTATAATATAAACCTATCCCAAATGGAGGTTGCTTTCAATAATGGGATTGACTGTGAAAAGAGCGTGGAGTGAAAGATTCTGCTACAAGTCAAAGAGGTGGATACACAAAATATTTAGGACCGCCCACACCCATAGGGATGTCAAAGAAGAAAGTCTTCCACTACATAAAAGATAGAGTTTTGAAGATAACACATGGATGTAAGGAGAAGATGTTGTTCAAACCTGGTAAAAATACTTATTAAAGTGACCACCCATACTATCTTGATGTATGCGATGAGTACCTTCCAACTGCACGTGGGCATGCTAAAGGATATTTATAGTGTTATGTCACAGTCCTAGTCGGGTGCCTAAGGAATAGAAAGAAAACTTCCACTATAAGAAGAAGAATATATGCAAACCAAAAAAACAAGGAGTGATCAGATTCATTGATTTTGCAAGCTTTGAACCAAGCACTCCTTGCAAGATAGTTATGGATACTTTACACAAGTGCATGCATATTGGTGCATACAATTTTTAAAGAAAAATATTCCCTCAATGACTCTATCTTGGAGACCAGACATGGGTACAACTCTAGATTTACATGAATAAGTATTTGAGGGTAAAGTCCCTACTTTTGAAGGGCCTGAGATTGATGATGGTAAATGATATACAAACATATATCTATATAGACAAGTGCTTAACAAATAACAATGTAACACAATGGAGGGTTTTGAATAAAAAGATGTAAAAATCCGATCTTTATAATCAATTTTAAAAAAATATAAATCATAATATATAATTAAATCTTTGTACATTTATGTGATACATCAGAGTTTATCTAAGCCTATAGGTAAGGAATACAAATTAAAATATAAGTCCTATATAATACTCTAGTCAATATAGGACATATTCCACATGAATCTTCTATGTCTTCATTCAAGAAGCTATCCATGTCCATCCCATAGTGATTGATACATCCAAGTCATGGACCAAAGAGGAAAAGGTCGCCAATGCAGTTACTAAATCCTTATTACTAAGACACTATAAGATATGAAACAATCAAGGAGTAAATGTAATTGGAAACTAGATAATAACTATTTGGTGGACTTAGGCTATCAAGATAATGATTACAAGTATCAACATTATCAATATTTAAGTTTTAAGTTTAAAAACCCCTTCATCCATCTTTCTCTCTAGCGCCTGGGCTCCCATCCATCTCTAGGTTCGGGGCGGCCTATGGCTGGGATTGGCCCCAGGCCGGTGCCTTTCCTAGATAGGGTCAAGGGCATGCTTTCTAAACCCATCACAATCCCTTCATCCAACCCCCACCCTCCCTCTTCTTCCAACACCTCAGCCTCCACCACCACTACCATACCCTCCACCACCGGTAGCCCTTCCGCCGTCATCTCACCCCATGATGGTCCTATGCCTCCTGCCGAGGTAGGGTGGAATCACCCCATCAATGATGTTACCATTGGACGTACGTGGGTGGAGACTCTCTAAAAACCCATGGCTGTTCCCAGAAGTTGTCGGTCGGTCGTCATTGATTCAGACCCCAAAGCACCTCATTTTATGGAGGGGGGCAAGCGGCCCAGAATGTAGTTCTCAGAACATGTCTGGGAAGAGATGGAGGATTTCAAAAAGTTTGACATCATCATCTAGGTCCTAGGGAAGAAGTACCATCTCGAACAACTCTATGGATGGATGTTGAGGAACTAGAGACCAAAGGATGAGATTTAGATGTCACCCTTGAATGATGGTCTCTTCTTGGTGAACTTTGCGAATGAGTCGGACATGAATGTCTCTCTCAACAAAGGCCTTTGGTTTTCCGATTCACAACTGGTTCTCACCAGGAAATGGAAATCCGAAGCAGACGTTAGACGAGTGGAACTCACAACTGCTCCCTTCTGGGCAACCCTCCTCGACATCAACAAACACTGGTCTAGAAGAACCCTCACTATCATTAGGTATGCCATTGGTACCCCAAAGTCATTTGATTTTTCGAGGGGAGGGAGGAAGCTTGGGGTAGCAAGGATGTGCATGGAGATCTCAGCCGAGATGCAACCTCCTTCGGAGGTCCTGATCAAGCTCCCTGACAACAAGGAGTTGGAAATACGAGTTCTATATGATGCCCTTCCTGACCACTACAACACCTGTAAGATGTTCGGTTATATGAGCGGCCGCTGCCTGAGTAGTTGCAGGTCAGCTGCTGCTGTTCAAGTGAGAGGTAGATCAAAAAGCAAACATCGGAGGAAGAATGGGGGCTCTAAGTCCAGAGCTTCTCAATCTCATGTAGCCCCAGCAGAGGATATAGTCACAAGGGCTGATATTCCGAGCCTTGTACCACTGAAGAATCCTATACCCATCCCTGTTCATCCAACCAAGGTTGCTCTGGTCGAGGAATGTGTGGTGAGTAAGAGGTAGGTTAGTGTTATGGCATAGGAGGTTAACCACACATCTGAGGCAGTGTGTGTTGATACTGTTAACTCCTTTGCAGTTCTTATGGACTAAGGCTAGGAGACACTCACTATGCCAGTTACCAATAGTGCTGCTAGATAGAGAGGTGACATGTACAAGGCTGTTGAAGGTAGAGGTGGCTCCACCTGTGGGAGGGGGTGCTCATAGATCCCCACCATGAAGATACTCACATAGAACATGTGAGGTGTGTCCCTACCACACACGCAAAGAAAGGTTAGGGACACTATAACAGGTATGGATATTTCCATAGATGTCTGTCTTGAGATGAGAATCAATAGAGGAAATAGTGACAATTTGAAGGGCCTGTTCCCCACGGGTTGGGATTTTGCTTCCAACCTTGATGACATTGATGGGGATCATATTGTGGTTGGGTGGAACCCATAGATTTGGGACATCCAATCGATCCACTCCATGGACCAGTTGCTGACTCTTAGTTTCTTAAACAATAGAGGCTTCCATTGTGTGCTCTCTGCTGTGTATGGCCTCAACTCAGAGGGCTGTAGAAGACGACTGTGGGGTGTTATGAGAGAAGCAAACCAACAAGTGCTACCTCAATTAGTTATTGGTGATTTCAACCACATCAGAATGGGTAGAGATATGTTTGGTGGCTTGATGGTCCTGGACTCCATGATCGCTAGATTCAATGAAGCCATAGATGCTATAAACTTATGTGAGCTTAAATGAGGGGGGTGGTCTACAACTTGGAACAACAAGAGAGCTCCCTCTAAATGCATTGCTAGTAATCTTGATAAGGGACTAGTCAATACGGCCTGGATGAATTCCTTTCCTACCTCCGCCATACAGTTGGGGGCACATCCATATAGTGATCATGCTTGGATGTGTTTGGAGCTATATTATGCTGCCCAACATGCTCACCCCTTCAGATTCATCAACCATTGGACTAGCTGGCCTAGCTTTAATGGTCTCATTACTGAAACTTGGGGTCAAACTTTTGACGGTAATCCCATTTTCAGAGTGATGGAAAAACTGAAGAGAACCAAGGCTGCATTGAAGCTTTGGCCCAAAGATTTGATTGATCTACCCCACCTGATCAGTAAGGCCAAGATAGTGTTTGATAAAACAGCTATGGAGCTCAGATCCAACCCGCTGGATGAGGTGCTTATTGAGGCTGAAAACACAACTGCGGCCAGGCTACAGTAGCTGGAGAAAGCTGAGGAGGTTCTCCTATGACAGAGAAGCAGGATTAAGTGGATCTCAGATGGTGATAGGAACTCAAAGGTTTATCATGCAGATATCAATAAGAACAACATGAGGGACCACATCCACTCTCTTATGATGATATGGGAAATCTTAAGGACAAACCAAAGATGGTGGCAGAGAGTGTTGCCCAATATTTCAATGACCTCTATAATTAGCCTCCCTTGGTCTTGGGTTAGGCCGTTATGCCTGAGAGAAGGGTCACTGATGAGATGAACAAATTTATGCTGAAATCGGTGTCAGATGAGGAGGTAAAGAGTAATGTGTTCTCCATTGGAGGGTCTAAAGCTCCCAGTCCTGAAGGTTTCAATGGGAAGTTTTTCCAGGTCTGTTGGGACATTGTGAAGGAGGATTTATGTCGTGCAATTAGATGGTT
The DNA here is from genome assembly GCA_963693085.1 of Alisma plantago-aquatica. NCBI lineage: Eukaryota > Viridiplantae > Streptophyta > Magnoliopsida > Alismatales > Alismataceae > Alisma > Alisma plantago-aquatica. The sequence goes on from OY856412.1 coordinate 1,339,031,928, forward strand.
CTTGGTGGGTGGTAGGATGGTTAGGTAGGTGAACCACTCCTTCATCTGGCTTATACACAAGAGAAATTTGGCCACTTTTATGGCTGATTTTAGGCCTATAGCATGCTATTTGGTCTTCTATAAGATTATGGCAAAGCTTCTCACCCGCAGACGAAACCTATGATGAACTCTATTGTTTCTAATAGATAGGGAGATTTTGTGTTGGAGAGGTCCATTTCCGACAACACCCTATTGGAAGCCGAGTATCTCATGGACTTCAATGTAAGGAACTCTACTAAAAATCTTGTATTAAAATAGATGTCACCAAAACCTATGACCATATAAGTTGGCCTTTCCTATGGAGGATCATGGAATCCCTTGGTTTCTCGGACAATTGGATTGCCATAATGAGACAGTGTGTTGAGATAGTTTCCTATTCTGTCGTAGTCAATGGTTGCCTGCATGGGTTTTTCACTACCTCAAAAGGGTTCCTCCAGAGTGATCCACTCTCGCCGCTGCTATTCACCATTGCCATGGAAGGTTTCACCTGTCTAGCTTAAAAGGCTGAGTTGCTTAACCTTATTAAACCGTTTAAGGTTCATGGAGTTAAGGTGAGATCGCATATGATCTTTGCTAATGATATTTTACTCTTCATTTCCGGGCATGTGAAGCATATGAGAGGTGTCAAGACCCTTCTTCAGGAGTTCAGTGATATGTATGGACTATACAATAGCGAAGTAAAATCTAGAGTGTTCTTCTCTAGATCATGTGATACGAGAAGAGGTAGACTTAGAGAGGCAGTTGGTTTACAGGAGGGATCCTTCCCTACCAAATATCTAAGCATACCTATCTCAGGCGGCAAGGGAAAATGTGCAGATTATATTGAATGTTTTGATAGTATGCAAGCTATTGTGGATAAGTGGGCTGGCCTCTCGATCTCTATGACATGGAGGGATGTCCTCATTAAATGCATTCTTACTGCTAAAGTTCTCTTCTGGTGTTGCCAAGTGGTGCTACCTAACTTCATTGTGGGAAAGTGCAAGTCCATCATGTCTGGGTTTTTGTGGGGAAGTAAGAGCTACGCCATTGCTTGTGATAAGCTTGCCAAATGCCTACTTTGGGGGGCCTCAACTTGAGGAGCCCAGACGATATTGCTGAGTATGCTACTACCAAGAGGGTGGACTGATTCCTTTGCTCACCTCATTCGTCATGGATAGTTTGGAGTCTAGATACGGGGAGGACCTCCTGGAGATCAACCCAAAATAGGCAAACCTATCCAGATGCGCTAGAGCTATCATCAAGGTTTGTCCTTCAATGAAGCTTGAGTACGTATGCGATAGGGAGCAATGGACGCTGTTGAATCCCAAATCCAACCTTGGTCCAAAGAGTTCTATTTGCCTCAAGTGCCTTGGCACACTCTGTTTTGGGGCCAACATCATCAATCTAAATGGAGTTATTGTGCTTACCATGCTCTTATGCAGAAGCTACCCATGGCGGACATATTGGTCAAATGGGGCTTGTTTGCTGATACCTGCTGCCCCCTTTGCCGCAGTGCAGTGGAGAATCATAATCATTTGTTTTTTGAGTGCCCCTATACTAGGTATACCTGGTCTAGGGCATCCCTGAAGTGTGGTTTTGGTGGTCTGCCCCCACTCTCTATCCATGATGCTGTCTTGTGAATTTTGGATCATACCAAGAAGGAAAAGGATCTCATAAGTTTTTGCGGCCTCATGCTCACTAATATCATTTTCCATGTAAGGAGGGAGAGAAATGCTAGGAAGCATGGTCAGAGGGATACCGATTCCCTTAGTTTTTTTGATATTATTGTAAATAGGATGGCTCAGATTCTCAAAGCCAAGCCTGAGTGTTTCAGGGGACTCAAGTCAAATATTCTCAATATGTGGGGTTTGAGTCTCTAGTTGTATAGTATACGGGTGTCTGTGCCCTATACACCTTTTTTGGGTTTCCTTAGTAATATTTTACCTCATCCAAAAAAAATTTTAAGTTATAAAATATCAACTTCACAAGATTGTTTAATTAGTAATTTGTAAGGTTGTTCAATATTCAAAATTATCAACTACAAACAAGTATCAAAATTTTGAAAAATATTCAAGGTTGTTCACAGTAACATGATCTAATTCAAATACCAAATTGGGCATTGTCATATCATATCTCAATTAAGCGCTAGGTTCCTGTAACGACCCCGCCTCCCAGTAACCCCCAATTAAGGGAGACCAAAAGGTTAGAGCCGTTATCCCAATTTCTCGGATCAATGATTCGACAAATAATAAATCATAATTACTAAATTCCACCAAAACTATACTGAAAAGCTGGAATAAAATAAAACTTTGCATACCTTTTAAAATCTTGGATTTCTAGACTTCTATCCACAACTGGAGTCTATTCTAACTAATCATCCTTGTACTTAAATTTCTTAATTTTAGAATATGCCACTTTACTGCTTGTCCTTTTCAATTTGTACCTAAAACGCCAAAAAACAAAATGTCGGTCAACATAAATGAATATGTGGGGGAAACAATAATCAGGAAATTATATGTAATAACATATTGCAAGAAATTATGGTTTAGCAAGAAAACTTTACATCTTAAACATAACTACTCAATCCACACATACCCTAACCTCTACGCTTATCCCTGCAGTGGACATGGATACTACCTCTCATATGGTAGATCCCAACTAACCCCCATGATTCTACCTAACATGTAGATCAATACCTAGGGTTGAAGAGTCGCATGGCACTACCCATAGGTAGCCCAATCCCTAACTCATGATATGCTGAAGAGTTGCATGGCACTACCCATAGGTAGCCCAATCACTGACTCATGATAACCTAATAGTCCTACCTAATAGGTAGACATGTACTGGGTCATCCTTTTCATCACTAGAGAAGCCACAGAGGAGGACTAGGATCTGAGCTAGTTAGGTATACATTTTCAGGTGATAATCATAGTCACTTTATAGTTGCATGAAAAAAAAGCCATCCAAGCAGTTATTTTCAAGAAACCGATAAAACATTTGGGAATCACCATGAAACTAAAGTGATTAACCATAGGCATAACCACATACCTGATCCAGAGGTAACTTGATGTCCAAGCAAGAATAATCAAGAACAATCAATCAAGCAACCAACAATATCCTGAAATTAATGCATAACATCCAAGTGTCATTGTTTTATCCAAATCATTCACAAGATAGACTTGGATTCTACCTAAGGATTTCTAGGCCAACTTTAGGGTTTTATTAAGGTTTTAGCCTCCATAACACATTTATAATGTTTAATGCTCTTTTAGTTTGCAAACCCTAATTTTAACATCATAGGCATACTTGAAAGTTAATTAAGTATAATATGCCTCTTTTATACTAACTACTATCTTTATCCTTTTAAGTCATGCCAAGATCATTAGACCCAATTATCATCTTTGGTTTCTTTAAAATTGACAACTCATAGTCCAACTCATATATGAACCCTATTTATCACTAATTCCACATTTATCTCTTAGAAAACCCTAATTACCATATTATGGGTATTCATCCACAATTATAAACTTTCATACTTAAAATAGCTTAGAATCATCATATCTCAGCTTTATTCATGGATTTGAACAATTAAAGCCATTAAGAGTCATAATTACCAAGATTAGGGTTTCAAGGCCCATTAAAGCATATTCGTGTACATAGAACCTTAAATTAATCAAACTATGCATAAAGACCATCCTTTTAAATCTAATGTGTCCTTTTGTAATCAACATGTTAATATCAACTTTAAACATCCATATAACCCTTCCCAATTCATTAATAATAAAAGATTAGGATTTTTCATTAATTGAACCATTAATGATAGTATCTTCACATACCTTTTGAATTGCAAGCAGAATTAGGCATCAATTACATTTTCAATGCATTCCTTGCATTTTTCTGATAAAAAGCACTACTTATTTGTATTTTTCGGCCAAAGAACCCATTTTTTTAGCAAAAATTGCAAGATTCATCAATTTTCTTGAATATTTGATAGAAAGGGCTATTTATTGAAATTACTGGGCCGCTCGATTGGTGGTCTACTGATCCACCTATGGATCGGACACCCCACGTCGCTCGCCCCCACTAGCCTGCTTACTTAGCTGGCCGATACCTGAACCGTTGCATCTTCTTCGCGAGACCACGGTTGTCTTCAATCCTACGGCCGCTGCTACTCATCTTCTTCTTTTTTCTGAACCTTGCCCGTGGTGGCTTTGCGGTGGCGCCGCAGCGGAGGCTCACCAGCCACGCTTCTTCTCGCTAGTTTAGGGCACAAGGGAGGTAGGGAACAGGTCGGTCGAGTTCGTCAGGGTGGGAGGAGTTGAGAGGGAGGGCTATTTATAGGATTTAGGGGCTCTTCTAGGGTTCCCCCAACTCGCCGCCGCCCTTTCTCTCGACCCAATTGGGAATTTCTTCTAGAATGAATGAAACCACCCAAAACCTAAGCTGGTTGGTTGCAGAATCCTTGCCCAAACCCAAAGGAGCAATTTCCTCAGGTGCACACACATCATATCATGAGAAAACCGGAGTGGAAAAACACCATCCAACCGCATGTTTCCCAGTTCTGCTAGAACTGGATGATGAGAGGCTCTCATTGGATCAAGATCCAATGGCTCTCATCTCTTGCGTTCAACCAAAAAGAAAAACGAATTCCTATTTTCAAGATAATTCCTCATTATTTAATATAACTTGGAAAAATCATAACTCCTAAAACATGGCTCTGTGTTATCCCAAATTTTGAGGGAAACTTAATAATGACTTAATCTACCTCTATGGTAAATTTGGTCTCATTATCTAAAAGAAAACGTGCCTTTTCTTTAGGTGTAAGATATTACTCAATTAGGCTTATTTCTCACATCTTTTCTCTTTCTCCACTTATTATCTTGCAACTTGGACTCCTTGGAACCCAAGAAATCCTAAGATTTCGAAATCATTTTTGGAGGATTCTTATTATCCTTCTAGATGCATCCACATCCTTTATTTCTCATTATATTACTTATTTCTTTTATTACAATATTTCTTTTTAAGAATTTCTCTTTTTCTTTTATTTCCTTTTTCATCTTTTCTATTTCTTTTATTAGAAATCACATATAAATGAAATTTACTCAATTGTGACCATTAATGTCACCTTCTAGAGATTTCTATATAATTCTCATAAATACTTTGCTTAATATTCATTATCTTGTATCTTTTTTTAATATTTAGACTTGTCTTCTTTTCTTCTCTTTTATATCCATTATTGGATTAATCTAATAGTAGGAACCACGAAATTCCTATCAAAAGGGAGATTTAAAAAGAAATCCCTTCTTTGAAGCAAAGCATACAACCTTTTCAATTAAGTCCATATCATAAAAACATTACATTTCAATTATGAAAACTTATGCAAAATTGAGGCTGTAACATCCTTCCCCTCTTATAGGAATTTTGCCCTCAAAATTCTACCAAACATATAAACAATTCAGGATAAGACTTTTCCGTATATTTCATTGGCTCCCATGTGGCTTCATCCTCTCCATGGTGCTTCCAAAGAACCTTTATCATCTCATATTATTTACTTCTGATCTCTCTCTCACCTTGGTATCTCATACCCTTATAGGTGTCTCAAGGTAGGTTAGCCTCCCTTGGGAGCTCACTAGGTTCATTGCTAAGCCCATGGCTCGGGTACCTCACATAGTGCTCTAGATTGGACTTGTGGAACACATCATACATCACGTTATCCTGAGGGGTAAGGCTAAACATAACCATCTCCATCAATCCATCCCAAATGGACCCATGTATCAGGGACTCAGCTTTCTCAGCTATAGCTCAGAGGGGTCATATTTTCATATCACATATTCTCCCAAAGTGAACTACATGTTAGTCTACTTTGCATCAGCTCACAACTCATGTCGCCCCTGGGCTCTCTTTCAGCCATCGCATGATCAAAGCGACTTCATCTGCACACACTATGGCCTTTTTTTTTACCTTCGCGGGGTCCCTTCACCCACATCATCTTAATGAAGCGGTGACTGACACAACCTCCCTTACAGAGCTTCTTACATCCCGATACTGGCTATGGTGGCTAACATCAAAACTTTCATAAGACAAGAACTGTCTCCATGTATCACCCTGAACGAGCACACACACTCTCATCAAACCCTCTAGTCTGGATCATACTAACCATCAGTAAGGGGTGATAAGCTGTACTAGCATCGAGTTCATCATGTACTTACTTCCACCGCATGGAAGTGAATCTTTAGGTCATACTCATGAACCTTTGAACTCACATCATGGTGTAGTTGAACCATCTCTCTTACATGTAGTTCAACCAAATCTATCCCTTGACATTACTCTCTCTTTCTCTTTAGACTATGTCACCTAGGTAAGGAAATCTACCATAACCCATATTACACCCTGACCTTCTTCGGTCCATGGGAGACTTACCACGACATCCATAGTGATGAACTCCCATTCCCTCTCAGAGACTTTTATCCTCTATATCCACTCAATGGGTTATTGGTATTCATCCTTCACCTCCTGACATGCATGGAGACAAGCCACATGCAACTCCGTACACTTCTTAGGCATCCAAAGTACTACTACCACTTATTATCTTAGTAATACCATGATGTATGGTGAACTTAAAATCATGATCTCCTGTATGTCATGATTCCTCAAGGTTGATTTCTTAAAACACTCTAGTCATGGGTTTCATCACCTTCTTTCCCAGAGAAGTGCATATGAGGTTCTACCACCATCCTCCTATCACAATAGGCCCTAGGTTGTCTAACCAAGCAACCACTAACTCGATTAACAGATCTCATTATATCTGAGTGTTAGCCAAACATATTTAACCACTTAGGGTTCACCTAACTACCTAGACTAGGCAGCTACATCTCAACAAGAGCATCCATTACCATCTTTCATCTTTACGTGTTAGGTAATGTTGAGGACATGCACCTCCATGTATTCCACTTATTATCTCATCTCAAACTCTAAGTCTATCTTCATCAAGAAAACTCAGAGCTCATCCTCTTAGTTATCACACTCAACCTTGTATAGCTCATAAATTCCACATAGCTCATGATAAGAACATCCTCATAAGATGACTACCTTAGTTCTCTTGGTGTTTGTAAACCATCCACACATCGTACACTCCACAAGGGTACGCTATTGTCTCTATCCTCATACATCATAGAAACATTTCCACTCACAACATCTTTATCCTTGGTGTATGGCACCCATATTGCCCTATCTCTCATCCCCATAATGAGAGGAAACAAGCATTTGGCTGCAGTCCAAATTTAGAGTTCTTCATGTTCCAAGAGAAGAGATGGTGCATCCCACATTGCCGGTACACCTTCCAGTTTAGGTTGAAACATGCAACACATGTCCCTACATCATGAACATCTTGATATAAAGGTTACTTCCATGGAAAACTGGTCTCAAACCCACTTGGGTCATCATACCATCCTTGGTCATCTCCTCTAGGTCTGTAGGGTGCCAGCACTTTTGGGGTCATCCCTCTTCCCTTATGCATCCAGAGAGTGCCTTCCTCATCTACCCTTTGGGTCCCATGAGTTCATGAAGGTGATCAATCTCCTAGCCCATGGCCCTCAGACAATGACAACTGTTACCTCCCGACCCTATGGTCATGTGCAACTAGGGAATTAGGCAACTCCTACTCCCATCGATATTATCCCTACCTGACCCTAGGATAGACTTAGGATCCTAACATAGTACATATCTAGTGTGAAACCTTACCCAAGTCTCCATCATCTCTCTAAGCATTCGTGGTCTGACTTACATCCTTTCACAGGGATCATGACAACCTACCTACCTTGGTCAGACCCCATCCACATGCACTTAGAGATGATTATCTATGGGTCTACAGGTTTATTCTCATACTATGTACTCTCCACTTAGCTTCTCAAGATCCTATGAGACCTCTTTAGGTTACCTCAAACCCAACAAAAGCTGATTCATACCCTACAAAGGGTCCTCTCCCAGGACGGGAGGAAACGATCTCTTGATAGCATCAAAGGTCACAAATGTCCTTATGCCCATGGTTTACATCTACATGAGCATATTTAACCCTAGAAAGCTACTAAGGCATGTAGCCAACAAGCAGATCACTTACTATACCATGCTAGGTCTCCATGATAGGTCCTACTTGTTCTCGTTCCTCGACATTGGACCATCATCATACATACACATGTCACCAACCTATAAGTAGGAGGTTCATCAAACATATACCTTAATCCAAGGGGTTTCCCATTCCCTTAAACATGTGGAGTTCCATTCTCAAATCTATATAAACTCAAACCTCATCATGAACATTAGGTGCACCAGGTACTACTACTTCCCCTCTTAGGTCTAGGAACCCTAGGTTCACCTCTTATGCAACAACCATCCAACTGCATGCTCAACGTTCCAACCATGAACCAAACATGTACGAGATATAACAAGCACGTTCTTATAGTTCTTCCATATATGAACAACACCTCAGACTCGAGTCCTCTTCAAGGACAACCAACTAGGTATAAGACCTTACAACTTGTTACTAAACCTCCACATGGTCTAAGGAACTCTTCTTCCTATCCCTAGCAGGTAAGCACCTATATCATCTGCACATAGGTACCAGTAGCCTCATCTTTCTTCTAGGGTTTGGTTCCTCTAAAGGCAAGTAATATACCAAAAGCCTCCAGGGGTCATGCACGAGGCAACTATAACCATCCACTTAGTTCGCAACATACCCAACTTCTCAGGGTTCCTCATATCCCAGAGTCTAAGCTTCCAACCTTCTTATTCGGGTCTTGCTTTCTCTCTCTCTCTAGAGCTAACGCTACAAACAACCTTGCCACTGGAGGTTCTCTCTCTAAAAGGGTGGATCAAGCTCATATGCATGCACCTACATGGGTGAAATCTACGTTTGCTTGAGATTATCTATGGCTCTTTATGCTTAGCTCATAATCTATCCAACATGCCCTTCTGGCTTGGGTTTCTAACTACTGCCAGCACTACTGACATACTCAAGGTGCATACTATGCCATGCTCATATCATCCCATATGGTTTCTATAGGGTCATCACTAACCCCATCAATGAAGGAGTTATCCTTCACCCTAGCATGTACAACCCTTTCTAGGTTGGGTCACCCAAACAGAAATAAGCCAACCAACCTCACATAGCTCATACTTCTCATAGGTATTCAAAACCAACATCATCTCAACCCACACACAAGGTTGACCATGACTTCCATCTCATCATGGCATCTCTCTCTCTAACCACCACTTAGGGTTAGGGTTAGCATCATCCTCAGAGGATGTGCCAAGTCTCTACCTTTAATGGAGTTCTCTTCCTCCAAGACTAGCTCTACTTCATCCTCCTGACAAGAAGGTCTCACCTCAGGTCTCTCCTGAGGGCATGACAACACATGTCAAACAACCTAAGCATGCAACTATTCTTTAGTTTATGCTTAAACTATTAAGCTTATGTCCATGACATCTTATTTACATGATTTTTCATTAATTTGGTGGAGGATTCCTTAACCTTATCATGCATATCCTGAGGGTGAGGAAGAGAGAGAAAAACCCTAAACCTTGGAATCTTAACAAAATTAGGGTTGAGAAGGGATGAAAATAAATGAGAGATTCCTAAAGGTATCTGATGCAATTTTACTATGCGCTTAAACGCAAGAGAACGCGTCGAGTAGTATAGGCCTTTGTGAGGCCGGAGTCGAACACAGGGATACTGGGAATTGTTGGAGACTCCTACTAACTATTTGCAATCAGCTAAGCCGAATAACAAATTGAGAGTTGTTATTCGACTTAGCTGATCACAAATAGTTAGTAGGAGTCTCCAACAATTCCCAGTATCCCTGTGTTCGACTCGGGCCTCACAAAGGCCTATACTACTCAACGCGTTCTCTTGCGTTTAAGCGCATAGTAAAATTGCGTCAAGTTTTTGGCGCCGTTGCCGGGGATACGGTGAATTGTTGACACTTTGAGTGCTACGAGCGGCCATTCTAGGCCACATTTTTTTTTTATCTTGAAACAACTTCAAATATTTCTAACTTGTTCGATAATTTTTATACTCGTCATAGCACTGTACTGAACTCAAATTTTCTTATTTCAGGTACTGTGTATAGTGCGGATGCGTAACACTGATTATACGCGACACGCACCCGAGGTTCCGCTGCCGGGACCTGAGGACGAGGATTATCACGAGCAAGAGCAACAAGAAGAGGTAGATTCTGAACTTGAACAGGAAGAGATGGCCGAGCCGCAGACTATATGGGAGAAGATCAAGGCTTCTTCCTCATCGGCTTCCAAAGGGCCGATAAAGAAGTAGGCAATCAACATACCTACATATAAGATTGATTCGACATTGATAAATCTGGTGAAGTCGAATGCTTTCCATGGGCTCAAGAATGAGGACCCCGTCGCACACATCAGCCAGTTTGTTGAGAACTGTGACATGGTAAAAATCAATAGGTTTCCACAGGAGGCACTGTATCTCAAGCTTTTCCTGAGTTCATTGGCGGGAGCCGGGCAAGAATGGTTACATAATTTGGATGATGAGTTTGTGGAGTCCTGGAACCATATGGTGGAGGTTTTCTTTGAGAGGTTCTTCCCTCCTAAGAAGACTAACGACATGATCCAGAAGATTCATAACTTTACCCAACAGGCCGGTGAGACATATTCTGAGACCTGGGAGAGATTTCAGGTCATGCTGAGGAGGTGCCCACATCATGGGCTGGATAAAGAGACGCATGTGAAGATCTTCTATTTTGCTCTCTCCGAGCACGATAGGAGTAATCTGGATTCAGCTGGGTCAGGATTCTTTCTGAACAATACGGACACCAGATGCTGGGAGATACTAAAGAATATGGCTAGAAAGCAGTCATGGGGTTAGAGAGAAAGAGGCCCGGTAGAGCAAGTTCAAGTAGCAAGTGAGTCCAAGGCAATGAAAGAGCTGAATGAGAAGATGGATCTTCTCACAAAGAAGCTACTGGAAAAGGAGGATAATGAGTCCGAGGATGAGGCTCAAGTCAAATACATGAGACAACAGCAAGGTTATAGGAACAATGATTATTCATGGAGAAAAGACAAAAAGTTCTCGTGGAAGGACCCAAACAATTTTCTACAGGATTCGGATGCCAAACCCCCGCCAGTAGCAGAAGATAAGAGCACGGAGCTGCTCAATCAGGTTATAAAGCAAAATCAAGAGCTAATGAATACATTTGGCCAACAAATCAAGCAGCAAGGAGAGTACATGAACCAATTCGGGCAAACATTGCAGAGCCATGGGGCTCAAATGAGGACCATTGAGACATCTATGGCACAGATGGCAGCAAAGATTGCCAGTTTGAAGAAACCGGCACATCCAGGTTTTCCGGGGAATACCAATGTTCTAGGGGAAACCAGCAGGCAAAGGCTGTTTTGCTTAGAAGCGGCAAGAAATTGTTGAATCCAAGAGCCGAGGAGACAAGCACACCACAGGATGAGATAGAAGGTGAAGCCAATGAGGAGCTGCCACCACCAGTCACAGGGCAGGTTGATGATACAGTCGTGGATGATACTGAAGAACAGGTTGCAGAGGAGGAACCTTAGAAAAAGACACCTTATGTGCCACCTCATCAAAGGGCACAAGCTGTTCCGGTCCCGTATCCAAATAGTGCTAAGGCAAGGAAGGCAGATGCGCAGTTCAAGAAGTTCTTAGATAGTTTTAGGAAGCTTTCAGTCAATATCCCTTTATTGGAAGCCATTGAGAAAATTCCTTCATACGGGAAGTTTCTAAAAGACATCATAACGAAGAAGAGGAAAATTCCGGATATAAAGGTTGTCGTGCTAAAGGAGCAAGTGAGTGCCTTCATCATGGGCACTTTGCCGCCAAAGAGGCAAGATCCAGGGTGCTTTAACATTTCTTGTTATATTGGGAAGGTTAAATTCGGTGAAGCGTTATGTGACTCAGGGGCAAGCATCAACTTGATGCCCCTTTCTACATTCAAAAAGCTGGGATTGAAGGAGTCACGGACAAGCAATATGATGAGTCAATTGGCGGATAACTCTGTGGTAAAACCTTATGGAATCTGTGAAGATGTGTTAGTGAAGGTGGATAGATTTGTCTTTCCAGCAGATTTTGTAGTCATGGAGATGCAGGATGAACATGGCAACGAGCTATTACTTGGACATCCTTTCCAAGCTACAACCAACATGATCTTAGAGATGGGGAGAGGTCGCTTGACCTTGGGCATAGTCGATGACCGCTTTGAGATGGTCATGCCTTCTAGTACTGTGTCATCTAAGGCAAAGGAACAATGCAAGGTGGTAAAACATCTGGATAGTAATATTTCACTCTGTCTTGGGAAGCCATTTCTGGACATGGCTCATGTGATGAGCAAGGTGGACAATGGAACTTTGGCTGTGGATATCATGGACCAGACCAAAGTAGTTTCTCTGTGCAAAGCTGTGGGATTCCCGAATGATGAGGATGAGGACATTCCACCTTCCATGGAAGATGATGTAATTGCTATATCTGTTTTTGATGCATACCCAGAATTACCATTGGAGGCTTGTTTGGTAAATATTACACATGATTGGATGAGGAGCAAATCTCTCAAGGAGTGTGCCAAGATGCTCCAGATGCTTCCATGCTTCTATGCGAGGCATTATGAAGATCTAGGTGAACTTCCCCCGTCATTTCAATCATCTTTGATCCGCCCGCCAGATCTAGAATTATAGCCGCTGCCACCGCATCTCAAATATGTCTTCCTATCTGGGGAGGACAAGTTACCAGTGATCATATCTACTTATCTGAGTGCGGAAGAGGAAGACCAACTGTTGATAGTGCTGAAGAACCATCGAGGAGCTTTTGGGTGGTCCGTTGTAGATATCAAGGGTATTTCCCCTACTCTATGTCAGCACAAGATTCGGCTCAAGGAGGGAGCCAAGCCCGTGATTCAACCTCAACAACGTCTCAATCCAAGCATGATGGAGGTTGTGAAGAAGGAGGTCATTAAACTTCTTGCTGCAGGTATTATTTACACCATATCAGACTCAACATGGGTGAGTCCCACACAGGTAGTCCCTAAGAAGGGGGGAAATAGTGTCACCCAAAATATGTTAAATGAACCTGTCACCACCCGATTGGTAACCGGGTGGCGAGTTTGTATTGATTACCGCCGTTTGAATGCCGCCACGCTAAAGGATCACTTTCCTTTACCTTTCATTGATCAAACCCTAGAGTGTCTTGCCGGCCGATCGCACTTCTATTTTCTAGACGGGTACTCGGGGTACAACTAGATCTCGATTGATCCTTTGGATCAAGAGAAATCTACCTTCACTTGTCCCTATGGGACTTTAGCGTACCTCCGAATGCCTTTTGGTTTATGCAATGCACCTGCGACGTTTCAGCGTTGTATGCTCGCCATATTTTCTAACATGGTAGAGCGCTGTCACAAGGTTTTTATGGATGACTTTTTAGTGTATGGTGCATCGTTTGATGAATGTCTTTATAATTTGGACAAAGTTTTATAACGCTGTGAGGACACACATTTGGTCCTCAACTGGGAGAAATGTCACATGTTGGTGACTGAGGGGATAGTGCTAGGACACAAGGTGTCTAGCAAAGGTTTAGAGGTAGAACCGGTCAAAATTGAGGTCATTTCCAAGTTGCCCCCACCAAATTCTGTTAAAGGGGTAAGAAGTTTCTTGGGACACACCGGGTTCTATCGTCGATTTATAAAAGATTTTTCTAAAATCGCGAAACCTCTATCCGAGCTTTTAGAGAAAGACGCTGTATTTGATTTCAATGATAAGTGTCTACATGCGTTCGACGTTTTAAAAGAAAAACTGATTTCTGCACCGGTTGTTCAAATGCCAGATTGGACGAAACCATTCGAACTAATGTGTGACGCCTCAGACTTTGTGGTAAGAGCTGTGTTGGGGCAGCGGGTGGACAATAAAGCCACCGTGATTTTTTATGCTTCAAAAACTTTGAATGACGCCCAATTAAATTATACAACTACTGAGAAAGAATTACTCGCCGTTGTTTTTGCTTTTGAAAAATTCCGGCAGTATTTAGTTGGATCTAAAGTAGTTGTATGGACTGACCATGTCGCAATCAAATACTTAATGGAGAAAAAAGACGCAAAGCCTAGACTCATTAGGTGGATTTTGCTCTTACAGGAATTTGACATCGAAATCAAGGATAAATCTGGGATTGAAAACGTTGCTGATCATTTGTCTAGGTTAGAAAGGGTGGATGAAAAAGATTTACATATACCCATAACTGAGACGTTTCCGGAATAACAGATTTTGAAAATTAACTCTAAGGATCCTTGGTTCGCTGAGATGGTAAACTATTTGGCTTGCGGGATCATCCCGGAAGATTGGTCATATCAGGAGAAGAAAAGATTTTTCAATTCTTTACGATATTATTTTTGGGATGACCCAATTCTTCTTAAGCAATGCAGGGACGGTATCTTGCGTAGGTGTGTGCCTGAAGTGGAGTACGAGATCGTTTTACGTCATTGCCACGCATCACCTACGGGAGGAAACCACGCTAGCTCGCACACGACAGCTAAAGTTTTGGAAAGAGACCTTTATTGGCCAACTTTGTTTCGAGATGCCTACGAGTTTGTGAGGCAATGTGATTCCTGCCAACGAGTAGGTAATATCTCAAAGCGACAGGAGATGCCCCTGAACGTGTTTCAGGAAGAGGAGGTATTTGATTTGTGGGGCATAGATTTCATGGGACCCTTTGTGCCCTCAAACTCCAATTTATATATTTTATTAGCAGTTGATTATGTGTTGAAGTGGGTGGAAGCAATACCCACAAGGACTAATGATTCCACTTTAGTGTGCAGATTCGTGAAAGAAAATATTTTCTACAGGTTTAGGGTACCCTGAATGATAATCAGTGATGGGGGTACGCATTTTAGGAATTAGAAGTTCTCGACATTATTGAAGAAATATGGGGTTAAGCACAAAATAGGTACCCCATATCATCCGCAAACACAAGGCCAGGTGGAGGTCTCCAACCGTGAAATTAAGAAGATTTTAGAGTGTACGGTGGCATCCACGAGGAAGAACTGGAGTGCCCTACTGCCGGATGCTCTATGGGCATACAGGACGGCTTACAAAACACCTATAGGCACCACGCCTTTTAGGTTGGCGTATGGCCGGGCTTCTCACCTGCCGGTAGAGTTAGAGCACAAAGCGCATTGGGCGCTGAGAAGGCTAAACCTGAGTTACAATGAAGCGGGTAGGAAGAGACTGCTGGAATTGAACGAGTTGGACGAGCTACGGATGATGGCATATGAGAACGCACAGATATACAAGGAGCGCACAAAGCTGATCCACGACCGCCACATCCAGTTGCACACGTTCAAAAAGGGAGATAGTGTTTTGTTGTTCAATTCACGACTCAAGTTGCATCCAGGGAAGCTCAAATCCCAGTGGAGTGGACCGTTCGTGGTAGAGGAGGTCAAACCACATGGCGCGATCTTAGTGCGTGATGGTGATACCACGTTTTTGGTAAATGGACAAAGGCTGAAGCTCTATTTTGGTTAGAATTACAAGAGGAAGGTGAATGAGGTCAAACTCATTTCACTTTTAAATGCATGAGGTGCCGAAAGCCGTCTAGCCTAAGATGTTAAATAAGGGCGCTTGTTGGGAGGCAACCCAACTATCGGTACATTTGGATAGTTCATGTACATTTGTAGGTTGGCTTATTTTGGTTTGATTTTTAGTGTAAAAAAAAAGATACCGTGATCGATTTGTTTGATGTACAGGATGAGGCAGAGTCAATACCATCGACACCCATGTCGATGGTATCGATCGGGGAACAGGTTGACGACTGTAGATTTCATTCTGAGTCGATACCATCGACGGCCTCGTCGATGGTATCGACATACCTATAGGCAGGTCGTGAAGAAAATGTCGATGGTATCGACCCGGGCATCGATACCTTCGAGATCCCTGAAGAAATGCAGACCAGTTCGTCTCAGTCAACTCGATACCATCGACGGCCTCGTCGATGGTATCAACATGGTTACAGGTTGAAATGCAAAGCGGAGGTGTTGCAATGAAGAAAAGTCGATACCATCGACCCGCATCGATGGTATCGACCATCCACGTCACCGATCCGTGCAAACGAATCAACGGCGATCGCGGCTTCCACGTCATCGATCCAGGTGAAGCGTCAATACCATCGACCCGCGTCGATAGTATCGACACGTCAGCGATCCGGGTTTCAAGATCTAGCCATCGACAACTGTCGATACTCGTGATGGGGGCGGATAGCATCGACTAGTGTCGATACCATCGACTCGCGTCGATGGTATCGACGGGCCAACAGTGGCGCCGGCCAAGTCTATTTAAGGAGATTCATTACGTCAGTTAACGTCACACCTTCAGAGCGATCTCCTCCCTTTGCGCCGAGCACTCCCCCGAGCCGTCCAAGCCCAAAGAAAAGCATCTCCGAGCGACGATCTTCACCGAGCGGAGATTCAACTCTCCAATCTGCACTGAGCTCTCTTTCCAATCCCTTTCTCGTCGCAAATATGGTTCACGTCGCTGGAGAATCTTCCTCTCGTGTGAATCCGATGGACATTCCGGAATTCATGCCACCGCTGCCATCGTCGATCGCACATCCCCGACTCGTCCATCCTTCCTCGGAGGTCCGAAAGATCTACGAGGAGATCATGCGGAGGAAGATAGAGTCCACCCGGTATGTGGACCGGGAAATGATCCGAGACCTCGGATTTGAGGCCAACTTGGCCTATGTTATGTAGGGGCAAGCCCGCCACACGGGGCAAAGGCCCAATGAGCTGCGATTCCATGCTGATGGTCAGCCGTTCTTCAATGACTGGCTGACGTATAAAGAGCTGGTGGCAGAGTTTATGGCATCGCTGGACGTCTGTGTCGTGCCCAACGACATAGTAGCTACCGATCGTGAGTGGATCAAGGGCCGGGTGTCCTTCAGGCTGTACAACCACGACTATACCCTCACGCTTCGCCAATTCAATAGGATCTTCAACTGGAATCATTTCCAGTACGACTACCGGCGGCCAGACAACCGCACCGACTATGACACCATCTTCTCTGAGTTGGTGACAGTGCCACAAGGCAAGTCGGTGAGCTACCAAAACGCCGCGGTAGCCGACTTCGAGCACCCATTCGTCCGGATCTTGCACCGAATGCTGAGTTCCACAATTTTTGCTCGAGGCGATCTGGCCCTCAGCAAATTTTAGGGGACCGACCTTTTCTTTCTCTACAAGCTCCTGAAGAAAAAAGAGTGCAACTGGGGCATCTTCTTTCTGCAATGAGTTTTGGCGGTGAAGAGGAGCACGAGAAAAGCCCCGATTCATTTTGGCGGGCTTATCACTAGGCTGGCCATCTACTTGGGCTTGAACCTCGAGCAGCTGACTCCTCTCTCTACAAGAAGCAAGGTCAACTTGCATCATCTCCACCGGTCCAATCTCCTACTCCTACGAGATGACGTGGCGTTCGCACACTGCCACGTAAATCAAGCATATCAGGAGTGTTCCCTTCCTGACCCCGTCTTCAACATCGACGGTGTGTAGCACTTCCGATGGCCAATCATAGCCATCGACTCTGATGAAGAAGACGGCGACAACAATGGTGACAACGACAACGAGGCGGCGGAAGAGGAAGAAGAGGCGTTCACACCTCTTCGATCACGAGTGGCACCCCGGAAGCGCCCTAGGATGCATCCGGGTGCATCTTCATCTTCTCCGCATCCACCTCCACCACCACAGCCCTCACAGCCGAGCGAGGATGTCTATTCTATGCAGGGCATGTACGTAATGCTGTAGGACATCCAGCAGACCCAACATAGCCAGACAACTGCCTATGCTGGTATTCAGGACACCACCGACCGACTCTTCGTCAATCAGCAGGCGATCTTCGAGAATGAGCGCCTTGTGTTCGAAAATCAGCAGAACATCCATGACCGGCTGCACAGGATGGAGGAGTAGCAGCAGCCGTTTTTCGATCATTACTGGAGCCAAAATTATTTTGGGGGGTATCCACAGCCTCCTCCGATGCCTCAGTATGATCCGAATTTCCAGGGGCAATACCCGTCTTGGGACCCCACGACGCCGCAGTACCCGCCTCCACCACCGCAAGAATGATTCGGTATCACTGTTCCAATCTTTAAGTTTGTTTTTGACTATGAGGCCATAGTCGAATTCAAGCTTAGGGGGGGTAGTTGGAACAACTTTATCTTTTATTGTTTTTAGTTTTGAACTTTATTGTTTTTTTCTTGTTATTTGTTTCTTGCAATTTTAGTTTGTTTAGGATCCACATGCTATCTAGTGTAATCGTGGATGTCATAAAGTTGTGTCATCTCTATAGTGTGCATGGGAAAAATCAAGGGAATTTTAAAAATTTTTGTACATGTGCAAAGCTTGTCTTGTTTAACCTTGTGCAATTAACCTACGAAAATGATCGGTTCTGTCAACTCTAAAACAACTATTCACAACTGTACTCCTAATGATTCATGAAAGTGGACGGACATGTTTGTTTGAGCCTAATCCGACCAAATGGTAATGTGACTTTAATCAGAAGTAGGAGAGAGAAACTTCTTAACTACTACACAGGTCAGTAAGGAGGGACACATAATATTTATCTAAGGTTCGGTCACCTAGTCTTGTGATCTTTCCACCTTTTCGCTTTTTGCAATCCACCACAAGAATTGGAAGTACTTTATAGTTTTAACTTCTTTGACTGCATTGCACGTAGATAGGGCTTGCATTAATTCTTTTTCCATATGTTTGCATAAAAAGAAAGAAAAAAATGAGAATAGTGATACATGCACACTACCTTTAGCTGCATGTCATGTAGATGCATTCATAATTTTTCATGCATAAAGTATATCATGTATCTCGATTTTTCTTCAATGGTGAATTAAATTGTTCCATACCTTCTAAATAGTGCAAATTTCCGAATTAGGAAGAAAAATAAGCCCAATTAAATATTCATTATCAATTATGGATATAAAGGGTTGAAAAAGAAAAAAAAAGAGAAAAAAATAACTCTGAAGAAAAAAATCTGCATATTAAAAAAAAGCTATTTAGAAGTTATTTGAATAAGAAGGAGAAAGGAACATGTAGCGCCTGCATTTTAAGATGATTGAGTACATGATGTAACTAAATTAGATGTCCATCTCGTTTTGGGATGGATAGTTAAAGCATGCATCATTCCACCCAATTTTAGGCATTCGGGCATTTCTTATGTGCATTTGCATCATTTAGGACATTTTTGTTTTATGCATGTTGAAACTGTATCATACTTCCATTTTCTTCCATGAACCACCCATCTTCATCCACCCGTTGCTCAGATTGGTAGGCCACTGTGAATTTCTCCTCACCAATGTATATCAGGAGAACTGCTTCCATGTAGATGGTAGTTAGGACGAGCAACGTGGTATAGGAGATCACAAGATGCACCAAGTCTGAACCGACGAGTTTTATTATGTTAACTGCCTTATGTGATAGTGTTCATCAGTTTTGAGGTCAATTTCTCTTATGGATGATTACTGTCGCCTGCAGGGTAATTACCATTCTGTGGTTAGAGAGGGCCAGTATGTGATTGTTAGGTGGGAGTCATTTGGATGTTGGTTGTGATGCGTTGTTCTTCAGTTGGCATTAGCAATTCTATTCTAAGGATTAGTTGCTCGAGGGCGAGCAAAGTTCAAGCTTAGGGGAGTTTGATGCGATGATTTTGAGTCGCATTTATAGACCTGTTTCATATGTGTTTTATGCTTTTATTAGTCATTTTTATGGTTAATGTGGCATAATTCATTCACTTTGGTCTTTGCTATTATTTTATGTCAAATCCCCTTTAATTCATCGTTTTGAGCATTAATTGTCAAAATATTATTATTTGTGTGAATTTATGTGATCTTGTGTTTGAATTTCAGGACAAACGAGTATTTGCTTCCGTCGATACCATCGACGGAAGTCGATACCATCGACATGATCACAGGTTGCCAGCCGAAAGGAGCAGCAAAGCGTCGATACCATCGACATGGATATCGATGGTATCGAGATACCAACAGGTTACTGGCGAGAAAGTGGTCAATATTATCGACACCAAGTCGATACCATCGACGTACGGAGGCTACAGTGTCGAAAACCTGCAAATTGTTGGTATAGGCCTTTGTGAGGCCCGAGTCGAACACAGGGATACTGGGAATTGTTGGAGACTCCTACTAACTATTTGCGATCAGCTAAGCCGAATAAAAAATTGAGAGTTGTTATTGAAATTAAAATAAAAATAGAAATAAAACAAAACAAACGATCGATTAAATGTTGATTTAATCAATTCAAAAGAGTATCTTTAGGATTGCAGTTTCACCACGGGTTTTCATTGTATTAGATTTTATATAATTCCTCAATTTTATCTCTCTATCCGGGTAGTGGCCTGAAAACAGAATTGCCCAATGTCGTGGTGTAATTCACTACCCTAAGCTTAGGTCGGTTCCACCGTCGTAGTAACCTATACCCTAAACTAGGTGCATTATGAACGATCTCTCAGTTTCCACCATTAATTTTACACCGCCTTGTTCAAGGGATTTATCGATTAATGTAGATTTTGTCTCTTTTCAACCGTTAATCCTTCTTTCAAAGTGATTAAGGACATTAGGTTATTATTATGGTGATCAAGCATAACAATACATGGAGAAAACACAACTATACCACAGATTTAAGAGATAAAATAGGATTCACTATTATAAAACAGTCATACAATGAATTCCCGGGCTACTCCCGGTCCTAAAGACGAAGGGGATTAGCCCTGCATGTTCATCTCACACAAGTACATGGTAGAAATAGGGGAAAACATGTGAAAAATGTGGAATGAAAGGGAAAACCCCTGAACGGAGAAGAACCGGTTGATCCTCGGTGTAGGATGCGTGCTCTACCGCCTCTCGGTGGTGGAATCCGTCTCCTTCGGCCTCCGGATCAACAAGTATGAGCTTCTAGCCTCCGTTCTTCTTTCTACTGCTCCTCGGTACTCGTGCAATGGCTCATCCGATTCCCCTCACGTCTGGGCGGCCGTCATTAGCTATATCTCGGTCATTAGGTCGCTAATTAACCATAGCCGTCCGATTGAGATCATTAGGAATCCAACTCATATCCTGCGGTGTCGATACCATCGACGCGAGTCGATGGTATCGACCCGCTGTAGTAGCGGCCGGCTGCAAACCCTTCCTTTGTCGCGCCCGACATCATCTCGATACCATCGACGCGGGTCGATGGTATCGACTTCCTTTAGGCGTCGGTTTTTGTAGGTTTCCGACACTGTAGCCTCCGTACGTCGATGGTATCGACTTGGTGTCGATACTATCGACCGCTTTCTCGTCAGCAACCTGTTGGTATCTCGATACCATCGACATCCATGTCGATGGTATCGACGCTTTGCTGCTCCTTTCGGCTGGAAACCTGTGATCATGTCGATGGTATCGACTTCCGTCGATGGTATCGACGGAAGCAAATACTCGTTTGTCCTGAAATTCAAACAAAAGATCACATAAATTCACACAAATAATAATATTTTGACAATTAATGCTCAAAACGATGAATTAAAGGGGATTTGACATAAAATAATAGCAAAGACCAAAGTGAATGAATTATGCCACATTAACCATAAAAATGACTAATAAAAGCATAAAACACATATGAAACATGTCTATAAATGCTACTCAAAATCGTCACATCAATATCTTATTTTGAGTCAGATCCTAAGACGTTGGCCAGGCAGTCACACAGATCCGGGAGTCCTCATATTCCGACTAGCAGTGAGGAGGAAAATATTGCCAACCCCCGGACGTGATCCTTTTCTAGACACCTTTATCTTTCAGAAAATCCTCTAATAACTCCCTCGATTCTATGGAATTTGTAAAATTTAATAATTACTAAAGATTAAATGAGGAACCAATGCTCTAATACCAAATGTAATGACCCCACCTCTCAGTAACCCCCAATTAAGGGTGACCAAAAGGTCAGAGCCGTTATCCCAATTTCCTAGATCAATGGTTCGCCAAATAATCAATAATAATTACTAAATTCTACCAAAACTGTACTAAAAAGCTGGAATAAAATAAAACTTTGCATACCTTTTAAAATCTTGGATTTCTAGATTTCTATCCACAAATGGAGTCTATTCTAACTAGTCCTCATTGTACTTTAATTTCTTAATTTCACAATATGCCACTTTACTGCTTGTCCTTTTCAATTTGTACCTAAAACGCCGACAAACAAAATGTCGGTCAACATAAATGAATATGCCAGTATGTGGGGGAAACAATAATCAAGAAATTATCTGTAACAACATATTGCAAGCAATTATGATTTATCAAGAAAACTTTACATCTTAAACATAACTAGTCAATCCATACATACCCTAACCTCTATGCTTGTCCCTACAATGGACATGGATACTAACTCTCATATGGTAGATCCCAACTAACCCCCATGATTCTACCTAACATATAGATCAATACCTAGGGTTGAAGAGTCGCATGACACTACCCATAGGTAGCCCAATCCCTAACTCATGATATGTTGAAGAGTTGCATGGCACTACCCATAGGTAGCCCAATCACTGACTCATGATAACCTAACAGTCCTACCTAATAGGTAGACCATGTACTGGGTCATCCTTTTCATCACTAGCAAAGCCACAGAGGAGGACTAGGATCTGAGCTAGTTAGGTATACATTTTCAGGTGATAATCATAGTCACTTTATAGTTGCATGAAAAAAAAGTCATCCAAGCATTTATTTTCAAGAAACTGATAAAACATTCGGGAATCACCGTGAAACTAAAGTGATTAACCATAGGCATAACCACATACCTGATCCAGAGGTAACTTGATGTCCAAGCAAGAATAATCAAGAACAATCAATCAAGCAACCAACAATATCCTGAAATTAATGCATAACATCCAAGTGTCATTGTTTTATCCAAACCATTATCAAGATAGACTTGGATTCTACCTAAGGATTTCTAGGCCAACTTTAGGGTTTTAGCCTCCATAACACATTTATAATGTTTAATGCTCTTTTAGTTTGCAAACCCTAATTTTAACATCATAGACATACTTGAAAGTTAATTAAGTCTAATATGCCTCTTTTACACTAACTACTATCTTTATCCTTTTAAGTCATGTCAAGATCATTAGACCCAATTATCATCTTTGGTTTCTTTCAAATTGACAACTCATAGTCCAATTCATATATGAACCCTATTTATCACTAATTTCACATTTATCCCTTAGAAAACCCTAATTACCATATTATGGGTATTTATCCACAATTATAAACTTTCATACTCAAAATAGCTTAGAATAATCATCTCTCAGCTTTATTCATGGATTTGAACAATTAAAGCCATTAAGAGTCATAATTACCAAGATTAGGGTTTCAAGGCCCATTAAAGCATATTCGTGTACATAGAACCTTAAATTAATCAAACTACGCATAAAGATCATCCCTTTAGATCTAATGTTTCCTTTTGTAATCAACAGGTTAATATCAACTTTAAACATCCATATAACCCTTCCCAATTCATTAATCATCAAAGATTAGGGTTTTTCATTAATTGAACCATTAAAGATAGCATATTTACATACTTTTTGAATTTCAAGCATAATTAGGCATCAATTACATTTTCATTGCATTCCTTGCATTTTTATGATAAAAAAGCACTACTTATTTGTATTTTTCGGCCAAAGAACCTATTTTTAGCGAAAATGGCAAGATTCATCAATTTTCTTGAATATTTGATAGAGAGGGCTATTTACCAAAATTACTGGGCCACTCGATTGGTGGTCTGTTGATCCACCTGTGGATCGGATGCCCCACGACACTCACCCCCACTAGCCTTCTAACTTAGATGTCCGATACCTGAACCGTTGGATCTTCTTCGCGAGACCACGGTGGTCTTCTATCCAACAACCACTGCTACTCACCTTCTTCTTTCTTCCAAACCTTACCCGTGGTGGCTCTGCGGTGGTGCCGCAGTAGAGGCTCTCCGGCCACGCTTCTTCTCGCTAGTTCAGGGCACGAGGGAGGTAGGGAACAGGTTGGTCGAGTTCGTCAGGGTGAGAGGAGTTGAGAGGGAGGGCTATTTATAGGATGTAGGGGCTCTTCTAGGGTTCCCCCAACTTGCCGCCACCCTTGCTCTTGGCCCAATTGGGAATTTCTTCTAGAATGAATGAAACCATCCAAAACCTAAGCTGGTTGGGTGCAGAATCCTCGCCCAAACCCAAAGGAGCAATTTCCTCAGGTGCACACACATCATATCATGAGAAAAATCAGAGTGGAAAAATACCATCCATCCACATGTTTCCCAGTTCGGCTAGAACTGGACAATGAGTGGCTCTCGTTGGATTAAGATCCAACGACTCTCATCTCTTGCGTTCAACCAAAAAGAAAAACAAATTCCTATTTTCAAGATAATTCCTCATTATTTAATATATCTTGGAAAAACCATAACTCCTGAACCATGGATCTATTTTATTCTACATTTTGAGGAAAACTTGATAATGAATTAATCTACCTCTCTGCCAAATTTGGGCTTATTATCTAAAAGAAAACGTGCCTTTTGTTTAGGTTCAAGGTATTACTCAATTAGGCTTATTTCTCACATCTTTTCTCTTTCTTCACTTATTATCTTGCAACTTGGACTCCTTGGAACCCAAGAAATCCTAAGATTTTGAAATCCTTTTTGATTGATTCTTATTATCCTTCTAGATGCATCCACATCCTTTATTTCTCATTATCTTACTTAATTCTTTTATTAAAAGATTTCTTTTTAAGAATTTCTCTTTATCTTTTATTTCCTTTTTCCTCTTTTCCTATTTCTTTTATTAGAAATCACATATAAACGAAATTTACTCAATTGTGGCCATTAATGCCACCTTCTAGAGATTTCTATATAATTCTCATAAATACTTTGCTTAATATTCATTATCTTGTATCTTTTTCTAATATTTGGACTTTTCTTCTTTTCTTCTCTTTTATATCCATTATTGGATTAATCTAATAATAAGAACCACGAAATTCCTATCAAAAGAGAGATTTGCAAAGAAATCCCTTCTTTGAAGCAAAGCATACAACCTTTTCAATTAAGTCCATATTCATTAAAAGATTACATTTCAATTATGAAAACATATGCAAAATTGAGCTTGTAACAGTTCCTCATGTTTTCATAGTCTATCAGAGAACAACACTGTCACCAACTTACTATTTTAACCAGTATACTAGGGTACAACTAATCCATTATAGTCAATACATAGGGTGGTGGGGCATCACCCAACCTTAAGTGAAATAAAGCTCTAAAGGAGCCAAAGCCCAAACAGAGTCAAAAATCTAAACATATAAATTCCAATGCCATCTTAACATTCATTATTATTCAACATTTATTGAAATAGGAGTGGCGACCTTCATGAGGAAAGAAGGATTAATAAATGATTTTAGGTTCACCAAAAACCAATATATCATCAATGTAACTAAAAAGGAAAAAGATTAACTGAATAATGGAATATGTAATCCAATACGTCAATCATTAAAAAACTCCATATACTCACAATTACAAATGGATCCAAGAGAGAGAAATCTATAAAGTATAATACTGTGGGGTTATCATTTGTCGTTTAACCCATTATTCTTCCATCTTTTCTATTTAGGATTTTCTTTCCCACCTAGGGTTATTGATATTTCATAGTTTTACCATTATCTTTCTTTCTACGAATTTTTGACTAGATTGCTCATATGTGTCTACATAATTAATGTCACTTGTTCAAGGTATGATACTACATTGTCATGCCGATAACCACTATTCTTAAAGTTCCATCACATTTTCTTTGTAGAACTATGAATCTTATTAAATGAGCATCCAATCCCTTGAATATCCACTATATCCATTTGGGAGTTATCACATGTGTATATCTGTTCTAAGATAGGGTATACCATCTTTTCATACATAGTCATTCATGATTATATCTTCATAAACATTTAGTTATAGACTATAACATGGGTGGATACACATGTCACTATCATAGTTACATATTGATATGTTAACATTCATATTTGAGGCTTTATTCCCTTTTAATAGATCATTCATAGTTCTATGTTCTCTTTCTAACATGTTTTCCATCTTAAGTTCCATAAAATCCGGTCATTTATTCATTCAAATCATATAAACGTAACACATGATTCTAAATTAAACTTATAAATTTATCAATGTTACCATTAATTAAGTAAGATCTAACTTTCTTAATATCCATCGTAATAAGGATATGTCCATTTGGATGTAAGTCATTATTTACAATTATTTTGTCCATGCCATTTTACTATCCATTTGTACGTTTTTTTCTTATAATCATAGAAAAAGATAATTCTTGAGAGCTATTCCCATCTAAGTCATCCTTATATATATATATATATTTAAATAATCATTTTATCTTATATGTTCTTTCGTTCTTGTATTGTTTAATGTAAAGTGGGCCAACTATGTTTCTAGTCTTCAACAATTACATGGACGTTCACCTAGGGCTCTAATGTCCAACAAGATAGATTTCAATATTTTGGATATGTTCCATAACCACTCTTTTTGAGAACTCTTTGTAAACTGATATATAAATATATATTTATATGTAGGATATGTTCCATACCAACAATCAGATTTTAATAAATATTCATGTACTAAAACACGCACACACACACAAACACACACACACACACACACACACACACACACACACACATATATATATATATATATATATATATATATATATATATATATATATATATATAACTATTAGCTAAGCTGATTTGGGTCATCTGATTCTTCTATATAAACGTCTTATGTTCTAAAAATCTTGATTATCATCATTCTCTAACTAATAAATCACCACCAACTAATTATGTAACAATAGTGTCATAGGGAATAAGCCTACTGATGTACATACTTGCACCAACTATTATATACACATACTAACATGATAAACATATACAATGCAATGGATTTAGTAATCTTCCATCCCATATGTCTTTTGCATATTGTTTATAATTTTTTTACTAGAGACTGAAATAACATACCTCTTTTATATGTTCACATACGTGTTAAAGTATATATGCTATTATACCAAGCCATGGTTAGACGTTCAAGTAACTAAACAACCACTAGGACTATCTATATTAGTCATGATAAATATAACTACATGAACACGTATGATAACCTACAATCGTCGGTGTTCCACTGATCTCAGAGGTCATGTACCATATCATGTCTTGTTAAAGGAGGTTGTCCAAGATCAAACTCTTGGTTTCCATGCTTGGTCAAGGAATATCCTTTATATAATGAGTCTGGAAGAGGCTATAACAACTTCTCAACTTTATGATCGTTGATGAAATAGCTAGAGTTTAATCTCCAATTTTTAAGATGAAACTATAGAGATTGAGGAGGATCTTCCTCATGCCTCTAGTCTTCTATAGGTCATGTAGATTTGATACTAATATCAACATGGTTGTAGGTTGGAGGTGGCCTCAAAAGGGAGATGTTTAGTTAGGCATCCACAACCTTCTCGGAACTGTCTCCACAAGTGCGAGTCAACATCCCTCTGTGTTATCATAGAATGGCGATTTAAGTGAGGTGACACAATTTTCCTCTCCTCATGTCAGGTCCCATTCTTCTTTCTTAAAAGCCCAACAACACAAACACCCTCTCATTTTATTACTAACTTCAAAAATTTGTAACTTGTGATTTACACCTTCACTCTCAAAATTAATTATGATTTTATAATTTTCAATATTAAATACTAAAATATTGAAGACCAATTAACCCCCTACTAACCCACATTCAATTATACCTATTAGTACTTCCAAAATGAATTTCCAACAATACAAATATAATGAATTACACTATAGGTTAACTATGCAAATACTAGTCTTGATCTATCTAGATCGGGCCAGAACGACAAAATTTCATTTTTGTGCTCAATGTAGATGGATGTTTAAATAGACATAAAATGAACTAGGGAATTTAAATGACATTCTCAAATGAAAGAAATTTTCGCATTATAGATAAAAATAAGTTTTGTACCAAAAATCTCATATGTTAAAGATCTATGTGACATACAAAAAGTCAACGATATCATAGATTCTAGAACCCATAGATATGATAACAATCTGATCCATACTATCTTCCTTGTAAGCATAACATTGAAAATTCTAGACATAACACTTAGAAAGTTTAATAGGGATGATACCCAACACTGGTGGACTAGAAGCACTGGATATTTTATTGTTAAATCCACAAACTGGTAGGAAACTTTAGATGCACTGGAGATTAACTTCAATCACAATCTTTGGATTAGTTTTGTGAACACGTTGAATCACTGTAAAGAAAGGAGTGTGGTGAGTGTGGGAAGGCAAACCTCATCACCATATTTAGTGCTTCCTTATAAATTAGTTTGAATTTGATCTATGTTGTCAATGCATGCCATCTCTCTACAAACTCAGTGAAGCTTTTTTTCTTCTTTCTCAGATATTCTTTGGTCGTTACTTGGCTTAGGCTTTAGGTGTATTGGTAAATAAACCTTTCTTCCAATTGAATCCAATAGTAAGGGGTGAGAAATCATATTTTTTGTACCATGCCAACATATGCCTTGAGAAGGTGTGAAATATCAGATCTAATTCTTGTCTTCATCTTGTGTTCCCACCATTTTAGAGTAGCATGACTCGGCATGTGCGAGTGGGTCACCTTTTCTTGAGTACTTATAGAAATTTGACTAGTTAAAGTTGTTTGACAGCTTTGCATCAAGAAAGTGAGAGAAGACACCAACGACCTTGGTCATTTTTTCTTCCCCTCCAACTATTTGAGTTTTTAGAGAATCTCTAGCATGAGTGAGATCAGTTGCAAACATGCCTTGAATAATATTGTTTTCATCTTTTGTATATACTAGTATAACTAGTAAATTGATTATCACTGGAAAAACCTCTACATACTGGCGATGGGTAACCATATGGTACTCCCATTTATAAATTGTACTATTGAGGAGGTGGTGATTGAAAACATGACTGTGGGCATTGACCCCGCTTGCACTCCCATGATGGACATGGATAACATGGTTGTAGGTGTTGCCTTTCCTTGCTTGTTTAGAGTATTACTTGGTACCTTTAACTTCTTTAACTTTAGTCTCTTCTTCAATTCTCTGTGTAGGGATGACAATTGGAGTCTTGTTCTTTGGCAATGTTTGCATTAATGCATTGTTTGATCTTGTATGAGACATATATTGATATGGACCTAGTTGGAAGGGAATTGACTATTAAAAAATATAGCTTCCATAGTTGTATGGAAGGGAGTTTGATAATGAGCTTGCATAGGGTCCTTTGTGGGAGACACTCTAAGGTGATACAGTCTCAACTCATATGAAGTTAAATGGGTGCATGTATGTAATATTAAATAGTTGATCTAGTGGAGCATGGTGTAGAAACTCTTTTGGTTGTAGGGAACTTTGGTGATTGAGTAGTGTCTTTAGCAATATCCTCCACATTGGCCTTATCTTTGACATCAAAAATGGGGGATCCCTTAGGTTGCTTTTTAGCATAACTTGATCTAGCCATCTCAATTGAGACTTTATAAGATCGAGTGTAGTAATAAATTCTAACGGACCCCATGATGACCTCCATGTCATATACAGTTTTAGTACAAACTTAAAAGAATATAGTTCTTTAGGATGGGACCCTTATGTGAACAAATATACTACATAAAGTAAATTTCTCCCTCATTTTCAAGATCTTGTAAAATGATACACTTGGTCCTACACACTCCTTCACCTGGATCATTCTATTGGTAGTATGCCCTAAGAGAGAGTCATGTGATGATTGTAATTGCTGGATTTGTAATTGATTTTATTATTAATTAAGGAAATTCCACCTATTATGCTTTATTCAATAATAGATAATGACTAAATATAGCACAAACGAGTCACATTGAACTAGGGAGTACTCCTTTACCTATGGGTCCATAAGTATATACTACCTCCTAGGGGGACTCATTTCCTTACTAGGTGTTCAAAAGTTTCATACTGTCACTCTACCTCAAATTGTCCCTATAAATTAAAAGTAGCACAAATGGAATGAAATCAAATACTTCAACTAATAGTGTGCATTATATTTCTCCAAAAAATGTATGACTCAATATGATATGTGATTTCGGGGTTGAGGACCTAAACATGAGATCATGTGTATGGCAAGAATATTCATTCTAATCTAGGTCCCTAGTCAGATATTACTGTGGAAATTAGGGCAACAATAGTATATTAAAACTAGTATGTGTTTTGAGTGATGAAAACTTCTCATTAGTCATAATATCAAGTAAACACATATGTACTTTTACTAAATAGTGTACCAGATAGGCCCAACTTGAGTATGATACATGGAAGCTAGAAATGAAAGTCAAAATCATATCTCAATGTGACAATGGTGATTGTGGTCCTTAGAACCAGAATCATTAAAATAATGACATGTTGTCAATGCACTTCAACACTACTCAAGATGATATTGAATAAGGGTTTCCATACAAGTAGTGCTTCAATGCAATGCGATATATGTGGTTTATTATGAATGATGTAGATGGAATATGTCCTTCCTATTGGATTGATATTGAATCCACTTGAAAAGATATACCATGAAATGCATGGCCATGCTCGTATGAGTCAATATATGATACAAGATCACATGTTTCTCAAATAGTCTACTCTAGATCAAGGAACAAAGATTGAACATTAATAATATGACGTTTCCACGCCTCAAATGAAATCTAGATATCAACAACAAAGGAATTGTATGATCACTATAGAATTGGTCACTACACTAGGTTGAAGATGGTCTCCAACTTATCCATTTACTTTGGTGTCAATGAAGTTTTGCTTGATACCAATAGTTGCTTTTGAAATAATCAGATAATAGACTTCATTACCAATGTAACATGGAGCCTATAGGGTTTCACAAATAGGATGCGTGAACATGGAAGAGGAGCATAACCATGGATACAAGATTAATTGATTATTGAAAGGTTTGTTTAATTACTTGAAGCAATGATAGAATGCTTGAAACCCCGATTGATTCATTGGAAAATTCAACAAACAAATTGGACAGGACAATTGATCAACTAGAAAGTCTAGTTGGTTGACTTAGGTGAGATCATCTCAATCAATCACGAGCTAGTTCAGTTGGTTGACTGGACAAGGTCAACCTAGTCAGTTGATTGTCCATTCTAGTTGTTTAATTGAAAAAGATTAGTAACTAAATGAATTCATTCATGAATCTTCTGATACAGTCCAATCCACTGACTGGAATGGCTAGTCACAATATTTTAAGAACCAGACCAGTGGTCAGACTAGTGTTGACTTGAATCGGATTGAGTCGGTTTCAACTAGAGTGGTTGACTGGTTGGACCTGAAATGACGTTAGGATGATGCCAAAAAATCCAAAAAAAAAAAGAACCGGTCACCATAGTAGAAGGTAATTAGCGGCTGGACCGGTCAAACCAGTTGAACCAGGCACACTATATATACATATATACATATATGTATATATCATGTACATATTTACACATATATAAGATATGTATTGATATATACATGTATATACAAATATTAGATTTAAAAAATATAAATATATACACATATATATTAATATATACATATGTATATATGCATATATATGTATATATTTGTACATATATGTGTATATATGTATATATATAGATATATGTATATGCATGTACATATATACACAAATATACATATATACATACATATACATATAAAAAATACACAAACATATATATATATATATATATATACATATATACATATATATAAATGTATATATGTATATATATGTGTGTATATATCACGTGATTCCCCCTCCAAGAAAGCCGATAAAGCATATTTTCTCTTTTATGTAATTAAAATATGATATCAGTTATGTGGTTCATGAGTTTATTTTTGTATTTTTTTCTTCTATTTGAACCACTGGCTCGGTCTGGTCAACTGGTTGGATCACTTGGACCGTGTTTTTGACCAGTTGGATTAGAAAAGAACACATGACCGGTTTCTTGGACTTTTGGACCAGCCACCAATTTATCACTCTGATTGGTCAGACCGACCGATTCTGTTCAATTTTTTTAAACATTGGCTAGTCAGATTAGTGTCTTTTTGTGAGTGGAAATTTGATTGTCTCTAGCAATGACTTTTTGTTTCTCTAAGTTTTTGAACCCATGCATCCTTTTTATCCAATTCAAAGGGAAATGACGACCAGTGTTTTGGTTACAACTTTTCACCTATAAACCCTAGTGGTTATTACCCACAAGGGATAAGGAATGAATGAGACGGAGTGCAATATCATCACATTGCGAAAGAAAAAGTTACTCCTTCCTTGTCAACTCATGCAGTGCAATGTGGAGTTCCTGTCATACATGTCGAATGTATAGAAACAAAAACACTTTTGTGACTGCTTTGAAAGAACAAAATTAGCATCCATATGTGTGCCTCCATGAGTGCAACATATTCCATTATGAGCAACATTGCGTAATATACTATGAAACAAGGTATATCTCAGAACCCTCCTTCCAAATACACCTTCATGACTGAAACATGAATCCTCGTGTTGCCTCCATATTTCCCAATAGTGTTATTAGTGTTACATCAATCTATGGTGTATTAGGACTTAAAACGTTATGATTCCATTTGTTCATACTGTTTTGTGAAACTTCATATTATACAAATGATAAAATCAACATGCACATCCAAATTAATTCCATATTGTCACAAATTTAATTTTTGATATGTGTTATGGAGTCAACCATGAAAAATTAGTTTGATAGACACTTCTCCAGAGACCCCACGAGGGGCAACATCCCCTCGACCCTTCCCAATGATGAAGCACTAGATCCCCATGCAGGGGATCTGCCCCTCCATACCGGCCTTATTTGTATGGATGTGAAAATATCTCAATGGGAATGTCCTATATGGAAGGACGTAGTTTAATATCTACATATAATATATGATATATCTATTAATCATACACGTCTCCTTTCACAACAATGTTCAGTTTGGTGGATGATTGTATGGTTATGACCATGGAAATTTTTTTCATGTGGTTGTGGATGGATGATGATTGTATTTGGGTTGGAAAGCATGTTGAGCCTCATCTCTTTTATTCCATATGCAATTGTTTCTATTTATTTTCCATTCTCCAATAATATAAATTAAGGTATCTACATATTATTTAAAATATATAGGAATATAAGTAGTTTTGAAGAACTTGGCATGACGAGGTACCCTTGAAGAGTTGACTCCTTGGAGCACCCATGGGGATTTTTACCATGGTTCTACATAAATTCATGTTTATGTGAGAGTTCACATGTTGATGATGCATAATATGCAAAGTAGTTTAGGCGGATAATAATGTTTTGTGCCTCCAAAGGATAAAATTCGAATGGCCATAACGAATGTTTTATGTTTATAAATTGTGGATTGTGGGTATGATGTGTATGCGATACATATTATAAATATGTTGCATTTCAATTGTATATGTTTATAATCAAAACCCATAAAATAGAATATTAAGTCTTAGATGCTTTTCAATGTTCTAGACACATGGAAGCCTTAATCGACTATGCATGGAGACATCAAAGCATGATGCACTATCTATCTTGGGGAAGAGTGAGAATTGGTATGTAGATCTTCCAAAGTAGGGTGAGAATAGATACATGGGTCTGACATTTTAATTGACTCAACTAGGTGATAATAATAGGATTAAGCACCTAGAGGCATATTGATTGTTATGAAAAAAAGTTGTTCATCCATCTAATTAAGATTTGTATTCGATGCAACTAGAAAACATTGCCTATCTTAATCATCTGGTTGTGGGTGATCAGCCAAATTTGATTCATAACTTGATGAAATGCAGTTCTTGACCCACTAGAGCATCATTCAATGCAATATTTCTAAATTAACAATATGGATATAATTTGAAATAAAAAAGTATGAGTTATTTTAATTATAGAAAAATTTAGTGTAGATAGAGATTTTTTAAATCAAAATATTGTCTCTTACAAATATTTTTTGTAGATCAAATGGAAAACAACAACAAACACTTTTATTTGTGATAAACCCTTATGAAGGAAAAATTTACTAGAAATAACTTCCATGATGTGTTTAGAACTCAGAGAATTGTTCTCATAGATGAGAATAATCAATATTACCTGGATACACTAGTACCAGATGAACCAACTTCAAATGCACCTAGGGTGGAAAGGGAAGCTTATTGTAAGAATCCTGATGACACCATGGACATCAAGTGCCTTATGACTTGCTCCATGAATCATGAGCTTCAGAAGAGAGCATGGGATTTTTTTGAGACAATAACACATCTTAAGAACATGTACCAAGAATAAGAAAGGCAAGAGAGGTATTATGTATCCATGGCATTATTCAAGTGTAATATGGAATAAGTGATCCACTTGGGCTCTATATGCTCAATTTAATTGGGTATGTGGAAATCCTAGTGAGATTTGAATTTTTTTTAGGCCAAAAGTTGACCATATATGTAATGCTGGAATCGTTGTCAGATGCATATAGTCAACTTGTCATGAATCAACATGAACTATTTTGTCAAAGCATTATCAGAGTTGCTTAGCATGTTATGTGTAGCTGGGGGTAAAATAAAGAAAGACAAGCCAAAATCTATGTCGAGGGTTAACAAAGGAAAGGAAAGTTCAAGGTATAAGGAAAATCCAAGAAAAAGTTTTAAGACTGCCCAAAATATTAGTCTGATGCAGTTAAGACAAAAAGAGTGGGTAAAGAAGACAATTGTCAGAATAGTCACCATGTTGAACTTTGGAAAAAAAGTTGTTCTCTCTACCTCAAGGAACTGATAAAAAAGAAGTAGGGGATATAGATCTCCACTTTAGGTATAGATGTTACATAGATAAATTTATTTACTTCTACATAATGGGTATCAGATACCAGATGTGGATCTCACTTATGCACAAATATGCAACATATAAAAAAGTAGTCCCTTCAAGAAGGGAGAGGTGGAACTATGTGTCACTAATAGAGTAAGAGTTGTTACACTTCTGTAGGCACCTTTTGTTTATCAATGCCCAATGGGCTTGTAATAGTGACAAAGAGTTGCTATTATGTACATGCTATAAATAAAAAAAACTCCACCTCAGTTTTCCTACGTTATATGCAAATGATGCTGGTCCCAACCCTGGTTAAAGGAGGAGAATTGGTGGTAGGTTGACATCCAACCATAAAACTTTGTCACTCTTTTTATTACACGGATACCCGTAAGAATATCATTGGAGCTTCTCTACCCAGCGATGCGCTGCACCGACACCCACATGCAGTGATAATATGTGAGGGGTTTCAAGACAACAACCCCCAATTGAGTTAGAAAAGAAAGGGTTTCCACACCTTGGATGTGTGTGGGTAAATAAGTTAGTCCCACTACATCATTGCCTAGATTAAGTGTAAATGTTCAAGGGAAACATTTTTGAAGGAGATAGACATAAAAGCAATTTCAAAAAAAGAGATTAGACTGGGATCTTGGAATATTGGCTCATTGATAGGAAAGTCTTTGGATACATCAGATACCATGATTAGAAGAAAATTTAACATTGTTTGCTTGATGGAAACCAAGTGGTCAGGGGAAGATGCAGAGAGATTGGAGACACATGATATAAAATTTGGTATAAAATTATTGACAACATTCAAATGTCATTGGAATTATTGTTGATAAGATGTTGAAGGAGTGATGTCATCAAAATCACAAAGATGGGTGATCGAATCATATCTATCAAGGTTGTTCTTGGGGGAAGTTTCTTAATATTATGAGAGCTTATTCCTCCAAAGTTAGCTTTAGTGAGGAGGCAAAGAAGGATTTTAAGGAAAACATGGATGAACTAATGCAAAGAATACTGATTGAGGAGAAGATCATTATTGGGAGTGCTTTAATGACCATATGGGGATTAGTGATGTTGGATGTGAGAGAGTTCATGGAGGTCTTGGATATGGCAATAGAAATGGAGAAGGAGAGACAGACTTTAACTTTTTTTCACTTTCTTATGATATGATTTTGGCATATACACATTTCAAGAAAAGCAATCCTCATATTTTACTTTTAAGAGTGGGCACAATTGTAGCCATAGATATACTTCCTTACAAGATTACTACATCAAAAAGTATGCAAGGATTGTAAAGTGATCTCTAGGGAAGAAGTCACCACCAAACATAGGCTAGTGATTTTGGATGAGAACATGAGGATCAACATAGCTAAGAAAATTACTTTCCAAGATAGAAGGATCAAGTGATGTAATACTAAATAAGAAAGGAAATTGACATTTTATGACAAACTTATCAAGGAGAGAACTTGGAACTTGGAGTCTTATGTTAACTTTAAATGACAAGTATGAGATCTTGTACAACAAAAATTGTCAAATAAGTTTTGGGAGGGCCCAAAGTGTGTGTGAATCAACAAGAGGAGACTTGGTGCTAGATTGATGAAGTATAGAAGGATATTAAACTCAAAAGGTAAATATATAGGATATTGCCCAAATCTAGAGATGATGCAACGTTTTTAGAGATACAAACAAGAAAAGAAAGATGCTAAGAATATAGTTCAAGAGACAAGGTCCAAATACTTTAATGAGATATATAAGAAGTTAGACATAAAGAAGGGGAAACAGATATTTCTAAAATGGCTCATATTAGAGAAAGGAAAGGAAGATACTTGAGTCAAGTAAAGTTCATCAAGAATGAATATGGTAGAGTGTTGATGAAGGATGATGATATGAAGAAGCAATGGGGAAACTACTTTTATAAGATTTTCAATAGAGATATTATGAATAATGTAAGAGTCTCGATAGACATGAATGAAGGAGAAATCACCTACACACAATAACTTTCACAATCTAAAGTCAAGAATGCTTTGAAAAAGATGAACATGAAAAGTCACGCGGTCCAGAAAGTATTCCCATGGATGTATGAAAGAGTACAGGGGATGAAGGAGCTGTGTGGTTAATGGATTTCTTTAAAAACATTATTAAGACAAAGTAAATTCTAGATAAATGGAGAAAATTACTGTAGTCCCAATCCAAGAACAAAGGAGTTGTTTAGATCTACACAAACTATAGAGGAATCAAGTTGACAAATCATACTATGAAGCTTTGGGAGAGGATTATTTAGCATAAACTAAGATCGATGACACACATATCAGAGAACTAGTTTGGTTTTATGCTGGTAAGATCAACAAACAATGCTATTTCTTTGATAAGGAGGGTTATGGATTAGTATAGAGAAAACAAAAAAAATCTTCGTATGGTGTTTATTTATATGGAAAAGGCCTATGATTGAATATCCATGGAAGTGGTATGGAGGGTTTTTCATAAAAAGGGTGTGCCTATCCAATACATTGACTTGATTAAAGACATGTATAATGACACATTACAAGTGTTAGGACTCATGGAGGAGAGACACAAACTTTTCCTATCACCGTGGGGTACATCAAGGATCAACAATTAGCCCATATCTATTTGTTCTTATGATGGATGAGTTTATAAAGCATGTTCAAGATAATGCCCCTTGGTGCATGCTATTTGTTGGTGATATTGTGTTCATCGATGAAAGAAAAGAAATATTTAATGATAAGTTGAACTTTGGAGAAATGCATTGGAATTTAGTGAATTCTGATCAATAGAAGGAAAATTGAATATACTCATCGCAATTTTAGCCAATTGAGAACTGTGAATGGTGGGTCAAGTTGGATGGAATGGATCTATTAATATGTGATATATTAGTTTATTTACTAGGGTTCTATTATTGAAAGTGAAGGTGAGGTTCAAGATAATGTTTGTTACATGTTCACAATAGGATGGTTGAAGTGGAGGAGCCTGACTGGAGTAATAAGTGACCATAAGATTCTCCTCATATTAAAAAGCAAGTTCAATAGAACAACTATATGACCAACAATGATATATGAGAGTGAATGTTGGGTAGTGAAGAAAAAAGGTCTCAACAACATGAATGTCGC
Source organism: Alisma plantago-aquatica (assembly GCA_963693085.1). Taxonomy (NCBI): domain Eukaryota; kingdom Viridiplantae; phylum Streptophyta; class Magnoliopsida; order Alismatales; family Alismataceae; genus Alisma; species Alisma plantago-aquatica. The sequence continues at coordinate 1,339,070,068 of OY856412.1, forward strand.
TAAAATGTGTATACTGAGATGGATGTGTGGGAAAACAAGAAAAGATCATTTGAGGAATGACTATATCAGGAACAAGTGGTAGTGGTGAGCATCAAAGACAAGTTGCATGAAGGCTTCCTAAGCTGGTATAGACTTGTGCATCGTGGACTGACAAATGCACCTATTTGAACAAAGGTTATTGAGTCAAGAACAATTAAGTCAATCATAGTCATACCTAAATCAACATGGGAAGAAGTTATAAAAATAATTTGAATCTTTGCATCTTGATCAAAGTATGACCCACAACAGAGATTATTGAAAAAGAAGGATCCACATAGCTGAGGACAACATGGTCAGGACTGAGGCTTAGATGATGATGATGATGATGTTTGGATGAGAATGGTTTTGAAATTCATATAAAGAATGGTACATGTTCTATTTATAAAAATGAGACCATTTAGGTAGCCCCCCTATGTCTTATGGTGTTTATTGATTATATCTTGAGAGAAAATGTCTACAACATAAATACTAAGAAGCTTATCTTGATAACCTAAAGAAAGCTTATCTGTGGCATTGTCATCTAGACCACATATATGATAACCAAATTTCAAGACTCTATAAAGATGGATATCTAGACTCATTTGATTTTGAATCATTTGAGACATGCAAATATTTTATTAGGAAAGATGGAAAACCACCTTTTACTAGTATTAGTCATAGTGCAAGTGACTTATTAGGACTCATACATATTGATGTGAAGACCTTTTAGCATATATGCCAGATTTGGGAATCAATTCTTCATCAATTTTTTTGACAATTTTAATAGATTGATATGCGTACCTAATGAAAGATAACTTAGAATCTATTCAAAAGCTCAAGGAATTCATGAGTGAAGTACAAAATCAACTTGAAAAAATATTAAAGCAATCTGATTCGATCAAGGTGGTGAATACTTAAGCCAAGAGTTTGAGACCCTTCTAAGAGATAATGGTATTATATCACAATGGATTCATCTGGAACATCACACCATAATGGTGTATCAAAAGAAGAAATCACACCCAATTGGACATCATATGATCAATGATGAGTTTTTCTGCCCTTCTGACTTCCTTTCTGGGATATGCTTTAGAAACCACAATGTTTACACAACCACATACCTTTTAAATTGGTTCAAAAAAACCATATGGGATATGGACTAGAAATATGTCTTTTTCGACGATTTGAGGATGTGAAGCATACATCATGGTACTATTTTCTAAAAACTTGGACCCAAATCAAAAAATGTCACTTGATTGGATATTTTAAGGAAGCCAAGGTATTACTTTTATATATCATCTAAAAACACTTTGTTGTTAGAACTACTATATTTCTAAAAAATAATTTATTTCCATGGGAATCAATGGGAGGGAAATAAAACTAAAAAAAGTTCAAGACCAACAAGATAACATTGAACCTATGAAGATCAACAAGGCACAAGAGGAATCACAAACTTTTGTGGAATTTTAAGTATCTCCTATAACTCAAGAACCTTAAAGGTCTAGTAGGGCACATCTTAAGTTAGAAAGATTTGGATTTCTTATAACTCAATAAGAGGATGTGATGGTTATAGATGATCATGAACCAAAAAACTTACAATTAGGCTATTGGGGACCATAATGTGAGAAATGGCTTGAAGCCATGAGATATAAAGTGGACTCCATGCATACCAACAAGTATGGACCTTGCTGGATCCACTTGATGGGTTAAAACTCACATGGTGCAAAGGGGTCTTCAAGAAGAAGACCAAAATGGATGGTAATGTACAAACCTACAAAGGCAATTGGTTGGGAAAGGTTTCAAGTATGTTCAAGTTGTTGACTATAATGAAACCTTCTCACCCAAGTCCATGGTTAAATTCATTAGGGTCATGCTTGCCATTGCAGTTTTTCATGACTATGAAATCTGGAAGACAGATGAAAAAACCACAATCCTTAATGGAAATATCCTTGGGGATGTGTACATGACACAACCCTAAGGTATTATTGCTCCAAATGAATCTAGAAAAGTCCTTAAGCTACAATAGTCAATTTGTAGATTGAAGAAAGCTTCTCAAAATTGAAGTTTTTGTTTTGATAAGATAGTCTATTAGTTTGGATTTATTCAAAATAAAGATTAACCTTGTGTTTAAAACAAGGTTAGTGGGTTAATGATTAAATTCCTCATATTGTATGTGTATGACATACTATTAATGGGAAATGACATCCCTAATCTACAAATTGTGAAAAAATTGGTTGGGAAACACCTTCTCCATGAAGGACATAGGAGAAGCATCCTATATTTTAGGATTAAGATTTATTGATATAAATCAAGAAGGATTCTTGATCTAAATTAAACTACATATTGAAAAAGTGCTAAAAGGGTTCACCATGCAAGAGTTGAAGAAAGGAAACTTGCCCATGTCTCATTGAATAAGCCTTTCTAGAGATCAATGTTCCAACACTTTTGAAAAGAGGGCACACATGAATAAGATTTCATATGCATATGAAATTAGATCTATCACATATGCAATTTTATGTACACATACCTAGGTGTTGTATGCTTTGAACATGACAAGTTGGTACCACTATATTCCGATGGAGGTCAATAGATTGTCATAAAGAACATCCTTAAGTACTTGATAAGAACTAAGGATTGATTCGTTATTTACAATGGAGAGGAAGAGTTGGCTGTAATGGGTTACATTTATACACACTTCAAAATGATAAGGATAATTACTAGTTACAATCATGTTTTGTATTTTGGCTCAACTAAAGAGATCCAAGATGTAGAAGTTCCAATCAAGAGATAGTATTTGATTCTACATTAAGGCTGAGAATATTGATACCTCCAACAAAGTGAAGGAAGCTATATAAGTCAAGAGTTCATTGGTGAACTAGGGGTGGTTTCATCATCTGATGATGCAGTAGAGATGTATTTTGACAATAGTGGAGCCATTACATAATCTAAGGAACCAATATCACATCAACCACAATAAGCATATATACAAAGTTACCATCTAATATAAGAGATTGTACAATGAGTATACTTGAACATTTGTAGAGTACCAATTAGAATCAATGTTTCTGATCCTTTCATGAAATCACTTGCAAAGCAAAACTATGATGATCATGTTAGATCACTTGGACTTAGATTTGTATGTGTTTGGATATCGTGCAAGTGGGAGACTATTGGTAGCATACTCTAAGAGCCAGTCATATGTTGATTATAGTGACACACTTTGTAATCAATTTGTATGTTAATAAAGACAAGTTTGTTTCTTATTTTTGATTCAAATGAGATAATGAAACAATATAATAACTTCCTAAGAATGCATGACTCAATCACATGTAATTTTGTACTAAGGACCTGAACATGAGATCACTTGTATGCTAAGAGTATTCATCTTTGTCTAGGTCCCTATTTGGATATTTTGTGGAAATTAGGACAACGAATATACATCAAGACTAGCATGTGCATTGCCTTATGACTAAGTCTTATTAGTCATGATATTGGATATCATGTCAAAACACATAGGTACTTGTTACGAATAAGTATACCAGAACAACCCGACTTGAGTATGATAAATGTAAGACAAAAGTGACAGTTAGAATCTTATTTCACTGTAAGAATGGAAATTGTGGTCTACAAACTTGTAATGTCTATAACCATCACATGTTGTTCAATGTACCTTAACACTATTCAATGCGACTCTGAACAAGGGATGCCAAAAAAGTAGTGCTTGGGTGTACTGTAACACATGTGTTATTTTGTTGGATATCCTAGGGAAACTAAATGATACTACTTTTATACTCCATATGACAATAAAGTGTTTATTACTAGGGATTTTGTATCCCTAGAAAAGGAATTCATTTCCAAAGGAATAAATGGGAAGAAAGTAGAACTCAAAGAAGTTTGAGACCAACCAAAAAACATTAAACCTATAGAGGTATAAGAGGAACATAGAGAGTCACAAACATTGTGGAATCTCAAATTCCAAATGTAACACAAGAACCTCGAAGATCTAGTAGGACACACCTTGATCTAGAAAGATTTTGTCATCTTGTGACTCAAGAAGGTGATGAGTCATCATTGATGATGAGACAACTACCTACCTAGAAGTTTTTAAGGGACTAGAATCTAAGAAATGGCTTGTGGCCATGAGCTCTAAGATGGAATCCATGTAAACCAAGAAGGTATGGACCTTGGTGGATCCACCTTTAGGGGTAAAACCAATAGGATGCAGGTGGGTCTTCAAAAAGAAGAGTGACATGGATGGTAATGTACAAACTTACAAAGGTCAATTGGTTGCAAAGTGTTTCAGACAAGTTCATGGTGTTGTCTATGATGAAACCTTTTCTCCAATTGCCATGGTTAAGTCCATCAGGATCATGCTTTCCATTGCAACTTATCGTGACTGTGAGGTTTGGCAGATGAACATCCTATAGAACCTTGACATTCCTCACAAGAGGTTTAGAGTATACATCATACAACTTATTATTTAGTTCTAAGAGGATGCATTTCCTATACAACTAATCACCCTCCTTCGAGTTAGCAATTTTCTTATAGTTCTTAACATATTTTTCATTGTATTTAGGTTTATCATTTATAAGCTAGTCAATAAACCCTATATTCCCAATCCAAATTTCCATACGGCTCCACCAACGTGCAAAGTTGGTGTTGAAAAAATTTAGGCATACCCGTGTGTCAATCCTAGGATAGTAAACAATATAGATAGCCATGCTCACTAATATAGAATATGATTTCTTTAAGAACTATTGGATTTTATAACTTCTTTACAAGTAAAGTAGACAATTGCAACTTAATTAACATGTTTATCGGCTAAATTAGAGCATGATAAAAAATATATTGAGTTAAAAGCTCAAATCAAATCACTCTCTTAAAGAAGAGGAACATTAGTTAAAAAAATCAATGTTGTGTTATATTTTGTGTATGCATTGTTCTTCCAGTCTTGATTGAATCACTGATTGTAGAAGATGATCTTGATGCACGTAGATGATAGACATCAATACCACTGATGTATCTCAATAGTCATTAGGTACCACTGATCTGCCTCAAAAGTCAGTTGGACTTTGAATTTATAACCCGAATCCTTCGAGGACGCCCACAACTTTATCATAGGGTCGAAGTAGATATACGGGGTCGAACACAGGGACATGGTGATGTTTAGGATGTCATACTTTTCATTCTTTAGTCAGATAAGACAAAACGATAGTCGATGAAATTATGTGCTAGAACTAGTCTAGTGGACTGTCATGAAATAAAACAAAACAAAGAAAAGAAAAGAAAAGAAAATAGAGTCCGCAAGATTCTACTAATTAGAGAGAAGGAGTTCCTGGCTATGTAACCACAAGCTGGACAATCTATGCACCTATTCTCGGGCATAGACAACCCTCAAACACCTGAGCAAGCAATCTATATCCAAACATAGCACTTGCTATGGTATATATTCCTATGGGTCATCCCACTCGCTCTCGCAAAGCGTGGCTAAAACCCATCTATGATTGCGCCATCAAACCTCTCTCGAGGACGACACATCAACATCTCATCATATTCTAGAGGTCCTTTTGGGTCTAGAATGTGCTGATATGTTAGGAGCAGACAACTGTTGGACCGTCCTCCTCTCGAACTCTGGTCCAAACTACCTTCTCGCGTCTATTCCTACACGTATCTCACGATACATGTAGAAACAACAGTTCAAACTAGGAGAGATCAACCAAACTAGCAATCACAACTAGAGAGAGAAGATAAAACAAACAAACATACGAGATCCGAAATAAATCTTCTTGCTTAAGGCAAAAGTACAAAACATGCCCAAAACAGGCTACATAGCCAAGAAGGAGCTCAACTAGCCATGGACAAGCATAGTTGGCACTGAACAAATATGGAAGAACATCATTGTATAAGAAACCAAGGAACACAATAGAAGAAGGGGGAAGAAGATAAGATTTTACCCGTGGAGGAGAGGTGGCTCTCACTCCTTTGCCTCCGTATAGGCTGGATCTTGTCTTTTGGTCCTCCTCCTTGATCGGATCTGGACTCCTTGGTCCTCTCTCTCTCTAGATCTGCCCCAAATAGTGGCTCGATGGATGAATGGAAATGGAGAATGATCCAGATCTAGGTTTCCACCACAAATCTGGTTGGAAATAGGTAGATGGATGGAGACAGAATGGAAGCCTGTTATAGAGGGCAGCATGGAGTGAGCACTGCAATCTTCTCAGACCTCCGTGCTCTCACGTGGGACTCCGAATCGAGGTCCTCCTTGGGCTGGACACAAGCGGGCAACCTTCTGGTCTGGACTTGATTCTCCCCACTAGGCTGGGGTAGGGTCCTATTTGTAGGAGTGGATGGGCAGTGCCATGGTCATTGCTTTTCTATTGTATGGTCGCGGTTGTTTCAGTCCAGGTTGTGGTCTTCATCTTTGCATTGATCACTGTTATCACCTTTGGCCTGGGTCGTGGTTTCTTGTGCTGCAGGTCGCGGTCCTTCGCTGGCCTTTAGTCGTGCACCCAGGTTGTGATGAAGGATGAAGAGGTGATAGGCGGCGCTACTGCTTGGTGGGTGAAGGATGCAGGTGGATGACGACGTGATGAGAAGTGGAGGGGGATCCCACGAGCAGGAGGATACTGCCATGATCACCACGTTGAGTGGAGGACAGAGGAAGTGATTGCGGAGTGGCAGAGGGAAACTGCGGACACGGTCTGAAGGTGTGGAGGTTACAGTTTTGAGGAGATGAAGTCACAATTGTGTGTGCTAGGAGGGAGACCGCGATCATGATTTGGTGTTAGGATGAGAAGATCGTGATCAGGTTGGAGGAGAGGAACACCGCAGGTGCGGTTGTTGATGGAGGAGACACCAAAGGTCACAAATGCCTTGTGGTCGTGGTTGCTAGGGTTGCAGGTGAGAAGCAGGCATCGGTCACGACTGATGTTAGAGCATTGATTGTGGGCGGTTGCTGGCGACGTAGGTCATGGTTGAGCGGGAAGGAAGAGAGGGTCAGGGTGTATGCTGTGGAGATTGCGGTAGGAGGAGATGGCAAGAGGTGTAGGTGGAGGAGAGATGGGAAACCACAATCGCAGTTAGGGTTAGAGGGGGTCGCAGTTAGAGCAAGCTGGGAGAAGAGAACCACAATGCTGGAGAGTAGATTCTGGTGGCGGTGTTGGAGAGCAAAACCACGACCGCGATTATGTGGTGAGAAACTGTGACCGCGGTTATTGAGAGGGGAAGGGGTGTCATGGTCGGTCGAAGAAGAAGTCGACCGAGAGGCTGCCAGCAGTGAGTGAACAAGGACTGTCCATCTTGGTGACTGGGCTTGGAGATTGGGCCCATGTACTCCAATTTAGCCTGCACAAATAGAATAAAATCCTAATTAAAAATAGAGATTGAATAAATTAGGTTATAAGGGTGTATAAGTAGGTTTAGGCAATAGAAGTAATTAAATCAGAGCAAAACTGAGCCCAAGATGGTGACTTTGACAAAGATGAAAATGTATTGATCATTAGAAGATATAGCAAATAACAAGTTTCACTCGGCCTCAGAGAGAGAGAAAACATGGAAATAGTTGTCATCACAAGTTTGGTGCCTGCTTGTCCCAAAACTGGCTATATTAGCTACTTTATTGGCTATTTTAGCTACTTTACCTATGAGAAGATAAAAGGTACTAAAACATGAGAATTAGAGGGCATATAAAGGCCAAAGTGGCGCAAAACCATAGATAAATAGCATAGAGAATATGCGTAGATTTGGGTGTTATCAACTACCCCAAGCTTAAAACTTGCTTGTCCTCAAGCAAGACTGTGCTCAAAGAACAAAAAGATAACATCCAAATTAAGCTTGGCAATAGATGCTGAGGCTAAGAAAAAAAATAGTTTAAAACATCAATTCTCCTGATCCATGTCATTTCAGAACAAACCCCCACCAATCAACCACAGTCGTGCCATAGAAAGATCAAAGAGTTTCCAGGAAAAATTAAGTGAATTCATTGCAACATGTCAATACTCATGAGGGTTTGAATCATAATTATTAGTCATGAAAGAATTGTCACATAGGTGATCACACAGGTGATGAACAATGTGCCATCACCATGAATCCCTGCATACCAATCAGGAACAACATGCCTCTCACTTATTTGTGTCCTAAGAAACAAAGCAAAAGACTCTAATGACTTCTAAGGATCCCGATCTGTGTCAGGTTGGTCCATGTAACGAGCAACAGTCCCTACAGTCTGAGCCAGTTGGCCCAAAGCAGTGAGATGAACTCCTCGTACCGTGCTCGAACCAACCCTGCTACTTGAGATGATCTCAAAGGTCTCCTAGGGGTTCCTAGTGACTCTCTAATGAGCTTTTGGAGTGATACTACCAGGAACAAAATACCCACGTCCATGAGCGCAGTCATACACTGGCTGGGCACCATCCTCAACTCTCCCAAAAGAGGAAACAAGCGCTCATTTATTCACACTCATGCTTTTATTCCTTGCATTTTAATTTGTAGGCTTGGGTGAGAACTATATAGATATTTTGGGATTTTGTGAACGGCCAAGCCTCTTTTGCAACTTTTTATATTTTTCATCTTTTTGACTCAATCTAATGTGAGAAGGCACGTAGTCCATCAAGGAAAACATTTCGTCTTGTTTATAGCTCAAATCCCATCATGATCTGCTTGACACCTGTGTGAAAAGTTGCAATTATGATTCATGAATCCTTAGAATAGAGGTAAGCTCATAAAACCGCAGCTAGGATTCTTTGATCATGTTTTAGGATGAGAAGATTGTGATCAGGCTGGAGGAGAGGAACACCACATGTGCGGTTGTTGATGGAGGAGGCACCACAGGTTATAGATTCCTTATGGTTGCGGTTGCTAGGGTTGCAGGTGAGAAGCAGGCATCAGTTACGGCTGATGTCAGAGCATTGATCACAGGCGGTTGCTGGCAACATAGGTCACGGTTGAGTGGGAAGGAATATAGGGTCGGGGTGTATGCTGTGGAGATCGTGACAACAAGAAATGGCTGGAGGTGCAGGCGGAGGAGAGATGGTAAACCACAATCGCGGTTAGGGTTAGAGGGGGTCATGGTTAGAGCAAGCTGGGAGAAGAGAACTGCGATGGTGGAGAGTAGCTTCTAGTCACGGTGTTGGAAAGCAAAACCACGACCGCAGTTATGTGGTGAAAAACTACGACCATGGTTATTGAGAGGGGAAGGGGTGTCATGGTCGGTCAAAGAAGAAGTCGAATGAGAGGCTGCCAGCAGTGAGTGAACAAGAACCGTCCATCGTGGTGAATGGGCTTGGAGATTGGGCCCATGTACTCCAATTTAGCCTGCACAAATAGAATAAAATCCTAATTAAAAATAGAGATTGAATCAATTAGGTTATAAGGGTGTATAAGTAGGTTTAGGTAATAGAAGTAGTTAATCAGAGCAAAACTAAGCCCAAGATGGTGACTCAGACAAAGATAAAAATGTATTTATCATTAGAAGATATAGCAAATAACATAGTTTCACTGGGCCTCAGAGAGAGAGAGAGAAAACATGGAGAGAGTTGTCATCACAAGTTTGGTGCCTGCTTGTCCCAAAACTGGTTATATTATCTACTTTATTGGCTATTTTAGCTACTTTACCTATGAGAAGATAAAAGGTACTAAAACATGAGCATTAGAGGGCATTTTAAGGCCAAAATGGTGCAAAACCATAGATAAATAGCATAGAGAATATGTGTAGATTTGGGTGTTATCAACCACCACCCAACAAATGACGTCAAAGAAGAGGGGACACAAAAAAGATCTCTCGTGCATGAGATAAAATGCACAAGAGATATGCACATGGAGCGGCTACGTAAGGAAATGATACTAGGAAAATAAAACATGCACGCCATATTTTTTTTGTCTTTGATATGTGATTTTAGAGATCTAAGATATGTCATGTGTGTTTAGTCCTAGGTTATTTATAACACTTCCCTACTCAATCCCATCCTCAGTTTAACCCACAATCACATGACCATTCTTGTATACATAGAAGGAATACAAGGAGACCCTTTCAAATTTGGAAAGAATATGATGAGTCCTTTTGCATTTCAGAAGGAATACAATGAGCCCCTTTCCAATTTAGAAGGAATACGAGGAGTCCCTTTCCAATTCAGAAAGCATTAATTATTTAATTAAGTAGTTATCATGTTGTGTACAAAATTAGATAAAATATGGAAGTTAATTTCCCAGTACCATTCATAGTTTGTACAAAATTATTGTGAATGATGTATATGGAATTTGTCCATCCTATTGGAGTGATACCCCAACCAATCAATGAGGACACTTTTTGTTTGCAAGATTTTTAAGAATCCTATATTTAGGACATCTTGCATTTGTAAAATGCTACATTTTTCAAAATTCTGTAAACATATGCTTTATGTTTGGTTTCTTGTATTTGTAAAGTACATGATTTATATTTTTCTTAGTCCATCAGCCAGCCACAACTAGATTTTGGCATCAGGGAGAATTTTTATGGAAACCAAAATTTAGGATTCCTACATTTTTGAGTCTCAAAACACAAACATAAATTTTCTACTAATGGATTCCAAAATACATTTCAATATGGTAAAATCCAGGAAACCAAACGTACCCCGAGTGAGACTGTGGGATGCATGGACATGCTCATGTGACTCAATATATGATATTGAGCTCACATTTATCTCAAATAGTCTGGTCTGGATAAAGGAACAAAGATTAAAGATTAAGAGTATGATGTTGCCATGCCTCTGACTCAATCTGGATATTAGACCAAAGGGATTGTAAAATCAATGTAGTAGTAGTCATTACACTAGGTTGATGATGTTATCTAACTTATCCAATTACTTGTGTGGCAATGAAGTCTTCTTAGACACCAATCATTACTTGTGAAGTCACAATATGATTATAGATATCACTACTAACATAATGTGGAGCTTATAGGGTCACAAACATAGGATGCACATGGAAGAGGAGTATAACCAATGACACAAGATTAACTGGTTACTAGAAGGTTTAGGTGATCAAGTAGAGTAACGATAGAATGTTTGGAATCCCAATCAAACAATCAAAAAGTCCAATCAATCAACTAGATAGTCTAGCCAATCATTTATAAAGTCAAGTTGGTAAACTAAGGTGAGTTATCCCAATTGGTTGACTGGCTAGTGTAGTCAGCCTACTGGACAAGATCATCCCAACCGATCAGGTGACCAATCCAATTGGTCATTAGAAAAGATTTTAAATTGACTGATTAGGTTGAGAATACTCTGATACAATCTATTTGGATGGTTAGGTATCCATGAGCGACAATTTAACTGTGGTTGCAATGATTTTTGGGTTCTCTGGATTTTAAAAAGTCCTACTTATTTCCTCCCTGATTTGAAGGGGCACTAGAACATGGTTTGGATTACACTTTTTAACATATGAACTCTCTCTGTAATTTTCCACAAGGGAGAGAAAGATAATGAGACATAGTGCAACACTAGCACATTGACAACAAAAAGGTGCTCCTTCCCTATTGACTCTTACAGTTTGAGGTGGACTTCCCGCATCCACTTGGACAATATAGAAACACATGCAACTGTATTGGGAGGAAATAAATTCCGTCCATCTATATGCTGCCATGAGTGTTGCATATTTCCTTGTGATAAACATCATTGGATATACTATGCAATAAGGTATATGTCATACCCCTCCTTTCAAACACACTAATATCAACGAGATCTACTCATGGGAAACAAAGTAAATTTTTATTGCTTCCTTTACACCTATCACCTTCATATTTTCCAACAATTCTTGCAAGAAAATTCTGTTTCTCTTGGCATCAAGGGCATAAGATAGATAGAGTGTATCTAACCCTAGCAAAAATGCAATGAAAGGAGTTTCCAAAAATCATAGCTTCTTTACAATAGAACCCTAGAGGTGAAAATCATGATTGATCACCTTCTCTTTAAGGGACAAGTCCAACGGATAACTTTTTTTAAGGGTATGATTTTCGGTATACTTGGTGTTAAGGTTTAGTGTAACATCCCAAGATTTGAGTCCTCAAACAAAATGATCTTAAAAGGAATGGTTGGACTACCAATATCACCAAGGTGAACCTCCTTTTAGGGATTCCATAACTTCATATTTCAGCGGGTCCAGCTTGGAGTAGTACTAGGATGGGTGACCATTGAGGAGTTGATCAAGACTTGCATATGAGTGAGGACAAACTACATAGTTAAGGACAATGGTGGCATGTGGGGTCAGTCATCATTATTAAAACTCGACTAGAGCCTTGGACAGTGGGCATGAGCATTATAAATGGTATCAGAGCCTATTCCTTTTTAACAGGTGGGGCCCACATGGGCATGTGCATGCCAATATATGAGTTGTGCGGTCCATGCATGTTTGAGAGGGCTACTTGAGTTGATGGAGCCACCCTTGCATTAATAGTATCCATACATGTTGGAAGGGCTATCTAAGTTGATGGAGTCACCTTGCACTGGTAGTCATGAATGGGAGCTGGGTGTACATGACCATTCTGGGTTTGCACTAAAATGGGGAAGTGATTATGAGGACATATAGTTGAGCCTTGACTAGTATGTCAAGAGTCTAAGTGGGGGAGATTGTAACATACCTGAGGCCTCGAATAAAATGATCTTAAAAGGAATGATTAGACTACCCATTTCACCAAGATGCACCTCAATTTTAGAGAGCCCATCACCGAGAACTACATAGTAAAGCTTGCCCAGCTTGGAGTAGTACTAGGATGGGTGACCAATCAGAAAGTTGATCCCAACTTATGCGCGAGTGAGGGAAAAACACACCGTTAAGGCCAGTGATGGTATGTGGGGCCAGTCATAATTCTTGAAATTCTTAGGGGCCTAGGATAGTGGGCTCGATCATGACATTTAGGATAATGTCTTTTTGACCATGGACTTATTCTTGATTAACCTTCCTCCCCTAGAGTGTTGGCTAGATACATATGGGAGAGACACCCTTTTGACATGCTTTCCTGCTTCGAGTAGGGTCGAGCATTACTCTAGCTCCTAAGCAATCAAGTTGTGGTTTCCCTTGGTCTACAATCCAATAAGGGAATGGTGGTGTTTGAGATAGCATAAGCAAAGAGGGGTGGAACATAATTATACTATATGACATCTTAGTCAAGAAGGAGATCCTTTGGATCAAATATAGATAGTATGCATAGAACTCAAATTTGACCTTTATTTGGAATTCATGCCCAAGATTCATGATAGGGAAACAATGTAACATATACCAGGTTTTGAAAGGATAAACCTGAGTTGAAGAGTCTTTCAAGAGGGTATCTGTTGTAAGCACAATGGTGAGACCAAGAATGTAAGTATGCATAGCTCATGTCTTAAGCATGTGGTCATATTACACAAAGTTGTATGTGGTTTTTTCATTAAATCACAAAACTTATAGGCATGGATAACCCTTTAGTGTGATATCAAGGGTTAAACCAATTTTGGGTGGACAAGGAAGAGGTTTCCATGAATCAAGAAGCTCTTAGTCATGTTTCATTGATGGTTAGTCTTGATATAGTATCCTTGTAAAGGATGCTCAAGATTTTAATCAAATTTTGGAAGCATTCTGGAAGGTACCTCGAGTTTAGATATGATTGGTGATTTTAGGCGATGAGATCAAAAATTGTACAACCTTCCTATGTTGATCATGTAGAATATCTTTGAAAATGGGTTGCCAAGTATGAGATATCCAAGGGTTAATTTGAACAAACTTCCATCACAAAGTCGTCCACCAGAAAGATGTTAATTAAACACCCTATGTAAGCAAGGTGTAAATAGAGAATTTGACACCCTAACAAAATAGGACATGCCAAGAATTTTTAAAACATTGTATGATGAAATTTTTGGCAGCCTATACTATAGGTTTAGCTGTGAGATTATTTGTGAGATTGTTGGATTTGTGAGAGTTGTTGATAGTGGTTGGCATTATTGTTTTGTAAGTATGAACATGTCAACATACAATGAACGATCTTTGCAAGATGATATTAAAACAAACATGTAAAGCCATAATGAAAATAACACTCTTAGAATGTAAAGCGAGCAACATTCATAAGATGTAACCATGGAAGATAAATATTTCCCCACTTTATCCACCATGATTTTAGATTTCATTTATGTCCTCAGTCAAGGATGTCTTCTGTAAAAGGGGTTGGTTCTCAACTCTGTACAATGTCATGGAACTCACATAATGGTAAGTTGATTTGTTTGGACTTGGGCACTACTTGCGATACACCTTGTGATTGTAATCAATCATTAGTGCTAGTAAAGGGGTGTGCTCTCAAGGACTTTGGACGTCTAGCATCACTCAACATCAAAACCTTGACTAACACTTCCATCCCTCATCCTGATATCCAATGTGACTGTTGGCACTTGTTTCATAGATATATGAAATTTTCAAATAGTAAAGTGCATGTGCAAGAATTTTATGCTTTCAAGTGTAATACCATGATAGAAAGATACATCAAATAGATAGTAAGCGGGAACTCCAACTCGACATGCAATGCTCCCACCTTCTAAAATCAATCAATAATGTAAATAAGAAATCATGGATTTAAAAGGAAACAAATATCTTGCTCAAGAGGAAATACTTCTCTTTTGTTTTGGAAATAAACTAGAAAAATGGGTAAGAAAGAAAAAGAGAAATTCTAAATGGAAATCAAATAAAAAATGGAAACTCAAGAAAACATAAATAAATTAGATTTTCTAGTTCTCCCAGTAGAGTTGCCAAACTATTTACCCCATAGAGAAGAATATGTGAAAGATCTAATGTCATTGTTCACAGTAAAAGAAAAATGAAAGATAAGAAATCAAATTCAAAAATTTATTTTTCAAGGAGATAAAGAAATCTATTGATGAACATTTAAATTGGATGGAAAACATAGAAAGATTTAAAAATGACCACATAAGAGTGCATAACACATGAAAAGCATGTCTATGAGACTGAGAAAAGCAATCCTATTACCATTGTGAAAGGTGTTACTCACTCCCACATCACCCAAAAGATCGTATGGTTTTATTGAGGGCTAGCAGTTGCCTCTTGATATCTTATGAACGAGATCCATCCTGAGCGATCATACTTTGATATGGGAAATAGAGAGACAAATTATAGAAATGAAATAATTAGATAGAGAAAAATCTAGATATATGTTTGGATTATTGATCTTAACATTTATAAGTTCATATGTTTTCACTTTAGATGCGTTCTAGAAGTATTCAATTATGAGCATGATGTGATATTTTAAAGAAGATCAAGCAGACATGTAAAAATGTAGGTAAAGAAACTAGTTAACTATATGATATGATCATGAATAAGGAAGACCTGTATGTTTGCATGAGTAGTTAGTCCAAGTTGAACAAGTAGATAGAAAGGAAGTTATCAAGAAAGATTAATAAGAAGATAAAAAATTATTATGATATGAACAAATAGTTGTGGTCTTCTATATGAAGATATTAGGATGAATAAATAGACTAGATTAACTAGATATAGAGGCCCCATTGACTCCTTACCACTTTCACAACCAATTGGAATATCTGAATCTCATTTTAGATTAAGGAACCTCTTAATAATTGTTAGTGTAGTGTGAATAACATGAACTAGTTCTTTCTCTTGGATTAGAAGATTCAAATGGCAACATTGGTTGATGTTGAATATGGGTATTATAGTTGTTTGTGAGGATCAGAGATTTAACAATGAGAATGAAATATTTTGTGCAAAATTGCCATTAGATTATGAATATAAAATAATATTGGGATTTGTGACTTGAGGGGAACCTACAAAATAATGGATAACTAGGGTGAAGCTATGATGGGATTTCATGTTTTGGCATGTGGAACCCATACGAAACATGTACTCCACAATGTTGTCCCTGGGTAGGAAATATGACTTTTTTGCTCATCCATTTTCACGACTTTTTGGAAACTTTCAAGCGTATCTTAGATGGGAAAATTATCTTAGATTGTAATGTTGCACGTTTGTACAATAGAATTTCAACTAAAAAGAGAAGTGAGCAAGGTGAAAACTTGAAGGACAAGTGGTAACAACAAATGCAATGATTATTTCATAATTAATTTTCCAAAAAATCAATATAATTTTGAATTTACCATTCATAAGTCTATTCACAATGAAACATAACTATCAAATGGCCCTGGTAATAGTTCGACCTATAAAATACATGGAGTTAATATCAAGAAACCAACTAGACCAAATCAATCAACCTCCATGTCAATCAACCTCAACATTGAGAGTAATCAAGCTTATACAGAATCAAGTGATTGAGCTCTAAGTAGGAGAAATGAGGAAGATCAACTAAATAGAGTAGTGAGTGCCATATGTAGAAAAATATTAAGCTTCAATCTCAATCATACAGAAAGCTATAAATCATAAATTGTGGAAAGCGATCGAGCTCCTAGCTCAATCAATAAGAGTTCGAACACTTTATACAATCACACAGATCAACCGAGCTCCAAGATATAGTACATAAGATTGAGTAATGTTGAAATTTAACCAAGTGAAGAACTTGATAGTTAAAATGGACGAGCACCGTCCATCAAGCCATTACACCAAGAACACCAATTGAACTTCAGATCGATCAAGCCCAAAAAATGCAAATTGAGCTTCAAGCGGTGCCTCTGAAGCTTAGTCAACTCAACTGATCGATCTCCCCTGCCAACTTAATTAATTGATTTAGAGTTTAATAGTTGCAACATCAAGAATTAACCAAGAACTCGATTAGCTACTAAAAGATCAATCGAGATCCAAATCTCAATTGTCAAAAGCTAAGGCGTCGATGCCACATGGATGAATAAGGGGTCGACATAAAACTGGACATACCCTATAAATAGGACCCCATTCCATCACTACGTAGACATCTTCTTTTCTTTGGAAAAACCAAAATGTTGCTGCAGAAGCCACAAAGCCAAAGTCTGAGAAATCAATCTTAAAAGTGACTAACCTCATAACTTTGCCACCCAACCACTCCCCCCATCTCAATCAAGTTCAACTTTTAAGGAGTTACAAGTGCCACCAACAAAGTAAGATGATCGATCTCCAAGGTCGATTGAAGAGCTTGATTAACCTCATGACCAACCAATACTCATGATCAACCTTCTAGGGTGATCAACCTCAAAGTAGATTCAACCAAAAGGTGGGTAGATTGACCCAAAAATCGACCTACCCTTGTAATCAGCCTTCGTCTTTTCCCTTGCTATTTTATTGTTAACTCAAAAGAGCAATGACTTTTTCAACTTGTAATTTGACCCTTTCTTGCATCCTGAGGGACTAAAGTCCATAAACTTGGTCTTGTGAGTAGACATCGGGCATTCCCAACTATGTAGTCTTTCTTATCTTGTTTAATACATATATTCTTGTAGTTTTGTTTCCATACTTCTTCTTTATCGCATCACCTTTTTTGGAAGTGAGAATAACCACTATATTAAAAAAGACATAAAACATATACAAAGACGAGATCCATATGATATTAGCAACATAGTATAAAGAGGTATAATGACTTCATACAACATAGATCAGATTAAAGGGACATGTCTCTGCCTCAATTCCTCCCCATCTCACTGGACAATGCATCTTCTAAATGAAATTCTTTCACAATCTCTGGGAGCACTTGTATGAATGATACTCCAACTACTATAGAAAAAATCACATGAATGAAAGTCTTTACAAGTACCTTGACCTTTACTGAAACAACAATGAAGAAACTGGCTACTCACTAAACACAAAAAATGATAGAATAAAGGTTGAAGATAAGCGTCAACCAACCCAAAAGGAAAAGAACCACGTCTAGTTGTATAACACTACACACACGATAAGAACACATAAATAGAAATAAAACAAACACATAAATGATAACTTAGACATTGAGATGTGAAGGTCAAAAAGTTATACAAATGTTGATCAACACTTGCAAAGAAAAACTTGTAATAGGAAGGAGAGGGGGGTACCGTTTGAAGAAACTGCATTACTACAACTGACACGCCATGACTTCCCCCTCAATCCTAAGATTGAGATACAATAGGGATAAATCAAGCAGGTGGGAGTGTCCAACACCAGGTTAAGAACCCCCAAATGTCCTCCTACACTAGAAAATAGGGACTTAAGCAAGGACACCACACCTTTAAGCAAATCAAGCAGTGATACCAGGAAACTACCATAACCAAAAAAGGAAAAGGAGAGGGGAGAAGCCCGACACAGTAGAACCAGAAGGGGGAACCAACACCCAAGATTCGTAGGTGCCATTGAGGGAGAAGAAACAAAGTGGGAGCCAACCTTCAAGGGGCAATAAACAGCTCCGATCAAAACTCCCGAGCATCGATAGATCTCCAGATCCATGTGACCAAGAATAGTGTTGCAAGGATTAGGATGATTGTGAAGACCAACTTCTTGCTCCACCTCAAGAATGTCCCTAGCATGCCGAGCAAAGGAAGGGCCTAAGGGAAAAGGGGAGGCCTTACAGGTGTCCAGAAGCCCTCTCCCCCAAGTGGTTGTCACACAAGGGAACCCTAGGAGAATGCAGTCACTAGAGACTGTAGACATAATGAAAAAAAGTTTTTGCATCACTTGTTTGATTAGCTGCCTTCTTACTACGTTTGATTAAAACTATTTAAAAGAACAAGTTTAGGATGATCTAGTGTTTGAATTAGTGAGGATTCATGAGAGTGGGGAATTTTTATATTAAAAGTCATATGTTTGTTCTTTATCTTTTGGTTACCATATCGAGAGAGAGGTACCTTTCAATAGAAATTTACCTGGATCTTAAGAGAAGGAATGTTCTAGATATCTATTATGACTACTTGTTAAATGTGTTGAGAATATTTAAAATATAAGAGAGAGTTTTGAATGGTTGAGGGTGTCAAGATTGGTGTAACACAGTCCATATTTCCCCTTATCATAATCACTATTATCCTTGTTTGTTTAAGTTTCATAATCAACATTTCTTGTTTAAGGTAGAATAATTCATTCCTTGACTGGTACACCAAATTTAAAGTTTTGTTTGACTAAGATAAACTAAGACTTTTAGTTTCTTATGTACTTTCCTTCCCATATCCATGTGTTTGACCCTCTATTACTTTAATAGATTCCATATCCAGTTGTCGACATGTCTTGAAGTCGACTACACATTTGAAGTTATGCATTTTGTAACTAGGCAATTGTGTTTACACTTTTTACCCACATTTAAGGGAGATCGATTTTTGGTGCCATTGACAGGGATAAACAAAACTACAAACCATATAAGAACCTAAACTCTACTTAATTTTCATCACGAGTCCTTGTTTTCTCTATTTAAAATTCACAAATTTCATTCTATGATTATTATTTGGAGATTCTATTACATTGAAGTTACTTAATCCTTTGTGTTAGATATTTTTAGGTACTTTCTAGGAAGAATATAAGGAAAGAGGAAGATCTCTTTGTTCCTACACTCAATCAAAGGCTAATGAGAAAAAGCACCCAGTGGTGAATCTGAATCCTAAAGTTGCTAATTCTGACATCAAAGGGAGAACTATCACTCTTATTCAATTAAGGACGTTTGGGGAAATGTCACCTAATGAAAACCCATACCATTATATTGATGCTTTCAAAGATATCTGTGACACTCAAAATATCCAAGGTGTTCTATAGGAGGCTATATATGCAATGGTATTCCACTTCTCTCTAAGAGACAAGGCTATAGAGCGGTATCTCAACATCAAAATGTTAACCATTGTAACTTGGAATGATCTAGTTGGTGATTTTGCCAATAAGTTATTTCTAGTTCAAAGGGAAATTAATTTTTGTAACAAGATTACTGATTTTATGCAAAACCCTTCAAAAATATTTGTGAAGCATGAAAGACATTCCAAGCTTACCAAAGAGAATTCCCACACCATGGGTTTGGTAATACTTATTTGATCACAACCTTCTATAATGGACTAATACAACCAGAAAATAAGTCCATCAATGCTTCTTCTAGGAGTGAATTTCTAGCTAAATATGTGGAAGAGTGCACCTTGATTATTGATAACATGGCACAACTGCAATCCACATGAGAATTTGAGCATGACCCTACTAGCAATGGTAGATTTTTAGTTATTGTGAAATAAGCCAAGGCCATTGAATTACTTTTCGCGAATCTTGACAAGATTTCCATTGATGTGCAAAGCCTCAAGTTCCAACAATTTTTAATAGTCATGCTATGAAATTCTTGTGGAGACGTGGGACTCCAATCCCATCATCATATCTACACTAAACCTACACAAGAAGTTCTTATAGAAGAAAATGTCCCTTATGTTAACTATAAAAAACCTGACCATTGAGGTTTCTTTTATGACAATACTTCTATAGCTGAAAATGCACATCATCTAAATCAACAACCAATCAATATTAGAAGAGGCCAACCGACAGGAAGAGGCCAAAATCCATCCATATTTCCACAATTAAACAACTCTCAACTACATAGAATGCCAAACCAACATGGACATCTCAATGGACCACAAAGAGGAAGCTACCTTATGCATCAAAAAAATTCCACTGACCAGCTTGGTTCTCTCCTAGAATGGCTCGATCGGGTAATTTTGAGTAATATCAACCTCATGAATATCATCCAATCTCAAATAGGGGCTGTCAAAACACAAATTGGAGATATTCAACAACATAACAATATTATCGACCATCAACTTGCTTCTACATCAACGTCTATCAAGAATTTGACCAAACAATTCTTGTCTTGTACTAAACAGATCTGAGGAATGAAATTGCAAAGACGTCAACACCATGGTTTGAAACCACTCAAAACACTCCACCTCCTCAACAAGAACAACTTATCATTGATGATGAACCCAAAACCCCTGATGAGGAAAGCCCTAAAACAATGCATACTATGAAAGGGTAAAAAGGTGAATGCCTCAACAAAGAAGAATGCTAGACAATATGTTGATATACCATTCCCTCATCGATTAATCAAGGATAAAATTGAAAGGAAATACAACAAGTTTCTAGATGCTATCAAGAAGATACATTAGATATTCCTCTTCTAGATGCTATAGACGAACTAACCACATACACAAAGATCCATAAGTACCTTATCACTATGAAGCAAAGGTTTGGAGAGATTGAAATGATCTTCCTAGCTATGATGGCCACTACTTTTTTATAGGATACCATGCCCAATAAAATGAAAGACCCTGGTGCTTTCACTATTCCTTTTCTCATAGGAGACACGTAGAAAGACATGCCTAGATGATCTGGGAGCTAGTATTAGTATGATGACACACTCCTTAGTGACTAGGCTAGGGCTAACTGACATCATCGCCTCTCCTATGAGAATGAAGTTGGCAAGAAATTCTTACACCAAAACTATAAGAGTCATTGAGGATGTCTCGATAACGTCTGGAAATTTCTTTATTCCTTTTGATATAGTTATTGTTATCACTATTACAGATCCTTTGTGTCCTACAATTTTTAGAGACCATTTCTTTTCACCATATGAGACAAATCAATGTAGCAGGAGGTGTCATTACCTTTAGGGTTTGTAACACATTAATTAAACATCATGATGATATGAAGGGCCCATTTTAAATTGAATCCACCTACTTTGCTGATTGTTGTAGTCAATTGTATGTCAAAATTCAAGAAGACAATGCAGATGTGGACCCCTTAATGCACACTCTTACCAACCCCTCATATGATATTAGTGACCCAAAAGTTGAAGAGATATTGGCTTATCTAGACTCACTGAAGAAGAAGAAGTAAATCAACAAGGAACAATTGATACGGAAAAATACATATCTCTATAGAGAGAATCCAAAGATGAATCTACACTGAAGCCATTTCCCTAGTTGAAGCCCCTTCTCCAAAGGGCTCAAAAATAAATTTCTATATTATGAAAATAGGAATCCACTCATTATAAATTCTGAACTTGCTAATGACCAGCGCAAGAAACTCCTAACTGAGCTCAGATAACAAAGTAAAGCTCTCAGCTATTGTATTGATGGCATCAAAGGCCTTTGTCCTATGATATGTACACACCATATAAATCTCGAAGAGAATGCTAAACCAAGGGTATAAGGACAAAGGAATTTGAATGATAAGATGTCTAAAGTTGGGTGTGATGAAGTTATCAAAGTGCATGATGCATGGATCATCTACGCTATCATCGATAGTAACTAAGTCAGTTTAGTTCACGTTGTGCCCATGAAAGGTGGAAGGACTATTTTCAAAGGAAGCAATGGCCAAGACTTAGTGACATGAACAATAAATGGATGGTGAATGTGTATTGATTACATGATGCTAAATTATACCACAAAGAAGGATCACTTCCCTATCCTATTTATTGATCAAGTTCATGAGCATTTGATGCATCACTACCATTTCTACTATTTAGATGGATACTCTAGATTTTGTCAAGTACATATTCATCCTGATAACCAAGAGAAGACTACATTGACATGCATATATGGAACCTATATATCCAAAAGGATGCATTTTGGATTATGTAATGATCTAACCTCTTTTGAAAGATGCATGTCCCTCATATTTGTGATTTCATTGAGGAAATTATGGAAGTCTTTATGGACAACTTCCTTGTATATGGATTATTATTTAATGATTGTTTGAGAAATCTTTCTCTGGTCTTGCAAATATGAGATGTAAGGAAGGGGACCCAAGAGAGGATCCATCAACTTACTTAAAGGGAATAATAGAGAACCATCCCATGTCAAACTCGATAATTTTTTTTCACAAAAGACAATATACTAAAATTTGAGTATGTAATGTATCAAATACCATATTGTAGTAACAGAAGATAAAATCTAACTATTAAAATATCAATGTTTATCATTATTCTTCAACACACATGGTGTACATAAAAGAAAACTACTTGAAATATTCTGCAAAGGGTAAATCAACTACTTCAATCTACCTCCCAAGAAAGATAAGCTAACTCTTGGATATTTCCTGGTCAACTTTGGTCAACCCCTCCTTGCTCTCCACCTAAGAGGTTAGAAGAATAACCCACAAGATAAGAAAAATTGGATGTTGTCAGCATAACCATGTTGGTATGTGCATATAAATAGTCATTGAGAAATTATATGGGAGTCATGACATCAATATAACAAGGCTTCCCAAAGAAAGAGGGAAAGGAACCATCCAAGTGGATATCAAAAGAAAACATTCCAATAAGATGAAAATAAATAGATGTACTTTCCATGAATTAAAATAAAGTATGTATCAAAAGCATAAGCAAATAAATTAGGGCATATGACCTGTCAACATTATTGAATAAACAACATGCATGTGAGATAAGCATAGTGCTAGTGGAATATACTAAACAATGGTAGCTAGAGTGCATAACCCTAACCCGATAGAGAATAACACATAACCATACTTCCAAATATATATAAAAGTGGGCACAAAACCTGAGTATGGGGCACATAACCTCCATAACAAAAACATAAAAGGTACATAACCACACAAATCATATTATCAAACCATAGTACTACTGAATCAAATAAGCATGAATGTGGAGGCCAGTAAAGTTTTACTAATGGTATTAAATAGGATTGTCTAACCAAAAGTAGAATATCATATCACAAACATCCATCTTGAGCAAATTAGGGTTTTAGGGCACAAATATCACAATATAGAGCAATTTCTGCAATTAGGGTTCATCTAGAGATAACATGAACAATATTACAAATATTAGATTCAAAGTGAAATATCAACAAAGAATTGTCAACATATAACTGATTCCAATATCAGGGGCTCAAAAGAATCTGAATTAGATCTCTAAGAAGAGATTTCACGCATGTCCTTCAAATAGGTCAAAAGAGAGAGAGAATAGAACTATTGCTCCATATAGAATCAGAGGGATGCAACATACCTTAATGATGCATGTAACATATCAGAGTCCAAACCCTAGATCAAATCAAGGTATTTCTTCACCTTTAACATATTAGATGGAAATAATTAATTAATGATTGTATTCTAAAACCTAGATATATTAACTTTTTATTACATTAGATTCAAGTTATAAAACATGTACCTCGATAGGTTGTTTTTGTGATTTTAGAACATATTTTTACTAAATGTTTTGATAACCAAATCATTAGTTATGAATTTTGCATGATAAAGCAAATGACTAAACTTCTCAAAAAATAAATAAATGAAAGGACGGTAACACCCTCACATCACACATCAAAACACTGATGCATGATAGGGCACTCATGGTCATTAACTTATTATCAAACAACTCTCCTTCTAGGATTAAACGAATGGCAAAAAGTTGTAAAAGTTCATGTAAGCACGACATACATTTAATCAAAATTGGGTTATAGGAGTAAACCATCCGACCATCTCCTTCCTTCTTGCTCATTCCTCACATGAGAAACCAAAATCTGTAGAGCTTTGTGAGGCTCCTATTGATAGACATGCAAATACCAACCTCACCTCATAGGATCTAGGGAAGTCCACCCTTGGCTGCACAAGACTTCGACAATCTCAACAAGACCACTGGCATACCCATACACACCCAAATGCCAGACCTAGACTTCTGACATTACTAATCAGGCAAGGAAGCTGAATTCAAGCAATGCTAAGAAATTAGAACATCAGAGAAGACCTGCAACCTTAGGTGATTTCAAAGGCGAGCAAGACCACCCAAACACACGAGTAGATTAGTAGAACTCACAAAAATTTGACACAACAGGTCATGGAATTGAAAAGAGGGAAAATGGGAATGTACCTTAAAATTAGAATCAAGGAATCTAAAAGCCTCTTTGAGTGTTGAGGAACATATACAGGTTGTCAAAGACACTCCATATCATCCTTGGTGTTTTGGTGAGATCTAGATGAGCTAAGATCATGGACCACGTTTTATAGATAGCATCAAAGCAGTTGGAGAGTAGGAAAAGTTTGGAATACATTTCAGTGAGTTGCGTGAAGGTTAGATGTGAGCTCTGATGTGGTTGGGAATCCCATTAACAATGAAAAACATTGGACATGATAAGTCCCTTATCGACTTGGAACTTGGGGAAATGAAATCCAATCAAGCTTGGGATATATCAGATCAAAATCGCACAAGGAACACAGAGGAGAAGAGATCCGTGATAGACTAGGAGAATAAATAGAGAAGAATTGAGGGAATTAGAAAGCTAGATTGTAGAGTCATGATAATCTCATGAACCATCCAAGAGAGAAGGGGCATCCCGCATATCTGAGTATGATCTGGACTGGACACGTGACAATGTGTGTGACTCAGACTATAGGAAAATTGTTAAATCAAACATGAGACATAAAATCAAAAAAATACGTGGAAAACCAAAGTCAAGTTACATTAGGATTTAATTATCAAGGATTATATCTACCAACCAAATTGGGATATCAAAACGTACTAGATTAATTCTAAACTTTGTACATAGACTAATTAGGACCCAAAGAACACGATTTTGGACTTATATTTATCTACTGACATTATCTTATATGAGTTTTGGCACAATTAGGGTTTAACAAAAATATCTCGTTATCTATTATAATATATTACCATTATCCTCAATAATCTAGATTTAAATTTTTTATCCCCATATTATCACCATATGGAGTTACACTGGATTATATTGCGCAAAAATGTTATTTTATCCAATTTATATTTAGGTCCACTAATTTCGACATCAACCCAAAATATTTCACATTAATTACTTCCACTTACACTAAGCATACAAGTCACATTTTATAAACTAGTCACATTATTGTCCAAATGAATTAATTACTTATATTTATTCACATCATGTTACCAATTATGCACATTCAACCCCAAATTAGCCATTTATGCATATTTATGCAAATCAAATTACTTATTAGCCATATTTCAGTCACCATATATGTATTGGTGAATAAGATGAAATATATTGCATGTTTATGAATTGGTTTACATAACAAGCCAAGGTTAGGTGATTATGTACCATTCCATGTGCATTTTTATATAATATATGACTAGGGAACCTAATGTCACTAATGTATCATGAATGTCACCAAGGATGTATAGGTTAGGGTTAGCCAGTTATAAAACATGGTTTAGGTCAAGTGATCACTATACATCACTTACAACTTATTAGCATGCATAAATTTGGCGGCGAGCAGTAGCCCAACTGGTTGCAGCTCAGGGTCCCTCACGAAGGGTCTCAAGTTCGACTCCCACTAGAAGCACTACTCAAAAGTGAATTTCCCGCATCATCAGCCAACTTGTGATGCGACTTATTGAGATACTAGTGTGCGAGCACACAAGTCTCCTGTGTTAAACATCCCTTCTATCTGGGCCTCCTCCTGGGGGTGGGTTTTCCATGACAACAAAAAAAGCATGCATCAATTCTAGGGTTAGGTTCCATATATTTCACTTATCAAAATATTAGGGTTTATTGGTCCATAACATTGTCTAGATCAAATATATCCATGTCTAGGGTTTATATGCATTTATAATCAATGTTTATATTTAATGTAAACATTATTTATGCAATAAGGTACAAGTATGTGAATTGCTTATATTATGTGCATTAGATATTCATGTGAGCACAAACATGTGTATTAAGGTACATTCTTAACCTTGTTTGGTTAATTCTATATATACAAGCACACTGACCTCCTAATAATGGGAGTAGAGTTTCTAGAGTCAAAATAGCTAAATCTTGGTATGTTCCATGTAAGGAAAAGCTGTTGGTTCTAAATTGTAAAGAATGCCACTTTATGGTGTGAGAAGACATTATACTCAAACATAAATATCGTGAAATAAGAATTGGATAAGAGAAATATATAATCTATAAATAATCTACCGCCACCTTCTCGAGTTTTGTATCTACAAAATTTTATTGGACATGTTGGATAATATTGAAAATTTATAAAAAAAATTCTTCAATATTTTTTAGAAATTTTGTTAGATTCGTGTAAAAGATACTCCTTTAGTTTGTGATGGAAAATTACTCAAGGCTTTCCACACTGTAAAGGATGCCCTAACATCAGAACTGATAAGACAAGTTCCTGATTGGGATATCCCTTTGAGTTAATGTGCTATGCCATCAGTTTAGGTGTAGTGGTAGTTTTTAGGTAGATGAAAGATGAAAACCACCATGTTATCAACTACACCGGTAAAACCCTTGATGAGGCGCAAGTGAACTACACCATAATTGGAAAACTAATGCTTGTGATCATCTATTATTTTGATAAATTTCATTCTTATTTACTTGACCGTGAAGTCATTATTTACACAAATCATGGAGTTCTCAAAATTTTGTATGACAAAAAGGACACTAAATTCCATCTCTTGCGATGGCCCCCATTGCTTTAAGAATTCAACCACAAAATTGTAGTCAAGAAAGGTTTAGAGAATGTTGTGGAAAATCACCTTTCAAGAATTCATGTTGAGGGTGACGACTCTATGCCTATAACTACTCCTATGAAGATGAATTAGCTATGAAGCAGGTTGGCCCTATAACACCTTATTATGCTGAATTTTCTATACCTAGCATATCAACAACTGCCACTAGACATGACCTATAACTAAAAGAAGAAGTTCTTTTCCGACTTAAATACTTAGCACTGGTATGATCCACTACTATTAGAAAGATGCATAGATAAGTTACATCAAAGATGCATCACTAAAGATGAGATTCATTCTATCCTAGTGAAATGCCAATCAACTCCTTACTGAGGACACCTTGGTGTTGAAAAGATAGAAATGAAAGTTTAACACTCTAGTTTCTAAGACTCTAAAGCTTATTTGAAGGCATGTGATGCGTTCCAAAGTACTAGTAGCATCAGTAAAAGGAATAAGATGCCTCTTGCATATTGGATCAAAGTTGAAATCTTTGATGTTTGAGGAATAAAATATATGGGTCCACTCCAATCATATTTTAGAAATTAATATATTCTTGCCATTTTTAATTATGTGTAAAAATGGGTTAAAGCTTGGGTTTCACCCACCTATGATTCTAATAGAGTTATGTATATTTTAATCAAGGTGATCTTTCCATGATTTGGATTTCCCAGGTTTACGATTAGTGAGGGAGGTTTGCATTTCACAGAGAAGCAATTCAAGGCTCTTCTAAAGATATACAACATAAAGAACAAGGTCACTACCCATATCATCCACAAACCTCAAGATAGGTAGAGGTATCAAATTATAAAAATCAAATAAATCCTGGAGAAAACCATTGGGAAGTCTAGAAAGTATTGGTCAACAAAACTCAATGATACTCTTAGGGAATACCAAACTACTTACAAAACCCCATCGATAAACACCCTATTGTCTGGTGTATGGAAAATCCTGCCACTTAGCTCTTGAATTAGAGCACAAGGCATATTGGGTCATTAAGAGTCTCAACATGGACCTAGATCTCTAAAGATAGAAACAATTCCTACGAGTTCAAGAGTTAGAAGAACTCCACCTACACGCCTATAAGAACATGATAACTTATAAGGAGAGAACAAAAATTTGACACAATGCTCATATCAAGTGCATGACCATTGTTGAAGGGGACAAAGTTCTTCTATTCAATTCTTCTATTCACCATTTTCCTAGAAAACTACAATCTGACTGGTTAGGACCTTTCACTATTATTACAGCCTATGCCTCTAGAATGATGGATATTCACATTGAGAAATTTGGAACTTTCTCAGTAAATGGAATCACCTAAAGAGATACTATGAGGATGGAACTTTAATGCTAAAAACTAATTTGGACCTTTCTGAACCACCATCTATTGAGTGAATGAACAAAAGAGTTAAGCTAAGTGAATACAAACAAGCACTTCCTGTGAGGCAACCCAACTCATTTGACCTTAGATTTTACTGAGATTTCTCTTTAGGCTTCGAATTATACTCAGTTTGATCAACCTATATTGATCAACCACTATTTCATTTTATAACCATGTAAGCAATCAACCTCAAGCATCTCAATCACTATAAACATGATGATAGGTCAATCATTTTCTCTAACAAAACCATCAATCTAATTCTGATCCTTCTTAAGATCAATAAAAATCAATCAATATCTTTGGAACTTTTTTGATTAAAATGCATTTTACAAGCTTGTGTATTGACCCAAGCAATCAATGTCATTTGTATTGAATAGATCATGCTCATGTTCTTGGACCTATCAACCTATAATGATCGACCACCGATCTCAATGGACACGTACCCACTGCCTGACCATCCTACCCACTAACTGCCTTGGACATGAAAGTAAGGAGGGGGACGTGACTCTTTTCACTTTCTCTCATCTTAACTATAGAGTGTTTTAAAAATCTTCTTTAAACAATCAACCTTTTTGTGACTAAGCAAATGACCATACGTTCATCTTCTGCTGATAGAAAATAAATCTAGATATCATCAAAGCTCAATCACTCTTCTCTGGGTTTAAATGTATACAATCTTCCTTAAGGAATCAATCATAATGATCATAAAATTTGACCTCTCTTGGTCAATCACCTCAAGAAAGTAGTCTTCACTCTTAATACTAATTGACATATTCATAATGTTTTGCGGAGCTCAATAAGTTTTTCTTGCTTTAACTTGATTTGAGAAGTGATCGATCTCCCAAAGTCCAATTGATTTGCCTCACAAGTTTAACCTATTGACCTCTCATGATCCATCAACTTACCTAGGTTTTCTTTGCTTAACTTCTTACATATTGACCTCTCATAGATCAAAAACTTCTATGAACTATACTTTACAATTGACCTTTTTGGCTCGATTGCTAGCTATATATCGATCTCCTTATTTTCAAAGCTCGATAGCTTTGTTGATCTCTACTGATAATTTTTATTCATTAGCCCATAAAATACTAAATTTGGGGGCTAAGAACATTTTCCTATCAACCTCATCCTAGGTTGATAGTTTTCTAGTACCCCATAAAAGGAAATTTCACTGATTATGTTTGCTTGAATAGTGAGACAATGAATAAATGTAACAATGTCCTAATGATTTTTTGACTTGATGACATATGATGTGGTTGAGGACCTAAACATGATATTATATGTATATTTAGTCTATTCATTCTTTTTATGTCCCTATTCAATTATTATTATGGATATCATATTACGACAATAATTCATAAGGAAAATGTGTATGCTGAATAATGACTATTTCTCTTTAGTCATAGTATTTGATATCAATGCAAGGATACTTTTCAGTAATCAAGTTGTATAGGACAAACTCATTTTGAGAATTTCACATGGAAGCCATGTTATGGTAGTCCGAGTCAATCTCAATGTGATAGTGGTGATTATGATCCTTAAGACCTAAAGTCACTACAGTAATCACATGTTGTTATGTGTACATTGACACTACCCATGGACTCTGAATAAAGGTTTCCATAAAGGTAGTGATTTGATGCACTTGATACTCGTGGATTACTTTGAGCGATGTATAATTTGTACCTCTAGTGGTGCGGTATCCTATCCACTTGATAAGTGAGACTATGAAATGAGTGACCCTGCTCATGTGAGTCAATATATGATATTAAGATTAGATAATCTTAATAATCTCTTCTAGTTCAAGAAAGATATGTTGAACATTAAAAAGATGACAACCCATACCTTTGTTTCAATGTGGATATCTATTACAAAGGGAATATTTGGTCATGGTAACATTGGTCACTTATTTCAAGTGGTTCTCCAAATTATTCCTATTACTTGGGGGTAGAAATCATGTCTTGCTAGATACCCATATTTTCTTGTGAGGTTCTGAACATCACTTCCAAAGTAATAATGAGCATGTAGGTTCACACAACTGAGGTTTCATAAGGGAATTGAAGTTCACAATCAAACATATGATTGTAATGGTTCTAAACCATGCACAAGCTATTTCCTGTGAATTGATTGACTGGGAAAGCAAGTAAGTCGATAGGATGCTGTGGATGAACTGGTCGATTTATTGTCAATCTTCAATTTGATCACCAATTTAGGAAACTAGCTACTCGGTTGGCTAGGTGTCCTAATCAGTCAACAGATTGAAGTCAAGAAATAAGGAACAGGTGGTATGTTCAATTTGAAATTCAATTGGAAAATTATAAAAGGAACTAGATTGGAGAACTAATCAATTATAGATGTAAATGGTCAATTGGGTGACTACATTTCTCCCAGCCAGTCGACTAGTTAACGAATTAGTCAACTAGGAATTTGGCAATATTCCTAGTTTTATTTTGTGTTGACTTGCAATTGGGAATGAGATTGGATTTTTGGAAATTATGAGCACATTACTTTCCTATATATAGGGGTGGACGACCATGGGGTCAAGACACACTTGAGATATAGATTGTGATACAAGATGTCAAATATTTCTTCCTCATAGAGAGAGAAAATCTCACTCTAAGGATGTCAACTTGCAATAGGAGAAGGAGAATGAGAAATGCCAGCACATTGACTACTGCTAGTCTCATTTTCTATTGGCGACCAAGGTGGTGCACCAATAGTTCTTACTTATACATGGATTACATAGAGTCCAAGATCCTTAGGTGGAGACCTAAGGACAAGAAACTTCCCCAAGGAAAGACAATGTGTTTCCATGATGACAAGGTAGAGACAACAACAACCACTTCAGATCTGGATTCAGAAGTGAAAGTTCTACATTGACATAAGATGTGTCTAGTTATAAAAAAACTAGTGTGTTCCAAGGTATATTAAATATACTTTCTATGTCTTTAATATAATGACATTTTATTTCTATGAATGATCCATTTTCCAAGAGTTCTTTGGAAAAACTTTGTAATTTTGCTGCACCCCCTTTTCTCAAAACTCTACAATGGTATCAAAGCCATAGTCATATGCTTTTAGCATCATTTTGGGGTTTGAACCACAAGCGATTTATTGAAGATATATTATGCAATATGTATCCATGTTAATCACCAACTATCATATGTGATATGATATATCTATGTTACATAAACCAATGTGACACCTATGAAATCATTTCATTTGGTGGATGTGGATATGGAAAATAGGTTATTGGTGAATGGTAGTGATATAAAACATACAACTCATGATTTTTAATTGTGATACAAAATGATGTAACATGTATATGACTTGCATTCCATGCCTCTTTCTAACTACATTATTGATGTAAAATTAATTCTTAATTTTAAAAAAGGATGATGTATTAACATCATTGACGGATAGTGGAGGAGAAGAGAAGATAATTAGAAGAACACACCAACAAGGAAAGTCCTTTAATGGTTTATGATGAAGAATAAGCGATAACTCCATCAACAATTGAAGGACTTCCCAAATAGGGAATGCAATCGGGTGACTGACTTGCCATTCAACCAACTGAAAGACCCCATAAAGGCATATTTAGGGTTGCATTATATGTGACTCTCTTGGTTGTTTTTATACAACTCTTGTTGGCTCAACATGTTGTACTAGTTACCGTATCCTATTTTATCACTGGTGGTCATTTTTGTAGTGTATGATATGTATAATATAGTATATGTAATGGTGATTCGATACATATGTTCATTATATAAAATCCTCAATATAATACAAACATTTAAGATGACTTCCACTATGAAATAAACATGAAAACCTTGATCAATTACATGTGGGAATGACAAATCATGGTGCACCGTCTATCTTGGGTAGCGTGATAATAATTGTATGGGTCTGCCAAAGTAGGGTGCTTAGCATATTGTATTGGCATTTGGACCAGACATGACCAGATGATTTTAATAGAATCAAGAACCAAAAGGCATAAAGATAGATCCATAAATATGTGTTATAATTCATAAGGTGATATGTGATAATGAGTTGTGCAACAATTTGTACAAGAGTTGCATTTGATGCAATTGATAATTGTTACCTATATATATCTAAATAGTTAAAATGTGAGAGATCAACTAAAGTTGATTCATAACTTCATGTTATGGACCTTGAACCACTATAATTGCTTGTTGTTATCTATCAAATTAATAATTAGGGATAAAAATTTGATAAAATAGTGGTAGCACTATTAATTAATGGCCAAATTAATATCATCTAATCAAATTCAATTTCAAATCAAATTGTTGACTAGTGCATAAATTTTATATTTAGATCTAATGGAAAACACAATAATAACTTCTTGTTGTGACCGCTCTTGAAAAAGAAAAGTTGAATGAAAATAACTTTCATGACTATATAGGACATTAGAGGTAAGCATAATTCAGTTAAAAATCAATTAACTAAATGGTTAATTCCAAATGGTTTTTTAGACAATTTGGTTAATTCTGTTAATATGATTAATTTATTTCAGTTAATTGGTTAAATGGTTAATTTGTCAGTTAACAATAATTTATGTTTGATTAAACGAATTAACCAAATAGTCATAATTTATTCAAAAAGAAATATCTTGCTCATGGATATACCTATATAATTTTACTTTTATTTCAAAAAACCATCCTCTTTATAAACTAATCAAGATTTTATGAACTATATATCACTATGTTTATATGTAATATTACTATAATATAATAATTGTTCAAAAGTTTATAATCATTTTCATACAATATTATTATAAGAGTTTTGTTTGATTAACCATGTTAACTGATAAAATTATCCATTAACCAATTAATCATTACCGAACTAACTGACACTAATTTGGTTAGGTCAACAATTAATATCTTAAACCACAAATTAACCATTTAAATGAACCAAATTAATAATAACTGACTGAATTCACCAAATGCTCACCCCTATAGGACTTTGAGAATTGCCCTCACTCATGAGCATGCACTCTACATACTTGAAACACTAAACTAGAGTAACCGACTCCAAATGTGCCTAGAATGGACAGGGAAGCTTATCATAAGCTTACGAATGTCTCTGTTGATGTCAGGTTCCTCATGCTATGCTCCATGAGTCATAGCCTTCATAAGCAGCATTAGAACATACAAATTCTCGACATGCCCACACATCTTAGGGACATGTTCCAAGAACAAGAAAGGTATGAGAGGTATGATGTCACAAGGGCTCCATGTAAGTGGAACATTATTTAAGGTGATCTAGTTCGACCACATGTACTGATGTTGACTGGGTATGCAGAAAGCCTAGTCTAAAGAGTGGGACCCAATAGGGGGACCCACTCCCTACTAAAAATTTGAAGAATAGAACCTCCAGTCCAAACACACCCAAAAGGTATGTTGGAGTGGGTGTAAAATTTTCAAACCTTATTAATGGTATTCAAAACAACCAAAGTGTAGCAGTGGAATTAAAATATTGACTATATTCAACTTTTCAAAAAGATTACAGAAGTACATCATAATCTCCCATTAAGAGTTTGCATAAAAGGTACAACATATGGACCTAAGTAGAGGGAAATCTAAATCATAACAAGATTATCTCCAAGCTTTAACTTCTAAAGCTAAGTCCACAACTTCAAGCCATGTCCTCCTTGTCCTTCACCTATGGTTGGAAGCATACCTCAGTAAGAATAGAAAAGTAGATGACATTAGCAAAGACTGGTATGTGCATACTAAAAAGAAAATGATTAATTTATGGAATAAATGGTAATCAAGTAAAGAATGCTTCCCATAAAAAAGAAAAGGACTACCCAATCAGGCATAAAAGAATATGATCATAATAAAAGAGATACTTTCCATTAAAAAAATAAAATTATGCCATACTAGCACATAGAAAGTATTAGGGCACACACCCCATAATCATCAACCTGCATGCATGTGAGATAAATATAACACTAGAAAAATATAAAGACAAAGGTGGCCAAGTCTCAAAAACTTGAAACCTGATAGGGAATGATGTACTACAAAACTCCGAATATATATATAAGTTGGGCCAAACCTCACAAACTTGAAACCCATGTATGGGGCACCACCACATCCATCCCAATAATAACAGGGGCATACTGCCCAAAAACCAATGCAATTACACTACTCTAGTGCTACTGAATCACATAATATGTTTAATGTAGAGGCAAGTAGAAAGTATAGTCATATTATACACAAGTTGCCATCATATTGATGGACAACATACACATAATGTTGACTCAAGGTCAATTAGGTCAATGTTAACTCACGTCTAAATTGACTAAACCCGTGTTTTGATGATGAATAACCATTCCACATATTGGTGTATAATGCCTCTTCTTGAGTGTTTTTAGATTAGGTATAGACACACTCCAAATGCCCTAACTTGCGCATATCAAATTGGAGAAAAGACAAGTCAAAGTCAATACAAGTGCACATTTTTGTAATATGATGTAAATCCTTTAGAATCATGTTGTAAATCACTTGTAATGATTGTATGACTTGTAATTAAGCTTTGAAAAAATTAGGAGCACTTAGAACGAATGTTTAAGCACTCAAAAGCCATTTTCCAAAATTCACATCAGGCTGTTCATCGGTCAAGTTCTGTGAGTTGCAAACTCGATCGATCCTGATTGGATCTTGAAAATGACTTTTGATCGGTCGAGTTTACACTTCACAGAACTCGACCAATGAAGTACCATACCAATTCAATTTTCATTGGTCGGTCGAGTTTCCCCGGGACAAACTCGACCGATGGTCTGAATATCGGCTTTGTCTTTTACTCTATCGGTCGAGTTACCCTTATAGAAACTCGACCGATTGCATTGTACAGAAAAGTGCAGAAAAGTGCTTCTAGCCGTTGTGGAGTTGCAACAAGTGAAAATATATCCGTTGCAAGCCACAAAATGGCTAGTTTTTGTTCTCAAGTGTTCCCAAAGGCTAAGAGGCATCCCCATCTATAAATAGGACCCCTTGGGCTTCATTCCAAGGTTGAGCATTCATTGCAAAACTCTATGTGAGGTTCCTATTCTATAGTTGAGTGCTTCCTACAGCCTCCTCCTCTCTCTCTCTCTCTAAGCTTAATCACTTGTTACATCCATTAGAGTGAGTAGGAAATATCTAAGAGAGCTTGTCCTACATGTATATCTTGTGAGGCTCTAACTTCCACGACCTCCCCATCTCTCATTTCAATCATGAAGATGAAGGTTCTCTTTCTTAGATAAGAGAGGTGAAGAAGTACAGGGGAAGGCATCCCTTGGTGAAGATCAAGGCTGAAGACTTGGAGTAAGAGTGGTAAGCCCTTGGTGAAGGCAGAAGACTCCTTGCTCAAGTGCGTAAGTCCTTGGTGGAAGCTTCTCTGAGTGAAGGTGAAGTCAAAGGCGGAAGATCCAAGAAGAGTGGGTAATTCATACAAGGCTGATGACTTGTGCAAGAGTAGGTAAGTCCTTGGAAGAAGGTGGAAGACTCCTTGCAAAGTGGGTAAGTCCTTGGTAAGGTTAAAGACTCTTTGCATTGGATAGGTAAGTCCTTTGTTTGGTCATGTATTGTAAGTCTTATGAATGAATATAAGAATGCAATGGTTAGGAAATCCTAGAGGTTGACCTCTCTAGGTAAGTGGACTGACATACTTATAGTTTGAAGTGTGGAACCACTCCAAATAGCTTGTCTACTTGTATTTGCTCAATCTCTCTCCCTTGCTATGTATGTTTTAGTTGTACACAAATTTCCTATTTAGCAACCTTATCTTGTGATATATCTTGAAGGTCTAACCACCCATTTAGGATCCAACACATACACCATACAAGTGGGTAAAAGATATCACATATCATCATATAGAGTTCCATCATGAATAAAGCATAAGAAAAGACCAAGAGAATGTACAAATATGATCACAAGATCATTACCAAATAAAGTAGTTCATATGAACCAAAATTTTCAAAAGAATGAATATTATGTAGGCTATTGTCCATAGGACCAAGAGAAAGAAGAAAAATAGGTTGTTGCTCAAAAAGAATAATAGGGGATGCAAACATACATTAAGAGAGGAATTAGAAATTGCTCAATATAGAAATACTATGGGATTCAATCATACCTTACTTAAGACTCTAAACAATCCAAAGTTAGTCCTAGATTCAAGCCTAGGTCTCCCAAACACCTATGGTGCATATATGTAGAATTAGGGTTAGGTTTACATTAATTATTCAAAAGCCTAAAAATTGCTTTTTTAATATTAGTGAGTTAGTTTATCAAAACCATGCCATGTTTTAGACTATATTTTTCTGAGTTCAAAACACATTTTATTATATTTTCTAACTTATAGATTATTAGTTAAAAATTTTGCAAATTATAACCAATTAGGGAAATCCATTAAATTCACATATCAATTAGTTTGGAATTAGGTGATTAAACTAATACCATTAGATAGATAATCTTTTTCTAAATCCAATGAATATTTATTTGTAATTTTTGGATAATCTTAGAATTAGTTATTAATTTTAGAAATATGACCAACCATAAATTTCCAAAAAGCCAACTAAACATTCAAGAAATCAATAGAGAGGGAGAGAGAGAGACTGCACCCACTGTGTTGGCCTAGTCATGGGCGTCCAACATGCCCTATCATCAGCCAATGGGGCACTCACTACAGGAAACAAAATAAGAAGCGAAAGGACCCAACTGCCCCTGGAGAGAAAAAGAAAGGAGAGGACCAGTGAGGGCTAGAGATGATAACTCCTAGGTGGTCATTTTCATTCTAAGGCACGAAGGATTTATCAATGATCGATTTTGAAGCACGATGGGGCTGATAGGATGTAACATCCTCGAAATTTAAACTTATGAATGAATCCTTAATTGGGAACCCTAATTTAAGACTTTAAATTTGATGAACCAAGTAGAAACTAATGTAGCTTATAGAACGGAATATCATGTTTAAGAAAAGTACAATACATCAAACAATGTCTCCTCCTTTTCATGATGATAGTTAATCCAATATCCTCTAGAATGGATGTATATTGCACTTTCTATTTCTTCTAGGTAACATATTGTCATTAGTAAGGATATGAGCCTTAATTGGGGTAATTCCATCAAATAAACTCAACAAAACTAAACCTAACCCTAAGTATCCATAAATAGAAAGTACATCAAGTGGGGGAGAAATGATAAGCCATTAAGCTAAACCTAACCCTAACTATCCATAAATAGAAAGTACATAAAGTGGGGGAGAAATGATAAACCATTAAATATACATAAATGAACTAATACTATTCTTGAAATAGTTCATCTTATGATCACCAAATTGGGATGTAACTATTAAAAAGTGTTGTAAACCCTAATACACACTTATAATTGAAATTTAGGGCCAATCCAACTTTGTTTGCTCTTTCAAATCATTGGGAAAGCTTCTGATAAAGTTTTTAATAGATTTTAATCAAAATATTATCGATTAACCAACTGGGTCTATAGTTCCATGTACATAGATCTATCACGGGACCCCCCTCACTCTGCGTCAGATTCAGACTTGGGTCCTGAGGCATCCATGACCTGGGAGAGTCTCTCCCTCACTGAGTCTAGCAGGAATTGGACTCCACATGGAATGTTATCCTTTCCCTCCCCAATCTCCCTTGCCACTCCTCCCCATCGAAGACCAGTAGTCTCCATGAAATTTCCATGAGATTTCGATTGGATTGACCCAAAGAAAGATGGGTTTTCATGCCCTAGTTTTACCAGACTCCCAGAGCCATGAGAGACCTCCCTGTTTCAACCTACAATTGGGGAATCTAGCCTTCTTCGTCCACCACATATATAACTAAGGCATAAAAAATGACCCCTGGGATCTCACAAACTAAAAGCAACCCTTACTTCACCATTTAGTATCCTGAATCCCCAAACCCAACCTCAACCTCTCCATCCTCCATGACGGTGGTCTGAGATGTGAGCACAGGCCATCTTGGAGCCATGTTACTCATCGACGTGCTTCAGGGAGGCATCTAGAAGATTTTTTCATCTTTAATTCACCCCAATAGAAGGTACTTCACATACCCCTCTTTCTTCCTAATTCATCGGTAATGGAATAAATGTCGAGGCTTTGCCACTATTTGTGATGTTTTTGTGGTCGTCGTCTTTGTGGCGAAGTGAGGAACTCACCACCATCGTTGGATTACAAGTAGAATGTAGGAATCATGTTCTGGATTTGTGAAAAAAAGACCCTCATATATTGATTTTGTCATTGTTTTGAGGAAGAAGAAATGTAGGTGTATATTTCCCAATGTTCCCCTATTCTTTGTTGATTTTGATTCAGTGCACATGGACACAAGGGGGTTTTAGACCGCCGGTCTTATTTATGATTGTGTGAACTTTTGACCCTTGGTTGGGGCGGATTGAACCATGTGTCTGGCATTGTTTGGGCCAGTTGGGCAAGGGTCCCGCCCTGTATGGATTTTCCAACTTGCATAATTTACCTGCGTGGCTTTATCTTGAGTTCTGACTGGCTGATGCATGAAAATTCATATCTTCTAATTGGTAGATCGGATGGGATCGATCCTTATATGGATTTTGTTTAGTTTTTCGAGATCTAGATGATGGACAAGGATTAACCTGGTTTGACTATGCTTTTCCCCTGATTAATTAAATCTCTATGAAACCCTAGAAACCAAGTTAAGGATCAATTATTAATGAATGACTATTGAATGAACAAGGTAATTAGGGTTTCTTAACCCCATGAACGCGATAGGGTTTCATCAAACTAATAAGAACAACTAAGATCTTCTCTAAGAGAGAGAGGTAAATGAATTCATGCACTTCGAGTATTTAGCATTGGTTTTCATTGCCTATAATTATTATGATGATTAGGATGAAATTATATGGATAGTTATGGTTTCAAATTCAATCTTAACTGTGTGAAAGATCCCATAAAGTTATTAGTTTCATATTATGCTTCAATGCTATTTCAATAATTCATGTCATGTTCATGTAGAATCAGTTTGAGTAATTATCTCAAGATAATGATGAATCATGTAATGGGTTGTATTATTTTATCCTCATCATGTTAATGTTGAGCCTACGAGCCTTATGAGTACCATTGGTGAATAAGTATCAAGGATACTTTAATCAACCACCTAGATTAAGTTATGTGAATCCAAATCTATTGTTCAATTAGTTTATGCTTTTTCATTATTGCAAGTTATCATGCTATTATAATAATACTCAATGCCACTTAATCTAACATGGTTTTAATTGCATGCATCACTAGGGGCGCGGTGCCCACAGGTACAAAGCAATTTCAAGGAAGGGTCCATGTAAAGGTCAACTAAGGAATTGATCAAGGTTTCTAAAATACATAAATGGTGGGGTGCCATCTACAATAGAAGATCCTAATGTTTATAGATGAATTCACATGTAAATAATGTTTAATCATGTTGGGTAGTTAGTTTCATTTCAAGAACTCAATTGTGAACAATGTATGAATCAAGTTCAATTTTAATGCATGGTGTTTCATTTATCTTTTTGCTATGAATATCATGTTTTGTAACACTCCTCCAAGCTGAGTGACCCATGTTATGGACAACATAGGGTTTGCTTCTACTTTCATGTATGTGCTTGGAGGGGCGTTACATAGGCCAACTTGCGAATCCGTCAGCCAAAACACCAGGGGAAACAATCAACCTATTCACAAAACCAGGACGATCTTATGGAGCATAAACACAGGGCCTTAAGAAGCACATGACTCTCAAACACAATCAGTCCTACCATGACTGGAAGGATGGGGGAGTATGGAACCTCAAAATAGGTTGACGAAAGAATCTAAGGGTAATCAAAACCCACTTGTAAAGACTAAGCGAAGGCGATGACAAGAAACCCAGAGAGAAAAGTGATCACCAAGTAAGTATCTTGACTGGTTGCACAACTCTAAAGTTGAATAGAAAAAAGAGAAAAAAATGATTCACATCTCAATTAGAGAAATCAAAGGAAGGAGAAGCTTCCTTGAGGATCCTAGAACAAAGATTGCCACTCGTAGATAGGAGAAGGGACCCTCTCCTCGCTGCCGAGCTTTTGGGATCACAAGAATGTTTCCGGAGCTGGTGGGAGTTGGATTGGTATACTCTATTGTGAGTGGGACCAAACAAGTTGGCTGTACTATTTCCTGGGGGTTTTTAAAAGGTCGTAGATGGGTTATATAGAGGCCCGAAGGACCAGAGGAGTCAGTAGGAGAGATAAGGGGAAGAAATAGGGTAGTAGCAGGGGAAGTGGGGGTGGCGGTATAGGCTGGTGCTAGAAGGTGACACAACCCTAGGGTATAAATACTCTTTGTATTTGGGGAAGGATGAGGAAGGTAAAGGAGAAAGAAATTGGGAGGAAAGATCAGGAGTGCAGAGGGAAAATTGGGGAAAGAAGATCATGGGGAAACTGATTTCTCAGTTCACATGGAGACAACGAGACAGAGGTAGGGGAAGCTACACCAGTCGTGCGATCAGATATCCAAGGGATAGAAAAGGGCCCACATTTTGGAAAGTAACAAAGATCTGTGTGACAGATAAATTGCAAGGAACTTTAGGATAATATAATTATTTAATAAAATACCAATGATATTAAGGTATTTAACCCCTTTTTCTCCCTAAATTAGTTTACGCATCTAGAAGAATCCAGATATGATGAAAATTGACATCTAGGATAAATGAAGCATGTAGAATTTGAATATACAATTAGATTTCCCTTTTGAAGACTTATGATTCATTAAATTAGCAAATCTCATTTTCTCTTTCCCCATGCATTAATGGCTCTAGGATTCTACAAATTTGATGAAACTTCACCAACAAGTAATCTTTAGTGGGTTGAAAATGAATTTATCTTTATTTCCATATTTTGAAGTTATTTATCATATTATTCATATTATATAGCTTTTACACATTTTCTCTCTCCTAAACTTACACTAATTATTCAAGTTTGTCCAAATTAGATGAAAATTGGCATGTAGCCTATTTTTAACATGTATATTATGATTTTGAAGTTTGTTTCTACCTTTATGATTTCCTT
This sequence comes from Alisma plantago-aquatica, assembly GCA_963693085.1. Lineage (NCBI taxonomy): Eukaryota > Viridiplantae > Streptophyta > Magnoliopsida > Alismatales > Alismataceae > Alisma > Alisma plantago-aquatica. The sequence goes on from OY856412.1 coordinate 1,339,111,901, forward strand.
TCATGAGTTATGTGACATTCGTTATTTGTGGCCCTTTATTACATTAGTTATCCCATTTATCATTATTAATATTATTATTCATCCAATTATGTTCCAAAACTTCATATGACTACCTTAAGAGTTATGTATGATTATTTTGCATGAGTTATTATGAAGTCTCCATCCATCACATGTGACATATTTTATGGGTCCATTATGGGTCTAAGTCTAATGTGAAAACATTAGGTTACATTAGGGTGATTTATTCATCCATTAACTTACATATTCTAGGTCTAACCTCAACCTTGTTTGGCTATAAAAGGTCAAAGTTCTAGGGTAGGGTCCAAGATCTAGTATATTACAACACTCCACCCTTAAAAGGATTTCAAACTCAAAATCTATTGATCCAAACATCAACAACCTACTACTCTCTGCCCTTTAAAAGGTTTTACCTATCAAGTCAAACTAAACAACATTTAAAGTTACCCACATCTCTTTTAGTTGCGAATATTTTTGAGATTTATGTTGTTCATGTATCCAACTAATTGGTCGGAACCATCTAGGGTTGAGTTTTAGGTCCTCGTGTCTCTAACCTAACAACCCTACATAAACATCCAAAAAGTCATAGGGTACAAAGGGTAGGTCCACTACACATTTATATTGTCCATATATTCCTAGTCATTTCTTCATAGCCAAAACTACGGTTAAGATCCTATTCCAACTAATTCTAGGGCTTCACTATCCATACATCCAAAAAATCTTCATTGTAACTTAGTTCAAAAAAATTATGATGAAATCCAAAAAATTTGTACATATAGTAGTATAATTGAAAAAATATTTTTCTTTGAAAAATCATGCAATATGAAACAAAGATGCGCTCAAATCATTGCGAAAATGAAGTCAAAATTTATCTATAACAAGATCTCCTTTTCCTACCATTTCTCCATACTCATATCCTAATTTTCATCCTCAAATCAAACCTTATTACATCAAAAGTTACATGTCATCACTAACTTGTATGGTAGAGTAAGATCGCCTAAAATCTCATCACATTAGGGTTTACTAAACATCATGATTCTAATGTGAAGCTCATATTAGCCTTCCATCATAAAAACAACTTGGATAAGATCTAGGGGAAAACATCTCACCTAGAGCTTACTATCTAAGTCAAGGGTTCTAATAAGGGAGACAAAATTGAGATAGTCAGATTCTGAATGCCATGGGCTGATACCATGTTGTAAAGAGTGGGACCCGATAGGGGGATCCACTCCCTACTAAAAAATTGAAGAATAGAACCTCCAACCCAAATACAAAAGATATGTTGGAGTGGGTGTAAAATTTTCGAACCTTATTAATGGTATCCAAAACAACCAAAGTGTAGATGAGGAATAAAAATATTGACTATATTCAAATTTTCAAAAAGATTACAAAAATACATCATAATCTCCCATTAAGGGTTTACATGAAAGGTACAATATATGGATCTAAGTAGAGGGAAAACCTAAACCATAACAAGATTGTCTCCAAGCTTTAACTCCTTAAGCTAACTCCACAACTTGAAGCCATGTCCTCCTTGTCCTTCACCTAGGGTTGGAAGCATACCCCAACAAGAAGAGAAAAGTAGATGCCTCCAACAAAGGTTGGTATATGCATACTAAAAAGAAAATTGAGCAATTTATGGAATAAAGGGTAATAAAGTAAATAATGCTTCCCATAGAAAAGAAAAGGACTACCCAATTGGGAATAAAAGAATATGATCATAAGAAAGAGATAGTTGCCATTAAAAAAATAAAATTGTGCCATATTGTCACATAGAAAGTATTAGGGCACACACCTCATAATCATCAACCTGCATGCATGTGAGATAAACATAACACTAGAACAATATAAAGATAAAGGTGGCCAAGTCTCACAAACTTGAAGCCGGATAGAGAATGATGTACTACCAAACTCCCAATATATATAAAAGTTGGGCCAAACCTCACAAATTTGAAACCCAGGTATGGGGCACCACCACCTCCATCCTAATAATAATAGGGGCATACTGCCCAAAAACCAATGCAATTACACTACTCCAGTGCTACTGAATCACATAGCATGTTTAATGTAGAGGCAAGTAGAAAGTGTAGTCAGATTATACACATGTTTCCATCATACTAATGGACAACATAAAAATCCACTATATAAGTGGGTAAAAGATATCACATATCATCATATAGAGCTCCATCATGAATTAAGAATAAGAAAAGACCAAGAGAACGTACAAATATGATCACAGAATCAGTGCTAAATAAATTAGTTCAATGAACCAAAAATTTCAAAAGAAACAATATTCTGTAGGCTATTGTCCATAGGACCAAGAAAAAGAAGAGAAATAGGTTATTTCTCAAAAAGAATATTAGGGGATGCAAACATACATTAAGAGAGGAATTAGAAATTTCTCAATATAGAAATAATATGGGATGCAATCATACCTTACTTAAGAATCTAAACAATCTAAAGTCAGTCCTGGATCCAAGCCTATGCCTTCAAAGCAGCTATGATGCATATATGTAGAATTAGGGTTAGGTTTACATTAATTATTGAAAACCCTAAAAATCGCCTTTTTAATATTAGTGAATTAGGTTATCAAAACCACACCATGTTTTAGGTTATCTTTTTCTGAGATCAAAATATATTTTATTATATTGTCTTACTTATATATTTATAGTTATAAATTTTGCAAATTATAACCAATTAGGAAAATCCATTGAAATTCACATATCAATTAGTTTGGAAATAGGTGATAAAATTGATACCATTAGATAGATAATCTTTTTCAAAAACCAATGAATATTTATTTATAATTTTTGGATAATCATATAATTAGTTATTAGTTTTACAAATCCACCCAATCACAAATTTCCAAAAAGCCAACTAAACATCTGAGAAATCAAAAGAGAGGGAGAGAGAGAGACTGCACCCACTGTGTTGGCCTAGTCATGGGCGTCCAACATGCCGTATCAGTGGCTAACGAGACACTCGCTGTAGGAAACAAAACAAGAAGCGAAAGGACCCCACTGCCCCTAGAGAGAAAAAGAAAGGAGAGGACCAATGTGGGCTAGAGATGAGAACTCCCATGTGGTCATCTTCATTCTCAGGCGTAGAGGATTCGTCGATGACCAGTTCTAAAGCACGATGGGGTTGATTGGCCAACTTGCAAATCTGTCAACCAAAACACCAAGGGAAACGATCAACCTATTCATAAAACTTGGCCAATCTTAGAGAGCATAAACACAGGGCCTTGAGATGCACATGACTCTCAAACTCAGTCTCACCATGACTGGAAGGATGGGGGAGTATGTAACCTCAAAATAGGAAGATGAAAGAATCTAAGGGTGCAAAATTGAATTGGAAAAAGAGGTAAAAATGATTCACACCTTGATTGGAGAAATCAATGGAAGGAGAAGCTTCCTTGAGGATCTTAGAACCAAGACCGCCACTCACAGATAGGAGTAGGGATCTACTCATCACCACCGAGCTTCTGGGATCACAAGCATATCATTGAAGATGGTAGGAGTTGGATTGGTATACTTCATTGCGACTGGGACCAAACAAGTTGGCAGAACCATTTCCTGGGAGTTTGTAAAAGGTCATGGATAGGTTATATAGAGGTCTGAAGGACTAGAGGAGTTAGTAGGTGAGAGAAGGGGAAGAAACATGGGAGTAGTAGGGGAAGTGGGGCGGTAGTATAGGCTGGTGCTAGAAGGTGACACAACCCTAAGGTATAAATACTCTTTGTGTTTGGGGAAGGATGAGGAAGGTAAAGGAGAAACAATTCAGGAGGAAAGATTGGGAGTAGAAAGGGAGAATCAGGGAAAGAAGATCGTGGGGAAACTAATTTCTCAGTTCACGTAGAGACAGTGAGAATAGAGGTAGGGGAAGCTACAGTAGTTGTGTGATTAGATATCCAATGACCAAAAAAGGGCCCACATTTTGGAAAGTAACAAAGACCCTTGCGATAGATAAATTGTGAGAAACTTTAGGAAAATAGAACTATTTAATAAAATACCAATGATATTAAGGTATTTTTAACTCCTTTTTCTCCCTAAATTAGTTTAGGCATCTAGATACATCCAAATATGATGAAAATTGGCTTCTAGGCTAAACAAAGAATGTAGAATTTGAATATACAATTAGATTTGCCTACTGAAGACTTTTGATTCATTAAATTAACAAATCTCATTTTCTCTTTCCCCATGCATTAATGGTTCTAGGATTCTCCAAATTTTATGAAACTTCACCCATAAGTAATCTTTAGTGGGTTGAAAATGAATTTTCCTTTATTTCCATTTTTTGAAGTTATTAATCATATTATTCATCTTATTAAGCTTTTACACATTTTCTCTCTTCTAAACTTACCCTAATTATTCAAGGTGGTCCAAATTAGATGAAAATTGACACAAAGGCTATTTTTAAAATGTAGATTACAATTTTGAAGTTTGTTTCCATCTTTTTGATTTACTTTTATGAGTTTTGTGACATTTGTTATTTGTGGCCCTTTATTACTTTAGTTGTCCCATTTATCATTATTAATACTATAAATCATCCAATTATGTTACAAAACTTCATATTACTACCTTAAGAGTTTTGTATGCTTATTTTGCGTGAGTTATTTTGAAGTATCCATCCATCACATGTGACATATTTTATGTGTCCATTATGGGTCTAAGTCTAATGTGAAAACATTAAGTTACATTAGGGTGATTTATTCATCCATTAACTTACATATTCTAGGTCTAACCTTAACCTTGTTTGGCTAAGTCTAAAAGGTCAAAGTTCTAGGGTAGGGTCCAAGATCTAGTATGTTACACCTAGTGATACTAGGATTCCCCTTAGACCAAGAGTTGGTTGCTGATGTAATCTCGCAATTGTTGCCAAAATCTTATAGTCAATTTGTCATGAACTACAACATGAACAATTTGTTCGAACATTGTTAGAGTTTCTTGGCATGTTGAGAACCATTGAGACTTAAATGAGGAAAGACAAAGAAAACTTTGTGGTTATAGAAATAAAGGAAAGGGAAAGCAAAAGAGAAAATGTAAAACTATAAAGATTTGTAAATTTGGGGCCATGAGCCTACGTCTTCTGCACTTGAACCCAAAGGAGGAGTAAGAAAGGAAGGCAATTGTCCCTATTCTCATCAATCTAGACATTGAAAAAAATACCCCCACCTTGAGGAACTAAGAATAACAAGGAAGGGATAAATATATCCACTTTAGGTATATATGTTATAGAGATAAACTGATCTACTTCTTCATCTTGGGTGTTGGATACCAAATATAGATCTCACAGTTACTCTAATATGCATGATCTAGAAAGATGTAAAACCTTACTGAAGGGTAGTGGATGTACAAATGGCTAATGGAGAAAGAGTTTCTCCCACAACTATAGGAATATAGTTTATATTTACCTAGTGGGTTTGCAGTAGAGTTAAAAAACTGCTATTATGTACCTACCTTAGATTAACACGTCAGTTCCATGTCTTTGTTGTATAAGAACAATTTTTAAATTTCTAATAAAGAACAATAAAATTTTTATTTCTAGAGATGAGATATTCTATGACAGTGCCCTAATGTATTATGATATTTTTTTTATAGAAATTGATACAAGTCTATATAACATAAACACCAATAAGTAAAAATTGATGACTCAAACAAAATTTACCTATGGTACTGTGTCTAGGACACATAAATGAGAAACACATTTCTACTCTGAAAAGATGGTTATATAGACTCCTTTTTATTTGAGATCAATAGAAAAATGTGAATATTAGTCAATATGACAAAATCACCCTTCACTAGTAAGAGTGAGAGGGCAAGTGACTTATTAGGACTCATAAACACTAATGTGTGCGGACCTTTTAGCACATGTTCTAGAGGTGGATATTAGTATTTTATCACATCTACTGATGACTTTAGTAGATATGGATATGTGGTATTTTATGAAACACACATCAAAATATCATGACAAGTTCAAGAATTATAAATGAAGTACATAACCAAATTGGCAAGAATATTAAAATGCTTTGATTTGATCAAGGTGGAGAAGATCTAAGGCAAGAGTTTGACGCCCTTCTAAGAGACTGTGGTATTGTATAATAGTTGACTCCACCTGGAATACCACAACATAATGGCATGTCAAATGAAGTAATCAGACCTTGTAGGACATGGTACAATCAATAAGAAGTTTAGCTACTCCTCAGACTTCCTTACATAGGCACTCTCTTGAAAACCGTTGTGTTTATAACTAACTGTGTACCTTCTTAATCAGTTCAAAAGACATCATATAAAATACTGAATGGAAAACATCCCAATATGCATTTTGTAAATGTTTGGGGAATAGCTTATGTCAAGAAATAATTATGTAAAAATCTTGAATCCAAATTAGATAAATGTTTCTTTGTTGGGTAGACTAAGGAAACTAAGAGTTATTACTTTTATATTGCATTTGAAACAAAGTGTTTGTTGCCAATTGCTGTATGCTTGAACATGAACTCATTTCTAAAGGAACCAATGGGAGGACACTAGATCTTAAAAAAGTTTGAGGCCAACAAAATAACATTGAGCCTATGGAGGTAGACAGGTAACATAGAAAATCACACACTATTGTAGAATCTCAAATTCCTCATATAACACAAAAACCTCAAAGTCTAGTAGGAAATGTCTACAGTGATAGACATATGGATCTTTGTGAATCAAATAGATGATTTGATGGTCACAAATAATGAGAACAAAATACAAATAGGATATTGAGGGACCATATTCTAGTAAATGGCTTGAGACTGTGAGTTATGAGATGGAGTCCATGTATGCGAAAAAAGTATAGACTATAGTAGATGAACCTGAAGAGTAAGCCTCATATGGCACAAATGGGTCTTCATGAAGAAGACTGACATGGGTGGTAACAAATAAAACTATAAAGTTTGAGCAAATTGGACATTATATTATCTTCTATTTTCATGATGACAAACATTTCTTATTTGTGTATTTAACATGCTACTCTAGTGTTTCAGGAACCTCTTGGGAAATCAAGATTAGAACATCAATTATTTGAATAATTATTCATATATACTTATTTGTATTTCAAAAGTACAAGTTTTCAGAACTCATGTAAAATCAAACTATGGACCAACCCCATCTATTCTAAAACCTTTCATATGTCAATACCAAGTGTCTTGGATAGGTAGGTCACACTAGAAAAATCTTTAGACAACTATTTCCAAAGTTTATACATATTCTATAGTTGGTCGGTCGAAGCTTTTGTGGACAGAAACTTAGTTGGCCGAGAATATTATCAACCAAGACATGTTCGATCAAGGACTCAGGTAACTAAAATTTCACATTAAATACTGAGTCATTTCTGCTCGAATACCTTTGGGATCGAAACAAACTCGATCAAAAACTTTGTAGACCGAGAAATAGCTATTGGAAACTTTGACCATGAAGTCAGATAGAGAAATAGTTTTTGGAGTTCTTGCGCATTCAACATGTGCTCGGTCTAGAAACTTGTCGACCGAGACACATCTGGTCGAGAATATTGTCGACCGAAGAACTTTCTGGAAGAAAAATTTATTACGATCAAACTGGCTATTGCACCTAAATTAGTTTCATCTATATTTATAGTTTACTCCTTAGAACCCTCTAGACTCTCCCCAAAAAATCTCCTAGCCACTTGTACTCCATTCCTAGAAGTAGTAGTGGTCTACAGACATCCCAACACATACTTGCATACAATACATCTTGAACAATAAGAGCTGTAGCATCCTATTTGAAAATCATTCATAACAATCCTTTTGTGTCCTTGCCTTAGCTTAGCCTACCACCACTAAAACTTGATACATCCTTAGTGGTTTGGTCCATAAGCTTGATTCATAAGGATATTGTGGAGCTTACTTGGTGTATTCTTTTCTCCCATCTTAATTCTATTATTTATAATTGCGGTTGGGCTACTTCTAGTGGAGAAGGCTGTCTAGGATCCCATGAGAAAATGTGCCCTTCCTTTTGCTATTAAAAAAGAGTTGGTATCTAGTTTTCTTACACATCTCGTGGTTCTTTGGGAGTCATTAAAAGAAGAGATGACATCCAGTTCTCTTTCACGTCTGGTGGTGCTTGGGAGTCTATAAAAGAAGAGGTTTGGTTGATGCTCTTCCTTGGCCGGTAAAGAAGAGGGTTTTGTTGCAACAACTATTCTATAATTTGTCCTAATTGATAAACTAATAAAATTGTTTGTTGCAAATCCCAATTGGCAACAACTGGGTAATGGCCTAACGTTGTAGACAAAACCACTCTAAATTCTGTCTCTCTTGTGGTTGCCTCTTTTATTTTATTGCACTTAAAATTTGATTAAATTATTATAAAGCTCTATTTAACTCCCTCTAGATTTTTTATTTGGTATAAAAGTAGGTCTTCAAGGAGCCATCATAGGTTTTGAAGAATGGGGGAGTGCATACTTGATAAACACAACATGGAAGGAACACACATGAACATACCACTGATATTTGATGGGACAAACTATACCTACTAGAATAAGAGGATGCAATTCTATTTTCAAGGATTAAGCTTTGATCACTAGAAGATGATCTCTAGATCATATAAACTTCCAACCATCAAACTGGAACAATAAGATGCATAAATAGTAAAACAAACAATATTAAATGCAAAGGTTGTAATCATACTATACCGTTCTTTATCCCCAAGTGAATTTAATCGTATATCTACTTGTGATACTGCCTATGAAATATGGAACAAACTCTCAGTAACTCATGAGGGTACTATACAAGTGAAGATCACTAAGATTGACATGTTAAAGCATAAATTTGAATTATTGCTTGTGCAACTTACAACAATATTGTAGAAGTGCATGCTAGATTTTCTAATATTATAAATACCCTAAGTGCCTTGGGAAAGAATATAAGTGAAGAGGATCAAGTATATAAAATACTTACATATTTTCCTATAAACGCTACAACAAACATACCCATTAGTGACATTTGACAAATACCACTAAAAACTATGAATGCCACTAAAATTGTTTAGTAGCATTTGTTGATAAAATGCCTCTAGTACCAATGCCACTAGAGAGATAGTGGGATAAGTTGTAAATGCCACTAAAAATTCACTTTGAGTGGTTTTCTATAAATGTCAAATAAATTCCATCAAAACATCATTTGACTTCTATAAAAAACGACACTATTATATGAATTGGCTTTTATACAAATGCCACTATTATGTATTATGGTGTTGTACGGAACTATTCTTATTGAGTGTAATGGACTATAAATAATGCATCAATAATGGCATACTTATAGTATATAATGTCATTTTCATGACTTTTAATGATTTGATATTCAATTTTTTTTGGATTTCTAAATGAACGACAAGTGCATTTGAACACACATTATCAAAATTAGAAATTCTAAATATAAATGTTTCTTTCATAATAAAAATGTAAATTATATAGGGAGGACATTTGAACTTGCCCCTTTTATCAAATGCAACACACACGCTACACTTTCTGTACAACATTTGGTAATTAGTACAACATGTTCTACATCCTTGGACTGTCTTTTCCGTGATATAATATAAGGTATACATGTGAACCAGATGTTCTTGGATTTGCTTATTTTTATTGTTGACTTGACAACAAGACCTTGGCTTGGTGGAGATAATCTTTTTAAATATTACACCAATACTCTTCAAGAAATTGGGCTCCTTCTCAAGAAAATGAGAAAAGACTAAATCAGCCACTATTTCTTCACACATCTAACCTACTCTTCAATTGACTGGAAAATTCCTTGTGTGTAATATGTTTCACGTCTTCTAGTCTATGATGAAACAAAATGAAATCATTCAGTTAATATGTGACCAATATAGAAAAAAGTAGAAGCTTGTTTATACAATGATAAACACATCCAAATATGGTTTAGTCTTACATAATATTTTCTTAATAACCAATGAGGTATGAATTCGAGCATATCCAACCTAGAAACTTCAAGTTTCTATCGTGGAGGGTGACTAATGAGAAACTCTAGGAAAATTTCTTTGACAAAGCATCGTAGGCAACTATAAATCCTCTTATAGACGTAATAGAGGTAAATTCTTTAAAATTTATCCCATGCCAGGAGTAGGAAATGTCAAATGGTAAAATGTTAACAAACTAATTGCAATGAACCACTAAGAAAGATGGTATGGGCTCATCCAATTAGTTTGTGTTCCAGCAAAGAAAGGAATTTTCCACAATCTTGATTATCTTTGATATTAGAATGCATTCCTCATATGTGTCCAATACCAAATGGCACAAACAAATTCGTAATGTGTGACATTTAACAACTCAGTCTAGCCATCATAATCAAGTTTAGCATTTATAAAAAAGGTGACATTAGGCACACTGATTTTAATAATAATTTTTTTATCAAAAACTATAATACCACATAACTATTATTCAATGTAAATTATCAATAGAAAGAATATGTTAGGATAGTTAATGTTAATGCAGACAACTCTTTGAACTTCCTTATCCTACATCTAATATAATGTAGAAAAAGAAACCCACTTTGATTTAAAATAAACATTAAACTAACGTGTTATGTAAACATTATTGATTCTTAGCCAATTATGGCTACCTAGTATGAAGTCACCATGTTTCCCATGTGTATACCAAAGGATGTTTAGAATGACATTGAAAGTCAGACATGTTGCATATGACATTACCTTGACTACAAGAGAAATTCAAATGAAAATCCATGCTCCTTTAAGAAGACATCCAAGTCACAATTGTGATTCAAATTGCTATCACACTTCATAAAAAACAAATATCTTTAGTTAAATTTGCACTGAGAAAATGAAAACATTAGCAAAATGACAAGGTAACATCCAGAATGACATATTACCATGATAGATGGAAAATCACATACTTCAACAATAGAATCCTTATTGTTGGACTATAGCTTGCCCGATCAAGGGGTGAGAGCAATACTTGTGATATACTATACAAAACTAGGAGAGATTGGGGAAAGTTATACGTTTCATTCCATGGTAAAAGTTAACCAAGATTTAGATGAGAATGCCAAACTATGAATTACCTTGTTTGGAGCTCAAAAGTCAAAATAAAGGCCTATGCAATTTTTAATTCCAACTACATGATTTCTTTCAAGTGGATTGTTGACCTGGTATACATTCAAGTTATTTTATAATATTCTTATAATCATTAAAGAAACATATTACCTAATGGAAGTGCAAATTATATCTCATTTCTGATGTGTAACACCAACCACTTGGAAGAAAAAAGATAGAATCATTGAAGGGAAAAATGCATCAATAGTGCAAAAATTTCACACCATAAGGAAAAGAATCTATACTTGGAAAAATTTAGAACTCAAGTACCTACTCTTCTTTAGACAACCACGTGCTAGTATAATGATGCAACCCAGGTGCAAATAGGCAACTATGACATTTAGAAGCAAAAGAAGAACGGTTCAAGACCTTAAGGTATTCATCTTTGTTTTGCAATTCTAGAATCAGACTATGCTCCGACTAGATGTGTGCTAAATGAGAAATATATTCTAAAAACATATGAGATCAATAGAATATAAGGGGTTGTGAACCTTCAATGAGTCTATCTAACAATTCCCCAACAAGGTAAGATGGGACCCCTATAAATGCAAAAATACAAGTACACGTTGATGATGCTTACATTGTGGTTTTATTTTGGTATAACAACCAAGAAACTCATTTTATATTTTAATTATAAAACAAGTTGAGTAATTGTAGTAGTTTCTTATTGAACTAAGAATCCAAGCATATATGATATACACAAAGATTTTAAAACAACAACTCAAGTATATAGGGAAAGTCAAGAACAAATATGGTAATTTCCTATTGTTTATATTCTATTTATCAGCAATATATGATACTAACACCTTCTATTCAAACATTAAGTTGATCAACGTAATGACATACAAGTAATATGATCGTGAGATATTTCAACCCGGTTCTAGTATTTCTATGGTGTGTGTGAGCCATGATTGTGTTCCTAGGTCGTCCTTCCATTGATTAATTAAGGGTTTGTTCTTCCTCATTAATTTCAATGTTAAAAGTGAGACTTGGTGTTTCTTAAATGAAATGGTTTACTTGCTTCCCAAAGCCTCTCCAACCACATTGGAAGATAGTAGCAGATATTCAAATGTTGATTCTACATAATATCCATGGAAGCTTCACCATTCAAAGGTTAACCATTTTATTTTAATATATAACATTCATAATGTTGTCTCACAATATAATCTATAACAAAATTAGAACAAGCATTCATCAACAATACAATAAATTAAACCAATATAGGCACTATTTTCTTTTGGTTGCAATGTTCAGGAGGTGAATGTTTGATTAGGAGTGATGGGAAAGGGAATCAACTCCAAGTTGCATACTTTGGACTAGCACAAGTAGATGCATGTTTCTTTGACACATGAGTTATATTCCTATTATTAGTTATTTCATAATGAGGCGAGTGTGCAAGTGAAGTCGTGTCTTTCAAGTAGAAAAGAGTGGCTTCGATAAAGTCGATATCCATACTAAAGGGGTTCATAGGAGATTGCTAGACGAGTGTTTGCAAAAGGAATGTAACACGTCAAATTGGTTTGATGTCATTGTCACTAAATGTTCGAATCGAAGATTCGGTACATAAGATATGCGTACACTTTGTTTTGATGGAATAGTTTGTCCGTATGTATGCTTGAATACATCTATTATTTGTTAAAAATTGAACATGCATGCCTCAGATTCTCCGCCACAAGGATTCCATGTAGTGGTAAATCTGGATTGGCCAGTCTCTGGCTGATGTGCTACATTCATTAACTTGACATGCAGTGATAAATGATATAAAGTTTCAATCCTGCTGTTAGACATATTCAGGCGGTTGCATGTTGCTTGCCTCGGCTGTTGGGTGGCTGTCAAACAGAGCACCAATCTAAGTAATAAAATGGATGTGAAATTTACTAGTACTTTGTAGAAAACATGATTGAATAGAATTAAGAAGTTAGTAGTGTTGTTATAGTTTTTTACGTATGAATCCTATTAACATTAATCCTATATGTAAGTCGGTACACAAAATACTTGTTTTATAATGAGTACACAACATTTAGGAACATAGTTTTCAATTCAAAAGATGGCTTTCCATTACTACATAAAATACACAATGAGTTTATTTTTACGAGATGTACCACACATTTATACGCATTTTATAGTTTATGAAAGGGCGTTAGTTTTCAATTCAAAAGATGGCTTTCCATTACTACATAAAATACACAATGAGTTTATTTTTATGAGATGTACCACACATTTATACGCATTTTATAGTTTATGAAAGGGCGTTCAGTTGTTATGAATTCGTAGATACCATGTAACTTATCGACAAATAATTTCTCAGCTTTGACTGAATTTTCTACAGTTGTGCATGCGCTCAAACTGCCTAGGTGTTAAATTTTCTACTTGCTACCTTAAAGAAGAAACGTTGTGAACTCAGTACTCTAGAATCGGGGAAATCGTCTAATGACTAAAGGAAGGAAAAAGTTGATTCACGTAACTGCAAATTCTGCACTTTGACTATGTGGTATTAGTATGAAAACCAAGGGGATTATAAATATGAGGTAGATAATTACCAACAATAATGTTGGAAAGGAATTTAAGAGAAAGCATGAAAATATTATTCTACAAAGTAATTTACATAAAGATTTGTTCATGAGGATTATGGCAAATGACCATTATGCAATTCAAGTTGCTAGAGTTTTCTATACTGTATAGTAGTTTTTTCTCTGTCAAAATCTTAACATGCCTAACATTCTCATGCCCTGCATTGGTCGGTGTAGCTGAAGCCCCTACATATAGGATGACAGTCACACGACTCACACTAGTATTTTGTCATGGCAAAAGAAGATGTAGAAGAAACTAATGAGGTAGATGTTTCCAAATTATCAAAGGAAGAATGAGTAAATAGTCTTGAAGAAATTCATGCTAAATATATTGATTGCAAGAAATAAAAGATTTTTTTTTCTTCAAAATTATTGATGAGCTATATATTAATATGGATAATCTTAGTTTTGAGAACGATACACTAAAGTATTCGAATAATGAATAATGCTTTAAAAGAATATGTTGAGAGTTATAAGACTAAAATGCTTGCTCTTGAGAATAACAATAGTCTTCTTTCTCAAGAAAAGGTTGACCTTCTTGCTAAACTAAATGATTATCAAACTCAACCTATTTTGTGTAATCATGTAGACTATGATGCTTTGGTGAAGGAAAAGGATGCTTTAATTTCAAATCTTGCACTGTTGAACTTAGATCTAAATAAGAAGATTGCTGAAAATGTTGATTTGCAAAAATAAATTTCCAGATTAATGCAAGGGAACAGAAATTTTGATAACATCTTAATAAATACTTCTAAGAAAATAGGAAGAATAGGTTGAGGATATGTGCCAAAGAATCAACCCTCGCCATATTCCTAGAGCCAAAAAGACTTATACTCAAAAGACTAGAACTATGTATGTACCTAAAAGTAGTGTTGTCGAAAAGAGAAATGTATTTTGTGTCTCATGTCATTAATTCTTACTCTTTGATCACTACTCCTTTTCAAGTGAATATAGAAAGAAAGGATCAACTGGCATGGTTTGAGTCCCTAAAAACCTAACCTAAAATTAAAGGAACATGTTGAGATTTGCCCTATTCTAAATTTGATAAATATATCTCTCTTATATCAACATTAATGTGATATCATTTGCATATCTTTCATATTCATTTGAAAAAATTCTATAGAACTTTTTATTGTCTCAATAAATACAAGTAATATGCATATATGCTCTATTCAATAACCATCAAGGCCTCTACTTGGGTACCAAAAACCTTCTATTACAGGATTGGGTGGTCGGTAGTGGATACTCCAAATATATGACTGGAAACAAACATTCTTTCCAATACCCATATTCCAAGACCATACAAGCATGTTACATGAAATGCACCAAAACCAAAGCAATCTAACCCTGAAAAGAAAAAGGGAGAAACAATCACATTTGGAGACAATGAGAAAGGAATCATCACTGGAATAGGTAATATTAGAACTAATCTCATAATTAAAAATGTATTATTAGTAGATAGATTGCACTATAACTTGTTAAGTGTTAGTCAATTATGTGATAGTGACTATGATGTGTTCTTTAATAAAACTTGCTGCAAATTGCTTAAATAAGACACAAATAATGTAGTATATGAAGGAAAAATAGTAGGAAATCTTTACATTTTTCGGCCTAACTTTATGAAATCAACTTTTAGAAAATGTCTTATTGCAAATGATGATCAAAAGATATGACATAGAATGTTAGGACATGCTAGCACTCATGTTATTAGATAATTAATTAAATATGGGTTAGTTTGTGGCTTGCCTAAAATTTCTTTTGAATATCCTAAAATTTTTGAACCTTACACCATAGGAAAACAAGTCAAAACTTCTTTTAAAGAAAAACAAATACTTAATACTTCTAGACCTCTTGAACTCATGTGTATGGACTTGTTCGGACCTATGAGAACACAATCTATAGGTGGAAAGAAGTACTACTTTGTCATTGTTGATGACTACAATAGATTTGTTTGGGTACATTTTCTTTCTAGAAAAGATGATACTATTGAAATATTTATTAAGTTTTAATCAAAAATTAAAAATCAACTTCAAAAATAAAATTTTCACGATTAGGAGTGATCATGGGGGATAATTTGAAAATCATATATTTGAAGAATTATGCTCATCTACGGGATATACTCACAATTTCTCTACTCCTTGTACTCCATAACAAAATGGCATAGTAGAAAGGAAAAGCCATTCTTTGCAAGAGATGGCTAGAACTATGCTTTTAGAACATAATACACCTAAGACGTTTTGGGCTGAAGCTGTTAATTCCGCATGTTATGTTCAAAATAGAATCTCAATTCATCCCCAACTTAAAAGACTTCTTATGAAATTCTCTTTTCTAAGAAACTAAGAGTGGATAATTTTTATATTTTAGGAACACCATGCTATATTTTAAAAGATGATAGAGACAAATTTGATCCTGAATCATAGAAATGATTCTTCTTAGGATATTCAACCTCAAGTAAGACCTATAGAATCTTTAATAATATCTCTCAAAAAGTGGAAGAATTAATTCATGTAAATTTTTATGAAAATCCAACAAATAATGATATAGAAAATGATCTACCATTAGTAATTGAAGATTTAACCATATCACCTAAAGATGTTGAAAATGCTGAAAATGACATAGTCAAGATCAGAATGAAGAATTACATCAACCTATTCCAATAATAATAAAAGATCATCCAAAAGATCTTATTATTTGTGGGTAATTTTGGTAAAACAAAAACTATATCATCTTTAAAAGATACATATAACATCGCCTTTGTATCCATGATTGAACCCAAAAAGGTTGATGAGGCTATGAAAGATGATTATTGGATAATTGTTATGCAAGAAGAATTAAATCAGTTTACTAAGAATGATGTATGGGATTTAGTTCTTATACCACAAGATAAAGCCATTATTGGAACTAAATGAGTATTTTGTAACAAACTAAATAAAACCGGGAAAGTTGTTAGAAACAAGCCCCTAGAAATTGGTATGAATGTCTTAAAAATTATCTTTTCAAAAATGTTTTTTCTTTGGAAAAATTGGATCCTACACTATTTATCAAAAAGAATGACTCAGATTTTCTTATTGTTCAATTATATGTCGATGATATTATGTTTGGTTCTTAAAATGAATCACTTTGCACACAAATGAGTGATATCATTCAAAGGAAATTTGAAATGAGTGTCATGGGTGAGTTAACATTTTTCTTGAATTTTTAAATAAAGAAAACCCCTCGTGGTATTTTACTCAACCAAGAAAAATATACAAAAGAACTTTTAAAACACTTTAATCTGGAAAAGTATAACATGCATCCACTCCTATGGGTACTTCTGCTAAAATTGATAAGGATGAAAATGGTGAACCTACTGACAATTCTTTATATAGAGGCATGATTAGTAGCTTATTATATTTAACCACTTCTAGACCTGATATTATGTTTGCTGTTGGTTTATGTGCTCATTTTTAATTCAATCATATGAACTCTCACCTAGTTGTTGTTGAGAGAATGATATATATATATATATATATATATATATATATATATATATATATATATAGCTGGTACAATTGACTAGGGTATCTGATATCCAAGAAATCAAGCTTTTGACCAAAAAGCCTATACTTATGTTGATTACACCAGTTGTCGTCTTGATTACAAAAGTAATAGTGGTGGTTGTTTATTGCTCATAAAAGCACTTGTCTCTTATCCACCATCGAGGCCAAACACATGGAGGTCGGCTCTTTTTGTGCACAAGTTTTATGGATGCAACAAGCACTAAATGACTATGGATTTTTTCAATCGTCAACTTTGATTTTTTGTGATAATACTAGTGCCATAAATTTAGCACATAATCCTATTTTGCATAGTCATGCTAAACACATTTAAATTTGACATCATTTTGTCTGTGATCGCATTGCTAAAAATAACATTTGGCTTCACCATGTTGATAATGAAAATCAATTGGCTGATATTTTCACAAAATCTCTTGCTTTAGAACAATTTCAAGTTATACGAGACAAATTATACATTGTTCCTCTTGAGGATGTGTATTTATATATCTTTTCAAAATGATGTTATCTTGTATGAATGATTTATCATGAAGTTTAAAGTTTTGGACATCTTATCAAAATACATCATGTGACATCTGATTTAAAGATTTTTTTGTGCTTTATGGAATCTCTACATCATGGTGGACTTAACATTCCTAACAATTAGTTTAGAGTATCTTTTGGATATTTGTGTTTTATGAGATCTTTTTATCATGAAGGACTTAACATTCCTTTCATTAGAAATTAGACATCTTTTTAGTGTTCCTTGATCATATGACTAAACTTGAGATTTGTTTTATGTGGATCATATTAAGGGGAGTCATCTTATCGTCATAATGTTTACCTTCATGAAATGACAAAGGGGGAGAAATTTTTTTTAAATAAGAACTTGCTTCCTTGAGCTTGTCGATTGAACTTTCACATTTTTACTTTACGAGACACTGCAATACATTAATTGTTGCACTTTACTTTGAGAGATGGATGATATGTTCCATACCTTTCAAATGTAAATATGTAAGAATTTTGAAGAAACTCAAGGGAAACTTAACTAAGGTATGAATCTTTCTGTTTGAGTTTATTCTTATATTTGAAATGTTTTCTATTTTCAAAAAGGGAGAGATTATTGAGTAAATTAGGCATTACTGTATCTTCTATTTTGATGGTGATGTGTATTTCTTATTTGTGGATTTAACATGCTACTCTAGTGTTTCAGGACCCTCTTGGAAAATCAAGATTGGAACATCAATTATTTGAATAATTGTTCATATATGCTTATTTGTATTTCAAATGAACAAGTTCTTAGAACTCATGTAAAATCAGGATATGGAATAAACCCACCTATCCCAAAACCTTTCATATGTCAATATCAAGTATCTTGGATAGGTAGGTCACACTAGAAAAATCTTTAGATAAGTTTTTCCAAAGTTTATCGATCTTTTAAAGCTGGTCGGTCAAAGATTTTTTGGATAGAAAGTTAGTCAATTGAGAATATTGTTGACTGAGACACTATTTAGTCAAAGACTCAGGTAACCAAATTTTCACATTAAATACTAAGTCATTTTCGGTTGAATACTTTGTGTACCAAAACACGTTTAGTCGAAAACTTTGTCGACCGAGAAATAGTCATTGGATACTTTGACCAGGAAGTCAGACAAACAGATAGCTGTTGGAGAGCTTGTGCATTCAACACAAGACCGGTCGAGAAACGTATCGACCAAGACACATCCAGTCGAAAAAATTGTCGACCGAAGAACTTTCTAGAATATAAATTTATTACGATCAAACTAGTCGTTGCACCTAAATTAATTTCATCCAAATGGATAGTTGACCCCTTAGAACCCTCTAGACTCTCTCCAAAGATGTCCTAGAACTTGTAATCCATTCCTATAAACAATAATGGTCTAGTGACATCCCAACAGACACTTGTATACTTACATACACTACATCTTGATCAATAAGAGATGTAGCATCCTATTTGTAAATCCTTGACAACAATCCTTTCCTGTCCTTGACGTAGATTAGCCTACCACTACTTAAACTTGATACATCCTTAGTGGTTTGGTCTATAAACTTGATTGATAAGGACATTATGGATCTTACTTGGTGTATTCTTTTCTCTCATCTTATTTCTGTTATTTGTGATTGCGGTCGGGCTACTTCTAGTGGAGAAGGTACTCTTCCTTTAGCCATTAAAGAAGAGGTAGCATCCGATTCTCTTCCACGTCCGGATGTACTTTTGGAGTTTTCAAAGAAGAGGTGACATCCGATTCTATTCCACATCCGATGGTACTTTGGGAGTCTACAAAAGAAGAAGTTTATTTGGTGCTCTTCCTTAGCCGGTAAAGAAGAGGGTTTAGTTGCAACAACTATATTATAATTTTTCTAATAGATAAATCAATAAATTTTTTTACAAATCCCAGTTGGCAACAAATGGTTAGTGGACTGACTTCATATACAAAACCACTCTAAATCCTATCTCTCATGATTGCCTCTGTTATTTTTGTTGTACTTTAAATTTGATTAAATTATTATAAATCTCTATTCACCCCTTCTGATCTTTCATAATGGGCGATTGATTGCAAAAGGTTTTTCAAAAGTTCAAGGTGTTGAGTATGATGAAACTTTTTCACCAATTGTCATGGTTATATCCATTAGGATCATGCTTGTTGTTTCATCTTATCATGAATTTGAATTTTTTTTGAATGGATGCTAAAACATCTTTCCTTAATAAGAATCTTCTGTAGGATGTGTACAAGACAAAATCTAAAGGTTTAATCATTCTAAATGAAGCCCATAAAGTTTGTATGCTACAAATGTCAATCTAAGTATTGAAGAAAGCATTCGGAAACTAGAATCTTCATTTTTATGAGATAGTCAAATAATTTGGCTTTATCAAGAATGAAGATAAACTTCATGTGTATAAGAAGGCTAGTAGGACATAATTTTATATCTCATATTGTATGAAGGTGTCTTACTATTAATGGGAAATGAGATACCTACTCTAGACTTGGTTAACACTTGGTTGGAAAATAAATTATCCACAAAGGACTTAGGAAAACTCAAAGTTCAAGAATCAAGATCGAAAAAGATAGAATTATACAATTTCTTTGCCTAAGCCATAATGCATGCATTGACAAGTTGCTAAAGCGGTTCAACATGTAGGATTATATGAGAGGTAACTTACGCATGTATCATAGAATAAGTATCTCTAAGTCCCAATGTTTTAGATCATTGGAGGAACATGAACTCATGATTAAGATTCCATATGATCATACAATTGGAGCTATAATGTATGCAATGAAATGTACATACCCATAAGTCTCATATGTGTTGATCATGATGAGAAAGTACCAACCAAAGCTTGGTGAAGGTCTCTATATTTCCATGATGAATATCCTAATGAGTTTGACAATAAGAAAGGGCCAATTCTTGATTTACTGAGGTGAAGAAG
Organism: Alisma plantago-aquatica; assembly: GCA_963693085.1. Taxonomy (NCBI): domain Eukaryota; kingdom Viridiplantae; phylum Streptophyta; class Magnoliopsida; order Alismatales; family Alismataceae; genus Alisma; species Alisma plantago-aquatica. Next base: position 1,339,132,587 of record OY856412.1, read on the forward strand.
ATCTTGTTGTAAAGGGTTACACTAATGTAAACTTCCAAACTAATAAGGATGATTACTAATTGCAATCAGGTATATGTTTAGCCTAAATGATAGAGATGTTAGCTAGAATTGTCCCAAATAAGAGATACTAGATAATTTACAAAAAAAACCAAGTATATTTTCACATCCAATGCAACAAAGGAAGTAGTATGGATCATGATGTTCATTAGTGAACTTGGGGTAGTTCTAGTCATTGAAGATGCATAAAGATTTACTACGACAATATCAGTGCCATTGCAGAGGCTACATAACCCATATTAGATCATCATTCCAAGCACATATTATAGTGATATTATTTCATTTGAGAGATTGTATAGAGAGGATATGCAATAATTTGTAAAGTACCAACTAAGTGTAATGTTGCTAATCCAATAAAAATAACACTTTATAGTAGAATCATGAGGATTCATGAGTGATTGGCTCTAGCTGCAAGTGGATACTGTTAGTAACATTCCTTGAGAGCCATTATGTGATGAGTGTAACAATGATACATTGTATATGTTTGATTATTAATAAAGATAGTTCAAAATATTATGTTTGTTTCATTATTTGGATAATGAATGAATATAACAATGTTCAAAGAATGTTTCAATGTGATTGCATTTCATTTCTTATAGTAATGTGTATATGTAGAGTGTTTTGGTTATGTCCCTAGTCACTTATTATTATAGGTATCATAGTACAAAATAATATATAATATTAGTGTGTATGCTGAATGATGACTGTGTCTCTTTAGTCATGATATTAGATATCAAGCCACATACATTAGTTCTTGTTAGAGAACAAGTTGTAATGGAAAAATCCATGTTGAGAATGACACATTGAAGACATGCCATGGAACTCAGAGTCATACCTCAATGTGTTAGTGCTGATTGTGATCTTTAGACCTAAAGTCACTACAATAATCACATGTCATTCTATGTACTTTAACATTACCAAACACGAATCTAAATAAGGGTAGCAATATAGATGGTGACTGGGAGAACTATGAAACATGTGGATTATTGGGAGTGATGTAGGTGGATTTGTTCCCTCAATTGGAGTGATATCCATGCCACTTGATAAGATAACTATGAAGTTCATGGAAATTCTCATGTTAGTCAATATATGGTATTGAGCTCAGAAAATCTCAATATTTTGCTGTAGTTCATGGAACATAGATTGAAAGTTAACAGGATGAAACCATCATGCCTTGGTTTCAATCTGGATATCTATGACAAAGAGATTATACATTCATGGCAATATTGGCCACTTTGGAGGTTCTAGTTATTCTCCAACTTATTCCTGTTATTTGGGTAGAAATGTTGTGTTCCTAGATACCAATCATTTCTTGTGAAACATCAACACCAATGTAATAAGATATTTGAGAGGTCACACACACAAGTATGCATAAGGGAAATGAATTTCACAAACAAATCTATGATTGGAATGATTCTGAATCATGTACATACTGATTTTGCTGCCAAATCTATCGTCTGGGGAAGCCAGTCCATTGACTTGATGATTCTTCTTAATTGATTGATTGATTTGCAATTGACCCAGTGCTCACCAGTTTGGGAAACTGGCTAGTCACTTGACTTGGCATCTCAAATGTTCCACTATATTGAAGTTAAGAAACAACATGGAATATGTGGTATATTTGATTTGGAATTGAATTGGTCAATTGAAATAGTACTTGGACTATTAAAATGGTGAATTGTTCATGCCAACCAGTCAATTAGAATCAATGAACTGGGTGCCCAAACCAGTTCCAACCATTCAATTGGTTAATGAACTGAGAGATTGGGAATTCTAACAGTATTCCTAGTTTGATTTTGTATTGAGTTGTGATTAAGAACAAAATTTTATATTCCAAAAATCTGATCCCATGAATCTCCTACAGACAGGGTTGACACATGGTGATGAAACACACTTGAGAAACACAATGTAAGATAAATTGTCTAAGAATTCTTCCTTTTAGAGAGATGAAAGCTTACCCCAAGGAGAACCACTTACAATAGGAAGAGAAGGAGAGTGAGTAACACTAGCACTTTGAAGACTCCAAGATCTACTTCCTCGTGGTGACTGGGGTGGTACACCAAGAATTTTTTGCATCCGTGTGGATAACATGGTGACCAAGGCCCTTGGGAGAAGACTTGAGGACAAGAACTTCTTCAAGGACAATACAAGGTGTTTATGCAACAGAAGGCGGAAACAAAATCACCCAGATCCATATCCAAAAATGCAAGTTTTCCACCAACATAAGATAGGTCTAGTTGTCAGACAACTAGTGAGAGCCCAAGGTATATCCAATATACCTTCTATGTCCTTAATATATTGGATATTGTGGATACAAAATATCTTTAGGATAATAGTTTTGCAAAATGTTTTGTATTTCCACTGCACCCCTCCCACCAAAACCCTATAGGCAGCACCATCAAGATGACCATTCTCATGAACATGATCAACTCCTCCTCTAACCACAAAATTTATTCTACCTTCACCCACCACGTCCATGCCACCAAACATCCATTTCACCATTTTATCCCTAATAATTATCCATTTCCTACACAACCATTCACACATATAATGACCATACTCAAACCTACCCACCATGACCGTGCTACCCACTTAACCCTATTACTTCCCAACACTACTTTTACCATTATGTACCCACTTAACCCTAGGATTCCTAGGACACTATATATGCATTAATTGTGACTGGTAGTTAGAGGGTAGCTTCCTCGAGTATTCAAGTCTGCCACCTATTTTCACCTACTTCAATTATCCATTTCGCTTCCATCTTGCACCCTAAAATCTTAGTTTTGATAGGATTTTGACCATTCTTTTCCACTTTTTCATGCCATTACATCTGGAGGAGGGAGGAGATCGACCACTCTATAATTAGAGGTGAAGAATGATACGTCTTCACCAATATTCATGGAGTTTTACTTTTCTTCTTTCTCTTATTCTATTTGTTTTTGTATCATGAGTAGCTAAGCCCCCTTTATGCATAGTTTGAGAGAAAAATATGTTATACAATACCATGTTGCAGAATATTAATGCGTGATACTTTGATTTCATTTTGAATGACTATATTATTGCTTTTTCTCTCTTATTACCTCATTCTACGGTGATTTATGCTTGAAAATACCTCAGGTATAGATCAAATAAGGAATAGGGGGTTATGAGAGGGAACACTCCATAGTCCAACTAGTGGATCCTTATCTGGTACCCTCTCTTCCCACCTATCCATCTCTTCCACTAACCCTAGGTGTGTGATCTAAGTATCTAGGCATGAATCTCCATATGCACTTATCAATGAGCATGTTAAATAGATGGATGCGGGGTAAAAGGAGGTGGAATAACCCTCTCCTACATCTCATACCACCCCTTGCCAATAAGTGTATTAGGATAATCATGCTTATATATCTATCTTGGATGATCCAGATTAGGGTTTACCGATCCCTTAGTTAAATGATCCTTGTGAGATTGGATGGGAAGTGGTAGGGACTAGTTCCTCTATGAACTTCTATGCAGCCCATGGGCAACTAATATAATATGACTCCCAATCTTCATCATTCCTTATTTCTTAGTTTGATAGCTTAATTGTTGGATGTATGTGCATGAATATGAGCTTTGTACATGGTTGACAGTATGTCCCCCAAATTTCTCATTACACAATTAAATTTCTAAACCCCTAAATTTCTCTAGTGTTACCTAGCCTCCTTTCTTAATTAGTTAGTTACTTTCTCATGATAATTAGTCTTGCTCGATACTTGTTTCTGGTTTAGTGATTGCCTTTGTTAGGTTTAGTTGGTTATTTTATTTGTTCTTTCATTTGTCTTGTTTAGCTAGATTTTCTCTTAGTTGCAAATAAGTATTTCTATTTATAGTAAAGTTCATTGCTATCCTTGTTAGTGTAGTCTCTAATCTAGTTTAGCTAATTGTCATCTCTTACATTTTTAGCACAATTTGGTGTAATCACCCTTTTTCTTACTTTGTTATTTCTAGTTTAACTTAGATTTCAACATTGCCCTTCTTTCTTGGAAGACCCTTAGCATAACTCAAAACCTCTAATTAAACCTACAAATACCTAATCCCTAGATTCAAAAACCCAAAAAAAAGTTTATCTCTAGTGCCGTCTCCAATCCATGTTGATTAGACCCCAACTTTCCACATGTTTGTGGAACATCTCAAGCCTCTGCACTTGCACATCATTTTACATATAGTGTTTCGAGTAGGGTTATTTTGTAAGCCTAAGTAAGGTGACGCATAAAGTACAATAACAGTAGATACTCATTTCCAACACCATCCCCATTTTACACACCATACACATTGTTCATAGTTAATTGTTGAATTATTTGCATATTCATTCTCTTGATTTCTATGAACAAAGAAATTTGATCTAGAATAAAAGAATCATATAAGTGTTCCTAATTATAATTTTTTCTATATCCTAACTATAATCATTCTTCATGTCCTAAGTTGTGTCTCTTTTAAGAGTGTCTATATCAGATTAATCACTCTAGTGATGGAAAACATTTTGGTAATAATGTGTAATTAATGATTGCCTCACCTACCTAATTTTGAGTTGGGTTGAAATGCCACTACTATGACAAATATGTAGTGTAAGAGGGACACTTTTTCCACCATGATAGAAATACAACATACATGTACATCTCAAACTTGTCATGATTAAGAAAATAAATAAACCTTATGTTGTTAATTCCACTAAAATGTTGTTTCTCATAATGTTGCATTTGTATACTGTCATATATAATGTTTCACTTAAATGCTTTGTTATTCAACAATCAAATTATTGTTTGTAGTATCTCATTGATCTCTTTCCCTAGGTCGTTGGAATCCTCAATAAGTTTCTATTCATTTATCACTTACTCCTATACACACATATAGTAGAAAAATAATGACACAAAGGTAATATAGATATAGATGAACCTAATCTAAAACACTTCTTAGTGATTTTTATAATTCTTGGGGCATGAGTCATTTCATATCCTACAAAAAAAATTGAGTTCTAATTGAACATATGAGCATTGGAGGATTTTTTATTGACTAGTTCACATCTATAAAGAGATCTTCGGTGATGTCAGATTGGGAACCAGGGTACAACTACATTAGAAAAATGAGATTGAAAATAGATATAATGCTTATACACAGATTCTTGGTTGATGGACATTAATTCAGCTTTTTGGTAGAATTATTAGATCTTGATCATATTCCATTATTAAGGTACATGAATTTCCTTTAATAACTGGAACAACAAATATCAGAGTAAAAACCATACATCTTCATCAACATATAGGCTGGTATTTAGACACACACACACCCAATATGTAAGAAAAATAAGATGTCAAGGGAAACCCGAACACATGACATACATATGGGGAAAATCTAAATCTTATAACCCCCTCCATTGGGAGAGGCCATCAATAAGGATGGGGGAAACTATTTGTAGAGAGCATAAAAAGGACCATAGCCTAAGAAAGAAAATAAAATAATATCTAAGTAAAAACTCTAATAATAAAAAAATATATGAGGAGGGGAGGGGAAACTGGAATAGGTGACACCACCAACAAAGATGGCAACAAAGAATCACCTACCCAACACAAAGACCGACCAAGTGAACTGATCACCGTTGTGGTTCAGTTTCTTCAACCAAAGCCACTCAGACACAAGGAGATGAAGCTTAGCACCCAACTGCCTCCAATTGATCTACCACATTAAAGGAGGAGAGATCCTACAAAAGCCGTCACCTATGAATATATCTCATAACAACATAATGAGGAGGCTAGGGAAGTAGGGTGAGGACAACCAACTGTTGTAGCCCCCTCGCTCAAGGTTGGAGGAGATGACTGAAGCCCTAAATCTCTCTCACAATTGCCCAAGTATGAGAGTCAAACTATTACTTTATAATTACATTACTATTGGTAACATACATAAGAAACTAAAACTTTATATTAGTAACATATTCATGAATATTATTTTTATATTGTCATACATTTTGATACTATGAAAGTTTTTGTGATGCAATCAATAATTTTTATTATTTTATGTATGTTTTTGTACATAAAATTAGGTGTGAGTGTTAAGTCCATCTTAGTTTGGATTCAGGGATGTCATTTTAGATGATTTTATTTGGGTGATTGTCCTTCTCCTCATTTTGAAGGGTTCTCACCATCACCCTTTTGGGTTGTATGAAACTTATAACCCTCCAAGGATGAGGTTTTTTTCTTACTCAAAATTAAACTGTAATTAACCATAAAAACATGTATAGAACAATATTTTGTTGTACTAAAATTTCCTTTAACTAAAAAAGGGAATGATATTACTCACCCCATCTCCTCGAGGTAGATAAGTATATGCCATCAAGAGATCCACCATAAATGGAAAACTCTATAGCATGTTTGCTGATGGTTGAGTAAGTCACCTCCCCCAACATGCTAGCCTTTTTATAGTTAGAACAAATAGAAGAGGGGGAAAATATTGACACCTGTTAAGGGAAAATTAACACATAACTTTAATTTGACACCACTACACATCAAATTCTTCCCACCTCCCACAAACCATCTATTCACATTTACACCCTACCACTAGTCCAACTTTTCCCAAGAAACCTCTACCTCCTGCACCCCCTATTGTATTCCCATCTTATCTGCAACAATCACTATATCTCAAATTTTCCATGTCTTCCACATCTCTGTCCATATCATTCTTCCATAATCTAATCTCAGTTGATCTATAATCACTTGCTACTATAGATCACCTCAAAGTTTCTATTTTGATTTCTCATCCAATCTAACCTCTTACTTTGGACTCCTAAAAGGTATGAAACTAATTTTTTTATCTCCATTCTCTTCCGTACACAACCTCCAACAATTGATTTGACCTCAACTCCAAACTAGATTGCTGACATGCACCTTTGTGCAAGATGGATTGATAGGATCTCAACAAGCACCCTCATATCACTCATCTTCACATCTGTCCGATGTAGGAAGGCATTACACTATGCTACAATCATTCTTCTTTTTGGGGTTCCAACATAGGTATGCAATTTTCCACCTAGAATCACCTACATGTTCAACTAGAATGATTTTTCTTATAAACTACAATCTATCTTTTTATAACTCGAACATTCATCATTATCTAATTTTTTTCAAAGATCAAGAGATTATTTTCTCATTCATTGGATTTACTGTATTGTCTCTTGTTTTGTTTTACTTTATTGTATACTTTGCTTAACAGTTTTTACTTTTCTTTTCAAAGATAAGAAATTAGGTTCTTTTTCCTCAACATACCTTATTGCTTATTGTGTTGTCTCATGTACACTTTATTACCATGGTAAATCCTCCATTTTTCTTGAACAAATGAGATTATATAATGAAGCTACGATCACATTTTTCTACTGAGAAATATTCTAGTGTTTATTGAGCTATTGATGGGCTCAATTTTTTTTCTTATCTCTCTCAGATATGAAAAATAATATTACTGAAGATAATTTCAATTTGGAGGGAAATGTTTAGGGGTTAAACATTTTTTTGAGTTCCTTTAGATGATTTTTTGACTTGCTTTTGAAGTATGTTACTCTTTAATACTGGGTTGATTTGTTGAAGTTATATCATAGTTGGATATCTATGCTTTGGGAACTCCTACTTCTTCCCGCCCCTAAAGATATGAAGTGCCCTATGGGATTGAGTTTTTTGTGTTTGAATATAGTTGAAGTATAAAATGGCATCATTTACCTACGTTCGTATGTTCATCTGTAGGAGCAAGGATCTGAGGCTCTATTTCTTTTTTGTTTTTCTTGCCTTGTCTTCCCTTATTTTCATAGTGTGAAAGTACTTTAGCCCTATAGAGTTGTCTTTTGGAAATTTGATCATTTGGTAGCTTCATTCATACACAAAATATTTTAAAAATGGAAATATAAAAATGGTCTTACATGTTCTAATTAAAAAAAAACAATTTTCCATAAACATTACAAATAACTAGTGTTTTATTATTGCTTTTATTTTCATTTAAGAGTCATCCAAATGGCTGGTACAATGTGTATTGCAACAAATTATGTTCTTTAAGTTCAAAAACATAATATATAGTTTAAAGCATCTAGGAAATGTTAGGCAATGAAGACCAATTTAAAGCTTCATCACAAAGGATTATAGTGCTGATTTAACTAGAAAAAAATGAAACCAAAATAAGTTTTTAGATATACTCTAAGGAGATACTATTATAGATACACTACAATATAATTATAGGATCGATTAAAATATTATGTACCTGATTATATATAGGATTTATCTCTTTCAAAGTCCACTTGAAAAGACTTATAACTTGAGAGGAGATATATGCATTTAGTAACGCTATACACATGTTGACCTTCAAAAGGAAATCTGTTTGAACATTAATATTTTTTTATGTTGATAGTATTTAATTATAACTATCTAGATAGGTTCCCTATAGATTTACCAAAGTAGAATACAAAATTTCAATTACTCAACATCAACAATGCAACTTTGGGACTCTATGTAGGTATTACCTGTGCCACAAATTTGTTTTGGATACAAATGATATGACGAATGAATTTGTTTTGGAAGCATATGATGCTAAGGGTTATTTGACATCAATCATTTTCCTTTCCTTGGTTCTAATCTGATGAGTTGAAATGGAAGAAAGTCCATGCTAATTGTATGTAATAGTGACAATAAGTGAAACTCTTCCCATGAATAACATTAATATGCTTTTCCGACAACCATGGAAATTGACCCTTCTCGTTGGCAATTGTCCCCCTCTCTCATTAGACAAGTTATCTCTCTTGTAGGTTCAAGCCAACACTTTGGTGGTACATGTGACATTCTCCTACAACAATGGAGGAAGAACTAATCAAAAGGTGGACGACTATCAATAGATGAGTAAGAAGAAGATATTATTGACATGAATGAAGTGGAAGTGCTTAAAATCAGAAATCACATGGAACTAGCATTAAAAGAAAGATTGTTGATAGACCACATATATAATATTTGGGAGATGAAGCGAACTTTGACACATTTGTTGGATCTGACCAACAAGATGTTCCTCAAGTCTTTGGACCTAGAACCATTTATCCTACATATTCTTCATTAGAAAGATAAGAAAAAGGTGGTGGAAGGGGGCCCTTGGAATTTTAATAATTTCCTTTCTCTCACAAAGGAAGGGGAGTCAAGAGATCAACTGGAAATGATCTAGTTCAAGGAGTGTGTGATATGGGTGAGGATCTTCAATATGATCTTAGGATATTGGGCTAAAGCATTGATATATACAGTAGAAGGAAGGATTGGGAGAGTACTTCAGATAAACCATGATGAATTGGGGTAGGAAACATCAACAAGGGTGAGGTTGGAAATCGATATAAAGAAACCAGTCAAATGTTTCCAGAACATTTGTGATAGGGCCCACTTAATGGGACTAGAAATTGAATTTCAAAGATTACCTAACTTACTCTATATCTGTGGTTTCCTTGAATATATTGAGAAGGATTATAACTTGTATGATGAGGAGGAGAACAACATACGAGTGTGGGAAATTGTCTGTAAACCTCACCTAGAAAACTTTAGAGCTATATGGAGATGCAAATATAGAGATAAATAAGAATTTAGTCTTCTACACTAAACATGATTCAAGTTCACTGAAGACAAACATATTGAAGGTCTCAACAAAGGGTTCAAGATGGAACAATATAGAGAACATGCGAGGACTAGGGGAGAAGATGATGGAGGTGGAGTCAAGAGGATTGATGCGAGACAGGAAGAAGTGTCATTGATGATTAGGTTGAGAAGGGAGGAACATCACTTGAGGGGTTGAGGAAATATAAAATGAGGTAAATTATTGATGGATGATTCAACAAGTGAGGCAAAGGGGAGTAGTAGTGGGTTGGTAGCAGGAAAAGAAAGGAGAATCTTGAAGTAGATGGAAGGAAGGACAATTATAGTGACAGATAGGGGGATGTATCAGGAGGGTGAGGGGGAAGACATGAATCCATGAAGAAACATTTTTATGGAAAGAATATATCTTTTTGGGATAGTAGGGGTGATAAAGGAACAACTATGAAGAAAATAAAGACACATGAAAACCTGAACCAACATATTAGCATGACAAGCATATACAAAATGACCTAGGACAAGCCAACAAGTGAGAAGATCATAGTAAAGGAGGAGCCCTCATGGATTCTAGAAACATGCAACGACAATGTACCAGATCAAGAGTAGAGATAGGTGACCACCCCACATCAAATCTCCTTAACTTGGGAATGGAACATAAAACAACCATTTAAGGACACAAAAGTTATGAAGAAATGAAAAAAAAACACATCTAAAAAAGCAACAAGACAACAAAAAGGAAATATGCTTTTTTCATCAACAGGAGGACAAGTAAAGAAAAAGGTGATGAGGGAACTAGAATACACAACATATACTCACAATAACAAGTGTCAGAATAGGAGGTGTAAAAGGCAATGAGGGATAACAATAATAGCATGTACGAGATGGAATGGGTCAACACATGCATACAGATGATAGTAGAAATAAAAAAAACATAATTAGAGTCAGTTTGGAGAGTTTGCAAATACAGGTGGTACACGCCAAGTAGCGGGAGTTGGTAGAGACCAAACCTGTGAGAGGAATCAAAAACATAAAGTTGGAACTATTAGGGGTTGGGAAAGTCTAACAATGCCAATGCACTCTAATCAATGTGTTGGAGTGAAAGACCAAGTTTAGATTTTGTTATTGAAACCATGATGTCTGTAATTTTTTTGAAGAAAATAATAAGAAGTTGTGGTTTTTTTGATAATATATGTACCTTGAGTATAGGAAGATCGAGAGGTATGGACCTCTGGTGGAAGGATATCAATGTTTAGAATTTTTCATATTCCAATCATCATGAGATTTGATGAGGAAGCTACATAAAGAGACAAATTTGTTGATCCTATATTCTGGGGACCTAAATCAAATCACTAGAAATAATAAGAAAAGAGGAGGGGGGACCTAGAAAGATGGATGGAAGACTTTAGGAACACTATTGTTGACTACGATATCTTATATGTGGATTTCTCGGGAAACAAATTTACTTGGTGAAGGTGTTATACCAAGGAGACATACGTGGAGAAAAGACTAGACACATCCATAAAATTTTTATGACTGGTAGTCTAACCATCTTCCCATCATTATTTGTGCTAAAAGGGGAGAGGAGAAAAATAGGAGAAGCCAGAAATATTTCTTTTCTGATCCAATGTGAACTACTGAGGGAAAATGTGGAAATACATGGCAAACTAATTCAACATCTACCATTTTGGAAAAAATAACTCACAATATGGAATGCCTAAGTAAATGACCAATGTCTAGTTTGGGGATAGCTAAATGAGGTAATAAAGGAAATAGAAAAAATCTAACTAAAGCACATAAACACCCACCTAATAATCATAACCCTCAGATATCTAGATATTTATCTAGGGAGCTGTAGATGTGGCATTGGGATGATGACACACTTTGGTGTTACAAAGAATGAGTAAAAAGTCAAAGGAAGGTAATAGAAACACTTTATACTTTCACCATAAGGCTTCTCAAAGAAGGAAAAAGAATTCCATTGAGGATTTGAAAGATAACTAAAACATACGGAGGACCAAGGACAAAGATATAGAAAAGATTGTGTTCATATGTTTCTATGATCTTTTCTATTTGGGAGATGTAGGGAACTTTGAAGAGGAAATAATATGAATACATAGAAAAATGGACAACAATAAGGTTGAATGGTTAGAAAAGGACCTTTCTAAAAAGGAAAATAAGGCCGTTTTGAGACAAATGCACCCCCATAAAGCATTGAGGCCAGATGGAATGAAAAACATGTTCTTACAAAATACTAGGACATGGTGAAGGATGAGGTAAATTACATCAGGGATTGGTGGAACTCCCTTGAAGAGGTAGACACCACTTTGGTGGTGATGATTCTTGCAAAGCCAATGGAAATTGGTGTTTTTATGTCAATAAACTTAGGCAATGTGATTTACAAATTGCATCAAAGACTATGCATAACTAATTGAAGCTCCTCATGGACAAGATTAACTCGAAAAGTAGAGTGATTTTGTTCTGGTAAAATTACTTATAGATATTTCCTTAATTTCTTAGAGTTTACATGCTATGAAGGTGGAAAGAGGGGAAAATGTGACACCTAGATCTTGAACTTGACATGTATAAGACATATGATAGACTTAAGTGGAGATTTGTAATCCATGTGATGAGGAAGATGGGGTTTGTGGAGAAGTGGAGGGAAAACACAATTGCATATCAACAATGAGTCACATATTTTCTATCAATGAATAAAAAACCCTACATATCAAGCCAAGGCATGGAATGCAACATGGTTACCATCTCTCACTTTACCTTTTTATTACATCAGTTGAAGATTTTTTGACATCCATCTCTTATGCAGTTAGTAATAATACTATCTTAGAACTAGAGATAACCGGGGATCCCCTTGTATCTCTCACCTTTTTTGTAGACAACACCATCCTTTTTACTAGAGAAACTCACACAAAATTCTTGTAGTTAGCTAAGGTTATTAGACGATACAAACATGCATCATGTTAAAAGTTCTATTTTCAAAAGATGAAGGTTGCCTTTAGTAAAGGGTACACAAGGACATACATGATGACATCAAGTGCCTACTTAATGCCATAGAGGTGGGCATGCATGTTAAATATTTGGGGCTGCCGACCATGGATGGAAGATAAAAAAGGTCTTACTACATAAAAGATAGGATGCATATGAATATCCAAAGGTGGAATGAGAAGATGCTATCTAAGCCACGAAAATAGGTACCAACCAAGTCCATTGCACAAACTATCTTGAGTTATGTTACAGGTGTGTTTTCATGTTCCATTAGGCCTTATTGAAGACATCAATGATGATGCGATGAGGTTTTAGTGGGGAGAAAAGGAATAGAAAGAAAGATCTCTTAGAAATGTTGGGATAATGTATGTAAGCTAAAGAAAGGATGGGGGTTGGGTTTTAGAAACATGATGACTGCTAATCAAGCTCTCCTTTCAAGATATAAGTGGAGACTCATGAAAAAGGACACTCTAGTACACAAAGTCTTTAAAGTGAGGTACTTCCGAAACAATTCATTACTATAAGCCAGATTCAAACTAAGTCTCAACTTTATGTGGTGGAGTATTTGGGGGGGGGGCAAACCAGTGTTTCTAGAGGGCATACAATGGAGAGTGGGTGAAGGGAAGAGCATAAACATTTTTCTGGATAGATGGGTGATGAATCTAACTTATATGCTGAAGAAATTGAGACCCCAAGGAGTAAAACATCCATAACTGGGGTGAGACCTTATAGATATAGATAAAAGAGCCTATAATGTTAACTTAATATTGTGGATCCTGTCAAGATATACAATAAAGGCCATAGTATGTACAACATTGAGATACATGGAAAGAGTAGACCAGATTTTCTACTGGCCAAATGGCTTGAGGAACATTTATAGTGAGGACTACATATTGTCTTGGTAGAGTGGGCAGTGAGGCATACAAGAATCAAAGGAGCAGTAATATAAACAAAGTATAGGGATGAGTATTGGATTCTTGATGGCCACTCAAGGTGGCACATTGCCTTTATAGGATAGAGATAAGAATCTTGGGTATGCTGGGTAGGTTGCAATACCAACCTTGCAATGAGAGTGGTTTATGCCCAATCTACCTAAAGGAAATTGAATCCATTCAACACATGCTACACTACTAATCAAATACATAGGAGATTCTAGCAACTACAGATGGGGTGAGACATGTACAACTATCACAAGGCATCCCAGTCATGAAAAGATTGACATATTTTTTTTTGAGTCTATGTATCCTTAAGAGTATGATGAGTTAATGGCTTTATGGTGGGCAATTTGGACGACAAGGAACAACAAAGTGTCTAATGAAGAAAATCCTTCCCCAAGGAAACTTTTATTGACGGTGAAGGCACTAATACGTAACCACAGAAAGGCAAAGGAGTTAGGATGCAATGTATCTAGAGGATAGGCTACTGACCTTAAAGTAAGATGTAAGCCATTAGAGGAGGGGACAACACGTATCAACACTGACTCCACAGTAGAAAGAGGGATCCACACTGGTTTTGGAGTGGTGTTGAGAGGCCATGGAGGAAGGATAGTGATAACCTTATAGGACTGTGCGACATTCACATGGTCCACTGATATCGGGGGAGGAACATTTCGTATATTAGTGATAGTCAAAACTAAAAGACTAAACTAGAGAAACATCAAACTAGAAAGAGACTCTATCCTTCTATTTATCGCTCTCAAAGAACCACAAGAAAGACTTGACTATATAGGATTTCTATCACATACCATTCTATACATAGCTTTTTCTTATCTTTGTTTGTTTAATTTCTACCATGTAAACATAGTCAACAATGTTGTGACCCATTATCTAGGTTAAACGACACTGGCAGTGCATAGAAGGATCACGACGATGAATTTCTTCACACATGAAATCCTTTTAATTAACCACCAAGATTAAATTAGATAGAAGTGATTGGAGGGTTGAGTTTTATAAAAAATGAAAATAATTTTTTTCTTTCTCCTGCTCACAATAGCTATATGTTGAGATAGTTCATCATCGAATTATATGGCATGTAACATTGACTAGAAGTTAACATGGTTACATATAACAACATTTTAATTTTTGTTTAAGGTATATATTCTTAGGATAACATCACATATTTCTAAAAGAACTTTTTATTGATGTAGGAACGAGGCTTGGAGTCTCATTGGATTCCAGTTTCTTCTCTAGCTAGAACATTGGTATGTGAAGTAGAAAAAATACATTATTAATTTCATTATAAGAATGTGAGAAGTTTGTAATAATGGTTTGCCATGAAATATACTAAGGTATTGTAATAAAATACCAATATAGGTTAGTGCTTTGTGGAATGGTTGTAGTACTTTCAGTCATCATGTTTAAGGTACGAGCTGACTTATACCATTTTTAGTTGTTATACTAATGCATACCCATGTCAAAAAATGACTCACATGTATTTGTTGCAAATCTTTACACCTTTTAGGAAGAAATTGGTGGAATTTTTGATATATTGGTGAACTAGTTTGGTTCATGACAACAACATACTATTTGACTTTTTTTTCTATAAAACTAGAGTTAGTGAGGAACACCACTTGCAGTTTAAGGTTCCAACTAAATAAAATCCCTAGGATAATTCATTTATATATACCAATGACAACATATTTCATTGTTTTTCATTATGATTCTATCTAGATTTGCTTTATCTATTAAGTTCTTCCTCTCACTAATTAAAGTAAATCATATGGTATCAATCTTACTCTATATACTACATTGGTAGTCACTAGATGTTAAAACTGAAGACAATTATCTATTGAGTTAATAATACAGTCAAATAATTGTCTACGCAAACACATGATGTGTATTCATTCTATGAGGTAAAATAAGACTATGAAAGTTCCTTTTGTAAATTATTACCGGGACATTCATTGTAACCTTTATTGTGAAATTGAAACAATAATATACCACCTAAAAGGTAATGGTTATAAGGACCTAACTTAGTTGAAGGGAAAGTAAATGAAGAACCAAAATATATATCAATATAGATTGACTTTACAACCTTTTGATGTCAAGATAAGTGAAAAGGAGTACATTAAATTAGAAGTAAAGATGTTATCATTTGAGTAGATAAAATTTAAACACATTAGAGTAGGGGACTTAGCCCTCAATAGATGAAAGGAACCTAAAAATAAGTTAAACTAAATTGTAGAAAAATTTACTTCCCACCACAAACCAAAAAAGAAATGTTGTATTAGAAATAAATACCACCCCAATGATTTAATCAACTTCAATACACTCTCTCTCAAGATAGAGGAAATTTGGGGCTTTCTATTGTTGGACATATTAGAACTATTCTAGGATCGATCCAATATTTAGGTCCCTACAATAATGCAATAACGATTAGAGGTGAAACATGAAGAATACAAGGGTACCTACCTTACTTATTGTTAATAGGAGTTATCAGTAATTTTTACTCATAACAAAGAGTACAAAAACAATATCATCACTAGAAAGGGGTAGATTTAATTAAAAACTAAAATACGTCCTAGTCATCTAGAGGATACATGTATGGACAAGGTATACCTTACCTACAACATGGGAAACTCTACCCTTTCTCTCAGCCTTTACCATAGTATTTGCCACACTACACATCTTGAGAGGGAATTCTAGATGAGAAATTGTTGCAAGGGATATCTGTAGCCTAATCCATGTACTCCTCTGAATAGAATGATTGATCTTTTGTGCATGATAACAATAGAAAATAATCAAATTTTATAAAGAATTGAACTTGCTTATTCACCGCATGAACATGTTTTTTTGTTGAACTTGAGAACCCACTTAGGGAAAGCCCGACGTGATAAATTCTCCAGGCATGAGAGGGTGTGGCCTGGTCAACCCCTTCCAAATCAGTGGGGATTGCTATTCGTAGAGTGCCCTCAATGTGGTTCGAACCTGGGTCTTTCATTGGGACTTACCAAGCTCTTACTACGTAGGCTACTCTGACCGGACACCCCATTGTTCATGTCAACTAATGGTATTATAAAAATTTAAACATGAACATGTTGACTAATCATAGTCGATACTTCTACCATTATTCATATTTTTTTCCTTCTGTTATGTTCATATTGGTATGATAAGAATTTGTTCTTCATTTTTTAATGAAAACTAGGTTGATGGGGTGAGCGAAGATCATGGTGTTGATCCTACAAAAGTACAATTGAGTTGAATATGATATCCAACTAGCTTCCCTCCATTATATCCCCATCTACATCAAAAAATATAAAAAGCATCACAATCTCCACCAATCATGCCAACATGCTAGATCCTTCCATATGCATTTACATTATATGATTGCATGCACTAAAATTTCCCATGTTGTTTATTTATTGGTATTGTAGCTCTGAAGAAGAACTAGCTAAATTATTTTAGTAGGGGTCTATAGATAAAGTGA
Source organism: Alisma plantago-aquatica (assembly GCA_963693085.1). Taxonomy (NCBI): domain Eukaryota; kingdom Viridiplantae; phylum Streptophyta; class Magnoliopsida; order Alismatales; family Alismataceae; genus Alisma; species Alisma plantago-aquatica. The sequence continues at coordinate 1,339,149,683 of OY856412.1, forward strand.
GAAACATTGAGTGCTGATCATTCATTGTGTTGTTGTTTCAAAATATTGTTTCCTTTTATTTATTTGATGTTAATATATGACATGTCCAAATTTTTCTATTCTTGTTCATATTTATGTATTGATATCATTTCAATGTGATCATTTGGTGATTGTAAGTAGTGTTTTTCAAGGCAATATCTTCCACCTGAGAATATTTTACTTTTACATGTTCTCTCATACTGGCTTGCTCACAATCATGGCTTGAATTCCTACTTAATTATTACACAAGTAGTCAATTAACATGTTTCCTTTTCTTAGGTATGTTGTTCTATCTTATGTATTTTCTTGGTTTTTATTCCTTTTCATTCTACATTATAACATGATATCCTATTTCTAAAGTTACACAATTTTATTATTACATGTGTAAATGCGTTTTAATAACAATTGTAATCTTGTGTCTTTTCCCATCTCAAGTAATCACTCGAAGTTATATATTTTCATGAATAAATATTCACATATGTGAATATTTATGTGAAGAAGTATAAAGAATACTTCTTAGACCTATTAATAATTTGTCACATTATCCTTGTAGCAACGAAAATAAAAATTTGAGCAACAAACAACTATATTACTATCCACTTTAATGCCTTCACTCCCTATTCCACCTCAAACTTGATTCATGCATATTTACCTTGGATTTTTATATGTATAACATATTATAGAAGTCCTACATATAAATAATTTGAACATTCTATGCAGAAAAGTTCATGAATTGGTGGTTCTTGCAATACAAATTGGCTATATACATGGATTAAACAAGTCAACTTATGAATATGCATGCTAAAACCTACCCTGTTCTTATGGGATGTGATTATCTATCCTACATTTTTTTCCTCAACTAGAAAATATAATTATTACCTCAAACAATGTCTTATGTAGGTTCCTATCAAATATAGGATCTCATGGGACAAGATGGCTATATTTATGGATTACATAAAGTCAACTTGTAAGTTATACTTGTTAAAACTTTTATTTATATAGGACATGATTGTCTATCCTACTATTATTTTTGTGCCTCAACCAAGTATGTATTTATTGACTTAAGCAAGAACTTAGGAAAATTAATGTTAGATATAGTTGTAGTCCCACATATATCTAATTTGGAAATTCTATGCAAAAGTTACATGAACTTGTGGTTCTTGTGACACAAGTTGAATATTTTATGGATTAAACCAAAACAGCAACCAAGACAACTTGTAAGTGCGTGTCACAAATGTCCTCTATATTTATGGGACGTGATTGTTTGTCCTACAAGTATTGCCCATCCTTTAACACTCAATACAAACTACGAAAGGCTCCTTAGATAATGGATTGACTTTTTATTTCCTTCTCAAAATTAGTGATCTCCATATGTTGAATTATGGTCCAAATGAAAGTGGTTGAGTGTGTCAATGTCTTGCATCTTCTTAACCTTTTTCACATTTTTAGTGTTATTTTTCAAACTTTTATACTAGAATATAGATGTCTTCTTAAGAAGGACTATGTAGGGTGGGACTACTCTTTAATGATTGGATATTATTACTATCTTCTGGTTCAATAATGCATTTTTTGTTTATATTCTTTGTCAAAAATGAATTGAATGACCAAACATATTTTTGTGAGAATTACTTCTATTCAAAAAAGATTTAAGAATTGTGCACCTACTTCTAATATTATCTACCAAATGGTAAACATATTTAATTCAACTTAACCAAGGAATATTGTGAGAAAAGATCATTTCTAATTTCATATGGCCACTCCTACTTTTACTTGAGAAAAGTCATGATGCATGTCACCATCCACATTCATATTTGTCCATCCATTGGCAGTCCATTCCATATGCTCTATTTGGAGTTTAATTGTCGGGTCTGTTGTAGTCGTCTTGTGTTTCTCAACTCTTTGTGGTATTTGTCACTTACTTTTAGAAGAAGTTGAATTAGTGTTGGACAAGATATTTTATGTTGATGATTAAATTGACATTTTGATATCCAGATGTATTTTTCTATTGTTGCAAAGGAAGTGAAATTGTATCATTGTTGACTCATATTATCATTTATACTGGTGCAATCCTCCATTTGCTGCTAAAGAATTCGTCAACTCTTTAGCCAATATGAATAGGATCCACACGTGCTTGGCCTTTCTACAATCTCTTAGAGTGTAAATGAGGCCTTTCTGTATGGGGCCATATCTATTCAATATTCTAAAGGAAGAATTTGTAGCAAACTAGTAATTTTATCTTCCACATTTTATTGGCTTGGGCATGGCTAGATGCTTTGTGATTGTATATGTAAGAAAAAAATGGTATAAGTTGTATTGACTTTGATAAGTTGTAACAATATATATAGTCTTATGATATAATACATGTCAATAATATAATATATACCAGATCAAATTAACTTCCTGATCGTGGAGGATGCTTCCCAACACCATCTACACATGATTGTTGTTGGCGTATCCTCATTTCTTTAGGCCAACATTGAGATTTAAAGGGCATTCAAAAGGCTTAGACCGATGAACATGTATGAAGAGCATGTTTGTGGTTCTCCCCAAAATGATATGCCTTCTTGACTCTATGTGTCTCATGTTAGCTATATGATTCAATTTTGTTCGAGAGGTAGTGGGCTGGGTTTTTGCCAATCCAACTCGGACCTGAATTCAAAGAATCAAAATCAACTAAAGCCTGAACTGTTTTTCTAATGCCATCTTCATCTGAACCCAAACAACACAAACCTGAAGACAACCCAGTCAACCTGAGAATCATAAGCAGCCTTCCTGATAGGAAATCCTTCGAAAAGTCCACAAAATACAAAACTTTCAGTAAGATAACTACAGAAGTCATCAATAGAAAGATGCATATGTTACTAGTTTGCATGACAGGGAACATCAACATTGTCAGTAACATTCTTTTTTGTGAATAAGTCAACAACTATCAATTGTTTTCAAGTCTCAATCATCACACATGTAACTTATTGATTAATCATTTAAAATGGTATATATTACAAATGTGGATCGATGAAGCCACTGGCATCTTGTCGAGAATCACAAGCACTTTAGTGGAGCAAGGCTATGAGCCCAAACAAATACGTGAACCTAGTGATTTGGGTTAAATGTATCTAACACATAACACATTCAATTATCTCGTTATTCAATTTAAATATATTTTCCATTAAAAAAGTATGTATTACATTAAATGCAATTACAAGCCCAATCTATTTCTTTTCCAAAATAGCTACTAAATATCATATTAAGTTACAAATCAAATGGATTTACAAGTATATGAATCATGATCTTAACCAGACATGACACATCCAACACTGACCGAGTTACACAAATGGTGGCTCAAAGTGGAATTAGGTTAACAGAAGTCTAATCTATTTAATAATTGAAGTGTAACCCATTGAAATCAAGCCAACTAGGTTTACTACTTTATTTACATATGATAATGAACTAAATAAGCATCTATAGTAGTTGGTTCTATAAAAGGGATAAGGAAAATAAGGTTAAACATCTACTGGGACATAAAGGGTGGAGTAATATCAACATGCACGTAAGTAAGCAATTTACCAGTAATATCAACATTATCATGTACTGAGGAAATTTGCAATATTTGCGGATATCATGGTATCTATTTCATAAAAACACATATATAAGTATATATCATTGAAATATTTTAAATTATATCAAGAACTAAATCCACTTTAGCATTACCCGTAGCATTTGAGTAAATTTTTTGAAGATACATAAGTGCCTCTGTGATCCCAAGATGAGGCCAACTACGCGGGGATTAATCAATGATTGTCCAATGATAAAAGCTAAGCTTGAGGCCACTATAGATGCCGATATAGATAAAAGGTCTCTTTCCATCTCTCTCAATGTAAGGTAATTCTACCCTTGAGTTATCCACCATGGATAATTCTACCCTTGAGTGTTTAACTCTGGTAGGGTATCGAGATTGCCTTTTCTAGAAATAATGTCCTCCCCTAATATATGACAAACTCAATTTGAAGAACATTACTGAACTTTTTCATTTGTCTGGCATAAGCATCATATCTTTGAATGGACCTCTAAGATACTAGTGCTTCTGCGGAGCAGGAAGATACCAACTAGCTGGAAGAAGCATGATCACTTGTATTTCTTCTTTGCTTGATATTCAATTAATGAATCATCACATGCATATTTCATTTCTGTAACATAAGCTTGAGACTTAGTCCCATACAATTTAGTGTAATAAAACTTAAGCAACACCATTTTCAACCTTAGATCTAAGACAACTGAATCTCCCACCAAGTTATGAATTTCATCCCAATACTTCTTAAAATTTTAAAACATACACTCGGGTGATTTTTAGCGACGTCAAATCTGACTTACACCACACAATATGTAGCTCCCCAATTTTAAAACCATTTAAATGAGCGGAGGCGTCAATTCTAAACTCATAATATTAGTTGGGTGTCACATACATTGAATATCATACCTCAAGAATAATTGAAATCTTAACCAACACAGGAACACCTTTAATTTTTCAACATCAAAAGTTTACATGAAAAAGAACTTAATACAACTAATGACATACTCTAAATGTCTATACATGAACAAACTAGCCTTAAATCATAAAAGAAAGATGAGGTGGATAATGGTACCCCACCAATGCACTCCTAGATTTCCTCCTAGTCCTCCTAGTCCTTAAATTGATGTCTTTGGTACTACTTCTTATTATTGTCCTCACCTACAGACATCTCGTCCCCAGCCATGCAAAGCAATGAAGACATGTGAGTGGCACTGAGTAATTATACATGAAAATATCTTATGCTTGAATGACATGAAAATAACTCGAAACATGAGTACTTAACATGATTAACATGATCACTTGAGGACTTAAGAAAATTGACATGATTACTTGAAAATGTATACTTTATCTTGAGTTGATAAAGTCACTCTCTTGAATGAACCACAATGCTCATAAGGCCGATTAAGTTTCACATAAAGTTGGTTAAGGCTCACATAGTGCTCCCGCTGAGCTGATAAGGCCAGTTAAGGCTCACTTAAACATAATTGAGAGGACTATATTAACATAACATGATTTCCTTAATTCACTAAGCATGATTATCCTAATTTGTGATTTACTAACATGATAGTAATTCATATGTTCAATTTGAAAACATAACATCAAAATAGTAGAAAACTTGAATTCTTAACATGAGCATTACTTTCCATAAACACAAATTGATACTAATGTAATTGTACTTTACACGTGACATTATGAATAAATAGGTGAATAATATAAAACCCTAAATTCTAAATTAATACTCAGTGTGAATGGCCACTCACCTTAGCCTAAGGAGGTACATTAACTATAGCTTGATTCTGGGTCGGCCCTAGTGTCCTATATGTATCATAATCATGAATTAGTTGTACTTCATTAACATTGATTTATGGTTTCTAAATGAATAGGACTCATTTGGTTTGGAATTAGGGTCTAAACATGCATCAAAGATGTTCCCTATCTTAAGACATTTCCAACAAGTATTTGCACACAATTTTCTAACATTAGAGTAACTTGATACTTATTTTCTAAATTCTAACCAATCACAGCACAAGATAAAACCTTTACGGAAAACAAGGAAACCAAAACAAATCTCATCTTAGAGACTAACATGTCATCGGATAAGCGCTTGGACTATAGGTTTGTGATGGGGATAGAGTAGTTAAACTCCTATATAATAAGCTCATGATGGTAACCAAATCCAAAAATGATAATACCAAAATGCCCTTTAAAGTGTGAGAAAATAATACACATGATGATGGAAATGGTGCACAACTTCTCCCTACATTGCTCCTGGGACAAGAACAAACCAGCAAATGACTCCAACTCAAAACTCTAGTACCAACTTCGATTAGAGGAAAAGATCTCAAAAAATAGATAGGAGTAGATGACTCCTCGGACCTTCCCGATTAAAAGGATCTCTTGAACTGATTCTTTGGTTTTCAGATAAGGGGAAAACTTATTGTACTCCATGGCTGGAAAAATGGAGAATGGGTAACACTATGAAGAGGAGATAGTTGATAAACTGTGACCACAAATCAAATCCAAAAATTGGCTATCTTTGTACTAGTATGACGATTACAGGAATAATCCCCTAGATGAAAGGACCGATAACCCACCTGAAACTCCTCACTGGTTTATGAAAATAGAGCATAAAAAATAAAAAATGGGATATGCTACTATATTGATGAACAACAAGAATTGACCGTGGGTCTACCTTCGAGTGGTCTAGTGAGTCTTAGGGAAAGATTTTGATGCTTGAACATGGTAGAGAAGGCTAGCTGTAGGTTGAGGCTTGGCCAACATGGACCTGGGATTGTTTATAGAGCATAGGTGGCCAAGACACTAACAATGGGTGAAAAGAAAATCATGAATAGAGTGCTTGGAAGCTTACCTTAAGGCGAATCTGATTGGGGTTGTAAGGAGTGTCGGCTCAAGCTCTTCATCGCTGGAGAGGTAGACCGAGTCTATGGTGGTCCCTCAACCTAGCTCAACTAAAATTGACGATGGAGGAAGATGGTTGGGAGTCTGAAGAAGCTCCCTACAACTAAGGTAATCAACACAATTAGGTTTGATTGAGTGTGGCGATGGATTCTTCAACTAAAGAAGAAGGGAATTTAAGCATTTTTTCCTAGGAGAGGACTTAAGGTTTGAGAAGAGGATCATTGGATGCGGAATGGCCTCCTGAATTCATTCATGGAAAAATACAAGGAAGACATGGACTATGGAGAGAATAAGGATCAGTGGAAACTATTGCAGATGCCTAGCCCATGATGGACATTTGGTATGGAGGAAGGAGACAATGTCTCTACATCCTGATCAGGATCTCATAGTTCTAAAAGAACTTGTGATAAAATCTTGACACAGTGAGCACGTGACATGCCTATCATAGGTATATCGACAGACTTATGTGCATTTGCATCAGTCGATCGCATTAAGTAAATAGATAGGTTCAAAGTAGGTTAATATATGAATAATTGATCCTTTTCTTTCTATTTTGAATTTGCCTAGCTAATATTATTCAAAATTAATGAAATTAGGTATGCTACTTAATTAGACCATGAGGAAACCAAATATCCAAATATATTTTATGGTTGAGCTATGAAATTAGGTGATTTAAATCACTAGGTGCTGGGTACTAAATTCATTAATAATCATTGGAGATGAATTACATTGACATAATTTAAAGGAATCCCTAACATCATATTATATGCTTATATAATAATGAAGGGACCATTATATTTACATATGTGGGGTAAATTTCTATTTGAATCCTAGCTAGTTGTAGTTGCGTAATTAGGGATAAATTGTGCATATTATTAAATGAAGATGTGATAAATGTTTTAATCATTATACTTATTTTAGAGTTTTACATCATTATAAAAAATTAAATTTGTAACTCATCATTAATGATCATGTTTCTTCTAAACTGAAATTTTAGGGATGTTACTGACCGGCCTAAATCGCGCGTCCTAAAATTGGAGGTGGATTTGAGGTAGTCGAGCTTTTACATTTATAAACCCGAATCCTTCTAGGCCCCCGCAACTTTGTTTACGGGGTCGAAGTAGAAAATACGGGGTCGAACACAGGGACAAGGGGGTAGTGTTGAGAACACGGAATCGACACGCTACACTCCGGCAGGTATATAAAGAGATAAGTTCCCAAAAAGGGAAGCAGTAAGATGTCACAAATAAAATAAAGAAAACTATCTCCAAGTGGAGTTACAAGAGAGATTTAAGATTTTCGTCATTTAGCAGTTTTTAGGGGTTTTCATGCAACAGAAATAGAAAGATACTGCTCGAGCTAAAGCGAGGTACGAAGGATGAAACTGCGGTAAAACAAGCGGCGGTAGAACCAGTCCTGTACCCCTCCTCTCGAAGCGGGTACCTCTAACAAGGCATCAGCGCCCCTCTCGAGGTCACTGGACTAAAATTAGAGTGGAAAGGTCACTAAGGCAACTCCGTTCCAGGCACTCTCGTACTCCAGAATAGGACCAAACACTAGATCTACAACACAACTCTCGAAGTTGTTGCGACGGGAAAACACAGTTCGTTAGAGTAAGAGAAACACGATCCAAACATGCAAGCTAGAGTTCGGATATCAAACATAGCAGTCGTCCAACATTGTGCACCAAGCATAGAGCAACAAGTAAATAAGTATCTTCTATTCCCATAAACAAATAAAGGGTCTTAATTACAATGCGTAAGTAAGGAATTAAATGACAGAAAGTAAAGATAGGTATCACCTCCTTGATGTAGAAGGATGACAGGGTGCAATAGCTCTCTTGCCCGATATCACTCAGAGGCCTAGCCCGATACAGAGGTGTCGGGAGGCACACCCTCTCGCGTGGCAAGCACCGACTGTCGACCGTATCGCTCAAGGACCCTGGCCGATACGCTCATGTCGGACGACACACCCTCTCGGGCGGCACGCTCGACAAGCTAAGCGTATCGGGTTGATATCATGTCGGGCTAAGAGCTACGCATTGCTGATGTCGGGCACTTGTGTCACTCATCTACGTCGGCCGATATCGGCCCGCAGTGTCGCCCGGGATGGTCCTAAGTAAACTGTCCCCTCCCTCTCGGGATGAGGAGAAGCTCACCTAGTGTCGCCCGAGACAAGCACTGGGGCACGACACGTATGCTCTCGCAGTCTCCTCAGAAGATGGCTCAACTCCCAATTGTCCGAATTCTAGAACTGTGAATTCCGAACTGTGGACTGTGGACCGCCCAACCTGTCTTTTCGGCTTCCTGTAGCTGCTATTTATAGTCAGCTGGTTGGGGAGAAGACATGGTGCTTGAAGCGCCACGTGGCTCCCTTATGCGCCAGTCGTTGGACGGGCCGATACAGAGGTGTCACTCGACATAGATGGTGTCGGCTATCGGTCGTGACGGGCGGCACGCCTGCCGGTGGGTGGCTGTGTCGCCCGACAAGCTGGGTTGTCGGGGCGAGCCGGGCTCCTTGTCGGGTAGAAGGAGTGTCATCCGTCAGCTTCTTCTCGCGCGGCCCCTCTCTTTGTCGAGCGTCTTTGTGTCGCCCAGCCCTGTCAGGCAGGAGTTGTATCGGTCGTGAGGGAGGCCGAGACAGACTTGGACTTATTCATGGGCCGGAGCGGCCTTATTACCCAAAAATGAGGAAAAACCCTGCAAAAGATAGGAAAATTGGATTAAGAGCATTGCCTGGCCAATTATTGCGAAAGTGCATATAAAAGAGAGGAAAATAGCAGAAAAGGGCAGTTTTGATAACATAAAAATAGTCTAAAATATCACAAAATTTGGTGTTATCAACTCCCCCAAACTTAGCGTTTTGATTGTCCTCAATCAATATTTAAACTATATTTTGTGGTGCTTCTTCTTGCTTGGTATAACTTCCTGTTCAAAAAGTGAAACGAAGATTGTAATGCCTTAAGGATAATGTTGTCTCAATACGAACAAAAGACTTAGTTTTCTCTACCTTATTGTTAAGTGAGATTTTTCTCTATAGCTTCAGCGAGACTTAGTTGTATGATTCCGAAGTTAGCTTACACACCAAACAACTTTATTTTTGGGGCAGAAAGTTGTGTATAGGGTAGGCTAAGGCTTTTTGGGTTTTTCGTTCTTGTCTTCCATCAGTCCATCTAGGTAAGGGTCTGTTAACGGGCAAGTGGTCCCTGCAGTCCAAGCCAGTTGGCTTTAGAGCAGTGATTTCACATCCTACGTACCACTGCCCTGGATCTACCATGCCTAAAGATGGGTACTTTTGGAAGACAAGTGTGTATATATTTTTTTCTTTTTCTTTTATTGGGCACAACTCTCATGCTTTTATTCACGCTCATAAGGATTTTCTCTCTTTTTGGGATTTTTTTTGGGTAAGGGGGAACAAAAGAGATTCCTGCTGTTTGGGTAGCTTTTTCCTTCTCCATACTTGTCTCTTAGCTGTTTGCGAGATTATATATATTTTTGAAAATTTTTGACATGGCAAAACATATTATTTTGTTCGTTTGAAGCAGCATTATCAAAAAGATATAACAAAACTTGTGTCACATTTAGCACAAAGAAACTAAACTTTGCAAGTAGCTGCATCAGGTTTTACTAATATAGCTACTTTGTACATATGTATGGGAACAAAGTAAGCAAAATTTTTCAAAATTTTTATATGAGCAAGTCTGTGTATACAAAAATTTTATATGAACAAGTATATGTATACATGATAAACAAAAAGAATCAAAAGATTAAGTTTGAAAATTTGACAGAATTTTGTACCTCCCTGACTGGTACATGGTACCCCCCCAAACTTACTCCACACTCTGTCCCAGAGTTGTGAAGTAGATTAGGTAAGGTAATGCTAATCCAGTGAGGGTTGGCCGACGAGTGTGCCTTCGTCAGATAGAAGCTCCCACACATATTCTCCTCTTTTGCTGTGATAATCGAAGTGATGGAGTTGGCCAGGCGTCTCTTTATTCGCTATCCATTCCAGGACGTGGATGCCGCAGTCGTTGGATAATGGGATCTGTTGTGGGCTGCGGTGGCAGAACTGAAGCTCGTGCCATTTGTTTGCTTGTGTGTCCAGGAATGGTTGTATCATCTTTGTCACCCCGTCATAGTATTTCCGAGTTAAGCGTTCGACGGATGACAACGGTTCTGATGTACACGGCACTAAATGGTTCGTGTTGCCATCCGAGCTGTTGTAGAAGATTCCTGCTCGTTGCCGAGTGTACACCGTCAGGAGCGTCCAATGGTTATAATGAAGAATTGGCAGAAATATTTGGCTAGGGACTCCGCTTTCCAACTCTTCCAGAAAAAGTTTCTGTGCTCCTATTTCGTCGGCTAGGCAAACGTCGTTAAACAGCATAGGATGGGCTATATATGCGTGGTCGAACTTTGATTGTAATATTTGGACGCAAGCGGTTAATACAGATACCGCCAAACATCCTTCTTCTTTAACCACGTCCCTTAGCTCATCAATTGGGACTACGACATTGCCTGCCTTGTAAATGACATCCCTCGGGGTAGCATCTGCTAACTTCAGAAGGATTACATCTACCTGCTCTTGCGTGAGCGTAGCGCACGAGAAGCGGTCGAAGTTTTTGATCATCCCTTCTGTGGCTTTAGGCGAAGCAGATTCTTCCATCCCGTGCACTTTCAGCAGGGTCTGCAATTCTTTGCCTGCCCCATAAGTGTCAGCTTCTGCCTCTGCTTCTCTCTCAGTGGAGCTGCTGGAATGTGAAGATTCATCGTCTTGGTCGTCGTCCAACAACCTATCTGGTACCCCTGCGTCTCAGAAATAGCGTATGTCTTTGATCAGCAGCATGGTGTATATGCCCCTGCGGTGATAGAAACAATTGCCCCTAAGGGCCCTCAAGTTGCCAAATGTACTGAGCACCTCGATGGCACTTAAGACGACTAAGGCGTTGTTTCCACTTCCCTCTTCAGCCTGGACGGGGAAGTCACGAATAGAATAGAAGTTCCAAATGCCGCCGTGGCGTTTGGATCCTTGCTTGATAACTCGTAGAAGACGCAGCGGTAGACGTCTCAGATTTTTGTCCTCCGGGTGGCCGAAAGCATTCCCAGAGCGTGGCACCTCATTACGGCTGCAGTTCAGCAGCCGGACTTCGTGGTTCCTTAAGTCTGATACGTAGAGGAACCATATGTTGCGGTGCTTGTACGGTGCCGACACGAGGTTAGGGTTATGCTCGTCAATGTGCTGCAACATGTTGGACACTGCGGAGGAGTCTAGTTCTCCCCACATCAACCTTCTTGCCAAGGTCGGGGTGGCGTAGTATATTTTCTTCCGACCTGTCCTACTATCGATATTTTCTATTATAGCATTCTCGAGGACCCTGAACAACCTTTTTCCGACGACGTCCGGTGAGCGGAACATGTTGCGGAGTGTTCCCCGTCGTACGGAGAAGTAGTCGTCGCTCCAGACGACGTCTTCTTCATCTGCCTGCGATCTTAGGACCTTGTCTAGTAGTTTCTGGTCTCTGATCAACAGGTAGCCGATCGCCCTTCTGTCGAAATCGGCCATCTCGAAGGAAGGTATCTCTGATGGCTCACGGAACCTGTCCGCTATCAAGCATCTTCCTCAGGGGAGGTGTCTTTCATTGGCTGCATACACGTCCCCCTTTTCTCCCTCAGATTCGTCAGAAGAGTCTGCCCCGACGCTGATATTTCTGCTATCATCTTCAATATCATCCAGGGGGACTGAGGGATTTTCTTCCTCGAGGCCTAAGGGGCTCGCTTGTCCTGCTGGAGCTCCGTCGGCCGACTTTGGCTGCGTCCCCTCCTCGGGCATTGTAGATCACTTACTGGAGGCGGAGGGGGACGCCGATGTCGAAGCGGACGTCGACGAAGATGGAGAGCCATAGCTAGGGGGCGACGACAACCTTCTCGGCTGCCTTAGGCGCGGATGGTCGTCCCCTCTATCCAGCCTCTCCTTGATCCTGTCGAGGCACTGGAGAACTTGCTGAAGTGTCGCATTCAGAGTCTCTAGCCCACCGGGGAGACCGGCTAGAGTCAGCAGCTCTCGCTCTTGGCTATTCAGTCTGTCTTGGAAAGATGCAAACTTGTGAGTTAGGGAAAAACAGGTAGCGGAGTTGTTGTCTGTTACCTCCCGCAAGTGGTCGAGCTCGTGACCTAGCATCTTCCCGAGTGACGGAGGGGTTCCTGTGGGCCTCCCTTCCATCCTCACGACATCCTGCCCGCGTGATGGTCCACCAGAAGAGGTAGAGCGTATCTCAATCGTTCACGTGGAAGATGTTGCAGGGCGAGGCGTCGGCCCTCTTGCGGCCGCCTCCGCCTCGCCTTCATGTCCTGGTGAATATGGCCTTGGTGTGGGTGGATGCTGCTCCACCTCTACATCCTCGGCGATCCTTCCCGCAGCTCCGACAGGGGACCTTGGTGGCGGTGTCAGTGTCAGCTGTGCACCTTCGAGGTGTATCTGAAGCATCACGGCGAACACCTCATTACTGGCGTCCGGCTGCTGTTCTTCCTTGGCCTCTACAGGCCTTACAGGGATGTCGGGGGCTGCAACTGTCTCTCCCACGGCAGCTCCCGAAGTTGATGTCTCGGTGACCTCTACGATCACCGGCTCTTTCTCAGCTGCCTCCGTCCTCGCAGGGGCGGTAGCTGATGTGGACGGAGTGGCGAAAACTCTATCAGCAGCGGTCGTTGGTAGCTCTGGAGTTGTCCTCTCCTGGACTCTTGCGGTGGCGGCTTGGGCTGTGTTGGCCGCCACAACTTTAATTTCTGCGGCGGTGAAGACCAGCTTGTCTACGTCGTAGTTGGCGCAGCGAGGAAGGGGAAGGAGTATGTCCGTCCTTGAAAACTTGTAGAAGAAACTTCCCCTCTCCTTCCTGATGATGTTGGTCCTCATCAGATATTTGGTGTCAAACACCTCATCGCCTTGCGTTCTAGTATGGCTGCACGGCTCAAATGGGTAACCGAGTCCTGCTGCGATGAGGTTGATAATGCCACCCATGCAGTACTCCTTAGTGGCCTCCTTCATTGGATGCAACCTGTTAAGCAAGAACCGACCAAGGTTGATCACTCGGCCCTCCATAATGTGCCACATGACGTGGAGCTCTTCCGTGTAGATGCTGCTAGATTCATTCTTGCTGAACAGCAAGCATGCCACTAGCTTGTGCACGATCCTCCAGAAGCAGGAGTGCACTGCCACGACCTTTGCTCCCAGCTTGAATAAAGACTCTCCGGTAAGCCTGCCCCAAAACTCTATGGGATTGAACCCGTCTTCCTCGGTGATCCTCTCACTGTTGTCCATCCGATTCTTCTCTTCCTCGCTGGAGGAGAAGATCTCGTTTAAGAGCTTCTCGGAGATGGCGTGCTCCGAATTGTATAGTCGGGCCTGTAGTCTGTCTGGCCCGCCGAATTTCTCTTTCTCCGCTGCCAAATTCCTCACCCGGCGGAGAGAGGACATGAATTCCATGGTCAGCTTGGTGTACGAAGAAGTCTGGCTAAAGCAGATCTTCTTTAGTCCTGCCGCTGCAAGGACGCTCTTCCGCCTCTTCACGATCCCAAGCTCGTCAAACCAGGCTCTATGGTAGAACCTACTTGGATTGTACATCTTGGGTACCAGCTCAGCATAGCGGCGAGCATGCTCGTCGTCTCTTGGCTCGAAACTCCCCGAAAAGGATTCCGGGAGTTCTGCTACTGGTGTTGGCGCTGCTGCAAGTGGTGTTGGTGCTGGTACTAGAGTCGCAGCTCCTCCAGTCCTTGCCTTCTTCCTTGTCCCCGATGTCCCAGCCTGTCCTGGGTTCGGGCACTTGGGTCTGGCAGCCTGCCCTTCAGCAGCAGTCTTAGGGTAGACCCTCCTTCCTTGCTTGTCGACTGGGACAACGGTCATCTTAATGCGGGCCATCTCTGTAAGTCAACAAAAGAGATATCTTGATTAATTATGTTGGCCCTTGGAAGAAATATAATAAAGAATAGACGCGTGACTCTGTATTATCCTATACAAAACTGTCCGACACTTTTGTATCGGGCGACACACCGGTTTCAGCAGCGAGGCCCTGTACCCGATACGTCGAAAGATTCAATCGCGTGATAAAGATAGGCGTGACGGGCGATACGAGGGCGATAAGATGAGGTGCCTAAAACATTCTTTTTAAAGAAAAGCAGTGTGTCGTCCGATAACAAAAATAGGCGACGCGATGCAACATTGGGCGACACGGCTATCACCCAACATTGGGCAACGCAAATCAAAGATACCCCGCACGACACCCATATCGGGTGACACCACTGCTCAACGAAGGAAACTTGAGACCGATAACTACTTGTAACAAGAAAAAAAGCATGTCGGCCGACACGATCTGTCGGGCTATACCTCGCTGTGATCTGGGCTATTGGGCGACAGAAGAGAAGTGCAGTCTCGAGCGACACGGAAGCAGAAGCACAAGCTCTCTCACTCGACACGGGAGGTAAAAACAGCAAGGTAAGGAACCCGACACGGTAAAACTCGCTTCCCTTATATAGCGACTAAACAGTAAAACCCGGGCGCACGTCGACCGTCAGTCCAACACGTAAGTCGGTAAGCCCAACCGTCGGCACGACTGTTGCACTCCACGAAGCCCTCACCTCAAGATAAGGGTGCACTCAAAGTGCTGGTTGGGTTGCCTCCCACGAATCGTGAAAACAAAACTGGTTAAGATGCGACGGATGAGTAAAACATTATTGGCCTAGGAATAAGCTCCCGGCCTCAGATGGTATTACCCATCCCGGTTAATAAAACTAAGGCGGTGGCCCACAAAACATAAGAGTCAGTGCATGTGGCGCATGCACCGCCTCAGGCCTTATTACATACCAAATGTTTGTAATGTTTGTTCTGCAGGAAAGTAAATTGCAATCCTATTCTAAGAAATAAAATAAAGCTCGGGTTGCCTCCCGAGAAACACTCCAGTTATCGTCCCCAGCTTGACGGCTCTAGCTCTTTATCTGTCACAGTCCGGGTCTCTTCGCAGGTTCGGTGTTTGACGGTATCTTTCCTGAGGGGTTCTTCATCAGTTCGGCCATTTGAGCTAATTATTGGTCAATCTGGCGTTGATGCGTCTGCATATCCGCCAGTTAGACCTGTAATGAGTTCAACACCCCCGAATTTGATAGCGCACTCTGCGCCAATTGGTTGTTGATAGTGTCCTGCTTTTTCAAAAAATCAAACAACTGTCCCACCACATCTTCTTGGTTCGAAGCCTGGTTCTGTCCTTGTTCTTTAGCTGATCCCTGGTACTTGCCTTGACCTTGGAAATTACCTTTGTTCTGCTGGAAGGGGGCATTTCTAGCATACTGACCGGTTCCTCCCCTCTTTTCGAAAGCTTGGGGTGGCTTGGTGGAGTTGTGCAGCTGATGAGAATTTTCAGCTGCATCCTTGTTCCCATAGTTGAAGCCAGGGTGGTCCGGTCTTCTGAAGTTTACAAAAGAGACATTTTCAGTCTCTTCTGCCTCGGACTCGGTATCGCTTGATGCTTCTGGCCGGGTGTAGATGCAGTTATCTACCCCATGGCCGCCTTCTCCGCATGTTACACATTTCATTACTTTTTCTACCGGTTTCTTCCCCTTACCACCAGCTTCTCGCAATTGTTTTACATCCGTAGCAATTCTCTGGATCTGCGAGGTGATTGCCTCCAGCGCCTTAGATTCAAGGGTGGACCCTTCTCCTACCTTCTTTATCTGTCCTCTATCGGACCGGTCGAACTCAGCACCTGCCATCAACTCGACCATATTCTTGATAATCTTTTCAGACTTCTTCGCCTTCTTCCCCAGGAAGTCACTGCCCGCGGCCGCGTTCAACGACACCCTGTCTTCAGGAGTCAAGCCATTATAGACGGTAGTGATGAGGAAGCCCTTCTTGTAATTATGATGGGGGCAATCCCTCAGATACTCCTGGAACCGCTCCCAGGCGTCATGGAGGCTTTCATTCAGCTTTTGCATGAAGGACGTTATCTTCTGCCGATTCTTGACTGTTCTTTCGGTGGGGTAGAACTTGTTTACGAACGCATCGACCAAAGCTCCCAATCCGTTCAAAGATTGGTGGGGTAACCCAAGATACCAGGACAGGGCCTTGTCTTCTAGGGAGAAGATGAAGCCCTTATAGTATATCACCTCCTGGGGAACACCTCTCATCTTAATCGTGTCACATATATTCTTAAAAGCATCCAGGTGATGATAGGGATTGTCATTCTTAGAGCTCCCTCTAAAACTCTTATTTTGGATCATAGAAATGATAGAAGTCTTAAGCTCAAAGTTGGCCGCATTGAACCGCGGAGTGACGACAGGATACCTAGAGTTGTTGGCTTTTGAGGATGCCAACTCCCTAAGCGTCTTTTCCTCCTCTTCTGAGTCATCACTGTCACTCTCTCCCCGGCGCTGTTCCTAATCGTTTAGGTTTCTTCTTTGCCTCAGACAGTGACGGCGTCTGTGTCGGTGATGGCCCTCTTTGTACTCTCCTGAGTCTGGGTCTTCTTGTTGATGGTCACCGTCATACCTGTCGTTTTCTTCAGGCGGGGGTGAGTCAGGCCTCCTCCCTTGGCGTTCGCCTTCATAATGGGGTGGTTCAATGTGAGGCGGCATGACGGCTGGAGTAGGTGCTCAGTGGAATGGGATGCCCCTTACTTCTGAGGTACCTGAAACGACACGAAAAACCAAGTTAGAAAATTGAATTATTACTTTTGTGCAAGAATGAGAAAAAGAAAAAGAAAAAGAAAAAGAGTGCTGTCAAGCTCATTGCTAAGCTTGAGGCACAAGAGTGTAGTTAGTGGATTTGGGTTCGTCTACAGTACCGCTCTAGCCGGTCT
This sequence comes from Alisma plantago-aquatica, assembly GCA_963693085.1. Classification (NCBI taxonomy): domain Eukaryota; kingdom Viridiplantae; phylum Streptophyta; class Magnoliopsida; order Alismatales; family Alismataceae; genus Alisma; species Alisma plantago-aquatica. The sequence goes on from OY856412.1 coordinate 1,339,167,028, forward strand.
CCCTGGTAACGGAGCCAAAAATTTGACCGGCCTAAATCGCGCGTCCTAAAATTGGAGGCGGATTTGAGGTAGTCGAGCTTTTACATTTAAAAACCCGAATCCTTCTAGGCCCCCGCAACTTTGTTTACGGGGTCGAAGTAGAAAATACGGGGTCGAACACAGGGACAAGGGGGTAGTGTTGAGAACACAGAATCGACACGCTACACTCCGACAGGTATATAAAGAGACAAGTTCCCAAAAAGGGAAGCCGTAAGATGTCACAAATAAAATAAAGAAAACTATCTCCAAGTGGAGTTACAAGAGATATTTAAGATTTTAGTCATTTAGCAGTTTTTAGGGGTTTTCATGCAACAGAAACAGAAAGATACTGCTCGAGCTAAAGCGAGGTACGAAGGATGAAACTGCGGTAAAACAAGCGGCGGTAGAACCAGTCCTGTACCCCTCCTCTCGAAGCGGGTACCTCTAACAAGGCATCAGCGCCCCTCTCGAGGTCACTGGACTAAAATTAGAGTGGAAAGGTCACTAAGGCAACTCCGTTCCAGGCACTCTCGTACTCCAGAATAGGACCAAACACTAGAGCCACAACACAACTCTCGAAGTTGTTGCGATGGGAAAACACAGTTCGTTAGCTAAGTGAAACGCGATCCAAACATGCAAGCTAGAGTTCAGATATCAAACATAGCAGTCGTCCAACATTGTGCACCAAGCATAGAGCAATAAGTAAATAAGTATCTTCTATTCCCATAAACAAATAAAGGGTCTTAATTACAATGTGTAAGTAAGGAATTAATTGATAGAAAGTAAAGATAGGTATCGCCTCCTTGATGTAGAAGGACGACAGGGTGCAGTAGCTCTCCTGCTCGATATCAGTCAGAGGCCTAGCCCGATACAGAGGTGTCAGGCGGCACACCCTCTCGGGCGGCACACACCGACTGTCGACCGTATCGCTCAAGGACCCTGGCCGATACGATCATGTCGGGCGGCACACCCTCTCGGGCGGCACGCTAGACAAGCTAAGCGTATCGGGTTGATATCATGTCGGGCTAAGAGCTACGCATTGCTGATGTCGGGCACTTGTGTCGCTCATCTACGTCAGCCGATATCGGCCCGCAGTGTCGCCCGGGACGGTCCTAAGTGAACTGTCCCCTCCCTTTCAGGATGAGGAGAAGCTCACCTAGTGTCGTCCGAGACAAGCACCGGGGCACGACACGTATGCTCTCGCAGTCTCCTCAAAAGATGGCTCAACTCCCAACTGTCCGAATTCTAGAACTGTGAATTCCGAACTGTGGACTGTGGACTGCCCAACCTGTCTTTTCGGCTCCCTGTAGCTGCTATTTATAGTCAGCTGGTTGGGGAGAAGACATGGTGCTCGAAGCGCCACGTGGCTCCCTTATGCGCCAGTCATTGGACGGGCCGATATAGAGGTGTCGCTCGACATAGATGGTGTCGGCTATCGGTCGTGATGGGCGGCACGCCTGCCGGTGGGTGGCTGTGTCGCCCGACAAGCTGGGTTGTCAGGGCGAGCCGGGCTCCCTGTCGTGTAGAAGGAGTGTCGTCTGTCAGCTTCTTCTCGCGCGGCCCCTCTCTTTGTCGAGCATCTTTGTGTCGCCCAGCCCTGTCGGGCAGGGGTTGTATCGGTTGTCAGGGAGGCCAAGACAGACTTGGACTTATTCATGGGCCGGAGCGGCCTTATTACCCAAAAATGAGGAAAAACCCTACAAAAGATAGGACAATTGGATTAAGAGCATTTCCTGGCCAATTATTGCGAAAGTGCATATAAAAGAGAGGCAAATAGCAGAAAAGGGCAGTTTTGATAACAGAAAAACAATCTAAAATATCAAAAAATTTGGTGTTATCAGTTACACAATGATATTTGGTTTGATACCACAGATATGGTAAAACCATAATCTCGAGATGGGATATCTTCTTCTAGATAACTCCTTACTAGTATTTGAAATTTTTTTAAAGCCCATCACATGTTTTAGAAGCAAAATACCACTTCTATTATGAAGGGTGTAAAAACCCAATTCTTACGATCAAATATTTACAAAATAATATCAGAAAATATAAACAATTTTTTTTACAATCATGCTTTACATGAGTCAGAAAAACTTTAGAAAATATCACAAAATTACGAATAGTCATGTATTCCTATATACTCTTTAACGGTGGGCAACTCTTGTGCATATCTTCTAGGTCTTCTCCGATCACCTACCCATGAGTTCCCAGAAGGATTAAAAACCATAGATGGGCCCCAATAAAGGAAAATTGGGGTCAGAAAAGCTGGTACAAGATCAACATTTGGAAAGTAAAACAATATGAACCTATCTGAAGATATTTTATGATAAAGTGCAAGCATTAATATATATAGGAAAATATCAATAAGTAGTAATGGAGTTCCAAATTCAACATTCAATGTCAAAATTTTGAAACTAGTAATTCAATTTTCAATATTTAGCACATGTCAATGTTTATGTTTTTGGGGTAGCCATATGTTCTCTTCATGAGAATGACAAGACACTAACTGTATTTACCAGTATACTGAGGGACCTCATGTCCTTTTCTCTACGTAGAGTTGTGGAAGCATTATTTCACTAAACTATGGGCACTAGCCTACCATTTTCAACGTTTAAACAATGTGCTACTACTTTCCAAGATTTATTGTTGGTGGCTTTCAAGAAAGAGGGCTAAGGTTTACAAAAATTTTGAACCGACCAACCTATCTAATTATGCATCCAATCAATGAGGGATATAACTTTCCAAATAGAATAGAAATTTTGTACCTTTGAATCAAAGTATTACATTGTGAATTCCAAGTATCTGACTCTAAGAAATTAATTCAAAAATAGAGAAATCTACAAATGTAGAGAAATATAGATCACGATATGGATTGAAATCAGGTGTTCTTCAATTTGACTTATTTATAATTAGATTTTCAATTTAGAATTTATATTCTATATTTTTTCCCAAAATTATCATTAAGATTTCCAATTAGGTTATAGAGTCAAGTATGCGGTAGCTTTCTAATTACATCTTTGAATTTCTCTCTCTCATATAAAATATAATTCTATTCAGTCACTAGGATTGTAGGTGTTCATTTTCTCTGACTAGGCATATCTAGGTTTTATATCCAAAACACATTCTAGTCGTACTCTCATTTCAAGTTTTTGAAAATGTATATATTATGTCCAATATAATCTTCCATTTAGTAACTAGGGTTTAAGATGCTTACTTCATAAGATATTATCTGTCAAGATACTCTTACTAGACATATTTAGGTTTTAATCAACATATCTCCATATATTCTAATCATACACTTGTACTTAGATCTTAATTGTCTATATGTATGCAAATAGTAATATATCTTAGGCATCATATAATTCCACGTTGATTCTTAACCATGAGGTAACTGGTGATTTTAGTTATAATGAAGAGAATAGCAATATACTTCCATGTTAATAACTAGATTTCAAATGCACCTACAAACATAATTATACATCTTCTAATATATGTAGTGAGGAATTCTGTGCATGTAATAGTTACATGTTTTATTTTTGTAATATGATATTACGTAAGATCAATCATGTTTTTATACCACATGTGATTATTATCTAACCTTTAGTCTATTGTACTTGACTTCATGATTTACTTTAATAAGACCTTATGGACTTAGAAATATATTGACTATATATATGGTCGTACAACTGTTGTAATTGACTCAAGGTGCTGGATAGGTACTTTTATGTCCTAGGTATTCATATTCTCCTTTCATATATTATCTACCCCTTTCTTGTTCTACATCATTTACCAAATTTAGAATATGAGAAGAATGTTGTTTGCCTATGCTATTGGGGTTTCTGAGTTTGGCCACATATGATCTACGTGTTGGTGATCCTTTAACATCAAGGGTTGAGTAGGTTGGGATGCTCCTCCTCTTTGATGCTATAGATTGACTCATCAATGTTGCTTCCATGATGTCCATTTCATGGTTGATCCTGGTAATGCAGATGTATCTTGCAGCCTAGTATGAACCTATTGCAGGTGACTTGCAACTGAGGTAAGGAAGTTTGTTCATAGGTGGGGTCTTAGAGTTGTCATCTGGAGGCTGTTGGGGAGAGGTAGGCTCTATTGGGTCGACGACCTAAGCACCAACTATGCAAAAGCAACAACAAATACCTCAGATTCAAGGTGGGAGTTTAGCGTTATTGGTATTCCAATGACATGGAGAAGCCAGACAGGCAGAGTCAGAATAAGACGAGTGATGTAGGGCCATCGGTGGTGGCGTGGATCATGAGTGATGAACACATGTTTCCATAGCAGTTATGCGACCATGATCAGGTGCATGATCTGAAGAGGAGGCTGATGGTGTGTTGCTCCTGTAGTTTGTGGAGGCTAATGGTTCTAGCAAGGCCAATGGTGCAAGGTGGGGGTGATGGCAATATTGTACCTTAAAGTGGTAGGGGTCCTATTGGTGGCTGATCAGTGCTTGGCAAGGTCCAACATCATGATCCGGTGCCTACAAGTCAGCATTGGTTCAAGAGATCAACAAGCTAGAAGAGGGGAGAGGATGAGTGGGAAGGTGACGAGATCAACTTGTAGATTGGAATGATTGGATGAGGTGCCCTGATCTCAGGCGAGCTCACTACACTAGATAGGTTGATGGTTGATGGTATGAGAGATGGGAATTCCTTACGGTTGGCTTACTCAACTTCATGCTGGCTTGGCAACACAACAAGGCTAGAGGAAGGAGGAGCAGTGGTGAAAACTCCTTGGCGACCCAACAAGGTCCTGATCAGCCTATTGTGGACATTGGCAATCCTAGATGGAGGTAATGAGGGATCATACGAGGTTATGAAGGGCTTATAGCTAGAGGGAGCATGACTTTTATGGTTGGGGGTGTTAGGGGTTTAGTGTATAGAGGAGGAGGAGAAGGGGGTAATAATGGTGGGCGTTTTTGCTTCCATGAAGGAATTTTATAGCTTTGGGCTGTGATGCCATTTTTTTTATTGTGGGGAAGGTAGTAATGTAGGTGAGGTTCTGGATGGTCAAGCAAATGATTGTCATCATGTTTCTATGCCACCGTCAGTTATGGAATGAGGGAGTAAATGAGTAAACAATAGTTTGCATTTCCTTGAGGCTTATGCTTCAGAGAAGCATGGTTATGAGGGAAGCTGATAAATCATTACAAGGTTTCCCATTTTCCTCATCAGTTTTACTTGTTATGATTCAGACTAAGCAAAAGAATAGATAGCTTTAAAGAAGGAATAAAAATGGAAGTCATTAGTTAATAGTGGTGTATGTACAAAAGGAGTTGTTGGAGATGTTGGGAGTTTTTGAGAGGAAATGCAATAATAACAGAGCAGATGTGATTGGTAGAAGTTATGATTTATGCATATCAAACACATTCACTCCTTACTTTTATTTTATTTTTTTATCAATAAGGATTATTCATTATGAATCATTTCATTATCTCATAGATTAAAGAAGGGAATGATAATGAGTATTCTGTTTTAACACGAATCTAACATGAAAAAAATTATTTGGGTGTTGACCCCCACTTGTTTAAATATCTTGTATTATATTACTACTGACTATATATTTGTGTAACTTTTAGACTCAACATCTAGTCCACTTATAAATTTTATCACATGTAGAACTCCTACTATTTTATTTTAAACTAACTCCCAAAATAGACTATAATGGATCCAACAAATAAACCTTCATTAGTATTTCAAAATTAGTCATCTAAGTTTTAGTATGATTTCAAAGCCTTTAGTTGTCAAAATAGAAGTATACAATTAATGCACGGTCTAGTGAATATATGTAGGCATAAATGATTTAAGTTGTATTGATTGATATCAAAACGATTCGATGCCACACCGAGGGACTGATTTATAAATTTACTCAAGTATAGGAGAATTTGTAAATTATAATTTACTATAGAATTAGGACTCAAAATCTAGTATGTTACAACTCTCCACCCCTTAAAGAGGATTCTGTCCCCAAATTCGACCTATGTAAATTCTAATCTTCCCCGTTAAAGAGTTCAAGAAGAAATCTAAATAGGCATGTCAACCAAAATGTAATATCCTTCACCAACTCTAGGTTTTCCTTCTAGGTTTTTTTCACACCTCATTTATTGTGACTTAGCTAAAAAACTCATCGATGAAATTCTATAAAATAATTTTCTATACATATATTATTATAAAGAAAATATTTTTTTTGATAAAAACCGAAAATGGCCAAATTCAATGCGAGAACCAAGTCATATTCACTCCATGCCTACATTCTAATTACTCTTACTCCATCATCCCAATTGCTAGAGACATTTTGAAAAATTAGATTTCTATGAAATATAAGAAGTCACCTAATCACTTAGTGATGCCTAGTCCATATAACCCCTCCAGAGTCATGTACCCATGTCTAGGTCAAGAATCTAAATAATGAATATTAAGATTTTTTGGTACACCCTAAACTATAGTTATCATAACCAAGCTTAAAACTTTCAAATATTATCGCCACTAATCTTTAGGTGATACTTTTTTTGTGTCAAGAAAAGTTTCATTTTTTTAAACAAGTTGTACTAGTAGGATTGTTCATCCAAGTCCTAACATATTATCATTTATTTCCTTTCCATTAAAGGTGATTACTCATACACATATATTTTTCAATAGGGTTAGTGACTAAAATCGAGATTAGGTCTGCTTTTTGTAATTGTTTGTGGTTGTACCTAACTAAGGAGGGGATCTAAGACACTATTAGTATACTTGTAGTGATGATTTTAATGCTCCAAGGTCCATATTTTTTATCTACATATATGTCTCTAATATAATTCTTTCTCAGTAATAAATCCATATCAATTTATGTCTAGGGGAGTCCAAAACTAGTAGATGGGTTAGGTATGTTACATGACTTTCTATTGAGGTACATACTCCACATCCTAGGATCTTAATGTTTCTTGTTTGTAGTAGAGCTATATCGTAATAATTCCGCTAATTATACTAGGGTTTGCTATTAACTGCTCCATTTGTATTCCTAACTAAGCCTAGTTTTCCTAGACGTGCATGAGTGCCAACTGTTTATAGGCTCTGATACCATCTTACAAAGATCCAATTCTTATGATCAAATATTTACAAAATGATATCAAAAAATATAAATAAATCTTTTCTTTTCCAATCATGATTTACATGAGTCGGAGAAACTTTACATAAGATCACAAAATTACGAATAGTCATGTACTCCTATCTACTCTTTAATCGTGGAGAACTCTTGCGAGTCTCTTCTAAGTCTTCTCTGGTCACCTGCCCATGAGTTCCCAGAAGAACAAAAACAACAGATGGGCCCCAATAAAGGAAAATTGGGGTCAACAAAGTTGGTACAAGATCAACATTTAGAAAGTAAAACTATATGAACCTATTTGAAGAGATTTGATGATAAAATGCAAGGATTAAGAAATATAGGAAAGTATCAATAGGTAGTAATGGATTTTCAAATTCAACAATTCAATGTCATGCATGACATCGATACCATTCCTCTCTCTCTAGGTGATGGCTCCGTTCCATCTTTAGTTTGGGGGTTCTGTCATGGCGGGTGTGGGCCCATCCTGCCCCCGTGCGACGGTGTAGTAGGCACGATGGTGGCGGCTTCTAATTCTGGTGGGAGGAATCTACCCTGGTCGGACCCCCATGTAGATGTTACAGTTGGGAGAGGTTGGGAGGATACGGTGCCAAGACCACTGGCAATCCAGCATAATTGCAGACCGATGGTCACGCTGGAAGATCGCAAATCGCCTTTCTTCTGAAGTGATGATAGAAGGCCGTGGATGAAGGTTTCTGATTTGGTGGCGGAGGAGCTGGAGGAATTCCATCATTTCTCGATCAGGTCCCAGCTAAAGGAGGGGCTCATCCTCGCTCAGTTCACTTAAGCGGAGGACATGAAGTCGACCCTTGAAAGAGGTCCTAGTTCTTCGATAATAAGTTGGTGTTGATGAAGAAGTGGACTCCTGAAGCAGACATCGGGTGTGCGGCTCTCACCACAGCTCCGGTCTGGGTCACGCAACCCTGACTTGGGGCGAAACTGGACGAGAAGGGCCCTTACGATCATCGGATACGGTCTGGGCACACCCAAAGTCGTGGACTTTTGGATGGAGGGTAGATACAGTGATGCTCCCTACCTCTGCATTGAGATCGTGGCTGACAGAGAGCCATCCCCGGTGGTGATGTTGGAGATGCCTAATGGTGAAGAGCTGGAGATAAAGGTCATTTATGATGCTTTGCCGGACCATTTCCCTGCTTGCAAGTGTTTAGACATTTGCCCCATAGATGTCCGGGCAAGAGGGAGGCCTTTATAGAACCACCGGTGATCAGGGGAAGATCAAAGAGCCGAGCCCCCAAGAGGAATAACAGAAAGAGTTGCAATAGCACCCTGAAGCCATCATCTTCTCGATTGGCTACAACTGTGACTGCCTCAGAGCGGGAGATGACGGGAGCTGCTACAGAGATTGCTACAGCTGATATAGTGGCGACTAAAGCTATAGATGCTGACACGTCTGGTGAGGCTCCCACTGACGAGGGATCCGGTACTCAGGTGACTGAGTCCGTGGGTGCTGAGAAGCCGGAGGTGATTTCCACTGACTTGGACAATACCGAGGGTCAGGAAGTTGTTTTCGCTGCTGTGGGAGTTGGACAGGCCTAGGAAGAGGGAGAGGTCTTCGAGAGCTCAGCGAACCCTTCCATATCCTAGAAGATCAGGAGACATAGGAAGTTGTAGTGTAGGCCACAAGGAGAATTAATACCAGTAGTAAGAGTGGGGCGGATAGGACGCCTAGAGGAAGAGATAAAGGAAGGCATGGAGGGTGTGGGTGCTTCCCTATGACAGGGGAAGTGGTCACATCTCTACAATGAATGTCGTTGTGTGGAATGTGAGGGGTGCTTCCTTTTTGGGTAAGTAAGAAACCCTCAGACATATCATCATGGAGAGACAATCTTCCTTGGTTGTGTGCTTGGAGACTAGAATCTGTAGATAAGTGGCTGACAGGGTGTCTGGGTTGTTCCCTAGTGGTTGGGATTGCTGCTCTAATCTGAATAGCATTGAAGGTGGGAAGATTGTGGTAGGTTGGAATCCTTTAGTTTGGGATGTTCAAATGATATTTGAGAGCGACCAGTTAGTCATGTTGAGCTGCATCAATTCCGATGGGTTCCACTGTGTGCTTTCTGCTGTTTATGGCTCTAATTCTGAGATGGAAAGAAGAAGGTTGTGGGATATCATGGTGGAGTCGACACAACAGACACTACCACAGATAGTGGTGGGTGACTTCAACCAAGTTAGGAAAGCCAGAGAGAAGTGGGGCGGGCTGCCTATCCCTGAATCTATTCTCAAGAGATTCAATGAAGTTGTGGACGCGATAGGGCTGTTTGAACTCAACATTAGTGGTGGTTTAATCACGTGGAATGATAGAAGAACACCGACTAAAAGGATATCGAGTAATCTGGATCGTGGGTTGGTTAATGAAGCGTGGCTTGAGGTCTTCCCGGAGGCTTCTATCAAGTTGGGGGCTCACCCTAATAGTGATCATGCATGGTTGGAAGTTCAACTTTGTGCAAAAAAGAAAACGAACCGGCCGTTTAAATTTCTCAACCATTGGCTTACTTGGCCATCCTTTGAGGGGGTGATCAGTGAGGCATGGAATGTGAGTGTCAAAGGCAACCCACTCTTCATAGTGGCTAAAAAACTTAAGAAGGTCAAGGTGGCCTTGAAAGTTTGGTCCAACAATCTAATTGACCTTTCAAATCTTATAAAGGGGGCCAAGGAGAGGTATGACACAACTGTTGAAAAGGTAAGATTGCAACCCAACAACCATAGGTGTATGGAGGAAGAGGCTGCGGCTAGAAAAAGACTGGTACAGCTAGAGAAAGCCTATGAAATCTCTGGTTGGCAAAGAAGTAGGTTGAAATGGTTAAAAGACGGGGATAATAACTCAAAAGTCTATCACACGGCTGTCAAAAGAAACAATATGAAGGACCATATACACAATCTGATGAATGACAAGGGAGAGCTTGTATATGAGGAGGCTAAATTAGAGGAGATGGTGGTTAATTTCTTCACCGAGCTGTACAACAATGAGGACAACAACATGGAGAGGTGTGGTTTGGGTCTGGAGAGAAGAGTTAGTGATAGTATGAATGCCGGGCTACTGAAATTGGCAAATGATGTGGAAATTAAACAAGCTTCCTTCTCCATAGGTGCTTCCAAAGCACCGGGTCCCGATAGTTTTAATGCGAAGTTCTTCTATAATTGTTGGCACATAGTGGGCAGGGAGGTGTGCAATGCGGTGAGGTGGTTCCTCGTCGAGGGGAGGATGGTCCGATAGATAAACCACACTTTCATTAGGCTTATTCCTAAGAAAGTTGGAGTAGCTGTCATGAGTGACTTCCACCCTATTTCTTGTTGTTTGGTAATGTACAAGATTATTACAAAGCTTCTGTCGGGAAGGCTGAAGAGTATCCTCCCAGAGATTATTGCCCCTAATCAAGCGGAATTTGTGAAAGGGAGGGCTATTGTTGATAATGTGTTGTTGGCCACAAAATTCTTGCAGGACTTTCAGGTCAAGGGGAGATCTAAGCAGGCTTGCATCAAGGTGGATATTGCTATAAAGATTATGACCATGTTTCTTGGCATGGCTTGTGGAGCACCATGGAGGCCATCAGCTTCTCCGAGCAGTTTATCAACATCATTAAACAATGCATCCAGATGACATCCTTCTCTGTGTTGGTGAATGGGGTCCAAAAAGGTATGTTCAAAGCCTCGAATGGCTCAAGACAGGGTGATCCTCTGTCACCCTTATTGTTCACTCTGATTATGGAGAATCTTTCTCACCTCACGTATAAAGCTGAAGAAGAAGGCTCTATAAAGACGTACAAGGTCCAAGGCAGAAAAGTCATGTCCCACATGATCTTTTCCGATGACCTCATGTTCTTTGTGGTGGCTCATGCTAAGGTGTTCAGAGGTGTGAGATGCATCTTTGAGAAGTTTGCTGATCTTACATGCTTACATATCAGTGATGTTAAATCACATGTCTTCCTTTCGAAATCTTGTGATTCTAGAAGAGGAAGATTAAAGGAGGCCATCCAATTGGAGATTGGGTGATTTCTGACCAAGTACCTTGGTGTTCCCTTGTCGAGTGGTGTGGGGAAATGTGCTAATTTCCAGGAATGTCTGGACAAGCTGCGCTTAAGGGTTGAGAAGTGGAGTGGGTTGAAGGTGTCCTTAGTCGGGAGGGTGGTTTTGGTGAATTTGGTTCTGACTAGTATTTTTTTTGGAAGTGGGGAATTTCACCCCTGTCCAAGGTAGTAGGAGAGAGAGAACACCATCAGCTATGCTGAGGGATATAGTCCCTTCTTGTAGTGCCCCAACGAGTTTGCTGAGATTCGAACCCGCAACCTACGCTTCACAAGCAGTAGGCTTGACCAACTGAGCTAGTTGGCAAGTGCAACGATTCTGATTAGTATGATTCGATACTAGTGTAGACTTGTGGTTTTACCTGAGTTCATTTTGGGGAAGATGAGATCGATCATGGGTGGTTTTTTGTGGAGTGGGAGGCAACATGCTGTTTCTTGGGTGGAGGTTGGCCAGCTGAGATAGGGAGGTGGTCTTGGGTTGGTAGATCCCTCAGATATCATGATGGAAGCTACTGTGAGAAGGGTCCATGGGTTCTTAGTGAAGCCTAACTCTACCTGGGGCGCATGGATGAGGGCTCGGTATGGTGGCAACAGACTTGAAATGGGTGTTGACAGAGCTGGTGTTTCTAGAGTATGGAGGAAGATGTGTGGTGCTTGAGAGTATTGCAAGATGAGTTATGTGGAGGAACACAGGAACTGGAGTATGATTGTGGGAGGGAAACCTTGGCGGATCAACCGTAATCAACCTCAAGTTCCCTGGTACCAACTGCTTTGGGGGAGGTTCCACTGCCCCAAATGGAGCTTCTGTGCATATAGGGTGATCCTTGGAAGGCTTCCTACCAATGACAGAACTAGCAGGTGGTTCAATGGCAGCGTGAGCGCCTGCCCTTTGTGCCACCAGGCCGATGAATCGTAGCAGAACCTCTTCTTTGAGTGTGACTTCACCAAGTATCTCTGGGTCCGATCTTCACTCAAACTCATGTGGGGTGGTAACCCTCCTACGGACATCCATAACAACATGGTATGGCTGCTTAGTAGGACCATATGGGACAAATACCATAGGAGGTTTGTCGGAATGGTGTGGACCGGCCTCATGTTCCATATATGGCATGAGAGGAACAACAAGACCCATGGTAAAAGGGGGAGGGATAAGTACCAAGTTTTTGATGCTTTTGTAAATAGCCTGGCTTGGCATTGTAAAGAGAACATGAGTTGCCTGTTGAAGGTGAAACCTGAGGTCATTCAGAGGTGGGGTATTAAGTGACCTTGTATAGTAGACATGGTGGTTTACCTCTATATGCTTTTTTGATGATCTAGTAATATTTTACCTTGTAAAAAAACAATATTCAATGTCTAAATTTTGAAACTAGTAATTCCTTTTTCAATAGTTAGCACATGTTAATGTCTATGTTGTTGGGGAAGCCATATGTTCTCTTCATGAGAACGACAACTCACCAACTACATTTCCCAGAATACTGAGGGGCCTCATGTCCTTCTCTCCGGGCAGATTTGTGGAAGCATTATTCCACTAAAATATGGGCACTAGCCTGCCCTTTTCGATGCTTAAACAATGTTCTACTACTTTCTAAGATTTATTGTTGGTGGCTTTCAAGAAAGAGGACTAATGTTTACAACTATTTTAATTCAACCAACCTATCTAACTATGCATGCAATCAATGAGGGATATAACTTTCCAAACAGAATAGAAATTTTGTACCTTTGAATCAAAGTGTTAACACTGTGAATTCCAGCTCCAAGAAATTAATTCAAAAGTAGAGAAATCTACAAATGTTGATAAATATAGATGACTATATGGATTGAAATTAGGTGTTCTTCAATTTGACTTATTTAGAATTAGATTTTCCATCTAGGAATTCTATTCTATATTTTTCTTCCCACAATTATCATTTAGATTTCCAATTAGGTTATAGAGTCAAGTATGTGGTAGTTTTCTAATTACATCTTCAAATTTCTCTCTCTTATATAAAATATAATTCTAGTTAGTCACTAGGATTGTATCTGTTCATTTATTCTAACTATGCATATCTAGGTTTTATATCCAAAACACATTCTAGTCGTACTCTCATTTCTAGTTTTTGAAAATGTATATATTATCTCCAATATAATCTTTGTACTCTCATTTCTAGTTTTTGAAAATGTATATATTATCTCCAATATAATCTTTCATTTAGTAACTAGGGTTGAAGATGTTTACTTCATAAGATATTATCTATCACGATACCCTTTCTAGACATATTTATGTTTCAATCAACATATCTCCATATATTCTAATCATACACTTGTACTTAGATCTCGATTGTCTATATGTATGCAAATAGTAATATATCTTAGGCATCATATAATTCCACGTTGTTTGTTAGCCATGAGGTAACTGGTGATTTTAGTTATAATGAAGAGAATAGCAATATACATCTATGTTAGTAACTAGATTTCAAATGCACCTATGAACATAATTATAAATCTTGTAATATATGTAGTGAGGAATTCCTTGTATGTAACAGTTACATGTTTTGTTATTGTAATATGATATTACGTAAGATCAATCATGTTTTTATACCACATGTGATTATTATATAACCTTTAGTCTATTGTACTTTACTTCATGATTTACTTTAATAAGACGTTATGGACTTAGAAATGTATTGACTATATATATGGTCGTACACTACTGTAATTGACTGAAGGTGTTGGATAGGTACTTTTATGTCCTAGGTAATCAGATTTTCCTTTCATATATTATCTGTCCTTTTCCTGTTCTACTTCACTTACCAAATTTAGAATATGAGAAGAATGTAGTTTACCTATGGTATTGGGGTTTCTGAGTTTGGCCACAGATGATCTATGTGTTGGTGATCCTTTGACGTTAAGGGTTGAGCAGGTTGGGATGCTCCTTGTCTCTGATGCTATAGAGTGACTCATCGATGTTGCTTCCGTGATGTCCATTTCACATTTGATCCGGGTCACACAGATGTATCTTGCAGCCTAGTAGGAACCTACTGCAGGTGAATTGTAGCTGAGGTAAGGAAGCCTGTTCGTGGCTGGGGTCTTGGAGTTGTCATCTAGAGGTCGTTAGGGAGAGGTAGGATCTGTTGGGTCGACGACCTAGGCACCGACTATGCTAAAGCAACAAGAAATACCTCAGATTCAAGGTGGGAGTTTAGCGTTGCTGGTATTCCAATGATTCGGCGAAGCCAAACAGGCAGAGTCAGAACAGGCCGGGTGATGTAGGGCCATTCGCGGTGGTGTGGAGCCTGATTGATGAGAACATGTTGCCGTAGCAATTCTGTGACCATGATCAGGTGCGTGATATGAAGGGGAGGCCAATGGTAGGTTGCTCCTGCAGCTCGTGGAGGCGGATGGTTCTAGCGAGGCCAATGGTGCAAGGTGGGGGTGATGGCAGCGTTGTGCCTTGCAATGGACGGGGTCCTGTTGGTGGCCGATTATTGCTTGGCAAGGTCCAACGCCATGATCCGGAGCCTGCAAGTTGGCGCTGGTTCAGGAGTTCAGTAGGCCAGAAGAGGGGAGAGGATGAGCGGGAAGGTGGCGAGATCAAATTGCAGATTGGAACAATTAATTGGACGAGGTGCCGTGATCTCAGGCAAGCTCGCTGAACTTGTTGGGTCAATGGTTGGTGGTCTGAGAGATGGGAATTCCCTGCGGTTGGCTTACTCAACTTTGTGCTGGCTTGGCGGCACAGCAAGGCTAGAGGAAGGAGGAGTGGTGGTGCAGACTCCTTGGTGACCCAGCAAGGTCGCGATCAGCCTGCTGTGGATCTTGGCAATCCCAGACGGAGGTAATGAGGGCTTGTCCGAGGTTATGAAGTGCCTATAGCTAGTGGGAGCATGACTTTTATGGCTCAGGGTGTTAGGGGTTTAGTGTCTAGAGGAGGAGGAGAAGGGGGTAATAATGGTGTGCCTTTTTTCTTCCCTGAAGGAATTCTGTAGGTTCATTGTGGGCTGTGATGCCGTTTTCTTCGATTGTGGGGAAGGTAGTAATGTAGGCGGGGTTCTAGATGGTCAGGATAATGATCGTCATCAGGTTGCTATGCCACCGTCAGTTACGAAATGAGGGAGTGAAGGAGTAAAGAACAACTTGCATTTCCTTGAGGCTTATGCTTCGGAGAAGCATGGTCTCATGAGGGAAGTCGATAATTCATTACAAGGTTGCCCGTTCTCCTCATCATCCTCAGCCGTTATGATTTAGGCTAAGGAAAAGAATCAATAGCTTTAAAGAAGGAATAAAAACGGAAATCATTAGTCAATAGTGGGGTATGAACGAAAGGAGTTGGAGACGTTGGGAGTTGTTGCGAGAAAATGCAATGATACAGAACAGTTGCGATTGGCGGAAGTCATGAATTACACATATCAAACGCATTGACTCCTTTCTTTTATTTTATTTTTTGATCAATAAGGATTATTCATCATGAATCGTTTCATTATCTCATGGATTAAAGAAGGGAATGATAATGTGTATTCCGCTTAAACAGAAAGCTAAACATGAAAATATTTATTTATGTGTTGGCCCCCACATGTTTAAGTATTTTGTATTATATTACCTACTGAATATATATTTGTGTAACTTTCGGTCTAAACATCTAGTCCACTTATAAATTTTATCACGTGTAGAACTCCTACTATTTTATTTTTAAACTAACTCCCAAAATAGACTACAATGCAACCAACAAATAAACCTTCATTAGTATTTCAAAACGGAAATGTTTGACAGCAGGTTCTGCACCCTCAATCAAAACCGACTTCAGCGCCGGACCTACACCCCAATTATCCTGAACCGGACACACAACGACCTAATTTCAACGGCGTGTAACGAACGGCAGTCCCCGGTCCCGCACAAGCGGCACAACAGACTCGCAACAGATTCTTAAGTCTTAACAAGCTCAGGTACGCGTAGGTACACGACAGAGTCAGGCTACTGCAGACGCGCGGACTTGCAGGACGCGTAGAGTCCCACGGACTGGAGACAGAACACGGAGCCGAGTTACCGCCATCCTGGCCATCATACTCTTCTACGCTGTGGGGATCGTGTTCCTTGCTGGGCTGCTCTTCGTCACCGCCCTATTTTACGTCGTCGTTGCCTCCATGGTGCTCGAGAGGACTATGTCGTATGGAGGTAGCAGTGGTTCATGCTGGGGCATCGCGATCATCAAGAAAGCACGCGTCTTGATACAAGGGAGGGCGTTCATGTGTTGTTCGCTGGTGCTCCTGTTTGATTTGTTGTTCTTTGGCGTTGTGGTCTATTGGGCGATCGTTCTGGCTGTATACTACGTTCCCTTGGCAGGATGCCTCACGGTAGGGGTTGTCATATGACCGTTATTCATGTCCTCAAGACGTGGCACGACGAAGTCGTCGTCCCAGTCAGCCTCGCCTCCGACAAAGATGCGTGCGCTGGTGAGTATGAGAGGATCGTACCTAATGACGTGCACATGATGCAACACCAGATGGTGTAAATTGATAGACAACCAGATTATTTAGGAAGGAAGGAAAAAGTTGAGCTGACCGCTGACTTCTGCAATTCCTTATCTTGTTATTCATTCTGTACAGTGTGATTATTTCAGATTTTATTAACAGTACAGATGGTGCAATCTAACACAAGGTGTAGCTTGCTCCTTGTTAAATAAGGAACAACAAATCCTGAGGGGCAGCTATGTAGCTTGAAAAGATATATTTTGTCATAAATGTGTTTGTTTATACCATTTAAATGCAATTGAACAACCTCCTTTATCCCACTTGTTTTCTTCAATCTCGGATCACGTGTCGAATCGATCTTTGACAAAACTGTACACATGATCCTACAAGACTTTACGCATGTGTCACGATACTGTACACATGGTCCTACAAGACTATACACAAATGTCATAAGGTTATACACATGGTCGTACAAGATTGTACACATGGTCGTACAAGACTATACACATGTGTCACAAGACTATACGCATGGTCCTACAAGACTGTACATGTATGTACAAGACTATACACATGGCCCTACGTGACTATACACACGTCACAAGACCGTACACATGGTCCTGTAAGACTATACAAATGTGTACAAGATTGTATACATGGTCCTACAAAACTGTACACAAGTGTCACAAGACTGTACACATGTGTACAATAATGTACACATGGTCATACAAGATTGTACACATATGTCACAAAACTGTACACATGTGTCACAAGACTATGCACATGGTCCTACAAGACTGTACACATGTGTACAAGACTTTACATATGGTCCTACAAGACTGTACACATATGTACAAGACTGTAAACATTGTCGTACAAGTATGTACACATGTGTACAATACAGTAGAAATGGTCCTACAAGACTATACACATGGTCCTACAAAACTGTACACATCGTCTTACACATGTGTCATAAGACTGTACACATGGTTCTACAAGACTGTACACATGTGTACAAGACTGTGCACATGGTCCTACACAACTGTACACAAGTGTCAAAAAAATGTACACATGGTCCTACAAAACCATACACATGTGTACAACACTGTACACTTGGACGTACAAGACTGTATAGATGTATCACAAGATTGTACACATATGTCATAAGACTGTACACATGGTCCTACAATACTGTACACATGTGTACAAGACGGTAGACATGGGCATACAAGACTGTACACATGTGTACAAGATTGTACACAGGGTCCTACAAGACTGTACACATGTGTACAAGACTATACACATGGTCTTATACATGTGTCACAAGACTATACACATGATCCTACAAGACTGTACACATGAGTACAAGACTGTACACATGGTTCTACAAAACTGTACGCATGGTCCTATAAGATTGTACACGTGTACAAGACTGTATACATGGTCCTATAAGATTGTACACTTAGTCCTATAAGACTGTACACATGTGTCACAAGATTGTACACATAGCCCTACAAGACTGTACACATGTGTCACAAGACTGTACAGATGGTCCTACGTACAAGACTGTACACAAGTGTCACAAGATTGTACACATGGTCCTACAAGACTATACACATTTGTACAATACTATACACATGGCCGTACAAGACTGTACAGACATGCCACAAGACTGTACACATGGATTGTATATATGTGTACAATATTGTACTCATGGTCCTACATGACTATACACATGTATCACGAGACTGTACACATGGTCCTACAAGACTGTATACATGTGTACAAGACTGTACACATGGTCGAACAAGACTATACATGTGTAATAAGACTGTACACACATGTCACAAGACTATACATATGGTCCTACAATATTGTACACATGATCCTCAAAGACTATACATACAGTCCTACAAGACTGTGCACATAGTCCTACAAGACTGTACACATAGTCTTACAAGACTGTACATATGTGTATAAGACTGTACACATGGTCCTACAAGACTCTACACAAGTATCATAAGACTGTACACATGGTCCTACAAGACAGTACAAACGTGTACAATATTGTACACATGGTCCTACAAGACTGTACACATGTGTCACAAGATTGTACATATGGCCCTACAAGACTGTACACATGTGTCATGAGACTGTACACATAGTTCTACAAGACTGTACACATGTGTACAAGACTTTACACATGGTCCTACAAGACAGTACACAAGTGTCACAAGACTGTACACATGGTCCTATAAGACTGTACACATGGCCCTACAAGACTGTACACATGTGTCACGAGACTGTACACATGGTCCTACAAGACTGTACACGTGTGCACAAGATTGTACATATGGCCCTACAAGACTATACACAAGTGTCCCAAGACTGTACACATGGTCATACAAGACTATACACATGTGTCCAAGACTGTACACATGTATTACAAGACTATACACATGGTCCTACAAGACTGTACACATATGTACAAAACTGTGCACATGTGTACAAGACTGTACACATGTTTCACAAGACTGTACACATGGTCCTACAAGACTGTACACAAGTGTCACAAGACTGTACACATGGTCCTACAAGACTGTATACATATGTACAAGACTGTATGCATGTGTACAACACTGCACACATGGTCGTACAAGATTGTACACATGTTTCATAAGACTATACACGTGTTCCAAGACTGTACACATGTGCCACAAGACTGTACCCATGTGTCACAAGACTATCCACAAGGTCCTACAAGACTGTATAAATGTGTACAAGACTATCCACATGGCCATACAAGACTGTACACATGGTCCTACAAGACAATACACAATGTCCTACAAGACTATACACATGTGTTCAATACTGTATGAATATATACAACATTATACACATGGTCGTACAAGACTATACATATTGTACTACAAGGCTGTACACATGGTCCTACAAGACTGTACACATGGTCCTACAAGACTGTACACAATGCCCTACAGGACTGTACACATGTCTCATGAGGCTGTACAGATGGTCCTACAAGACTGTACACATGGTCCTACAAGACTGTACACATGTGAACAATACTATATCCACGTGCACAACACTATCCTCATGGTTGTACAAGACTGTACAAATGGTCCTACAACACCGTAGACATGGTCCTACAAGACTGTACACATACATACAATACTGTATGCATGTGTACAACACTGTATACATGGTCGTACAAGACTATACACATGCATCACAAGACAATACACATTTGTCATAAGATTGTACACATGGTCCTACAAGACTGTACACACGTGTACAAGACTGTACACATGGTCCTACAAAACTGTACAAAAGTGTCACAAGACTATAGTCAGGGTCCTACAAGACTATACACATGTGTACAATATTGTACACATGGTCATACAAGAGTGTACATATGTGTCACAAGATTGTACACATGTGTCACAAGACTGTACACATGGTCCTATAAGACTGTACACAAGTGTATAAGATTGTACGCATGGTCCTACAAGACTATACACAAGTGTACAAGACTATACACATTGTCGTACAAGATTGTACACATGTGTACAAGAGTGTACACATGTGTACAAGACTGTACACATGGTCCTACAAGACTGTACACATGGTCCTACAAGATTGTACACATGGTCCTACAAGATTGTTTACATGAGTACAAGATTGTACACATGGTCTTAAACATATGTTACAAGACTGTACACATGGTTCTATAAGAATGTACACATGTGTACAAGACTATACACATGGGCCTACAAGACTGTCCACAAGTGTCACAACACTGTATACATGGTCCTACAAGACTGTACACATGTGTACAATACTATATACACATGTACAACACTATACACATGGTCGTACAAGAATGTACACATGTGTCACATGAATGTACACATGTGTTACAAGATTGTACACATGTGTGATAAGACTGTACACATGGTCCTATAAGATTGTACACATGTGTACAAGACTATACACATGGTCCTATAAGACTGTACACATGGTCATACAAGACTGTACACATGTGTACAAGATTGTACACATGGTCCTACAAGACTGTACACATGGTCCTTCAAGACTGTACACATGTTTACAAGACTATACACATGGTCTTATACATGTGTCACAAGATTGTACACATGGTCTAACAAGACTGTACACATGGTCCTACAAGACTGTACACATGGTCCTACAAGACTGTACACATGGTCCTATAAGATTTTACACATGTATCAAAAAACTATACACATAGTCCTACAAGACTGTACACATGTGTACAAGACTTTACACATGGTCCTACAAGACTGTACACAAGTGTCATAAGACTATACACATGATCCTACAAGACTGTCCAAATGTGTACAATACTGTACCTATGGATGTACAAAATTTTACACATGTGTCACAAGACTATACACATGTGGCACAATACTGTACACATAGTCCTACAAGACTGTACACATGTGTACAAGATTATACACATGGTCCTACAAGATTGTACACATAGTCCTATAAGACTGTACATGTAGTCCTACAAATTTGTACACATAGTCTTATAAGATTATACACGTGGTCCTACAAGACTATATAAGACTATACACATGACCATACAAGACTGTGCACATGTGTCACAAGATTGTACACAGATCCCCAAAAGAATGTACACATGGTTCTACAAGATTGTACACATGGTCTTATAAGACTGTAAACATGTGTACAATACTATACACATGGTCGTACATGACTGTACATATGTGTCACAAGACTGTACACATGGTCCTACATGAGTGTACACATGTATACAACACTGTACACATGATCCTATAAGACTGTACACATGGTCCTACAAGACTTTATACGTGTATAAGATTGTACACATGGTCCTACAAGACTGTACACATTGTTCTACAGGACTGTACACATGGTCTTACACGTGTGTCACAAGACTGTACACATAGTCCTAAAAAATTATACACATGCGTACAAGACTGTACACATGGTCTTACAAGATTGTACACATGTGTACAAGATTGTACACATGGTCCTATAAGATTGTATACATGTGTACAATACTGTACACATGTGTCACAAGATTATACATGTGGCCCTACAAGACTGTACACATATGTCACAAGATTTTACACATGGCCCTACAAGATTGTACCCATGTGTCATGAGACTGTACACAAGGTCCTATAAGATTGTACACATGTGTACAACACTGTACACATAGTCCTACTTGACTATACACAAGCGTCACATGACTGTACACATGGACCTACAAGACTGTACACATGTGCCATAAGATTGTACACATGGTTGTACAAGACTGTACATGTGTCACAAGACTGTACATAGGTGTACAAGACGGTACACATGGTCCTATAAGTCTGTACACGTGGTCCTATAAGACTGTAGACATGACCCTTAAAGACTGTACACTTGTGTCACAAGACTGTACACTTGTGTCACAAGACTGTACACATGGTCCTACAAGACTGTACAATTGTGTAAAAGACTGTACACATGGTCATATGAGATTGTAGACATGGCCCTACAAGACTGTAGACATGTGTCACAAGATTGTACACATGGCCCTACAAGACTATGCACATGTGTCACGAGACTAGACACATGGTCCTACAAGACTGTAAACATGTGTACAAGACTGTACACATGGTCCTACAAGATTGTTCACATGGTCCTACAAGAGTGTACACATGTGTATAATATTATACACGTGGCCCTACAAGACTGTACACAAGTGTCACAAGACGATACACATGGTCCTACAAGATTGTACACATATGTACAATACTGTACACATATCCCTATAAGACTATACACATGTGTCATGAGACTGTACACATGGTCCTACAAGACTGTATACATGTGTACAAGACTATACACATGGTCATACAAGACTGTACCCATGTGCCACAAGACTGTACACATAGTTCTACAAGACTGTACACATGTGTACAAGACTGTACACATGGTCCTACAAGACTGTACATATAGTCCTATGATATTGTACACATAGTCCTACAAGACTGTACAGATAGTCCTACAAGATTGTACACATGTGTATAAGATTGTACACATGTGTATAAAACTGTACACATGGTCTTACAAGACTATACACATGGTACTACAAGACTCTACTTATGTGTACAAAAATACACATGTGTTTAATATTGTACACATGTGCCACAAGACTGTACACATGTGTCACAAGACTGTACATATAGTTCTACAAGACTGTACACATGGTCCTACAAGACTGTACATATAGTCCTACAAGACTATACACATAGTCCTACAAGACTATGCACATGATGTGCACAATACTATACACATGGCCCTACAAGACTGTACACATGTGTCACGAGACTGTACACATGGTCCTACAAGATTGTACACATGTGTACAAGACTGTACACATGGTCATACAAAATTGTACACATGTGTCACAAGACTTTACACATGTCTCACAAGACTATACACATTGTTCTACAAGACTGTACACATGTGTAAAAGACTGTACACATGGTCCTACAAGATTGTACATATAGTCCTACAAGACTATACACATAGTTCTACAAGATTGTACACATATTCCTACAAGACTTTACACATGTGTAGAAGACAGTACACATGGTCCTATAAGACTATACACAAGTGGACTGTACACATGGTACTACAAGACTGCACTACAAGATTGTACACATGGTCCTTCAAGACTATACATATAGTCCTACAAGACTATACACATAGTCCTATAAGATTATACATATGTGTACATATGGCAACACACGTGTAAAACAATACACATGACAGTACAAATGTGTACACAACAATATACATGGTAGTAAAATGTGTACAAGACTATACACAACCATACAAATGGCAACACACATGTGTACAACAATACATGTTACAGTGCATATGTGTACACAACAATACACATGGTAGTACACATGCGTACAAGAGTATACACAACAATATACATGATGACACACATGTGTACAATAATACACATAGTTGTACAAAGGTGTACCCAATAATACACATTGCAATATACATGTGTATTGTTGTACACATGACAACACACATGTGTACAACAATACACATGGTAGTACAAATGCATACACAATAGTACACATTACAACATATATGTGTACAAGACTACACAATAGTACAGATGGCAACACACATGTGCACAACAATACATATGGCAGTACAAATGTGTACACAATAGTACACATTGCAATATGCATGTGTACTAGACTATACACAACATTACGCATGGCAACACACATGTGTACAACAATACACATGGCAGTATAAATGTGTACACAACAATACACAAGGCAGTTTGCATGTGTACAAGACCATACACAATAGTATGTATGGCAACATACATGTGTACAACAATACACGTGGTAGTACAAATGTGTACACAACAATACACATTGCAATATACATGTGTACAAGACTATACACAACATTATACATGGCAACACACATGTGTATAACAATACACGTGGTAGTAAAAATGTGTACACAACATTCACATTGCAATATACATGTGTACAAGACTATACACAACAGTATACATGGCAACACACATGTATACAACAATACACATGGAAATACAAATGTGTACACAAAAGTACACATTGTAGTACGCATGTGTACAAGATTATACATAATAGTACACATGATGACACACGTGTACAACAATACACATGGCCGTACAAATGTGTACATAAAAATACACATGATGAATGCATATTCATCATGATTTTCAGTCGTTATCTTGGACCCTTTTTGACTCAATACACCCAATTTCAGTTTCTAAATATCAAAATGTGCAAAATTACTTAATTGGTCCAATTATCATGATTTAACTGAATTTATGTTGATTTGATGCAGTTCTTGATGAGGTTGAACATTTAGTTGGGACCCACCTTTCACTCACCATCGGTCTCCCCTTTCGGTCTTGACCAATTAGTCTCATCCAATCAGTTTCTAACTCCATACGGTCTTCAAGATCGGTTGAGCAACCTTCTCGAAACTGTTTGGGCAACTCAGTAGCATTGGGCATGCTTCCCCTCCTCTTGCTTTCCCTTCCTCTTCCAATATCAGTGTCGGCACCTACACCTCCGCCTCCTTCTACCTCCAGCAACTCTAAACGCTACCTGCAACGCCGCCGCTCTCACTCCGTGCTCATTGCAGAGAAGCCCTCACAATCTTGAAATCATGAGGCATTAATCGATCACATATCGATTAGAGGAGATCACACAGACCAGTTGGACAACGCCCAGTCCAAGACCGTTTGGAAATCAACGTGAAGATCAGCTGAACTTTGAAGCAGAGACCGTTTGAAACCCATTGGTCTTCGAGACCGTTTGCATCGCCAAACCATTTGAACAAAAAAGATCCAAGACCGTTTGGATGAAGACCGTTTGGGACACGCAAGCACAGACCATTCGGTCCCAAGACCATTTGGAACCATTCGGTCCCAAGACCGTTTGGAACCATTCGGTCCCAAGACCGTTTGGAGCCATTCGGTCCCAAGACCATTTGGAGACATTGGGTCCCAAGACCGTTTGGAGCCATTCGGTCCCAAGACCATTTTGAGCCATTCGGTCCCAAAACTGTTTGGTCATTTGACCGATCTGCAAGACCGTTTGAAGGTGGATTTCCAAGACCATTTGCCCCAAGACCATTTGGAGAAGGTTCATGCAAAAAACATGAATACCCCATCTGAGCCTATAAATAGGACCACAAGGGTCCTCAATTGGTATCAGTTTCGGGGCACCGACAGGATGTCTGTACACAGGTCCGATCTAGATCCAGGTCCATCCATGCCAGTTTCACCCCACCTACTGCCCATGTTTCTATCAAGGAGACCGAGAAGAGAAGGAAGATGGAGCAAGAGAGACTGCCCGGTTTGTCTTGGCATCTACCGTTCCACGTTCAGATCTGCTCTGACATGATGTAGAAGACCACATCATCTTCACTGAGTTGCGATTACCTTCTGTACCGGGTTCATGATAGATTTCTCTCTCTTTCTTATTCCTCTTGTTTCTCGCAACATGAGCAAGTAGTTCCCTTTCATTGGGGTGCGAGGACTAACCCCGCTGCCAATGCAAGCATGTTCTTTTCTTAAACATTCCATGGCAATGTGTATAACTTTCCATTTCATTGTTAATTGGTACGTTTGTAGTTGATTATCTACTTGCTTTCATCTTGTTCTTTCCTTTATTGTGAAATCTTCTATATGTGGGATGGAATGACAGTTTACAAGTTCGATTCCTTGACGATAACTTCTGATAGGATTCCTTGATGTCGTAAGTGTATGATCCGTGAGGGGACAAGACATCTAGCCTACGGTGACACTTCTGTGGTCTAAACATCCCTTAGGGAGGACCACAACCTTAGTTGGATTTTGTATCATCTTGTTTATCGTCGATGTTAGTTTGTAGATCTATCACATGCTTGCTTATCAATTAATGCGGTTGACTCCCAAAGTAGAAATAGGATGGGATTTCTTTGAGTTCGTAAGTGTATGATCCGTGAGGGGATGAGCCATCTAGCCTTCGGTGATGCTTCTGTGTGCCTAACGTCTGTATAGGGGGCCCACAACCTTCGTTGGATTTCTGTATCTTTGGAGCCGTAAGTAAGTGATCCAGATGGTGATGAGACTTCTGATGCCTAAGGTGATGCTTACACAAACCTAATGCACGTATGGGGGGTTTTGTAGCAGCTCTATTTGGATTGTTATATCTTGTCTGGAATGTTTGCGATTGAATATGTTTGCATGTGTAGCGGTGGCAAAACCAAATACCATCCCATCAACTCCATATCATTGATCTAAATCCAACTTTACTTCAGCTTTTACCTTCTTGCATTTAGTCTAATTAACCTCAACCAAATCAATCATTTTAAATATTAGTCTTACTTGAGCTAGATTTGATTAACAAAGATTCTTAAAAATGTTGTCTCTTGGGATTAGATCCTCAACTATACTATGATAAGACCCGTCCGCTTGCGGGTGGTATTATTGCATAAGGTTTTGGTAAAAACTCGGGGATTTCAACCCCGAGTGAATTTGTTAGCGCAATATTTGCCACGTCAAATTCTGGCGCGGTTGCCGGGGACAACAGAATCAGTTAGTCAAATCTAGTTTTTTTAAGGCTAATCTAGGATTTTACTTTTTCTTTTTGAAACCATTGATCATCAACTTGAATTTCTCTCTACTCCATCAATCTTACTTCAAATCTCTTTTATTTAAGGTACTTCGAGAAGGACTAGTGCATGCACCGTTTGAACAATCCCAGTCTCACTGCCAGTTTTGATCCGGAGATTGACAGAACCTTCCACCAACAAAATAGAGAGAACCAAGCAAGAATGGCTCAAGAAGAGGAGGTTGCTCGAAGGGTGGCTCAAGCCCTTAATGCACAGAGAGAAAGATTCATGCAAGAAGATAGAGCTGCGGTTCAAGAAGAAATTCAAGCAACACAAGCAGCGGCACAATCAGCAGAACTACAAAATGACCTTAGAGAGTTCTCGATCCCCAAAGCTGCTAATGTTCACCACCCAGTACAACCTCCTCCCATCAATGCTGCCAATTTTGAGATTAGGGCACATTGGATCACATTGCTTCAAAATAGCCCGTTCTATGGCAAACAAGGAGAGGATAGTCAGGAACATCTTTTGAGGTTTATTGATCTATGTGCCATGACAAAAAAAATGGAGTATTCAACGATGCCTTTCGACTCCGTCTCTTCAAGTATTCACTTGCTGATAGAGCAATAAGCTGGTACAATTCATTTCAAAGTGAACCCATCACCACTTGGGAACAACGTCAAAATGTATTTTTGGAGAAGTTCTACCCTCCTTCTCTCACCTATGAAATTAGGGGATGAATAATGAATTTCACCCAAGTCCCTGGAGAAACCCTTGTTGAAGAATGGGATAGATACAAAGAGCTTCTACGCAAGTGTCCACACCATGGAAATCCCTAAGAATCAACTCATCAAAATTTTATATAGGGGTGTGGACGATGATATCAAGAGATTCTTAGACTCCTCATCTAGAGGAAACTTCATGCGTCAAAGTTATGACAGCGCATGGAGGGTTGTAACCCTTGGAGCTGAAAATCAAGCTAATTGGGGTAGATCTGTAGGTAAAGGGGTCTTGAAAGTAGCTATGGCTGAAGCTACTCTTGAGTACAAGTCTATCACTAAAACTCTAAAACTCTTAGTTTCCAAGCAAGACCATATTGAATCATCTCTTACTGCAATTGGAAGAGGACGTTCACCCACTCGACAACAAGAACAGGTCAGGTCTACCTCCCTATTTTGTGAAGCATGTAAGGGCATAGATCATTCCACTTTGTCATGCAATGTTCTCTATGATGTTGTCCTAAGCAATGTATGCAGACAAGGAGATAATAGTCAAATGGAAAATCTTAATGCTGTTAATACCATCCCTGGTCAAAGTTACTACAATACGAATCAGAATAGGAATCATCCAGGATTTCAATATGGAAACCCATCTGGAGCAGTGAACTCGCATCAATTTGGTTCGAACAACCAACCATGAGGCCCACCAGGATTTCAGTATAATCAACAAAAGAATTTTGGAAATCAAGGAAACTTCAAGGGAAACTTCCAGAATAGGAACTTCAATAATTATCAAAACAATTCCTAGTACTAGAGTCTTAACCAAGTTCCTTATCAACAACAAGGACAACAAGCAAGTCCCGTATCACCTGATGACAAGCTATCCGCCATTGAAAAGATGTTGCAAACTCAGCAAACTATGACAGCTAACCAATAAGCTCAGCAGAAGGCTATTGAATCCCAACTAGCCCAACTTGCAGCTAGCATCAAGCCACCAGTTGGGGTTTTTACTGGCCAACCTGAGAATAATCCTAAGAATTTTGAACAATTGAAGGAAGTCACCACCAGGCTAGGAAAAGACTATTCTAATCCTCCTAGCAAGCCACCTGTGGTTATTACAAATGAGGATGAGCCTGTGGTCATTCAAGACTCAACAACACTGGAATCTCAACCAAAATAACCAGTAACTGATGATAAGACAGACAAGGAAAGTCCTAAGAAACCAATTGAAGAAGAAACTGAAACATCATAACATGATATCCCTGTATACAAGCCTCATATTCCTTTCCCTGCTCATTTAATGAAAACCAAGCTTGATACTCGATTCAATAAGTTTAAAGAATCTATGAAGAAACTTCATGTTGATATACCCTTTTTGGATGTGTTGGCTAAGATACCAGCTTGGACAAAATATTTAAAGTCACTCCTCACCAGGAAATATATAACTAAAGAATATGAGACAGTCAAGTTAGATAAAACCACTTCGGATATCATCCAGAGTAAGATGCCAAAGAAATAGAAAGATCCAATATCTTTTGGGATTTCCTGCCATATCAATGATTCTTCATGCAAGAAAGGACTAGTAGATCTTGGTGCTAGCATCTCCATCATGCCACTCAGCCTTTGCAAGAGGCTAGGGTTTGCTGAACGTCTTCCAACTGGCATGACCATACAACTCACATACAATTCGATAAAATGCCCGTTAGGAATTATTGAGGATGTACCTGTCAAGGTAGGAAAAGATTCTTATGTTCCGTGTGACTTTGTCGTCATGGACATAAAAGAGGACACCAAATATCCTCTCATCTTTGGACTTCTGTTCCTCGCCACTGCAAGAGTTCTAATTGATGTTGAAGTAGGAATTTTGCTTCTCAGACTTGGGAAAGAAACTCTCGAATTCAAGGTTTTTGAAAGCATGAGAAGGCCAAGTATGCAATAAGAAGTTTATCTGATTGACTGCATTGAAAAAACATCACTCCTCTCATAAGAGGGATATGAACAAGATGATCCTTTAGAAGTGACTCTAACAAACCCCTCTACTGATAATTCCATCAGTGAATGAGTTCAAGAGTGTGTTCTTGACCTTGACACTACTGAAGAAGATCCCGAAGCTATGTTTGAAGGACTCAAGGTTGTGGAAGTTATTGAAGAAACATGCGACAAACCAGAGGCCCCTGGAATGAAGCCCCTTCCTGAGGGACTGAAGTATGTGTTTTTGGATGATCTCAAGGTTTGTCCAGTAATAATAAATTCTGATCTTACGACCGAACAAGAAGATAAACTCCTAAAAGAATTGAAGGAGAGGAAGAAAGCGATTGGCTACAAAATGAATGACCTCACTGGGGTTAGTCAAGCATTGTGCATGCACAAGATCCCTATGATGGAAGATCACAAGCCAACCATCGAACATCAACGAAAATTGAATCCAAATATGAAGGAGGTAGTCCGTAAAGAGGTCATTAAACTACTCACCGCTTGAATTATCTATCCAATACCAGACTCACCTTGGGTGAGCCCAGTGCACGTAGTCCCGAAGAAAGGTGGAACAACTATAATACGAAATGAAAATGATGAACTCATCCCCACCTGAACAGTCATAGGGTGGAGGATGTGCATTGATTATAGGAAGTTGAACAAGGCAACCCGAAAGGATCACTTTGCAATGCCTTTTCTTGATCAAGTATTAGAGAGGATGGCTCATCAAGAATACTTCTATTATCTCAATGGTTACTCTGGATTCTATCAAATACCTATACATCCAGATGACCAGGAAAAAACTACTTTCACCTGCCCATTCGGAACATACTCATTTAGAAGAATGTCGTTTGGCCTCTGCAATGCACCTGCAACTTTCTAGCGTTGCATGGCTTCTATATTCGTTGGTCTTATTGAAACAATTATGGAAGTTTTCATGGATGATTTTTTTGTGTACAGAGATTCATTCGATTCATGTCTAAAACACCTCTCCCTGGTCCTCAAACGATGTGAAGAAGCACATCTTGTGCTGAATTGGGAGAAGTGTCATTTCATGAATTGAGAGATTTCTCTCTCTTTCTTATTCCTCTTGTTTCTCATAACATGGGTGAGTAGTTCCCTTTCGTTGGGGTGCGGGGACTAACCCCGCTGCCCATGCAAGCATTTTCTTTTGTTAAGCATTCCATGGCAATGTGTATAACTTTCTATTTCGTTGTTAATTGGTACATTTGTAGTTGATTATCTACTTGCTTTCATCTTGTTATTTCCTTTATTGTGAAATCTTCTATATGTGGGATGGAATGGCGATTTACAAGTTCGACTCCTTGACGAGAACTTCTGATAGGATTCCTTGAGATCGTAAGTGTGTGATCCACGAGGGGACGAGACATCTACCCTACAGTGATGCTTCTGTGGTCTAAACATCCCTCAGGGAGGACCACAACCTTAGTTGGATTTTGTATCGTCTTGTTTATCGTCGATGTAAGTTTGTAGATCTATCACCTGCTTGCTTATCAATTAATGCGGTTGACTACCAAACTAGAAATAGAATGAGATTTCTTTGAGGTCGTAAGTGTGTGATCCGTGAGGGGAAGATCCATCTAGCCTTCGATGACACTTCTGTGTGCCTATCGCCTATATAGGGGGCCCACAACCTTTGTTGGATTTCTGTATCTTTGGAGCCGTAAGTAAGTGATCCGGATGGTGACGAGACTTCTAATGCCTAAGGTGATGCTTACACGAACCTAACGCCCGTATGGGGCATTTTACAACATCTCTATTTGGATTGTTATATCTTGCCTAGAATGTTTTCGATTGAATATGTTTGCGTGTGTAGCGGTGGTGAAACCCGATACCATCCCAGCGACTCCATATCATTGATCTAAATCCAACTTTAATTCAGCTTTTACCTTCTTGCATTTAGTCTAATTAACCTCAACCAAATCAATCGTTTTAAATATTAGTCTTACTTGAGCTAGATTTGATTAACAAAGATTCTTAAAAACGTTGTCTCTTGGGATTCGATCCTCAACTATACTTCGATAAGACCATCTGCTTGTGGGTGGTATTATTGCATAAGATTTTGGTAAAAATTCAATGATTTCAACCCGAGTGAATTTGTTAGTGCAATATATGCCACGTCAACACATTGAAATATACATGTCTACAAGACTATACAAAACAGTACACATGACAACACATATGTATACAACAACACATAGGGCTGTACAAATCTGTATCCATTAATACACATTGCAATATACATGTGTACAAGACTATACATAATAGTACACATGGAAACTCACATGTGTACAACAACACACGTGGTCGTTCCAAATGTGTACTCAATAATACACATTGCAATATATATGTGTACAAGACTATCCACAATAGTACACATGGCAACACACATATGTAAAATAACACACATGGTAGTACAATTGTCAACACAATAGTACACATTGCAGTACGCATGTGTATAAGACTATACACAACAATACACATGGAAACACACGTGTGTAACAATACAAGTGGTAGTATAATTGTGTACACAACAATACACATTGTAATATACATGTGTACAAGACTATGCACAATAGTATAAATGACAACACACATGTGTACAACAGTACACATGGCAGTACAAATTTGTACACAAAAATACACATGGCAGTACAAATTTGTACACAAAAATACACATGGCAATAAGCATGTGTACAAGACTATACACATCAGTACACATGGCAACACACATGTGTACAACAACACACATGGTAGTACAAATGTCTACACAATAGTAAATATTGTAGTATCAATGTGTGCAAGACTATAGACAATAGTAAGCATGGAAAAACACATGTATAACAATGGACATGACACTAAAAATGTGTACTCAGCAATACACATTGCAGTACGTATGTATACAAGACTATACACAACAGTACATATGGCAACACACATGTGTAAACCAATACAAATGGCAATACAAATGTGTACACAATAATATATGTGGTAGTACAATTGTGTAGAAGACTATACACAATAGTATACATGGCAACACACATGTGTACAACAATATATGTCACAGTACATATGAGTACACAACAATACACATAACAGTACACATGTGTATAAGACTATACACAACAATGCACATGGTGACACACATGTGTACAACATTACATAGTAGTACAAATGTGTACCCAATAATACAC
Source organism: Alisma plantago-aquatica (assembly GCA_963693085.1). Lineage (NCBI taxonomy): Eukaryota > Viridiplantae > Streptophyta > Magnoliopsida > Alismatales > Alismataceae > Alisma > Alisma plantago-aquatica. Next base: position 1,339,199,787 of record OY856412.1, read on the forward strand.
ATTGCAAAATACATGTGCATTGTTGTACACATGACAACACACATGCATGACAACACACATGTGTACAACAATACACGTGGTAGTACAAATGCATACACAATAGTACACATTACAATATATATGTATACAAGACAATAAACAATAGTATGTATGACAACACACATGTGTACCAAAATGTATACAATGATACACATGGCAAGACACATTAGTACAAATAGTTCTATCATGTGTATAGAACTTTACACAAAATTGCATAGTGTAGTATGCATATATACAAAATTGTACACATCATTAAATGTGGCAGTACACATGTGTACAATACAACAAGCAATGGTACACATACTGGTACATATGTGTACACAAAATGGTAGTACACATATTATGTCATTAGATTTTGGCATGTGAGGGTGCATAAGGTTTCTACCATGCCACCTTACTAGTCTTGTTCTCGGTGTTCCTGTCAGTGATGTTGATCAAATTGGAGAACATGGACAATGGTAGTTGACATGGACTGACTAGAGCAAGCACACTAATAATGGGCTTATGTGTTGCAGGTCAACCGAGGGACATGCATTGCTATTGTATGCCATTACCCGTGGTAAACTACTCTATACGCACTGTCAAGAAGGCCTCCTCCTTCAACAACTTAGTTGCATCTCTGTTCAAATCTCTATTTTCTGAATCCTCATACTTTTTAGTCTTATTCTCCTGTAAAGCGGGTAACCCCACCCGAATTAAGGTTGAAGAACAACTCAAGACACTATACCTGGGAGCAGTTTTAACCAATAGGGTTGATGTCTCTGGCGTTGCAGTGTTGATCAAGTGACATCACCAAGGAAATAGTACACATGACAATGCACATGTGTACAAAACTGTAAACACCAATACAAATGGATGTACACATATTTACAAATATGCACACAGTATTAGACATGGCAATACAACTATGTACAAAACTGTCCACAATAGTACACATTGGAGTTGACACAAAACTATACATATTGCAAAACACATGTGTACACAAGAATACAAATTTTGGTATGCATATATGCACAATAATACATGTATTACACATGTGTACAAAACTATATATAATAGTATACATTACAGTACACATGTAGAAAGTAATACACATGAAAGTACACATACATACACATGGTAATACACATGTTTACACAAATGTACACATGGAAGTACACATATGTACAACACTTTACACTACAATTGACAAGGGTACACAACTCTGATGTATCGTTTGCATTATAACTTTTACATAATAATACTCTACATAGTATACATGGTAAAAGTTTGATATACACGATAGTACACATGTGTACAAAACTCTACACATAAGTAGACACTGGGTAAAGTATAATTTGCATTAGAACTTTATAGTAAAATTATAGTTTACACACCCACTATATCCTACAAAACCAACCTTCAATATGGATGCACCCTAGAACCACCTACTATATATACATTATGCACATGTTTAACAAGGCAAACCTAACATACCGATGCTTAGCTAGCACTTAGAGAGGAATAAGAGGGCATGAGCCATTAGCGGTCAGCCATACGCCAATGCGCTCCTGGTGAAAGCCTTTATAACCAACCACACCTTATTGATGACGTACCAACTTGAACCCATGGCTAAGGGTTCCATTTTCCTCCAAACATCTCCCCTACCACCAACCTTCTTTGGGTTTCACCTCATGAGTTAACCTCAAGAGTGCTACAGTAATGTATACATCCATGAAGCCTCCTAGGATGGCCATGTCTTGTTATAAATGCCCTCCAATTCATTCGTGATTGCAATAGCAATTCATCACCTCCTCCTCTCACCAATAGGACTCAATTAGTTGTATGAATCTGCGAGGCAAGGAAGATGACAAGCAAGATGTAGGAGTTCTCAGACCGTGCTTGCCCATGTGCTTGCACAAGCTTGGCATCCCTATCCCTAGTTTGATCATGGAACATGCGAATGCATCACTTCCCTGTTGAAGTACAGGACATACGACCGCCTAAGGCTACGCCTCCCAAAGCACTACTGCACCGTTCCCTACCGACCTGGCGACGTACCATAGTAAATTGTAGCTGCTGGCATACCTCGAGTGGTTCCAGATCAAGCAGGTGTTCAACACCGCAGTGGAGACCACCAAGATCCATGACAATATGGGCATGTGGAACGTCAGCACCACGTACCTGAAGGAATATAGGTCATTGAGATACCTTATAATTTGCTTAAGTGCCTATTGATGTGCAAATGTTGGCATCTCCATGTATCTACTGACCAATCCCATGGCATAAGCTATATCCGATCAGGTATTGACTGGGTACCTCAGACTCCCGACTATGGGTCTATATTCAGTTGCATTCACAACTATTCCTCATGTGTCCTTCCCCAACTTCAATTTCGGTTCCATGGGAACCTTGCATGGATTGCATTCTGTCATCCCAGCCATCTCCAATATGCATATAGCATATGAAGCTTGCTTCAGTGTTATGCAATCATCCCTTTGATCAACCTCGATGCCGAGATAATGTGATAGATGACCAAGATCAGTCATTTCAAAATCACACATCATCTACTCCTTGAATTTCTGGATAACAACTATGCTTGACCCAGACACAAGTAAATCATTGACATATACTCCAACGATGAGCATCTCACCTTGCTCACTTTGTGTGTACACAGCCTGCTCCTGGCTACACCTGTTGAAGTTTAGTTTCCTTAAGCTTGTGTCCAATTGGATATCCAAGCTCTTGGCACGTGTTGAAGACCATATAACGCTTTGGACAATCTGTAAACCTTGTCCTCTTGGTCCTTTATCTTGAATCCATCAAGTTGAGCTGCATATACTTCTTCTTGTAGATCACCGGTCAAGAATGCAGATTTTACATCAAGGTGATGAACCTTCCATCCTCGATGGGTAGAAAGAGCAAGTATCCACCTTACAGTTTCCATCCTCACTATTGGAGCAAATACTTCCTTAAAATCAAATCCTTGCTGCTGTACATATCCTCTTGCAACTAGCCTTTCCATATATTTCATGGTGTTTCCTTCTGAGTCTTTCTTGACCTTGTATACCCTTTTTAGTCCTATGGGTTTGTGTCTACGTGGAAGCTCCGTCAATACCCAAGTATTTTTCTTCTCGATTGCTTCCAGTTCGCTGTTGATAGCTTCTTGCCATGCTTTTTCTTTGGAAGCTTCAGAGTAGCTAGTTGGTTCCTAAATGCTTAGAATTAGCTACTCATTCTCATTCATAAATTCGTTGGTTTCTTGATAAATATCAACAATAGAATGATATCAAACCGACAAAGTTTCTGATGAGTTGGAACTCCCTTGCGACCCTTGGAGGTCCAGTGGTGATGATGGTGTGGCTACTGCTGTACCTGAGGTTGACGACGAGGAACCTCCTTCTTCATGTGTCTTTGTTGCTATAGAGGCACTGGGTGTCAATGCTCCCATCTCTATCTGCTGTGCTCCAACTTGATCATCATAGTTGGGATCCTCAACAGTAAAGGTTACAAAGGTTTGTGGATCAGTCTTTTCATCCTCACTCCATTTCCACCTGGATTGTTCATCGAAAACTACTTCGCGGCTCACCTGTATCTTCCCTTGTCGCGGATCATAAAGACTGTGTGCTTTGCTTCCTTCCTCTACTCCTAGGTAGACCATAGAAATGTTGTGATCATCTAGTTTCTTTATTAAAGAGCCCGATATCTTCATGTGTGCAGTACATCTGAAAACTCAGATGATCTTAGTGCAGCTTCCTTCCTGTCCAAGCCTCATAGGGTGTGATTCTAGTGAGTGCCTTGGTCGGTGTCTGGTTTAATAAGTAAGCAGCACGTCGCACTGCTTCCCCCCACAAATTCACAAGAACGTGCACAGTTTTGAGTAAGCTTCTAGTAGTGGCCATCACTGTTTGATTCCTCCGCTCCATGATGCCATTCTGCTGTGGCATATAAGGCGCTGTAAGTTGCCTTTGAATCCCTTCTTTCTCACAGAATGATATGAATTCCTTGGATAAGAATTCTCCACCACGATCTGTCCGCAATGTCTTCAAGGCTTGTTGCAGAAGGGAGCGACAACCTTGCTTATGTTGCAATCAAACACCCTTCGCATATTTGAGTTGGGTGATTGATCTTGGGTAATCCGAGCACCATTTCTTTATCTAACATTAACTTGAGTGATTGAAAATTTAAATGCCCGATCCGTGCATGCCACAACCATGCCGGGTCTTCCATGCTCATAGCCAAGCAAATAGGCTTTCTGGATTCAAGATGTACCTTGTACAATCAATTGGTGGAGCACTTCACCTTCATCAACAACCTGTCACTCCTATCATACATGTATAAATATGCTCCGTGTAGCATGATCTTGTTGCCCAACTCTGTTAGTTTCCCCAAACTGATTATATTGCTGTCGAGTTTGGGTATATAATGGACTTATGTGAGAAGTCTTTGTTCCCCACTTTTGAATTGAAACAATACCGTTCCCCTTCCTCTGATATGTACAGTTGAGATGTCCCCAAATATGACGTATCCCTGCACTTTCTCATCCAAATCTTTAAACGTGCTCCTTATTCAAGACATGTGATTGCTCGCACCATTGTCGAGATACCACACGTCTGATTGAGCTTGTCCATCTGTGTACAAACATGGAAAAACCTTCTCTTCGTTCAATAGAACTGTATTGTGAGGCTGCTGTACGACCCTGGACATCAGGAGTGCTAGCTTGTCATCTTCATCTCTAGTCATATTGGCCTCCTCCCTTGGCTGTTTCCCCCGACATTCAGAAGCATAGTGACCATAGTTGTCATAATGAAAACATTTTACCTTGCTTTTGTCTCAGGTACCATCATGGTTTTCATTGCTTCCCAACCGAGCAGGACTCCCTTCGTTGTGTCCTCCCCTTCCTCGGCCACATCCCCGGCCTCACCCACAGTCGCGTGAGCCACCACGACCTCATCCACAGATGTATGATGGCGTCGTGTCTTCTCCTCATTATAGCTTCAAATCAAGCTTGTAGTCCTTCTTCATGAGTAGCACTTGTTCGTGGCATGCATCGTAGTCTTGATACCACTCCTCGTGAGAGAGCCCCGATGATCTCATCTAATTGCATCATCTTCAAGTCTCCAAACTGCTCCATAGTGGCCGTAATTTGGAGAAACTTGGGTGGCATAGATCGCAGTAGTTTCTTGACGATGCTTACTGATAAAAAAAAAGTTTCTTGACGACATGGGACTCCTCCATAGCCTCGCCAAGTGACCAAATTTGATTCACAAGTCCAGTCAATTTACCTGCAAACTCATCGACTCCTTGCACATCACCCATCCAGAGGTTCTCAAACTCCCACCTGAGAGCTTGAAGCTTGACCTCCTTTACACATTCAACTCCGACGTGCATAGTCTTCAGGGTCTCCCAAGCTTCTCCGGATGTTTCTTTTCCGGCGAGCTGCAATAGTGTCTCCTCCGGCACGGATTGGTAGATCACTTCTAACGCCATTTGGTACTTTCGCTCCTCGACTTCACTGTCATCCTCAGAGGCCACAATTGTACCCCATACCCTTTGGGCACGCATGTTTGCCTTCATCTTCATAGCCCAGATCGGGTAGTTTGACTTAGTCAACATGAGATACTTCAGTGTGACCGCTCCTTCTTTGGATGTTGTTGTCTTGGCGGGTTCTGCTCCATTGGATCTGCTTGCTCCTCCATACTTAGGCATCTTCCAAGCTCTAATACCATGTATTAACAGGAATGCTAGAGTACCTTAGTAGAAACACCACTCAACTGAAGATGAAGTGGGGTGTATTATCAGTAGCAGATAAGGATACAATCGAGATGTAGAAGATGCTCTACTTTGTATTGCTTAGCAAGCTGTTCTTAAATACAGGGAGATACTACTGACATATATTAACTAATTAGATGTAAGCTAGCCACTAACACCTTAGATCCAACATAATCAGATTGCCTAACGACTCGCTCAAATAAGCACACCTGTGCACATTCTGTTACAGGAAAGACGGACAGAACACACACATGCATAGACCAAGTCTATGATTATTTTCCAACAACTTGATCATGGAACATGAGAATGCATCACTTCCCTGTTGAAGTACAGGACGTATGACTGCCTGAGGCTATGCCTCCCAAAGAATTACTGCACCATTCCTTATCGACTTGGCGACGTACCAGCCAAAATTGCAGCTGCTGGCATACCTTGAGAGGTTCCAGATCAAGAAGGTGTTCAACACCGCAGTGGAGACCACCGAGATTGACGACAATATGGGCATGTGGAACTTCAGCACCAAGTACCTGAAGGAATATAGGTCACTGATATACCTTAGAATTTACTTAAGTGCCTACTGATGTGCATTTGTTGCCATCTCTAGGTATCTACCGACCAATCCCACGACATAAGCTATATCCGGTCAGGTATTGACTAGGTACCTCAGGCTCCCGACTATGCATCTATATTTAGTTGCATTCACAACTGTTCCTCCTGTGTCCTTCCCCAGCTTCAATTTTGGTTCCATGGGTACCTTGCATGGATTGCATTCTGTCATCCCAGCCATCTCCAATATGCGTATAGCATATGCAACTTGCTTCAGTGTTATGCAATCATCCCTTTGATCAACCTCGATGCCGAGATAATTTGACAGATGACCAATATCTGTCATTTCAAACTCGCACATCATCTGCTCCTTGAATTTCTGGATAACATCTCTACTTGACCCAGATACAAGTAAATCATCGACATATACTCCAACGATGAGCATCTCACCTTGCTCACTATCTGTGTACACAGCCTGATCCTGACTGCACCAGTTGAAATTTAGTTTCCTTAATCTTGTGTCCAATTTGATATTCCAAGCTCTGGGCGCGTGTCGAAGACCATATAATGCTTTGGAAAATCAGTAAACCTTTTCCTCTTGGACATTTATCTTGAATCCATTAGGTTGAGGTACATATACTTCTTCTTGTAGATCACTGTTCAATAATGCAGATTTTACATCAAGGTGATGAACCTTCCATCCTCGATGGGAAAAAAGAGCAAGTATCAAACTTACAGTTTCCATCATCACTACTGGAGCTAATACTTCCTCAAAATCGACTCCCTGTTACTGTACATATCCTCTTGCAACCAGCCTTGCCTTATATTTCATGGTGTTTCCTTCTGAGTCTTTCTTGACCTTGTATACCCATTTTAGTCGTATGGGTTTGTGTCCAGGTGGAAGCTCCATCAATACCCAAGTATTATTCTTCTCTATAGCTTCTAGTTCACTGTTCATAGCTTCTTTCCATGCTTTTTCTTTGGCAGCTTCAGAGTAGCTAGTTGGTTCCTTAGTGCTTAGAATTAGCAACTCATTCTCATTCATAACTTCGTTGGTGTCTTAATAAATATCAGCAATAGAATGATATCGAACTGACTGAGTTTCTGATGAGTTGGAACTCCCTTGCGACCCTTGGAGGTCCAGTGGTGATGATGGTTCTACTACTGCTGCACCTGAGGTTGATGACGAGGAACCTCCTTCTTCATGTGTCACTGTTTCTGTAGAGGCACTGAGTGTCAATGCTCCCATCTCTATCTGCTGTGCTCCAACTTGATCATCATAGTTGGGATCCTCAACAGTAAAGGTTATAGATGTTTGTGGATCAATCCTTTCATCCTCACTCCATTTCCACCTGGATTGTTCATCAAAAACTACATCACGACTCACCTATATCTTCCCTTGTCATTCATCATAAAGCCTGTGTGCTTTGCTTCCCGCCTCTACTCCCAGGTAGACCATAAAAATGCTGCGATCATCTAGTTTCTTTATTAAAGAGCATGGTATCTTCATGTGTGCAGTACATCCAAAAACTCTTAGATGATCTAAGTGCGGCTTACTTCCTGTCCAAGCCTTATAGGGTGTGATTCCAGTGAGTGCCTTGGTCAGTGTCCAGTTTAATAAGTAAACTACATGTAGCACTGTTTCCCCCCACAAATTCGCAGGAATGCGCATAGTTTTGAGTAAGCTTCTAGCAGTGGCCATCATTGTTCGATTCCTCCACTCCATGATGCCATTATACTATGGCGTATAAGGCGCTGTAAGTTGCCTTTGAATCCCTTTTTTCTCATAGAATGATCTGAATTCCTTGGATAAGAATTCTCCACCACGATCTGTCCGCAATGTCTTCAAGGTGTGTCTCATTTCCATCTCGACTAGAGTTTTGAATTTTTGAAATGCTGCAAGTGCTTCTCTCTTTGCCTTGATCATATATGCCCACATCTGTTGGCTGTGATCATCGATCAACAACATAAAGTATCTTTTTCCAGCAGGGGTTTGTGGATCAATTGGTCCACAGAGATTGGCGTGGACCAATTCGAGCTGTTTTGCTTCTCTAAAGCTTGTTGCAGAAGGGAGCGGCAACCTTGCTTGTTTTGCAATCAAACACCCTTCACATATTTGAGTTTGGTGATTGATCTTGGGTAATCTGAGCATCATTTCTTTATCTGACATTAACTTGAGTGATTGAAAATTCAGATGTCCGAGCCGTGCATGCCACAAGCATGCCGGGTCTTCCATGCTCTCCGCCAAGCAAATAGGCTCTCTGGATTCAAGATGTACCTTGTACAGTCAATTGGTGGAGCACTTCACCTTCATCAATAGCCTGTCACTCGTATCATACATGTAAAAATATGCTCCATGTAGCATGATCTTGTTTCCCAACTCTTTTAGTTGCCCCAAACTGATTATATTGCTATCGAGTTTGGGTATATAGTAGACTTCTGTGAAAAGTTTTTGTTCCCCAATTTTGAATTGAAACAATACCGTTCCCCTTCCTCTGATCTGTACAATTGAGCGGTCCCCATATCTGACGTGGACCTACACTTTCTCATCCCAATATTTAAACTTGCTCCTTCTTCTGGACATGTGATTGCTCGCTCCATTGTCGAGATACCACACGTCTAATTGAGCTTGTCCATCTGTACAAACATGGAAACACCTTCTCTTCGTTCAATAGAACTTTATTGTGAGGCTGCTGTATGACCCTGGACATCAGGAGTGCTGGCTCGTCATCTTCAACTTGAGTGAGATTGGCCTCCTCCTTTGGCTGTTTCCCACGACATTCAGAAGCATAGTGACCATAGTTGTCACAATGAAAACATTTTACCTTGCTTTTGTCTCGGGTACCATCACAGTTTTCATTGCTTCCCAGCCGAGCAGGACTCCCGTCGCTTTGTCCTCCCCTTCCTCGGCCGCGTCCCCGACCTCACCCGTGGCCGCATGAGCCACCACGACCTCATCCACAGATGAATGACGACGTTGTGTCTTCTCCTCGTTATAGCTTCGAATCAGGTTTGTAGTCCTTCTTCATGAGCAACACTTGTTCGTGGCGTGCATCGTAATCTCGGTACTGCTCGTCGTGAGCCTTGAGTGCCCCAATGACCTCATCTAACTTCATCTTGTTCAAGTCTCCAAAGTGCTCCATAGTATCCGCAATTTGGAGAAACTTGGGTGGCACAGATCGTAGTAGTTTCTTGATGACATGGGACTCCTCCATAGCCTCGCCAAGTGACCGAATTTGATTCACAAGTCCGGTCAATTTACCTGCAAACTCATTGACTCCTTGTGCATCACCCTCCAGAGGTTCGCAAACCCCCACTTGAGAGCTTGAAGCTTGACCTCCTTTACACTTTCAACTCCGACGTGCATAGTCTTCAGGGTCTCCCAAGCTTCCCGGGTTGTTTCTTTTCTGGCGAGCTGCTGTAGCATCTCCTCTGGCACCGATTGGTAGATCACTGCTAATGCCATTTGGTCCTTTTGCTCCTCAACTTCACTGTCATTGTCGGCCACAATTACACCCCATACCCCTTGGGCACACATGTTTGCCTTCATCTTCATAGCCCAGATTGGGTAGTTTGACTTAGTCAGCATGTGATACTTTAGCGTGACCGCTCCTTCTTTGGCTGCTGCTGTCTCAGCGGGTTCTGCTCCTTTGGATCCACTTGCTCCTCCATACTTATGCATCTTCCAAGCTCTGATACCACATATTAACAGGAATGCTGGAGTACCTTAGTTGCAACACCACTCAACTGAAGATGAAGTGGAGTGTATTATCAGTAGCAGACAAGGATACAGTCGAGAGGTAGAAGACGCTCTAATTTTTATTACTTAGCAAGCTGTTCTTAAATACAGGGAGATACTACTGATAGATCCTAACTAATCAACTGTAAGCCACCCACTAACACCTTAGATCCAACATAATCAGATCGCCTAATGACTCGCTCAAAAAAGCACACCTGTGCACATTCTGTTACAGGAAAGACGGATAGTACACACACGTGCATAGACCAAGTCTATGATTATTTTCCAACAGCTTGATCATGGAACACACAGATGCATCACTTTCCCTATTAAAGTACAGGACGTACAACCGCCTGAGGCTACGCCTCCCAAAGCACTACTGCACCGTTCCCTGCCGACCTGGCGACGTACCAAACAAAATTGCAGCAGCTGGCGTACCTCGAGAGGTTCTAGATCAAGCAAGTGTTCAACACCGCAGTGGAGACCATCGAGATCCACGACAATATGGGCATGTGGAACTTCAACACCACGTACCTGAAGGAATATAGGTCATCGAGATACCTTAGAATTTGCTTAAGTGCCTGCTGATGTGCAAACGTTGGCATCTCCATGTATCTACTGACCAATCCCACGACATAAGCTATATCCGGTCAGGTATTGACTAGGTACCTCAGTCTCCTGACTATGTGTCTATATTCTGTTGCATTCACAACTGTTCCTCCTGTGTCCTTCCCCAGCTTCAATTTCGGTTCCATGGGAACCTTGCATGGATTGCATTCTATCATCACAACCATCTCCAATATGCGTATAGCATATGCATCTTGCTTCAGTGTTATGCAATCATCCCTTTGATCAATCTCGATGTCGAGATAATGTGACAGATGACCAAGATTAGTCATTTCAAACTCGCACATCATCTGCTCCTTGAATTTCTGGATAACAGCTGTGCTTGACCCGAATACAAGTAAATAATCGACATATACTCCAATGATGAGCATCTCACCTTGCTCACTATGTGTGTACACAGCCTGCCCCTGGCTGCACCTACTGAAATTTAGTTTCCTTAAGCTTGTGTCCAATTTGATATTCCAAGCTCTTGGCACGTGTCGAAGACCATATAATGCTTTGGACAATCTGTAAACCTTGTCCTCTTGGCCCTTTATCTTAATCCATCAGGTTGAGATACATATATTTCTTCTTGTAGATCACCATTCAAGAATGCAGATTTTACATCAAGGTGATGAAGATTCCATCCTCGATGGGCAGAAAGAGCAAGTATCAACCTTATAGTTTCCATCCTCACTACTGGAGCAAATATTTCCTCAAAATCCACTCCTTGCTGCTATACGTATCCTCTTGTAACCAGCCTTGCCTTATATTTCATGGTGTTTCCTTCTGAGTCTTTCTTGACCTTGTATACCCATTGTAGTCCTATGGGTTTATGTCCAGGTGGCAACTCCGTCAATACCCAAGTATTGTTCTTCTCGATAGCTTCCAGTTCGCTATTCATAGATTCTTGCCATGCTTTTTCTTAGGCAGCTTCAGAGTAGCTAGTTGGTTCCTCAGTGCTTAGAATTAGCAACTCATTCTCATTCATAGCTTTGTTGGTGTCTTGATAAATATCAGCAATAGAATGATATTGAACCGACTGAGTTTTTGATGTGTTGGAACTCCCTTGCGACCCTTGGAGATCCAATGGTGATGATGGTGTGGCTACTGCTGCACATGAGGTTGATGACGAGGAACCTCCTTCTTCACGTGTCTTTGTTGCTGTAGAGGCACTGGGTGTTAGTTCTCCCATCTCTATCTGCTGTGCTCCAACTTGATCATCATAGTTGGGATCCTCAACAGTAAAGGTTACGAAGGTTTGTGGATCAATCCTTTCATCCTCACTCCATTTCCACCTGGATTGTTCATCAAAAACTACATCGCGGCTCACCTGTATCTTCCCTTGTAGTGGAGCATAAAGCATCTGTGCTTTGCTTCCTGCCTCTACTCCTAGGTAGACCATAGAAATGTTGCGATCATCTAGTTTCTTTATTAAAGAGCCTGGTATCTACATGTGTGCAGTACATACAAAAACTCTCAGATGATCTAAGTGTGGCTTCCATCCTGTCCAAGCCTCATAGGGTGTGATTCCAGTGAGTGCATTGGTCGGTGTCCAATTTAATAAGTAAACTGCATGTCGCACTGCTTCCCCCCACAAATTCATAGGAACATGCATAGTTTTGAGTAAGCTTCTAGGAGTGGACATCACTGTTCGATTCCTCTGCTCCACGACACAATTCTGCTGTGGCGTATAAGGCATTATAAGTTGCCTTTGAATCCCTTCTTTCTCATAGAATGATCTGAATTCCTTGGATAAGAATTCTCCACCACGATCTGTCCGCAATGTCTTCATGGTGTGTCCCGTTTCCATCTCGACTAGAGTTTTGAATTTTTGAAATGCTGCAAGTGCTTCACTCTTTGCCTTGATCATATATGCCCACATCTATTGGATGTGATCATCGAACAACAACATAAAATATCTATTTCCAGCAGGGGTTTGTGGATCAATCGACCCTCAGAGACCGGCGTGGTCCAATTCGAGCTGTTTTGCTGCTCTAAAGCTTGTTGTAGAAGGGAGCGACAACCTTGCTTATTTTGCAATCAAACACCCTTCACATATTTGAGTTGGGTGATTGATCTTGGGTAATCCGAGCACCATTTCTTTATCTAACATTAACTTGAGTGATTGAAAATTTAGCTGCCCGAGCCGTGCATGCCACAACCATGCCGGGTCTTCCATGCTCGCCGCTAAGCAAATAGGCTCTCTGGATTCAAGATGTACCTTGTACACTCGATTAGTGGAGCACTTCACCTTCATCAACAACCTATCACTCCTATCATACATTTATAGATATGCTCCGTGTAGCATGATCTTGTTTCCAAACTCTGTCAGTTGCCCAAAACTGATTATATTGCTGTCGAGTTTGGGTATATAGTAGACTTCTGTGAGAAGTCTTTGTTCCCCACTTTTGAATTGAAACAATACCATTCCCCTTCCTCTGATCTGTACAGTTGAGCCGTCCCCAAATATGACGTGGCCCTGCACTTTCTCATCCAAATCTTTAAACTTGCTCCTTCTTTCGGACATGTGATTGCTTGCTCCATTATCGAGATACCACATGTCTGATTGAGCTTGTCCATCTGTGTACAAACATGGAAACACCTTCTCTTCATTTGTAGAACTGTATTGTGAGGCTGCTGTACGACCCTAGACATCAGGAATGCTAGCTCGTCGTCTTCAACTCGAGTGAGATTGTCTTCCTCCCTTGGCTATTTCCCACGACATTCAGAAGCATAGTGACCATAGTTGTCACAATGAAAACATTTTACCTTGCTTTTGTCTCTGGTACCATCATGGTTTTCATTGCTTCCCAGCCGAGCAGGACTCCTGTCGTTGTGTCTTCCCCTTCCTCAGCCACATCCCTAGCCTCACCCGCGGCCACGTGAGCCACCACGACCTCATCGACGTATGTATGACGTCGTTGTGTCTTCTCCTCATTGTAGCTTTGAATCAGGCTTGTAGTCCTTCTTCATGAGCAACACTTGTTCGTGGCGTGTATCGTAGTCTTGATACAACTCCTCGTGAGCCTGTAGAGCCCAGATGACCACATCTAACTGCATCATCTTCAAGTCTCCAAACTGCTCCATAGTGGCCGCGATTTGGAGAAACTTGGGTGGCACATATCACAGTAGTTTCTTGACGACATGGGACTCCTTCATAGCCTTGCCAAGTGACCAAATTTGATTCACAAGTCCGGTCAATTTACCTGCGAACTCATCGACTCCTTGCGCATCACCCATCTGGAGGTTCTCAAACTCCCACCTGAGAGCTTGAAGCTTGACCTCCTTTACACGTTCAACTACGACGTGCATAGCCTTCAGGGTCTCCCAAGCTTCCCAGGCTGTTTCTTTTCTGGCGAGCTGCAGTAGCGTCTCCTCCGGCACTGATTGGTAGATCACTGCTAACGCCATTTGGTCCTTTCGCTCCTCGACTTCACTGTCCTCGTCGGAGGCCACAATTGCACCCCATACCCCTTGGGCACACATGTTGGTAGTTTGACTTAGTCAGCATGGGATACTTCAGTGTGACCGCTCCTTCTTTGGCTGCTGCTGTCTCGGTGGGTTTTGCTCCTTTGGATCCGCTTGCTCCTCCATAGGCATCTTCTAAGCTCTGATTCCATGTATTAACAGGAATGCTAAAGTACCTTAGTAGCAACACCACTCAACTGAACATGAAACGGGGTGTATTATCAGTAGCAGATAAGGATACAGTCGAGAGGTAGAAGATGCTCTACTTTTTATTATTGAGCAAGTTGTTCTTAAATACATGGAGATACTACTTACATATACTAACTAATCAGCTGTAAGCCAACCACTAACACCTTAGATCCAACATAATTGGTTCTCCTAATGACTCACTCAAATAAGCACACCCGTGCACATTCTGTTACAGGAAAGACGGACAGAACACACACGTGCATAGACCAAGTCTATGATTATTTTCCAACAGCTTGATCATGGAAAACGCGGATGCATCACTTCTCTGTTGAAGTATAAGACATACGACTGCCTGAGGATTCACCTCCCAAAGCACTACTGCACTGTTCCCTACCGACTTGGCGACGTACCAGACAAAATTGCAGCTGCTGGCGTACCTTGAGAGCTTCCAGATCAATCATGTGTTCAACACCGCAGTGGAGACCACCGAGATCCACGAAAATATGGGCATGTGGAACGTCAACACCATGTACCTGAAGGAATATAGGTCACCGAGATATCTTAGAATTTGCTTAAGTGTCTGCTGATGTGCAAATGTTGGCATCTCCATGTATCTACTAACCAATCCCATGGCATAAGCTATATCCGGTCAGGTATTGACTAGGTACCTCAGGCTTCTGACTATGCGTCTATATTCTGTTACATTCATAGTTGTTCCTCCTTTGTCCTTCCCCAGCTTCAATTTCGGTTCCATGGGAACCTTGCATGGATTGCATTTTGTCATGCCATCCATCTCCAATATGCGTATAGCATATGCAGCTTGCTTCAGTGTTATGCAATCATCCCTTTGATCAACCTCAATGCTGAGATAATGTGACAGATGACCAAGATCAGTCATTTCAAACTCGCACATCATCTGCTCCTTGAGTTTCTAGATAACAGCTGTGCTTGACCCGGAAACAAGTAAATCATCGACATATACTCCAACGATGAGCATCTCACCTTGCTCACTACGTGTGTACATAACCCGCTCCTGGATGCACCTATTGAAATTTAGTTTCCTTAAGCTTGTGTCCAATTTGATATTCCAAGCTCTTGGCACGTGTCAAAGACCATATAATGCTTTGGACAATCTGTAAACCTTGTCCTCTTGACCCTTTATCTTGAATCCATCAGGTTGAGCTACATATACTTCTTCTTGTAGATCACCATTCAAGAATGTAGATTTTACATCAAGGTGATGAACATTCCATCCTCGATGGGCAGAAAGAGCAAGTATCAACCTTATAGTTTCCATCCTCGCTATTGGAGAAAATACTTCCTTAAAATCGACTCCTTTCTGTTGTACGTATCCTCTTGCAACTAGCCTTGCCTTATATTTCATGGTGTTTCCTTCTGAGTCTTTCTTGACCTTGTATACCCATTTTAGTCCTATGGGTTTGTGTCCAGGTGGCAGCTCCGTCAATACCCAATTATTGTTCTTCTCGATAGCTTCCAGTTCACTGTTCATAGCTTCTTGCCATGCTTTTTCTTTGGTAGCTTTAGAGTAGCTAGTTGGTTCCTCAGTGCTTAGAATTAGCAACTCATTCTCATTCATAACTTCGATGTTGTCTTGATAAATATTAGCAATAGAATGATATCGAACCAAATGATTTTCTGATGAGTTGGAACTCCCTTGTGACCCTTGGAGGTCCAGTGGTGATGATGGTGTGGCTACTACTGCACTTGAGGTTGACAACGAGGAACCTCCTTATTCATTTGTCTCTGTTGTTGTAGAGGCACTGGGTGTCAGTGCTCCCGTCTCTATCTGTTGTGCTCCAACTTGATCATCATAGTTGGGATCCTCAACAGTAAAGGTTACAAAGGTTTGTGGATCAATCCTTTCATCCTCAATCCATTTCCACCTGGATTGTTCATCAAAAACTACATCACGGCTCACCTGTATCTTTCCTTGTCGCGGATCATAAAGCCTGTGTGCTTTGCTTCCTGCCTCTATGCCCAAGTAGACCATAGAAATGTTGCGACCATCTAGTTTCTTTATTAAAGAGCCTGGTATCTTCGTGTAAGCAGTACATCCGAGAACTCTCAGATGATCTAAGTGCAGCTTCCTTCCCATCCAAGCCTCATAGGGTGTGATTCCTGTGAGTGCCTTGGTCGGTGTTTGGTTTAATAAGTAAACTGCATGTCACACTGCTTCCCCCAACAAATTCACATGAACATGCATAGTTTTGAGTAAGCTTCTACCAGTAGCCATCACTGTTTGATTCCTCCGCTCCACGACGCCATTCTGTTGTGGTATATAAGGCACTGTAAGTTGCCTTTGAATCCCTTCTTTCTCACATAATGATCTGAATTCCTTGGATAAGAATTATCCACCACGATCTGTCTGCAATGTCTTCAAGGTGTGTCCCGTTTCCATCTCGACTAGAGTTTTGAATTTTTGAAATATTGCAAGTGCTTCGCTCTTTGCCTTAATCATATATACCCACATCTGTCGGCTGTGATCATCGACCAACAACATAAAGTATCTATTTCCAGCAGGGGTTTGTGGATCAATCGGCCCACAGAGATCAGTGTGGACCAATTCGAGCTGTTTTGCTGCTCTAAAGCTTGTTGCAGAAGGGAGCGACAACCTTGCTTGTTTTGCAATCAAACACTCTTCGCATATTTGAGTTGGGTGATTGATATTGGGTAATCCGAGCACCATTTCTTTATATGACATTAACTTGAGTGATTGAAAATTTAGATGCCCGAGCCGTGCATGCCACAACTATGCCGGGTCTTCCATGCTCACCGCTAAGCAAATAGGCTCTCTGGATTCAAGATGTACCTTGTATTGTCGATTGGTGGAGAGCTTCACCTTCATCGACAACCTGTCACTCCTATCATACATGTACAAATATGCTCCATGTAGTAGGATCTTGTTGCCCAACTCTGTCAGTTGCCCCAAACTGATTATATTGCTGTCGAGTTTGGGTATATAGTAGACTTCTATGAGAAGTCTTTTGTAAAGAGTGAGACCCGAAAGGGGGTCCACTCAAAATGATATAATACAAGAGCCATGTAATAATAAAGCAGCGGAAACAAAACTATTACAAAGTTACTTCATGATTCATTTATACAATTGTTCCTCACCATAATAGGTGATTTTACAAAACAAAAAATTGAACTAAGTACAACTAAAACCAGTAGTATAGGGTAACCCATCCATTTCAAGCTATCTTTAAGTCCATGTCATGTTGACGATCTTTTTGATCTCTTGTCTTCCAATGTACCTAAACCTGGGTGGAAGGGAACATCACCCAGAGCATAGGAAACAAGTATAGGTCAGCAAAGGCTGAGTATGTACCCTAATAAACTTTGGGCATTATATTGGGGTAAAAGTACAAAAAGAGATGTTCCCATAAGAAGGGGGCTATTTGCAATTAGGTAAGCTCAAGAGAAATGTAACAAAGAAATGAGGCATATAAAATTTTAGATTACAAACATGATAATAAAAGAGTGTCTTGCCATAACAATGTAGACTAAATATACCTAAAATATGCATAACAATGTAGACTAAATATACCTAAAATAGGGCCATAACACCATAGGATCATGGCCTAAAAATAAACAAGGGTGGCAACACACTCCCCGGGCGGAATATGCACACCCTATATAAGTATGGTTGTACATAAGTACCACTATTCTAGATAATCTAGTCAAACACGCAACATGCTATAATAGAGTGGCAAGACTATCATTTTAATCAATATCAAACCAAAAAGGCAACGAGGCAGGAGGGACCTAAAGACCCATACAACATTTCAAATTTATAATCACGGCAGTAAAAGAAATTTATATCAAGAAGTAGAAATGTCCATGATTATTATATTTCCAAGAGAAACAATATTTCAAGAGATGCCTCATTAAAAGAAATTAGGTTTTAGTCAAATAATTCCCAAAATAAAATAGAGGATGTACATACCTGATTCTCATGACTAATGGCTAACTCAGTTGATATACTTGGTCCACGAAGTCAGGTTTTCACCCTAAGAGTATATTAGGTATGTCAGTAAAACCAAAATGAATGTGTGTACACCATATTATATCTATACATAGCTTGTATCCAAATTGTTATCACCTAATTGCGTGTTAGGGTTTTCAATATTATTATGTGGATATATGACTCAATATATATCACTATATTGATAGGGTTTATAACATATGTGGATTATATTGCTTGTCCATTGGTTTCCAGTGACTAATTCATTTCCCTAGAGTTGTCCTAGACATCTTCCCCATATACTTCTAGGGTTTTAATGCTACTAAGAATTTAATTGGTATCTAGGGTGTTTCAATAAATCAATCTATTACTATGTATATATTTAGTATCCAGTTATTTGGATTATCCTCCTTAACCATAAATACATGCCATACTATTATTGACAGACGTACGACTTGATATATCAGTATCGAGATAAAAGTCATACATAATCTACAGACTTCATACTATATAACTAGATTATAAGGTTCACGCCAACTAATGTATTGATCTAACGCGATATAATCTTCATTATGTCCTTTATTTATCTTGTAAACTGATATATTAGAGAATTGAATCTAAAGTAAGGAGGAAACTAACCTCACGTTGACATGGATCCTAATGAGGAAGGCCCTTGATTGTCCAACATTGGTAAAGGGTCCTTTCTAGAATCCCATCGTTGGTATTTCTCCATGGTTCCAAGGCTCTAAATCATTCTTTAGCCCTCGTCATGCAGATGGTGACAGAAGGAGGGAGAGGATGGGGAATAACGAAGGTGAAAGGCAATCAGGTTCAATATTAAGACTGTAGGTGGGTAAAAGAACATCATGGTTGTGTTTTGTGAAAGTCTGAAGGGAGGAAGGAGCGTGGTTGTGGAGCTTTGATGTGAGGTTGTAAAGTTGCACATCTATCAATCTGGTAGGCCGTCCAGTTACATACGCACAAGAAGGTCCTCGGGAGGACCGGTGGTAGGCTGTGTCAGTCTATTTGTGAATGGTGGCAGATTGAGTAGAGAAGAGATGAGGTAGACCTACTGCCATTGGGATGTGAGGAGTGCTCTGTTGTGGCATACACTTTGGCCTCCGTCAAACTTCACAGGTTCCTATACCTGCAGGCAAGAGATCTAGCTATATATGATGGCTACTATGGTTAGCAGGCAGAAGAGGAGGAGGTATGGTGGCTGGGAGTTTCTGAAGTCATGGTGGAGCCTGAGGAGATCTGAGGTTGACGGCTGTGAGTAGGATGGCGACTGGGAGGTGTGGTACCTGATCAGAGCATGATGGTGGCCAGTATTTGCAGATGTTGAGTTCTGGAATGTGAGGAGATGAGGAGAAGAGAAGATGCGGCGGCAGCGCTGCCTACGTCACAGGTCTCTTCCTAGTGTTGCATTGCCGTCAAGGGCTGGGTGATAGGGAAGATGGGGCGATGTTCCATTGGAGACGTGGTGGTCCCAAGAAGGTCCAAGGTGAGAGGCCCTACAGCCATTGGTGGCGGAGATTAGGTGGTGGATGAAGCCATCAGATGGGCATTGCCCTGCGGCTAGGGTGTATGTGCGTCAGTTGAGTGAGGAAGGATGGCGGCTATGGCTGGTGGTGCTGAGGAGAGGGGAGGGAGGATGAAATAGAAAGGATGAGGAAGAGAAGGGGAAGAGGAAGAGAGGTAGTCCGGGTTCATGGATCTGAGAATCGAGAGGAAGAGGGAGAGAGAACATGATTTGGTCATGGCGCCGATGCTCTACGCGAGCGTCGCATGGAGCGCGTTTAGGGGAAGTTGCGTCGGGTTTCAGGGAGTAATGGAAACATAATGGCAGTTAAATGTAATAATGAGCTATATTAATTAAACTTAGGTTATTTAGAAATTTTTCCTTTCTAATTTAATCTGGGGTGCAAACATAGTCTTATTCATTTGAAATTTTGTATGGGAGCTATAAAAGGTGTGAGGAACATGATTAACAAATAAAATTTGTCTCTTGAGGTTATTGATTGTACAATTTAATTTGTTGTATGTTTGATGTTTATTTAATGCATTCATTAATTTCTTTTACCCTATTATATTATTGAAATTCATATTATTCTAATTTTTCCAACTACTATATCTAGGAATTTTATATAAAGTCAACTTAGAGTTAAGATACTTCAACAAGGTAAAATCTGTTCTTAATTAGTGAATGCCACATACTAAAGGGTAGTTATATGAAAAGGGTCCCGAAGAGGGAGAATGGATAACACATAGCCTAGTAGGGGCCTAGAAGAAACGAGGATTAGCCTATGTATCTGGAATTGAGTATGTTACATCTTTGTTCCCCACTTTTGAATTGAAACAATACCGTTCCCCTTCCTATGATCTGTACAGTTGAGCCATCCCCAAATCTGACGTGGCCCTGCACTTTCTCGTCCAAATCTTTAAACTTTCTTCTTCTTCCGGACATGTGATTGCTCGCTCCATTGTCGAAATACCACACGTCTGATTGAGCTTGTCCATCTGTGTACAAACATGGAAACACCTTCTCTTTGTTCAATAGAACTGTATTGTGAGGCTACTGTACGACCCTGGACATCAGGAGTGCTGGCTCATCATTTTCAGCTCGAGTAAGATTGGCCTCCTCCCTTGGCTTTTTCCCACGACATTCAGAAGCATAGTAACCATAGTTGTCACAATGTAAACATTTTACCTTGCTTTTGTCTCAGGTACCATCACAGTTTTCATTGCTTCCCAGTCAAGCAGGACTCCCGTCGCGGGTTGTGGGTTGTATGGTGGATCGATTTGATCATGATGTTGGAAGCCATCTTGAGGGTCGAGGTTGGAGATCCAATGGCGAACAAAGGGTGCAACATGAAGTATATACTCAATTGTCGCAATGTTGTCATAAGGACGGGGATGTTGATGTTTCTTCTCTGCAAGCAGATAGGGTTGGGGATGGCTAGCTTTTATCTCATGTAGTTTCTCCACTCATCTTGATTTTTATATTCTTCTTTTAACCGTTTCCTATGAGATTTTTCACCTCCTCTTTCTATCTCCCTCTCCAAATTTTCTTCTCTACTTATGTCATCCGTCCACAATGCTCAAACTTCTGCTCCTAACCATCCCACCCTTAAATTTGAACGCCCAATTTTTCACCCCAAATTTCCTTTTTGAACTTTCAGTCCCAATTTCCTTCCCATATTTAAGTTTTGTCAATGTGCTTGACCTCCATTATCATCTAACCTCTTACTCCCTCACATCAAGGCCTCAAAGTCCATTTCCTCTTCCAAGTCCAACCTCGTCCCCTTCCCCTCTAGTCCTTTAAGTGTTAATTTTGGACCCAAACCTAGTCTAACTAGGATTTAGATGGGTACAATAATAGAGAATTAATATAGACCCAAAAAATTCACTCTAGAAAAGACAGAGAGGTTTTTTCTACAAATTATTCTTTCTCTTTATGGTCAACCATCCATCTTATCCACCTCTTTGACATGACTAACTAAAAACGTACTCTTTGGAAGGATTGACTATTTTTACTTAGATGATCTATCCACCTGAAAAGTGGAGTTGGTAGCTTTATGCTTAGATGATCTATCCACCTGAAAAGTGGAGTTGGTGGCTTTATGCTTAGATGATCCTTAGTTGCCCTTGTGGAAAGTGAAGTAGAAAAAGAGAGGTCATCTTGCAACATTAGACAAAACCTTTGATTTTCCCATTGCATAGAAGAATTGGCATGTTAAGAGGAGTTGCATACATATGGGAACAAGAAATAAATCACTGGAGGCCTTCTTGATGCCAAGTATCTATTTGGTGTCAGATTCCCACATCACTTCTAGCCATGGCCATGTTTTTAGGGAACATGTCTGGACAAAGAACTTGGGTCTACACCATAAACTAAATCCCAACTCACCAACCCAACCTTACTAATGGGATGCTTGCTATAGGTGTAGGTATATTGAGTTATTAGTTGAGCCATGGTGTTCTCATCTTACTGTGCATCTTGACTATACATCGTTTTCAACTAAAAACCCTAGTTACGATTGAGTTTTGAATTTTTAGAGTAAAATATGATTACATCGTAGTTACTTGTATGACAGATTGTAGTTTAATAATAGATACATGTCTATTGTATACCATTTAATATATAACCGATATAGTTATATCCTAAATTATCCCCATTGTTTGGGATAGTTTTCAAACATATGATCATACGTAAATTTCTCTGGATACATCTTTAAAATTATTCATAATTCTACATTGGTGTACTATGAGAAATGAGATGAAATATTGTCGATTTTCATTAGAATTTAGACATAAATATGCATCTAGTAGTGTGATCACATGTTAAAAAAATGGGCTAGGACCTATCTTATTTGACTAATAATTATATCTAATGTGATTAAACATTGCAATGCCTTTATTAAAGGTTACTACCAAAAATATTGACTCATAATAACACATAAAGTCTCTTATTTATGGATAGTCAAGCTTAAGTTTGGCAAGTGACACTCCAATGGATGAATCGACTCCTATTACTAGTAACATTGGTGATGAGGAAATTCAAGCATAATAATTCTAGGAGGCCTAGTTCTAGGAAAGGAAATTTTAAAAGTGACATTGTCTAGAGTATACAGGGAAAGAGGTGAATGGGGGTGGTAATGGATGAATGCAAGTATTGTTTCAAACTTCTTTCTGGAAATACTAAAAATGATACCTCTCATTCATTTAGTCAATGCATGCTCTTCTAGAAATGATTTGGTAGAACAAGTCAAGCATTTTAAATTCTAAATTTAGTCAAGAAGGGTCAAGAAACGATCTAGCTCGGATGATCATCAAGTGTGAATATCCTCTATTAATGGTAGAACATGAAGGCTTTAAGACATGCTCTCGTAATTTTCAGCCATTGTTAGCCTTCAAGAAATACAACAAGGAGTGATATCTGGGCAATATGTCAATTTGAAATGTCTAAAATGAAGTAAGCTATTGATATGGATGAGTCTAGATTGGTGATAATCTTAGACATGTGGACATTGAACCACTTGAAGAGAGGATACATGTTTAGTAGTGTGCATTACATCAATGACACATGGGTATTGTGTAGATGGATCCTAAGGTTTGCCTACGTCCTATGCCCTCATGCCAGTGAGACATTGGATGGTGTTTTACACCAAACTTTAATGGATATAAATGTACATAGTAAGAAATCAACATTAGTGTTAGATAAATGCGCCATTAGCGATGTCCAAGTCAAGGAACTTAAGGATGCTCTAAACAACGATACCTTTTGTTCTCTGGTAAGACATTACATATGCATTTATCATGGAATTTCCTAGCAATAACTCCCAAGGTCTCCAACTCCTTTCGTACATACATGACTATTAACTAATGGCTTCCATTTTTATTCCTTGTTCAAAGCTATCGATTCTTTTCCTTAGCCTAAATCATAATGGTTGAGGATGTTGAGGAGAATGGGCATCCTTGTAATGAGTTATCGGCTTCCCTCATGATCATGCTTCTCTGAAGCATAAGCCTCAAGGAAATGAAATTGTTCTTTACTACTTCACTCCCTCATTCCATAACTTATGGTGGCATAGCAACCTAATGATGATCATTAGCCTGACTATCAAGAACCATGACTACATTACTACCTTCCCCACAATCAAAGAAAATGGTATCACATCCCACAGAGAACCTATAAAACTTCTTCATGGAAGAAAAAATGCCCACCATTATTACCCCCTTTTTCTCGTCCTCTAGACACTAAACCCCTAACACCCCCATCCATAAAAGCCATGCTCCCACTAGATATAGGAACTTCATAGCCTCGAATTAGCCCTCATTACCTTCGTTTGGGATTGCCAAGATCCACAACATGTTGATCGCAATCTTGATGGATCACCAAGGAGTCTGCACCACCGCTCCTCCTTCCTATAGCCTTGTCGTGCCTCCAAGCCAACACAAAGTCGAGTAAGCCAACCATAGGGAACTCCCATCTCTCAGACCACCAACCACCAACCTAGCCAGTGTAGCGAGCTCACTTGAGATCAAGGCACCCCGTCCATTCATTCCAATCTGCAAGTAGATCTCGCCACCTTCCCACTCATCCTCACCCCTCTTATGGCCTACTAAATCTTGAACCAACACTGACTTGCAGGAACCAGATCATGACAGTAGACCTTTCAAAGCATGGATCGACCACTAACAGGACCCCTACCACTACAAGGCACAATGTTGCCATCACCCCCACCTTGCACCATTGGCCTCACTAGAACTATCAGCCACTATGAAATGCAAGAGCAACCTACCATCAGCCTCCCCTTTGGATCACACACCTGATCATGGTCGTAGAATTGCTATGAAAACATGTGTTCATAATTCAGGCTTCACACCACTGCTAATGGCCCTACATCACTCGACCTATTATGTCTTTGCCTGCCTGGCTTCTCCAAATCATTGGAATACTAGCAACGCTAAACTCCCACCTTGAATCTGAGGTATTTGGTGTTGTTTTATCATAGTCGGTGCCTAAGTCTTCGACCCAGCAGAGCCTACCTCTCCCCAACGGCCTCCAAATTACAACTCTAAGACCCCAACCACAAACAAACTTCCTTACCTTAGCTACAAATCACATGCAGTAGGTTCCTACTAGGCTGCAAGATACATCGGCATCACCAAGATCAATCATGGAAGAAACATCGATGAGTCACTCTATAGCATCAGAGAGGAGGAGCATCCCAACCTGATCAACCCTTGACGTCAAAGGATCACCAACATGTAGATCATTTGTGGCCAAACTCAGAAACACATTACCACATGTAAACTACATTCTTCTCATATTCTGAATTTGGTAAATGAAGTAGAATAGGAAACAGATAGATAATATATGAAAGGAAAATCTAAATACCTAGGACATAAAAGTACCTACCCAACACCTTGAGTCAATTATAGTAGTTGTATGACCATATATATAGTTAATAAATTTCTAAGTCCATAAGGTCTTATTTAAGTAAATCATGAATTAAAATGCAATAGACTAAAGGTTATATAATAATCACATGTGGTATAAAAACATGATTGATCTTACGTAATATCATATTACAAAAATAAAACATGTAACTATTACATACAAGGAATTCCTCACTACATATATTAGAAGATGTATAATTAGGTTCATAGGTGCATTTGAAATCTAGTTACTAACATAGAAGTATATTGCTATTCTCTTCATTATAACTAAAATCACTAGTTACCTCATGCTTAAGAAACAACGTGGAATTATATGATGCCTAAGATATATTATTACTATTTGCATACATATAGACAACCAAGATCCAAGTACAAGTATATGATTAGAATATATGGAGATATGTTGATTGAAACCTAAATATGTCTAGTAAGGGTATCTTGACATATTTATCTTATTAAGTAAACATCTTAAACCCTAGTTACTAAATGGAAGATTGTATTGGAGATAATATATACATTTCAAAAACTAGAAATGAGAGTACGACTAGAATGTGTTTTGGATATAAAACCTAGATATGACTCGTCAGAGTAAATGAACAACTACAATCATAGTGACTGAATAGAATTATATTTTATATAAGAGAGAGAAATTTGAATATGTAATTAGAAAACTACCACATACTTGACTCTATAAGCTAATTGGAAATCTAAATGATAATTGTGGGAAGAAAAATATAGAATAGAAATCCTAAATGGAAAAACTAATTCTATATAAGTCAAATTGAAGAACACCTAATTTCAATCCATATAGTGATATATATATTTCTCTACATTTGTAGATTTCTCTATTTTTTGAATTAATTTCTTGGAGCCAGATACTTGAAATTCATAGTGTTAATACTTTGATTCAAAGGTACAAAATTTCTATTTTATTTAGAAAGTTATATCCCTCATTGATTGCATGGAAAATTAGATAGGTTGGTTGGATTGAAATTGTTGTAAACTTTAGCCCTCTTTCTTGAAAGCCACCAACAATAAATCATGGAAACTAGTAGCACATTGTTCAAATGTCAAAAAGGGCAGGTTAGTGCTCATAGTTTAGTGGAATGATGCTTTCATGACTCTACGTAGAGAGAAGGACATGACATCCCTCAGTATACTGGGAAATGCAGTTGGTGTGTTGTCGTTCTCATGAAGAGAACATATGGCTTCCTTAACAACATAGACATTGACATGTGCTAACTATTGAAAATTGAATTACTAGTTTTAAAATTTGACATTGAATATTGTTGAATTTGAAAATTTGTTACTACCTATTGATACTTGCCTATATTTCTTAATCCTTCTCTTCATATAGGTTCATATTGTTTTACTTTCCAAATGTTGATCGTGTACCAGCTTTGCTGACCTGAATTTTCCATTATTGGGGCCCATCTGTGGTTTTTGTTCCTTCTAGGAACTCATGGGCAGGTGACCGGAGAAGACCTAGAAGAGACGCACAAGAGTTGTTCACTGTTGAAGAGTGGATAGGAATACATGGCTATTCCTAATTTTGTGATATTATGTAATGTTTCTCTAACTCATGTAAAGCATGAATGTAAAAAAAAGATTTGTTTATTTTTTTGATATTATTTTGTAAATATTCAATCATAAGAATCGAGTCTTTACAACATGGTATAAGAGCCTATAAGAAGTCGACAGTCATGCATGTCTAGGAAAATTAGGTGTTACGACCCCGCCTCCCGGTAACCCCCAATTAAGGGAGACCAAAAGGTCAGAGCCATTAACCAAAAACCCGGATCAAAGGTTCGACAAATAATCATTAACAGTTATTAAATTCTACCAACTATACTGAAATATGGTAAAAATAAAAACTTTGCATACCTTTTTAAAACTGGGATTTCAAAACTTCTATCCACACGGATACTAATCTATCTAATCCTCCTTTTCACTTTAATTCTCATTTAGTACCACATATGCCACTTTACTGTTTGTTCTTTTCATTGAACCTAAAACGCCGACAAAAAAAATGTCAGTCAGCAAGAAGCTGGTATGTGGGGGAAACAATAAGCATGCAAATATGTTAACAACGTAATCATTCAATTAATCATTTAACAACCAAGATTACGTTTTAAGCCAAACTACTCAATCCATACCTATCCACAACTCTGTGTTGTCCCTGTAAGGACTTATATAATACCTCTGTAAAGGTAGAGTCGCATGGCACCACCCAAAGGTAGCCCAATATCTAACTCACTATGACTTGATGGACCTACCCTCTAGGTAGCCATATACTAAGTCATTCCACGACCTGATGGACCTACCCTCTAGGTAGCCATATACTAGGTCAGACATTAAGACACAGAGGGGACCAGGATCTGAGCTAGTAGGCACATATATTATGTGATAGTCATATTCACATTATAGTTTGCATGAACTAAATTCATCCAATAGTTTATTCCAGTCATCGGTGAAAATCTCGGAAATCCTCGGAAATCTATCTCGAGATATTCATAAGCATAACCACAAACCTGTATCGCAGATTCAGATACAGAATTAATTTGTAGAGAGAGAAAATTCAATCAATCAAGAAAATTGCACAGAAACCCTGAAATAAAAGTACAAGTTTACTTTTATTAATATTTATCCAATTTCATCATATCCCTTAGGGTTTCTATTCCAATTTTTAAGGTTTCCTTAGAAATTAGGGTTTTGCCTCCATTATTACTATTATGATCTCTAATTTATCAAAATTACATAAAACCCTCAATTACTTTCATTTTAATATTCCCAAAAATTTTAGGATCATTATTTGGCAATTTACTTTCTTAATCCGAAATATCAAGGTTTTCTCTTCCTTTATCCCCAAATTAGGGTTTCAATAAATATTATCCTTTATTTATTGATTACAACTCTAAATTAGGCAACCTTGCATTCAAAACAGATAAACAAACCACCTTTATCATTAACAGGGTTAATCTTATCAATTTGACCTATTAATTCACCAAATTACACTCTTGACATCCAATTAGGGTTTCCCATTAACTTTTAATACATTTCATTAGCAAAATAAGGTACTTTTGCAAAAGAGTAGAATCAGGTTCTCAAAATATTTCTATTAGATTCCTTGTATTTTTCTACACAACTTTCATGTATAAGGTTTTTCCATTAGACAATCCTATCAATTTCTACAAATTTTGCAAATAAAACCCTTTTCCTAGATTATTCGATTAGAGAGGAATAGTTACCAAAAATAACGGGCCGCTCGATCTGTGGTCCGGTGATCCGCTTCTTGGATCTAACGATCCTGGTTGCACACACCTAACTAAAAGCCGATCCCGCTCTGGAGCATTGGATTTAGTTGAGATCATCGTAGAACCAGATCGTAGAACGACGAGTCGTCGTCTTCCTCAGTTCTCAGCAACCTCACAAAGTCAACCTGGAGGTTGACTCTGAGCCTTCAACGTCCTATGCCCACCCCGATCGGCCAGGGAGCTCCACCTCCTCTCAACGAAGTTGTTGGATGGTCCAATTCTTGGCCCGAACTTTCCAACGTTGTCCTCCACTCGTCGGACTCCGGCGATGGTTACCGAGATGCCGGGGATGCAAGTCGTGATGAAAAGACCAATCGAGCGCACAAAAATGCTCCTTGCACTATTCCACAGGGGTTGGGCTAGCGAGAAAAGTTGTTGATTCCCTCCATAATCCACCCCTATATATAGGGTCGATGTCAGCTTGCGAGGTTTGGGCGTTTCCCATAACCACCTCCAATCTTAGTCGAACCAGGGGTGTTTCCGTTCATTTTCATCTCCTGAGTTCAAAGGACAACTCAGCAAGCTTGCCCACTCATTGATTTGTGAGGAAACTAAGAGGGAAAAACCTCCAGTCACAGGCAGAGTCCCAGCCCACGTGGGACTAAGACGATGAGTGGCGCCTGTTGGATTAAGATCCAATGGCCCACCTTCTTCGCATTTAACTGATTAAAGGAAACTATATTCCTTATTCCAAAATAACTTCATATTTAAGGGTAACTTTAAAAAGCAATAACTCCCAAACCTTAATTCCTTTTTAATTCAAATTTTAAGGAATTCGCATTCATACTTTTATCTCTCATCATGCAAAATTTGAATCCATTATCTCAAGAAAATGATTCCTTTTCTTTAGTTTCAATAAAACACCTTTTTATTCATATTTTCCTCATATTCTTTATTTCCCTTGCTATTATATAATTATCCTGAGTTCCTTGAACCCCAAGGAACCCTAATAACTCGAAATTCTATTTTTGGAATTTATCCCTTAGCCTTTTGTTCTTATTTTATTTATTTTCTTATATACTCCTTATCCAATTGAATTTCTTTTTCATTTCTTTTTCTTTTCCCTTCAATTGGGCTCAATGGCCAATAAGGCCCATTAAGAAAACACAAAAGGCTACCATACAAGAAATTCATTCAAATCAATCATGGATTGCATGTATCTTTAAAAAGAATCTCATTACATGTTTTGGAAAAATGGAGTTATAACATCCTCCCCTCCTTATAGGAATTTTGCCCTCAAAATTCAACAATCAAGCAAACAAACAATTCAGGATAAGACTTTTCCATGTCCATCATTGACCCTTATGTGGCTTTACCGTACTCATGGCGCCTCCAAAGAACCTTTATCATCACATATTATTTTCTCTAAGTTCTTTCATCCTGGCGTCTATAAACTGCACAGGTGACTCAGGTCATTTCAGCCTCCCTTGGGGCTCTCTAGGTTCATTGTTTAGCTCATGGTCTGGGTACCCCACATAGTGCTCTATTGGACACTTGGAACTCATCACACCTTTCTTTATCCGGAGGGGTAGGGTTATCCATAACCTTCTCCACCAATCCATCTCAAATGGACCCATATATCGGGGACTCAGCTCTCTTAGCTATAACTTAGAGGGGTCGGATTTTCATATCACATATTCTCCCACAGTGAACTTCATGTCAGTCTACTTTGCATATGTTCACGACTCTTGTCATCTCTAGGCTCCTTTCAGCCATTGCACGATCAAAGAGACTTCATCTACATGCACTGTGGTCCTTTTGTAACTATCATGTGGTCCTTTCACCAACATCACCTTACTGAAGTGGTGACCGACACAACCTCCCTTATAGATCTTCTTTAAATCCCGATACTGGATATGGTGGTCATCATCACATCTTTCCTAGGACAAGAACTGTCCCTAGCCATCACCCTAAATGAGCACATATGCTCTCATCAGACCTTTTAGTCTGAATCATACTAACCCTTAGTTAGGGGTGATGAACTGTACTAACATCAAGTTCTTCATGTACCTACTTCCACCTTTTGAAAGGGAACCTTTAGGTCAAACTCAAGAACTTTTGAACTCACATCATGGTGTAGTTGAACCATCTCCCTCATATGTAGTTCAACCAAATCTTTTCCTCAGCGATTTACCATAACCCATATTGCATTTCGACCTTCCTTGGTCCAAGGGAGACTTACAACATCCATAGTGACGAACTCCCTTTCTCTTTCGGGGAAACTTTATCCCTTACATCAATGCTTTGGGTTACTGGTGTTCGCCCCTTGCCCTCATCTTGCATTTCCATATACCACATGCAACTTTATCTTAGGCATCTAAAGTACTACTATCACTTATTATCTTTGTAGTACCAAGGTATATCAAGATCTCCTACATTGTTATGATTCCTCAAGATGGATACCTCAAAAACCCTAAACCATTCTAATCAGGGTTTCATTACCTTCCTATCCAATGAAAAACATTTGAGATCTTACAACCATTCTTTCATAGCAGTAAGAACTAGACTGACTAACTAACAACCATTAACTTGTTCAACATATCTTGTTACCTCTGAGTGTTAGCCAAACATATCTTCTTTTCCAAACTTAGGGTTAGTCTAACAACCTCTTCTAGCCAAACTAGGCAGATATATCTCAACCAGAGCATCCATTACCACTTCACATCCTTAGGTATTAGGTAACATTGAAGACATACACTTCCATGCATTTCACTTATCATCTCAAACTCGAACTCTAAGTCTATCTTTATTGAGAACACTCTGAGCTCATTCTTCTTGCTGATCAAACTCAACCTTGTATGACTCAAATATCATGATGAAATATCCTCATAAGGTGACCACCTCATTCCTCTTAGTGGTTGCAAACCATCTGTGTATCATTCATTTTACCAGGGTATGTTATCTTTTCTGTCCACATATCTCGTAGCAACATTCCAACCTACGTCATCTTTATCCTTGGTGTATGGCTTGCGTACTATCCTATCTCTCACCCCCATAACAAGAGGAAATAAGCATTTGGCGGTCGTCCAAATACAAAGTTCTACCTGTTCCACAAGTAGAGATAGCACATCCCACCTTGCCAGTACACCTTCAAAGTTAAGTTGAAACGTGCAACTTATGTCTCACAATCATCTTAATATCACAAATTACTTCCATGGCAAACTGGTCTGAAACCTATTTGGTCCAAACACAATCCTTGGTCATCTCCTCTAGGTCTATAGAGTGCCGACACTTTTGGGGTCATCCCTTATTCCCTTATTCATCCAGAGAGTACCCTACTCATCTGCCCTTTGGGTCCCATGAGTTCATGAAGGTGATCAATCTCCTAACCCATGGCCCTCAGACAATGATAGTTGTTACCTCCCAACCCTATGGTCGTGTGCAACTAGGAAATTAGGCAACTCCTACTACCATCAGTCTTATCCCTACCTGACCCTAGGATAGACTTAGTATTCTCTTATAGTACATGTTCAAACTCAAGCATTCATCATCTTCCTGCATTCATGGGATGACTTTCATCCTTTCATAGGGATCATGGCAACCTACCTACCATGGTCAGGCCCCATACCGGTTACCTCCATGGTAACACATCCACAAGCACATAGAGATGGTTATCTATGAGTCTATAGGTTCATTCTCATACCATATACTTTTCACTTAGCTTCTCAAGATCCTATGAGACCTCTTTAGGTTACCTTAAACCAACAAAACCAATATACACCCTACCAAAGGGGTCCCTCTCCCAGGATGGGAGGAAAACTATCTCTTGACAACAAGGTCACAAAAGCTCTTAGGTCTAAGGTTTACATCCACATGAGCATGCTTAACCCAGCAGCTACTAAGGCACAAGCAAACCACCTACTATACCATGCTAGGTCATACTTGTTCTCTTTCCTCAACACTGGATCAAGATCATACCTTCCGTTATCATCAACCTAGCTGTGAGGGGTTCATCAAACACACCTTAAACTTAAGGGGCTTCCCTTTTCCTCTACACATGCTCGAAGCTATAGAGACTCAGATCTTATCATGAGCATCAGGTATAATGCTTCCCCTCTTATGCCTAGAAACCCTAGGTCCACCTTTGGGTGTCCAACTGCATGCTCGAACTCTTAACCACAAATCAAGCATGTCCAAGGTATGTCATCTTTTCATTTGAGTAACACTTTGGAGTTGAGTCCTCTTCCAGGACAACCAACAAGGTATATTGCCTCACAACTGGTTACCTAAACCTCCTCCGGGTCTAAGGCACTCTTTGTCTCCTCTCAGCAGGTAATACTTATACCATAGGCACATAGGTACCAAAAGCATCATCCTCTCTCTAGGGTTTGGTTCCTCTAAAGGCAACCGAGATATCATCAACCTCCAAGGATCGAGTATGAGGAAACCCCTAACATCTACTCAGGTCGCATCATCCTCAAATCCCCACTGTTCCTCATGTCTTGTAATCTAAGCTTCCAACCCTTTTGCTTGGGTCCTACTTTCTCTCTCTAGAGCTAATTCCACATCCAACCTTCCTACTAGAGGTTCTTTCTCCATGAAGGCTCAAGCTCACAAGCATATCCCTATGTGGGTGAAGCCTATGCACGAACGTATGTTTGCTCAAGGTTATCCATAACTCCTTATGCTTATCCCATAATCCATCCATCATGATCCCTTGTCTAGGGTTTCATCCTACTGTCAGCACTACTGACGTACTCTTGGTGCAAACTATATCCTACTTGCAACAACCCATAAGGTTTCTATAAGTTCTTCTCTAACCTCATCCATGAAGGAGCTATCCTTCGCTCAAACATGCACGACCCTTCCCAGGGTTGGGTTGTCAAAGGTACTCAGTCATCAACCTCTCACGATTCATATGGCATCCAAGGCATTTTTATCATGACATCTAACTCATCATGTCATCTCTCTCTCTAACCTTCACTTAGGGTTAGGGTTAACATCATCCTCAAAGGATTTGCTAGGTCTCTAATTTTAATGGAGGTCTCTACCTCCAAGACTAACTCTCTCTACTCATCCTCCTGCTAAGGAGGTTTATCCTCAGGTCTCTCCTGAGGGCAATGACAACTTGTGTCATATGACTTAAGCATGTATCTATTCCTTTACGCTTACTCTATTAAGCTTATGTCCACGACATCTTATTTACATGCTTTTTATTAATTTGGTGGAGGATTCCTTAATCCTTATCAACCTTACCCATACCTCAAGAGGGTGAGGAGAAGAGAGGAAACCCTAATCCTTAAGGTCCTTAATAGAATTTGAGTGGAGAAGGGATGAACAAGATGAGAGAGTCCTAAAGGTATCTTATTTTGAATCATACCCTAAGACTTTGGCCAGACACTCACACGGATTCAGGAGTCCTCATATTCTGACTAGCAATGCGGAGGAAAATATTGCTAGCCCCCGGTCGTGATCCTTTTCTAGACACATCTGTCTTTCGGATAATCCTCTAATAACTCCCTTGGGTTCTACCAAATTTGTAAAATTTAATAATTATTAAAGATTAAATGCAGAACCTATGCTCTGATACCAATTGTTATGACCCCGCCTCCCGGTAACCCCCAATTAAGGGAGACCAAAAGGTCAGAGCCATTAACTAATAACCCAGATCAAAGGTTTGACAAATAATCATTAACAATTATTAAATTCTACCAACTATACTGAAATATGGTAAAAATAAAAACTTTACATACCTTTTTTAAACTGGGATTTCAAAACATCTATCCAAACGGATACTAATCTATCTAATCCTCCTTTGCACTTTAATTCTCATTTAGTACCACATATGCCACTTTACTGTTTGTTCTTTTCATTGTACCTAAAACGCCGACAAACAAAACGTCAATCAGCAAGAAGCTGGTATGTGTGGGAAACAATAAGCATGCAAATATGTTAAAAACGTAATCATTCAATTAATCATTTAGCAACCAAGATTACGTTTTAAGCCAAACTACTCAATCCATACCTATCCACAACTCTGTGTTGTCCCTGTAAGGACTTATATAATACCTCTGTAAAGGTAGAGTCGCATGGCACCATCCAAAGGTAGCCTAATATCTAACTCACTATGACTTGATGGACCTACCCTCTAGGTAGCCATATACTAAGTCATTCCACGACATGATGGACCTACCCTCTAGGTAGCCATATACTAGGTCAGCCATTAAGACACAGAGGGGACCAGGATCTGAGCTAGTAGGCACATATATTATGTGATAGTCATATTCACATTATAGTTTGCATGAACTAAATTCATCCAACAGTTTATTCCAGTCATCGGTGAAAATCTCGGAAATCCTCAAAAATCTATCCCGAGATATTCATAAGCGTAACCACATACCTGTATTGCAGATTCAGATATAGAATTAATTTGTAGAGAGAGAAAATCCAATCAATCAAGAAAATTGCACAGAAACCCTGAAATAAAAAGTACAAGTTTACTTTTATTAATATTTATCCAATTTCATCATATCCCTTAGGGTTTCTATTCCAATTTTTAGGGTTTCCTTGGAAATTAGGGTTTTGCCTCGATTATTACTATTATGATCTCTAATTTATCAAAATTACATAAAACCCTCAATTACTTTCATTTTAATATTCCCAACAATTTTAGGATCATTATTTGGCAATTTACTTTCTTAATCCGGAATATCAAGGTTTTCTCTTCCTTTATCCCCAATTAGGATTTCAATAAATATTATCCTTTATTTATGGATCACAACTCTAAATTAGGCAACCTTGCATTCAAAACAGATAAACACACAACCTTTATCATTAACAGGGTTAATCTTATCAATTTGACCTATTAATTCACCGAATTACACTCTTGACTTCCAATTAGGGTTTCCCATTAACTTTTAGTACATTTCATTAGAAAAATAAGGTACTTTTGCAAAACGGAGTAGAATCAGGTTCTCAAAGTATTTTTATTAGATTCCTTGTATTTTTATACACAACTTTCATTTATAAGGTTTTTCCATTAGACAATCCTATCAATTTCTACGAATTTTGCAAATAAAACCCTTTTCCTGGATTATTCGATTAGAGAGGAATAGTTACCAAAAATAACGGGCCGCTCGATCTGTGGTCCGGTGATCTGCTTCTTGGATCTAACGATCCTGGTTGCACGTGCCTAACTAAAAGCCGCTCCCGCTCTGGAGCGTTGGATTCAGTTGAGATCATCGTAGACCCAGATCGTAGGACGACGGGTCATCGTCTTCCTCAGTTCTCAACAACCTCGCGAAGTCAACCTAGAGGTTGACTCTGAGCATTCGACGTCCTCTGCCCACCTCGATCGGCCAGGGAGCTCCGCCTCCTCTCAACGAAGTTGTTGGATGGTCCAATTCTTCACACGAACTTTCCAACGTTGTCCTCCACTCGCCGAACTCCGGCGAGGGTTACCGAGATGCTGGGGATGCAAGTCGTGATGAAAAGACCAATCGAGCGCACAAAAATGCTCCTTGCACTATTCCGCAGGGGTTGGGCTAGCGAGAAAAGTTGTTGATTCCCTCCATAATCCACCCCTATATAGGGTCGATGTCAGCTTGTGAGGTTTGGGCGTTTCCCAGAACCACCTCCAATCCTAGTCGAACCAGGGGTGTTTCCGTTTGTTTTCATCTCCTGAGTTCAAAGGACAACTCAGCAAGCTTGCCCACTCATTGAATCGTGAGAAAACTAAGAGGGAAAAACCTCCTATCACAGGCAGAGTCCTAGCCCGCGTGGGACTAAGACAATGAGTGGCGCCTGTTGGATTAAGATCCAACGTCCCACCTTCTTTGCGTTTAACTGATTAAAGGAAACTATATTCCTTATTCCAAAATAACTTCATATTTAAGGGTAATTTAAAAATCAATAACTCCCAAACCTTAGTTCCTTTTTAATTCAAATTTTAAGGAATTCTCATTCATACTTTTATCTCTCATCATGCAAAAATTGAATCCATTATCTCAAGAAAATGATTCCTTTTCTTTAGTTGCAATAAAACACCTTTTTATTCATATTTTCCTCATATTCTTTATTTCCCTTGCTATTATATAATTATCATGAGTTCCTTGAACCCCAAGGAACCCTAATAACGCGAAATTCTATTTTTAGAATTTATCCCTTAGCCTCACTACTACAGAAATAGCGTTCAGTGTCGCTTTTTTGGGCGTCGGTTATTAAGAAAAACCGACACCTATAATATTAGGCGTCAGTTATTTAGGCAAACCGACGTCTATATTCGAAGACCAGCCAGACACAGGTACCGCTTTGTATTCAGCGTCAGCTTACTATTACCAACCGACGCCTAAAAGCGCCCGCAAAATCCAATTTTCGAGCGAAAAAAATTTGGGCCACATACAACGTCGATTTTTAACTATTCACCGACGCCTATTTAAAATGAAATTTTGCGCGAAAAGTTCCACTTTAGGTGTCAGTTATCCTTGGATAACCGACGCTGATAATAGTTCCCACCAACTAATTTCGGGTCAATTTTTTACTATCAACCGATGCTAAAGATAATAGGCATCAGTTATCTTATATAACTGACGTCGTTGCCCAACTTAATAGAGGCCCGATCACCCGACTCTTCCCCCTTTCTTCCTGTTTCACCGATTCTGTGTGCTAGCTCGTCGCCACTCTCCCAAAATCACCGCCTGCTGCTTCTCGCTCGCCGCCGACGATCCGTGCTACTTCTCTGCGTCGCCGCCGCCGCCCGCAGTCTTCCTCCTTGCGCCGCCACCGCTCGCTCCTTCCTCCCTGCTCCTTGCGCCGCCGCCGCTTGCTCCCTGCGTGGGTGTCGCCTCCAGTTGTCTTCTTCCTTGGCTCTGGCCGCCGCCGCTGTCTTCTTCCTAGAGCTCGCCGCGCCTGCCCTGCGCCGCCGTCTTCTTCCTTGCCTCCAACCTTGTTCTCAAGCAGGTACCTGCCGACCTACCCAGGCGGCACCCAGGCACCTAGGCGGCCAGGCGTTCACCTAGGGTTTGCCCAGGCGCCCAGCCTGGTTAGGCCTCTGGGATGCCTGGGCGATGCTTGGGCTACGCCAAGGCACAATGCTGCTGTGTATTTTTTTTAAAATTAAGTTATTTACTGATTTGTGTTTATTTATGTACTGATTTGTATTTATTTATGTATTGTTTCAGGAATTAATTGATCATCTGCTGCTGCCCGCCATCTCCCTGACTGTCGCCTGCTCACCTGCCTGCTTGCCTGCCTACTCGCCTACCCTCCGTCTCGCCCAAACAGAGGTAAATCCTATTTTATTACACTCCTTGATCTTTAATCACATAGACTTAATCAACATTGCTACTTGTATGATCCTAGTGATTATTATACTATTTGTATGATCCTATAAAGTGGACAATCATTGTTCTTTATATTACTTGTACATTGGTATAAATTAGAATGAACAATCACTAAATTATATACTGTTCGTATGGAGTCCGGCTTTGTTGTAGATATCTATTATTGTGTTTGTTGGCCTAGAAACCCGTCCAAGATTTACTCATTAGGAGTAAATCTTGGATAGTCCCCAGTTTGAGACTGTTCTTGAACACCTAATCTCACTTAGGATGTAAGTGTATAATGTGTATTGGGTTTTCGAGAAAATTTCGGTAGCATTTCCCCGTTTGTTCTCTAACTACATATGTACTTAGAGAACAGCGGGGAAATGCTGCCGAAATTTTCTTGAAAACCCAATACACATTATACACTTACTAGTGAGATTAGGTGTTCAAGGATGGGATAGGTTGTACACATTTATTATATATAAGAATGACATCAAATGTGTTTGTTGTCCTAGAAACCCGTCCAAGATTTACTCATTAGGAGTAAATCTTGGATAGTCCCCGGTTTGGGACTGTTCTTGAACACCTAATCTCACTTAGGATGTAAGTGTATAATGTGTATTGGGTTTTCGAGAAAATTTCGGTAGCATTTCCCCATTTGTTCTCTAAGTACATATGTACTTAGAGAACAGCGGGGAAATGCTGCCGAAATTTTCTTGAAAATCCAATACACATTATACACTTACTAGTGAGATTAGGTGTTCAAGGATGGGATAGGTGGTACACATTTATTATATATAAGAATGACATCAAATGTGTTTGTTGGCCTAGAAACCCGTCCAAGATTGACTCATTAGGAGTAAATCTTGGATAGTCCCCGGTTTGGGACTATTCTTGAACACCTAATCTCACTTAGGATGTAAGTGTATAATGTGTATTGGGTTTTCGAGAAAATTTCGGTAGCATTTCCCCGTTTGTTCTCTAAGTACATATGTACTTAGAGAACAGCGGGGAAATGCTGTCGAAATTTTCACAAAAACCCAATACACATTATACACTTACTAGTGAGATTAGGTGTTCAAGGATGGGATAGGTGGTACACATTTATTATATATAAGAATGACATCACATTATACACTTAGGATGTAAGTGTATACCCTAATCTTTTCCTAATATATACTTGTTTCCTAATATAGACTTGTTTTCTCTTTGATCATAGAATGGATAGATCATGGATGTCCATTCGTAATCGTTGCACCCCAGAGTTTATATTTGGTCTTGATCAGTTTATTAGATTTGCCGAGGAACATAGGAAAAAAACCTAAAGATAGGTTCTACTGTCCATGTAGGCATTGCGGTAACAACTTGAAAGTCAACACTGGTGAGGAAATCAAAAGTCATGTCATGTGCAACGGGATTGTATTTCCCTCCTTCGTTCTTTGATATCATGGTACATCTTGTTGTCCACTTGACTAGGGAAGTGAAAATGTTGGGACCAGTTTTCTTGCATTGGATGTATCCCTTTGAACGATACATGAGCATTTTTAAAGGTGATGTTCGAAACCCTTATCGGCCTGAAGGGAGTATTATTGAAGGTTATGTGGCGAGAGAGGTTATGGATTTTTGCAATGACTTTCTCAGTGGTAATGACACTCCTGATAATGACAAGAATATTGAGGAGGGCAAAGGAATTTTGGGATCACGGGTGAAAGTAATCAGCCGTGAGCAGTTGGAACAAGCTCACTTATATATTTTACACAATATGGACGAAGTGAGTGTTTATATCGAGGAACATACCAATTTCATAAAGAGACAACATCCTCGAGCAAGTTCAATGTGGCATTAGAGAGCATAATAAGACTTTTACTAAGTGGTTTGAAGATAAAGTCTTACATCAACTATCTCAAACACCAAATGATATTACAGAAACTATCAAATGCCTCACCTTTAAACCAAAACCGAATGTTATGTCTTATGAAGGGTTTGGCATTAATGGATTCACATATTACACAAAGTGCCAAGATGATAAGAGTGTCGTCCAAAATAGTGGGGTCACTCTTCAAGCGTCGACTATGTACTTTGCAAGTGCACAGGATAAGAGTCCACGTGAAGCTAAAATGTCATATTACGGTGTCATTGAAGACATTTGGGAGTTTGACTACATAGATTTTAAAATTCCGCTCTTTAAATGTAATTGGGTTGATAACACCAAAGGAGTTATAGTGGATGAATTGGGTTTCACTTGGGTGAACTTTGAAAAGATTGGCGAGAAGTGTGAACCATTCATATTGGCATCACAGGTGAAACAAATATTCTATATCGATGATCCTGCAAATGATAAATGGTCGGTTGTTCTTCATGGTAAAAGACAATTCATTGAAGATCCTATAGATGAAGAAGAGTACTATGATAAGTATGATGACTCCAGTCCATTATCAGTTGGGTTGCCAACTCCACAAAATATTGAAGCTAATGATGACTTATATGTGCGCGGAGATCACAATGAAGGATTGTTAATTGATAAAAGATCACAATTTTAGAGACATGTATGTTTATACAAATGCTAAATGTTTGCCTTTTTCTAGTTAATACAAATGTTAAATGTTTGCCTTTTTCTAGTTAATACAAATGCTAAATGTTTGCCTTTTTAATGACATTTTCAGATGGCTGACCATGATGAGCATGATGTCCATGATGAGCATGAAGTCCATGATGAGCATGCTGTCCATGACGAGCATGGCGAGGATACCAATGTAAGTTCTAAAAACATATCTTGTATTTCTATAAAATTCATTATCTTCTAGTTATGTCATATATCCTATATTTCTATATTGGGCTAATTCAGTGTGTTTATTTTTGTCAAATTTTAGGTTGATGATGCACATGTACCCACTGAAGCACTGGAGCAACTTGATGCGCATCACCAAACACTTAACACGAAAAGGGGCATCACTCTGTTGAAGAAGTTAATAGCGCTAATTGGTAGTGGATCCAAATTGGTTGTGGAGTTTGATAATGGAGGAAATGCAATTGGAGTGAACCGCAATAATTTTGTAAACTATCTTGGGTGTACCACTCAGAGCCATTGTGGTGTTAAGTATGATAATTGGCATAAAGTTCCTCAGGGGAAAAAAGTCTTGATATGGAAGGATTTATGCGTGAGTTATTATTATTTGCAATTCTATTTTGTCGATTACAAATTCTATTATTTGCAATTCTATTTTGGATACTATTTAATAACATTTCTATTTTACATAATCTGTTTGCATTGGATGAGAAGTTGCATCGTAAAAGTGTGATGCAACACGCTGGAAAGATGCTTAGGAATTATAGGACAAATCTGAATAGAGAATACATAAAAGAGGGTGATAAGAAGAAGAAGTCAACCCTTGAACAATGGAACTTCTTGGACAAAGAAGATTGGGACAATTTTGTTGCTTCAAGAAAATCTGAAGAATTCAAGGTATTAGGCGTCACTCCCAATTTAATTAATATACATTGTATTCACCTATTCAAGATTAACATTTAGTGCTACTAACCAAATCATTAATGTGCATACTAACTAGGCCCTCAGTGACGCACAAAAAGCAAGGCATGCACTGAATGTGCATGACCACACTATGGGTCCAAAAGGCTATGCAAGAGTTCGCCAAAGACTATAGGCGGAGTCTGCGGCTACTTAGGAGTCTGTTCCTACTCAGGAGTCTGCTCCTACTCAGGAGTCTGCCACACCCATGCCTCACCATGATATCTGGATAGCTGGGAGGCAAAACAAGAAGGGTGAAATAAAGAAGCCTGTAACTGCCGAGGCAGCTGCGAAAATGGTAAAATACAACTCTTAGAGCAATCGTTTGAATATTGATTATTTGTGGTGTTAACTTACCAATTTATGTTGATGGTGATTAGCGGGAGCTGCACGAGCAGAGGAAACAAGGCACGTTCATCCCTCAGGGCACAAGGGATGAATTGACAGTTGCTATGGGTAACCTAGAGCATCCTCGACGTGTTAGGGGTGCAGGTGCTGGTGTGGGCATCAAAGCATTCTTTGAGCCATCCCAGCGCAAACCCAGAGCGGGACTTTCTCAAGAAGAGGTAACCTATTCTTTTTTTAGAATGTTACTGCAAAAGGAAATTCAATAATAAGAAGCTAATGTTTCTTTTATCCATGTATAGGAGAATAAGAGAGTCGAGGATATAGTTGCTAAGAAGGTCAACGATGTAGTTGCTGAGAAGGTCAAGGAAGAATTGCTGCGGTGGCAGGCATCTCAGGCTTCCAATCAGCCTATGGCGACCCACTCTTCTCCTGATGCACAGACTGCGAGTAATCCTGGAGACCCATCGCCTAACACATCTGCTATAAGTATTGTTTATGACATTGTAGCTAGTCTTTTCAAGATGATATGTTTTCAAGATGATATGTATATATGTATAACATTCTTTACATAAATTTGTAGGAATTGAAGCCATGCTGCTTAAGAATGCAAGACTATGTTGTTGCAGAGGCGCAGGCTTACCCGTCCCTTCCTGGGGAAAAGTTTCATGGGACTCCAATGCCACAGGGCTACGTTCGTGTGATGTGTGTTACCCGATTGGAGGGAAGCTACATTGCCATATCCCCACCCGGATATTGATACACTTGCTGAGGCAGAAGGCAGGGTCATATTGTGGCCCAAAGTAGATGTCATCTACACTACTGAAATTGTAAGATAAATTTACATTGATTTAGACTGTTAATGTGTATATATGAGGTCAACTGATCTGAAATTATATATATAGGTTAAAAAGAAGACACCAGGAGCACCTAGGCCTCCACCTCCACTTCCCGCATTACCAAGTTGGGTTCCAACTGACCTGACATACCCGTTAGGTCCTGCTTGTAGGGGAATGGCATGTTGGCTACTGACACATAATATACATTGACCTATAATTGTTTCTTTAGATGCAGATTATGCAGGTCAATCATACGATAGCTCTTTATTTATACAAGATATTATTGAGCTGTTTATGTATGCTTGGCTGAATACATCAATGATAGAGACATGGATAAGGTGAGATCTTGTTTATACATCCATATACCTTGTGTAAGATCCGGTGATCTGGTTTCTTATATATTAATGCATACGTAATACATGTTTTGCAGCTACTTAGTCGAAGATCAATGCAAACAATTTGCATTTGATCATGTGGGATTTTTGATTCCATCATTGATTAGTATGGTAGCTAAAGACCCTGATAGTGTTCAACAATACTGTATAGATGCTTTTACAATTTTTGGTCAGCAAAAGAAGACGATAATAATAGCTCCATTCAATGTCAAGTAAGTTTACTTTATTTATAATTTGGACTTAAGAAAATTCCATTTTTATTGTGCATTTTGAGTTATTAATTGTTAACTTTTTACCTCTAGCGGTAGACATTGGGAGTTACTAGTTATTGTCCCCGGGACGTTCACTGTTTATTATCTAGATCCCGCGGGAAGTACATTAAACACTAAAATTGGACACGTAATGAGAATGCCATTGTTCTGGTGAGAAATATTTCATTTTTGTATCTGTTAACATCTGTTATGACATTACTATTTACTTATGCAATTTACTGTGTTATATTAACATGTAGGGGTTTAGATGCATTCAAAAAGCCTGAAGGAACGGTCCCAAGGAAAAAGAACCAGCCAATAAATTGGCAGAATGTACAAGTAAGTTCCCGACTCCAATGTATATATTATTGATGTGAATTGTGTGCTTAGTTGTATTATTTTGTATGTTTCAATTTATAGTGCGCTACACAAGACAACGGCTGGGCATGCACATACTATGTGATGTGATTTATGCAGATGATTATCCGACATGCCACATTGGACATCGATACCATACATGAGGTATTATAT
Source organism: Alisma plantago-aquatica (assembly GCA_963693085.1). Classification (NCBI taxonomy): domain Eukaryota; kingdom Viridiplantae; phylum Streptophyta; class Magnoliopsida; order Alismatales; family Alismataceae; genus Alisma; species Alisma plantago-aquatica. The sequence continues at coordinate 1,339,243,543 of OY856412.1, forward strand.
ATAGTCTCATTAGTTAGTATGAAATATATCAATCTTATTTTTATATTATTACTTATATATATACATCATTCTCTTTGCAGGTGTTTAAAACTGACCACACTATAGGTAAACGCTTAAAAAATATACATGCTCCATATACGATGGAAGCATTAAATGAAATAAGAGAAGAATGGGCAAAAGCCATACAAGCAGTGGCAATTGTAAGATATAATTGGGATGTTGATAGCGATAATGAATGATACTTTGTAAATAAATATTTTTGAATGTTAATACATGTATTTGAATGTTTCTATATGTGTGAATGTGAGAATTGAATTGATGTATGAATGTATCTACTTGTGTGAAATTTTTTTTGTTAATTTTGCAGGTTTGTGGCCTGTTTGTAGGCTGATATCAATGGATGTCGTAAACCTGCAGTTCAAAAAACTGAACTGCAGGTTCTCATCCTACTGACCAGCCACAACAGGCCTGCAAACTGATATGAAAAAAAAAAGATATATGCGTCGGTTATTTACAGAAAACTGTTAGCAAAGACCTACAGCGTCGGTTTTTTGAAAACAAACCGACGCCTCATGTGGCCACGGCCGTGCTGGAAATGGCCACGCCTATAATACATATAGCGTCGGTTGTTTAGTTGATCACCGACGCCAAAAGGGTTCGCGCCATAGAAAATGACGTCATCTAGGACACTTTCTGCGTCGGTTACCAATTAAACACCGACGCAGAATGTGTCCTAGATGATGCCGTTTTCTGTGGAGCGAACCCTTTTGGCGTAGGTGATCAACTAAACAACCGACGCCTTTACATTAAATAGGCGTCGGTTAAAAAACCGACGCCAAAGTGTTCGACCTTTAGCGGCGCCCACATAGGCGTCGCTTAGAAACTGACGCCAAAGGGGGTTAAACAACCGACGCTAAAAGGCATTTATGTAGTAGTGCCTTTTGTTCTTATTTTATTTATTTTCTTATATACTCCTTATCCAATTGAATTTCTTTTTCATTTCTTTTTCTTTTCCCTTCAATTGGGCTCAATGGACAATAAGGCCCATTAAGAAAATGCAAAAGGCTACCATACAAGAAATTCATTCAAATCAATCATGGATTGCATGTATCTTTAAAAAGAATCTCATTACATATTTTGGAAAAATGGGGTTATAACATTAGGCTTAGTCAGGAATACAAATGGAGCAGTCGGTAGAAAACCCTTGTATAATTAGTTGAATTATTATGATATACCTCTACTACAAGTAGGAAACACTAAGATCCTAGGAAGTGGTGTATGTACCTTAATAGAATATCATGTAACATACCTAGCCCATCTACTAGTTTTGGACTCCCTTAGAGATAAATTGATATGGATGTATTATTGAGAAAGAGATATTTAACACACATATATGTAGATAAAAAATATGGCCCTTGGATCATTAAAATGATCACTACAAGTATACAAATAGTGTCTTAGAGCCCCTCCTTAGTTAGGTACAACCACAAATAATTACAAAAAATGACCTAATCTCGAGTTTAGTCACTAACCCTATTGAAAAATATATGTGCATGATTAATCATCTTTAATAGAAAGGAAATAAATGATAATATGTTAGGACTTGGATAAATAATCCTACTAGTACAACTTGTTTAAAAAAATGAAATTTTTCTTGACACACAAAAAGTATCACCTAAAGATTTTTGGCAACAATATTTGAAAGTTTTAAGCTTGGTTACGATAACTATAGTTTAGGGTGTAACACAAAATCTTAATACTCATTATTTAGATTCTTGACCTAGACATGGGTACATGACTCTAGAGGGTTAATATATACTCGGCATCACTAAGTGATTAGGTGACTTCTTATATTTCATAGAAATCTAATTTTCCAAATTGTCTCTAGCAATTAGGACGATGGAGTAACAGTAATTAAAATGTAGGCATGGAGTGATTGTGACTTGGTTCTCGCATTGAATTTGGCCTTTCTTGGTTTTCCAATGAAAAGGTTTCCCATAAGAAAAAATATATTTTCTTTATAATAATATATGTATAGAAAATTATTTTATAAAATTTCATTGATGATTTTTTGAGATAAGTCACAATCAATGAGGTGTGAAAAATAAACCTAGAAGGAAAACCTAGAGTTGGTGAAGGATATTACACTTTAGTTGACATGCCTATTTATATTTTCTTCTTGAACTCTTTAATGGGGAAGATTAGAATTGACATAGGTCAAATTCGGGTATGAAATTTTATTTAAGTGGTGGAGAGTTGTAACATACTGGATTTTGGGTCCTAATTCTATTCTAAATTATAATTCACAAATTCTCCTATACTTGAGTACATTTACAAATCAGTCCTTCAGTGTGGCATTGAATCGTTATGATATCAATCAATACAAGATAAATCATTTATGCCTACATATCTTCACTAGACCTCGCATTAATGGTATACTTCTATTTTCACAATAAAGGCTTTAGAATCATACTAAAATTAGAGACTAATTTTGAAATGGGCCATGATTCACATAACCAGGTTCACACCCTTTTCTACACCCCAAAACGTCTGACAAACGACACCACAACGGCCCATTTCTAACGATTGTTTTCCACGAGAAAACCGTGATCACACTAATGAGGAACCCGCAAAAGCCAGCAGTGGTAATCATCTCTCACCTTCTCCTGTTTCTATGCCAAGTCCAATGACAAACCAGCGTGTAAGAGAAAGAAGGTTGTCGCCCTTTGGAAGGTGAAAGGATCACTGACTTCCCCCACGACTGCTCTGATCTTTGTCCCCGACATCACTTCTTCTACCCAGTGTCTCTTCTCATTCCGGCCACGGCGGTGTTACTGGTCACCCCAACCACAACGTCGTTTCATGTCACCCTGACCCCAACGTAGGTGATCTTTGCTGCTCACCCCGACCTCAACCACATTGTGCGTCCTGATTGCCTTTCTCTATGTCACCCCAACAACTATGTTGCTCGTTGGACTTGCACAAGATCTCTAGTCTGACGTCAAGTAGTAGGAGGCCATCCTACAATCTCCAGTGCTCCCACTGTATTCGTGCATGGAACACCATCTCCTTCCAATTGAACGGATCGGCCCCCGACGATCGTGGTTGCCTCTTTGTCTCCAATCAATGTGCCCCGACGAGGTTGTACGGTAGTGCAGAAATGGGGTGAGGGAACACGGGGACCGTGGTCTCCGTTGTGGTACCCAGGACCCTGCTACCCGAATTGCTCTCGGCAATGTCTTTCGGTGATGCCGCCGTGGAAACTGAGAGCATGGCGCACCTTCACTTCTTAAACCTGTTCAAGCCTTCGATCTCACACACCACAGAGTCAGCATTCTTGCCCATGGCCAGGATGACCCACGGTGACCTATATTCCTTCAGGTACGTGGTGCTGACGTTCCACATGCCCATATTGCCATGGATCTCGGTGGTCTCCACTGCAGTGTTGAACACTTGCTTGATTTGGAACCTCTCAAGGTATGCCAGTAGCTGCAATTTTGTCCGGTACGTCGCTAGGTCAGCAGGGAATGGTTTAGTAGTGCTTTTGGAGGCATATCCTCAGGAGGTCGTACGTCCTGTACTTCAACAGGGAAGTGATGCATTCACGTGTTCCATGATCAAGCTGTTGGAAAATAATCATAGACTTGGTCTATGCATGTGTGTGTTCTGTTCGTCTTTCCTGTAACAGAATGTGCACAGGTGTGCTTATTTGAGCGAGTCATTAGGAGATCTGATTATGATGGATCTAAGGTGTTAGTGGCTGGATTACAGCCGATTAGTTAGTATCTGTCAGTAGTATCTCCCTGTATTTAAGAATAGCTTGCTAAGCAATAAAAAGTAGAGCATCTTCTACTACTGTATCATTATCTGCTACTGATAATACACCCTACTTCATCTTCAGTTGAGTGGTGTTTCCACTAAGGTACTCTAGCATTCCTGTTAATACGTGGTATCAGAGCTTGGAAGATGCCTAAGTATGGAGGAGCAAGTGGATCCAAAGGAGAAGAACCCGCCGAGACAGCAGCAGCCAAAGAAGGAGCGGTCACGCTGAAGTATCCCATGTTGACTAAGTTGAACTACCCGATCTGGGCTATGAATATGAAGGCAAACGTGCATGCACAAGGGGTATGGGGAGCAACTGTGGCCTCCGGCGATGGAAGTGAAGTCGAGGAGAGAAAGGACCAAATGGCGTTAGTAGTGATCTACCAATCGGTGTCGGAGGAGACACTGCTACAGCTCGCCGGAAAAGAAACAGGCCGATAAGCTTGGGAGACCTTGAAGACTATGCACGTCATAGTTGAACGTGTAAAGGAGGTCAAGCTTCAAGCTCTCAGGTGGGAGTTTGAGAACCTCCAGATTGGTGATACGTAAGGATTCAATGAGTTTGCTAGTAAATTGATCGGACTTGTGAATCAAATTTGGTCACTTGGCGAGGCTATGGAGGAGTCCCATGTCATCAAGAAACTACTATGATATGTGCCACCCAAGTTTCTCCAAATCACGGCCACTATGGAGTAGTTTCGATACTTGAAGGCAATGCAGTTAGATGAGGTCATTGGGGCTCTTAAGGCTCACGAGGAGCGGTATCGAGACTACGATGCACGCCATGAACAAGTGTTGCTCATGAAGAAGGACTATAAGCCTGATTCAAAGCTACAACAAGGAGAAGACATGACGCCATCATACAACTGTGGATGAGGTTGTGGTGGCTCACGCGGCCGCGGGCGAGGCCGGGGATGCGGCCGTGGAAGGGGAGGATACACAACCCAAAGGGAGGATTCTTACCAAGAGATCATGAATAGTAGGAGTGCATGATGACCTCATAGTGAGGTAGCATACAAAATATCCTCCTTGCTTCACAATGACCTATGACGCAGATTTACCATGCACAGAAACGCAAGTGAACGCGTCGAAGTAGTACATGCCTTTGTGAGGCCCGAGTTGAACTCAGGGATACGTGAATCGTCGGGGACTTCTACTAACTACTCGCGATCAGCTAAGATGATTAAATAGTTGAGAGTTGTTGTTAAAATTAAAAGAAAATAAAAGCAAAACAAAACAAGGAATCGATTAAATGTTGGTTTTATCAATTCAAAAGGAGATCTTTAGGGTTACGGTTTCACCGCGGGTTTTCATTGTATTAAATTCTATATAGCTACTCAATTTTATCTCTCTATCCGGGTAGTGGCATGAAATCAGAATTGCCCACTATCGTGGTACAATTCACTACCTATGTCTAGGTAGGTTCCACCGTCGTAGTAACCTATACCCTAAACTAGGTGCATTAGAAACGACCTCTCGGTATCCACCATTAATCTTACACCGCCTTGTTCAAGGGATTTGTCAATTAATGTAAATTCCGTCTCTTTTCAACCTTTAATTCTTCTTTCAAAGCAATTAAGGGCATTAGGTTATTATTATGGTGATCAAGCATAACAATATATTGGAGAACACGAAATTATACCACGGATTTAAGAGATAAGATACGGATTACTACTATAAAATCATCATACAATGAATCCTCGGGCTACTCCCGGTCCTAAAGATAAAGGGGATTAGTCCCGCATGTTCATCTCAGAGTATAATGTGGAGAAGAAAAAGGGAAACATGAAGAAAAATGTGATTGAGTGATTAAACACCTGAACGGCAAAGGTCCAATCGATCCTTAGCGTGGAATCCACGTTCTGCCGTCTTTCGGTGGTGGAATTCATCTTCTTCAGCATCCGGATCGGCTGGGGCGTGCTCTCATGCTTCGGCCTTCTCTCCTTTGCTCTCCGGGATGTGTGCAGCAACTAATGACGTGACTCCCCAGTCAAGGGCGCCGTCATTAGGTATATCTCCCGAATTAGGTCGCCAATTAACCACAACCGTCGATTAAGATTAATCTGAAGCAAACTCATATCTGACGGTGTCGATACCATCGACGTGGGTCGATGGTATCGACCTAGCGTGATTGCGGCAATCCTTCTTTTCTTTCGTCTGTGCGCCTGATGTCTTCTCGATACTATCGATGCAGGTCGATGGTATCGACAAACCTGTAGCGACGGTTTTGTCGTTTTGTGTTGTTGTAGCTCCTCCAGTCGATAGTATCGACATTTTGGTCGATAGTATCAATGCACTTCTTGCCAGCAACCTGATGGTATCTCGATACCATCGACATCCCTATCAATAGTATCAACCTTCTTTTGGTCCTTGCGGCTGGCAGCCTGTGGTCCGGTCGATGGTATCGACCACCGTCGATGGTATCAACGACATCAAATACTTGTTTTTCCTAAAATTAACACACGGAACAACATAAATCCACAAAAAATATATTCTTTCGATAATTAATGCTAAAATGATTAAATAAAGGGAATTTGACATAAAGAAGTAGCATAGACCAAAATGAATGAATTATGCAACATTAACCATGAAAATGACTAATAAATGCATAAAACACATATCAAACAAGTCTATAAATGCGACTCAAAATCATCACATCAAACTCCCCTAAGCTTGAACATTGCTCGCCCTCGAGCAACTAATCCTTAGAATAGAATTGCCAAAGTCAACTAAAGAACAAAGCATCACAACAGACATCCCATATGACTCCCACCGGACATTCACATACCGGCCCTCGCTAACCACAAAATGATAATTACCCTAAAGGTGACAATAATCATCCATAAAAGATATTAACCTCAAACTGATGAACACTATCAAATAAGGCAGTTAACATAATAAAATTCATCGGTCCAGACTTAGTGCATCTTGTGATCTTCTATACTATGTTGCTCGCCCTAACTACCATCTACATGGAAGCAGTTCTCCTGATATTCATTAGTGAGGAGAAATTCACGGTGGCCTACCAATCCGAGCAATAGGTGGATGAAATAGGTGGCTCATGGAAGAAGTGGAAGTATTGTACGATTTCAACATGCATAAAACAAAAATGCCCTAAATGATGCAAATGCACATGAAAAATGCCCTAATGCCTAAGATTAGGTGGAATGATGCATGCACTAACCATCCGTCTCAAAATGAGATGGATATCTAATTAAGCTACATCATGTACTCACTTATCTTGAAATACAGGTGAAATTATGTTCCTTTCTCCTTCTTATTTTTGTTGCTTCTGAATAACTTTTTTTTTTTCAATTTCAGATTTTTTTTGTTTTTTCAAACCCTTATATCCATGATTGACAATGAATACTTATTGGGCTTATTTTTCCTGCATAACTCAATATTTGCACTATTTGGAAGGTATGGAACAATTTAATTCACCATTAAATAATAAATAAAGTACATGACATACTTTATGCATAAAAGTTATGAATGCAACTACATGACATGCACCTAAGGGTAATGTGCATGTATACCTATTCTAATCTTTTTATTTTTTTTCATTTTCCATGCAAAACATATGCAAATGGTTGCAATGCAAGTCATATCTACATGCCATGCAATAAAAAAGAGTTAAAACCGTACTTTACTTCCAAATCTTGGGTGGATTGTGAAAATGATGAGGTGGACAGATCACAAGACTAGTTGACTGAACCTTAGAAAAATATTATGTGTCCCTCCTTACTGACCTGTGTAGTAGTTAAGACGTTTTTTCTCTCTTACTTCAAATTAAAGTCTCATTATCATTTGGTCAGTTTAGGCTCAAACAACCAATTTTGTCCACTTTCATGAATCATTAGGAATATACAGTTGTGATTTTCTATTTTAAAGTTGACAAAACCAATCATTTTCTAAGTTAAGTGATCAAGGTTAAACAACACTCAAGCTTGTGAACACTCAAAAAATTTTAGTTTCCCTCAATTCCCCATGCACATGCAACTGAGATGACTCAACATTAAAGACATCCACGATTACACTAGATAGATGTGGATCATAAAACAAACTAAGATTGCAGAAAACAAATGACAGGAAACAAAAGCAATAAACTAAAAATAGAGAAAATGAAAGATAGAACTGTTCCAACACCCCCCCAAGCTTGAAATCGACTATTGCCTCATAGTCAAAAACAATCTTAAAGGTTGGAACAGATATACCGCTTTTACTCTTCAGGTGGAGGCGGGTACTGCGGAGCCATAGGGTCCCAAGACAGATACTCCCCCTGGAAGCTTGGATCAAATTGGGCCCTAGGTGGAGGTTGTGGATAGCCTCGAAAGTAATTTTGGCTCCAATAGTGGTCGTAGAAATGCTGTTCTTGCATCTCCATCCATTGAAACCGATCATGAAATTGATGTTGGTTGTCAAGGAGAAGACGCTCATTCTCGAACATTTCCCGTTGGTTGTCTAGTAGCCGGTTTGTAGTGTCTTGAATACCGACATACATCGTCATATGATGCTGCTACGTCTGCTGCATCTCCTGCAGCATAGCATACATACCCTGCATAGAATATGCTCCCTCGCTTGGCTGCGAGGGCGGTGGTGGTGGCGGCGTAGGCTGTGATGATGAAGATGCACCCGGGTGCATCCGAGGACGCTTCCGTGGTGCCACTCGTGCTCGAAGAGGTGTAAATGCCTCCTCTTCCTCCTCAGCCTCATCGTCATTGTCGTCGCCGCCGTCGTTGCCGCCTTCTTCATCGGAGTCGGCGATGGCTATGATTGGCCATCGGAAGTGGTGCGCCCCTTCAATGTTGAAGACTGGATCGGGCAGCGAGAATTCCTGATAGGCGTGGTTGATGTGGCAATGCACATACGCCAAACCATCTCGAAGAAGAATGAGATGGGACCGGTGCAGATGTGGCAAGTTCACCTTGCTCCTAGTAGATAGAGGAGTGAGGGTTTGGAAATTCAAACCGAGGTATGAAGCCAGCTTGCTGATGAGCCCGCCGAAGTGAATCGGCGCTTTCATCGTACTCCTCTTCACCGCCAAAACTCTCTGCAGAAAGAAGGCACCCCAATTGCATTCTTGACACTTCAGGAGCTTATACAGAAAGAATAAGTTCGTCTTCTGAATCTTGCTGAGGGCCAAATCACCCCGAGCAAACAATGTCGAAATGAGCATCCGGTGCAGAACCCGGACGAAAGGGTGCTCGAAATCGGCTACCGCAGCATTATGGTAGCTTACTGACTTTCCCGGCGGCACTGTAACCAGCTCGGCAAAGATGGCGTCGTAATCTGTGCGGTTGTCCGGGCGCCGGTAGTCGGACCGCGAGTGATTCCAGTTGAAGATCGTGTTGAACTGCTGAAGTGTGATGGTGTAGTCATTGTTGTATAACCAGAACGACACCCGACCTTTGATCCACTCGCGGTCGGTGGCTATTACGTCATTGGGCATGACACAGACGTCTAGAGATGCCATGAACTCAGCCACCAATTCCTTGTACGTGGGCCACTCGCCGAAGAATGGCTAGCCATCAGCATGATACTCCCGCTCATCAGGCCGTATCTCCGTGTGTCGGGCCTGTCCTTTCAACACGTAGGCAAGGTTCGCTTCGAACCCGAGGTTGCGGATTGTATCCCGATCAACTTATCGGGTTGGCTCTATCTTCCTCTTCACAATCTCCTCGTATATCTTCTTCACCTCCACAGATGGATGAATCAGCCACGGGTGTGCAACTAATGCGGTCGGAGGTGGTACGAACTCTGGGATGTCCATCGGATCTGGGCATGAAGACAACGCACTAGCTACGTGCACCATGATTGTGAGAGAAGGAGGAATCGAAAGGGAGCTCGATGAAGATCGGAGAATCGAATCTCCGCTCAATGAAGAAATAGCTCGGTGTTGCTCGTCGTCGGGCTTGCGTAGATCTTGAACACGCTCGGCACAAGTGGAGGAAGATTGCACTGAAGGTGTGATGTCATCTGATGCAACTACTCCTCATATATAGTCGTGGCCGACGCTACTGTCTGCCCGTCGATACCATCGACGTGAGTCAATGGTATCGACTCGGGTAGCACGATCTGTACCACCGCGAGTATCGACGGTTGTCGATGGCTGGATCTGCGGGGCCCGGATTGCTGACGCGTCAATACTATCGACGCGGGTCGATAGTATCGACCCATCCCCCGGATCGACTTCTTGGCTAATGCGATCGTCGTTGATCTTCCTTCACGGATTGTTGATGTGGTGCGTCGATACTATCAACGCGAGTCGATAGTATCGACTCTCTGATTAGGGAAAACCCTCACGAGGCCCGGCCGCCGCCATCTTGGCATGAATGTGTCGATACCATCAACACGCCCGTCGATGGTATCGACTTTCCTGAGACGATTTGTTCTGAAAATCTTCAGAAATCTCGATAGTATCGACACCTATGTCGATACCATCAACTTCTTCTTGCGATCTACCTGTTGGTATGTCGATACCATTGACGAGGTCGTCGATGGTATCGACGCAGTGCGATTCTTGCAGTCGCCAACCTGTACCATGGTCGATACCATCGACACAAGGGTCGATGGTATCGACTTTGCCTCAGCCCTGCACATGTAGCAAACAATCACAATATCTTTTTTACACTACAAACTAAGTGAAAACAAATTAACTACAAATGTAAATGAACTAAACTAAGGTACCAATGGTTGGGTTGCCTCCCAACAAGCGCCCTTATTTAACGTCTTAGGCTAGACGACTTGAATCACATCATGCATCAAAAAGTGAAATGAGTTTGACCTCATTCACCTTCCTTGTGTAATCTTTGCCAAAATATAGCTTCAACCTCTGTCCATTCACCAAAAATGTCATCTCACCATTGCGCACCAAGATTGCGCCATGTGGTTTGACCTCTTCCACCGTGAATGGCCCACTCCATCGGGATTTTAGCTTCCCGGGATGCAACTTCAGCCTTGAATTAAACAAAAACACACGATCTCCCTTCTTGAAGGTGCGCATCTGAATGTGGCGATCGTGGATCAACTTAGTGCGCTCCTTATATATCCGAGAGTTCTCATATGCAGTCATGCGCAACTCATCCAATTCATTTAATTCAAGCAATCTCTTCTTCCCCGCTTCATCATAACCCAAATTGAGCTTTCTTAGCGCCCAATGTGCTTTATGCTCTAACTCCACCGGTAAGTGACAAGCCCGGCAATACGCCAACCTAAAAGGCGTGGTGCCTATAGGTGTCTTGTATTCCATCCGATATGCCCACAATGCATCCGACAGTAAGGCACTCCAGTTCTTCCTCGTGGAAGCCACCGTACGCTCCAAAATCTTCTTAATTTCGCCATTGGAGACCTCCACCTGTCCTTGAGTTTGTGGGTGATACGGGGTACCTATGTTATGTTTTACCCCATATTTCTTCAACAATGCCAAGAACTTTTGATTCTTAAAGTGCGTACCCCCATCATTGATGATCATTCGGGGCACTCCAAACCTGCAGAAGATATTTTCTTTTACGAATCTGCACACTATAGAAGAATCATTAGTCCTTTTGGATATTGCTTCTACCCACTTCGACACATAATCAACAGCTAAAAGAATATATAAATTCGAATTTGAGGACACAAAGGGTCCCATGAAATCTATACCCCATAGGTCAAATACCTCAACCTCTTGGAAAACATTTAGGGGCATCTCCTGTCTCTTTGAAATGTTACCCACCCTTTGGCAGGAATCACATTGTCTCACGAACTCATAGGTGTCTCGGAACAAGGTAGTCCAATATAGGCCACTTTCCAACACTTTGGCCGCCGTACGAGAGCTCGCGTGGTGTCCGCCCGTAGGTAGAGTGTGGCAGTGATGAAGAACACACTCATATTCCTCCTCAGGTACACACCTGCATAGAACACCATCCCTACTTTGCTTCAAAAGAATGGGGTCATCCCAAAAATAATAACGTAGAGAATGGAAAAATTTCTTCTTCTCTTGATATGTCCAATCTTCTGGGATGATCCTGCAAGCAAGATAATTCACAATATATGAAAACCAAGGATCTTTAGAATTCACTTTCAACAATTGTTCATCCAGAAATGTCTCGGTTATGGGTATGTGTAAATCTTTTTCATCCACCCTCTCTAACCTAGACAAATGATCCGCCACGACATTTTCAATCCCCGCCTTGTCTTTAGTTTCAATATCAAATTCTTGTAGGAGCAAGATCCACCTAATCAATCTAGGTTTGGCATCTTTTTTCTCCATCAAATATTTAATAGCGGCGTGATCAGTCCAAACAACTACTTTCGATCCAACTAAATATTGCCGGAATTTTTCAAAAGCAAAAACAATGGCAAGCAATTCTTTTTCAGTAGTTGTGTAATTAATTGAGCATCATTCAAAGTCTAAGAAGCATAAAAGATTACGACGGGTTTATTGTCCACCCGCTGTCCCAACACAGCTCCTACAACAAAATCCGATGTGTCACACATGAGTTCAAACGGCTTAGTCCAATCCGGTGTTTGAACAACCGGCGCGGAAATCAAGTTCTCCTTCAGCACGTTGAACGCGTGTAAACATTTGTCATTGAAATAAAAAACAACATCTTTCTCGAGAAGCTCGGATAGAGGTTTGGTGATTTTAGAAAAATCTTTTATGAACCAACGATAAAATCCGGCGTGTCCTAAGAAACTTCTTACCCCTTTTACCAAATTTGGTGGGGGCAATTTAGAAATTACTTCAATTTTCACCGGATCTACCTCCAAACCTTTGTTAGACACCTTATGTCCTAGAACTATCCCTTCACTCACCATCATATGAAATTTCTCCCAGTTGAGGACCAAATGTGTGTCCTCACATCTCTGTAATACCTTATATAAATTATAAAGGCATTCATCAAACGAAGCACCATAAACCAAAAAATTACCCATAAAGACTTCAAGACAGCATTCTACCATATCAGAAAAAATGGCGAGCGTACAACGCTGAAAAGTCACTGGTGCATTGCATAATCCAAAGGGCATGCGGCGATACGCAAAAGTTCCATAGGGGAAAGTGAAAGTAGATTTCTCTTGGTCCTTAGGATCAATTGAAATTTGATTGTATCCCGAATACCCATCCAGAAAATAGAAATGAGATTGGCCGGCTAAGCGCTCTAGAATTTTATCAATAAATGGTAGAGGAAAGTGATCCTTCAGCGTAGCGGCATTAAGACATCAGTAATCAATACAAACTCGCCACCCGATTACCAAACAGGTGGTGACATGTTCATTTAAAATATTTTTAGTTACAATAATACCCCCCTTTTTAGGGATTACCTGCGTGGGACTTACCCATGTCGAGTATGAAATCACATAGATGATATCTGCGGAGAGAAGCTTAATCACCTCTTTCTTCACCACCTCCATCATGCTCGGATTCAATCGACGTTGCGGTTGGATCACTGGCTTGGCTCCCTCCTCGAGCTGAATCTTATGCTGACACAAGGTAGGGGAAATCCCCTTGATATCTGTGACAGACCACCCAAATGCTCCCCGGTGGTTCTTCAGCACTATCAACAATTGGTCCTCCTCTTCCGCACTCAGATATGCAGAAATGATCACAGGTAACTTTTCTTCCTCTGCTAGAAAGGCGTACTTAAGATGCAGTGGCAGTGGCTTTAACTCTAACTCCGGCGGGCTGATCAAGGATGAATGAAGCGGAGGGGGAAGTTCACCTAAATCTTCATAATACCTCGCATAGAAACATGGAAGCATCTGAAGCATCTTGGCGCACTCCTTGAGTGATTTGCTTCTCATCCAATCATGAGTGATGTTGACTAAACAAGCCTCCAAAGGTAATTTCGGGTATGCATCAAAAACTAAATTTTCTATAGCATCATCCTCCGTAGAGGGAGGAATGTCCTCATCCTCATCATTCGGGAACCCGATAGCCTTGCAAAGGGAAACTACTTTAGTCTGCTCCATGATGTCTACAGCCAAAGTCCCCTTGTCCACCTTGGTCATTACATGAGCCATATCCAGAAATGGCTTCCCTAGACAAAGTGAGATAGTATTATCAAAATGTTTTACCATGTGGCATTGCTCCTTGGATTTAGGTGAAGTGGCGCTGGAAGGCATGTCCATCTCAAATCGGTCATCGGATATACCCAAGGTCAACCGACCTCTCCCCATCTCGAGTATCATGTCGACTGTAGCTTGGAATGGTCTTCTGAGTAGTATCTCATTGCCTTGTTCATCTTGCATCTCCATGATGACAAAATCTACAGGAAATACAAATATATCCACTTTCACAAGCACATCTTCACAAATCCCATACGGTTTCACCACGGAGTTATCCACCAATTGAATTGTCATGTTGCTTGGCCTTGACTCCTTTAATCCCAACTTTTTGAATGTAGAAAGGGGCATTAAATTGATGCTTGCTCCTGAGTCACATAATGATTCACCAAATTTGACTTTCCCGATATAGCACAAAATGTTGAAACAACCCGGATCTTGCCTCTTTGGTGGCAATGTGCCCATGATGAAGGTACTCACCTGCTCCTTAAGCACAACTACTTCCATGTCCGGAATTTTTCTCTTCTTAGTGATGATGTCCTTCAGAAATTTCCCGTAAGAAGGGATTTTCTCAATAGCTTCCAATAGAGGGATGTTGACTAAAAGCTTCTTGAAACTGTCTAAGAACTTTTTGAATTGGTCATCTACCTTCCTTTCCTTAGCACTATTTGGATAAGGGACCGGTACAACATGTGCCCTTTGATGCGGTGGCACATAGGGTGTCCTTTTCTGAGGTTCCTCCTCCTCTGCAATAGGGTCTTCAGTAGCATCCACAACTGTGTCATCGACTGGTTCTGTTACCGGTGCGGGCAGCTCCTCAGTGGCTTTAACTTCAATTTCAGCTTGGGGTTTGCTTGCTTCATCAGCCCTGGGATTTAACAGTTTCTTGCCACTTCTTAGCAAGATGGCCTTCGCTTGTTGGTTCCCTCCTGGAACATTAGTATTTCCCGGTAAATCTGGATGTGTCGGCTTCTTCAAACTGGCTATCTCCGCAGCCATCTGTGCCATGGATGTCTCTATTGTCCTCATTTGAGCCCCATGGCTCTGCATTGTCTGCCCAAATTGGTTCATGAACTCCCCTTGTTGCTTTATTTGCTGGACAAAAGTAGCCATGAGTTCTTGGTTTTGCTGTATAACTTGATCGAGCAGCTCTGTGCTCTTATCCTCCTCTACTGGCTGGGGTTTAGCATCCGGATCCTGCAAAAAGTTATTTGGATCCTTCCAGGAGAACTTCTTGCCTTTCCTCCATGCATAGTCGTTGTTCCTGTAACCTGGCTGCTGCCTCATGAATTTCACTTGAGCCTCGTCCTCGGACTTAGTATCCTCCTTTGCAAGCAATTTCTTTGCGAGAAGATCCATCTTCTCATTCAGCTCCTTTATTGCTTTAGATTCACCTACAACTCGAACCTGCTCCACGACGCCTCTTTCGCCCCATGATTGTTTCTTTGCCATGTTCTTTAAGATCTCCCAACATCTAGTGTCTGTATTATTCAAGAAGAATCCGGAACCGGCTGAATCGAGGTTGCTTCTATCATGCTCAGAGAGAGCAAAATAGAAGATCTTGACTTGGGTCTCCTTGTCAAGCCCATGTTGCGGGCATTGCCTGAGCATGATCTGAAACCTTTCCCAGGTCTCAGAATAGGTTTCTCCTGCTTGTTGGGTGAAGTTGTGGATCTTTGTGATCATATCATTGGTCTTCTCGGGTGGAAAGAACCTCTCGAAGAAAACCTCCACCATGTGGTCCCAAGACTCCACATATTCATCGTCCAAGTTATGTAGCCATTCATGCGCAATTCCCGCAGAGAACTTGGGAAGAGCTTCAAGTAGAGCACGTCTTGTGGAAATCTGTCGATTTTTACCATATCACAATTCTCCACAAACTGACTTATGTGTGTGACGGGGTCTTCATTTTTGAGCCCATGGAAGGCATTAGACTTCACCAAGTTGATCAAAGATGGATCAATCTTGTATGTCGGAATATTCAGCGCTTGCTTCTTTATAGGCCCCTTGGAAGCGGACGAGAAAGAAGCCTTGATCTTCTCCCATATTGTCTGTGGCTCGTCCATCTCTTCTTGTTCGTGTTCAGAAATTATATCTTCCAGCTCATCTTGATTATACTCGCCCTCGTCTTCTGGTCCCGGCAGCGGAACCTCTGGTGCGCGACTCACGTAGTCAGTACTACGCGTCTGCACCATGCACAGTACCTGAAAATAGAAAAATTAAATTTAGTACAATGCTTGACGATTGCAAATATTTAGAAAATAGATTATATATTTTTGGAAAGATAAAAAAAAATAAAAATGTGGCCTAGAGTGGCCGCTCACAGCACTCGAAGTGCCAACAAATTGCCGTATCCTCGACAACGGCGCCAAAAACTTGACGCAGATTTACCGTGCGCAGAAACGCAAGTGAACGCATCGAAGTAGTATAGGCCTTTGTGAGGCCCGAGTCGAACTCAAGGATACGTGAATCGTCGGGGACTCCTACTAACTACTCGCGATCAGCTAAGCCGATTAAATAGTTGAGAGTTGTTGTTAAAATTAAAAGAAAATAAAAACAAAACAAAACAAGCAATCGATTAAATATTGGTTTTATCAATTCAAAAGGAGATCTTTAGGGTTACGGTTTCACCGTGGGTTTTCATTGTATTAAATTCTATATAGCTACTCAATTTTATCTCTCTATCCGGGTAGTGGCCTGAAATCAGAATTGCCCACTGTCGTGGTACAATTCACTACCTATGTCTAGGTCGGTTCCACCGTCGTAGTAACCTATACCCTAAACTAGGTGCAATAGAAACGACCTCTCGGTATCCACCATTAATCTTACACCGCCTTGTTCAAGGGATTTGTCAATTAATGTAAATTCCGTCTCTTTTCAACCGTTAATTCTTCTTTCAAAGCAATTAAGGGCATTAGGTTATTATTATGGTGATCAAGCATAACAATATATTAGAGAACACGAAATTATACCACGGATTTAAGAGATAAGATATGAATTACTACTGTGAAATCATCATACAATGAATCCCTAGGCTACTCCCAGTCCTAAAGATAAAGGGGATTAGCCCCGCATGTTCATCTCAGAGTACAATGTGGAGAAGAAAAAGGGAAACATGAAGAAAAATGTGATTGAGTGATTAAACCCTTGAACGGAGAAGGTCCAATCGATCCTTGGTGTGGAATCCGCGTTCTGCCGCCTTTCGGTGGTGGAATTCGTCTTCTTCAGCATCCGGATCGGATGGGGCGTCCTCTCGTGCTCCGTCCTTCTCTCCTTTGCTCTCTGGGATGTGTGCAACAACTAATGACGTGACTCCCCAGTCAAGGGCGCCGTCATTAGGTATATCTCCCGAATTAGGTCACCAATTAACCACAGTCGTCCGATTAAGATTAATCTGAAGCAAACTCATATCTGATGGTGTCGATACCATCGACGCGGGTCGATGGTATCGACCTAGAGTGATTGCGGCAATCCTTCTTTTCTTTCGTATGTGCGCCTGATGTCTTCTCGATACCATCGACGCGGGTCGATGGTATCGACGAACCTGTAGCGACGGTTTTGTCATTTTGTTTCGCTGTAGCTCCTCCAGTCGATAGTATCGACATTTTGATCGATCGTATCGACGCACTTCTCGCCAGCAACCTGATGGTATCTCGATACCATCGACATCCCTGTCGATAGTATTGACCTTATTTTGGTCCTTGCGGCTGGCAGCCTGTGGTCCAATCGATGGTATCGACCACCATTGATGGTATCGATGGCAACAGATACTTGTTTTTCCTGAAATTAACACACATAACCACATAAATCCACACAAAATATATTCTTTTGATAATTAATGCTAAAAATGCTTAAATAAAGGGAATTTGACATAAAGAAGTAGCATAGACCAAAATGAATGAATTATGCAACATTAACCATGAAGATGAGTAATAAATGCATAAAACACATATCAAACAAATCTATAAATGCGACTCAAAATCATCGCATCAACCTCACAATGACCTTCAGAGTCCAGTGTTGGTGATGACAGTAGAGCACGATGTCCTTGAGAATTTGGCATGGGGAGGGTGGTGAGATTAGGGGTGATGGAGGCTACCCAAATCTGAAGAGACCGAGAGAGTGTAGAGGAAGGTGATATTAGGGATGATGACAAATACCCAAATTAGGAGAGGGTGAGATAAAGGAGAGGGTGAAGAATGGAGAGGAAAAAACTAGGATTTTGAGAAACGAATGAGGAGACATGGTGGGTGATCTGAGCCAAGACTCGAGAATTGCCACTGTAAGGAGTGGGACCGAAAAGGGGATCCACTCAATGATACAATACAAGAGCCATGTAATAATAAAGTAGCTGAAACAAAACTATTAACAAGTTACATGATGATTCATTTACAATTGTTCTTTGTCATAAAAGGTGGTATAACAATGTAAAAAGGTGTACAAGTAATAAATCTAATCACATGCTATCTCTATTATAGAGGGTAACCCAATCATTCCAAGCTATCCTCAGATTCAATGCTTTCTATATGATCTTCATGCATCCTTGTCTTCTAATGTACCCACACCTCGGTGGAAGGGAACATCACTCAGAAAATAGGAAACAAAAGTCTGTAGGTCAGCAAAGGCTGAGTATGTACATATAATAAACACTTTGGGCACTATATTAGGTTACAAGTGTAATGAATTGTTCCCACACAAAGGGGCCTATTTGTAGTTAGGTAAGTTCAAAAGAATAATATCAAGAGAAATGAGGCGTTTTAATTTTATGTTCCAATCATGAGAATGAAAGTGTCATGCCATAACAGTTAACCACAATCATGATATAAGACCATAATCTTTTGCATGCATAACAATGTAGACTAAAAATACCTAAAATAGGGACATAACACCATAGGATCATGGTCTAAAAGAAATAAGGGTGGAAATGCACACCCCGGGCGGAAATGCACGCCCTATATAAGTATGGTTGTACATAAGTACCACTATTCTAGATATTCTAGTCAAACATGTAGCATGCATAAAATAGAGAGGCAAGACTAGCATTTCAATAAATTTTTCATAAAATGACAATCATAGAAAGTGGGGTCCAAGAACCCATATAAACAAGGTAGTCCAGAAACTCCATAGATATAATGAGTCAACATCAGGAAACATAGATGTCCAAGAAATTATATTTTCATCAGGAATAACAGTTCAAGAGATGCCTCGTTATAAGAAAGTAGGTTTTAGTCAAATAATACCCAAAATAAAATAGAGGAGATGTACATACCTGATCATCATAACTAATGGTTAACTCAACCAACAAACATGGTCCCCAAAGTTGAATATTCATCCTAAGAGCACATTGGGTATGTTAGTCAAACTAGGATGAACATGTGTATACATTATTATAGTTGTATATATCGCTCCAATCCAAATTATTATAACCTAATGACATGTTAGGGTTTTTAATATTACTATGTGGAGATAGGATCCAATTTTTATCACTATATAGATAGGTTTTATAACATAGGTGGATTAGATTATTTGTGAATTGTTTTCAAATGACTCATTTGATTCCCTAAAGTTGTTCTAGACATCTTCTCCATATATATATCTAGGGTTTTAGTTTTCCAACATAGTATTAGATCCATATCACTGCAAATTATATGTTCTCATCTAGGTGAAGCCACATCATACCATTAATGCATTAAGGCCTTAATATGTTTATTTTGTTATTGTATTTCATTAGTATTCACCATATTCCTCATTTTTATCAACTGACTCATAATCACACTACTTATCATAATTCATGGGACCTGCATTTTTCATGGCAAGCTCATGTTAATGGCATATATGTCCTTATGTACCTATACATACTTAATAATCAAATGAGATGGGAGTCCAAGACAACATGTTATGCATATTAAAGAATCAAATTATATAATAAATTCTCTTTACATATTCTCTCTCTTTTATACCATCTTATACAAAATAATTCAATCTAAATAAGTATACAGCCTAGATCATTTTTCCTTTTTAAACTGACATTAAGTTTATGTATGTGTACTAGTATTATGGTACTAGGATAATACATCATATTATGTTATGCATTATCTTAAGGATCGGGAATCTCCATTATTGTCTAATATGCCCTTAAGTATATTCTCATTTATCATTTTCTAAAATATAGCGTCTAAAGATGGTTTACTGACATGTTCACTTGGAGAACTGTTGATCGTGGTTGGACTTGATGGATTGCATCCAGGTATAGAGAACTACCCCAGGATTGTTCTTGCTCACCTAGCCGAAGTGGCTAGCCATAGTCTAGTAGAAACTCTCGCATGGATCCAGGAAAACACCAAGCCATCCCTGAATCTACAAAACTTCGACTTCACAGAATCTCTGGGCTAGAGTACATTAGGCCAAGGTCATAGTGTGGAGACAAGATCAACGCTGGTGGTGATGAGATATAGTGATGTATGTAGATTGAACCTGACATTGGTGGATGGCCCAGTTCAATATGTGAATATGAACTCCTGCATTCAGCATAGGGGTGCTATGGGTACAAGGATGAGAGGGGTTTATGGATGGTTCAAGGCAGGATGTTTGGTTCGGGCTCCTCCATTGTAGAAGGCACATGGGGCAGCAATGTCTGATTATGGCTAGTGCAAAGATTGGAAGTGTTGTACTGACAAAGTTGTGAAATTTTGAACAGAATTGGCAGCACTACACTGGCGAGGAAGAAGACTGTGTAGAGGAAGTCATGGATAGGTTGAAGGAGGAGAGTTCAATGATGGATGGTGATCAGTAGCTGCTATGGTGGCCATCACAGCAAGTTGTGGCATCGTCGTGTGACCACAACAGCCGATGTACAGGGGGAGAGGCAAGTAGCGATGACATGGCAGTTATTGACGTGCATTCTACAATAGGAAATGGTGACACTCTCTGTAATAGCCGGCGGTGGCACCCTTTGTATAGGAGCAGCTGGAAGAAGGAAGAAAAGGAGGCAGAGGGGAAGAATGTTGGGTTTTTAGGGGAGATAGAGAAGGAAGCGGAAACAAAAATTTCTCCTCCCAAACCCAGAACAAAGGAAACACGTCAACGTATATATAATAGGAAGGATGGTTTGTGGAAGTGTACCTTGTCCCGAGGCTTGCTCGGCGATGTTACCTCGTGGCTTGCACAATATTCACCTCTGGTCTTAGATGGTGTCTGTGCAGCTCCTGGTCTCACCAGGACTGACAACTCCTGGTCTCACTGGGATTGTCGGGATTGACAACTGTTCTCCGAGCGGTAGAAGTCTCCCACCTCTGAAGTAGTCCACACAGACCACCTGGAACTCCGATCTCCTTGTACCAAAAGGAATCAGAAGGAGTCGCACCCTCCTGTTGGCATACTAGTCACCAACACACTCTCCTGCCACCAGTCGCTTTCTGCAGTTGTCTTTCCCTTGCTGTGCCTCCCTTATTGGGTAGCACTTGCTCGGGCTCTCTCTTGGTTACCAAAACCAGAGAGAACGACAACTTTACAGAGCAACTGGTGCACTGAGTTGTTGTTGTTGAGAAGCCCCCACTACCCCTATATATATAGGAGGGTCATGGGACATGGTTCTCTATCCCAGGCAGTGCGGGATTAATCTAGGAGTAGAAGGGTTTGAGATTTTCCACAAAACAACCAACTTGTGCCAGCTGAACCGATCGTTTCAACCCTGAGATGATCGTTTGGTGAAATCAACCGATCATTTCAAGATGAACCGATCGTATGGGACACCTGAGCCAATTGGTTCATCACATGAGCCGATCGGTTCGTAGTCCTAGTCCAACTCAAATTGACTTTCAAATTCATCTCCGATTTATCAAACATTAATCCTTTTCCAAATCGAATTTGTACAAGTGAAACAAATTGTATTTGCAAAATAGTCTTCTGACTTTCCAAATGATCTCAGTTTGTCCTTGAATCGACTGGTTCAATAATTGAACCAATCGTTTCATGACACATGAGCCGATCGGCTCACAACATGAGCTGACTGGTTTACCAACCTGAGCCGATCAGTTCATCTCATGAGCCGATCGGTTGGGGCAGCAGACTTGTGCAAATTAGTCAATTGCAGTTTCAATCAATCCGATACTCTAATCAATCAATCCAACACTTTGAATACCATGATTTTGAGCTATCAATTAATTGAGTGTTTAATTGAACTACTAAACTCCTTTAGTAATCAATCTAAACATCATTTGTGGATAAACTCCTCTTCTAGGTTAAATCCTATGTGTGTGACCCTGCAGGTCCATTTCACATTAGCAGTGAAAGTCCATAACACTTATGACTTCACAACAAAGAGCAGTGCCTAGTCACACATCAGTGCTACCCAAGTGAAATAGAAAGTTGGAGAAAAACTTGCAATCCTACAATCCATGAATGGTGTTATAATGAATGCATAATTCCTTTATCACTGATATCCTGAATGAATTCAAGGCATGGAACAATCATCCTGTCAACGTTCATTCACTTTCTTGATCTCAGAGTAGATTGGAGGAGATATGTCTGACATCAATATCACATACTGATTCACACATGCATGCACACGCCTATCTCAATCCTACTCATCAAGTGGCCGTGGATATCAAACTCCCTCAAGAGGGACATATCCCATATCTATCACTCACCCCTCAAAAGCCCCATGTGTCAAAGCCACCCAATCATCACCTTTATAACAACCCATGTTTCAGGACTGCGTTTGATGATGTCAAAGTGTGCCCAATCATATGTGTTGAGTGTAGTGATTTCAGGTCAAAGAATCACACTCACCACCATCACTGTGAGAACTGATTGTGACTACCATGTCATGGTTCCATGTGTCAAACTCACGGTGGGTCTGTACGATAAACTTGTTCTCTAACAAGTACCTATGTGTTTGGTTTGATATCTCCATATCATGACTAATGAGATTATGTCATCAACCAACACCACAATCTAGTCTTGTGTGTCATTGTTGTCTATCTACCTTCCAAAATGACATCTGACTAGGAACATAATAAGAATGTACAAACTCTTAGCATCCATATGATCTCATCATTCAGGTCCTTAACTTGAAAGCATACGTCATTGAGTATTGTCATTCTCTATACATTCAATATGTTCTATCTTTATCTCATATGATTGAAGTAGAAAGAATTGGAATCTTTCCTTTGATCTCCATCAAATCAATCTTAATGTATCCCACCAATCATCCCATGATTGGTTCTCAGGGCATACATGCCAACAGACTCCCACTTGCATTGCGAGCCAATCACCCTTGTGTCTTATTCATAGTGATCTTCAAACATGTCCTACATGTTACTGTGCTCTAGTGCTAACATAGTGAGTTATGGAAACACCTTGCCAATGTCAGTATGAACTGCATGTCTCTCATCTCTTCGCTGTATGTCACACGTATGAGATGGAGTTGTCATAATATGCAATATAGTATTCCTTTGCTAACCTTTTGCCACATTGCATGACCAAGTATTCCTTACTTGTCATCAATGACCAGGATATCTATAAGTTCTTTTCATGAACTTCCAGATCCATATAGTATCCACTAATGTTCTCTAACACACAGATACTCGGCTATTCCTTTTAAAACAACTTTATTGGAACATTTTCAATTATCAACAAACATTCATTTTATATATATCCCATATATATTGCGATTAATTTTCTGTCCTTTTCGGAAGTTCACATCAGTGTAACTTTTTGTAGTGAACCCTTCCTTATGTCCATAGAACTAGTACTTCTCAAGTACTCAATAAGTTCTTATGGTATTCTAGTAACCCTTACTGGAACTAGACAAACATCCACTCGTGATGTCCCACATACAAGTTATCAGGATGAGCATATCATATTGTCATGTCCTACATACAAGATGATAAATGCATTTTGTTCTTTCTATGTCCATACATGCAAGATAATGGGTTGATTACATACATGATAGATCGATATCTATTCTTAGTGTTCCCATTCTTCATAAGAATTGGACACTTGGCCTTGGGATACCAACTCCATGTAACATGGACAAGTTTTCTCCCACTGAATCTATGTGCACTGAACCCTTCAGTATAGATTGCCAATGTATGCTCTCTCTTTTCAGGTCAAGAGGTTTTCGAGAACTATCTCTATAGATCTCTATTCCTATCACATAGGAAACATCTCTATCTTCCTTAAAGATAATTTCCACTTTGGATTTCCATTTCACATCAACATGTGGAATGTGAATACGATCCCACTAAATCACATATCCCTTCTTTATCTTTGACATATCAGTCAAACCCCTTTGACTATATCATCAAAGTAAAGATCCAACTCTGAGTTTCTTGTACTTAATCGATCACATTGATTAGTCCATTGTAACTTATAGACTTCATTTTCATTAATGGATTCATAAACCTTATAGGTTGTGTTACATACGCATCCTTGTTTTATTCCTCATAGGAATGCAGTTTTAGTATCCATATGCAAATCTCTTAGTCATTAAGTTGCAATCAACAAACATCATCCTTCTCAAAATGTTATCCATGTGTCTTAACACTTAAAACTCATTGGCACTTATGGATTTGATTCCAATGGGTTCTACCATCAAGGTCATACCTTATGGTTTACATGGAAGGCATTTAGGATGTAATGGTCATAAACCATAACTCAAAATCCAGTTCCTCATATTCATCTAGATAGTTGACTCATCACATGGCAAACTCATCATATAGATAATCGAGGTGTATCTATCAAGGATATAAGAATTCACAACTCCTTGTGATTCTTATTGTCCTTTATTAGTGTGGGGTATTCTTTATTTAAGAAGAAACTAGTTATTTGATAATCATCCTCTAACTCCTTAGAGTATGACTCCTTGTTGATTTAGACATCACCATGCCTTAATCATGAGTTCACTATGATACACTATCATAATTACTCACATGGTTATCAAACATTTGGTTCAAGTATTTCATTCATTGATCTCATCAAGAATTAACACCACCAAATTCATACTTCATCTATGATATTCTTGAACACTTCAAGATATTCATATTGGTATTTCTCTAAACACCATTTGAAGTACTAGCATTAATTCCAATAGGTATGTAAATACATCACATGTATTATACCTAATAGGATAATCATTCTCCCACTACTACTAGTGAAGATTGATTAATTGTGTCTAAGATATTCATGTCTCTTACTGGTTCTCTAACCAAAAGAGTCTAGATTTATCCATCATATGGAAACTAGAAATGAACTTCTCATGATTTAATGCTAATTTTATTGTTTGAGATATCAATAACTTTCATGTATCATTTTATCTTATGCATACTAAGTACCACAAGATAAATGAGGCATTGCCATAAAGATCATATCTTTGAAATAGAAACATCAACTTTATTAATTGCTATCATTGTCATACAATATGCAAAAATTAAAGTGTTTCTATCTATTGGCAAATATGAAATATCAGTTCATAACTCTATTACATGCCTTCATGGCTGAAAATAAACTAAAGTACTCCTATCTATGGCGGCAACACTTGCCCATTTATTGAGTACTTTACATTTTATATCTTGGTATCATATACCTCAAAAATGTTACAAGCTTATTTCATGACACCTTCAGGTGGAGACGTCTATCGCCTCCTTCTTCTTTAGTTCTTCCAGATAGAGTGGACAATTCCTTTTCGAATGTCCTGGCTTTTGACAATGGTGGCAATTGCCTCTCTTAGTCATGCCTCCTTTGGATTTGAGAGCTAAAGACGCCATGGGTTGCTGGCTAGCATCAGAACCTTTCTTAGCTTTGCCCTTGGCCTTGCACTTGGACTTGCCTTTGTTGTTGATCATCATCACAGAATTAGGCTTGTCCTTTTTCATCTATGTCCCGGCTGTCCTCAAAATGACTAACAACTCTTTCAATGGCTTGTCAAAGTTATTCATGTTGTAGTTCATCACAAACTGACTGTACGATTCTGGAAACTATTGTAGTATCACGTCAGTAGCCAACTCTTGGCTCATTGGAAATCCCAGTCTCATCATGTTCTCCACATACCCAATCATCTTGAGTGTGTGAGGACCAACAAGATCTCCTTCCGTCATGACACACTTGAACAGTGCCCTGGAGACACCATATCTCTCTTGTCGTGCTTGATCTTCATACATATTCTTGAGATGCTGAATCATCTCAATGAAACCCATGTTATCATGTTGTCTCTGCAACTCGTGGTTCATGGACCACAACATCAAGCACTTTGCATCAATTATTGGGTTTTAGGGGAGACAGATAAGGCAGCGGAAACAAAAATTTTCCTCCCCAAACCAAGAACAAGGAAATACGTCAATGTCTATACAATAGGAAAGGATGGTTTGTGGAATCATACCTTGTCCTGAGGCTTGCTCGGCGACAATACCTCGCGCCTTGCGCGGTCTTCACCTCCGGTCTTGGACAATGTCTGTGCAGCTCCTGGTCGCACCGGGACTGAAGACTTCTGGTCTCACCGGGACTGTCGGAATTAACAGTTGTTCTCCGAGCGGCAGAAACCTCCCACCTCTGAAGTAGTCCACATGGACCACCTGGAACTCCAATCTCCTTGTCCCATAAGGAATTGGAAGGAGTCGCACCCTCCTATCAGCGTACTAGTCACTGACACACTCTCCTGCCACCAGTCGCTTTCTACAGTTGTCTTTCCCTTGCTGTGCCTCCCTTATCGGGTAGCACTTGCTCGGGCTCTCTCGTGGTTACCAAAACTAGAGAGAACGACAACTTCACAGAGCAACTGGTTGCACTGAGTTGTTCTCTTGAGAAGCCCCCAAAACCCCTATATATATAGGAGGGTCATGGGACAGGGTTCTCCATCCCGAGCAATGCAGGACTAAAAGCAGGAGTAGAAGGGTTCGAGATTTTCCACAAAAAACAACCAACTCGCAACTTGAACCGATCGTTTCATTTATGAAACGGTCGGTTGGGGACCTGAGCCGGTCAGTTGACACCTCAACCCATCGGTTGGGACCCATGAAACGATCGGTTCATTTCTAAACCGGTCGGTTCGTGGTCCTAATCAGTTCCCGATTGACATTCCTTCTTTTATTTCTAATTGGTATCAAATACCAATCCTTGTTCCAATAAAATTGGGAAAGTGAAACGAAAAGAAATTTCTCACCAATCCTACTTTCCCAACTTGCTCGGTTGCATCAGTTGAACCGATCATTTCAACACTTGAAGCAATCGTTTCACCCTGTCCATGAGCCGATCGACTCACCAATTGAGCCGATCGGTTCACCAAGCTGAGCCGATCAATTCATCACATGAGCCGATCGGTTTGGAATGCAGATTGTGTAGAATCAGTCAATTGCAATTTCAATCAATCTGATACTCTAATCAATCAGTCCAACACCTTGAACATTATGATACTAAGCTATCAATTGATTGAGTGTTTAATTGAACTACTAAACTCCTTTAGCAATCAATCTAAACATTATTTGTAGACAAAACTCCTCTTCCAGGTTAAATCCCATGTGTCTGACCCTGCAGGTCCATTTCACATTGGCAGTGAAAGTCCATAACACTTATGACTTCACAAGCAAAGAGCGGTGCCTAGTCACACATCAGTGCTACCCAAGTGAAAGTAGAAAGTTGAAGAACATCTTTCAATCCTACAATCTGTGAATGTTGTTACAACGAATGTATAATTCCTTTGTCACTGATATCCCGAATGAACTCGAGGCATGGAACAATCATCATGTCAATGTTCATTCACTTTCTTGATCTCAGAGTAGATTGGAAGAGATATGTATGACATCAATATCACATACTTATTCAAACATGCGTGCGCACACCTTTTTCAATCCTACTCATCAAGTGGCCTTGGATATCAAACTCGCTCAGAAGGGACAAATCCCATATCTATCACTCACCCCTAAAAAGCCCCATGTGTCAAAGCCACCCAATCATCACCTTTATAACAACCCATGTTTCAGGACTGCGTTTGATGATGTCAAAGTGTGCCCAACGACATGTGTTGAGTGTAGTGATTTCAGGTCAAAGAATCACACTCACCACCATCACTGTGAGTACTGACTGTGACTACCATGTCATGGTTCCATGCGTCAAACTCATGGTGGGTCTGTCCGGTACACTTGTTCTCTAACAAGTACCTATGTGTTTGGTTTGATATCTCTATATCATGACTAATGAGATTCTATCATCAACCAATACCACAATCTAGTCTTGTGTGTCATTGCTGTCTATCTACCTTCCACAATGACATCCGACTAGGGACATAACAAGAATGTACAAACTCTTAGCATCCATATGATCTCATCGTTCAGGTCCTCAACCTGGAAGCATACGTCATTGAGTACTATCATTCTCTAGACATTCAATCTATTCTATCACTATCTCATATGACTGAACTAGAAAGAATTGGAAGCTTGCCTTTGATGTTTATCAAATCAATCTTAATGTATCCCACCAATCATCCCATGATTGGCTCTCAGGGCATACATACCAACAAACTCCCACTTGCACTGTGAGTCAATCACCCTTGAATCATATCCATAGTGATCTTCAAACATGTCCCACATGTTACTGTGCTCTAGTGCGAACATAGTGAGTTATGGCAACACCTTACCAAAGTCATTATAAATTGCATGTCTCACATCTCTTCGTTGTAAATCACACGTATGGGATGGAGTTGTCGTAATATGCGATCTAGTATTCCTTTGCTAACCTTTAGCCACATTGAATGATCAAGGATTCCATACTTGTCATCAATGAGCGGAATATCTATAAGTTCATCTCATGAACTTCCAGATCCATATAGTATCCACTGTTGTTCTCTAACACATAGATACCTGGTATTCCGTTTTAAATGGTTTTTATTGGAACACTTCCAATTAACAACAAACTTTCACTTTTTATATAGCCTTCAAAAAAAAAACTTTCACTTTTATATATCCTTTATATATTTTGCGATTAATTTTCTGTCCTTTCGGAAGTTCACATCAATGTAACTCTTTACATTGAACTCTTCCTTATCTCCATAGAACTAGTACCTCTCAAGTACTTATCAAGTTCTCATGGTATTCCAGTAACCCTTACTAGAAGCAGACAGACATCCACTCGTCATGTCCCATATACGAGTTATAAGGATGAGCACATCATATTGTCATGTCCTACATACAAGATGATGAATGCATTTTGTTCTTGCCATGCAAGATAATGGGATGATTACATACATGATATATCCATATCTATTCTTAGTGTTCCCATTCTTCATAAGAATTGGACACTTGGCCTTGGGATTCTAACTCCATGTATCATGGACAAGTTTTCTCCCACTGAATCTGTGCATACTGAACCCTTCAGTACAGATTGCCAATGTATGCTTTCACTTTTCAGGTCAAGAGGTTTTTGAGAACTATCTCTATATATCTCTATTCCTATCACATAGGAAACATCTCAATCTTCCTTAAAGATAATATCCACTTTTGGATTTCCATTCTAGAACATTTCCATTTCACATCAACATGTGGACTGTGAACACGCTCCCACTAAATCACATATCCCTTCTTTATCTTTGACATATCAGTCAAACCCTTTGACTATATCATCAAAGTAAAGATCCAATTTTGAGTTGCTTGTACTCAATCAATCACATTGATTAGTCCATTGTAACTTATAAACTTCATTTGCATTAATGGATTCATAAACCTTATAGGTTGTGTCATGTACACATCCTTATTTTATTCCTCATAGGAATGCGGTTTTAGTATCCATATGCCAAATGTCTTAGTCATTAAGTTGCAATAAAAAAGCATCATCCTTCTCAAAATGTTATCCATGTGTCTTAATGCTTAAGACTTATTCACACTTATGGATTTCATCCCAATGAGTGCTACCATCAAGGTCATACCTTATGGTTCACATGAATGTCATTTAGGATGTAATGGTCATAAACCATAAATCAAAATCAGGATCCTCATATTCATCTAGATAGTTGACTCATCACATGAACAACTCATCACATAGATAATTGAGGTGTATCTGTTAAGGATATAAAAACTCACAACCCTTGTGATTCTTAATTTTGTTTATTAGTGTGGGGTATTCTTTTATTAAGAAGAATTTAGTTATTTGATAATCATTCTCTAACTCTTTAGAGTATGATTCCTTCTTGATTTAGACATCACCATGCCTTAATCATGAGTTCACTATGATACACTATCATAATCACTCATAAGGATCTCAAACATTTGGTCCAAGTATTTCATTCCTTGATCTCATCAAGAATTAACACTTTACCAAATTTGTACTTCATCTATGATAATCTTGAACACTTCAAGATATTCATATTGGTATTTCTCTAAACACCATTTGAAGTATTAGCATTTGTTCCAATAGGTATGTAAATACATCACATGTATTATTCCTAATAGGATAATCATTCTCCCACTACCATTTGTGAAGATTGATTAATCATGTTCAAGACATTCATGTCTCTTACTGGTTCTCTAACCAAAAGAGTCCAGATTTATCCATCATATGGAAACTAGAAATGAATTTCTCATGATTAATGCTAATTTGATTGTTTGAGTTATCTATAACTTTTAGGTATCATTTATCTTATGCATATCAAATACCACAAGATAAACAAGGCATTTCCACAAAGGTCATATCTTTAGAAATTGAAACATCTCTTTATTGATTGCCATCATTGTCATACAATATGCAAAAAATAAAGTGCTTCTATCTATTGGAAAATATGAAATAGCAGTTCATAACTATATTACATGCCTTTTAGGCTGAAAATAAACTAAAGTACTCCTATCTATGGCGGCAACACTTGCCCCATTTATTGAGTGTTTTACACTTTACATCTTGGTATCATATACCTCAAAAGTGTTACAAGTTTACTTTCATGACACCTTTAAGTAGAGACGGTTGTCGCCTCCTTCTTCTTTTGTTCTTCCAGATAGAGAGGACAATTCCTTTTCCAATGTCCTGGCTTTTGACAATGGTGGCAATTTCCTTTCTTGGTCACGCCTCCCTTGGCCTTGAGAGCTGAAGACGACTTGGGCTCCTGGCTAGCATCAGAACCTTTCTTAGCTTTGCCCTTGCCCTTGCGCTTGGACTTGCCTTTCTTGCTCGTGATCACCATCACAGAATTAGGCTTGTCCTTCTTCATATATATCTCAGATGTCCTCAACATGCCCAACAACTCTGACAGTGGCCTATCAAAGTTGTTCATGTTGTTGTTCATCACAAACTGACTATAGGATTCTGGCAACGATTGCAGTATCACGTCAGTAGCCAACTCTTGGCTCAGTGGAAATCCCAGTCTTTGCAGGTTCTCCACATACCCAATCATCTTGAGTGTGTGAGGACCAATTGGATCTCCTTTTGTCATGACACACTTGAATAGTGCCCTTCAGACATCGTATCTCTCTTGCCGTGCTTGATCTTCATACATGTTCCTGAGATGCTGAATCATCTCAATGACACCCATGTTCTCATGTTGTCTCTGTAACTCGTGGTTCATAGAGCACTACATCAAGCACTTTGCATCAATGGCATCATCAAAATTCTTCTTGTAAGCGTCCCTTTCTTCCTTTGGTGCATTAGGAGAAGGTTCCTCTGGAGTTGGAGTATCCAGGACATAGAGCTTTCGCTCTTGAGTGAGAACAATTCTCAATGTCCTATACCAGTCGTGGAAGTTTGTCCCATTTAGCTTGTCCTTTTCAAGGACCGATCGCTAAGAAAAGTGATTGTTGTTTGTTGTCATTTGACTACAAAAGGAAATATGCAATTTTAGTCCAAAAACTCATTTTTGACTTTATTTGATTGATTTGAAAAGTTGACGATATAATTAGGCCTTTAATTAATTATCGCTCCCACTATTTTACTTCAAATTGATAGCCCTCACCATCAATTCGGAATATTGTAGTGTACAACCTTCTAGTGGGCAAGATCCTGAAATCCTCTAAGCCATGGACCAACTAGGGCTATCACCCACAACATAGATCTCTCAGGTAGGCAACTCTTGCCAATTGCATCATATGCAACTCTTGATAAGATGTCATATGCAACTCCTTGCCATGATCATCTCCATGCCTCAAGGTGCTAGATCCTATCTAGGTCACCTTGTTAAGTCTGACCCAAAGAAAACACGATGAATATGCACCCTACTTGGGCAGACCCACACATTCATCCTTCACGCTTCCACGACATAGACGGTGCACCACACTTGGGCGTGCCCACACTTGGTCGATCAAGCTTTTCACGTGTGTCACATTTGGAAGAAATCTAAAACTTAATATTTAATGAGGGATTTGGTTTTATATACATATACATATCCAATCACCACAATACATAGTACGTATCATATACATGCTATATCCCACAGAAAACATGCGAAATGATAAAAGCGATGATTATGACATCCTAATGTGATTCCTCGAGCCAAAAGGAATCACGATCATCTAGGTCTACATCACATGAAACCTGTATAAGATGAACTCTATGCTTTGGCTTTCTGGGTTTGATCAACTCATCACATGACTGATTAGCTCACCATCAGGCCGGTCGGTTGGGTGCCACCAACCGATCGGTTGGCTCCTCCAACCGATCGGTTCGCCTGGTCTTCGTGCATCTCATCATGGCCGCCACCCGCTCATCTCGCTCCTCGAACTGGTCATCAACCGATCGGCTCACTCCTTGAAACGATCATCTGGAACGTCAACCGATCAGTTCACTCCTTGAACTGATCGTCTCAGCTGTCTTCAGGATGTCCGCCGTTCTTCAACATAATAGGAAATAAAATTCTATCCTATTTTACATTGTAAAAGGAGAAACCTAGAGTTACATTCGAGGGGAGAAAAGGTAGGAAAGAAATCTCGAATTATTTTGAGTTACATCAGGAATAGGAGAAGGAAGATCGGTGCGCAGACCGAGATGCAAGCAACCATATACAACCATACACAGATAGGGTTTATTGGCCATAACCACGCTATACATCCACCACAAAACTCCTTTAAGGGCGACGCGTATCGAGTGAATTAATAATACATATCATATATGTAATTTGGGATTTGTGGATTTAGGATTGGACATACATAAAGACAATTTTATTCGCATCGTATGCAATAAATAAAGGCGACAAACCAAAATCGATCATATCGATAATCCCTAAAGTATAGAGCAGTTGATGTGGCTCTGATACCACTGTTGGGTTTTAGGGGAGGCAGATAAGGCAGCGGAAACAAAAATTTTCCTCCCCAAACCTAGAATAAGGAAACACATCAACGTCTATATTGTGGTGATCGAATCGCCAAAACACGAGATAAACTAATGCAGAAGCGATTAACTAGCAGCAGAATTATTAAAAATCACTAAAAATTAAAACTTTTTGGAAAGAGATCTTTAAACAACAAAACTCTTTCATAAAGAAACAAGATAAGTTGTTTACAACATGATCCATCATTACATCTCTGTAAAATCACATCTTGAGTGATTACCACATCAGTTGCTCTATTATCCGTACAAAGCAAGATACAAAAATCTTGAGATATTAAGCTAAAATCTCAGATCTACTGACTCCTAGGACCTGAGAGTACAGAGATGACACATAGGACATACTATCTATAAGACTTGATAGACAATGTCTCCACCTGAGAATCATTGTTGTCCCTGATGTTGCTGTTGCTGCTGCTGCTGATGTTGCTCACCCTCAGATAGGTTCCTTCGTCCTCGACGTCTACCTAAAAAGTCGAATCCCACGGGGGTGAGACAATTTGAATAATTGTCCCAGCGAGAGTTATAACTCTCCGCCAGAAGCTTCGTTATTGCAATAAATAAATAACAATAAGCAATAGAACTTTAAACATTTAACATCAGGTTTAACATAGTATAAACTAAGTAAAGCAACATTCTTTTAGCAATCATTTCAATTATAACTTAATTGAATGACAAGACATATCTCAATAAGGAATATGAAGAACATGTATACTAGATATTCAACTAGCACATTATAAACAATGTATCATCAATCATTATTTCTCGTAGTTTAACCTAAGCAGTTATGTTACACGGCTGATTATGTTTTTCAAACATTATTATGCCTGGAGGAGATGAGTTACACCTCTCATACTCCAACCGACCATTACGATATTGCAATCGGTACCATACATAGGTCATCAAAAGAGTCGGATTCCTATGACCTCATCTTCCTCAGTCAGTGTGAGGAACAACATGCAGGACATCTCATGTCTCTGTTATAATAGCTTTCCAAGGTATTCTGGCAACTTTTCTATTAGAGTTACAGTGGCATTCTGTACTCTCTTCGCCATCAAGGGATTTCTTGTTTATCTCACACCGATGTGACATTAACAACATCATCGGGAGATTAGTGATACATCATCCCGGCATAAACACATAATGAAGGAATGAGAGATTAAAGTACATCTCACATCAATTCCTACATTAGGACGTAAGGATATTCGTGTCCATAACCCCAAAATACTCAAAAGTATGTTCTCCAGGAGTTCCCTTAGGAAAACCTATTTCACCATCATTAAACTACTGACAATGATGGATCTATGATCAGGGATCTACATGCTATCATTATACTTGATTATTTAAGTACATTATAGCATTCTTTTATCATCAGGTATGTTTTCAAACACAAACCATTAAAACAATTGCTATAAAGAATGAGTACTAATTATATCAAGTTCATTTCACATCAGTTACCATTGGTATATCAATACCTAACCATCTCATCATTATGATTAAAAAACATGGGTGTTCTAACCTTTAGGTCATCATAACACTTGTTACCAAGTGACATATAGTCATCAAGTCATTTAACAACATGACCTTGATTATAACAAAGTTGATATTGCTCATAGCTCATACAGCCTATCAATCTCATATGTTACCACTTAAACTAGGCAACATAACATATCATTATTCATAAAGCTTATAAAATGCTTTCAATGAATATGACATCATAACCCTTACCTGGATATGATCACGTCTTTGTAAAAACCTGCATGGTTAATACATTGGATAATAAACAATTTATCTCTATATCAACATATTACAAAACAGAGATAACCTTTCAACTCAAGGGTTGTACCATTATACCCTTAATAGGGTTGGGTTTTCCCTAATCAATTCAATTAGGGTTATTCAACCCCTTTATCTTAGTTAGAAATAGTTCTTCCTTATTTTATACTCCAATCATAGAATTTCATGCTTAAAAAGCATAACCCAGAATTAGGTTTTACTGTTCATATCATCACATCACCCTAAATTAGGGTTTACTATTCACATTACATCACATTACCCTAGATTAGGGTTTACTATTCACATTACAGTGAATTAAGATCATACCATCATTATATATGTGGATTACTTCCATTAGTGCCTTCAAATTAGGTTAAGATTCATTAACTATCATAATTAGGGTTTCCATGATCTCTTTATGAAGGATCATACCCTAATTAGATGTATTCATACATATTGAAAGTATATTACTTAATTCGCATACATATTAGGAGTCTTCTCTCTCCTCTTACTATTAGATGATGTTTACATCTCTCTTGATTAGTTTAAGTCAAATCAACCTTGATAACATAAGTCATGTCATCACCATTATGGTCATCAGGGTTTACTTGCTCAAAGGGGTATAAGTCATACTATCCCATCAAGGGTACTTTGGTAATGTTCACTATTGTTCATAACATGTATTAATCAACTAATTACTTGTTCCCTTAATCACTTTAGGTACCTTTAGGGTTTTAGTTAATCAACTACTAAACCATCTTGACCAATAAGGCATCAAACGTTCTTGACCTTAATAGACCCCAAACGGTTTTGCACTTTCAACCTCCAAAGGGTTTTGAAACCGTTTGGAGTTTTTGATCGTTTGGTCCCTTTGACTTTCAAGACCATTTGACAAAGTACACACTCAAGACCATTTGCCCTAGGTGAGGCGAAGACCGTTTGGTCTCGTTGACCATTTGGCCAACTTTTACTTTTGAAACTGCATGGACAAATCGATCCTGAAACCGCATGGTTACCAAACGGTTTGGGATCATTTGGTCCCAAACGGTCTTGAGACCGTTTGGACTCAAATGGTCTTGAGACCATTTGGACCCAAACGGTCTTGGGACCGTTTGGTCCAAACCATCTCAAAACCGCATGGACCAAAAAGTGCCTCAACCTATCCAATTGAGTTAGGGTTTCCAAGGTTGAACCCCACAATCGATCATGAAATGGTTAGACACTTTATCAATTGAGTCAATTAGGTCAATCCTCAACTGATTTGACTCCCAATTGACCCTTAATTGATCACCAATTAGGGTTTGGATAGATTGGATTAGGGTTTAGAAACGATCACCCTTCAACATGTATCAACATGAGCCTAATTGATGTTGAACCCATTGAACCATCCTTCAATTGGGTCATGACCTGACACCAAACAGTATTGGGATCGTTTGGACATCCTCCAAACGGTCTTGAGACCGTTTGCCCATTATTTTATCAAAAATCAAGTCATTCACTTAAGGGTTGAACCCTAGATTAGGTCACAAAATCAGCATTTAATTACTCAACAACTTGATATGATTGGAACCTCAATTGGTCAACCCCACTTAACCCTAGACATCCAAACGGTCTTGGGTGATCACCAAACGCTCTTGAGACCGTTTGGGTGATCCCCAAACAGTTTTGAAACCATTTGGGCCACTCAACCCAAACTTCAACATGATTGCATTATTGAAATAAGCAATAGACCCGATTAGGGTTTAGGTAACTAATGGGCCTTCAATTGGTGATTTACTTGGAATTAGATGATGATTTTTTTGTGGGTGATTAGTACATAATGTTTACAACAGATATCCAAACGTTCAACTCTTGGTCAACCCATCTAAATGGTCTTGGACCGGTTGCTCCCAAACGTTCTTGTGAAACCGTTTGCTCTCAAACGGTTTTGAAACCGTTTGCTTTCAAACGGTTTTGTAAACCGTTTGAGCAAGAGGTGGGAGACCGTTTGCTAAAGTAAGATTAGGATGAACTTTGGAAATAACATCATCATATTCTACCTCAAGAACAAGGATTGTTCTTCACAGAAATGCTTGCAAGAACACTTAGAAGTGTCTAAGGAAGGAGAACAAACAACGTTTTCATGAAAGGAAGATGCATAAGCAAAACTTAAGGGTGAGAGTTATAAAACCCGCCTCTAGGACTGATCCAGAGCTCCAATATTCGTAGCTTTAATGGTGACTTGAGCTCCATAGGTCATCCAAGGTCCGTTCCTCAAGATTTGGATGGAGAAGATGGCTAGAAAGAAGAGTTGTGTAAGGAAAACCAACAAACCAACCTTGTACTAGGGTTTCCTCCATGAATTCGAGCTAGGTGATGGTCAAAACTTACCCAAACCAGCTTGGTCGTCTTCCTCTGCTCCTGAGCTTCTCCTTAGTAGGCCAAATCAAGAAGATAAGTGAAGGAATGAAGGGAAATGATCCCTTGCTTGTTAAAAGGATGCACTTATATATTTTTGGGTATTTTCAAGGCAAAGAGGATTATTTCCTTTATTTGTCAACTACATCCACCAAGCCCTTCTCCACTTTCTTGGCCACGTTTCTACCTCCATATCACATGCAAAACCCCTCTCTCAACCAAGGTTAAAGGAAAAAGGAACCAAACACCTTACTAATTGCATACATAAAAGGGTCATTTTGCTTAAAACTTGGTTATTTAGATATTAAGGTTATCTTTCTTATTTGATCATTCAAATGAGGTGCCCTCCTCATTTTCTTTGCTCTACTTGGTGCCAAGAATCATGAAAGATACTCTAAAGGGTATATTTTACATGTTGCACCCTATGTTTTGGGTAAATTGCATTTTACACCAAAACTAGGTTTTAAAGCACAAGGATTGCTCTGCAAGCTATATCTTGGTTCCCAAGCTTGTAGAATCCTTTCCACCACATCATATTAATACTTATGATGTCTCAACATCAGAGGAACATCTTAACATGTGCAATTTGCAAGTTAACCCCTCTGATTGGGTATTTTGCACATTAGTCCATATTTAACAAAACAATATTACAACATTGTTAAAAAAGGACAGAAATGGAAATATATGTTCCTCAGAAGTTTTAATTACATATCAAGGGATAACCAAAAGAATATAATTACATATTTAAGCAAAACACCTAGGGTTAGTTCATAACCCCAGGTCAGGGATGTTACAAATTATCCACCCCTTACAAGGATTTCATCCCCGAAATCAACAAAACATATTAAAAGAAAAGAGCAGGGTATTTACTTCTCATCTCTTCCTCTAGTTCCCATGTGGATTCTTCAACACCACAGTGATTCTAAAAGACTTTCACAACACTTATGTCTTTCTTTTTCAACTTTTTAATTCTTTTATCAAGGATTGACACTGGTCCTTCCTCATAAGATACATCATCATTCAATTCTACCTCCATAAGTTGCAGAATTGATTCTGTATCAGGGTGACATTTCCTCAGCATAGAAATGTCAAACACAGGGTGTAACCTCTATAGCTCTGGTGGTAACTCTAGCTTATAGGCTACTCTTCCAATCCGTTCAATGATTGGGTAAGGCCCCATAAACCTAGGAGCTAACTTCCCTTTCCTTCCAAATCTCAGAACTCCTTTCCAAGGTGAGACTTTAAGGTACACTCTGTCTCCAACCTGAAATTCTAAAGTTCTACGACGCTTATCAGCGTAAGACTTCTACCTATCATGTGTAGTCTTTATCTGTTGTTGTATTACTTTAATCTTTTCTGTGGTCTGCTGCACAAGATCAGGACCTAAAAGTTGATATTCACCAGTTTCGTACCAACATAGGGGTGATCTACAACGTCTACCGTACAAAGATTCATAAGGTTCCATATCAATGCTATGTTGATAGCTATTGTTGTAGGCAAACTCTATCAAGCTTAGGTGTAGATCCCAACTCCCTATAAACTGAAGAACACATGCTCTAAGCAAGTCTTATAAAGTCTGTATAGTCCTTTCTGACTGTCCATCAGTCTGAGGATGAAAGGATGTACTAAACCTTAACTGTGTGCCTAGAGCTTTATGAAGTCGCTCCCAAAAACGACTCATAAACTGGGGACCTCTGTCGGAAACAATGGTGACTGGGACTCCGTGTAGTCGCACTATCGCATCAACATATAACTGTGCCAGCTTCTCAGCAGAATAGGTTGTTTTGACAGGTAAGAAATGTGTTGTCTTTGTCAACCTATCAACTATTACCCAAATGGAATCATGCCCTTTGGTTGTCCTGGGTAGGCCAACAACAAAGTCCATGGTTACATGATCCCACTTCCACTGTGGTATGGGCAAAGGTTGCATTGTTCCTGCAGGCTTCTGGTGTTTAGCTTTAACTTGCTGACACATAGGACACCTCATAACAAACTCAGCAACGTCCTTCTTCATTCCAGGCCACCAATACATATCTTTTAAGTTTCAATACATCTTGGTGCTTCCTGGATGCATAGCATTCATCAAAGAATGAGCTTCTTCCAGGACTAACTTTCTCAAGTTATCCACATCCGGTACTACCATCCTACCATGATAACAGACTACTTGGTCATCAGAATCATGGAACCCATCTCATTTCTCATTACCATACTCCAATCTAATATGTTGAACTGTAGCATCAACTTGTTGTGCCTCCTTGATCTGCTCTCTCAGAGTAGGTTTTATATGCATCTCAACTAACAACCCGACTAACAATGACACTTTCAACTGTACATTGTCTTGCCTTAAGGAGATAAGCATATCTCTCCTAGAGCATACTAAAGAATTTAGTTGTGCCCTATCTAAGGCTGGTGTTGCTGATTTCCTACTCAAAGCATCAACAACCACATTGGCCTTCCCTAGATGGTAATCAATTGTACAATTGTAGTCCTTGATTAACTCCATCTAGTGGTGTTGCCTCATGTTAAGATCATGCTGAGAAAAGATGTACGTAAGGTTCTTATGATCAGTGAAAATCTAGAATGTCTCTCCATAGAGATAGTGTCTCCAGATCTTCAAGGCATGAACCACAACAGCTAGTTCTAGATCGTGTGTCGGATAATTCTCCTCATGTTTCTTAAGCTGTCAGGAAGCAAAAGAAATCACTTGTTTATCCTACATCAAAACACATCCAAGTCCATTCTTGGAGGCATCATAGAAAAATATATATCCTTTTCCTTGTTCAGGTAACACAAGCACAGGTGCACTTATCAACCTCTCCTTCAACAGCTGAAAAGATTGCTGACACTTATCACTCCAAACAAAAGGAACATCCTTCACTACTACAGAAGTGCCTTTTAGTGTCGGTTGTTTAACCCCCTTTGGCGTCGGTTTCTGAACGACGCCTATGTGGGCACCGCTAAAAGGTTGGACACTTCAGCGTCGGTTAAAAAACCGACGCCTATTTAACATAAAAGCGTCGGTTTATTATAAAACACCGACGCCAAAAGGGTTCGCGCCACAGAAAACAGCGTCATCTAGGACGCTTTCTGCGTCGGTTATATACTAAACAACCGACGCAGAAAATTGTCCTAGATGAATCCCATTTCCTGTAGCGCGAACACTTTTGGCGTCGGTGTTCAACAAAAAACCGACGTTGTAAGTCTGTGCTGACGGTTATCGGTAAATAACCGACGCCTATATCTATTTTTTTTTATAAATCTGTTTGCAGGCCTGCTGTGGCTGGTCAGCAGGATGAGAACCTGCAGTTCAGTTTTCTGAACTGCAGGTTTACGACATCCATTGATATCAGCCTACAAACAGGCCACAAACCTGCAAAATTAACATAAAACGATTCACACAAGTAGATACATTCAGACATCAATTCAATTGTCATGTTCACACATATAGAATCATTCAAATACATGTTTTAACATTCAGAAACATTCATTTACAAAGTATCATTCATCATCACTATCAACATCCCAATTATATCTAACAATTTATGACCCCACATGCCTTCCTCCCCAGTTCCTGCCGCTAGACAACCACACAATGGATCCAAGAGGATATGCAGGCGTTTGCCAAAGACTATAGGCTGAGTTAACTATTGAGTTAACTCAACCTATAGTCTTTGGCGAACACCTGCAATCCTCTTGGATCCATTGTGTGGTCGTCTAGCGGCAGGAACTGAGGAGGAAGGCATGTGGGGTGATAAACTATCAGGACTAGCACATCAAGTTGCGATGGAGGTGGAGACGACGACGACGGTGGTGCTTCAGGCAACGCCTGCTTGGCCGGGTAGGGCTCGGCGAAAGGGTTCAACTGCGGCATGGCTTCGATGTAGTAGAGGGAAGGGAGGGGTTCAGAATCCTATGAGAAACGTTTAGAGATGAGGATATTACTGCGGAGGAGGAGGAAACGGTAGACGATATCTCGAGTTGGAATGTCCTCTCCGCGCATCAAGTTGCTCCAGTGCTTCAGTGGGTACATGTGCATCATCAACCTAAAATTTGACAAAAATAAACACACTGAATTAGGCCAATATAGAAATATAGGATATATGACATAACTAGAAGATAACGAATTTTATAGAAATACAGGATATGTTTTTAGAACTTACATTGGTATCCTCGCCATGCTCGTCATGGACAACATGCTCATCATGGACTTCATGCTCATCATGAACATCATTCTCATCATGGTCAGCCATCTGAAAATGTCATAAAAAAGGCAAACATTTAGCATTTGTATCAACTAGAAAAAGGAAAACATTTAGCATTTGTATAAATTAGAAAAAGGAAAACATTTACCATTTGTATAAACATACATGTCTCTAAAATTGTGATCTTTTATCAATTAACAATCCTTCATTGTGATCTCCGCGCACATATAAGTCATCATTAGCTTCAATATTTTGTGGAGTTGGCAACCCAACTGAGAATGGACTGGAGTCATCATACTTATCATAGTACTCTTCTTCATCTATAGGATCTTCAATGAACTGTCTTTTACCATGAAGAACAACCGACCATTTATCATTTGCAGGATCATCGATATAGAATATTTGTTTTGCCTGTGATGCCAATATGAATGGTTCAGCCTTCTCGCCAATCATTTCAAAGTTCACCAAAGTGAAACCCAATTCATCCACTATAACTCCTTTGGTGTTATCAACCCAATTACATTTAAAGAGCGGAATATTGAAATCTATGTAGTCAAACTCCCAAATGTCTTCAATGACACCGTAATATGACATTTTAGCTTCACATGGACTCTTATCCTTTGCACTTGCAAAGTACATAGTTGACTCTTGAAGAGTGACCCCACTATTTTGGACGACACTCTTATCATCTTGGCGCTTTGTGTAATATGTGAATCCATTAATGTCAAACCCTTCATAAGACATAACATTCGGTTTTGGTTTAAAGGCGAGACATTTGATAGTTTCTGTAATATCATTTGGTGTTTGAGATAGTTGATGTAAGACTTTATCTTCAAACCACTTAGTAAAAGTCTTATTATGCTCTCTAGCAAGCCACATTGAACTTGCTCGAGGATGTTGTCTCTTTATGAAATTGGTATGTTCCTCGATATAAACACTCACTTCGTCCATATTATGTAAAATATACAAGTGAGCTTGTTCCAACTGCTCACGGCTGATTACTTTCACCCGTGATCCCAAAATTCCTTTGCCCTCCTCAATATTCTTGTCATTATCAGGAGTGTCATTACCACTGAGAAAGTCATTGCAGAAATCCATAACCTCTCTCGCCACATAACCTTCAATAATACTCCCTTCAGGATGATAACGGTTTCGAACATCACCTTTAAAAATGCTCATGTATCGTTCAAAGGGATACATCCAATGCAAGAAAATCGGTCCCAAGATTTTCACTTCCCTAGTCAAGTGGACAACAAGATGTACCATGATATCAAAGAACGAAGGAGGGAAATACATCTCAAGCTGACATAGGGTAACAACCACTTCTCTTTGCAAATTATCGAGAGTATCAGGGTCAATAACTTTGCTGCATAGACTGTTGAAAAAGAAACAAAGTCTGGTAATTGCAAACCTTACATGCTTCGGCAATATAGATCGAATTGCCACGGGAAATATTTGTTGCATTAGAGTGTGACAATCATGAGATTTAAGACCTATCAACTTCAGATCTTTCATTGATACCAATCTACGGATGTTGGATGAGTAACCATGTGGCACCTTAACATTTACCAAGCATTCACAAAAAGTTTTCTTCTCCTTTCTAGACAACGTGTAACAAGCGGGAGGTAAGTATGTTCTTTTATTACCCATTTCACGTAATTCTGTTAATTCTGACCTTATTCCCATTTCACGTAGGTCCAGTCTGGATTTTATCCCATCTTTAGTCTTACCTGGTATATTTAATAGAGTACCAATGATGCTATCACAGACATTTTTCTCAACGTGCATTACATCGATACAATGCCTGACTGACAAAGAACTCCAATAAGGAAGATCCCAAAATATTGACTTCTTTTTGAATGAAGAATTGTCACTCCGTGTGGCCATACTACATTGTGATTTCTTACCAAATTCATTGACAATGTCTTTTACTCTTTCATAAACAACATCCCCTGGTATAGGTTTAGGTGCACTCCGTTCATCATTCCATCCATTGAATGCTTTGCGCTTCCTACGATACGGATGGAATTTTGAAAGAAACCTTCGATGACCAAGATATACAGTCTTGCCGCCATATTTTAGTCTTATTGAATCAGTGTTTTCTTCACATATAGGACACGCTTTAGCTCCTTTGACACTATATCCAGACAAATTCCCATATGCCGGAAAGTCATTAATAGTGCAAAACAACATAGCATGCAAACGAAATGTCTCTCTTGCTGAAGCATCATAGGTCATCACACCTTCAGCCCAAAGTTTCTTTAAGTCATCAATCAAAGGTTCAAGATAAACATCGATATCATTTCCGGGTTGTTTAGGGCCCGATATCAACAATGACAACATAACGTACTTATTTTTCATACACAGCCAGGGAGGAAGATTGTATATAACAAGCATGACTGGCCAAGTGCTATGTTGGCTGCTCAATGTCCCGTACAGATTCATCCCGTCTGTACAAAGCCCAAGTCTTAGATTCCTGACTTCTTCACCAAATTCAGGGAACAATACATCAATCTTCTTCCACTGTGGGGAATCAGACGCATGTCGTAGGATCCCATCATTATTTTTCTTAACATCTGCATGCCACCTCAAATTCTTCGCATCTTTCGGATTTGCAAACAAGCGTTGAAACCGTGATGTTATAGGTAGATACCACAACACCTTGGCAGGAGAACCAGTTTTGGACTCCCCCAAAGTCGTCAATTTATATCGTGACGCACCACATTTTGGACAATCTTTCAAATCTACATAGTCCCTTTGAAATAATACACA
This sequence comes from Alisma plantago-aquatica, assembly GCA_963693085.1. Lineage (NCBI taxonomy): Eukaryota > Viridiplantae > Streptophyta > Magnoliopsida > Alismatales > Alismataceae > Alisma > Alisma plantago-aquatica. The sequence goes on from OY856412.1 coordinate 1,339,287,846, forward strand.
ATCATTCGGGCATGCGTGTATCTTTTTGGCCTCCATTCCCATTGGGCACAACATTTTCTTTACCTGGTATGTTGAGATTGGCAGCTCGTTTCCTTCAGGAAGAATTTCTTTCAACAAAGTCAACAATTCAGTGAAGATTTTGTCGCTCCATCTATTGTTAGCTTTCAACTTATACAATCTCAGCACAGCGCTAAGCTTCGTAAACTTAGCACAGCCTGTGTATAACGGTATCTCAGCATCATGCACAATGTTTGTAAAGATAGGAGGTGGATCGGTGTGCTCTACCCTACAACTATCCAGCATCGCATCAACAATGTCTGCTGGAACTGGTTCGTTCACATTTATGTCATCGGAGGCAATTTCTTCTTCCACCCAAGCACTGTTATTGACATCTACTGGATTCGATTTTGAAATCTCTCCATGCCAGTGCCATTCTGTATAGCCTTGTACAATCCCGTTGCACATGACATGACTTTTGATTTCCTCACCAGTGTTGAGTTTCAAGTTGTTACCGCAATGCCTACATGGACAGTAGAACCTATCTGTAGGTTTTTTCCTATGTTCCTCGGCAAATCTAATAAACTGATCAAGACCAGATATAAACTCTGGGGTGCAACGATTACGAATGGACATCCATGATCTATCCATTCTATGATCAGAGAAAGCAAGTATATATTAGGAAAGCAATTATATATTAGGAAACAAGTATATAAGCAAGTATGTCGTATTACAGTTCATCATTAAGAAAGATATAAGCAAGTATGTCGTATTAAAATAGACTAAACAATAAAAGAATTTTTTTTTGAGGCAAGACAATATGAGAAAATAGTAGTGTAATCATGTAAATGGGAACATTCATGGGAACACACACTTCAGTTATAAGCATTCATGTAGCAACTTACAGTTCCATTCATGGGAACACACACTTTAGTTATAACAATAACTAAACAAAGGGGTTGGTGTACCCCTAAACATGCGCATAATTAAAAAAACTATTACTACAGACAAGTCTAGATAGATAGACAACTAAATACTACACCAACATGGTCCCGCATGCATCAGTAACTTCTTTTTGATGATGAAGCTGTGTCACGAAGCTCCTCACTGTATTTAGACGAATCTGAACTGATAGGGGCCTCAGATTTAGATTTGTCTGAGCTGATATGCGACGCCGTGCGCTCATACCGCAGAAGATGATCGGGGGTCTCGCAGTTGTTGTTGGTTATCCAAACTTTGATGGAATTATCACCAACTGGACGTAGAAAAAGCCTATTCCAACGGACCACATGCAGCTCTCCAATCCAATCACGCCAACCGGATTTTGATACAAGATTTCCCGCCAAATCATACTCAACCTCGATTACATGTGAATAATTTCCAAAAGTTAGGGTCACTTTACCAGGCATGTAGTGTCTTCCTTTTAGAAAACGCCAATGTTTGGGTATGACCAATTGGTTTAAGGAACGATCATCTAGGATGATGTCCAATTGTTCTTCAATAGGGAACGTTAACATTGACATAGAGGCCCAATTCATAGTCATTGTTATGGGAAGACAGAGACTGCACAATATTAGTATTAACAAAGTGTAAGTACATATAACGATGTTATATATTTTCAGAAAAAGTTGTATAACATCAGTTAACCTTTTAAACAAGTATATATTAGGAAACAAGTATATATTAGTCAATCTTGGACGGGTTTCTAGGCCAACAAACACATTTGATGTCAATCTTATATATAATAAATGTGTACCACCTATCCCATCCTTGAACACCTAATCTCACTTAGGATGTAAGTGTATAATGTGTATTTGGTTTTCAAGAAAATTTCGGCAGCATTTCCCCGTTGTTCTCTAAGTACATATGTACTTAGAGAACAAACGGGGAAATGCTACCGAAATTTTCTCGAAAACCCAATACACATTATACACTTACATCCTAAGTGAGATTAGGTGTTCAAGAACAGTCCCAAACTGGGGACTATCCAAGATTTACTCCTACTGAGTAAATCTTGGACGGGTTTCTAGGCCAACAAATACATGTGTTGTCATTCTTATATAAACCCTATAATTCATGAAATCATTCTAATTCAATTTAATATGTTGGGATCACATAATTATATAATGACATCAGAATATATAGAAGAATCATAATTAACATGATTAACAACATGCTCATCAAACTAGGGTTTTCTTGAATATCATCTAATAAATCAAGAATTTCATAGTTTCAAACATGCAATAATTCACAATGCAATGTTATAAACTATAGGCAACATGGATAGATGAAATAAATAAACATCCAGCATCTATCACTTATTCAATCTTCAAGAAACCTTGACAAACATCCAACATCTATCACTTATATAATTTGCATGTATATACACCCTAAAGTGCCACAAATCATATAATAAAACTATCATGTTATGATATTAGGACCACTTAAAGCAGATTAGGCACATTAAGCAAGCAGAGTAGGGAGCCAATTTCATGCAAGCAGATTAGGCAAGCAGATTAGGTCAGCACATAAAGAACCAATTTCGCGCCTGGGTAGGTCTGCAGGTACCTGGGCAAGAAGAGTAGGGTGAGGTCAAGCTGGTTGAGTACGTGGGTGGCGGCCGACGAGCTCCAGAACCAGCGACAGTGACTCCGACGAGCAGGAGCGTCAGCCGCAGCAGGCAGGCAGGCGGCCAGGCGGCGGCAGGCAGGCAGTGGCCAGGCGGAGGAGAAGGAGAAGGGGGTACGGCGGCGCCGGTTCTCAGGCGTGGCAGGCAGGTGGGCACCAGGCGTTGCGGCGGCGCCGGTTGTCAGGCGTGGCGGCGGCGCAGGCAGTTGGAGCAGCAGGGCGGGCAGCAGGGGTGCCAGAGAAGAAACGCGTCGGAGAGGGGCGCCGGAGAGGGGACGCTGGAGATGGGGCACCGGAGAGAAGCGCCGGAGAGAAGCGCCGGAGAAAAACTAGTACCAGCAGCAGAGAAATCGCCGGAGAAATCGCCGCAATAGGGAAATAGGGTAGCAACGAAGCATAAGAAAGGGGAAGAGTCGGGCGATCGAAGGTTATGAAGTTCCCCAATAGCGTCGGTTGTTTACAACAACCGACGCCTAAATATCTTTACCGTCGGTCGTTCGCAACATCCGACGTCCATTTGGACGATATTTTCGTGAAAATGTTTGGCGGGAACCACATTCAGCGTCGGTGATTAAAGGACGACCGACGCGGAAAAGGACACTTTTGGCGCAAATTTCCATCGCACATAAGCGTCGGTGTTTTAACTACAGACTCGACGCCGAAAGTGACATTATTTTTTTCGCTCGAAAATTGGATGACATTATGCATCGGTTTTGTATAAACAATCGACGCTGTATACAAAGCGGTACCCGTGTTTGGCTGGTCTTTGAATATAGACGTCGGTTCTTCTAAATAACCGACGCCTTTAATATAAGGCGTCTGTGTTCCTTAATAACCGACACCCAGAAAAGCGACACTGAATGCTATTTCTGTAGTAGTGCTTCCTGGTCAACTTAGTCAAGGGTAAGGCTATGGAATTGAATTTCTTAATGAACCTCCGGTAATAGCCTGCCAACCCTATGAAACTACGGATCTCTATCGGTGTCTTCAGCTGCTCCCATTGTAGCACAAATTCTACCTTTTTAGGGTCAACACGAATACCTGAGGTAGATATCACGTGTCCAAGGAAAGATACTTCTGGTAACCAGAACTCACACTTGCTAAACTTAGCATATAGCTTGTGTTCTCTTAGCAAAATTAGAGCCCGTCAAAGATGCTGTTCATGCTGCCGAGCATCTCTACTATAGATCAGAATGTCATCTATAAAGACAACAACACACTGATTGAGAAAAGGTCGGAAGATTCTATTCATGAGTTCCGTAAATGCAGCTGGTGCATTTGTTAGTACAAACGACATAACAGTGAACTCATAGTGACCATCCCTCATTCTAAAGGCAGACTTGGGTATGTCACTATCCTTAATACAAAGTTGATGATATCCTGACCTTAAGTATATCTTTGAGAAGACGGTTGCACCACGCAACTGATCAAAGAGATCATCAATCCTCGACAAAGGATACTTGTTCTTTATTGTTACTTTATTTAGCTTTCAATAATCAATGCACAACCGCATTGACCCATCTTTCTTCTTAACAAAGAGGACCGGAGCACCCCAAGGCGAAGTACTCGGTCGGATGAAACCCTTCTCAAGCAACTCTTGCAGTTGTTTCTTGAGTTTTGCCATCTCAGCAGGCACCATCCTATATGGTGTTTGTGCTATAGGTTGTGTATCTGGGATCAAATTGATCTCAAAATCAATTTCCCAAGGCGGTGGCACACCTGGAAGTTCTTCAGGAAATTCATCTTCAAATTCCCTGACTACTGGAACTTCAGTAGGGTTAGGAATATCCATGGTTGTATCTACCACATGGGCCAAGAATGCATAACATCCTTCTCTCATCAACTTCTTAGCAACCATAGCTGACACAAGACAGGTGGGTAGAATCTTTCTCTCTCCTTGAAAGATCCATGTGTCACTATCATCAGCAAACACAACTTGCTTGCATTCACAACCCAAAACAACCTTATACTTTCTAAGGTATCCATCCCAAGGATTATATCAAATCCATGCATCTCAAGTGGCATAAGATCCACTTGATTGCGATGTTCAGAAAAGAAAAGGATGCAGGGAGAACATAACTCCTGCAACACAGCAGACCCCATCAACGGAGTTTCTAGCAACAAACTATTTGCTCTATGACTTGTAGTCAAGTTGCAGTCAAGAATCACTCTTCGAGTGATAAAGGAGTGTGTAGCACTCGGATCAATTAAAACAGATACAATGCAAGATGTAGACATATCGGAATTTAACAATTCCATCTGACCTGCCACAACCCGAGGGTTGATCACTGCATCAGGTGGATTCATCGCATAAAATCGTGCTGTTTCCTGTGGTTGATTCAGTGCCGATGATCTAGCTTGGGACGCTTGTCCACATCCTCTAGCTTCTCCTAGAAACTGTCTCCTTTGTGACCCTTGCTGACTCTGCCTCTGGGGTTGAGTTACACTCACTTCTCTAGCTCTGCAGTCTTTCATCAGATGTCCCATCTTTCCACATATATAACAACTTTTGTTTAGTTGTTGTGGTCTGGGTGGTCCTGTAACTGACATAGATGCTGAACTGTGAGCTCCTTGTAGTGGTAGGCTTCGTCCTCTACCCCTATTCGACGTCCACTGCATCTGGGTACTGGGTCTAGTTGGTGGTGTAGGCGTAGAAAATCTAGGTTTCTTGAAATCTTTAGATGAAGATCCTTAGAACTGGGGATACATCCTCTTGTTCTGGGTCTGTCTCTTATCTGCTACAGACCTCTCTATCCTTCTGACAGACTCCAAAAAGGTAGCAAACCTTTCTCTATTCTCTAGGGCAGAGACGGGAGTAGTCAACTCAGTGTTTAACCCTTTCTCAAAATGCCTAATCCTTTCTTCATCTGTAGCTGCCATGTGCGGACAGAACCGCAACAACTCCATGAACTTAGCCTCGTACTCGCTAATGTTCATTGGACCTTGCCTTAACCTCTCAAACTGAGAGATTTTCTTGTCCAGAAACGTCTTAGGGAAATATTTGTTGATAAATTCCCGTTGGAAAGCTTCCCATGCAATCTCTACACCAGACCTCTTCTGTTCTTCCATGGTCCACCAATGACCAGCACTCCCTTGAGAAGATACACACCATGTTTAACCTTCTCAGCTTCTGGGATGTTCAGGATTCTAAAGGCCTTCTCTAGTTCAGTTAACCACAAGTCAACATCTGCTGGGTCAGCTGTTCCAGCATACTCTGTGGCTCTAACTCGGCAAAGTCGTTCAAATGTCTTGCCGATTCGTTGTCCTTCAGGATGGGTGGGTGCCCTAGGTGCATGTATAGGCATCCTATCTGTCATGTGTGTCATGGCAGTCATAAACTGCCCAAACATAGCTTGGACGGTTGGGTTCCCCATGTCAGTTGGATTGAACTGGGGTGGTTCAGGCACAAGTTCTTCTCTATCTGGGTCTCTTGCACCTCTTCTCGGTGCAGCAACACTACTCTCTGCAACATGTTCTTTGTGAGGTCCAGACATATTTAGTTTTATCTTCTTCTCCTGAGGAGCAGAAGACACTATTAGATATACTGGAAGACACTAGAACAGACTCAACATCCTAAGTCCTATGTCTCTGTAGACTCAGCGAACCTAGAGCTCTGATACCACTAAATTGTGGCGATCGAATCGCCAAAACATGAGATAAACTAATGCAGAAGCGATTAACTAGCAGCGGAATTATTAAAAATCACTAAAAATTAAAACTTTTTGGAAAGAGATCTTTAAAAAACAAAACTCTTTCATAAAGAAACTAGATAAGTTGTTTACAACATGATCCATCATTACATCTCTGTAAAATCACATCTCGAGTGATTACCACATCAGTTGCTCTGTTATCTGTACAAAGCAAGATAAAAAAATCTCAAGGCATTAAGCCAAAATCTCAGATCTACTTTAAACATCTACTGACTCCTAGGACCTGAGAGTACAAAGATGACACATAAGACATACTATCTATAAGACTTGACAGACAGTGTCTCCACCTGAGAATCATTGTTGTCCCTGATGTTGTTGCTGTTGCTGATGTTGCTCACCCTCAGATGGGTTCCTTCGTCCTCAGCGTCTACCTAAAAAGTCGAATCCCATGGGGGTGAGACAATTTGAATAATTGTCCCAATGAGAGTTGTAACTCTCTTCCAGAAGCTTTGTTATTGCAATAAAGAAATAACAATAAGCAATAGAACTTTAAACATTTAACAACAGGTTTAACATAGTATAAACTAAGTAAAGAAACATTCTTTTAGGAATCATTTCAATTATAACTTAATTGAATGACAAGACATATCTCAATAAGGAATATGAAGAACATGTATAATAGATATTCAACTAGCACATTATTAACAATGTATCATCAATCATTGTTTCTCGTAGTTTAACCTAAGCAGTTATGCTACACGACTGATTATGGTTTTCAAACATTATTATGCCCTAAGGAGATGAGTTACACCTCTCATACTCCAACCGACCATTACAAAATCGCAATCCGTACCATACATAGGTCATCAGAAGAGCCGGATTCCTATGACCTCATCTTCCTCAGTCAGTGTGAGGAACAACATGCAGGACATCTCGTGTCTCTGCTATAATAGCTTTCTAGGGTATTCTGGAAACTTCACTATTAGAGTTACAGTGGCATTCTGTACTCTCTTCACCATCGAGGGATTTCTTGTTTATCTCACACCGATGCGGCAATAACAACATAATTGGGAGATTAGTGATACATCATCCCGGCATAAACATATAATTAAGGAATGAGAGATTAAAGTACATCTCACATCAATTCCTTCATTAGGACGTAAGGATATTCGCGTCCATAACCCCAACATACTCAAAAGTATGTTCTCCAGGAGTTCCCTTAGGAAAACCTATTTCACCATCATTAAACTACTGACAATGATGGATCTATGATTAGATCTCTACATGATATCATTATACTTGATTATATAAGTACATTATAGCATTCTTTTATCATCAGGTATATTTTCAAACACAAACCATTAAAACAATTGCTATAAAGAATGAGTACTAATTATATCAAGTTCATTTCACATCAGTTACCATTGGGATATCAATCCCTAACCATCTCATCATTATGATTCAATAACATAAGTGAAGGAATGAAGGGAAACGATCCCTTGCTTGTTAAAGGGATGCACACTTATATATTTTTGGGTATTTTCAAGGCAAAGAGGATTATTTCTTTTATTTGTCAACTATATCCACCAAACCCTTCTACACTTTCTTGGCCACGTTTATCCCTCCATATCACATGCAAAACCCGTCTCTCAACCAAGGTTAAAGGAAAAAGGAACCAAACACCTTACTAATTGCATACATAAAAGGGTCATTTTTCTTAAAACTTGGTTATTTAGATATTACGGTTATCTTTCTTATTTGATCATTCAAATGAGGCACCCTCCTCATTTTATTTGCTCTACTTGGTGCCAAGAATCATGAAAGATACTCTAAATGGTATATTTTACATGTTGCACCCTATGTTTTGGGTAAATTGCATTTTACACCAAAACTGGGTTTTAAAGCACAATGATTGCTTTGCAAGCTATATCTTGGTGCCCAAGCTTGTAGAATCCTTTCCGCCACATCATATTCATACTTATGATGTCTCAACATCATAGGAACATCTTAACATGTGCAATTTTCCAGTTAACCCCTCTAATTGGGTATTTTGCACATTAGTCCATATTTAACAAAATGATATTACAACATTGTTCAAAAAGGACAGAAATGGAAATATATGTTCCTCAGAAGTTTTAATTACATATCAAGGGATAACCACAAGCATATAATTACATATTTAAGCAAAACACCTAGGGTTAGTTCATAACCCCATGCCAGGGATGTTACATATACAATAGGAAAGGATGGTTTGTGGAATCATACATTGTCCCGAGGCTTGATCGGCGACAATACCTCGCGCCTTGCGTGGTCTTCACCTCCGGTCTTGGACGGTGTCTGTGCAGCTCCTGGTCACACCGGGACTGAAGACTTCTGGTCTCACCAGGACTGTCGGGATTGACAGTTGTTCTCCGAGCGGCAGAAACCTCCCGCCTCTGAAGTAGTCTACACAAACCACCTGGAACTCCAATCTCCTTGTCCCACAAGGAATTGGAAGGAGTCGCACCCTCCTGTCAGTGTACTAGTCACTGACACACTCTCCTGCCACCCGTCACTTTCTGTAGTTGTCTTTCCCTTGTTGTGCCTCCCTTATCGGGTATCACTTGCTCGGGCTCTCTCTCGGTTACCAAAACCAGAGAGAACGTCAACTTCACAGAGCAACTGGTTGCACTGAGTTATTCTCTTGAGAAGCCCCCAAAATCCCTATATATAGGAGGGTCATGGGATAGGGTTCTCCATCCTGGGCAATGCACGACTAAAAGCAGGAGTAGAAGGGTTCAAAATTTTCCACAAAAAACAACCAACTTGCAACCTTATCCGATCATTTCATTTCTAAAATAGTCAGTTGGGGACCTGAGCCAGTCGGTTGACACCTCAACCGATCAGTTGGGACCCATGAAACGGTCGGTTCATTTCTGAACCAGTCGGTTCGTGGTCCTGATTAGTTCCCGATTGACTTTCCTTCTTTTATTTCTAATTGGTATCAAATACCAATCCTTGTTCCAATCAAATTGGGCAAGTGAAATGAAAAGAAATTTCTCACCAATCCTACTTTCCCAACTTGCGCGATTGCATCAGCCGAACCGATCATTTCAACACTTGAAGCAATCGTTTCACCCTGTCCAAGTACCGATCGACTCACCAATTGAGCCGATCAGTTCACCAAGCTGAGTCGATCGATTCATCACATGAGCCGATCGGTTGGGAATGTAGATTGTGTAGAATCAGTCAATTGTGGTTTCAATCAATCCGATACTCTAATCAATTAGTCTAACACCTTGAACATTATGATACTGAGCTATCAATTGATTGAGTGTTTAATTGAACTACTAAACTCCTTTAGCAATCAATCTAAACATTATTTGTGGAAAAAACTCCTCTTCTAGGTTATATCCTATGTGTGTGACCCTGCAGGTCCATTTCACATTGGCAGTGAAAGTCCATAACACTTATGACTTCATAAGCAAAGAGTAGTGCCTAGTCACACATCAGTGCTACCCAAGTGAAAGTAGAAAGTTGGAGAACAACTTTCAATCCTACAATCCATGAATGGTGTTACAGCGAATGTATAATTCCTTTGTCACTGATATCCCAAATGAACTCGAGGCATGGAACAGTCATCCTGTCAATGTTCATTCACTTTCTTGATCTCAGAGTAGATTGGAAGAGATATGTATGACATCAATATCACATACCGATTCACACATGCGTGCACACACCTTTTTCAATCCTACTCATCAAGTGGCCTTGGATATCAAACTCCCTCAGGAGGGACAAATCCCATATCTATCACTCACCTCTGAAAAGCCCCATGTGTCAAAGCCACCCAATCATCACCTTTATAACAACCCATGTTTCAGGACTGCGTTTGATGATGTCAAAGTGTGTCCAACGACATGTGTTGAGTGTAGTGATTTTAGGTCAAAGAATCACCCTCACCACCATCACTATGAGTATTGACTGTGACTACCATGTCATGGTTCCATGTGTCAAACTCACGGTGGGTCTGTCTGGTACACTTGTTCTCTAACAAGTACATATGTGTTTGGATTGATATCTCTATATCATGACTAATGAGATTCTGTCATCAACAAACACCACAATCTAGTCATGTGTGTCATTGTTTTCTATCTACCTTCCACAATGACATCCGACTAGGGACATAACAAGAATGTACAAACTCTTAGCATCCGTATGATCTCATCGTTCAGGTCCTCAACCTGAAAGCATACGTCATTGAGTACTGTCATTCTCTAGACATTCAATCTATTCTATCACTGTCTCATATGACTAAACCAGAAAGAATTGGAAGGTTAGCTTTTAATGTTTATCAAATCAATCTTAATGTATCCCACCAATCATCCCATGATTGGCTCCCGGGGCATACATACCAACATCAATGGCATCGTCAGAATGCTTCTTATAAGCATCCCTTTATGCCTTTAGTGCGGTAGGAGTAGGTTCCTCTGGAACTGGAGTATTCAGGACATAAAGCTTTCACTCTTGAGTGAGAACAATTCTCAATGTCCTAAACCAGTCGTGGAAGTAAGTCCCATTCGGCTTGTCCTTTTCAAGGACCGATCGCAATGAAAAGTTATTATTGTTTGTTGTCATTTGAACTACAAAAGGAAATATATGCAATTTAGTCAAAAACTCAATTTTGACTTATTTGATTGATTGAAAAGGTTGACGATATAATTAGGACTTTAATTAATTATCACTCCCACTATTTTTGTTCAAATTGATAGCCCTCACCATCAATTCGGAAGATTGCAGTGTACAATCTTCTAGTGGGTCAAGATCCATATTTCATCAAGTCATGAGTCAGCTTTGGGTGATCGTCCACAATCTTGACTATTTAGGTAGGCCATCATGCCAATTGCATCATATGCAACTCTTGATGAAAGACCATGTACAACACCTTGCCATGAACATTCTGTGCCTTTGGGCCTAGACGCTCTAAGAATCACCAGTTAAGTCTAACCTAAAAGCTGACACGGTAAACATGCACCCTGCTTTGGCAGAACCTACATGTTTACCCTTCACACTTCCACGAGATAGATGGCGCACCACGCTTTAGCATAACCTATGCTTGATCGATAAAGCTTTTCATGTGTGCCGCTAATGGAAGGCGTAAAAGACTTAATATTTAGATGAGGGATTTGGTTTTATAGGTACATATACATATCCAATCACCACAATATATAATACATATCATATACATGCTATATCCCATAGAAAACATGTGAAACGATAAAAGCAATGATTATGGCCATCCTAATGTGATTCCTTGAGCTAAGAGGAATCACTGTCATCTAGGTCCACATCACATGCAACCTGTACAAGATGAAGTGCTATAGCCGTCCGAGTTGATCAACTCATCACATGAATGACCTGCTCGCCCTGGCCAGTCATATGGGTGCCACCAGTCGATCGGTTGGTTCCTCTAACCGATCGGTTCGCCTAGTCATCGTGCATCTCCTTAGGTCGCCACCTGGTCGTCTCACTCCTTAAACCAATTGTCTGGATCGCCAACCAATCAGTTCATGCCTTGAACTGATCGTTTCAATCATCGTCAGGTGTCCTCTGTTCTTTGACATAATAGGAAATAGAATTCTATCCTATTTTATATTTAAATTGGGAAACCCCGAGTTACATTAGGGGGGAGAAAAGGTAGGAAAGAAATCTCAAGTTATCTCGAGTTACATCAGGAATAGGAGATAGGGAATCGGTGCGCAGACTGAGATGCAAGCAACCACATACAACCAAGCATACAAACATAGGGTTTATTGGCCATAACCACGCTATACATCCACCACAAAACTTGTTTAAGGGCGACGCGTATCGAATGCATTCATATTACATATCATATATGTATATTGGGATTTGTGGATTTAGGATTGGACATACATAAAGCCAATTTTATTCACATCGTTTGCAATAAATAAAGGTGACAAACCAAAATCGATCATATCGATAATCCTAAAATATAAAGCAGTTGACGTGGCTCTGATACCACTGTTGGGTTTTTAAGGGAGACAGAGAAGGCAGCGGAAACAAAAATTTTCTCCAGCCAAACCCAGAATAAAGGAAACACGTCAACATCTATATAATAGGAAGGATGGTTTGTGGAGGTGTACCTTGTCCCGAGGCTTGCTCGACGACGTTACCTTGCTGCTTGCGCAGTCTTCACCTCTAGTCTTAGACAGTGTCTGTGTAGCACCTAATCTCACCAGGACTGACAACTCCTGGTCTCATCGGGACTGTTAGGATTGACAACTATCCTCTGAGCGGCATAAGTCTCCCGCCTCTGAAGTAGTCCACACGGACCACCTGGAACTCCGATCTCCTTATCCCACAAGGAATCAGAAGAAGTCACACCCTCTTGTCGGCGTACTAGTCACCAACACACTCTCCTACCACCAGTCACTTTCTGCAGTTGTCTTTCCCTTGTTGTGCCTCCCTTATCGGGTAGCACTTGCTCGGGCTCTCTCTTGGTTACCAAAACCAGAGAGAACGACAACTTTACAGAGCAACTGGTGCACTGAGTTGTTGTTGTTGAGAAGCCCCCACTACCCCTATATATAGGAGGGTCATGGGATAGGGTTCTCTATCCCAGGCAATGCATGATTAATGTAGGAGTAGAAGGGTTTGAGATTTTCTACAAAACAACCAACTTGTGCCAGCTGAACTGATCATTGCAACTCTGAAATGATCGTTTGGTGACATCAACTGACCGTTTCAAGCTGAACTGATCGTTTGGGACACCTGAGCAGACTGGTTCATCACATGAGCTAATCGGTTCATAGTCCTAGTCCAAATCAAATTGACTTTCAAATTTGTCTCTGATTAATCAAACATTAATCCTTGTCCAAATCGAATTTGTACAAGTGAAACAAATTGTATTTGCAAAATAGTCTTCTGACTTTCTAAACGATCTCGGTTTGTCCTTGAATCGACTAGTTCAACAATTGAACCGATCGTTTCATGACACATGAGCCGACCAGTTCACCAACCTGAGTCGATCGGTTCATCTCATGAGCTGATCGGTTGGGGTAGCAGACTTGTGCAAATTAGTCAATTACAGTTTCAATCAATCTGATACTCTAATCAATCGATCCAACACCTTGAATACCATGATTTCGAGCTATCAATTAATTGAGTGTTTAATTGAACTACTAAACTCCTTTAGTTATCAATCTAAACATCATTTGTGGATAAACTCCTCTTCCAGGTTAAATCTTATGTGTGTGACCCTGTAGGTACATTTCATGTTGGCAGTGAAAGTCCATAACACTTATGACTTAACAAGAAAAGAGTGTTGCCTAGTCACACATCAGTGCTACCCAAGTGAAATAAAAAGTTGGAGAACAACTTTCAATCCTACAATCTGTGAATGGTGTTACAGTGAATGTATAATTCCTTCGTCACTGATATCCCAAATGAACTCAAGGCATGGAACAATCATCATGTCAACGTTCATTCACTTTCTTGATCTCAGAGTAGATTGAAGGAGATATGTATGACATCAATATCACATACTAATTCACACATGTGTGCGCACAACTATCTCAATCCTACTCATCAAGTGGCCATGGATATCAAACTCCCCCAGGAGGGACAAATCCCATATCTATCACTCACCCCTCAAAAGCCCCATGTGTCAAAGCCACCCAATCATCACCTTTATAACAACCCATGTTTTAGGACTGCGTTTGATGATGTCAAAGTGTGCCCAATCACATGTGTTGAGTGTAGTGATTTCAGGTCAAAGAATCACACTCACCACCATCACTGTTAGAACTGACTGTGACTACCATGTCATGGTTCCATGTGTCAAACTCACGATGGGTCTGTCTGGTAAACTTGTTCTCTAACAAGTACCTATGTGTTTGGTTTGATATCTCCATATCATGACTAATGAGATTCTGTCATCAACCAACACCACAATCTAGTCTTGTGTGTCATTGCTGTCTATCTACCTTCCATAATGACACCTGACTAGGGATATAATAAGAATGTACAAACTCTAGCATCTATATGATCTCATTGTTCAGGTCCTTAACCTGAAAGCATACGTCATTGAGTATTGTCATTCTCTAGACATTCAATTTGTTCTATCATTATCTCATATGACTGAACCAGAAAGAATTGGAAGCTTGCCTTTGATCTTTATCAAATCAATCTTAATGTATCCCACCAATCATTCCATGATTGGCTCTCAGGGCATACATACCAACAAAGAATAGGGAGCACAACGGCTGGTCACAAGTGTGTGGCAATAAGACTGGATGGTGGCGCTAGTTGCTCTTTTTTTGCAGGTTTATAATGAAGCTGCATATCAAGCTTGAGGGCATCGTTGCTTGTGGAGGCAACACCAGATCCTTGTAAAGGTAGGTGGCAGTGATTGGAATTGGAGGAGAAGGGGTAAAGAAGAGAAGGCGGTGATGCTTCCTGGCAAATCTGTGCTCTGCATGGCATTGCGTTGCTGTCAAGGGCTAGGTGAAGGTGAAGATGCGGTGGCTAGGCATCCGTCCGCTTCCAGAAGAGAGAGGAAGAAGAGGAGGATAAGAAAGGGAGCTAGCTGGAGGTATGGAGACGCTCAACAATGCCTGGTGGTGCTAGATGCTGCCTGGCATTGCTTGATGATGTCGACATAGGTGGAGGAGGAAGAGAAGGGGAGAGGGATGAGATCTTGTCTCTTGTTGTGCTCGGATGGAGTCCGAAGATTGACACTACTGCTGGCTTGATCTAGCGATTGCAGTAGGGGATTGAGGAGGAAGATAGTCGTAGAGGAATTAGAGGAGGGTCATGTGGCGATTGTACTGACATGGTGGTCATTGTGGCGTCCGCAGTGTTGCTGAGGTTGACGCAGTTGCTCGACAACGACTTGAGGAGAGCAGGAGGTGGGGAAGTGGTCTCTGGTTCCGGCTATTGCGGCACTGGATCAACGTAAAGATGCGACTAGGGAAAGGGAAGACCACAGAAGCTGTTATATGAAAAATTGAAACATGACTTAGGTCTAGCTATAGTTTTTAAATGCATTGATATCCATTATAAGCTTATAATTCAATTTATTAAATGGAAGCATAAACAATGGGCAATTGACCCAAAATTTGACCTATAAGCCAAACAAGGTGCAAGGATTCCAATAATCATGTCAATTTCACCTTTTAAAAATGTTTAGCATTTTATCTCTTACTTGTATGTACCTAATTCATGGAATTTGATGCCTTTCCTAATCAATTTGATACATTAGTTCATATTTTTATATTCTCTTTCATCAATTAGACTTAGAATGAGTTTAGAGTGTCAAAGAAGGTTTCATTGATTGGTGAATTTTCTCGTTAAACCCTAGTTTTGATTTATTTGGTGATTTCACCCTAATACATTTTAATTAAAAAAAATGCAAATATTAACACATTTGAAAAGGGCCTAAAACAAGGTAGGTCTAGGTTGTTGACCTAAATTTGAGTATGTTACAGCCGCCTGTAGAGATGCCCGAGAGAGTGGGCGATAACTGGATGTTCGGGCTCTAACTGTTCCATGCCCGAACAGGAGAGGGGCATTTCGGTTGTCACCCGATGAGAGCTCGAAACCTGAATTATATGTTGCAAATCAATTTTATTGGCTGGATCGGTTCGGTTAGGTTCGAATTCGGTTTATGGAAATCAACATTTAGATAGAAGCCTGTTGTTCATTATGGCCTGGGTTTTAGCTAGTCCAGATTCTTGGGTGGTTAATTTGTCATGCCTCGGGGAAGGAGGGATATAGGCTTTCTACATTAAATAAGAAATAAGTTAGGTGGACGCTATTTTTTTGAGACCCAAAACATAAACCCAAACTTTCTCCACCACATATTAGAAGGTATGACAAATACAATAATGTATTTTATTTGTTATATTTGTGGTGGAGAATGCTTGAGGTTTCCTTTTAGGTTCCACAATGAGTCTGCCTAGCAAACTTCATTAAATAATCGTGCCTTGGGGCTCGATTGTGTTATCAAATCATTGGCCGGTCTATGGCCAATAGGTTGCCGAAGGGCTCCAATGAGACAGAAATGCTGTAGCGGCACAGGAATATGCTCTTTTCATCGACAGCAAACTACCCTGGCGGCATTGCTTTTTGGGCGATATTACTGCTCGAGCACGCTCCAAGCTCCCAAGGCGAGGAGGCCTTTGAAATGGTAGGATATGATTTAGGCAAATGGTACAACTTTACACCCATATTATAGGTGGGCATGAAACACTAACGGGTACGTTAACAAAATTTTGAAAGGTATAGTGTGGTAGGGAGACAATGAAATTGATGATCGTCGGACGGATGTTACACACGTAGGAGAGGATTGTCTGAGAATAAGGCGTAACACGGACAGCAAAACACCCTAATTGGCAATGACCTCCATAAGTTTAGCACATGAGGATTCCCGAAAAAGAAGATAAGCCGTGTTTACGATAGAATCATGCGTACAGCTGGAGACGTCACTTCTAGCTAACATGCCAGCACTCGGAAACAACCACAAAAACAATGAGCAAAGCGGAAGTCGGAAAACAGTGCCTATCAAGGGAACAGGAAAAGGCAAGAACGACGGCGATGAGAAAATGCCCGAAATCGACAAAAACCACAAACAGCTGCTATGCTTTTCTGTAAAGAAGCTCTGTCCACTATGGAGATGAGAAGGATGGAATGGACGCATTTGTCAAATATAGAATATCGGTATTGGTATTACTCAAGACATAAGATGTTGACTCCAGAGTCGAGACAGCAATGCTCATTTTTTCGCTTACCCTTTCACATGTTTCACTATAAAACCGGCACCCCGGCTTTGTTCTGGTGCCATTCCGATCATTGGCTGTCACCACCCGTTACTCCTCAATAAACCTTCAGACGCTGAAGAGATAAACAGAATTCGAGCAGTTGCAGCTGGATGCTAGCCCTGTCTTTCAGTGCGTTCGAGAGAAGCCCCTCCTGCTTTCCATTATCGCTATGGACGACTATTCATTTAAGGAGGAGAAGCTCCAAGCGACCTGCAGCCAAAAGACGAAAACGCCAAAGCCCCTAATGCAGCTCATCGCGCATCGCATCCTGGCAATCCTCCTCCTCGGTTTATTTCTTTCAAGCCCCAATTGGGTACCTAAGCTCTTCGCTTTCATCCACCACTTCATTTTTGTTGTTGTTCCAAATGCCCAAGCAGTTGAGCCCAAGTGTCTCATGTTCATCATCTGCAACCTCATCATCGTGTTCCTCACTGGTCAGTCCCTGCTGATCTCGAGACCTTCCTCAGAGGCAGAGCCGAACATTTACGACGAGTATATGGAGCGTACAAGGATCATGAGTAGGCTTGAAGGTGGGAGTAACCTCCAGGGCATCCAAGTGCCGAAGGATGAGGCTGAAGCGCCATTAGTGGCAAAAATAGCCGTTGCTGCATGTCAAAACGGATGTCATGACGAGACGCTGATGGTTGTAGAACTGGAAAAAGAAGCCATGGGGAAGGACGAAAAACGTGAGGAGCACCATCTAGTAGTTCAGGTACAAGAGGAGAAAGAAAAACACATAGAGGTGCACGGCAAGGGACACAACCAAGACGAGGTGGGGGATGAAGAAGGCCTGGAATGCTTATGCGACGGAGGCACTGAGCATGTCACAGAGGGCGGTTGCTGGCCTTTGGAGGAGCTGAACCAGAGATCCGAGGACTTCATTGCCAAGTTCAAGGAACAAAGGCGGCTCGAAGCGAGAATGCTCCTATTGATAGAGTCGGCAGCTTAAAACTGTTGATGATGGACTCGGTGCGAGCTGGGATTTGCGTTTTGGAACCCTACTGTAATTGCTTTCGGCTAGACATATGTATTGACATTTATGTCAATTTTTAGATAGATGGGCATATATATACAGCTATGTATATCTAACATATGGAGGATATGTAGAATGTGTTCATGTACATATAACTTTTTAGCCCAGCTATGAGCTGGTGGACTGAAAGGCTATATAATTTGTTTGTACACAAAGATCATAAATATGTATTTGAAAAACAAAAAAACCAAATTAGCCACTTTGAAGTAGATAATGCCCAATATGACACCTACCCAAAAAATAGTTCTCAATGTAGCACATTTTACTTGATAAACTGTACTTGAAGTGGCATTTCTAAGTCAAAGAAAGAAAAGTATCACATGAAGTGGTGTTGTCACCCTAAAATTTAGAGTAAAAACACCAGTTCATGTGACGCTTTTTTCTTCTTGTCCTTAATTTATGTATGGAACAACCATTGTTTGCCCTTCACATGTGATTGGAGAAAACACCACTTCAAATGACATTTTCAAAACAAAGTAGACTATTCTCATAATTATTTTCAAAGATGTGCTATATAAGGCATTATTGATCTAAAATGTGTTAATCTTATTTATTTTCCTATATATTTTTAATGTACTTCAAAATTTTTGATACACCATAATTGATTTAAAGATTTCTAATTTGCATATGCTATGATGGATTTCAGTTAGACTTTTAGTGTTGTTGTTGCTTGATAATTTGAAATTTTCCCAATTTTGAAATTACAACATTAATGGATGGAAGATACACGGAGACACACAAAAGAAGAAGATATATTCATTGGTTCTATTGGTTTAGAAAATGAAAGCCGATAGTGTAGCATACATCCCTTCTAGTCAGTAGCACGAGCAAAAGCAGAAATTTATGTTCTTTAACATATGTCCTTTGACTTGGAGGGACATCACATATCGAATACAATAGTCAAATGCATGGCATAAATGAAGCACCTAGGTATAATAAATACATGCATAATACATATCCATATTTACAAAAGGAATCACAAACATTAAAATTCTATGACATAACACCAGACCTAAACATGATGCCAAAAGGTCAAAGTATAGTTTTAAAGCTGTTTCAGATACATCTAGGTATATACTATAGATGGAACCCACTATTCTAATCTCTAGAAGTCTCAACTAGTCCTGAATATCTTACTTCCAATCCTCCCAAGCTCCTCAATATATGGACATCGAAACTCATGCTGTGCAAATAAAACATGAATATAAGCAGTACTGAGCATATTATAGAGAATTATTCACACAAGTTATGAAATACAAAAGCTTGACTTAGATTTAGTCTAGAGTTCTTAAACATCCTCCCCAAAGTTCCATTACTAAATTGAGAGTTATGTACCGTGGAGATAGTTGTATGATCATCAACTCACCGCTATAAATTTGTTAAAGTCGACGATCAAATCCCTAATTAATACATTTGAATCTGTGACAAAAATGTGACACTCATGGCCGATCCCAAGACCAATGTCTCTAGAGCAAATGATTGATGACTAATAATAGTTTATAAAGTCCTATCTTTCACTAATACAGACTGAATCCTTGAGCACTAAATAGAAATAAGGAATATATATCCGTACCAAACATCTCATATCCAAGGCTAATACCTAAAAAGTAAAGTTAAAAGTCTTCGACTTCCATGCATTAATATTTGAACAAATATACAATTCAAAGTGGTGCAAGATGAGAAGCTACTCGTCATCCAAGCATGACAAAACTTTTATTTTATTTTAAAACCCAACAATTTTGCATTCTATTTTCAAACACTGTATGTATATTCATAGTTGATGATCTGACCCTCATGTTTGTCCAAAATGTATGTTGTGTCCTCTAAAATTTCACTGATATATCATGCATATAACTTATATGTCATATCATATTATTTATCATATCTTTCAAAAAAAATATTTCTATGCTCCCAAATAAGGCCACTTCATGTGTATTCCCTCACATTATTTCTCAATATATGCCTTTTGGAGGTTCCTCTAGTATTTCCATTAGTTTTTCTACTTTATTGATATATCATGTGTATACCTCATCAATCATAAAACAATGTTATAAGTTTTTTTTTTTGGTCGGTCAAAAAAGCGTGCTACTATAGAAATAAAAAACTTTGGGCACTAAGTACCACATTACATCGATAGGAGCTAAAAAGCTCAAATAAAGATCAAACTCCGCACACAGGGGGAAACATAAGATTTCTAGACGAGACAAAACTAAAAAGGCCTATCTAACTACACGAGCAAGTTCCAAGCAATCCAACTAGAAGAGGACTATAACAAGCCATTATTACATGCATTCAGCGTACCCACAAGTAGTAACAGTAGCTTGATATAGAACAAACTCTAATTTTCCTGCCTGTAGCTAGGCCTGAAGCTTCTGACCTTCTCAGCTACCAGAACTTCAGGTCCCTAAATGGGCATGACACCCAAACAAGAACCCCTAGATATCAGATCAGAAAAAAGAAGTTGAGCTAGCCTTAAGAGAAGCAGGAACCATCACATTTAACCAACAGAGCGTGGGAGGGAAAAGAGCAACTCCAAAGCACTCCTTCATGCTTAGCACGGCACCAACTAACTATTAAGAGTACCCACAAAGTGTAGAGTTATGCCAAGATTAGGGAGAACCTTCTAATTGTCATCCCGCCACACTGCCGAGTAGCTGACCTACCAGAGTCCTTGATCTTCAGAAACTGCTGTAAACACAACAACTTAACAGCAAAATCAGAGAAGACTCCCAATGCTGTTGCAAGCACTGAGCATTTCTACGAACACCCTGAGAGCATCACATAGAAGTAGAAGGGAGAAAATGCCCATACACTATCTCTTCCTGAGGTAACAGAACAGCTGTACCTGACCCTATACATCTCATGAAAGGTTTCCAAACAACACCAGCTCTAGCCTGTAAAGGTTGAAACTAGATTGGGTGTTTGTACAGAACCAAGGAACACCCCCACAAGGACTCGATGCCCCTATATGCACATGAAAAATGTTATAAGTTCTAACAATATACATAATATATGTTGTCTTCAATAAACACCATGTAGGGCCAAACATCATTCATGGGCACTAATGGGAAATAAACCAAAACAAAATATGGAAAAGTTCTAGCACCTATGGAGGTAAGTAAGATAACATCAGGAAAGCCAGATATAATAACTTTTAGAGTTATTATAGTTGATAATTTTGGATTCTGATATACAAATTGGTCTTATGGTAGTGCCTTGGCCATCTTTGCAATCCTATCATGTTGATTGTCAGTGATTAGATGCACTCATTGTTTTTCACACCAACTACCAATTAATATTTCCCAACTTCTTCTTCTTCACACTGCATAAACATGCTAATGTTATATTCCTATGTTCCATGTTATCCTATCATATTATAATGACTTGTTAACAATATTTCTACTATCACTAGTCCACATATTCCAACTATGCCAAGTAAGATGTTACCCTATTACTCATACATATTTAGGTTGAACTTGAATCATATCACCTTAACTTGAAAAAAGATGATGAAATTGTGTTTTCTTACTCTTGTGCTTTCCAGCTCACTTAGATATTGGCTAATCAACCATTGAATAAATTTTTAGATCCTGAAGCTGAGATATCCATACTTCAACTTGAGTTATATGTTGAGTGATTGTGTAGGTGAAATCTAGATGTATAGATGGGTTTTTTTGGAATGAGCTTTGTGAATATGTTTTTTATAAGAATCATATTTGTAAATGAGTGATTTTATATGTATGTAATTCTAAAACTTGTTTAATATTCCATGATGGTATTTAGTAAAAGACTAATTGGACATTACACTGATCATGATATGTGATCATTATTGACCTTTAGTATAATGGTGAACCTGGATATAATGGTAATCGTAATCACTTGTATATGTTAGTCTTTCATTGATCACATGTATTGTTCATCAATGAGATAAGGTTTTGGAGATTAGTCTTTAGTTTATCCTTCCATCACCTCTACTAATAAGAGTTAGGTGGGTTATTAGAAGAGACAATTTACACACACCATCTAGAAAATACTTACATGGTGCTCCACATTTACCAATACTAAAGATGTTAATTAGGAAGAACAAGTTTAGTGATGCATACCAACATTATAATGCATGCAATGTATGTGGAATCTATGCTCCATATAGAACAACAACTACATTCTTCACAAGTCTCCAATATCATAGAAAATGTCTCCCTTCCTTAAAGATGATGCATGGAACTCTAAATTCGGATCCAACTTTGATTATTCTTGATACCTTGATGATTGAGAGTGAGGCTTGAACACAAAGTTTTTCCATTTGAAATATACATTAATGAGTAGGTCTAAACTTTCAATGGATCATCAAATGTGCTTTTATTGGTTGTCTTTTGGATCATGACATGTATATGATGGGATTTGCATGACTCAACTTGAATCTTATGCCATTTGATCCTCTTCAGCTAAAACATTACAAATTATGAATAGAGAAATGCATCCACCTTTCTTTGAAGAATTGCCATTTCCATGTGTTAAAGTACTCCTCACTAGGGTTGGTGGAAAATTCTTTAGTTGTGACCAACTAGCTCTACTTTTTACTAATGGAAGATGAGGCTAGACACTATGACAATTGATAACATTGTGGAGAGGAGTGATGATAACAAACAAAATCTAGTGGGGACCTTATTGTGTTATGATTCTCCATGTGGTAGACCACAATAAGTCCCCTTAGGATGTCATAACATTAGACGTTGATGTAGTTGGGCACTAGTGGGAACAATGCACTCACCCACCACATATGATACATATTATCCCTCATGGGAATGTGGTCTTCCAATGCCCCCTCTTACAAGAAAGGTAGAAGTAGTCATGTGTTGGCTCTAGGACCACTTTAAGTCAAGAGAGAAGATTGGTCTGCATGGTTTTGAACACTGGTTTAGTTTTATGATCATGAAAAATCTGCCATATACTTTCTTTGTATTACATGTATATCAACCTGGTTAATGGGCTCTTAACAAACTATCTTATCTCATGACCAGCCAAGACAAATTGTAAATCTTGGCTTAGGGAGGTGTGGACTAGTGGTGGATACATTATGTCTTCATCTGTGTTCATCTCATTAAATAGAAGTTGATATCAACTCCTTCCCTTGGTCTCTCCACCCATCATTGACTCTCCTCTTCCACATCTGAATCCACCAACTCTAGCTGACGTTCTTCCCCACACTAGCTAGTTGCAAATAGTTGAATCATGGAGGCTCATCTACATTCATATTTCTTGGTGAAGGGGATCTCATTTTTCATTTCTATTGACTTTTTTCCTTTAAGATTGACACGGCTAGGTTGATATACTCTCAACAAATTGGTCTACTTCAAGTTGACAGCCAATGGCCTTGTGGAATCCATCCTAGAAACTAGTAATATTGATGGGAAGTATGCACCCCTCCCCATCTATATGGATGAGAAATAGGTGGTATGACTCTTTAGGTTAGATAACCCCAATCTATAGAAAAACCCAATACCTAATGGGACAAGTAAACCAATATATCTTTTTTGTAGCAAAATCTAGTGGATCTTAGTCTTAGTTACCTATCCTTATCCACATGTTCAAGCACTTGTTTGCACATTAATATGTATGGGAGGAGATATGATTTGATAATTGATGACTTTTACTTGTGGCTTCATATGTATAGAAGGAGTCATGCTTATTTTTTTGCACCTTTTTGTGAGTTTTATAGGGTCATGTAATGAAATCTTGCATTTTCTTTTATGTTTTTTTTTTGGAACACACATTTGGAACCACCTTATGATATTAAATACTAAAAGAAAATATAAATCATATTATATTGATTATCTATAAGCTGACACTAATTTACAATTTTGCGAGACATAAGAGATACAAATATATCTCTTATTACCAGTTGGTAAATCTCTCCATCCATGTATATATATATGTGTGTATATATATGTGCGTGTGTGTGTTCATCTTTAATACCTATGTGGGTAGCTACCCGCTCCAAAAATAGTTAACTTTTCTAGAGTTTTGTAGTTTACATGTGTATAGAGTTACATTACCTTCCAAATAGTTACATTATATGCACAATAGTTACATTTTTAGCAAATATATAGTTACAGTTACATTTGTAACAAATATACAATTACATATTTGTTCCAAATTTTTTACTAAGTATTCTTCACAATTTACCTTTTTAACAGAATAGTTACTCTTATGACAACATAGTTACTCTCTTCTCTAGATAGTTACTTTTCCAAACAAACAATTACTTTCCAGACTGCATGAGTAGTGAAAGATTACTTATCCAAGCGGTAGAGACTGAACCCCACCCATATATATAGATACATACACACACACAAATATATGTATATATATATGTATATATATATATATATATATATATATATATATATATATATATATATATATATATAGGGTATATCTTCGCTACCCGTGTAGGTAACTAAGATTCACTACCCGTGCATCCGTTTTGTAATGGGAAGGTATGCATTTGTAATGAGACAATCCAAATTTGTAATGAGACGACCGAAATTGTAATACAAAGACTTGTTTTGTATTACAACGCTGTTACAGTAATAAATATATATTTATTACTGTAACATCGCTGTAATACAAAACGAGTTTTTGTATTACAATTTCGGTTGTCTCATTACAATTTTGGTTGTCTCATTACATATATGTGTCATCCCATTACAAATTCGATGCACGGGTAGCGAAATCTTAGTTACCCGACGGGTAGCGAAGATATACCCATATATATATATATATATATATATATATATATATATATATATATATATATATATATATATTTGTGTGTGTGTCTGTGTGTGACTGTGTGTGTGTGTGTGTATGTGTGCAAGAGTGTGTGTAAATTTGAATTTTTGTTATCTAGTAAGAATAAATTCCTCATAGAGTTACATTACTAGTAAAATTTATCTTTTTGTTTCATCATTACCACAAAATTCCATAAATGTGAAATACATTCCATACACTTTTATTTATACTTTTAGCATATCAAATAAAACTATCATGATTTTAAAACAATAAATTTAAATATAATGCATATAGCACCTAACATCATGGTGTATATTTTGAGAAAAGGAACAATTTATCATTTTTTCTATTCACACAAAACAACCTAAATTCATACAAGAACATGCATTTTTGGGGTCAATTCATAAAATGTCAATGGCTTGGATATTAATAGAGTTTTGGGAATAAATATTTTTCAATTAATGATTAGAGATGTAGAGTTCAATAGTTCTATTTGAATTCTTATTTGGATGTATTGAGGTGGTTAAGAATAAGTGACTCTTTGTGTTTTTGAGAATTCATCAAAATCTTATTATACTGAGGAATGAAGTTGTTTTATTTGGATATATTTTTTTAATACAAAAGTAATTTTTTTGTGTCATACTCATATATTTTAAGAGATAAGAGAGTTATATACATGGAACTTGGAAAATTTTGTTAGCAGTCAAGCCTTTCATTATTGGTACTAATTTTTAACCAATAAGTTTACCTTATATGGATAGAATGACCAAAATCTAATTTTATTTGGATTTGTAGGATGAGTATTATAAGATTTTGAGTAAGTGTTACAGACTTGTAAAGTATGAAAAAATGCATTATTTTTCCTTGACCACAATCATTGATTTATTGGAGAAAAAACATGAAACTTATTTATCTTGGATAATTAGACTAAGTGATTAATGTTTGATTGTACAATCCCTTACTTTCTTGGTCAAATGGAACCATAAGAATTGACACCATTGATCAACTGCCTTCTTTATTGACTTTGACCATGGTTGATTGTGATGGTTGGGGAGGCTTTTTCATCTTAATTAGTATAGTATAGGATAATTAATTGGTTTATTGACCATAATTATCAATTGTCACTTTACCTTCTAGGATGAATTATTTAGTTGATGAGGAGGTAGGTGTTTAGTATCTTTTGGGTTTACAGTTGGAAATATAATGAATTTTAAAATATACAATGATAGGTGGTTGGTTTGATAAATTGGTCGACTATATGATAATTAATTGATTGATTTATTGGCCATGATTGTTAATTGGCGTGTCACTTATACAAGAAATTCCATATTCAAGTATCAGGGGTGCCATATAATGATGTGACAATGCACTACAATCTTTGGATCTCAATCAGGTGTCGCTATCTACGTCTTGTACCTTGTGGAAAATTGAGAAAGAGGGAGAAAGTTTGAAACAAGACTATGTTGTGCCACATACCCTGTCAAATGGGAACAATTAATTATTTTTGACAAGAGAGTTAAATTTGGGTTTAGCATGTACATTATTCAATTCCAAAATAAAATGAAACTAAGATACAATGAGAGAGATCATTGTCCTCCTTCCTTGACCTCTCTATCAGTATTGTAGCTAAGGGATGTCTTTGTGAGTAGGAGATGCACATCAAATGAGCGGAAATAGTATACTTTAGGATCTCCTTGTGAGGATGATTGAGGATTAGTGACAAATAAATTCTCAAACAAATTATGGTATACCAACCCCTTATGTTACAAAAGAGAGATTACTCAAAAGAAAATTTTTGAATTATCCTAATCATCATCATTAACAAAGAAGACAAAGAAAGAATAAGATAAACTTCCATCTATAAGTTTGTAATTATACACATAAAGGGCCATCATATTCATTACCAATAGCTATCATTGGTGATAGCTTTGACAACATGTTCATACAAATATATATGTGCGTAAGTTTATAAAATAATCACATTTACAAGCCAATCAAGCCAAAAAATAAGTCATAGATACATCGACATATAAAATACCATACCTATCTTGATTGTACATAGACGAATTTAGACATCTAGAAAAACATATAATCCAACCTTCAACTATTGTTGATTTTTCATAAGAGGCTTCTCACTTTTATAACCCTGGATATAGGGCTAAGCACCTAAAAGGATTTGGAGAACTGTGACATTGAGGCCCGTGTCCCAATGAGAGATATAACAAATGTAGGTCATTTAAGCATACAACCTACTTAGATAAGCATAATTAAGGCAATTAACTAATGAGAAGTAATCTCCATGTGGTATACTAATATTTATGTATTATAAAATTAATAAAAAATAATTGCAAGGTATATAAGATTATGAACACATCACAATGTTAAAGAGAACATATTTAAAATTATATAGCTAGATGACTTGGTTACTTATTTTATAATTTATTTCTTGGGTACTTTGAATTGTACCGCCCAAACCATTAGCTAGTGACTACAAAGTTCATT
This sequence comes from Alisma plantago-aquatica, assembly GCA_963693085.1. Taxonomy (NCBI): domain Eukaryota; kingdom Viridiplantae; phylum Streptophyta; class Magnoliopsida; order Alismatales; family Alismataceae; genus Alisma; species Alisma plantago-aquatica. The sequence continues at coordinate 1,339,315,268 of OY856412.1, forward strand.
ACATCATTGTATATAATCTTAGGATTATTGGTAATCATAATATCCTGACATATTGTTGTTGGTGCAAGTAGAACAAGTAGGGTCATCAACCAAAGACTTGCATAATATAAATTAGATCCATAATGTACACTACACCACCAATCACATAGGTATAAAGATGTGTAAGAATCTTGATGCCACATTTATCATTCACATTGTGACGTACAATTAGAGATACATCCTCAACCACACTGACATACATGTCCATCATTACAAAATTAAAGAAAATATACCTACTATGGATCATTGGCTTCCTACATACACTACAAAGTACATGAATTGAAAACCTTCTCCCAATCCAAGATACCTAGATGGTTAACCATTTTACTATCATGACTTCCAAACATTGGGATAATTTTATGTTCAAAGGACCTTACAAGATTTTGGTTTCACTTTATTAACTTAGCGTTCATTTTTCTTCCATGAAGAAACCACAAGATTAAACAATATAATGGGTCTTTGTACCACATATAAGGATAAGAATCCTTAGATTCTCTTAAAAGCCTTGTGTCATGTTCAAAGAAGGCAAACATTTAGTATTTTAATCATTTTTATCCATATAATGTCCAAGCCATCTTAAAAGTTCACCTTTTATATTTAAAAGGTATTATATTTCTTCATATTTTAGCAAAAAACAACCATACCAAATTGCACCCATAAATAACTTAGCATGAAAAATATAAAACCAATGTAGTACAATGCATAAAAATGCACTTTTGAACAAGAATAACACACACACATACTAGGAATTTACCATACACATTACAAGATCAATATTTCTAGTCCTTAAGCCCACTGTGTAATATCCTAGGATTACCACTCTCTATAGGTTCCCACCACACCTCAGTCATTGCAAGCATCACAAATAGTAGTGGGAACAATGGAAAAACCTTCGTAGGGGCTCATAAGCATAACCTATCGATATGAACCATCCTAGTACACATGCAATGACACCTATCTCATTAGGTATGAAGACCCTATAATCATATCACACATCGCACATCACTTATCACATATCACATTCACATTATCACATTTCCCTATTCTAGGACTCAGCCACACTCATTCAAATAACCATATTAATATGTTAAAGAGAAAATCTCTAATATTCCACGTATAATAAATAATATATGACTCTGAGAAACATATCACAACCCTTGGACTTCAACACAGATATTAATTTCACTATCATAAGTTCTGAACAGTGTGATACCTCTTATGGTTCTATGACATATAGTACATGATTAAGGTTCTACTTGATTACTTGGCCCAATTACTTGTCTTTCAGATTCATTTCATTCAATAGCAATTATCTTTCTTAGTCTAACTCAATTAGGGATTTTCAAATTATTATATTATGAGAAAGCCATATCAAAAGTAGGGTAAGAGCAAGTAGTAGTGGTATGAACATAAAGTGTAAAGATATATATTATAAAAAACAAGAAATACCCTACATATCTTCACATTTTCTTTCACCAGAATTAGGTCACATCCCTAAAATCATGACTATGTTTGTTAAGAGATATCCCTAGGACTTAAATCTGGGACCACATGCCCCACTTGTTCCAGAGGTGACATTAGTCATAAAATATATCTCATGATATGTATCTCTGTCCACCAATGATGTTCAATAAGCATCTAGAAATTTTGTAGGAGAGGCCATTACCTCATGTATATACATTTTCATAGTCACAATTTGGATTAAGGCATAAACATGCAATCATAACTAATTTGGTGTAAGGATTATTATGAAGATCTCACAATTTATCACCTTTAAGAAACATTCAGTTCAACGATGATTAGTCATCATGTATATAATAAGATTAAAGTGCATGGCCTCATTAGAAAGGTAAGTCTTTCAAGATATAAAACAACATAGTATCAACATTGGGAATTTCATAATAACTTATATACTGTTACATATTTTATTCTTTTACATCATGGGTTAACCCCCTAGTGTCAGTATAGTTGTACCCAAGTGGCAAATGTTATTTTGTATGATCGGAAGGTCACATGTTGAAACCCACTATCAATAGGATGAATAAATTGCCAATGGTTCAAGCCCCTAGTCAATGACCATTTCCATCAACTCACTAATAACGCACATATCATTTCCCTCAGGGCATCAACCTCAAGGCATATAACTTACCTGTCTACACATAAACAAGATGCATCTTGTAGTGACATAGTCCATGAAATTATAGCTCACTATCCAAGTCTATTAAGACAACATAAAGATAAAGGTGTTCTATATATATATATATATATATATATATACATACATACATACATACATACATCGAAAGAAGCATATATATATATATATATATTATTTTAGGGTGGTCAAGATCATAAAACATCTCTAGTTAAGTCTATTGATCGAGACCTATGCATGGTAACCTATCGAGACCTTTCACCTACAAACCTATTGAGGGCCCAACTTGTTGAGAGTCTCTCCCTCAAGGGCTATCTGGGTTCTAGAAAAACCCACCTATCAAGGCTCACACTCCATAGACCTATCAGATACCTCTTTTCAGTCCCATAGAGGTGCACCTCATCACCAAGCTATAAAGGTTCAACTGAACAACACCTATAGAGGGTGAAGGACATTGAGTTACCATTGTCAAGAATCATTGAGGGTCCAACCTCTTACTGCTATTGAGGTACCTCCACTACACCCATTTGTGGTACCCCATCCTTAAACCTATTGAGAAATCACTTCATCATTGTGATGCCCCACCACACTAAATGGGATTACTAAAAACAAAACATGCGATCAACAACTAACAATCACATTACTAGAAAAGAAGATAAATTAAAACCTATTTAACCATTACTATCATGTCCATAAACATTACATAAACGTCTAATAAACCTTGTGATATCACAAACCATACTAGGTATTTACATGCACGTCCACTGACATCAGTCACAACCTATATACAAGAGAGATGTTCCACATATACATGCCATATACAAAACATAGGCACAACTGCCAAACCACATGTCGATATACATATCATCTTACAAAACATCCCCTACCTAGACTTGAGAGTACATGGACAACTCTAGGACTTTACAAACAACTACTATCCACATGATCCCCAAGATTCTCTTCTTCAACACCACGATCCCGACTACACCACTAACGGCCACCTAAAAAGATGTGGTGATCCACGAGGTGAGACCATTTCCCAACGAGAGATATAACTCTCAACCAAAAGTTATTGATTACAACATGTTATACCATTATGAAAGTTATGCACATTGACCAGTTTAAGAAGATTAAATAGGTTAAGTAGGCTAAGTAACTAAAACAAGTAAATCATAGCTGGAAAAATATGCAGAGAAATAGGTAAGGCTACCGCATTCTATATAGTTGATTTCTCTTACAGCAAGATATAACAACTAACCATTATAAGAAAAAAAAAGGAAAGGGTTAACATCCAATGTGAAGCGTGTTTAACCCTAAATAGATATACTACACAACTGCATTGCATCTTTTATTAAGCCCTGAGGAGTTGAGGAATACCACTAAACTCCTATTAAGCACTACTAAGTTGAAATCAGTGACGTATAAGATCTAGGAGACCTAGAGTCCTATGATCTCATCCTCCCTTAGTCAGTAGGAGTCCTCTGTAGTGACATATAAGTTTAGCTGCAAAATAGCCTAGTCTATACTTGGTGTATAGGTCACAACACTAGTGAACCATAGTATACAAAAACCCAAACATTCTAGGTACAACCACATCTGTCCTCAATCTCATCATATACACAAATATCTGAGATAGAAATACAATCATTGTCCTACCAAGGTATGAACACAACCATCCTCCATAATCTTGGAATCAGGGTGACAAAGACATACAACCTCAAGCACCCCACATACTCAAGAGTATGCACTATGAGTTTCCCTTAGGAATACTCGTTTCACCATCCAACAAGTCCTGATACTGGAATGAATCTATGGCACATGGCACTACATAATTAGGGTTTCACTTGATTAGTTAATTCCAATTGAGAATATTTTAACTAATCAATCAAGTTACATAGAAACCCTAAAAGAGTTTTGCAAAAACATGGGTAGATTACAACCTCAAAAGATATAAAATGTCTGAAACATAAGGCTTATCACATCATCACATGCTACTATTCTATTGCCATTCATGCATCCTTGCTCATCATCATACCATCATAGGATACAAGTCCTTGTCACATCATACGGAGGATAACACCTCAATTAGGGTACAAATCTAGGTCCAAGGTCATTAGACCATAAACATTGTTTCGTACAAGAAAATCATTATCTTTCCAAGCCTCATTAAGGCCCATCATTCCATCACCATGCATGTGTTACATAAGTTGATACAACATTATATTCAAGAGCCATGATGCTCATAAGATAAAAAATTAGGGTAGCATCAACACTTGGAGAGAGAAACATTCCATCGTCTTACTAGTCACACAAGGAACTATGTAACACCATCACTTACTTGTATTAGGGTTATGTTCATTGAGAATAGTTGAATTAACATTTCCAAACAACACTTCACTAAAACCTTAGGTTTGTATTCATTCGAATGCAAAGGTAAGACTAGTAGATCATGTGTAACCAAGCACCAACAAGTTAGGGTTACAAATCATCCCTTAAAGGTAAACCCTAATTCTTATCATCTCCATCATACCTAAAAGAACTTAGGTCAAATATCACCATAATAGGGTAAACACAACATGAGAACCATATAGGTTAGGAATCTTCATCGGTCTTCTAGGGATATCATCAACCACTAAGAAACAAGGTGGTTGGTGACCACCATAGATTAAGAAGATATTGGATACCGCTCAAACTAGGGTTAGGTCTTACTAGCGTCAACTAAGACTAAGAAACATTGGCGACCAATGGATACATGAAGCATTGGCGATTGATTGGAAATAAAAACTTGATGACCATTTAGGGTTCACCATCCTCATCGACTGCTAAGTGTCCAAGACTCAGCAACCACATAGCTTAGAACTCATTAACCAAACATGGAGTAAAATCTCAACAATCGCATGAGGGGAAACTTGGCGACCATAGGTGATACAAAAACTTAGCGAGCACTGGGGGATGCAAGTACCTCATCGACCACATAGGTACCAAAATTTTGGTGAACATGAAGATACCAAAATTGGTGGTAACTACTAAGAAACCAAAGGGTCATCAAGATGCATCACATGGAAGTAGATCAACTCCAAATCCCTAATTAGAAACCATCATATGAGAGAGGAAAACCATCATTTCCACAAGGATGCAAGGACCAAAACTTCCATCATAATAGATAGTTAGTGCACACAGATTTAGGGTTCAACTAAGAAAAGTTATATACTCAAGATCACCATGTAAACACAAACCCTAGGTAAGAAGATATTATCTTTCTACTTATAACCACATTTTAAGGCAAGAATAGGTGCATGCAAGATGGAAGTAAGCAATAATATCATGGAGAACGTTATATAACTTGGCTTAGAGTTGATGTAGAAACTCGAAACAGGAAGTTATCTGGAAGAAAGGTAAGGACCCTAGTTGGATCACTCCATTTTGGTCACGCTAGCTCCTCCACCAAAAAAAGCAAACCCTAGGTTAGGGAAGCAAGAAAGAGAAGTTCTTCAAGCTCTAACTCAAGCACAACCATGGAACACCATGGGTTAGTACATGAAGAGAAAGAAGAAGAGAGGAAAAAAGGAAAACATAAGTAAATAGGGATATTACATTTACCAAGACCAAGAAGAAGAGCAAGGAAGCACCAAATGATCACAAGAAGGGTAGATCCAAAGCCTAGCTCAACATGGAAGGGAGATTGAATTCCTTTTTCAAACTTGAGCTCCTCCTTCACCACCAAGAAAGAGAGGACGAGATCTAAGAGCAAGGAAGGGAAATAGAGAGAATACTAGGTATGTAAAGAGGCTATGTGCATGCAAAGAGAGGGGTTTATATAACATAAGTTTGGAGAGAGGGAAAGAGGGTTAGGTGTCAAGATAAACATGCCATGTATCTGACAGATATCGTCCATGCAAGAACAAAACTCATCCATGCAACTAGGGAGACCCCACCAAGAAAAACCATAGACCATGGTAGTCCAAAAAAAGGAAACGATCGTTGAGAATCTTTGGCAACCAACTAATCAGAAAAGCAAACGATCGCTAACCCTAGGTAATGTTGGCGACCAAGATGAATGGGGAAGATCATCAAACACCAACCATATGTAGAATAAGGGATCATCATTTAATGCCAAAAACTAAGGCCAAAGTAAAACTTGGTGATCTCCAAAACAAGGTGATCATCAGGCAACACACTTCTAGGTCAACCATCAACTTAGGCCATCCATGCAAAATGTTAATCTCAACATGAGATGTCACCATATCAAACCAAGGTGTGACAAGGTGCCCAAAAGCTTAACTATATCCAACATGATATAAAAAAATGTTAGGCACAATAAGCATGTGAAAAATTGCAAGAACAACCTTAGAAGTGGGTAAATTGAAATTAGGTAAAAATAGGCACATATATGCATAACTAACTCAAACAATCGCCAAACTGGATTGAACTTTAAACATAATATTGTCACATGATATAAAAGCACATCGGAAGGTTTAAACAAGGTTTTAAGCATCTACTTATGATAAGAAAGCATGTTCAACTAAAAGGCAAGGTCAGGGGTCTTACAATCAACCCATTAGAGGTCATCTGAATTAAACCATCATGACTCAACCACAACCATAGAGGGTGGTCCAAAGGAAGGATATTGATGCTCTTAACCATAAATATTTCGAGGTCTAGGTTCAAAGCTATCAATACTTAACTACTCAAGCACCTAACTCTAGATCATGGTCAGGGTTAGAAAATAAGGTTGATATATGATAAAAAAAGTTCAAAAGCATCCAATGCACATCAAAATAAGCACATACATATATAAAAACATGGATTAAATAATTTTCACATAATTGTGACTAGGTCCTCACATATGGATAAATTACATGTTAGTCTTTGTTCATTCAAGTGATTACAAAATTAGGGCAAGCAAGGTGTAAATTGAGCCAAACTAGTGTTTCCACTCAATTAATTGATTTCAGAAACTAACTCAAGCATTCAATTATAATTAAGAAGATATATTAAGTACAAAATAGGGTTAATATAGGTAAATTACATCCTAAATCAAGCTTTGAAAACTAAATCAATTTTTTTTGGTTTTGGCTTCACTTGATACGAGTATAGTGGTTTTTCCATCTAATTTAAAAAAAAGTATAAAATATATACTATATATACATACATACATACATATATATATATATATATACATATATATATACATATATATATATATATATATATATATATATATATATATATATATATATATATATATGCATGTAAGTATTTAAGAAGTACGCACACATAAGAAGATAGAAGGTGCCCATGTTACCTAAGCGAAAGAGATGTAACATTAATCTATATGAGAGTTTGTAGTTGATAGATGTAGTATCTAGATTGTCTATAGCAATGATATATGTTAGACTATGTAGATAGAAAATTTGACTAAACATAATCTGGGTCCAATAAATGATTATCTAAGTTTGAATTTGAGGATAATGTTCGGTTTTGATGATCCAAGATGAGATTTTGCTGTGAAATCCCAAATGGTTTAACACAATATATGATACAAATGGCTAATGTGTTATGACTCATGTACTAACCACATCCAGTGGGAATGCATGCATGGATGTACCTGGTTGTTTCTTAGCTGACATATGAAAAATGAGATATGGTTTCAACCAACATGGGCCTCAAATTATTTATGAAGGATTATGCCTAATATGGGACATGTGATAGGGAAGTCTAGAGAGGGTGAACCAAAGTGGGTGAAGGTTTGAGGATCTAACTTTAAGAATGAAAAATATGAGACATGAGACATGTGATATGTGATATATATGATACATGGATCCTAAGATAAACAATTTTAGAGTAGTTGAGCTGAGTCACCTTGTGTGACATTCCTATGATAGAGTTGAACCATAATTTTGTAGTTAAAGTAACCAATTCCTAAAGACAGGAAGAAAATTAGTATATGTAAATACTCGACTGGGTGAGGGAGAGTCCTGAAACCCTAGAAGAAGTATAAGACATATCATATTATGATGATCCCCATACTTGGATTTGTGGTTCCATAGAAAGAATTTTGTGGTTTCATCCACCATTTAGAGTTGTGTAAAGATTAAAATTTGGATCAAGTGATGTGGTTAAAAGTCACACTTTAAGTTAGACACGTCTTAGTGTGAGTGGGTAGAGATTTAGATCTCATAGTTACTTAATGATATGATTATGAAACCTTAATGTTGATAAATTTGTACATCCTCTGATAATGTATGACACACGGCTGGAAGTTACCAAATCTAAAATATGAATTATGTTTGATAAAACACTAAGATAAGCTTGACCTAACATGTATATCCAATGCTATACATATAAGATATAAGTTGAATATATATAATCTAATTTGAGGTACTCGGATGGTAGTTTATCTAATCATAATGTACACATGCTTAATATAAAATAAAATGAAAGAGAATGAATATGTCATGATAATTGGCGATAACTCATATAATTTTCGATGAAATCATAAAAAATGCAAGCATGATATGTAACCAAATTATATGATGAGGTTTTAGTATGATGTTTATGATGACCTTACAATCACCCTACATTGTATTGGATTGAAATTCAAGGAAAAAATTTATTTTTAAATGCAGTGAATGCAACAACCTTCATATTTTGGGTTACTTCCATAAAATTTATATGGCCGGGAAATTGATAAATTTTGGAATATATGTTTAAAAATAGTATTTGTGATCTGTTTTGGTGAATGATGAGAAATTTCAAGATTGTTTGTGTCATTTAGTTTACTATGTGAATTTAATGAGACTATTAAGAATAAGTGATTATTTGACTTTTTGTGACCCATTCGAATCGTGTTGCATTGAACAATGAAACAATATGGTTTAGATATATTTGGTTAATATTGAAGAAAAGTGTTGTGTAGATGATGAGAGTTAATAATAGATATGACATTTATATGCATTCTACCTTTGGATAATTAGTTACATAGTGAGGTCTTTATTTATTGGTTCTACTATTAGCCAAGAAATAGTTTACCTCAAAATTGGAGATTGGTTAAAATGTAGTTTGATTTGGATTTGCAAATGAGATTTATTACTTTTAATAAGGATTATGGATTTCAAAAATATGATAAGAAATTATATTACCATACCCATTGTCATTGAATTATTGGAGAAAAACCGAGAAGTTATTGACCTTGGGAATATATGGCTAAGTAATTTAATAATATGAGTTTATTTTACCTCATTATCCTAGTCAAAAGAGTCTAAGGGATTGAAACCATTAATAAGGTTTCTTCTTTATCAAATTTGACCATGACTGGATATGACTATAGATGGGGACTTTTGGTCATCCTAATTCATATTCCCATCTTGGAAGAATGATTTTGTCAATGAGGAGGACAATGTTTCTATATCTTTTGGAAATACTATTTGAATGATATGAAATTTACAAAATCATGAGAAGTGGTTGGTTTGATGAGTTGCTAGACTATAGGTTGATTGATTTATTGATTCATTTTCTAAGATTGTTATTTGATGTGAGATTTCTTGGAGTGGGAGTGCAATCCTTTGATTTAAGATTGCCAATGTTGCGTTTGGATCACAACCAGGTGGCCCTCTATTCATTGTGTACCTTCATTTGTATTTGTGAAGAGGGAGACATATGCAAACAAGACATTTTAGTACCGACTACCTCATTGATGAGGAACAAATCATTCTTTTATCCATAGAGTTAAATATGTATTTGGCACAAAAACATGTGATGCTGAAATAAAATGAAACTATTAAAAATGAGAGAGGTTGTTATCTGACTTCCTTGGATTTTTTGACGATTTATATAGATAATGGAGGGATTTGTGCACATGAGATGCTAGCCTTGCATCGATAAGATGTGAATGGAAAATATGCTTCAAGATCTCCTAATCACCATGAGATGAAGATAGATTATAAATGATGAGTAATGTTCATAGACCAACCTTCGTTAGGGGAGTAGACATGGAAAGAGACAAGGGGACTAAACTACGCCTCCTGTTGGGAAAAGATATCATGACCAAAGAAAGGTCAAATATATTCCTAGTACCATGATGGACCACAATGAGACCAATAGATGGTGATTTACATCTATGACACCATGCCTCCATTTCTCCATAGATAGACATTATCCCATAAGTAAGAAGACCTCAAGGGTGAGATTTCAATTGAGAATGTCTCCAAGATTTTATTATTCATTCTAGACCCCTCTCATGTAGTCTTGGGCCTCTAAAGTAGTGTCTCCTTGGTTACCGATGAATCCTAAAATGCAACAATGTTTTGTCCTTCCACAAGAAAAAGGAATAGGGCTCTACATAATGATGAACAAAAATGTCTCAAAAGCCAAGTTGGGCCCTTTCCCTCACTCATCCACCAATGTACTAGCCCAAAAAACACGTGGCTATGCCCAACTTGGAGAAAATGTCAAAGGCCTAGCCTAGATGGCTCAATGAAAACTGAGCATCCAGGGCCTGATGGCTAATTTAGAATCAATGACTTTTGGTATAAATTATAGACCTATCACATTACAAAATGCTTATAAAATACTAGTATGGTAAAATATTGAAATATATAGATCAGTTTATAAAGAGATCTGTAAAGTATACACCCATATGTTTGATATTTGAAATTATTGTGAATTGAAGTTTTAAGAAGAAAGATATATGTGTTTTTTTATGTTGGGATGTGTTGTTAACTGATATAACTTATTGGTGAATCACTATACACAAAATCTTATAACCTTAATTTTGTTTAAAAAATGACTTGCATCTTTAATATTTATACTTTTTACATGATTACTTCAACCTATCTAACATGAACCCTAGACCAAGATACAAACTGTAATTCAACTAAGAACATAATTAAAAGATGATGTTATTTCATGTGAGCCATGGGTTAATGGGTTGGGTTAGGATGACCCTAATGTTACATGGAAATAATTATAATCCTAGTGACTTTCAATATAAAATATAACAATGGTATTCCTTTGACTAGGTTAACTAAGTCACATGACTCAAATATTGATAGAAACTTAAGTAATGTAGATGGGTATATCCTCCTTTATGACTATCCATTCCATTGGAACTAGAAATATTATATGTTTGATATGATTTGTTGGCTCTCTTGAAATTTTTTATATTATGTTGTATATTGATTGCCCAAGTTTCTTGTTTGATCTACATCATTTCCTATTGAATACGTTTTTGATTAAGTATAATTATGTTATAGTTTCTAGATAAAAATGTAATTTCATTATAATATTATATCATGATAAAAGCCTACCAAAACGTTGGACAACTTAATGTTGATATAAAAGAGGTGCCTTCCCATTTGTCTTTGTATTGGGTTGATGTGGTCACTAACAACTATGAGCCTTTCCCTCCACCTGTCGAGGTGTTGTGGTCAAGATCATCCTAGAAACTATGAGTCATTCCTTGCACCTAAAGTGTTATTGAGGTCAAGTACTTACTAGATATTATGTCCAAAGTAGAATGGACAATGCTAAATAAAAGACATGCTATCACATAATGAACAATTTCAAAATTGAGATTGTTCCTTACAAAACATGCCAAGTAGTATTTTGATACTCTTCCCTTTTGGTTTTTATTTTAGCCATGTCCTTTATTGGCACCACATACTAAGCACATTTATCTTGACCATTTTTCCTGTCTATTGATTCCAGATCCTGATATAGAATGGATACTAGAATGGTGATATGTGTGAAACGATCGTGTGATAGGAGGATAACTATTGTAGACTCTGCATATAGTAATATTCATGTTCAGTCACAATGTATCTTGAATATTTAATGTAAGTTGTAATAGTGTCATATAATTCTTCTATATAGGTGTGCATTATATATTGTTCTATATTTGTGTAATTTTTTAATGTGCAAGTTATATCAGTTTTTATGGTTGTGCGCATTGTTGATACCTCGGGTGGAGTTGTCAGGATCTTATGCTTCAATTCCATATATGTTATATTTTGTTTCCAAACTTTGATAAAAAGATAATCCTATAATAATCAATACAATATCTCAACACATGATAAATATTTTGGATATGAAATACTAAATTTATTTTATAATACTTGTTTATTATTGACATTAGACGTCACTCATTCATCAATGGTTGACATTATATGTCACTCATTCATTTATGCTGATATAGACTTGCATCATCAAATTATTGTTACTATGTAGGTTTAGATATAATATAAGAACTTTAAAACTGGTGATAAATAATCAATTATCATGTTATCATCCTAAATCTATGATACATCAGTAGTTGTTATGCCTCTTTCTTAAAAATATGAAAAAATGTATGGATTCTTAATATTGTAGGTTTCTCAATGTTCTCATTGATCCTACAATTTTTCATCACGGAAAAGGTTCGTTAAACCTACATGATATGGATTGAATATGTTCTAGTTGTAGATCCTACATGGTCTGAATCACATTGTAAACAAACTTCCAATATTTTTAAGGGGTGATATGGATTATCACTCTCCTATGATGACAACAGAAATGTCTGAGTGTATCAAAATATTGATCCGAAAAGGTTCCTTATCTTGTTTGGGTGTCCTTAGTTATGAAAATACTAAATATTTTTTGTCGTTTTAGATTCATGAAAGATCTTATTCATGATTCAAGATTCATGATCATGAAGTAATTCTCTATAAGGACATTCCTATGATATCATATTTCTTTTCATCTATTTGAGTAAGAGTATGAACATGTTTTTGAATTAATCACACAATGTCCATTGGTTGCAAAGTTGTGGTCACATGTGGCTTCATTATTGGTTCTCTTTCCTTGTTGCTTAAGGATGCCTCACAATATCAATATAAGAAAGCACATTCTAATATATTTTTATATTTACATGTGTGGTGTGTATCTAATGATTACCTTTTTGAAAAATTATCTGCAACCTAAGTAGTATAAACAAATGGTCCTCATATTTGCAAATACATTTTCTTAGAATATTTTCCATTGCATTATGTTTTTCCAAAAGTATAAAAAATCATCCCACACATTTGATGAAGAAAAAGAGAAAATGAAGGTTTAACAAAGTAGACTCTAAAATCTTATTATTGAAAAGAGGAATTAACATTGGACTAAAATAATAAGAAATGACTATTTTCTTAAACTCTAAACTTTACTAGAAGTATTCTCAGCCTTCAATTTTAATTGTATTGGAAAATAAAAAATAAGGGTTCCTTTTGATGAAATATCAAACATAATAACATTTCTTACATTTATTAGTTGAAAAAGTGATGGAAATTGTCTATGTCTGGAAGCTAGACTGAATTAATACAACTTCGAGGAGTTTCTATTAATATGCAGAATCATGAATTATTCTGTAAAACATTGTTGAATGAAATTATGTTCTATCATAAATTGAAGTAGCAATCAAGCACGAGTCATGACCTACAAATATTAGAGTACCAATCACTAAAACTAATACTTCCCTTACACTACCTTGTAAGTATACACTACTTATTTATATAGATACACTAAAAATACATACATATTGTTACAATTTTAGTTTTTGGGGGTTGTTGAGGGTGCATGGTCCTAACCCCCTCACACTACCCAAATGCCAACTCTTTCTTACCTTAATTTCTTCTCCCTAGTGCAACTTCACATAATACAACATCTATATATATATATATATTACAAGAATTGATGTTAGACCTGGTATACACCTGACTTGGAAAAACTGAATCCATGACAAAAATAACCAAGAATCTGGGTAGATTCTATCTAGATGACAACGTGTGAATTTGAATTATATTTTATACTAGAAATTGAAATAACATTTTTTATTCTTTTAACTATCAATTTCTGAAAATATTTATCAAAGTATAATGTTTGGGGAGCAATGCTTCCCATGGAGGATGCATTTCCCATGGTGGGGTCAATGAATCTTCTAGGAAGACACATTACCCTCTATGAGAGCAATGCATCCCGAGATGGGATGATGTGATGACCTAGACTTCTCTCTCATTTAAATAATGTACATCTTGACTCATTATATGATCTATTATGTTTAAAACCTCCCTCACCCCCAATTAGATGACTTGGAATAACATTGTACTCAATTTATGAAATGGAAATAAATTAGTTTCACATTATGCATAATTGACTATAGTTGAGTGCATAATTACACTTTTAAGAGTTTTTTTTCCAAAATTGAGTTCCCTCAACAATATAATATGGGATCAAAATTTTCAAATAAGAAGTATAGGAAATTTTAGAACTATGTGACCAAAATTTCATCTCAATTGGATTTATAGTTTAGGAGATATGAATTTTACAATATTGTGAAAGAAACACAGTCTTGAACTGACTTAAACAACTCAATGATTCGTGGATCTCTGTTTTGACCAATGAGAAAGCTCCACTTTGGATGTACAAATCTACTCTCCCAGTCTTTCGTCAACTTATGGTTCATGATAGACCCAAATCTGATGGCCCTCAGGTTGTCTTCATGTCCAGGCAAGTAAAACAACCTCTGTGCCACTTTTGCAATGTCCAATCCAAGCCATTCACACCATCTTGACGCCAAATAGTACAATCTTTGACTCCCTTTATTCCTATTCTTCATTTGACCTCTCTTTTATTGTGATTTCATGCACTCTTTCCCTTCTTCTCTTTCTTCCAACACCAACAACATTAACTTGGCATTGAGCTTCTCAAGCTAGTCTACAGTACTCCAACCATAGTTGTTGCAGACAATAGGTCCGCCCGACCATTCCAAAGGCGGACAACACCTACCAAAGGCCTAATATCCACTACTTCACCTTCCAATTGGGTGCTCTGATGAGCCACACCAGCCGTGTTGTCGAGTTGTGTGCACGTGCAATGACGGTGGGCGGTGGCTACCCACCATTGGAAACCATGGGTGGGTTGTGAGCAATGGTGGTTGATTGCGGCCCATGCCCCTCTCCCTTGTGTTCAAAGCCAACCCTAGGTCAAGTTGGGTATCAGGCCAGACCCAATCCCATGAAACAAAACACTCACCAAGAATTCCTTGACCATTGGATCAAGATCCAATGGTCCATATTTTTTAAATCTAGGTAAATTTTCAAAAAGAACGTATCTTTGTGACCCTAGCTCCAAATATAGACAAATTTTATGTCATTTTGATAGATAAAACAGAAAATGTTGATTTAAAATGCTTGCATAACCTATTTCTTCTTGTAGTGCTATTGATATATCAAAATGCTCACTTTTGAATTCTTTTAAAATTTTGTATGATATTGAATGCATGATCTTGATCTTTTATGCCCTAACCCATGATGTTATCCTTATATAAATGACTTGAACAATTATATGCATCAAATTTCGAACTTTATCCATCTATATACCCTTAAATGTCCTAGTGTTGCTTAAATGGTCTAAAAAAGATTTTATGCAAAAGATTCCTCCTTCTATGTTATGATTAGTTCAAGCATGTTTTAAATATCCAAAAATTCTCTAAATCAATAGATTTCACCCACAATTCTATCATTCTTGATTATAATCTTTCTCAAACCATAATGGTGATTTATGACAATGACTTTGTGCATAATTTTTGATCTAATCATATGAGTTATTGATCTAGAGTTACTCAAGATGATTATCTGGATTTCAAATCAATAATATTGCATGCCTTGTGACTATATATATGAATCATCTTGTGTAATATGATGACGAATTGACCTAAACATGACATAAATAATGATTTATATTGCATAGTGATTGTGGATCTTTACTCTTATGCGAAGATCACCCCATTTAATATCCATTCTTTTCGATGTCTCTAAATCAGTAAATTTGTGATCATTATGACAACTAATCCAAGTGGATTCCACATATACTCTAACGGTGACAAGTTTGCATGATAAATACTCAAATAAATAGTTTGACTATATTAGTGCTTATGTTGCTCAACTTGTTTAAATCCCATGTTTCCTCTATTTTGGATCTTGAAACTCTAGTCATAGATCCCAAATCTAATTGTGATGTGTCACCCTAAGTTCCAGTGAACCCATGATGTACCTTGTAGCTTGATAATAACTTTGCATGACCTAATTTAAGATATTGAAATCATTATTGGGGTTTTGGAATATAAAGTTCAGTGAAACATCTAACCACTTTGATATTATTAATATGACCTAATATTGATGATTTCAATCAAATTACACTTATTAGTAGTCCCATGATTACTCTATTGACTTCATTGCCAAGATCTAGGCAAGCTTGCTGAATAAGGAATATTGAATCGAATGGTTATCTTGTGCTCTAATCAAGATATGATTTATCATCCGGTTGTCCATACTAGTGGTATTGAACTTTCTTGTGTGTATATATGACTAAATTGCTTGGATTAATATACTTGTTTGAGCTACTTGTTCCCTATGATTAGTACTTTTGTTTTGCCTAAAATATGTTGAATAATATTTGAACATAATTGAACTTGTCCATTATACAAACCTTGTGCACCTACCTGAATTCTCAAGGTAAGGGTACAAGGCATGTTGAAATAAGGATAGCTTATTGACTTTTATCATCAGGCCCCTCACGTAGAAATAGGGTTATATTTAGGCTTTGAGCTTCATATGCCCCTAACGGACCCTTTCAAATGGAAGTTGGTAAATGGCAATAATATTTTTGTTTAGTATAATGAAAAAGCATGTAAAACAAACTTGATTGTTAAGAAGGTCTTTACTGCTGTTTATTTCTTTCTTGCTATTATATTAAGTTTTGTCAAGCACATATTTTCTATAAACTTGTGAGTTTACGTATTTTATAGCATACTCAACACATTTCTGCTAATGTGTGCCCATTTTATGATTTTAGGTAATATGTACACTAAGAATCTCATGCTATGATTTTTGGTTCTACTCTTATATGACAATATGCTGCTCTTTTTTTGCTGAACCATGTGTGCCTCCTCCTTTTATTAACAAAACAAGAATCAGAGAAACAACTCTGTACAATGCCAAAAGGAAAAAAAATAGTACAAACAAAAATGACTATCTGTACATGGTATTAAGGTCCTGAATACAAAAGGACCAAATCACATTATGATCACAAGAATGACAAGAGAATATATGCCTATGAATCTCACTCCAGATGTGATAATAGAGGAAAAAAACTACACATCTTGCCTTTTTATTGAGAAGAAGAGTATCATCCAAGCAAGTAGGCACGTGCCCAAATTCAGAATAAAAGTAACTCCAAATATCAGAAGAAAAATGACAAGAAAAGAATAGATGATGATCATTTTCTTCAGAAGATTGACAGAGAAAGCAATAGGATGACATCTGAAAGGAAAAAAAAATTATTATCTCCTGAGTGGGAAGACGATGGAGATAGCACTTCTTGAGAAAGATAGAGACATTCCTTGGGAGCAAGCTACTCCAGATATACCTAGGTCAGGAAAGGGAACAATCTTTTTCTCTACAAAACTCCCAACAGTCCTTTAGAGATAAGGAACTTTTGCCATCCATTGAAATACAATCATCCTTCCAAGGGACATGCCTACCAATACGGTTAAAGACCATGACAACTTTCTCACCTCCACAAAAATTGGAAGGGATATACCAATCACCATTAGAAATACAAGAGTCCACATGACATGACAACCCCAGACCAAGCCTGTACATTAATTGAAGGTTGATATGATCAACAAGGTAGGAACATTCACCACACCAAGGGTCTAACCACAGAAGGAAATGAGAACCATTACCTAAGTTGAACCTAACGCTAGGCAGAAGTAGATCTCTATACTTGAGAAAATTCTTCCAGAGCTAAGAGTCCTAAGACTTAGGCTTAACAAACCAAAATGAACTCTGTGAGAGATATTTCCCATGTAACAATTGGACCCAAAAGGACTTCTTGTCACTAGCAACGTTCCATAAATTTTGATAATGCCAACAAGCGACCAGTATAAAATACACCTGACACCCAAGCCACCTTCAACTCTAGGCTTACAAATTGGAGACCAAGAAATCAAGTGCATATTCTTCTTCACATCTGAGTCACCTCAAATAAAGTCCCTTAATTTCTTTTCCAACTCCACGATAACAAACTTAGGGAGAGGAAAGGAAGAGGACTAGAAAATATGATAGGAGGAGAGGGTAGAAATTATCAATTCAATCCTACCTGCCATAGAAAAAAGCCTATATTTCCAAGAATCAAGTTAGGAGGATACCTTATCGATAATGGGACTGCACATAGATTTAGTCAACCTACCTGTAAACAAACGAAGACTGAGGTACCTCACCGGAAAACAAGACACATTGATGTAAAGAACCTCAAAATTTCCGTCTCACAACACTCAAGACTAAGAAAAAGTTGACTTTTGCTACCATTCAGCTTAAGATTAGACACAAAAGCAAAGGACTCCAGAACATTTTTAATAAGCAAAGCATTCCTTGTATATGCTTTTGAAAATTACAATAAGACATCAACAAACAGAATATGAGAGACACCAGCATTTCCATTCACTAGAGGGAGCAAAGGTTTGCTTTGAATTTTAGATTGGATGATGGATGACAACCCTTGCATAGAAATAACAAAGAGATAGGGGGCTATTGGGTCACCTTGCATAACCCCATTAGAGGCTTTGAAACGACCAGATGGGGAACCATTAATAAGAATTTGATAGGAAGCCAAAGAGAAACAAATATCAATCCAATCAAGCCAACAACCAGGGAAACCCATGATCTTCATAACAAGAATGATATAATCTCTTCTAACAGATTCATAAGCTTCAGAAAGATCAAACTTGATGCACATACTTATACTATTCTATTTAGAGAAGGAACTCAACACTTCATTTTCAAGAAGGATCGCATCGCTGATTCTCCTACGATGAACAAAGGCATGCTGACTATGATCAATGAGATCAGGAAGGACAAGTTTAAGCCTGTTTTCCAAGATCTTTGTAATCACCTTATAAATGAAATTGCATAGAGAAATAGGTCTATAATCCCTTACAGTCTTTTACTTTAGGAATTAAGGTGATGAAGGCCCTGTTACAATCTTTCAAAAGTTTTCCATTTTGAAAAAAAATTAAGAATTGTTGAAACAACATCAGGCCCAATGATGTCTGAGCAGGAGATAAATCATTTAGTGTTGTAACCATCATGCCCCGATGCCTTATCCTTCTTCATATTCATAAAAGTACTCACTACTTCCTCCTTCGTAACCCATTTCTTTAGATTCATTTTTCAGTTAAAGCTAAGAATAGTTAATCTCCATTTAGGTTTCCAAATAATAGGAGTAGAAGAATAAGAGTTAAAAAGGTTAGAATGGAAGGATGTCATATGTTAAAAAATAGTTTTGGGATCAGAGCAAGGGACCCCATCAATATTGAGAAGGTGAATGCTATTAATAAGGTGTCTAGTTTTCAAAGAGGTGTAAAAGAATCTAGAATTCCTATTACCCTCCTTTAACCACTGGACTCTAGATATCTGTCTATACAATCTTTCCTCCTTGATAAGGGCATTATTAGCTTTAGTTTTGAATCCCTAAGATCAACTTGAAGAGCAAGGTTATCATGGAACCTATCAACTTTATCCTAAATACTATTGGCACAAGCTTCCAAACTTTTAGCTATCAAATGAAAATTCCCAACAACACCTCTATTTCCCTTGACAAAAACCATTCTCAGATTATTCAGTTTGGCATAGAGTTTAACATAGGCACACTACCACTGCTAATGCTCCAAACATTCTTAACTAACTCATGAAGGCCCGAAATAGAGATCTAGAAATTAATAAATCTAAAAGGAGTGACCTTCCTCTTACCAGAGAAAAATGTAACTTTAAGATTTTATGGTCACTAAAATTTGAAGAACATACTTCAGCTCAAGATTCTCTAAACACAGAAAGAAAATCAATATTGCAGATGATGCTATCAATCCTTGAGAATGTACTAATTCCACTTTTACTCCTACTATCCCCCGTGAAGGAAGGACCCATACTAGGCATATCAAGTAAGCCAATGACCTCCATAGTATCATTAAAATCCTTCACACTCATTTTAGAAGAGGGATGCTTCCCAATCTTATCATTAATGAAGCGAACAACATTGTAATCACCAAACAATCACCAAGGAATAGATAAAGAAACTGAGAGATTTTTCACATCAGTCCAAAGTCTCTTCCTACCAATATTTCCATTTGCACCATATATAGTAGAAAGGAGGAAAGAATAGGATAGAAAATAAACCTCACAGTGTATCAACAGTTCAAAAACATAGTAAGTTTTTATAGAGATGGTTGGGTTCTTCCAAAGAACCATGATTCTAATAGAAGAATATAAGCTATCATTCATAATGCCTCTAGCATCCCTCCAGATGGCATTAACACACATAGGAACATCAATTGGTTGCACTCTAGATTCTAACAAGACAAAGATATCCACACCCGACCTCTCAATCATGTCCTGGATACAGGAAAATATGTTACCAGCACCCCTAACGTTCCAGGACACAATGGAAAAACATCTATCCATTTGAAATAAAGAAGGGTGATTGTACACCTTCATCCTCAAAGGGATGAATAATCTCCTCCTCCTCAAAGACATCAGAATCTAGAAGAGAAAGCATGTTAGGAGATACCTCCACTATCTTAGAACACGGGTTAGAACTTTTGGAGAAACACTTTGAGGGAGACTTTGATTTCTTACCTTGAAGCTTCAAACCTTTGCCATTATGTTCAACAGGAGTAGACATAGAACTCCTAGAAGCACCAGCAATATCCATAGTAGAGGCTGGAATTACTTGTTCATACAATTCAAAACAGGATACAGTAGAGTCTGACACAACTGAGAAAACTTGATTAGAAACAGAAGTAGTAACTAAGTGCTTTCCAATTGGGATTTGGGTCTTCTTAGTTGAAAGTTTTCTTTCCTTGTTTTGAAAGTTCTTCTCCACAACTTTCTGACCATCACTACATAAGAAGGATTCATGTCCAAAATTTATGTAGTTCTTCCATCAAGTAGGCTCCCAATCATACTCAAAATGAAACAAGTCCTCAATTCCATCATCATTGATAATAGGAAGCAACTTTTGAAAGGATGAATCATTAGGAATCAACACTTGTATACTAGAAAACTTGAGTCAATGGAAGGAAGCAGTAGGAACATCCACTACAAAAAGTTTACCCAAGACCGATCTGATACATTTGAAGATTTCCTCATCCCAAATCTCAATTGGAAGGCCAAATATCCTAATCCAGATCGGAATCTCTGCAAGCTTCAACTTCTCCATAGAGTCCCCTCTCTCCCATTTGTTGATGATCAGAGGGTTCCTGGCAAAAAACCAAGGCCCACCTTCCACAACAGTCTTTAGGTCTTCAAAATTTGAGAAGGTCACAAGGAAGAAGCCCTTACCCCGAGAACAAACTTCAATTGAACCTTTCACCTTCCAAATTTGCACCAAATGCATCACTAAGGTCGACCAGTGTGGCTTTAGACCTATCACATACCCTGCAGCCTCCTGGCTCCATTTCACAACATTTGTCTCAGTGACCTGCTTAGGATACACTAGCTTCCCTTCAACCAAGTCTACCTCCATTTTCTAAAGTTTAGGTGAGTCATCAGACTTAGATGCAAATAGATCCGACCATGGCCTAACCTTCAGATCCACTAATATGGATGAAGACTTTATGGAATTGGATGCTCCAAAGGCTAGATCTTAGAGATGATCGTCTGCATCAACAACATTTGTTGTAAATACATGCACCACAGACGACGAACCAGCAATCGTTCTCGGCACCTCCGACAATGCCTTCGGAACTGCCCCTATGGCCGCCCTTGCAGTCTCCCCTCTCATTCTCCACTGATTCAAATGAGCCATCATTGGGAATTGTATTAGATGAAATCAACCTACCCTTTGAAGAGTTCAACAAAAAGCCTACCCTTTAAAGATTGACTATCTTACTCTAATGATATCTAATGACATGAAAATGGAATTCACATGGTAGTAATATGGAGACTAATATCTTATGTGACATACTAATTTATTTTCCCTTCGCTCCACATTATCTCATATCCTATTCTTATTTGTGTATTTATTCATGCATGTGTTACGTGATCCATTCAAGGGATGGACGCCCACATCCACTCATATTTTATTGTTTAGCAATTAGGAATGTGGACTTAGGGTAATAAATGGCTCCATGAAAAATGGTATTAGAGAAATCACATTTCCTCTATGCATGTTTAATAACCCAATTCCACATATCCTAGAAAGTCTTGTAGCATCTCATCTATTGGTTAAGTACTACCCTAAGACACCCATTACATGAGGATTATTTAGTTTCTTATCTGCTAATGTGATCTCTCTTTTGACAATTAATCCCATGATCTCTCGATATGGGTAGCTTGTGTATGGATCAAATTAAAATTTTAATGAATTGATAAAAGTTGATTATGATGATAGAAATGATGCAATGTTCTAAAAATAAATTGAAAACTCAATTTGATTAATGACAATTACTCTTGAAACTAACAACTCTTGAATGACCGCTCGTATCATGTAAAGTCAACTTTATCGAATATACACCACATGATTTCTATGTTTGAGGTAAAATGACAATAACCTTGATAAGATAAGATAATATAAGATAAGGAGGAATTTTACATTATGCATCATGGTAGATGAAGTATGATTTGATTAAGTTGATGTTGTACTATATTTAACCAAACCTCAAACATCATAATGAAATCTTTCCCCTATTTTTGTGTTCACCATGATCTTGCCATGGAATGACTATGCCTTTGGACTCTCATAAGAATGATAAGAGACTTTGATATAAGAGGGTTTTCCCTATTGATTACTATGCCTCTTTGTAGTCTTAACTCTGAATAATATGATGGAAATGGATCTTAACCTTACTATATTAATTATGTAACTCTTAGAGGGTATAATTTGACTTCTTGATTTCCAAAATACACCCTTAACTTGATCATGAAAGGACGGGAACATTTTTGTGACGTATATCTAGAAAAATCTTGAAACATGGTTTTCCTATTATGATTTTGATCTTTGATATCATGACCTTATAAAATTCTATTTGATGATAGATACTCTCCCTATTTGGAAATGTTTGATGTCTCATCACTAATGTGGACTGATGTGCTAGATTAGGGTGGTAGTTGACATATGACTACACTAACATAGGACACATCCCTATTATGATTTCCTCTAAATTTTCCACCTTGGTAATTATTTAGAGTTTTGGAGAGGTAATCCTTCCACCCGATTTTTGATTTCTTGATCTAAGTCTTTAATAGATCAAATCCATCATGATATTTGTAAACATTCTTAGACCTCGAGTTAATGATGATCTTGGAATATGATGTGGAGCATAGCTTATGGTTGACTTCATATAAAGACCTAGGACCATATCATTCATCAATCTTGATATCATGATAAAAAAGGTGATGATCGTTATCTCAAATATTGCTTGAATAATGCACAAAATGTTGTTTGCTTATTGCTCAGATTTACATATATGCATGAATGATCACCCTATGTTCTAAATAGGAATATATACTCTAACTTTGAAATTTTTGGACCTATGACTTGGATGTGCAAACTTTAACTCTTGGGGTCAATCTATGAAATAATGACTCATGATTATTGATCTTGATATTTATTCAACTCCTATGACCACCCTATTTGGATCTTGAGATCACATTCAATATATGATAGATGACTTTCATGTTACCTAATCTCAACAATTATAAAATGATGATTATGTTCTCTATTTATGACCTAGGGATGGGCTCTCATGTGTACTAGAGTGGAACCTTCCATTGATTTTGAGATCATAACCACAATATTGAAATATGATGTTTGTCTAGAATTGTTGAAATGTGAAATTGCAATCATGGATGTGTAACCCCATTATAGGTCAATGTAGACGATATAACCCTAAATTTTGGGAATGTAATTTAGGATTTACTCTTGACTTAAAGATCTATATTTTTTTGACCTAAACCATGATCACTTGAGATTTGTGATCTACATGATGATCTCTCCCATTTTGTGACTTATATGATGATGTTTCTTATTCGATGATCAACATGACTATGCTTTGACAATGATGCCTGATTTCTTGATTTTGAAATATTGTTTATGACTGAATCTATACCAAGTTGATTGTGATATGGAATATGAAATCTCAATCTTGATTGACATGTTTATTGAATTTAATTTTGGGGACAACATTCCTTTAATGTGGGGATGTTGTGATGACCTGGATCTTATCTTATTCATATTCCATACATCTTGACTAATTTGATGATATATTATGTTAAATAACCTCCCTCGCACACAATTAGATGACTTGGAATCATGTTGTGTCCAGTTGATGTAATGGGATCAAAGAAGTTTCACATTATGTTTAATTGACTATAGATGAGTGCATAATTACACTTTTGAAAGTGTATTTATAAAATTGAGTGCCCTAAACATTATAATATGGGTTTCAAAATTTTAATATAAGAAGTCGAGAAAATCTTTGAAGTCATGGTGAAAATTTCATCTTAATCGGAGTTAGACTTTGGGATATATGAATTTTATAATATATTTAAAGAAATACACTTTTGAACTGACTTAAACAACTTAGAAATGTATGGATCTCTCTTGTACCAATTATTAAGATCCATTTTGGATATATGGATCCACTCTTCCAGTCCATGGATGACTTGTGGTCCATGATAGACCCAAATTCGACGTCCCTTGGGTTGTCTTCTACCTTCTGTTGGAGCAAGTACAACAACTTTTGTCCACTTTTGCAATGGCCAACCCAAGCTATTCTCACCAATTTGGCACCAATCAATACCCCCTTTGGATTCCTTTCTTCCTCTTCTTTGTCTCCCCTCTCTTTTTTTCGTGATTTTGTGTACTCTTTCCCCTTCCTCTTATTCTTCTTCTTCCTCCCCCGACACCTACGACATTGCCTTTGTGTCGAGCCTCTCTTACGAGCTTACAACTCTGCTCCTGTCCACTCTGACCATAGTTGTAATAGATAATAGGTCTGCTCAACCTTGCCAAAGGCGGGAAACACCTTGTTGTGGTGTAATAGACATTGCTTCACCTTCCATATGGGCACTTTAGTGAGCTAGACTAGCCATGTGGTCTTGATGCTACACACACACAAATGCGGTGGAAAGTGGCTACGCACTGTTGGCAACCACGCATGGGTGGCGAACGGCGGTGGTCATGACCCTTTCCCTTGAGTTCCAATCTAGTGGTAGGACAAGGTGGGTATTTGGCCAGGCCCAAGCCCATGAAATAAACCACCCGCCAAACATATCCTTGACCATTAGATAAGATCTAATGGTCTTAATATTCTGAATCAAGGTAAATTTTCAAAAGATCATATTTTTGCCACCGTATATCCAAATATAGACATATTATACATCATTCTGATCAGAAAAATATGAAAGTTTCATTAAAAGTGCACAAAACCTATTTCTTCTCATACTTTTATTGATACCTTAGAACGCATGCTTTTGAAGTCTTTTAAAGATGTTGTATGATATTAAATTCATGATCTTGATCATTTATGACCTCAAACCATGATGTTATCCTTATATCAGTATCTTGAACATCTTATTAGATCAAGATTCGATTTTTTATCCATGTTTGCATCGTCAAATGGTCTAATGTTGCTTAAATGACAAAAAATACATTTTTGCGCAATGATACCTCCTTCTATGTTATGATTTGTTTGATCATGTTTCAAATATCTATGGGTTCTCTAAATTACTAGGTTTTACCCTCAATGTTATAATTTGTGATCATGATCTTTCTGGGACCCCAATGATGATCTTGAGACACTTAATTTGTCTTAACATGAATTTATGTGTACTTTTGTGATGAATGGTTAACCTCATCAATGAAATGATCTAAAGTTACTCAAGATGGTTATCTTTATTTCAAATCAGTAATATTACATGCCTTGTCCTATCATTTCTATGTGAATCAATATTCTTCAATACGGTGACTAATTGACCTAAATTTAACACAAAACATGAATTATGTTGCATAGTAATATTTGGATATTTTTACTCTTATGCAAAGATCATCCTAATGACCATCCATTTTTTATGTATCTATATTAGTAACATTGTGATCATCATGATACCTAATTCAAGTGGATCTCACAAATACACTAATGGTGACAATCTTGCATGATAAAGACTCAAATGACTAGTTTGACTATGTTATTTCTTATGTTTCTCATCTTGCTTGAATATAGTGTACTCTCTATTTTGGATATTGAAACTCTAACCATACATCCCTGATCTAGTTCTAATGTGTCATCCTAAGTGGTAGTGAACCCATGATGTACAATGTAGCTTGATAATGACTTTTCATGACCTAGTTTGAGATATTGATACGATATTGGGGGGGTTTGGAATTTAGAGTTAGGTGACACATTAAACCACAATTCTATTATTAAGATTACCTAATAATAATGATGTTAATGCAATTATACTTATTTGTAATCAAAGAATCACTCTATTGACTTAATTGACAAGATCTAGTCGAGCGTGCTATATAAGGAATCATTAATTGAATGGTTATCTTGTGCTCTAATAAAGGTACACTTTATCCACCTAGTGGCTAGACTAGTGGTATTGAACATTCTTTCATATATGTATGCTTAAACTACTTGTCTTTATATACTTTTTTGAGTTACTTGTTCCCTATGATTAGTACAATCATTTTTCTTAAAATATGTTGAACAAATCTTTACTAATTGAACGTGTCCATTATACAGACCTTGTGCACCTACCTGAACTCTCAGAGTACATGACGTATTGAAGTAGGGTTAGCTCATTAACTTTGGTGTTGAGACCCATCATTAAGAAATTGGGTGAAATTTTGGCTTTGAGCCTCATATGCCCCTCATGGACCTTTCCAATGAGAAGTTGGTCAATGGTCATAATTTTTTTTAGTATAATGGAAATGCATCTAATACACACTTGTTATAAGAAAGTCATTAATGTTGTTTATTCTTTTTATTTCTATTGTATTAAGTTTTTACAAGAATATATGTTCTCTTAAACGTATGAGTTTATATATTTTATAGCATACTCATAATGGTTGTGTTGATGTGTTCCCATTTTATGATTTTAGGTAATAGTTGCATGAATAATCTCATGTTATGATCATTGTGTATACTCTTATATTATAATATGCTACTCTTACTATGATGACATATAATGACACGCAAATGAAATTTACATGGTTGTAATACTGGGACTAAGATCTCATGTCAGGTACTAGTTTAGTTTTCTATTATTCCATGTTGTCTCTTATCTTGTTCTTATTTGTGGTTTTATTCATGTATGTGTTATATGATCCATTCTAGGGATGAAGGCTCAAGTTCACTCATCGTTGGTTGTGTAGCCATTAGGAGTATGGACTTAGGGTAATAAATGACACAATGAAAGATACATTGGTCTTATAAGAGACAATGTTTCCCAGTGGGAGACACATTGCTCCTAGAAAGAAGACAGTGTCTCCAATGGGGACGCAATGCTCCCAGTAGGAAAAAAATCATAGATGAGGGGACACATTGCTCCCAAAAAGAAGCATGGTCTCCTCCTTAGATATGCATTGGCCCCAATTGGCAAGCTGACCATTTTGTGTTTAATAGATATAAAGTCATTGGGGCCGCAATAGTTGATTACCACTTGGAGGTACATGTGTCCCATGGAGGAGATATGTCTCCCTTATATATTTTGGCTGATATAAGCCCCCTCTTCCCACACTATTTCCTCATTTCTTCAACTTTTCTTATCTTAGAAGTATTTTACAGATACTATCATTTTTTGTGCTATGGGAGTATTTTCTATATGATTTTGACAAAATATTTATAGATTTGTCTTTTCTACTACTAATGTTTTCATCTTATATTCCTTTGCTGGACTGTTGCACTTCTCTTCCTTTCTCTAATATAGTGTAATTCTTCTGTTCTCTTTCCCTGATTTCTAATCTATCCACGATTTCTAAACACCTTGAGGTATACTATTTTCATCCTTTTAATATTAATTACTATTTCAACATAATTTTGTTAAAAATTTGGAATTACAATATGTATGGAATTAATAATACAAATCATGTAGAAAAATGCATTCTCCTACTTTGAAATATGAAATAAAGTTATTAATTATTGTTAAAAATGAAATAATTGCATTTTAATTACATTTAACTACCTTTATAATTAAAATAATGATAACTAAGAATAAAAACGTATAGAAAAATGTATTGTGCTATTGTTTTGGAATTTGAACTTACATTTGTTGTTAAAAATAAAGCTGAGCGAACTTATTTTACATCAACATCCTTAGTAATTTAGGTATAATAAAAATAAAGAATAATTGTAATTAGTTTTAAAATATATTGATAAAATAATCATGTTTTTTAAAATTATAGGAACATGGCATTTAGTTCACATGTAGGAACACAATAGTGGAGAATTTCTTTGATGGGTCTTACCCTTGTCGATCTCTTAAACCCATCCATACTACACTAATGAAAACTCTAGATAATTTCAAGTGATGTATCTGTACAATACATGAAAATAACCCCCATCACTTCTCTACTGATGTATCATATCTTTTCCTTGAATAATATGATATGCTCAATGATATTAACGACAATGATGCATTTAGAACTTTATACACAATTTCATTTGGTTCCAATGTTGTTTCCTTCCTTCACAAATTCCCTATCCACCATGATTCTAGTTACAAAAATTTGTTGAGTCAGTATTAATATTTATTCCATATAAATTAACAACCAGAACCTTTCAAAACACTAGTAATGAGAATGGAAATACTTATCAATAGGATGAGTAGGAGGATGAGGAAGAAGGGAACATTGAATATGAAGGTGAACCAAAATTAAAATTGATGATGACTCAATCATGAATGATCCTGATTTAGATGTTATGTAATCCCTCACACTATAGCTGCCTTGATTTCCTACCTGGATTATTTAGAAATGATTACGTAGCCAAAATATAGTTGATAACTATGCAACTTTCCAAGAGGAGAAAATGGGTTGATAAGTTTAGCCACAAAGTCCATCTCAATTACACCCCTTCTAGGATTAATTTTCTAAGGGTGGTTCAGTTGCATCTAAAATCTTCATGATTTTTTTTCTTTCTAAAATCTTCATAATTGATTAGAAATAACCCATACAAAACAATATCTAATATCAGACTCAATGCTCAAGAAGTGAATTTCTCACCTTTTTTTGCATCTAAGATCCAAATGTCCTTGGATTTTGCATGTTTGTCATTCCAAAAGAGCAAGTGGTATATTGAATATTAGGATTTGTAATGAAAATCGTACTTAAAATAACAATTCTAAATGAGGACACATCATTTTTATTACTCGTGTATGGTCTTTCCAGTCATAGTGCCATGATTGGATATGTTGACATAAGAAATTAACAACAACGTAAATGCTAACTTAAATTTGATCATTTCATATAGGAGGGCATTTCTAGAATAGAGAAAGGCCATATGAAAAATATTTGGTGACTGGAAAGATTCATATCATGATTTTCCATTATTCATGAAATGTCTATCACAATAAATCTAAGTATACACCCCTTTTCAATGAATGCACCAAGGGATAATTTCATACATGGAATAAACTTTGTGAAATTTTCATATGATCCATCTTGATAAGATGTCCACCGGTTACATTCATTTGACATGGTTGCATGAGAAATTTTATGGATTTAAACCTATGGACTCCATAGAATCATACTTAGCTAAAAATTTAATATACCAAATTCCATTCTTAGGCTGCTACATTATTGCAGATACTACTAGAGACTAGGTTCATATACAATAGCTTTCCGTTGTGGCTGACTTTTAGGGTTGTACCACCTTCTCGTATGGTTATGCAACTCTAGCATACTTGTATAGGGATCTATTCAAGGAAACTTCCCATTAAAAGTCAAAACCCCCTTTTTTTGGTTGCCTATGTTTACTTCAGATGTTGTGCTAGGACAGGATAGGTATTCAACGCCCATTGTCACTAGTTGTAAACTAGGAAAAGTGACCACATGATGTTCCATTATAGTGCATGTAGAAAACTCAACATGATTATTTTAAAATTTAACTCATTATAGTTTTATACGATTGGATTGTGCTTATCAATGGGTGAACAAAGTTTGTTCAAAAAGCTTAGCATGAATGAGGATTTATCCACTTTTTTATGCTACCCTTGACCAATATTTTCCCTTTTAGGAGGCATTTAGTTATGTTTTATTTTTTATGATTTTTACTGGTTAAGCCGCATGTTATATGACATTTGTGATTTTAAAATTAATAGATACATTTGACTACTTACATTGATGATCTTGTACATAGGCTTCCACAACCATGTCGAGAGGGTCAGATAACTAGTTGGCTTGAGTGCCACTTCTTTGCTTAACACGGTAGTAGAGTGGCACCTCCAAGATAGAGTGCTTGGATAATTTTTTTTGTTCATATACAACCTACTATTGACTTGTTAGTAAGATATATGGTAGGGGCCATACTATTAAGGATTGGTCGCATCACTAAAGGCATGAGATGCATCTTTAGCACAACAAAGATAGACTTTAGTCCACATATTCATTACAACTGGTATCATCCAATCTACATAGTAGGACCACCACCTTAGCCACCGATGACATATTATCCAACCAATTATAGACCACACTACTTTATGAGTATAATTATTACTTTTTTGCATCTATTTGCTTAATTTATCCCATGTTTGTCTTTTATTATTTATATTGTCTGTATAATTTTTTCAACATGTCCGAGCACATGTGAAAATTCCAGTGGCTATGCAACATGAACCTGCATATATCAGGAATGATGTCCTGCATCAACATGGCTACTTTGACAATCATCCTGAGAATGTTCATCCATACCACTTATAGTCATCTAGTCAACCCACTCCTTCTCCTAATCCCACTCATACTCATGTTCCTGCTCCTACTTCGGCACTTAATCCCACACCATACCCGATTCCCACTTTATTTACTCAGTTAGTAGGCTGGGGGAAGTGAAACTTGTACACTAGAGCATGGTCTATTTCTAATCCACATACCAACCCACCTCCGCTTATATAGGTGCACTATCATGGACCAAGACTTTCTTCTTCTATTCCATATAACCCAGTTCCATAGTCATTGTTTTACATTGGAGGTACACCACATGTACTACTTTTCTCTATTTATGACTACCCTAAGTTTAATGAACAATAATGAAACACCCCACCTAAGTTCATACCTAGTCTAAAAGACTACTCACCCACCTCCAATTTTCTAGGTGAGGTCATAATCTCATCAACCTCTTGCTACATAGTTGATACCCATCGAGGGTTCTCAAGATGAGACCCTACATATGAGTCAGAGGTATCCATTATGGTTTGTGGTTGAGGTGGTAACCCACCAGTTTGGACGAGACTATGTGTGTGAAAGATGGGTTTTTGACTTAATTTCAAGGATGAAATTTCTCTTAAGATGTGTAGGATGTGATGGAGTGGACTTTTAGATTCTCTAAACATCTAGTAAGATAAGTGAATCTTGTGAGTTTGACTTACTTTGAGGTTTCTAAGTGTTTTGTGATGAGTTTTGTGTTGACATATCAATATGGTGATGATTAGCCTAAGTTGTAATTAAGAACATAGATTAATATGTCACGTGGCTAATTGGTTTAAGTGGGATGTGTGACCCTTTTCTAGCCTTTGACTGGTTGCTTTATGTAACTAGTTCAGACGTGAGGGTTGGATCTGAGTTCTGGTTACACCGGATGGCTAAACGTTTGTTCCCTCACAGTAGTTATAGTCTGCGCTTTAGAACAATAGCTCCCACGTCATCTAGATTCCTCAATGTGCACTGAGGAGTGGGGTAATAGGACAGTTGGGAGAAGAGGTCATAGTAGAGGAAGCAAAGAAGTTGGACGCAAGATAGAAACAACCGTACCCTCTAGCTTCTCCTTTGTCTTCTATAGAGGAAGCTCACCTCCCCGTCCTCCTAGTTTTTCCACCGCAAGTCGCAGGTGGCGGGTAGGAGAAGGGAAGTATATAGGTTTTGCACCTCCGCACCATCAGCAGACGGTGACGAGTTTTCTCACCAGTGTGGAGGAGCGATTGTGGAGATAGAAAGGAAGCCGACCTCCATGGGTGGTGACCGGTGAGGCTTGTTCTGGAGATCTGAGAAGACACGACGACGACATGTCTCTGATGGACACCCCTAGCGGACGTGACGAAGGCAGGCGATGCTTCCCCAGCCATGACAGCAACTGGTGTTGGCAACCTCACAGAGAAGGGGAGGACACGACAACACGCAGTGGAAGCATAGAGCCTTGCTTGCTCGCCGGAGTAGCACCTTGCGGTGGCAGCACTTGACAGTAGGCTGGTGAGTGGGGGCGACGCTATGATGCCAGGAGCAGGTGTCAGCAGACTCCTCAAGCCATGATGAGGAGCCACCACAGGAGTAAATGCGAGGACACAGGTGCTAGGCCGGCAACGTACAACCCAGACCAGGAAACGACGACCTAGCGGAGAAGGAATAAGGCAGCCTAACCTTGAGTGATGAGTGGTTGCAGAGGTGAGTAGGAGATAGGATAATCTAAGGAATGCCTAAGGAGATGCCTACGAGCACGCATGAACGATGGATTGGTCACCGGTATCTTGGACCACGGCGGCAGATGAAGCTTTGAGAAACACAGACGCATCAGGCTCAGAATGCGAGCGAGAAGAAATAAAGGGAGAGGCCCTGAATCGGAGGAATCAAATCCAACCCGAACTGGCCGAACCCCAATAAGACAAAGAAGGTGTTGTGCCAGCCCTATGGCCACGTGGTGACATGCCATTCATCCAAAAATTTAAATAATCCAAAAATGCTCAGTTCTTAGATCATTTGTAGAAATTAACTCACTTATTCGAAAAATACAAATAAGGTACCGAAATTCTCAGAAAAATGTGTAGAACAACATGAAAGTATAATATTAGAATTTTGATGCACTAATGTCAGTAATATCATGGAAGTTGTGAAATTCTTAATAGATGGATAATAAATATCAAACAATGGCTTAAAATTATGATAATATGTTAGTAAATCCTTTTTGATGTCTATAATCCGTATAAGATCAGTGATTATGATGTTAGAGCACAAAATCATGTAATTTTCTCAATATGGATATTTAGGGATAATAACCCTAAATAAAATGTAAAAAATACAGGCATGCTCAATGAATGATGAAATTTACAGAAAACCCTCATATCTGTAACTGGAAGATATATATAAATATGAGATCAGTTATATACACGAAATTCATGTTATATGAAGAGCACCCTTAATACATGTGATGTAACCCTAATATGGTTAATGAAAGTGACACAATGTTAAATATGTTCACATAATAATGTGACACATGAGTATATCCAGTTGATGAACTATAATCTGGAATATGACATTAGTAAGATAAATCTAAGACAAGAATGCAAGTAATAAAGGAGAATATCCAATGAGTTAAGACAACCCCTAAAATGGATATAATTAGGGTTAAGATGAGATGTAAGGGAATGATAACCTAATGATAGTATGTGATCTTATCTTTATCAGGGTTTGACCTGGGATACATAGTTGACATGAGGAATATGTGATTAGGAATATCTCTTGATCAAGGTACGCCATTACCTCTTACTTGGCTTATTATGTAATATGCGTGTCATATATGGTAGTAAATACTTGGCATATGGTATTGGTTGAAATGATTGTTCTTGTATGAAACATTGCTTGATTTTCCATACTTACTATTATGAACACATCAAACATAATATATATGTTCCATTATATGAAAACACTAATTCTCTTTGGTAGCATAGTACTGGAAAGTGATCATTCTCTTTGGTAGTAGGTCACATTGTACAATGATCTAACTCTTTGGTAGTCGATCATAAGGCTTTACATCTCATACTATTTGGTAGCTGAGATGATGCATTATTCCCTCAGGTGGAAAATGCATGGATATATAATGGAAAATGTTCTTAAAATATGTGTTCTCTTTTGTTAATGAATATCTTTGTGCAAGTATACACTTTTCTTAAGTTCTTATGTTACTTCCAAGTATTAGTTTTATCTTATTGCCAAGATATGATGAGAGGTATATAAAAGACACGTAGGCATACTCAGTACAATATTC
Source organism: Alisma plantago-aquatica (assembly GCA_963693085.1). Taxonomy (NCBI): domain Eukaryota; kingdom Viridiplantae; phylum Streptophyta; class Magnoliopsida; order Alismatales; family Alismataceae; genus Alisma; species Alisma plantago-aquatica. The sequence goes on from OY856412.1 coordinate 1,339,349,731, forward strand.
TTGAATATTGTGCTGACATGTACCTCATGTAATCTTTTATTTAGGTTGTGGTTATGCTCTTGAAGATCCAAGATAGTTGAGAGTTGTATGGCGAGCTGATGTACAGGTGGACCTGTTGTCTTAAGATCCTGTAGTTGAGTAGTAGTACATGTATATGTTAGAGTTTGATGTTCAATATGTAATATCAAATGTTGTAACAATTCATGTTGTAATTATATGTTGAAAGGTGAACATGTGTTTTATGGTTTCATTATTATTCATGTGCATGTGCTATTGTTTGTTTCCTTTTGACTTCCTCTGATTTTGTTCTTCTTAGCCTTATGTGGGATGTTTAAATTGCGATTCTTGCTGAGGTGAGTGTTTCAATTTGGACGTCACACATCAGATTACATTTTAGAAAATTCGGGGATGTCACAGGTGGTATCAGAGCATGAACAATAGCAAAGCCTGACATTTTCTCATTATGCAACTAAAAACTTAAGAACCTTGAACCTTAATAATCTTTTAGGGTTAGATTAGTCGTCTTTTAGAGACTAGATCTGACCTATCCTCTAGGTTATCACCAAGATGTCCGAGAACTTGGTCTAGACTAGTGCTTGTTGTATGGAAAGTCCTTAGATGTCGTTCTTTCCTTGTAGTGCAGCGGTATGGACGTTGCACTATTTGGAAATGACGTGCATCAAGGGAAGAGAAACCCTAGACATATGGCGCTCATTGTCTAGAGTAGCTACACTAGTCTACCTCATGTTCTCACCCTTTTCACTAGTTTTTTCATGACACTGTACTCTCTACTATGTGTGGGACACTCATTTTCAGGATTTGGTTTTCGATTCCAATCAGATCGAACCGTGATAGTTTCTCTGATGCTTGTTTTATCAGAGAAAAAATATATAATATTTTATTCTGTATATGTATTACAAAAATGTGTCCCCACACATGTATGAGTAGGAGGTGGTCATGCAACCTAAGTGCAAGTGAATGACATCAGTCTAGAATAGAGTGTAGTTCTAGATTAGATGTCTAGAGCCTTGTTGGAATATATATGATAGATGGAATAGATGATATAAGTTTTGATGATATGATGTAAGTCTTACATAGATGATATAAGATGGTTATGATGATCTATGTTTATCTGTGAGAATGTAAGTTCAGTTTTGAGGATTTGAGATAAGTTTTGATGATGCAAGTAACTAAGGTTTTATGAGGTAAGACAGATTAATCTAAGATAAGGATGTGAGTCAGCATGAGCCTCAAGATCTTTTATAAAGGAGGACCTCTAGTGTTAGGACCAGTTTTAGGGTTAACTCCAGAGAGAGTGAGACCCATTGGGAGAAGGTTAGAGAACCTAAACTCTAAGATATGAGAATTTTGAGATATGTGATATGATATGTCCTAAACTAGACTACTCCTGAGTGAATGAGTTGCGTTGCTTTATGCATGATTACTATAGTTATCTTGAACCCTAGATGTCCTTGGGAGGAGAAAACCCTAGAGATAGAGGGAGAGGCTTGATATATGTGTGAAAGTGGAAATGAATATGAGTGCCTACCATCTGGGTGAGGGAGAGAGCCCAAGACCCTGGAGGAGGTAGCTATGTTAGTTTATGTGAAGCCTCATGCTCGGGTTAGTGGTTCCCCATGTAGGACTCTAGTGGTATATGTATAAGAGAGTTTTGGGTAAGCATGTCTCATGGGTGGAGAACCTATGAATAGTATGTCATAGCATGTGCTGGTTTGTGCTTATGTGGCTAGAGCTTGTAAAGCTATCACGAGTGCCAATGAGGTAATCTGAAACCCTAAACCAAGGAGGAAAGATAAAGTATATGCATATGAGATACTCATAGAGTTGAGTTAGCTCAGAGAGACTAAGTATGGCACTACCCTCATGATATGGGACATGAGAACCTCAGTTGGACTAGATAAAGTTTTGATATATGTTTACCAAGCCACTCACATAAGTTGGTTTAGCATAACCATGATAAAATATATTGAAGGATGTGATCTAATCTTGAGATATGATATATAGACATGATATAATGAAACCTAGATATGGTTTAATAGATATCAATGCATAAGTGATTAGCCATAATCATGAATAACAATGACAATGTGATGTTGTTGGTTAATCTTGTGATGAAATCACTAGTAAATGTGGCAATTTATTATGAGAAATGAAATAAGATCATATGAATGAAACATGTTACATGAGGTGTTAATATTAGTGCTTAATAAAGATGAAAAATATATAGTTTTACAGTTAGCAAAACATAATGTTTATGACCGCTTGATATAATGGGTTGGCTTTAGTTAACTCCTTCAGAACATGGTAATATGATGTTGAAACCCTAATGCATGGGTAAAGATAAGGAAGCAACCCTAATATATGAGATATGTCCTGACCTAAAATGAGTCTCTAAACCCTTTTAAAGGGGTAGTTTCCCCTAGATGCTTTAATAGGCTCCTAGGAATGGTAGATATATGTTTTGGACATGATGTTTATGGGAATATTGCACCTAGAATAATGTCGCAGTTATGGATGAAGACCTTTTGGTTGTTCCTTGAAGTAAGATGATGGCTTAATTTCGAGGATGAAATTTCTTTTAAGATGTATATGATGTGAAAGAGGGGTTTTTGACTTAAATTTGAGGACGAAATTTCTCTTAAGATGTGTAGGATGTGATGGAGTGGACTTTTGGATTCTCTAAACATCTATTAAGACAAGTTAATCTTGTGAGTTTGACTTACTTTGAGGTTTCTAAGTGTTTTGTGATGAGTTTTGTGTTGACATATCAATATGGTGATGATTAGCCTAAGTTGTAACCAAGAGCATAGATTAATATGTCACACGGCTAATTGGTTTAAGTTGGATGCATGACCCCTTTCTAGCCTTTGACTGGGTTGGTTTATGTAACTAGTTTAGATGTGAGGGTTGGATCTCGGTTTTGGTTACACCATATGGCTAAACGTTTGATCCCTCATAGCAGTTACAGTCTACGCTTTAGAACAATAGCTCCCACATCGTCTAGAATCCTTGACGTGCACTGAGGAGTGGGATAATAGGACGTCTGGGAGAAGAGGTTATAGTAGAGGAAGCAAAAAAGTTGGACGCCAGATAGAAACAATCGTACCCTCTAGCTTCTCCTTTGTCTTCTATAGAGGAAGTTCACCTCCCCATCCTCCTAGTTTTTCCACCGCAAGTCATAGGTGGTGGGTATGAGAAGGGAAGTATATAGGTTTTGAACCTCCACACCATTACCAGACGGCGGCAAGTTTCTCACCAGTGTGGAGGAGCGATTGTGGAGATAGAATGAAAGTCGGCCTCCATGGGTGGTGACCGGTGAGGCTTGTTCTGGAAATCTGAGAAGACACGACGACGACATGTCTGTGATGGACACCCCTCGCGGATGTGACGAAGGCACGCAAAGCTTCCCCAACCATAGCAGTGGCTGGTGTTGGCAACCTCACAGAGAAGGGGAGGACACGACAGCACGCAGCGGAAGCATCGAACCTTGCTTTCTCGTCGGAGCAGCACCTTGCGGCGGCGGTGCTTGACAGAAGGCTGGTGAGTGGGTGCGACGCTACGACGCTAGGAGCAGGTGTTAGAGGACTCCTCAAGCCACGATGAGGATCCACCAAAAAAGTGGATGCGAGGACACAAGTGCTAGGCCGACGGTGTACAACCCGGACCAGGAAACGATGACCTAGCAGAGAAGGAGATCTGCAGCCTAACCTTGAGTGATGAGTGGCCGTAGAGGTGAGGAGGAGATAGCTGAAGCTAAGGTAAGCCTAAGGAGATGCCTATGAGCATGCATGAACGATGGATTGGTCACCGATATCTTGGACCACGGCGGCGGCTGAAGCTTTGAAAAACACAGACGCATCAGGCTGAGAATGCGAGAGAGAAGAAAGAAAGGGAGAGGCCCTGAATCGGAGGAATCGAATCCAACCCAAACCCACCGAACCCCAATAAAGCAAAGAAGGTGTTGCACCAGCCCTATGACCACATGGCGACATGCCATTCATCCAAAAAGGTAAATAATATGAAAATGCTCAGTTCTTGGATAATTTGTAGAAATTAACTTGCTTATCCGAAAAATAAAAATAAGGTACTGAAATTCTCAAAAAAATGTGTAGAACAACATGAAAGTATAATATTAGGATTTTGATGCACTAATGTCAATGATATAATGTAAGTTGTGAAATGCTTAATTCATAGATAATAAATATCAAACATTGGCTAAAATTAATGATAATATGTCAGTAAGTCCTTTTTTATGTCTATAATCCATATAAGGTCAGTGATTATGATGTTAGAGCACAAAATCATGTAATTTGCTCAATATGGCTATTTAGTGCTAATAACCCTATAAAATGCAATAAATACATGCATGCTCAATGAATGATGAAATTTACAGAAAACCCTCATATCCGTAACTGGAAGATATATATAAATCTGAGATCAGTTATATACATGAAATTCATGTTATATGAAGAGCACTCTTAATACATGTGATGTAACCCTAATATGGTTAATGAAAGTGACATAATGTTAAATATGTTGACATAATAATGTGACACATGAGTATATCTAGTTGATGAACTATAATTTGGAAAATGACATCAGTAAGATAAATCTAAGACAAGAATGCAAGTAATAAAGGAGAATATCCAATGAGTTAAGACAACCCCTAAAATGGATATAATTAGGGTTAAGATGAGATGTAAGGGAATGAGAACATGATGATAGTATGTGATCTTATCTTTATTAGTGTTTGACCTGGGATACATAGTTGACATGAGGAATATGTGATTAGGAATATCTCTTGATCAATGTACGCTATTACCTCTTACTTGGCTTATTATACAATATGCTTGTCTTATATGGTAGTAAATACTTGGCATATGGTATTGGTTGAAATGATTGTTCTTGTATTATACGTTGCTTGATTTTCCATACTTACTGTTATGAACACATCAAACATAATATATATATTTCATTATATGAAAGCACTAACTCTCTTTGGTAGCATAGTGCTGGAAAGTGATCATTCTCTTTGGTAGTAGATCACATTGTACAATGATCTAACTCTTTGGTAGTAGATCATAAGGCCTTACATCTCATACTCTTTGGTAGATTAGATGATGCATTATTCCCACATGTGGCAAATGCATTGATATATAATGGAAAATGTGTTTAAATTATGTGTTCTCTTTTGTTAATGAATATCTTTGTGCAAATATATGCTTTTTCTTATATTCTTTTGTACTGCCAAGTATTAGTTTTATCTTATTGCCAAGATATGAGGAGAGGTATATAAAAGACATGTAGGCATGCTCAGTACAATATTCTTGAATATTGTGCTGACGTGTACCACATGTAATCTTTTGTTTATGTTGTGGTTATGCTCTTGAAGATCCAGGATAGTTGAGAGTTGTATGGTGACCTGATGTAAAGGTAGACCTGTTGTCTTAAGATCTTGTTGTTGAGTAGTAGTACATGTATATGTTAGAGTTTTCTATTCAATAAGTAATATCAAATGTTGTAATAATTCATGTTGTAATTATATGTTGAATGGTGAACATGTGTCGTATGGTTTTATTATTGTTCATGTGCATGTGCTACTGATTGTTTTCTTTTGACTTCCTCTGATTTTCTTCTTATTAGCCTTATGTGGGATGTTTAAATTGAGATTCTCGCTGAGGTGTGGGTTTCAATTTGGACGTCACACATCAGATTAAGTTTTAGAAAATCCGGAGACGTCACAATGTGAGTTCTATTGGGGATTCCGCTTTGTTACATATTTGATGTCCCTTTCTCAAGAGAGGGTCATGCGGAAGGACATGCTTATTTTGTTGTTGTTGTTGTACTATTATGTAGACCACTCTCTAAAATTCATTCATATAGATATCTAGTTTGTACCTAGATTTATGTATATGCACATCATTGACTCTTTATGTACTTGGATCATACTTGACATATATGTGTCTATATGCTATCTATTTTGTAAAATTAAATAATTCTCATAACCGTTGTCTTACAAATAAGGTCAAATAATATGTGTACAGAACATTAATAGATAGGTAAGTTATTGTAGTATAATTTCAATTGAATATCTTTAGATAAATACAAAAAAAATGAAATGTATATCGAAAAGGGAGCAATGTGTCCTAAAATAAGACGTGTTCACCTAGGTTAGACCAATGCATCTAAATTGGACATGGATTACCCTACTAAGAGTTAGGCATCATCGACTGGGACCTATTGGCCCTAGAAGGGGCAGTGCGTTCTAATTAGAGATGTATTGCTCCTTTTTAGTAGCAATATGTTTCTTGGGGGATGCATTTCCCTATGGGGTCAATACATCTCAGTCAGTGCTACATTGCTCTCAGAGGAGGAATGTTTCTCTTGTAAGGAAGCATTGGTCCCAATGAGAGCAATGTGTTGGTAACAATGTGTCCCGACTAGGGAAGCATTGTATCCAAAATGTGATGGGCTGATAATCAAGTTATGAATCCTGACAATTTGATAATTAAGATACACAAATTGCTACTTGATTTTTTTACTATATATTTTTAGATTGTGAAGTTCCGGAATGTAATCAATTACTCCTAGATACACTAGGCCTAGATATACATTATAGGTGACTCATCATACATTAAAAAACTATTTAAATGCTCATATATAATAAATCTTTGAAGATATGGTCGGGTCGAGCAGTATTTTTGCAAAGATCGTTGATATTGAGAGGGACACTTTTTTTATAGGAGGCTTCATATAGAAATATGGTAGGAAACCAATCAAAATTTTCTTAAAGTATAGAAAAAGTCCCTTTCATATTGAAATAATAATTTCTCTCTTCATTGTTTCTTTATGGTTTAAATTTTGAATGTTAATACTGGACACTTATTGGTTATTTTATAAAACAAGTATACGAGGCCTTGTGTACTATTATTTTTATACTGAAAAGTATTGCACCCCAACACCATAAAGAAGGTTAGGACTAAATCATGTCATCCTTCCCTATTCTCCATGGAGATTGACTATATAGATGAGATCCTAGATAAAAAATCAGATGATGGTGGTTTTCCCAATGCGCCGTACACGCTGCTCCATGATGTCCCATTACACACTGTCCAAAATCTAGAATCGACAAATGTGAGAGAGGGAAGCGGAGAGAGAGAGTGCGGGGAAAGTTCAAGATGTCATTTTGATTATTTTTCCAATGTGAATGAAAGAAAGAGAGAAAGAGAGAGTGGAAGGGAAAGAGGAGACATAAAGTGGTTGCAGGAAAGAGAAAAAAATAAACATATTTTTGTTAATAACTTTTGAACGGTAATGAATTTGTTTATGAAATAAATAAATCTATACTCCTTATAAAAATATGCTACAACAAGATCAAATTTGGCATATTTTGAAAAAAATAAAATATTCAATCCAAAAAAGGAGAGTTCAAGAAATTGTAAAAATTAAAAAATAAAGAAAACAATTTTATTTGGCATTTAACTCTCAAACCGTAATTAATTTTTAAACAAAATAAAATCTGATCGATTACTAATAGAAAAATACTTAAAATAAGACTAGTGCCGAAATATTTTGATAATAATTTTTTTTACAAATAATTATAACATGGAATAACATGTTATAACACAGTGTGAAATGAGATAACATACAATTAGCCATGGAGTAACACATAAATTAACATCAGATAAATGAGATAACATGTGTTAATATGTTACAACATGTTAACATGTTATAATACCAATTTGACTCGGGACAACATAGGATAACATGAAAATTCCAAATTATAACATGATAGGCCATTTTATCCCATGTTACCATGTTATCACATGCAACACCATGTGTAATATCAAGCTATAACATTATACATTGCTATTTTTGTGTTATAACATATTATAATGTGTTATAAGCATGTTATCATGTCTTATAACATGTGTACCATGTGTTATATCATGTTATCTTATTTTAAATTGTGTACCAAAATTCTTTATCTTTTTTATCGACATTTGTTTTATTTTAAGGTATAATATCAAAATTAGTATTTTTATAATGAATGCAACAATTTTTATTTCATGTAGTACAACATTACAACATCCTATTTTTGTGTTATAACATGTTATCATGTGTCATAAATATTTTATCATGTGTTACAATATGGGTAGCATGGTATACCATTAATAACATGATTACAGTTTGAATGTCATGAGCAAAAATAATTTGTTTTTTTCTCTCCTAAAATAATAGAGAATCAGTGTGATTTATTTTTTCATCAAAAGTATATTAATATTCGTCTATTTTAAAGTATTTGTAAGAAATGTGACAATTTTTATTTTTCAAAATATTTATTACGATTTGAAAAATAGCAGTAAAAAATACAACATAGATAACATGGATAATGTGAATAATATAAATGACATTGATTAACGTAAAATTTATTTTTGTAACCTGGATAACATGATGAACATAAAATTTGACATGAGATAGTATGTTTTATGTTTTAATCAAAAGTATGTTAATATTGGTTTATTTTAAAATATTATTTGTAAGGAAAGTAAGAGTTTTTATTTTTTTCAAAATTTTTTTATTACGGTTCGAAAGATATTAACAAAAATACAACATGAATAACATAAATGACATTGAATAACATCTGTAACGTAAAATTTATTTTTATAATGTGGATATTGTAAGGAATTTATAGTTTACATTTTAAAAAAAATTGATTATAGTTTGAATGATATTAGAAAAAATAACTTGTTTTCTCTCTCTCCTGAATAGGAGAGAAGTAGTGTGATTTATTTTTTTATTAAAAATATGTTAATATTGATTTTATTTTAAAATATTATTTGTAAGGAACACAACTATTTTTATTTCCCAAAAAATTATTTACGGTTTCAAAGATGTTAAAAAAATACAACATGGATAACATAAATGACATTGAATAACATTTTTAATATACAATTTATTCATGTAAACTGGATAACATGATTAACATAAAATTTATTTTTTTAGTCAAAAATATGTCAGTATTGGTGTTATCTTAAAATATTTTTTCGTAAACAACACAACGGTGTTTATTTCATCAAAAAATATTGATATTGGTTTTATTTTAAATTATTTTTCATAAGCAACACAACGGTTTTTATTTTGCCAAAAAATGCACTATAGTTTGAAAGATATTAATACACTTAGAAATATACTAGTATTTTTTATATAAATAATATATTAATATTGGTCTTGTTTTAAAGTATTTTCTGTAAGCAACACAACAATATTTATCTCATTGAGAAATTCACTATGGTTTGAAAGATATTAATAAAAATAGTTAGTCTTTTTTCTTTCTCATACAAATACTCTATCTACCCTCCCCTACGAACTTTTCTGCTCTTGCTCTACCTTGTGACTTTATTTTCCTAGCTGTTTTTATGTTCTCTTCGCTATGCTTGCAGACGTGGTGTGTTTGTAAGCTATACTATCTTGATTAATACATGAACTTTCTTCAAAAAAAAAACTCTATCTACCCTCCCCACTCCCTTCCCACTCTCTCTCTCCTTTACATTTTTTCTCTAATATTAGAAAAAGAAACATCCGCTAGTGGGAACCCATATAAATGACAACCTATCATTCTACTTTTTGAAGAATGTGCCAATACAAGTCATGTGCACCCTACATGATAAAAGCAGTCGCAGAGCCACATATGGGCACCCTGAGGCGCGTGCCTCACCCAACATTTAAGGAAAAAACTGTATAATAAAGTGGTGGACAAGATTTAATAGAAATATAATAGTATCCTAATACAGTTGAGATTTTGTAGCCACAAAAACTGAGTACAAGTCTGACGTGTATCGCCTCTCCTTCCTTTTTCTATTAGACGGTTCGCGTCCCAATACAAAAGTTCCGTTATGCCTCTACCCAAAGTTACTTTGTCTCTTTGTTCTTATCTCTGGAGTCACTTTGACGTTTGGCTATCAAACTTGAGTAACAACAGGGAAACTACAGAAACAAACTGCAGAAATGCAATCCAACACCAACATTGACGAGTGACGCCTATTGCCTTGCTGCTGTAGAGACGCGTTGAGGGGCAGCGTGTAATTGCCTGCCTGCCTACCTACATTTCTGCTGCAATAGGGATTGTAGTATCAAGCAACAATTGCAATATTCTAATAGCCAAAGACACAAGTACCTTTCCGCTGTGAGAGTTCATCTAATCATGTGGGTTGGTTATGTTTTAAATTTATTTTCTAGATTGTCGCTTCTCGTTTTGTTTGCTCATTTGCTTTTTTCATTATTCTTCTACTGTTTTACAGATTGATCGATTAGTATAGTTATTTTTTAACTTTAATTTCATGTGCTCTAGTCAAGTCAGTTATTTTTATTCCTTTGGCCTTGCAATAAGTAATTCAAGATCTATTTTTTATACATGGACACACTAAAATTCTTATTTCTAATTAAGAATGATCCTTCCGGTTAAGATATAACTGACATTGATACAATTTTTCTACACATGATTGTTTAGTGAATGTAGAAGAACCACAACTTGTGAATATCTAGGGGTGTGAGTTCATAGTACATTGTGTTTCGGGAGACAAATTTGGTTTGTGCCTTTGTAAATTTAACTAGTGGATATATATTGTTTTAAGTATTCCACCTCCTTATGAAACTCTATGTAGGAGTAATGTCAAGATTTAGTTCTCTACCATGTTTGACATATTAATCTTTACTTGCAGACTCGTGGGTTTGGTTATTTCTACATACTATATATGTTGTATTGATATCTTCTCCTTTTATTCATTTTGATTATTTAAATAAGAATCAATCAAAGATGGATAAATTTGTAACTAAGAAAACATCTTGTGGTGGAACATCACTCAATGAAAAAGAATGTGGGTCGAGTAAGGAAGTGGATGATTCTCTGTTGATTTCTCAGCCTGATTCTCAAAGATGCGACTATGGACTTGATTTTAAAGCAGAAAAGATAACAACTGATCCTGGAGTTAGACCCCAAGTTTCTTATTATCATCCTAATGTGCAAGATGTGGTTAGAAGGGCATACCTCACAAAAGGACCTTGCCAACCAAAAAGATATGTGTTCCCAACGACAACTTATGGATCCAAGAGGCATAAATTTGTGCTAAGTTGGTTTGATGAACATAGCAATTGGTTGGAATATAGCATTGCTAAAGATGCAACATTTTGTCTGCTTTGTTATGTTTTTCCCTCATCTCACACTGATCCATCATTTATCATTGATGGGTTTAGATACTGGAAAGACAAAAAGAGACTCGATAATCATGTATGTGGGCCAACTAGTCCTCACAATACAGCAAAAGAAAAATGTGAAGCTCTAATGAATGATAATCAATGTCTAACTGTTCTTATTGCTAAGCACATAGAAGAACAAAAGAGTGAATACCGATTGAGGTTGAAAGCCACCATTGATTGTACAAGATTTCTTTTAAATTAAGGTTTGGCCTTTCGTGGGCATGACGAGTCTAAGGCTTCTTCTAACAAGGGCAACTTTCTTGAGCTTCTCCATTGGCTTGCAGATCAAAGAGATGACATTAAGCAAGTTGTACTACACAATGCTCTTGAAAATCTAAAACTCACATCTCCTGATATTCAGAAAGATGTCATTGGTGTCATTTCAACTCTAGTTTTTGAGGATATAATTTCTGATATCTCTTATTGTGATGGTCTATTTACTATCCTTATTGATGTTTCACGTGATATATCAGTCAAAGAACAAATGGCCATAGTTCTTAGTTATGTTGACATATGAAAGGGATGATTATTGAAAGATTTCTTAGTTTGGTGCATGTTACTGATACCAGTTCGATGTCACTGAAAGTAGCTATAGACGTCGTCTTTAGTAAATTTGGGTTGAACATCAATAGTTTGAGAGGTCAAGGCTATGATGGTGCGAGCAATATGAAAGGAGAATTCAATGGGTCGAAAGCCCTCATACAAAGAGAGAATCCGTATGCATTTTATGTCCATTGATTTGCTCACCAGTTACAGTTGATACTTGTTTCAGTTGTGGAAAATCACTTGCAGGTGGCTTGTCTATTTGAATAAGTTCATCAAGTACTTAATTGTATTGCTGGCTCGTGTAAGCGGACTGACTACCTTCAAGCTCAAGAAGTTGATAGAGTGACCAACACACTTGAATGTCAAATTTCTTCTGGAAGAGGGAAAAATCAAGAACTTGGAGTTAAATGAGCAGTCACTACTAGATGGGGTTCCCATTATAATACTTTAGTTAACTTAAGTGTTATGTACCCATCTGTTGTCAAGGTTTTGCAAATTCTTATTGAAGATAGTGAGTTGGCAAAACATCGAGCAAAGGCTCACAAGAAACTCTTAGATATGGAGACTTTTGATTTTATATTCATGATGATTTTAATGAAAAAACTCCTTGGAATAACACATGAACTGTCAAATGCATTGCAGTGAAAAGACTAGGATATTGTGAATGCAATGAGTCTTGTCAAGACAGTTAAGATGCAGTTGAAACTTTTAAGAACTGACGATGTTGAATGGGAGTCTTTCAATAACATGGTTAATATTTTCTGCACAAAGTATGATGTACCACTAAAGAATATGGATGATACCTATGTTATGCCAGGCAAAGAAAGACATGGCCATGAGGTTAAGAGTAACCTTCATTATTTTCGATTTGATATATTTAACACTGTGATAGATTTGTTACTGAATGAGCTTAATGACCGTTTCAATGAGAGTAACACTGAGTTGCTATTGTGTGTTGCTTGTCTTGATCCATGTAATGATTTTTGTGCATATGAGGAAGACAAGTTAGTTAGACTTGCATAATTTTATCCATCAGACTTCAACTTACAAGAGATTGAAAGATTAAGATGTCATCTTGGTAATTACATATATCATGTTCGTCATAATACTTCCTATAAAGAGCTAAGCAGTCTCACAGAACTTGCCCAGAAGATGGTATTGATGAAGCAAGATAAAAATTACCATTTAGTTTATCGTCTTCTAAAGCTAGCAATGCTTCTTCCTGTGGCTACTGCATCTGTTGAAAGAGTATTTTCAATGATGAAAATTATAAAACATCGTTTGCAGAACAAGATGGGTGATGAGTATCTCAATGATTGTTTGGTGTCTTATTTTGAAAGAGACATCTCTAAAAATCTTGAAACGGAGGCTATTACACAAAGATTCCCGACCATGCGAACCAGACGAGGATCTTTTTGATATATATTTTTGATATATATTGTAAAATTTTGATATTGAATGTCATATATATATATATATATATATATATATATGATTTTAAATTTATTAAATTTAAACATCATTTTCATATATTAACAAAGATTATGTTTACAAAAAAAATTTCATTTTACACTTGTGCCTCACCCACGTTGAAACCCTGGCTCCGCCACTGGATAAAAGCTGTCTGATTTTTCGTATATGCAGTCGTCTACCTACCGTTTCCCTTCTCCATGCAACAACGGAGAGCTTCCAGGTTTGTTCCATCACTGGCCACCGATCACAGCAGCAGACAGGAGGTATCTTTCCGGGATCCTCTGCTCCTCTCGTAGATGGCCATTCCTTTCCTAACTGCTTTGGAACTCAGGCGGTGGTAAAACTGCACACGGATGCTTCCATCTACCCTGCTTCCTTTGTCTTTAAGTCTAGTAAGGAGTGCTCGTGCGCATGCACGCAGGTTCGCCTGTGGTTAGAGACCAACCCACGCGCGGAACTGCGAATCTGGGGTTCTTTGCGCTTTTGCTGTAACCATCGGCTCGTTACTTTGCTGCTACATGACTTATATGTTCCGTAAGAATCTCAGGTTCTTAACTAACCATTTTAATTGCACTGCATACATGTCAAAAAATAAATAAATATATAGCCTACTCAGTGTTCACACGGGAGCAGCAAATCTGAACTCCCGGCTCCCTCACCGAGTCAACGGCTGTCCTTGAGCAGCTGAGCTAACCGTGAATGCAGCAAAACACCCGACGGGAAGACCATAGCGAGACGCGGGCGTTTTCTAGTGAACGGCTGCGGTGGTTGGGCCGTTAATACCAAGAAAAAGACACCAAAGTGAAGTATAAATACTATGCTAAATTGGAGGGGTACTCCCTTGAGGGATATGCGTATGACGGAACCTCTGGCCAAGTCGGCACGGAAGATACAAGAGAAAGGACACCTTGAGTAAAAATAGTCCAAAAAACTAAATCACAATAATATATTGCACAAAAACTATATTTCAAGGTATATAATCTAAAAAGTTTGTTAAACGTTTGGTGACTGTGGTGGCGCTAATAGAGCAACGTTAGGTTATGTGATGCAGCATGTAAGGTTATGGTCCATCCTTCATAACAATGCCAGATAGTCTCTATGCCTCCAGATCATAGGCGCACCCTCCAGGGTTGACCTAGTAAGATTCTCCACTTTATTTTGTTGCATCGCTACATGCATTATTGGATGGGTCATCTGCGACATCTCAAAGGCACTCATATAGCAACAACATGGGGAGATCTCCTCATCAATACTATGTATACTAATCTCCCTAATTTCTTCTTCCCTTCGTAGTTCTAATGAAGACACGTGCATTAATTTTTTACTGTCTCGTCGCATAAAATGATGCACACCACTGTCATATTGACAATCAACATGCACGATCATTTGGCTCTACATATGTACACCAAGCACCATCCTTTCACACCAAACACTAGATGCACACCTGGCGCTAAGTGATGTCTCTACACAATGAATCTACCTCCCACAATCGGCAAAAGCAACGAGTACATATCACCCACTTGACCCATCTTCATGTTATGCACAAAGTAATTTCTGATAGTAGTATCACTTCAACACATTCTTCCTCTTCCAAACATCCTCACTACAATCCTCACCCAATATGTTCAAATGAATCACCCTTCATCATGTGGAGATTTAACATCCAGGATGTCAGAAAAAGATGGGATAGACTCAACCTCAACAACAAAACTTCCTTGGTTCTTTTGCTCTAGTACCATCACATATAGATCTCTAACAACTGATGGTTACCGGGAAATTTGTCTTCGGTATGATATGTAATCAATATGCCACTTATCACCCATTGAACTAGCATAAAGGCAGAATGTGCTCTTGCTGCAAGAACGACTTGTTAGCAATACATTTCTTAGAAAGGCAGAGTGATCCTATCTGCAGTTCTTGTTGACGACTCCAATCCTACATATTAGTAGAGGTGTTGGACCGCTCCGCCCCTTGGCTTGACTATAAATACGTACTCTCCTAATTCAGGGCTCTCAGCCTACCTTAGTGCGTGTTGACACCACTAAAGTGACCATCAATCTATAAGATTGAGATTTGGATGATCCAACTTACCCCCTTGTTCACTTACATGTCCTCAGGTTAAGTTCAGTTATTGAAACTCGGCCATCTTCTTAAGGCAGAGTGGAATACATGAGCAAGTCTCCCCACCATGCTGATGACTAAAGATGATCTAAAGCCTAGAGATGTGACTAGAGTGGACAATTAAACTTTGTCCATCTGGCAATAATGCACCTTGTTTGAACTTAAGGGATGACACTAACCTCTCCTTCAACTCTACATTAGAATAAGGCAAATAGTATTCCTCATATCATTTTCAACAACCGGTCGACTAGCAACAAGTTGTCTACCCTTGATCCATATCAATAAGACCAATATGTCACCACATTAGATCTCCACCTGATTGTCCAAGAGTCATTCAAAGACTCTGCACTATCACATCCCTCACCTTTAATAGAAAATTTTCCCTACTACTCCATTTCACCAATAGTTGATCACCTTGATCATTAATTTATTAATTATGACACATACTTCAAAATCCTATTTATTATTTTTTAGCATCACTTCTTATTGATTCTTTTATGATTTCATATTTTCATATATACAACTATTCAAGCACCATTCATACGAAGTTTAAAATTACTTACATTGTTCACAACCTAGACAATATTAAAAATGCTTAGACAACTATTTTCCATAATAAGTACTTTTGAGATATAAAAACAATTTCATGAAGAATGATATAACATGACATGACACAAACACGACCAATACCTTATATTTTGATATAAGTGTAGAGGACGATGTCACTTCTCCAATAAATTCCATTTTCCTAACCTTTCTATTCCAACCAAAATAGTTTTAATAACTAAAACTACAACCACCCATTCTCACGCTATCTTCTTAATGTCCTATAAGGGAATAACTACAACTCCTATATTTTGAGTAACATGGTTCGTTATAAAACTATACCAACATTCCACGTCCATAACTATCTTCATTCTCTTTCCAACATTATAAGTATATAACCATTTACATTCTCTTTTGAACTTGTAGTAGTTGTTTAGTGTTACAATGGGTGAATTGGGCCATCATAACTCCAATCTTTACTTCTTGTGTGTGATCACTCTCAAAACAAATTCAACTAGTATGGGAAGTTAATCAAACAACCTTCATATATTAACTCCCTATGCTATATCAAACTGGAGTAGAAGTGAGAAAGGACAGTTGAGAACCCTCCAGTTCTAAACTACTTGAGTTTTTCTCATTATAATTCTATCATCATGATCTCTAAATATAAATCTAGTGTTACTTATATAGCCTTAGACATTACTATGAATGCCATGATATTGGGTCAGATCTTTGCTAAACAAACTACATTGATCTCCATCCATGTCTCCAATAACCTTCCTTTCACAAACTCTATGGATTTCACTAGGGAATTATGACATCTTCATCCAAGAACCTCTATCCCCAAACCCAACATTTTCCCCTAATCAAACTCATCTACACTATGAAAAAAGGAACTTCTATAGAGCATTTGGTCAGACTTCATCTTGAAATTTTCAATGGGTCTGTCCTCGTTCAAGCTTCCATCTTTATATGCACTATAGATAGTGGTTTTTTGGATTTTAATGGAATTGGATGAATTTCAAACTTTGATATACCTCTATATCTCTAGGATGTGTAAATATTCAAGAATATGGTGCTTATCATGGTAGCCAAACTTCAATAATGACATCCCCAAAATCCACAACCTATAACTACATTTTATCCTTTTGTTTCTTCATTGTTGCTAATTTACTCTAGTGTCTAAAATATGAAAGTTAGAGTTAGACAAAATATATATGACATCCATGTAAGGTAGAAGAAAGATATGAATCATCATGCTCTTTTACTATCCTCACAAATCATTCAATGACTTAGAAACCTCCCAAGAAAGAATCAATCTCCATTCTTAAGTGGATGTTACCACCACTAATGTTCAACCGTTACATCATAGTGGTCATGTTTGGGTTAGAAAGGACAATATTGGTTCTAAATAATACTCTAAATTGGCATTTAATATTAGAAGTTCTTGTATTTTAATATCATATTGATTTTGTTACTCTCATAACTGTATCTCTTCAGCCTAATTGCATAATTAACTTTACCAACAGAGACATATATACTTTTGAGTATGTCTATAACTCAACATTGAATGATCGAGACATAAATTAAAGTAAATCTATACCATTGTAACAAGACCTATGAACATTTTGATATCTTTTTGGTGTCAATACTGAAGGAGTGAAAAGAGTGTCCTTTCTAACTAGTCAATCTAGACGAAAAGAAGAGTGTGAATCATAATACAATTCTTGATATGTGAAGTGGATTGAAGAGATTAGTGAAGAAATCACCCAATGAGAATACTATAGGATCCTAGTATCAAGAGGAGAGAGAGAATTTAGCTGATAGATACACAAACCACTCTTGTTAAACCTTTAAATTATAGCATAATGTAATTAAAAAAGATTATAGAGTGAAAATGAAACAAGAAAAATAAACACAACAATTTTAGTAGTTATGGATTGAAATGCCATGGCTCCACTTCCAATCAACATCACCTACTTGAGTTTTCTTATGTTGGTATGTATGCCCTGAGAGCCAATCATGGGATGATTGGTGGGATACATTAAGATTGATTTGATAAACATCAAAGGCAAGCTTCCAATTCTTTCTGGTTCAGTCATTTGAGATAGTGACAGAACAAATTGAATGTCTAGAGAATGACAGTACTCAATGACATATGCTTTTAGGTTAAGGACTTGAACGATGAGATCATACGGATGCTAAGAGTTTGTACATTATCATTATGTCCCTAGTCGGATGTCATTGTGGAAGGTAAATAGACAACAATGACACACAAGACTAGATTGTGGTGTTGGTTGATGATAGAATCTCATTAGTCATGATATAGAGATATCAAACCAAACACATAGGTACTTGTTTTAGAACAAGTGCACCATACAGACCCACCGTGAGTTTGACACATGGACCCATGACATGGTAGTCACAGTCAATACTCATAGTGATGGTGGTGAGTGTGATTCTTTGACCTGAAATCACTACACTCAACACATGTCGTTGGGCACACTTTGACATCATCAAACACAGTCCAGAAACATGGGTTGTTATAAAGGTGATGATTGGGTGGCTTTGACACATGGGACTTTTGAGGGGTGAGTGATAGATATGGGATTTGTCCCTCCTTAGGGAGTTTGATATCCATGGCCACTTGATGAGTAGGATTGAGAAAGGCGTGCACGCATGTGTGAATCAGTATGCGATATTTATGTCATACATATCTCTTCCAATCTACTCTGAGATCAAGAAAGTGAATGAACATTGACAGGATGACTGTTCCATGCCTCGAGTTCATTTGGGATATCAGTGACAAAGGAATTATACATTCACTGTAACACCATTCACAGATTGTAGGATTGAAAGTTGTTCTCCAACTTTCTATTTCACTTGGGTAGAACTGATGTGTGACTAGGCACCGCTCTTTGCTTGTGATGTCATAAGTGTTATGGATTTTTGCTGCCAATGTGAAATGGACCTGCAGGGTCACACACATAGGATTTAACCTGGAAGAGGAATTTTGTCCACAAACAATGTTTAGATTGATTACTAAAGGAGTTTAGTAGTTCAACTAAACACTCAATTAATTGATAGCTCAATGTCATAATGTTCAAGGTGTTGGACACATTGATTGGAGTATCAGATTGATTGAAACTGCAATTGATTGATTCTACACAATCTGCACTTCCAACCGATCGGCTCATGTGATGAACCGATCGGCTGAGCTTGGTGACCCGATCAGTTCAGATGGTGAGTCGATCGGCTGATAGACAGGGTGAAACAATCGCTTCAAATGTTGAAATGATCGGTTCAACTGGTCCAACCGAGCAAGTTGGGAAAGTAGGATTGGTGAGAAATTTCTTTTCATTTCACTTGCCCAAGTTGATTGGAACAAGGATTGGTATTAGGTACCAATTAGAAACAAAAGAGGAAAAGTCAATCGGGAACTGACCAGGACCACGAACCGATCGTTTCAACATTTGAAGCGATTGTTTCACCCTGTCTATCAGTCGATCGACTCACCATCTGAACCGATCGGTTCGCCAAGCTCAGCCGATCGGTTCAGAAGTGAACCGCCCATTTCATGGGTCCCAACTGATCGGTTGAGGTGTCAACCGACCGACTCAGGTCCCCAACCGACCATTTTAGAAATGAAATGATCAGTTCAGGTTGTGTAGTTGGTTGTTTTTGTGGAAAATCTTGAACTCTTCTACTCCTGCTTTAGTCCCACATTGCCCGGGATAGAGAACCCTATCCCATGACCCTCCTATATATATAGGGGTATTGGGGGCTTCTAAAAGTACAACTCAGTGCAAACAGTTTCTCTGTAAAGTTGTTGTTCTCTCTAGTTTTGGTAACCGAGAGAGCCCGAGAAAGTGCTACCTGATAAGGGAGGCACAACAAGGGAAAGACAACTGCAGAAAGCGACTGGTGGCAGGAGAGTGTGTCGATAACTAGTACGCAGACAGGAGGGTGTGACTCCTTCCAATTCCTTGTGAGACAAGGAGATTGGAGTTCCAAGTGGTCCATGTGGACTACTTCAGAGGCGGGAGATTTCTGCCGCTCGGAGGATAGTTGTCAATCTTGACAGTCCCGGTGAGATCAGGAGTCGTCAGTCCCGGTGCGACCAGGAGCTGCACAAACACCATCCAAGACCAGAGGTGAAGACCGCGCAAGGCGCGAGGTATTGCCGCCGAGCAAGCCTCGGGATAAGGTATGATTCCACAAACCATCCCTTTCCTATTGTATAGACGTTGACATGTTTCCTTATTCTGGGTTTGGGGAGGAGAAAATTTTTGTTTCCGCTGCCTTCTCTGCCTCCACTAAAACCCAACAGTGGTATCAGAGCCACGTCAACTGCTCTATACTTTAGGATTATTGATATGATCGATTTTGGTTTGTCGCCTTTATTTATTGCATACAATGAGAATAAAATTGGCTTTATGCATGTCCAATCCTAAATCCACAAATCCCAATATACATATATGATATGTAATATGAATGCACTCGATACGCGTCGCCCTTAAATGAGTTTTGTGGTGGATGCATAGCGTGGTTATGGCCAATAAACCCTATCTGTGTATGGTTGTATGTGGTTGCTTGCATCTCGGTCTGCGCGCCGATCTTCCTTCTCCTATTCCTGATGTAACTCGAAATAATTCGAGATTTCTTTCCTACCTTTGCTCCCCTCGAATGTAACTCGAGGTTTCTGTTTTTACAATGTAAAATAGGATAGAATTTTATTTCCTGTTATGTCAAAGAACGGAGGACATCCTGACGATAGCTGAGATGATCGGTTCAAGGCGTGAACCGATCGATTGACGTTCGAGACGATCAATTCAAGGAGTGAGCCGATCAGTTGATGACATGTTCGAGGAGCGAGACGAGCAGGTGGCGGCCATGATGAGATGCACGATGACCAGGTAAACCGATCAGTTGGAGGAGCCAACCAATCGGCTGGTGGCACCCCGTCGACCAGCCTGATGGCGAGCCGATTAGTAATGTGATGAGTTGATCAAACCCAGAAAGGCAAAGCACAGAGTTCATCTTGTACAGGTTGCATGTGATGTAGACCTAGATGACTGTGATTCCTCTTGGCTCGAGGAATCACATTAGGATGGCCATAATCATCACTTTTATCGTTTCACATGTTTTCTGGGGGATATAGCATGTATATGATACATAACATATATTGTGGTGATTGGATATGTATATGTATATAAAACCAAATCCCTCATTAAATATTAAGTTTTAGATGCCTTCCAAATGTGACACACGTGAAAAAATTGATCGACCAAGTGTGGGCACGCCCAAGCGTGGTGCACCGTCTATCTCGTGGAAGCGTGAAGGATGGATATGTGGGTCTGCCCAAGCAGGGTGCATATTCATCGTGTTGGCTTTGGGTCGGACTTAACAAGGTGACCTAGATAGGATCTAGAACCTTGAGGCATGGAGATGATCATGGCAAGGAGTTGCATATGAAATCTTATCAAGAGTTACATATGATGCAATTGGCAAGAGTTGCCTACCTGAGAGATCTAAGTTGTGGGTGACAGCCCAAACTGGTCCATGACTTAGAGGATTTCAGGATCTTGCCCACTAGAAGGTTGTATGCTGCAAACTTCTAAATTGATGGTGAGGGCTATCAATTTGAAGTAAAATAGTGGGAGCGATAATTAATTAAAGGCCTAATTATATAGTCAACTTTTCAAATCAATCAAATAAGTCAAAAATGAGTTTTCGGACTAAAATTTAATATTTCCTTTTGTAGTAAAAATGACAACAAAAAATAATCACTTTTCTTTGCGATCGGTCCTTGAAAAGGACAGGATAAATGGGACAAACTTCCACGACTGGTATAGGACATTGAGAATTGTTCTCACTCAAGAGCGAAAGCTCTATGTCCTGGATACTCCAATTCTAGAGGAACCTGCTCCTAATGCACCAAAGGCAGAAAGGGATGCTTACAAGAAGCATTCTGATGATGCCATTGATGCAAAGTGCTTGATGTTGTGCTCTATGAACCATGAGTTGCAGAGACAACATGAGAACATGGGCTTCATTGAGATGATTCAGCATCTCAGGAACATGTATGAAGATCAAGCACGACAAGAGAGATATGATGTCTCAAGGGCACTGTTCAAGTGCGTCATGACAGAAGGAGATCCAGTTGGTCCTCACATACTCAAGATAATTGGGTATGTGGAGAATCTGACAAGACTGGGATTTCCACTGAGCCAAGAGTTGGCTACTAACGTGATACTACAATCGTTGCCAGAATCCTACAGTCAGTTTGTGATGAACTACAACATGAACAACTTTGATAGGCCACTGTTAGAGTTGTTGGGCATGTTGAGGACAGTTGAGACACAGATGAAGAAGGACAAGCCTAAGTCTGTGATGGTGATCATGAGCAAGAAAGGCAAGTCCAAGCACAAGGGAAAGGGAAAAGCTAAGAAAGGTTCTGATGCTAGCCAGGAGCCCAAGTCATCTTCAGCTCTCAAGGCCAAGGGAGGTGTGACCAAGAAAGGCAATTGCCACCATTGTCAAAAGCTAGGACATTGGAAAAGGAATTATCCTCTCTATCTGGAAGAACAAAGGAAGAAGGAGGCGACAAATGTCTCTACTTAAAGGTGTCATGAAAGTAAACTTGTAACACTTTTGAGGTATATGATACCAAGATGTAAAGTGTAAAGCACTCAATAAATGGGGCAAGTGTTTCCGCCATAGATAGGAGTACTTTAGTTTATTTTAAGCCTAAAAGGCATGTAATATATTTATGAATTGCTATTTCATATTTTCCAATAGATAGAAACACTTTATTTTTGCATATTGTATGACAATGATGGCAATTAATAAAGTTGATCTCAAAGATATGATCTTTATGGCAATGCCTTGTTTATCTTGTGGTATTTGATATGCATAAGATAAAATGATACCTAAAAGTTATAGATAACTCAAACAATCAAATTAGCATCAATCATGAGAAATTCATTTCTAGTTTCCATGTGATGGATAAATCTAGACTCTTTTGGTTAGAGAACCAGTAAGAGACATGAATATATTGGACATGATTAATCAATCTTCACTAATGGTAGTGGGAGAATGATTATCCCATTAGGTAAGATACATGTGATGTATTTACATACCTATTGGAACAAATGCTAATACTTAAAATGGTGTTTAGAGAAATACCAATATGAATATCTTGAAGTGTTAAAGATTATCATAGATGAAGTGCAAATTTGGTAAAGTGTTAACTCTTGATGAGATCAATGAATGAAATACTTGGGCCAAATGTTTGAGATCCTTATGAGTGATTATGATAGTGTATCATAGTGAAATCATGATTAAGGCATGGTGATGTCTAAATCAAGAAGGAATCATACTCTAAGGAGTTAGAGAATGATTATCAAATAACTAAATTCTTCTTAATAAAAGAATACCCCACACTAATAAAGGACATTAAGAATCACAAGGAGTTGTAAGTTCTTATATCCTCGACAGATACACCTTGTTTATCTATGTGATGAGATTTTCATGTGATGAGTCAACTATCTAGATGAATATGAGGAACTGAATTTTGAGTTATGGTTTATGACCATTACATTTTAATGACTTCCATGTGAACCATAAAGTATGACCTTGATGGTAGCACCCATTGGAATAAAATCCATAAGTGCAAATAAGTCTTAAGTGTTAAGACACATGGATAACATTTTGAGAAGGATGATGCTTGTTGATTGCAACTTAATGACTAAGACATTTGGCATATGGATACTAAAACCGCATTCCTATGAGGAATAAAACAAGGATGTGTACGTGACACAACCTATAAGGTTTATGAATCCACTAATACAAATGAAGTCTATAAGTTACAATGGACTAATCAATGTGATTGATTGAGTACAAGCAACTCAAAATTGGATCTTTACTTTGATGATATAGTCAAAGGGTTTGACTGATATGACAAAGATAAAGAAGGGATCTGTGATTTAGTGGGAGCGTGTTCACATTCCACATGTTGATGTGAAATGGAAATGTTCTAGAATGGAAATCCAAAAGGTGGAAATTATCTTTAAAATAAGATAGAGATGTTTCCTATGTGATAGGAATAGAGATCTATAGAGATAGTTCTCGAAAACCTCTTGACCTGAAAAAGAGAAAGCATACATTGGAAATATGTACTGAAGAGTTCAGTATGCACAGATTTAGTGGGAGAAAACTTGTACATGTTACATGGAGTTAGTATCCCAAGGCCAAGTGTCCAATTCTTATGAAGAATGGGAACACTAAGAATAGATATGCATCTATCATGTATGTAATTATCCCATTATCTTGCATGTATCAACATGGAAAGAACAAAATGCATTCATCATCTTGCATGTAGGACATGGCAATATGATGTGCTCATCCTGATAACTCGTATGTGGGACATGATGAGTGGATGTATGTCTACTTCCAACAACGGTTACTGGAATACCATGAGAACTTGATAAGTACTTGAGAAGTACTAGTTCTATGGAGATAAGGAAGAGTTCAATGTAAAGAGTTACACTGATGCGAACTTCCGAAAGGACAAAAAATTAATCGCAATATATATATATATATATATATATATATATATATATATATATATATATATATATATATATATATATGATATATAAAAGTGAAAGTTTGTTGATAATTGGAAGTGTTCCAATAAAACCATTTAAAAGGAAATGTTGAGTATCTATGCATTACAGAACAACAGTGGATACTATAGAGATCTGGAAGTTCATGAGATGAACTTATAGATATTCCGCTCATTGATGACAAGTATGGAATCCTTGATCATGCAATGTGGCTAAAGGTTAGCAAAGGAATACTATATCACATATTACAACAAATCCATCTATAATGTGTGACGTACAATGAAGAGATGAGAGACATGCAGTTAAAAATTGACTTTAGCAAGGTGTTTCCATAACTCACTATGTTCGCACTAGAGCACAGTAACATGTGGGACATGTTTGAAGATCACTATGAATATGATTCAAGGGTGATTGGCTCACAGTGTAAGTGGGAGTATGTTGGTATGTATGCCCTAAGAGCCAATCATGGGATGATTTGTGGGATAAATTAAGATTGATTTGATAAACATCAAAGGCAAGCTTCCAATTCTTTCTGGTTTAGTCATTTGAGATAGTTATAGAACAGATTGAATGTCTAGAGAATGAAAATACTCAATGACGTATGCTTTCAGGCTAAGGACCTGAACGATGAGATCATACGGATGCTAAGAGTTTGTACATTCTCATTATCTCCCTAGTCGGATGTCATTATGGAAGGTAAATAGACAGCAATGACACACAAAACTAGATTGTGGTGTTGGTTGATGACAGAATCTCATTAGTTATGATATAGAGATATCAAACTAAACACATAGGTACTTGTTAGAGAACAAGTGTATCGGACAGACCCACCGTGAGTTTGACACATGGAACCATGACATGGTAGTCACAGTCAGTACTCACAGTGATGGTGGTGAGTGTGATTCTTTGACCTAAAATCACTACACTCAACACATGTCAATGGGCACACTTTGACATCATCAAACGTAGTCTTGAAACATGGGTTGTTATAAAGGTGATGATTGGGTGGCTTTGACACATGGGGCTTTTGAGGGGTGAGTGATAGATATAGGATTTGTCCCTCCTGAGGGAGTTTGATATCCATGGCCACTTGATGAGTAGGATTGAGAAAGGCGTGCATGCATGTGTGAATCAGTATGTGATATTGATGTCATACATATCTCTTCCAATCTACTCTGAGATCAAGAAAGTGAATGAACATTGATAGGATGACTGTTCCATGCCTCGAGTTCATACAGGATATCAGTGACAAAGGAATTATACATTCACTTTAACACCATTCACATATTGTAGGATTGAAAGTTGTTCTCGAACTTTCTATTTCACTTGGGTAGCACTGATGTGTGACTAGGCACCGCTCTTTGCTTGTGAAGTCATAAGTGTTATGGACTTTCACTGCCAACGTGAAATGGACCTATAGGGTCACACACATAGGATTTAACCTAGAAGAGGAGTTTTGTCCACAAAAAATGTTTAGATTGATTACTAAAGAAGTTTCGTAGTTCAATTAAACACTCAATTAATTGATAGCTCAATGTCATAATGTTCAAGGTGTTGGACACATTGATTGAAGTATCAGATTGATTGAAACTGCAATTGAATGATTCTACACAATCTGCACTCCCAACCGATCGGCTCATGTGATGAACCGATCGGCTGAGCTTGGTGAACCGATCGGTTCAGATGGTGAGTCGATCGACTGATGGACAAGGTGAAACAATTGCTTCAAATGTTGAAATGATCGGTTCAACTGGTCCAACCGAGCAAGTTGGGAAAGTAGGATTGGTGAGAAATTTCTTTTCATTTCACTTGCCCAATTTGATTGGAACAAGGATTGGTATTAGGTGCCAATTAGAAACAAAAGAGGAAAAGTCAATCAGGAACTGACCAGGACCACGAACCGACCGGTTGAGAAGTGAACCGACCGTTTCATGGGTCCCAACCGATTGGTTGAGGTGTCAACCGACCGGCTCAGGTCCCCAACCGACCGTTTCAGAAATGAAACGATCGGTTCAGGTTGTGGAGTTGGTTGTTTTTGTGGAAAATCTCGAACCCTTCTACTCCTGCTTTAGTCCCACATTGCCCGGGACAGAGAACCATGTCCCATGACCCTCCTATATATAGGGGTATTGGGGGCTTCTCAAATTACAACTCAGTGCAACCAGTTACTCTGTAAAGTTGTCGTTCTCTCTGGTTTTGGTAACTGAGAGAGCCCGAGCAAGTGCTACCCGATAAGAGAGGAACAACAAGGGAAAGAGAACTGCAGAAAGTGACTAGTGGCAGGAGAGTGTGTCGGTGACTAGTACGTTGATAGGAGGGTGTGACTCCTTCCAATTCCTTGTGAGACAAGGAGATTGGAGTTCCATGTGGTCCATGTGGACTACTTCAGAGGCGGGAGTTTTTTGCCACTGGGATGACAGTTTTTAATCCCGACAGTCCCGGTGAGACCAGGAGTCGTCAGTCCCGGTGCGACCAGGAGCTGCACAGACACCATCCAAGACCAGAGGTGAAGACCGCGCAATCCGCGAGGTATTGTCGCCGAGCAAGCCTCGGGACAATGTATGATTCTACAAACCATCCCTTTCCTATTGTATAGACGTTGACACGTTTCCTTGTTCTGGGTTTGGGGAGGAGAAAATTTTTGTTTCCGCTGCCTTCTCTGCCTCCCCTAAAACCCAACATCTTAACCACGAGAAGTACCTTGTATTATAATGACAAGCAATTACACTAAATAATTTCTTTCGAACCCAAGAGACACTAGCTTCTTTTTAGGCAACAAGACGCTATCCTTCACCAAGAGTCAACCTACCCTACCTAGGGACACCTAACCTACAACCTTCCTTCTCCATAGAAGAGGCGCACTAGTATAATTTTGACCTCTACTGTCACTTTTCGTAACATTAGTTTACGAATGAAATTGGCACTATAGACTTATGATGTTGGTTATTAAAACACTAACTTCACAATTGGTCAAGTCTTGACATTTAGGAAAAAATATGGGTACCACTATCATTTTGACGTGGGTTTCTTTGGGAGGAACTTACGTCATAGACAACATGTGAAATTCAATTTTCTAGAAAACAATTAGTAAATCACGTAACATGTCTTTTGGCAAGGAACTGACAATGCATATTTTTTTGCAAAATAAATGTTAGCTACAAAAGGACTATAATGTTGGTTATTATCTATAAAAACCAATGCCACATGTCATGTGCACCATGAAAAAATGTTTCCTCCAAAAATCTT
This sequence comes from Alisma plantago-aquatica, assembly GCA_963693085.1. Lineage (NCBI taxonomy): Eukaryota > Viridiplantae > Streptophyta > Magnoliopsida > Alismatales > Alismataceae > Alisma > Alisma plantago-aquatica. The sequence goes on from OY856412.1 coordinate 1,339,377,570, forward strand.
ATGGTGTCGGTTCCTCTTGCAAGAACCAAATATACTAGATTCTTTCTACGTGCCCCATGATAATCCCCCACAATTAGGTTGTATCGCCAGTTTTGATCTTATTAGTGACGCTACATGTCTTAGTGGGGTTGATATTTTCTATAAGGAAAATACATGTTGTTCTTTTCTTAATGGCTTACCGAAGACATAGTTGAACCTATGTCATTAATTTTGGTGAATAAAGCAATAAAGTAGTTGTTACTATCTATTTTTTCAAATCAACCAATGAAATAGTTCTACTTAATAGCACCCACAAAATTTTATTTCCCTCATTCTCTATTTCAATTACAAGATGCCTAATTAGCTTTGATGGTCATTTTCTTCTTCCTCTGACCACCAAAATTCTCTATTGTTGTTTGTACTACTATTGAATTGCCACCTTAGCTGTCTCCCTTCCTATTCTTCCTCCACTCTCCATCATACCTTTGGTTGCTACCACTACCACACTCCTCCTATGTCTAATGCTGTCTGTTGCTACTGGACGACAATTGCTACTATTGTTGGTTGATGAGCCACAACAACTACTTTTTTTGTGTTATGCCACAGCTACTGCTAAACGTCAGTTTGCAATCCACTGCTACTTGACACCACCGCCACTACTGCTCAACACCACTGCTGCTAGTGCTTGTTTCCTTAACACTGAGGTTGCTAGCTACTTGAGTTAATTTCTTAATCTATATTCATTTTCTTTAGAATATATTGAATTGATATCCAATATTAAAATGAAATAAATTAGTGAATGGTTTCTATAATAACTTCAATTTAATTTAATTTTGTCTAAGTACTTATTCAATATACATATTGAAATGAAATCAATTAATGTTGGGCTTTTAACAAATGCTTGTTTATGATACATATTGAAATTAAATCATTTAATGTTAGTTTGGGTTTCGTTCTTATTCAATATATGGCGTGCCTCTATATAATTAAAATATGTTTCAAGATTTCGAAATGAATTCCAAGTTTTTATTAAAAATATAGTCTAGGTTGTGTGAATATAGTATGCTGACCATAAGATCCCATTCATATAAGCTCTAAATATTATGTTATATAACTTAATATATAATTTTATTTTCACCTAGGATATGAATGATGATACTAGTATAATAGGTATATAAATGATATCATACATGTATTTTATTGGCCTAGAAACCCGTACAAGATTTACTCATTAGGTGTAAAACTTGGATAGTCCCTAATTTTGGGCTATTCTTGAACACTTAGTCTCACTTAGGATGTCAGTGTATAATGTGTATTTTGTTTTTACGGTGTTCCATCAACACTTCACTGTTTGTTCTCTAAGTACCTATGTAGGTGGATATATCCCATCTACATCAGTGTACCTAGATAACTACAGATTAAACCTATCAAACCATTCTTGAAATCTGAATATACAGTATACACTTACTATTGAGATTAGGTGTTCAATAATGGGATAGATGGTGCACAATCATTACAAAACCTTAAATCCTAAACACTAAACCCTAAACCCTAAATGCAAAACCCTAATCTATAAACCCTAAATCTAATGTCTAAACCCTAACATTGAACCCTATATAAATTGACATTGCTAACACTAAATCCAATACTAATTTTTTCTATGATCATAGAATGGTTCTATCATGGATGTCCATTCCAAATCATTGAACTCTGAAGTAGATTACTAGCCTTAATTTGTTTATAACATTTGTGAGGAACATAAGAAATGAATCGAAGATAGGTTATATTGTCCATGTATGAATTGTAGTAACAACTTGAAAGTTGACACTTTTGAATAAATCAAAAGTCGTGTCATGTGATATGGGATTGTACAAAGCTATGTAGAATGGTACTGGAATGGAGAGATTCCAACTACGTGATCGATAGATGTCAAAAGAAGTACTTTTATTGAATAATAAATCACCGACAATGTTGATATGAATGAACCATTTTCAATACATGTACTTGATGTGATGCTAGATAGCTGTGGCGTAAATCTTATTGATCCAACTTCCTTATTTAGAAACATTGTGCATGATGTTGAGAGACTGTTATATGTAGATTTTATTAAGTTTACAAAGATGAGACTTGTGTTGAGATTTTATACTTTGAAGTCTAAGAATAGATGAAGAAAAAAAATCTTCACATCTCTATTGTCTTAGTTGAAAGAGATTCTTCCTGAAGGCAACGAGCTTCCGATCTCAACATACAAAACAAAGAAAATATTATTCCCAATGGGAGTGAAGGCTAAGAAGATACATGCATACCCGAATGACAATGTGTTATTTCAAAAGGACTATATTAATTTAAAAGATTATCAAAATTTAGGGAATCTAGGTATAAAATGATGACTTTGGGCAAGTAAAAGTTGGCTCTCTGGTGCGCTCCCGCTAGAGGCTTGCAACAAGTGCAATCCACGAGGTCGGGAGGCACGGGATGAGATGGGATCTTATGCTTTCGATATTTATAAAACCTAACTAACACACCTACTTCTACTAAAACAACTACACCCGCAAGCGCACGGGGTCGTGTCGTAGTATAGGAAGGTGGCAAGTATAGGGTCGATCCACAGGGAAAAGAGGGGGTGCTAGAGCTATGTTAGTTTGGCTAGGTTCCTACTGCGGAGACTAGGGTTAAGGGTTTGAAGGTTGATTTTGATTGTTAACTAAGGATGAACAAGCAAGCAATTAAAGGCAGGAATGAAATCTACGTTAACCCTAGACTAGATTAAGACTAAGCAAGCAAGGAAAGACTAAGCTAGGTATGAAAAGGCAAATTACACTAAGGCAAGCAAGAGAGAAGTAAAAGAGAAATTAAAGAACTAAACTAGCATAAACAAGGCAAGAGCAAGGCAAGAAGCTAACTAAGCAAGAAAAGAACTAACTAAGCTAAGCAAGCACAAAACTAGGGTTTTAAGCAGTAAAGAAATGTGTGGGATGTTTAGGGGTATGAACTTATCACTTAAGTTGGGGGGTGACATATGAACATTATGATTTCATTTAGATTATCCAAACCAAACAACAAGTTAGACTCTAACGAATTAACCTAAGCTACTAACTGGCCATGGATATGCTAGGTTGTGTATAGGGGAACTAGTCCCTAACACCCCCTACTACCCTTACGAGGCTCAATTGGGTTAGGGATTAGGTTCAATTCAATTAGAGTCTAATCAAGTCTAGGTTTCTAGATTAGGCATTCCTAGGGAAATTAGGGGCCGAGGGTAGTAATGGGGAGGTGAAATTAGGGCTTTGGACCCCAATTCCCCCACATTCTAGCCTTGAGAAGGCTCCATGCTAATTGCACTAGAATTATCCAATCTAGCTACTTAGATCTCTCATTTAGGTTTAGGGAGATTGATTATGATGTAGGAAGATGGGAGGCAACCTAGGGATCCAAGAATTGGACCTAGGGGCAAATCCCAAAATTCACACATATAAGCAATTTGCCTAAATTCCTAAGTGATTTCACACACAAACCAACAAGCAATCCATGGAGAGTGAGATATAAATAGAACATAATCATTCACAAATGGAATTACAAAGTTTACATGTCATTTTCCCCCAACATGGTATCAAAGTAACATATTTGACCCCAAACAGCCCACCTAAGGGGGCCTAACTACTCATATACATGGAAAGTACAAAAAGAGAGGAGAAGAAGATAGAGGTGGCCATGGAGCTCGAAGTAGTGGCTGTCAATCCTCTCTCCAGCAGCAGCAGGTCGACCTCCTCCCTCCTCCAAGGTGCAAGGGTGAAGAATGAAGGGGATTATGGGTAGGAACTAGTGTAAACTAGTGATTTGGTGGTGAAAATGGTGGAATGGAGTGGATTTGAGGTGGAAATGGAGTGGAATGGAGTGGGTGGCGATTTGGGGAGCTAGGAGGGGGTAGAAGGTAGCTAACCTCATGCCCCAGCCGCCACCTAGGTATATATAGGTGTGGGGGAAGCACTAGGTTAAGTAGGGGCAAAATGGGGAAAACTGTGCAGAAAAATGGGTAAAATTATGTGTAGCACGGCCGTGTTGGATGGGAACGGCCGTGGTGAGAAAATGGAATGAACAGGGAAAATTTGAGTTTCTGGGGCTGGTGACACGGCCGTGCTGGGAACTGCCAAAACGGCCATTCTTGGTAAAACGGCCGTTCTGGCCAACTGGGTCAATTTTTGATGATTCTGCTGCTTGGGGCATGTCCCAGCACGGCCATTCCATGGTAGCACGGCCGTGTTGGGGTCCTTCCCCTTCATTTGAGTGTTGAACTTGGCCATCCATGGAGGGTATTGCTTCAAAACCTTCTTTGACCACTTGGGGTAGGTTGGAAGTCGTTTTGGCCTCATTTTGGGCTCCTCCAAGCCTGAGGAAACCCTAGATTCGACCATCCTCTTTCCATGCCATCAAGTAGTGGACAAAGTACCTATAAAACATGCAAAAAGCCTCCATAAGTGCAATTGATAGAAATAAGCATATTGGGGGGAATACCATGTAATCTAACAAGTATAGATGTGATTGAAGAGCAGTATAGCACAAGATGAAGCCCTAAAATAGGGCTGCATCACCACCCCAAACTTGAAACATACTTGTCCTCAAGTATGCTCCAACTCAATCTCTCTACAAACTTTCACAAAAAGAAATGGCAAATGCAATATAATAGACGATTGTTGCTGAATGGGATCAAAGATGACTAAGTACATGCATTTCACCTCTCTCCTGTCCTTCTTTCACAATCTAATCATGAAAAGAGCACAAAACATATGAACTTCAAATATAGTGCATAGAATACATAAGTTATCCTTATTTCTTCCATTAAGTTCCGGGTAAACCGTTTCATGGTGGCGTTAATCAAGAATGACTAGGAGTGTTGTTTCACATTCACGCATTCAATCTTATATTTCAAATCACAACAAATGACCCACATGGTTGCGAAAAAGGGAAAAATGAGCTAAGTTTGATACTTCTTAGCTCAATGGGTATGCAAGTGGAAGAAAGGGTTGCGGTAAGATTTTTGGAGTGTTTTTACACACTCGTCTTTTCTTTATTTGAATGCTCTTAAACAGGAGCATCCTTTTATTTTCTTTTGTTTTTTGCATTTTTTTTTCTTTCTTGCCCTTGGTGTAGATAGGGCATATGGTGGATAGAGTGAAGCGGGGAGATAGAGATGTGGCCACCCCAAACTTTTGGAGGTGGCCACGGCTAATATGTGCACTTTGGCATCCTTTCATGAGGCGGAGGGGTAAGAAGATGGTGAGAGAAAGGTTGAGTCAAAGAGGGGTCATTGGTATGATTTTCCACATAAGACATCCTGCATGAAAGTTAATCCAATACTTCATCCTAGATATCACACCACATGAATGTACAAGATGAAATTGATATATCAAACAAGTGATTCTACAAACACTAAGCGTTCAAAGCTTGCTCAAATTCACAATTCAACCAATTCAATCATAATCCTAAGAGAGGTGATGCACATGTAAAAAGTCAAACATTGATACCACTTAGCAACAAACAATGTTAACTCACTTGCATTTGTCAAAGATCATCATTTTTACTCAAAATAGTAGAGATTGGGTCAAAACACACTTTTTAGACAAGAAGTTCCAAATTTGGGCAAAATTGGCCAAAATGGTGCCAAGTTGCCTCCAATCACATCTAAACATATATTATTGAACTTAAAGCAGTAAACAAGCAAATCCTAACTAAAACATGCAAAAATTACCAAAAATCTACATGGTATGCAATGCATGGCAAAAGAGCAATTTTTTTTTAAAATTACGCAAAAATGACAAGAAAGTAAACGACATGGCATGCAGGTATGCAAAGCAGTAAAGATGACTAAGGTAGATAGCAAAAGCAAGAAAACAAAAGTGGATGTGGCAGGTGAAATGCAAAGTGAAACTAGGGCATACCTGCCCTACCACCCCAAACTTTTGAATCATGTTGTCCTCAGCATGATCCTAGAGTTTAGGATGATAGGGTAGACGATCATGGCTCTCTCTAGGCTCTGGAGGTGTTCCTCCCTGTGATGGAGGATATGCGTAGTAGCTGCCCCACTAATCTGCCTTGAGTGGCTGAAATTGGTCTCCTGCACGGCTGTTCTTCGTAGCACGGCCGTGGTGGCTTCAGGTTGCACGGCCGTTCTTCCTTGCACGGCCGTGGTGCAGTCCTTTGGCATCTTTTCTCAATTTTGCTTCTGAATCCAAGGACTTGGTGTGTTTTTCATGCAAATGACCACAGTCGTATTGATGTGCCACGGCCGTGGTGGTCCCTGTAGCTGCTACTCTCAAAATGAGGAACATCAAACACTCAAAAACTTAACCCAAAGTGGTTTTTCTTTGAATCCTTCTCTCAATTGTACTCAAATTTCCTTCATTTCACCTTGTTACCACCTGCACATCTTAAAACTAGACAAAAATTATTAAACACAAGTGTATGTGTGTTTTCTTGGAAAGTGTAAAAACAAAGCAAAAGTATCAAAAATGTAGATTGGGTCAAAAATTCCCAAACCTAGGTGGGTTGCCTCCCACAAGCGCTGAGTTTCTTGCCTTCAGCTAGGCTTCTTGGTGATTCTTCAAAATTCAGCCATTTGGGATCCTCATGTGCCCATTCTTGCAAAACATGCATCCTTCCTTTGCACTTAACCTCGGTCCCTCATCCCTTTGATCACAATAGTCATCATCAATATCTTCACCCTGTTGTCCTTCTCTCAAATGCCCATTTGGACTTGTGAAGCGATCATGTCCAACATCCCTATCTCGGACTCGCCGGGTTGGGGTCTTGTACATGTTGATGTTAATCTTCATGTCCATGAATGAGACTGTCATGGTGCCACTGCGCACATGAATGTCGGCATCAGCTGTAGATAAGAACGGCCTTCCCAAGATAATGGGAATCTTCCGATCCTCCGGCTCCATATCAAGTACAATGAAATCCGCCGGGATCACTGCGCCTTTCTTTTTGTCTATCATCACCAAGACATCATCAACTCTACCCCTAGGCACCTTTATGGATCTATCCGCCAACTGGAGAGTACAATGTGCCGGCTTCAACTTGCCTAAGCCCAGCTCGACATAGACATGGTATGGCATAAAATTCACACTAGATCCCAAATCAAGCAAGGATCTGTCTATGCGATGTCCCCCTATGTAACTAGGTATGAGTGGGGCTCCTGGGTCCTTTCTCTTCACAGGGAGTGAGTGTTGTATGATGGAGCTCACCTGTTCAGTCAATCTCACTTTCTTTGGAATCCTCCCCGTTGACCTTCTTTTCATAGTGCATAGGTCTTTGAGACACTTGGCATAAGATGGAATTTGCTTGATTGCATCCAAGAGTGGAATGTTCACTTTCACTTGGCGAAACACCTCAAGAATATCAACATTGTGCTTTTGCCTCCTTCTCAATTCCGGTGGCTCATCTAGTGCTTCCACGAACGGAGGATCACTAGCTTTAGCCATACTTGCATGAACATGAGGCGGAACACTAGGGATAGTAGGACCTGCAAAAGTGATATGTGGTGGATCACATGGAATCCCAAACTCAGCATGCGGCATCGCAACATCATCCTCAACAATATCAATCACAGTATCACCACTTGGCTGCCTTTGCTTTGCTGTATCAACCTTTCTTCGACTTGCGGGCTGCTCAAGAGTTTTCCCACTCCTTAGAACTGTCACAGCACTACCTTGCTCATGGTGGAGAGGGGGAGCATGTTGTGGCTGTGGAGGAGGTGGAGGTGGCACTTGGGGTTGAAATTGAGGTGGAGAAGAGAATTTAGGAGGAGGAGAGAATTGGGGTTGGAAAGTGAAGTTTTGGGAAAATTGAGGTGGTGAAGGTGGTGGAGGAGTGTAAGGATGGGGATAGCCTTGGAAGGAGTGAATGGGTTGTACTTGCATGGGCGGTGGGCTATAGAAAACTTGAGAGGAGGGCACGGGAGCACTCGCTTCATTGTAACTCAAGATGGATTTTGAAGCTAGTTTTTCTTCTTGAAGAGCAAGTGTGGCAGAGAGCTGCTCTATCTTTTCTTCAAGCCTTGCAACATCTTTTTGAACATCATCAAACACTCTCAATCTAGAAAGAACCTCTTCCTCAAACCTTGAGCTGTATGTGGGACTTTGTGGTTCTTGGTAGCTATAGGAGTGAGGTATCTTCTTTTCTTCCCCATAGAACTCAATGGAATTGACTGGGTGGCAAGGAGCATTCGTCACCTGGTTCTTCATGAAGCTCACCATGTCACCAAGAATCTTCATCACTTGCGGGCTTGATTCCTCATGAGTAGGGGGCGTCACACCAAAGGCATACCCTCTTTCATTCATCATGCTAGAAGCTCGAATTCTTGATCCTTCAGCCAACTGCTCAAACAAAGGCCATATTTCCTCAGGTGGCCTAGCCATGAAAACTCCCCCACAAGAAGAGTCAACTGTGTCTTGGTCCTTTAGAGACAAACCAGAGTAGAATGATTGAACTAGCTGCCACAAAGGGATCTCATGGTGAGGACACTCTCTCAAAAGCTTCTTGAATCTCTCCCATGCAGTGTGAAACTGCTCATTTCCCATTTGACTAAAACTGGTCACGGCACGCCGCATTTGTGTCAACCTTGCTATAGAGTAGAATTGCCTCAAGAAAGCATTCTTCATTGTTTCCCAACTCATGATGTCCTTTCTTGAGTCATACCAATCTTTAGCTCTGTCTTTGAGGGAGAAAGAGAACAAGGTCAACCGGATTGTATCATCACTAGCCGTCGGCGTCCTGAAGGTGGAACATACTTCAAGAAAGGAGTCCAAGTGCCTGTAGGGGTTCTCACTCTCCGAGCCGTAGAAGATGGGAAGGAGCCCAAGAAGACCTGGAGGAATAGAGAATTGCTCCCCTGGCATTTGATGAACCCTGCTAGCAATTGGTGATTTATAGTTGCTAGGCATGAAGTAGTCTTGAAGAGGCTTGTGAGGTGCATTTTGGCCTTCCATCTTGTTTCCTCCCGAATGGCTTGTCACATGCACAAAGCACAACCAAACAAAAGAAAGCAAGTTAGCAAACCAATATACACAAGAAATGCAAAGAAAAATGAATAAAGAATAGCAATGATGAGGGCAGTAGGAAAAGTCAAAGCAAAACTAACTAGCTAGGCCGAGCGCCTCTAATCCCCGGCAACGGCGCCAGAAAGCTTGGTGCGCTCCCGCTAGAGGCTTGCAACAAGTGCAATCCACGAGGTCGGGAGGCACGGGATGAGATGGGATCTTATGCTTTCGATATTTATAAAACCTAACTAACACACCTACTTCTACTAAAACAACTACACCCACAAGCGCACGGGGTCGTGTCGTAGTATAGGAAGGTGGCAAGTATAGGGTCGATCCACAGGGAAAAGAGGGGGCGCTAGAGCTAGGTTAGTTTGGCTAGGTTCCTACTGCGGAGACTAGGGTTAAGGGTTTGAAGGTTGATTTTGATTGTTAACTAAGGATGAACAAGCAAGCAATTAAAGGCAGGAATGAAATCTACGTTAACCCTAGACTAGATTAAGACTAAGCAAGCAAGGAAAGACTAAGCTAGGTATGAAAAGGCAAATTACACTAAGGCAAGCAAGAGAGAAGTAAAAGAGAAATTAAAGAACTAAACTAGCATAAACAAGGCAAGAGCAAGGCAAGAAGCTAACTAAGCAAGAAAAGAACTAACTAAGCTAAGCAAGCACAAAACTAGGGTTTTAAGCAGTAAAGAAATGTGTGGGATGTTTAGGGGTATGAACTTATCACTTAAGTTGGGGGGTGACATATGAACATTATGATTTCATTTAGATTATCCAAACCAAACAACAAGTTAGACTCTAACGAATTAACCTAAGCTACTAACTGGCCATGGATATGCTAGGTTGTGTATAGGGGAACTAGTCCCTAACACCCCCTACTACCCTTACGAGGCTCAATTGGGTTAGGGATTAGGTTCAATTCAATTAGAGTCTAATCAAGTCTAGGTTTCTAGATTAGGCATTCCTAGGGCAATTAGGGGCCGAGGGTAGTAATGGGGAGGTGAAATTAGGGCTTTGGACCCCAATTCCCCCACATTCTAGCCTTGAGAAGGCTCCATGCTAATTGCACTAGAATTATCCAATCTAGATACTTAGATCTCTCATTTAGGTTTAGGGAGATTGATTATGATGTAGGAAGATGGGAGGCAACCTAGGGATCCAAGAATTGGACCTAGGGGCAAATCCCAAAATTCACACATATAAGCAATTTGCCTAAATTCCTAAGTGATTTCACACACAAACCAACAAGCAATCCATGGAGAGTGAGATATAAATAGAACATAATCATTGACAAATGGAATTACAAAGTTTACATGTCATTTTCCCCCAACATGGTATCAAAGTAACATATTTGACCCCAAACAGCCCACCTAAGGGGGCCTAGCTACTCATATACATGGAAAGTACAAAAAGAGAGGAGAAGAAGATAGAGGTGGCCATGGAGCTCGAAGTAGTGGTTGTCAATCCTCTCTCCAGCAGCAGCAGGTCGACCTCCTCCCTCCTCCAAGGTGCAAGGGTGAAGAATGAAGGGGATTATGGGTAGGAACTAGTGTAAACTAGTGATTTGGTGGTGAAAATGGTGGAATGGAGTGGATTTGAGGT